>CM077306.1:22500000-23750000 GCA_039655065.1 Glossophaga mutica
GTATACATTTATAAATTTCAATATATTGTAATAACTAAAATGCTTGTGTTATATTAGTCTAATGCTGAGATTGGTTTCAGTTGTTGAAACACGTGTTTTGGAATATATTTGAGGACTAAGGTTTGCTAGATCTCCGAGGTAACTCAGGCAACAATGTTGAGAGAAGTACTAGGTACTGGGGCAAGGAACCCAGTTTACTGCCACTTCCAATGAAAGCATCTGTTTTTCTGTAATTTTAGAAAGAGCAGCTATTTTGCTAGCTAAATGTGTTAGTTGTAGAGTACAACAGACTAATAAGGTACCTTGACCCGGAGGAAGAGATGCACAAGAGATTAGGACAGGTAGATGAGGGCATTGAGTGAAAGGGACCGCCGAGCACCCAGGGGAGTGATCTCCAAGAAGAATAGGATGAATGGCATGAGATAACCATCAGGTGAAATTTCATCCTGGAGATTTCTGTGACGGAGGAAGATTTTTACAATATCTGCCTCAGTTGTCTAAGGGAATCGAGCCTGACCATTAAGAACAGATGTTTGAGGAGAAACTGGCAACCAATGAAAGGGGCCGAAAACAAAGCTGTGGAACCTTCAAACGAGCTCTCGGATTGTATCCCTCAAGCAAGGCACCTTTATACTGACATGTGCCCGCCCTGATCGCCCCAGCAGCAATCACATCAGCAACTAAATTCTGCCACGCACAAAAGTCACATCCCTATTACACGCACTCCATTTGCCAAAGCAAGTAAGTCAGTGGCAACACCTAACTTGAAGAAGGGTGGGGTGCACAACTCTCCAGAAGTAGAGAAGTATTTGTGTAGGCACACACAACAGTGAGGTAGGTCCACAGGCCAGGCACCAAAAAGCATTTCCTTTTACATTTCAATTTATCAATGTGTGAAGGATTCTATAAGAAAAAAGAAAAAATCATATTCAATCTAATTCCAAGGAGAAATATCAACTGTAAACTCAGAAACTACGAAGAAATCTCTTGTCAAACGTCTGCCTTCATCCGCTCAGTAGAAGAGATGAAATTAATGTGCAACTGACTGGAAAGGGGAAACTATTTATTACATGAGCATTCATCGTCCACCTTTTAGGGAGTTTATGTCCCCGGACAGTGCATAGCAAAACAGCTTTTGCCCTTTAGAGAGCTTCCCCTTGGAGGAAAAGATAAACCTCCCATACATCACTTCAACAGACTCTTCATAGATCACAGGCTGCTTGGGTTTTAAAAACAGTAAGGAAAAAATGTTAGGAAGGAGAAAAGTGTGTGGGAAATGGCAGAATATTATTTAAAACAAGGCAGCAAGAGATTCATTTTGAACAATGTTGCCTAAACTACTTCTCCATCTTTTCTGTAGACATGTTTATCAGTTTTTAAAAATTAAGCAGTTTTAAATTTTGTGATTAAAAATTGTGGCTCCTGCTCTGGCTGGTGTGGCTGAGTGGATTGAGTGCCCACCTTCAAACCAAAGGGTCCCCAGTTTGATTTCCGGTCAGGGCACATACCTGGGTCTCAGGTCGGGTGCCCCAGTTAGAGGGCACAAGAGAGGTAACCGATTGATGTATCTCTTGCACATCGATGTTTCTCTCCTTCTTTCTCCCTCCTTTCCCTTCTCTCTAAAAATAAATAAAATCTTTAAAAAATTTGTGGCTCTTACATTGCTGTGACAAAATTTAGGGGAACATTTAGCTGAAAAGGATTTACATTCCATTTCATGCTTCTTTTGAGAAGCACCTTTGAGAAACACCTTAGAATAGGCTAAGTCAGATATGTTTTAAAGTCACATTTTGTATAATTTTTCTCTATCTTTACTAGCCATTTTTTTCTCCCCTAAGTGCCCTTGGATACAAATCCAATGGCCCCTGTGGAGAGACAAGATAAACAGGACATTGGCACTGACCTCAAGCAGCTTTGCAGTCTTTACAGGCAGAGTGAAGGCAGGCAGCTCAGTTACAAAGAAGAAATAGATACAAGGAGGTGGTATATGGCTGAGCATTGCAAGGAAGAGGAGCATTTTAACAGGTGTCCAAATGAATCAAACACATTCTCATTAGCGGGGAAAGTAAGGACATAGGCTTAGATAAAGAGCTGCGTAATTGTTTGCTAGAAAATGGCTAGTCATCCAGGTTGACTAGACCGTGTAATGATGTCACAAATTTTTAATGATTTGTTTGCAATCTAAAAATGTTAAAGTAAATAATATTTGGTGGGGCAGGTAGAAGGAAAAAAAGAGTTGACATTATTTTCTCCTGATAGTAACCATAATAAACTCTGTAAAATTTAATCTTATTTTATTCTTGAGTTAATCCTTTAGCGAAATGATAAGAAAGCAAAATCATACAGTAGCAGGGAGACAAAAAATTGAATGAGAGAACTAGATGACTGCAAAGTGCTTGAAAAGAACATCCCCCAGCTGTTGGGGTTAGTGTGATCCTATTTGATTAAGCTGGGCACAGAAAAGCTACTTCGGAACTGGCAGCCATACAAAGGCGAAAGAAGAGATGGACCTGATTTTAAAACACAGTGAGCTCAAAAAGCTCCCAAGAAATTACCTAATGTATAGGTGACTCGCCTAAGAATAGTATAGAAAAACATCATTTCTGTTAGTGATAATTTGTAAAGTTATGTTCCAAAGCAATGCTTTGATCCCAGTTAGTGACTCAGAGAAACAAAACTCAGTTTGCATGAGGAATTTATTCCATCCATTCCTGTTTATTCCAAGAAATGCCCCTTTTCTAATAAGAGCTTCAGTTATGACACATCACTCCTGTTTTTAATTTATTTTTGACAGTATTTTTAAAGGATTCCAAAGTCAGAAAATGAATTACCTTTGCTTTTGCCAAGAACAAGCTGCACTGCAGTAGGTTCTAGAGAAATCCAGTTTAAATGGTTTGGTTGGGGGGAAAAAATTCTCCAAAATGAGATAATGAGCTCTGAGAAATATAAAATGAATTTGCATTGCCATTCTTGTGTAAGACAATAGCTCTGAGTGGAGACAACATAATCTTCTGTATTACTAATTAGGACTCTGTGCCATGTCATCAACTTGGAGTCTGGGATAAGTTAATTTTGTTTATAAGCTTCATTTAATTATCTAGTGTTTTTCCAATTTAAGAGATTATGGCAAACAAAATCCCAACTTTAGAGATTTTCCAAGAAGTTCTGCATATTTGGTAGACCTCATTACCTTCTTCCCCTCCCTCAAAACAAAAAAGAGCAAGATCTTTCAGAGCATTTAAATAATGACTTTACTAAAACAAAACAAAACAAAAAAAAAACTTCCACATAATTTTTCAGGAGTCTCTCTATTGCATTAAGCCAAGCAATCTTTAACATGGACACAGGTATTACAGGAGAATATGGGAGCCTCTGCTACGTGTATTATGATAGCCTGAGGTTGCAGATATGCAGAAGCCAAATTTATCCTGAACAGATACAGGAAGTGCTCTAGCAATGAGAATATGCCCATTTGGAACAACTTGTTCAGCAAAGTGGAAAAAGTACCAGAGCAATCTGTTCACATTGAACAAATTGCTTGGCTTTGAGCCAGTCACCTAACTTCTCCGGACCTCACTTTACTCATCTGCAAACAAAGGCCAGATGCTTTTAACTGAAAGCTTTAAAATGCAAGAATATTGGGATACACCTAGACCTAGGGAAACTGAATTAGTATTTAAGCGAAGTTGTGGTTGACTCCCATGCACCTTACGTTGGAAAAGCACTGGCTGAGATGAGGTGTAGCCAAATTCTACTTTTCTTTGAGCTCCCCCTCCACCTCTGCTCTCCAAGCAAGGGAGGCAGTGGGCTTAAGGAAAACGTCAACATTTTCCTGAATTTGGCCAGACAGACTTGGGTTGGAATCCTTGCTCTAACAGTTAGTTATTTTGAGACTCTGGAAAACTGATTTCACTTTATTCACATAATCACAGTTCTCTCATCTTCAATATTAATGTGTTTCTTGCACATTTTCTGTGTTAATTAAGATATGTCAAGAGTCTGACACCTAGTTGGGGCTTAACAACTGGTAGCCGTAATTATTGTTACTATTCCTATCATTTTTACAACCTTGAATTTCTCTCCTTAACTCATGTTAGCTAAGGCCGGCAAATAATGGCTTACAGGTCAAGTGCTCTGTCCCTTTATGGGCCCTGTGGTTTCCTTCCAAAAGGAGATTCTATGAGGCTATTGGTCATTGGAAAGTTTTCATCAAAATGGCCTTCCATTCGCCTCTCTTCACAGTTATCTCTGGCCTGTGACCGGGCTCTGGGAAAGCACCCACACCCTGCTATCTGCACCAGAAACGTAGGGGACAGCCATGGTTCCCTCCAGTGTTCAAACGCTCGACTCTGGGGCAGACCCTAGGCCTACTTCCTCCAGAGCGCGTAAGGAAGTGAAAAGTTTCCTCTCCCAGGAAGATGTCTGATCTCCAAATTAAGGTTTGAAACAATTCAACCATGAGATATCAGTATATTGTAGATGAGCTGAAAAAGGAGTCCAAATATCCTTAGTGTTCTCCACATACACAACCATTTGGGGAGAAAATGGTCCAGCGGGATCTCCTCTCATCTCGGCAGGTGTTGCTGGTGCCATTTACCTATCAGGGGCAGGTACCCAGCCACTGCCCAGGCCACTGAAAATTTCATCTGGACTGCTGCCTGCCCCACAGCGGGCTATTTCCTGATGTTTGGCATCTCGAGTCAAGAAAACGAACAGCGGCCCACATCCCATATCTCTAAATTATTTGAAGGAATACATTGAAACTTGAAGTCAGCATTATTTAAATGTCTGACATTTTAAAGTTAAATTTTAACATTTAATTACCTAACTATATTACTTTTATGAAGAATGTAATTATCTACAATTCTAGTATTCAATATCTTTAGTTATCCATGAAAAAAATAGTATGGAACTTCATGTCTATGTCTCTCTCTGAAGTATTTAATACATATTATTTAATACCACAGTAGCCATTTGCAACCATTGCAAATACCCCACTAGTTCATGAGTTCCTGCAAACTGAGATGTAAAAGGAAGTAATAAAATGGACGATCACTGTTCCCGGGAAACAATACTTCATTATTCAAGAATCCGAAATAGAGTATCTGAGAAGAATGTTGTGACAAGTCACTTAATTAGTCTTTTCAGTTAATGAGGAGCTTTTATGGTTAGATTTCTCCCATACTCAAACAGGGCATTTTTCCTACATGAACAGCATAGTAAAATTGGCATTTTTATGACATTTGTTTGCTTGTGTTTTTCTTTTGATAACATAGAGCAAAAGATGTCAAGAAGCTTTTTATGGAGCTTGAAGGGTGTTCCTCAAGAGAGTACATTTGGGTTGTGGGTCATCTATGCCAAGTGACAAAAGAGTCCGTGTGCTCTTCAACACGTTTCTCACTCTGCACTTACTTTGCGGAGCTCTCTAAATGCAGGGGCTGAGTAGAAGTCCTTCTTGCTTGGGTTTAAGTGCAATAGGTAGCTGATCACACAGAGATAGTTTGCTAAAATTGCCCAATAGAACTATAGCACACTTATATGGAAAGTGAGTGGTTATGCCGTTGGAATTTCTGTCTTGAGAATTGTCAAGCAAATTGTGTATTTACGAAGACTCTTTTTATCATAGAATTGGGTCATTGAACCTGAGTTCATATGTTGCTGATAAACTGATTTCTGTTCCTACCTCATGTACCATCATTCTTGTAATAAATGTACATTGTTATCAATTACCTGGGATTTTTACTTATTTTTTAAATATGTATTTATTATTTATTAGAGAGGGGAAGAGAGGGGAAAAGAGAGAGAGAGAGAAATATCGATGTGGAAGAGAAACATTAATTAGTTGCCTTTTATGCACTTCAACCAGGGGCTGAACCCTCAACCCAGGCATGAGCCATGACCAGGAATCAAACCGGCGCTCTTTTGCTTTGTGGGGTGATGACCAACTGGCCAGGGTCCTGGAATGTTTATTGCTTGAGACCCTAGGTGGCCTAAACATCAGGTCCAATACAATTCTTTAAAAACAGCTTCACTTTAGAGCTATGTAATCTTGCACAAACCATTAACATCCCAGAGCTTCAGCTATCTATTAACATAAAATGAGGAAAATTGTATCTGTCACTCAGGGTTGTTTTGAGAATTAAATATGTTCATATGCTTAGAAGGTGCTCAGTTAATTAAAAATGAATATAAAACAAAAAAAGACAAGTCCAATTCCAGAATTGTTTTTATCAGTAATACATTTGTATTTCATAGTAAGGCAGCCGAGACGTTATTTTCTCCTGGCGCAGAGTTTTTCCCTGTGTCGGAGGCCTCTGAGAGTCACTGTGGTGAAGCTCATTGGCACTCCCATACGGGGAGTGCCTAGTTTCCTCCATCAGCAAAGGTTTCAGGAAGAGGCGGCAGAACGCTGCAGCTGGTCCTGCGTCAGGCTTCCACCGAGGACCACCACGTTGGGGTGAGCCTGCACATCTTCCATGGCTCAGAGGAAAGGAGCTTTTAGTCGGAAGGAGCCCAAGGGCATGCGCAAAATGCCACTTGCTACACGTCTGAGGTGTGTTGCATAAAAAAACAACTGAAACATTTATTATCTCCAGCTGCTGCTTACTCTAACTTTATTTTTACTTTACCATGTCCAATCATTGGTGGATCCTATTGCTCCTACCAAAACTGTTACACTTAGATTTCCTTAAAGTTACTTTTGTGTTGTGACATTTTAGGTTTCCTAGAAGTATTTTGCAATATACAGGGGTGGGCAAAAGTAGGTTTACAGTTTCCCATATGGAAAAAGACAAGTAATACAAATAAATAATATAAGAATTAATAAATAATAATATAAGAATAAACTATAAACCTACTTTTGTCCATCCCTGGATGTATGGTTCAGAGTTACTTTGCTGTGCTGATATCCAGTATCTAATATTGAACAACAATGGAAAATGCAATATAAAAAGCATTCAAATGCATGCATTTAAACATGGCTTTCTAATTGTGAAAATAGTTTGTGTTTTGTAGTTCAACTGCTTTTTAAAAAGACTTGAGGTAACTAATGGTATTGATCCACATCCAAAATAAACACTTGAAATAACTATTTTAAATTTAGACCAAGATCCATGGGAAAAGACAGTGAATGCTAAATAAGAACTTTAGGACTACTTAGCTCCTATTATTGAATTCAAAATTTAAATCTGAGTCCCAGAATCCAAGAGTGCAAAGTGTTTACCATGAATGAAATAGCTACCACACTCATCATTTGAACAAATTCACTCAAAGACACCAAACCGTACTAAATGTGTATCCTTTCTTCCAGCAGACCGGTGAAGGGGCTCTGACAGGCCTCCCCAAGATGTGCCGCTTTGGCATGAGGATTGTTTTGAGCTAAAGGCAATAAAAACCTGTGGTCTTAAGAGAAACTTTTACTTCTCACTTAATGTAAATTGGGGGCTTTGCCCATAATAAGAGTTATTACAAGAAATAAATTTTTTGCCTATCTGTGTGGCAGGCCAAATACCAAATTACTGAATATCTGCTCTTACTGTCCTCTGAGTTGCCTTCTTCCTTGCTGAAGCCTCAGGCCCTTCATCCTATTCTTTAACTTGGTGTATCATATTTTACCTTTCTGTCTCTGAGCCGCTCATACATGGGGTCTCTGACTCTCATGTATGTGGGATTCCTGTGCACATGAAATTAAATGTTACTTTTTCCTGTTAATGTGTCTCATGTTGATTTAATTGTTGGATCAGCCAAAAGAACCTAGAAGGGTAGAGAAGTATATTTCCTTTCCAACGATGGCATGTGCTTGCGTCACTTATCTTTCTAAGCCTAACGCTCAGCACAAAGCCTGGTGTGTAGTAGACCCTGACAGCAGTTTGCAAAATGAATTAATGTAATGCATGGGCCCCAGTATCATGGTAAATATAAAGCATAATAAAAATGTAGTCAAAGTTTTTCAAGAGATTCTAAATATAAAATGAGAGCACAGTTTTTGTAGAATTTTTTTGTAGAAATATAGGCTATTCTTTGTTTAACTTTGTTTTCAATTTTGTTCCTTTTCCTCGCCTTGCCATACTATTTGTTGGTTTGGATACAGACATATCCTTAAAGAATATACAGTGTTATTTTTGCATTTGTGTATTTGCAATGTATAAATGGTTGTTGCTATACAGTTTATTATCCTCAATGCCTTTTCACTTGATACCAGGCATATTGCTGTGTGTGTGTTAATTGGTTTTAATTGCAGGGTCTTACATGGTGCTTAATCATCACATTTCATTTGTACATTCCTAGTGGACAAAGAGATTGCCTCTGACTCCCTGTAGCCTAAATAAATCCATGTCAGCTTGAACAGTATTTTCTCTGGGGTAGATTCGCGAAGCCTGACCACTGAGCCACAGTCTATCTGGGTTTGGCAGCACCAGCAGGTTGTTCTTTAGTAACACTTACACCTCTACTTGCTGAGTGTGCTGATTTCCACTTTTCTCCATTCTTTCCAACATTTGATATGCGCTTATTTTAAACTTCACTGAATTGATGTGTTTAGAGTATTATCTTGTTTTAATACGCATTTCTCTAATTACTGATGCATCTGAGTATTATTTCCAATGCTTTTTAGCAATCAGATTTGCCATTTTGTCTATTTTTTATATTCTTTGAACATTTTTCTATTGATTCATTTCTTGATGATATTAGGAATTTCTCATCTATTCTATATACTAATCCTCAATCAGTTTTAGGTATTATAAATATCTTTTCCTGGTCTGTCATTATTCAGTTGCCTTTGTCTATGGTTCAGTTTACTACTCAAACATTCTTGATATTAATGTCTTAAAATTCAATTATTTTGCCTTATGGTTTGTGCTTTTTGGATATAAGAAGTCCTTTTTCACTTCAAAATTCCAAAGATAATATTTTCTTCTATCAGTATTTTAGTTTTATTTTCAAGTATGGTTTTAAACTCCTCTAAGTTTCTATCATACCATTTTATTTTATGTTGTTACATTTTATATTGCATTTATAGAACATGTCAACCTCAGAAATAATGTCACATATTCTTTTCCTTATTTTTCCTTTCTCCCCTTTCTGGAAAGTAATCTCCATGAGGAACAACTTTGTTAGTTTTAGTCTTCAGTTTATTTCCAATGCCCAGAATGTGCCTGGCACAGCATTTGTTACATAAATCCACTACTAAAATAGTTCACTTAAACATTGAAATATGACCCCCAAGTATAGAAATTTTAATTCTATAATAGTTCATCCAATTCTAACATTTTGGAAACATTTATTCAACTGGTTAAGTTTCTTATGGATTCTTAATTTGTGGCTACTAAATGAAGACATCACTATAGAGAAGAATGTTTATAATACATGGAGCTCATTAATTGAATGAATTTACCAAGTTGTTTAAATATATTAAAAATAGAGATGGTAAGACAGGTTCTTTTATGCTACTGAGGGTTGAATTTTGACCTGTCAAATTTCCCTCATAAATTCCGGTGATTTGTTAGGTATGGTAACAACTAGATAAACCCATTATAGCCTTGGATCTATACAGATGGTACATAAATTCATTCTGAGTTTGTGATTGCAAACTGATGAGTAATTGCATCAGGTAACACTGGCGATTCACCCCCAGCCTCTAATCACTTTGTATACCTTCCCTCTCTGCCTCCTCCTTAAGCAACTTCCATTCCTTGGCTCTCAGTGAGTTTTCACTGGCCAGACCCAGGGCTCTTCTTCAGTGGACTTTCCTGGACCTGTGTATGTGGTCTACCACTCCCAGGCGGGAGTATTAAATTTCAGTTCCCTCATCTCTGTTGTGGCCAACTCGGAGGTGGACCTCATGCTCCAGAGTGCCCCTGCAGGATGAGGTTGGATCCACCCTCCCTGGGACTTCGCCAGAGACCTCAACTTTGTCTCTGGTGTGACTCCAGCTCCTTGGAAACACTTCCACAGATCCAACTTGTAAGCTAAGCTTCTGAGAAACCCAATCTAGCAAAATAATTGATGAACTCGAACAAGATTTTAAGACTTCCCTCATATAGCTGAAACTGGACAATAAGCTCAGTTATACCTCAATTCTACTTGTTTTTTCAGAGTTAAGGAACTTAGTCCTCCAATGTTAAAAAGAAAGCATAGTTAGAAATTTTAAGGAATTTCAAGGAGTATAGCCAACATTTATATTTTGTTTTAATTCCGAAGACAGGCTAAGTTCCTCTTTAAATCCACCCCAGGAAAAACACGACCAAAGAGCAACAGTTAATTAGGAGAAATGAGTATGAAATCAGCAGTTCTGCAGCGGGAGAGATTTTCTCTTACAGCATCAAAATTTTTAGATAATTAATGGAATGTTTTAAAGTAGATGCTGATCCTAGATTCCACCTAGGAAAACAGTTAAGTCTGTAAATCACAGGCATGTTATAATAAAGATGCGGCAAAAGAATTTCCACATCAGCCTTTTTGTTGACCTACGACGTTGTCATCCAGCTTCATCATATTTAATTTAGTTTTTCCCAGTACACTGTTTACTATTACAGTATTTTTGAGCAGGTATATTTGTATGGTTCAAAAAAGGCCTCACATTTCTGTTATAATTGGTCTCGTCTCCACTCCCATTCCCACAGACAGCTACTATTATCAGTATTTTATGTATTCTTCTAGCATTTCTTTGTGTGAATATAAGTAGCTATAGTATGATTTTTAGTATAGTATGATCTATACTACAATCCTACTTATGATTTAGTATAGTATAGTATGATTTAGAGTAATCTATGATTTTTAGTGCTCTGTATGCATTTATATACATTTATATACATTTATATACATCTGTATGCATTTATATACATCTGCACCTCTAGAAATGCATTTATATGCATTTATATACATCTGTACCTCTAGAAATGTAATAGTTTTTGTTTGAATATATGTGCTCATTGTCATGAATAGGGATATGCTCTGTAAAACGCTTTGCCTGCTTTTCCCACATAAAGATAAAATTTGAAATTCTGAAAATGTCACAATCCATACATCTTACCCAGTTTTCTGACTTTGGGTCCGTTTGTTATCTTTTCTTTGTCTGAGTTTACATTTTATCTATAAAATTGATACCAGCACGGTGCAGGGAACAGAGGGGCCATAGGAGGAGGCTGCCTGAGACAAGTGGTAAACAAGCTGGCGGGCCACGTGAGGACAGATTTCCCCACCCCAGGCAGACGTGGGACAGGAGAAGACCCTCCGGGTTGCAGGCATGAGTCTAGTGAAACCCTGCCTGCTCCCTCCCGGAACATGGCAGCAAAGGGAAGCGCTGACCTTCCAGTCAAGCCTGGGGAAAGGATGGGATTGGCTGGGTGCTGAACTCTTCCAGAGTGCACAAAATTTGGGGCCAGGACATTTAAATGGAGGGAAGGGAGAAGCACGCCCCTTCCTCTTCCCCGTGCTCGCCCAGTCAGGGGCTGGAGTGCATGCAGCCTCCAGAAAAGAGCCCGAGTCTTGACAGCAATGGGGAAAGAAGCCGAGCTGCTTGGAGGATGACTCAGCAGCCATCTGCACTTTCCCAAAGGATGGTATTTTTAAATATGAGAAGGAACTCCCGGTACAGCCTTGGATTGGTCTGGCAGAGGATGAGTGTGGGGGTTTTCTCCGGATGTGCTGGAGGGAATGGGCTCTGAGAGAGAAGCCTGCCATTCTTCCCAAATTGTGTAGCTTTTGAATAAGTGACCTCTTTGCTTTTTCACCAGACCTTTGCCTCCAGAGGTTGCCTGTGGTCATCAGGCAGCAGAACCCCATTTCTGTTCAGTAACAAAATGACAATAGCAACGAGACCTATCGCACTGGGTTATTGTGAAGATTGCTTGAAGTAATGCTTATGAAATGCAAATAGTCCTTCCATCTTTTAATTAATTAATTAATTAATTTATATTTAGAGAGGGGGAAGGGAGGGAGAAAGAGAGAGTGAAACATCGATGTGGGAGAGGAACATTGATCAGTTGTCCCTTGTACACGACTCATCCAAGGACCAAATCCACGACCCAGGCATGTGCCTTGATCAGGAATCAAGCCTATTGACCTTTCACCATGAGGGATGATGCCTAACCACTTGAGCCATGCTGGTCAGGACTTAATTTATTTTATTTTAAGAACAGCTAAATGCAACGATCCTTAGTCAGGCATGGGTTTCATATTCCCTGGAACCGGAAAAATGCCAGTGTGACTTAGAGTGAGTTAGGGGTAAGTAGAAGCAAATGAAATTGAAAAGGTAGCTTACTGATCAGATTATGTATGATCCTAAAGGTTTGAGAAAAGTTTGGGGGTTTTCCCCTATGTACGAGAAGAAGTTATTGAAAGATTTTGAGCAGGGAGTCACATGGTGACTTTAAGAGTAGGAGCAGGAAGACCAGGTAGGAGCCTACTACAATCTTCTGTGTGTGTGATAGAATGACCTGGGCTAGGGTGGTAGGTGGGAAATTGGTAAGAGACAGTTGTATTTGGTTTGTTTGAAAGTAGAAATTTGTTAAAATTTATTAAGAAAACGATGGAGCAGAGAGAAGACTCAAAACGCAAAGGTGTTGGCTTGAGCAGCAGGATGAATGGCAGAATGATTCACTGAGATGTAGAAAGACAAGTAAAGGATGTGTTTGTAAGAGGGATCCAGTTGTGTCTGACATGATTATATGTGCAATGGCTATGAGAGAGCCAGGTAGCGATGCCAAGTGGTCAGTTTGGAAATACTGCTGTGTTGAGTTTGCAGACATGAGGTTGCCACTGTTGTGGTTCTGCCTACTCCCACTTAAATATTTCTTTCAGTTTTCTTTTATTAGTTTAACGGTCTATAATTTGATGTATAAATATTATTGACAGGTAGTATGATTTGCTCTCATTTATGATTATAATATACTTTTCTCATTTCATGATTATTGCTTTGAACTCAGGCTTTTATGCTTCTTCCTCCACATTCTTATTTTAATAACAAATTTCTCCAAACTTAGTGAAAGTTTGGTAATTCACACTTTCATAATTCAGTAAGAAAGTAAGCTAAATTTATATTTAGTTAGAGCATTATTTATTCATAAACTAAATAATTTATCAAATAACAAGGATTAATATTCTAAAATTTTAAGAGGACGTATTTCTTTTTCATATTTTGAGAGTTATATTTGCAAATGAATATTTAAACAACTACACTTTTTTTCTTGCCCTAAGAGTATTTTCTTCTTTGAGAATGAGTCTTAAAGACAGAAGAAAATGTGGCCACATAGAATAATTAAAATATTAGAGTAGTGACACATGCCAGAAGTTTTGTGTCCCACGTTCCTGGGACAAGCAGTGCACAAGGCCATGAGTATGCTCATTACAAACCAATAATATTCACTTAGTAACACCACCATTATTTGCTGAGGTGCTCTCTTGCATACCTATATTGTGCTCAGCATTTTTATACATTGTCTAATTAATTCTCACAATGATATGCAAAGTGAGTATTTTCACTTTTATTTACCATTGAGAGAATTGAGGTTCAGAGAAGCAAAGTCACTTCTCAAGGTCACCCAGCTACCAAGTAGCAAAAGTCAGATTTGGACCCAGGTCAGTTTAATACCAAAAACCATGCACTTTATCAGCTTCGCCCCTATATTTAATATAACATTTATAGGGAACAGCTTGAGTGAATAAAGGGCTGTTAGCTTGATAAGGAAGAAATACATTTACAGAAAATGATATGACTGTATTTAAGTAGTATATGATTTGAGTTTTTTTGTTAGGTCAGGTAAACAGGTCTTTTAGCTAAGTTCTTTTAATGCAGTTTCACTATTAGTATTTTTGCATTATGATATTAACTGGAATTGAATGATTCCAGAACTTGAATTGTATTCTGAGCTACTGAACAAGTTTATCTTCTTTAAAGATAAAAAATTATCTGAGAAATCTACAAGTACTTCAATATAACTACCTTTTACAGATATATAATTGCAGGCCGACTCTGAAACTCACTGTGAACGTCTTTGATGGCATACTCAAGTCTCCAGGGCAGGAAGTGGTAGTGCTGGTTTACACTGGCCTCCACTATCCACAGCCAGAGCTCTGGGCAGAGCTTCACCGCCTCCAAGTCCCAGCTTAACGAGAGGCACTCAATTCTGCTGCCTGGGCCACTGGCGCCCTCTGCAGGTCAGGTGAATGCTCTAGAGCAGCGATTTTCCAATGGGTGCCTCAAGAATTTTTAAAATATGCAACACCTGACTATTTAGTCAGGTATACTCACTTCTTTTCCCTTAGACTGTCAATTAAAAGAAAAATGGCAACAGTCAACACAAAAATAGCTTTCCTGTGTGAATACACCAAAATTACACCTATTTTTGTCAAATCAGTAAAAATATAGATGTATGTGATGTGTCGCAAAATTTTAGTAATTAGTTTGTGTGCTATGAAATGAAAAAGGTTGCAAATCACTGCTCTAGAGCCTTCCATTTCTTCCGTCAACAAGTTCTCTTGGCAGCGGAAACACCGAGTTAAAGTGCCTACTACGGCATCGTTCCCACGTCTGGCAGGTGCCGAGGCGCTGGCTGGGTGATGGTGACCACGTGCCTCTCATCCCTTGAGCTATGGCAGTGGTCACGGGGAGGACTGAAACTTTTAAAGAATATGTTTTCCAGAATTCTCTCAATTGCTTTAAACGTTTTCCTGTAAATAGGTGAAATATAACTATAATACAACCCTCATATTTCAACTTTATAATTGGAAATTTGAGGGGTGTATTATAGTAAGGATGATTTTTTTTTAAGGTGAGAATGGAGACACACAGCAGAAGATGGCAGAAGTAGATTTTCCTTGAAAATGGAAAAACCTTCGAGAGGCTGTGTGCCACTCTACAGAGGACACATTCTGAAGTGAGAGCGTAGCGGGCAGGTCCTGGCCTTCCCATCCGCTCGCTCATTACTTTGAACATATTATTGAACATCTCTCTGTTCTTATCTGTCCAATGGACTTAATGTCTTCCTTATTGATTTGTTGTGAGAATTAAATAAAATAAGCTATGCAAAGCACATGGCATAAGCCCTCTGAAAGCAGTTACTATTACTTGATCAACTGAATTTTAAAATTTTATGTGAGAACAAAGTGAGCTAAGATGAAGATTTTTTTAAAGGGTCTGAGGGTGTGGAAGGAAGGAAGCATTGCGGAGTAAGGCTATACATACTCGTCATTTAAAACCCATCTTAGTAAATATATATCATATAAAACAGAAAAAAACACACAAAATATAACCACATGTTTCAAGTATAATAAAAGAAAAGCTATATAAGGTCAATGTTATGCATATTTTTTTCTAACTTAGAAACCTAAGTTTTCAGTCTTCATTCAGGGTCATACTTTAACTATTAGTTAGGCTTATTTATAGCCTTTTCATGGTGATTTAATAACAAAGCCTAGGTCAGAACTCATAACTTTGGTAAAGAGACAAACTCCGGTTTTGTTTTCTCATCTGTTGCATGCAGAATAATATTGTCTTACCTTCACTGAGGTTTTAGTTTTCTTTATTTTTTTAGGATAATAACCCATTTATGTAGAAACACCTGAGACTTACTATCCTGGACATGGTGCTAAGTTCTTTACAAATATTAATGTATTTGTCTGCCCCAGCAATCCTTCTACACGTGCACTACTATTTTCCCCATTTTTTAAGAGAGCAAACCGAGGCAGAGTGAATTTCAGTAAGTTGCCAAAGATGACACAATTTATGTGTTGGACCCAAATCTATCTTGGGCAATCTGGTTTCAGTATGTATAGACTCTACTGCATATTCAACCAGGAAAAAATTTCATAAAGTGCTGTTTAAATTAGGGCATCACTATCAGGATTAGTATTAATCAGGTCATCATTTCTCACACTCAGCATGGGCCCATTTAAGGTATTCACAATTAAACATCACTCTTAAGAGTGCTGGGAACTGTAACTTTTGTATCATTAAAACGAGCAGGACGTGATGCTTCTCTTCGCTTAAAGAGATTTGATTTTCTTTGGTTATTTTTCTGTAACTTTATGCCACAAATGCTCCTCCTGGTGGTGGTGGTATGCCATTACGATTTTTTTAGGTCAGGAGAATAATACTCAACTAAAATTTTCCCTGAAGTTGGAATCCAAGTAAACTTCTATCTCAGATAACAGTACTGAAGAAACAAATAAATCTGATCTGTGCATGTATTTGAGAGAATTAAATACTCTAACCATCTTAACCCGTCAGGGCTGCTGTAACCAATGCCATAGCCTGGGGGCTTACAGACAGCAGAAATGCAGTTCTCACAGTTCTAGGCGCTTAGACGTCCCACATCAAGGTGCCTGCAGATTTGGTGTCTGCTGAGGGTTGCTTCCTGGCTCACAGGGCCTCTTTTGGGGGCCATGAAACTCATTCATAAAGGCTCCACTCATGTCCTGATGACCTCCCAAAGGCCCCACCGCCTAACACCGTTAGACTGGGGGTTAGGTTTCGGTAGATGAAGTTTGGAGGCGCATGCACTCCAGTCTGTGGCATTAACTGAATACGTAAAAGCCACTGTGCCCTTCTTCACCCTTTCCCCTTTAGATTCATTGTTCTAAAACCAAATCAAATTAACGACAACAACAACAACCACAAAGCACCCTACATTTAGTTTTGAAGAATATGCCTATACCAATATATTGACCTTAAATTGATCTTAATTTCAGCTTCCCTATCTTTGCTGTTCAGTTTATCAGCATTCTTTGTTTGCTCCTATGAGTTTTATTCCATTTTTGCTTTGTATGTAGAGGAATTCCTAATCTACTTTTAGTTGCTATAATTCCTTTAATGTCAATCAATATGAAATTAAGAAAATTACAAAAGAGCAGAGGAAGAAATGCACTTTCCAGTAAGACTGAAATATACTTCTGAAATATACCAAAAAATTAGTGTACTGTTAAGTGCTTTAACAATTAGTGGAGTATGATCTTACCTTATAGACCTGTCACTGCCGACTTCAACATCTGAGTTTTCATATTTTTAAATAAGAGAAATGGAGTAAAATTAGAGACTGGATGTGTAAGCTTATGCTATCTATTTAAAAATACATCCTAAGAATGACTGATATTTTTGACATTTTTAACATTAACATTTGTCAATGAAAAAGCTAGAAATGTTTGTTTTCAGAAACAACCGAACCTTTTCAAGTTTTGTGTTTTCTCTTTCTTTTTCTTTCTTTTCTATCATCCCTAAATATCTTTCCTGAACAATTTAGTCCTAAAGCCTCATTAGGTAGGTCAAAGAAAAACATAGGGATGGCAAAGAGAAGGGAGGAGAGAGAGAAAAGAGTAGAGGGTCAGAGAGCAAGGAAGGTGGCGTGGAGGGCCTCTGCCTTGAAGGGCTGCCCGATGCAGAGGCTGAGCAAGGGAGAGGAAGCTTATGGGAGGGGATGCCCAGTGAGTGGTGTCAGAAGAGAGTGATGAGGGCATCTTCGCAGGGAGCACATCTAATGTGGGGAGTCAGAGCCCACCGCACACAGGGTAAGGAGGGAATCAGTGCGAAGGAGGCACCGTCTGGAAGTCTGAGTGAGCTGAGGAGGGTGTCCACGTTCCCCCAGTGAGGAAGGTCTGGCCTGAGTGTTGTGGAGGATGGCATCCCTGCCGTGGGGTAGCATGGTCTGGAGCATCCGAGTCCAAACAGGGTAAGAACATGCACAAGGCAGCAGGAGGGGCCCTGGTGTGGGGAGGCACCGCTTGGGAAGCACATTTCTGATTCTCTGAGACAGCCCCTATGAAGGACGGTGGACATCAAAATGGGTCTCAGCACATTTGGGTTTATTTTTTAAAATTTATTTTGAATTGCATTTTTTTCATTACCATATATTCCCCTTCTATCCCCCTTCCCCCAGCAATCACCCATTGTTGCCCATTTGGATTTAAAACTGTAGAAAGAATATATAGTAAATCATATCTGTACCCTAGGATGAAACTCTTCCTCTTTATGACTATGACACAAAGTCATCCTCGTTGTGACGTTAATAACTGTTTTCAGTCATTGTATTTTGTGAAGCCCCCCGTTCTAGAGTTGCCTTAACTCAGGATGTATCAATGAAAAAGTAAGGGATGTACTTCGTTTCTTAGAGAAATTCTGGCCAGCATCTTCACCAGCGGAGTCTGGGTTACCCTCCTTGTGTCTGAGCATGTCTAAAAATTCTAGAACATTTCACAAACTTTCCCGTTTTCCCTTCCAAGTAAGGGAGGCACAGCTGGCATCGGACTGCCGACAGGATACATGAGACTAGAATGCTCTTAACCTAATCTTTGGACAAGCCCCCATAGCTATGCACAGTATAGGAACCCACGACACTCCACCAGCACCTCCACACCTCCGGTATAAAAATCTGAATTTTAATGGTGGTGTCAGGACCAACCGCCATCTCTCACCCAACTACTGAACAGCATTCCCTAGCAGTTTGCCTTACCACACTCCCAAGGAGAGTGTAAGCTTCTGACTGGGTATCTCTTAGGACAGAAAACTCATTACTCACCAAACTAGCCATTGCATTTTTTTATTAGAATGTGTTTTTGCCTTACAACAAACCGCCCCCCTCTGTCTTTGGCCATCAGAGCTCACTCTTACCTTAGGATCACCGGAAATGAAGCACAACCTGTCTTTCCCAAGGCTGCCATTCAGGAACTTAAAGCAGCACTCCCTGCCCCGCTCGCCCACGCCCATGCCTTCTCCGAAGTAAACAGCCCCATTCCCACAGCCCATTAGGGGAAATGGTGTTCTGAACCCTGGGGTCCCATCCGCCTGATCATAATCCAGTTACCTTAACGCGTTCCCATTTTTCAATGTGCTTCTCGACCTCTGTGTACAAAAACTGAACATGATACAATTTCATCTCCGCAATTTTGGTATTGATGTAAGCAGTTTAGTATTTCTGTGTTTGAAAACTAGTTCTGCTTATTGTCTTAGTAATTTTTCATGAACCTAACTTCTAAATAAAAAGTTTTGTTAAAATTGCTAAATTGATTTTTAAATAAAAATATTACTACTGGAATATTTACTGAAACATATTAAGCATGCACATACTTATATACATAAATAATTTTATTTTTTCTAAAAGAAATGTGCCCTGGCTGGTGTGGCTCAGTAGATTGAGCACAGGCCTGCAAACCAAAGGGTCACCGGTTCCATTCCCAGTCAGGGCACATGCCTGGATTGCCAGCCAGGTCCCTAGTAGGGGGTGCATGAGAGGCAACCACACATTGATGTTTCTCTTCCTTTCTCTTTTTCTTCCCCTCTCTCTAAAAATAAATAAATAAAGTCTTTTAAAAAAATAAAAATCTAAAACCCTACTGTTAAACGTCCTGGGTAAGTTTAGTGAGTCATTTAATTTCAGAAGATCAATTTTGTTTTTAGAGTATAATAGATTTGGATTAGATGTTCTCTAACTTATGTAATTTTTTTAAAACTCAAAAAGGGATACATATTTTACACATTATTTTCAGTAGAATTTAGAAGTTACACCAGAGCATTCCAGATGCTCAGTAAACTCAGTAGCACTTCAATAATCTTTTCTGACAGTTTCTGGAATGCGCCATGAGGTGGTGCTGTATCACTACAGGAAAGTGTTCAAATGTCCAATTTCACAAAGCTTGGCATTCATCATCCCTGTTTTACCTATTAGGTTGTATCTATTTTTTTTTTAAGTATTGGAGAAAATATAGTTAATCAATATACTAACAAAGGAACTAACCTACACTAAAATCCTTTATTTAAATCAGAGATCGGCAACACACTTTCTTGCACATCCAGAGAAGTGTATCAAGATCCGTGAGCCACGTTGTCATCTCTGCTGAGACTGCAAATATGCCAGGATAGCACAAAAGCAGCCGTGCCTGATTCATGAATAAATTAATGTGGCCATGTGCCAATAAAACTTTATTTTTAAAAATGAGTGGCTGGCTCTTGGGCTGAAGCTTAATAACCACTAATGTCCATCACGTGACATTGGGCCCCATTTATGTTGGGTCACGGGCTGACCACCATACATGGAGGCCAAGGCGAAACTGAAGAAAGAGGCCAACCACTTCAAATCGGGAGGTGGAGATTTTAATTAACAAGAGAATTATTGTACATATGAGGCTTGTCTTGTCAGTCAAAACACAGCCGCAGCTGAATTGAATTTACAGGTAAATCCCACCTCTGTCCCTGCCCATGGAGAGTATAAACAGAACAGAATTACCTGACTTCACTTGAATTATTCACAAACCAATTTCCTCATTCTGCCTTTGTTCTCTCTGCCTCTCTCTCCTCTCTCCCTCTCTCTCTCTCTCTCTCCCCCCCTTGTTGGAAGGAATATTTCCTACGTGGCTGTAGGAATGAAGAAGGGGGAAACAGATCTTGTCCACCTAAATTTGAATTTATTGTTGAGCAAATCGGAGTGAAGATGACCAAAAAGAGCTGCATACAGGACGTAAATGTTTCCTGGCTGAGAGGTTTCCTATTTTAGAAGCCACCATTGGGAAAATATCAATGTTAAATTAAGGGAGATAAAATAATGAACTATTACTAAAATTTTTCTCACATCTTTGGAATGATTATTCGAGAATATTCTGAAATTTATACTGTAATATTCCATTTAGCAAAAATAATACATATGCTTTCCTCTTGAAGACTTTCAAAGAAAATTGTCTTTGTCTTTTAAAATAGTCTACACATACTATAGTTGTTTATGCTTTCCAACTCCATCACCGATCTGTATCAGTACTTGAGCAACCATAGTTATTTTGGAGATTAGAAGTCAAACTACTGCATGATCCCTGATGTGTAGCAAACACTACTCTGAGGCACACTCTCTGGGTGTCATGCACATGCTGATATTCATCTCTAAGCTGCTACTCTTCGCAGAATCAGTGAGGAATATAGTTTGTTTGGATCTTACAGAAGTTATGAAAGATTTGTACTAGATGTGTATTCGGAGTTTTTGACCAGTGCCATCAATTTAAAGACACTACTTAACTCATTTGTGTTGTGGAAGCAAGGCATTATCTGCATTGTACGAGTACTCTGTATATGTAGTTTCCAGTTTATTTTTGTTTTTGGATGTTGTGCTTTTCACTTTCAGTTTTCATTTTCTTCTTTGGTAAACTTGAAGTAGGTACTGTAGGGCACAGGCAGCAAACACAAGGCCTGTGGACCGAATCTGGCGCTCCACCTTGTTATTTTACTGCAATCCACATGCGTTAATTCTTACGGATTAGGAATTCTACTGTTTTCAGAATCTAAATTCTTAGCAACATGTATAAAAATTTTCTTCTCTGAGATAAGAGAATGTTAAGGTTGTGGCAGATTTAGTTATCGGTCTCCAATTTCTATTTCTCAATAGCCTTTATTTCTCATTCCTGCCGTAGCCTCACGTCAAACATAATAATACCCTTTCCCATCCTATTAGTGTAGAACTTGGCCTCATGATGCGTTTGACCAATGAGATGTTAGTGGGTATGACTCAAGCAGAGCATTTAAAAGCACTTGTGGGGCTTGATTTGGTCACGTGGATTTCTCTTACTGCCAAAGGAAGAACACATTCAGGGGAGCCTGTGGCTCTGAGAAGAAAGACTGAGGGGCACATGGAGCAGATCCAAACTGATCTGGAATTCTGAACACAAGCCCTTTGATCTTATATGAAATCCACTGAGTCCCAGCAGGTCCTAGATCAGGGGAATACAAAATACATCCTTTCAGTCATACACCACTGCCGTTTGGGATTTAATAGCACATTATTATAGAAACAGCTTACTGACACACAGTATTTACTGGCTTTAAAATAACTGATAACAAAATAAGTCTGTCTTTATTATTTCTTCATCCTTTATTACTATTCATAGCTCCTGGACTAACACTTAGGGCTAATTTGAATTCTAAGTAAATTGAAATCAATTCTGAATGGTTTTAAATTGGTTCACTGGTCTCTATTTCGCAGACATTCCTTTCTTTTCTGTTGATTTGGTCTTATCCGTATCATGTTTTTTCTTAGAAAATTTTTGCCAAGCAATCAATGTACTCTTCTTGGATCTGACAAATAATACACTTAGCAGAATTCAAGGGAAAGATATTACATCTTATTGGATATCTTATTGACTCATTTGACAATTTCTATTCTACCTTTGATTATTTTTCAAAGTAAGTTCTTTTGCTTTTTAAAATAATTACTTTCAGGTCCATAATAACACACAAAGTAGGATTTTCCCAGCAGGTATATTCTTGGAATTTATTTTAATGATAATACAGCAATCTGAAACTCATGATACACACTATTACACCCCGAGGATTTCCGATCCTCACCATGAAGACTTCAGTGCATTGTGTGCTGAGAAATAGTGTCCTAAGAACCTCAAGAATTATTTGCATAAACCTAACTTGCTGCTGTGAGCTGATTTCCACACACACACATACAATTGAACTCAAGATAAGAACAAGACTACAGTGTGGAAGCTGTGTTTGCAAGGTAACATTTTGGTTCACAAAATTTGAGACCTAACTCTTTTTCAAGACATAAACACATTTCCATTTATAAGCTTCCCATGAAATTAAAATTCTATTATTTATTACCGCAGATTTTTAGGATGCCTCGACATCCTTCAGGCTCATGAACTAGTCTGAATTTTATAATTCCTTGGTTGTCCTTAAGCCACTCAATCTTTATATATAGGATTAATAAGGCAACTAATACTAAATGGAACTACATGAGAGAAAGAGATAAAAGCCACTCTAAATTGAGTTGTTCTAAACTGAAAACATTGAAATGACTCATGAGCACTTCATTCTCTTATATGTAACACATCAGCATAAACTGTTCTCTCTGCAGGAGCACACTCTGAGCCCCATCCACCTCAATACTGGGATTACGTAAGTCTTCTCTTCTTATAAGAAGTATAATATATTATTTTTTGTGAAGCCTCCAATAGCCCGACACAGACAAATGTGTTGCTATTCTACTCCCCTTCCTGTCAGCTTCTCTATTGTTCGTCTCTACTTTTTTTTATTGCCTCTACTTTTGCTTGTCCATTAGATCAGAGATTTTCAACTGGTGTGCCACAAGCATTTTTAAAACACTCAATACCTAACTATTTAGTCAGGGACAAGCACCATTGTTCCCTCTCTGACACCGCCCCCACATACAGCGTCACAACTCTGCGACTGGGTTGCCCTGCCCTGGTGAACACCTAAGGCTCCACCCCTCATACATAACAAGCGCGACCAGACCAAAAAAAGACAAACAAACAAACAAAAAAATGGCTCAAATGAAAGAACAAATCAAAGCTCCAAAGCCAATACTTTTAAGCGACCAAGAGATAGCCAACCTATCAGATGCACAGTTCAAAGCCCTAGTGATCAGGATGCTCACAGAATTGGTTGATTTTGGTCACAAATTAGATGAACAAATGAAGGCTACAATAAGTGAAATGAAGGAAAACGCACAAGGAGCCAATAGTGGTGGGAGGAAAACTGGGGCTCTAATCAAGAAAGAAACAACCAAACAGAAAAGCTGTCATTTAGAATGGAAGGGCAGATAAAGCGCTTCTCAGATAAGGTCAAGGTAGAGGAGTTCATCGTCACCAAGCCCTCACTATATGAAATGTTAAAGGGACTTATCTAAGAAAAAGAAGATAAAAATATGACAGTGAAAAGACAGCAAACTCACAGCTATTAAGAACCACACCTAAAACAAAAGCAAACTAAGCAAAGAACTAGAACAGGAACAGAAACACAGAAATGGAGACCATATGGAGGGTTAGCAGCAGGAGAGTGGGAGGAGGAGAGAGGGGGAAAAGGTACAGAGAACAAGTAGCATAGACAGTGGGTAGAAAATAGACAGGGGGAGGGCAAGAATAGTGTGGGAAATGTAGAAGCTAAAGAACTTATGACACACGGACATGAACTAAAGGGGGGGAATGTGGGTGGGAGGGGTGTGCATGGTGGAGGGTAATGAAGGGGGGAATGGGACAACTGTAATAGCATAATCAATAAAATATATTAAAAAATAAAAATTAATTTTAAAAAAGTTGAAAATCACTGCATTAGATAGGAAATTCTTTGAGAACAGAGAGCATGATACATGCTAATATAATATTGGGAACTTTGTTGATATCCAGAATACATCTGGAGAACTAAGGGTCAATGTCAGACAGACTAAGAATATGGATCTGGATTTTGCTGTGTCTGCACATGTTTGCTTTAACTCCACATCAGTTATTACATGCTTCTGAACTGCTTCATGTCACAAGCAGACTGAGTGTGCTACCTTCTTATGCTAATCACGCTGTGACATTTACCCTTTCAAATATTTTAATGTATTAAGTGATTTTATGCATTAAGTGAGTGAGTACTCACTTAATGTGTGAGTACATCATAAAATCCAGGTGAATCATCTTTTCAGAGAATAAGAAATTGATAGTTCTCTCAGAAATGGATTCAAGTGAAAGAGCCTAGTTAAAAGGAAAGAATTTTACTGATTTTTTAAAAATATATGTACTTGCTCGTTTCTTTATCTTTGTGTTTAGGTAATGACAGGAATCATTTAACAGCCAAAACTACAAAGAAGAGTTCATGTTAATTTCTGAATTTAGGGATTTATTCTTTTGCTCAGTGAAGTAATTTTACCATATGAAAAGAAATGTGATAGATTCTAATGACACAAACTGAGGTTTTAACATCAGAGAAAAGTACAAGGTGAATTCATCTGACTGCCCTCCAAAAGAAAAATTTAAATCTAATCTTAGCTGACTGAGTAGCATTGTATCACAAAAATTTATCTCACTTCAAGTAACTATTAAATTTGTTGGTAACTTTAAAAATGGTTCTATCTTTAGATAACTGTTTGATTATTTTTATCATTATTTATTATCGATGGGAAATTATGTTATTTTGGGTATGCAGTTCACTGAAAGAATCAATAAGATACGTGAACTCAGTTTTTCAATGTCGTGTTGAACTGGTATTCACGCTGATCCCAGGTTTGGCTGCCTGTCGCTTTGAAAGCCCATAGCCAAGAAGCTGGTGCTGGTGTAAGAATGATTTATCCGAGTTGGCAGCCTGTGAAGATGAGGGACTCTTGTTCCAAAGACCATCTTAACATCTCAGTGCGGGCAGAGGTTTTTATAGGCAGGGAGAGGGAAAGCAGAACAAAGGGATTAAGGGAAGGAGTGGAAAAGTCCTCTACCTGCAGAGCAGCAGAGTCTATCCCAATAAGGAAAAACCAGTCCAACAGCAGTGCGCGTCCTCCTGGTTTTACAGTTGAAGGTCAGCAAACCTCCCTGACCTGGGATGCCTGAAGGTCAGCATCTGTGTCTTTTGAAATGAACTCTAGAATTCTTCAACAAACATGCTGTTTATCTACAAGTTATGAATTAGTCAGAGTCAGCATTTAGAGAAACAATGTCAAAAGAGAGCCAGGGTGGGTTATAGTATCTGCTATACAGAATGCTAGCCTACTAGAAATAAAATTGCCTCCTAAAAAAATTGGTATACTTGATTCCTGTTTAAAAAGTGGTTCCATCCTCATGAACTCATTGGAGAAACTGGCCATCTGTCATGATTCCTCTTATGAATCTGACTTGGGAGACACTCAGCAATAACGAGACATTTCTCCAAGAGAATTACATATCCTGTTACCCATTAAAATTACTTTCCCCTTTTACACACTTTTCTTAAAAACTGCAGATATAAGTTAGAAATTTACAGGAAATTTGCTCTCCTAATTATGGCCTTCTTAAACGCTTCTGTCACTCTCCTGTATTTATGAAGTGCACAGGAGGTGGCTTCTGGAGGGTGGTCACTTTGGACAGAGACATCACTTTTTTGTTCAGCTACCTGGATATGCCCTCTTCTTACTCCTCTCTTGTCATCACAGGGACCGTTGGAAGGCTGTTGCAGTGTGGGAGCCATCACCACCAGCCAGCCCTTGTTTTCCCTCCCAAGAAAGTGACTAAATTGCAGCAAGGGACTAGCTGTTTTCTTCCCTGGAATTGAAACTCATGGGCCAGATGGACATATGCTAAATCTTGAGATGCATGTTCCAGGTCTTCAAGAATAAGCCAGTTTGTGGTTTGAACTACATTCATATTTTTACACATATTTTATCTTAAATTATGCAGTTGGCTGTCCGCTTCCTTGCTCCCCTTCTGATTGGCCTGGAAAATTGAATGCATAAGCCTATTATAATGCACATCTTTTCTTTTGCTTTCCTGGCTATGGCTGAACTTGCCTATATCTGACATCTATATCATATCTTTGCCTTTGTGTTATAGTGACATATTCTATTTCTAAAAAAAGTTATCACTTGGTCATAATGGATAGCTCTTACATCGCTTTATTTCCTTCTTACCCTCACCTGTTTGTGGATCTTCATGACCCTCTCTGTGATGACAATTATTGTGTAGCACAGGTTTTCCACAATCGTTCTGATTTCCATTGTGTGTTCTATTGTCAGGCCAGGCGAGGGGAAATGTATGCATGCTTTCAACAGGGAACACAGTGTCTAAGTTCTCTGACAACCTACTCCAGATTCCACAGAGGAAGTAAAAAAAAAACTTTATACTAACCCCAGTCGGAACGATCATTTATTCCCAATTAGAATGTCTTAAGGAAATGCTAATTATTTGCATAATGAAGACTTTCATATTCAAATGTCCATAGACATAAAACATTTTCCAAAGACATTATGAATAGTTTTTATCCTTTGTTGCAATTTTAGATAATAGTATATCTAATGTTCCATTTTTAAGATTTTTGAGTGTATAAGAAATGATTTAAGAGCTATACTATTGTATTTAGGCTCTTCACACGATAAATATAACTTGAAAATTTTAGGTACTTGCTTTTCTTATTTTTTTACTTCCTAGTAGTTCTAATTAGTAGAAAATCTTTAGTATTGGCATATAGACTTATAAGGACCATTAAGTCATTCATATTTAAATGGATTTCCTCCAAAAGCCACATCTACATACTTTCCACTTACAGATTCAAAGAGAAAACTTTTTTTTATCTTCAGCTACCAGGAGGTTTTGTAAAAAGGCTCTGTTGATAACTTTAAACTCATATTTTTGCCTAAAGTGAATAAATGTAATGCAGCTAAATAAAAAAATATTAATATAACCTAATTTATAGGTTATAACAAATTTTTATAGTTATAGCAAATTTTTTAGTTCACTTGTTCTGTCTTTCTGTCTTCATTAGACATTTATTAAGTCATTTGAACTTTTTAAATTTTGTTTCTTCATTCAGTGAATGATTGTACCTCCCCAATTCCTTTCAGTAACACGTGAAACAAATATAGTGAAGCCAGTGTTTCTAAGAGTGTGAATAAGACTTGAGATGCACGCTGAAAGGAGAAGAAATAGAAAGGCCTTTGAGCAGTACTGGAGGACTGCGAGGATACCTCACGGAATTTTGGAGATAACAGTAATGGATTTGAATTATTATGAAGTCAGACTTAGTGCAAATTCCTTTCAGCCCAGTAAATGACAGCTAACAACATTTGTTTTTACTAACAATTTCAATCCTCTCAAACGTTTGTGAACTAGAGAAAACAATTATAACAAAATCAATAATTATAGGTAATGTCTATCAGATGCTAACTGTATATGGATTGGATGCTAAATAATCCTGTTCCATGTATTCACACATTTAATTCCCACAACAGGCATATGGGGTAGGTACTCCCAAGTATCCATTGTACAGATGAGGAAACTGAGGCACAGAGGCTAAATAACTTGTTCAAAGTCACACAGCTAAGAACTGGTGCAGCCAGAATTTAAACCCAGACAGTTGGGCTCCAGTCTCTATATTATAATCCATATACTACAATTAAATGTAATGAGAAATGAAGTATCAGTATTCTTAGCCTTGCTTTCCTTTTAAAAGTTATTCTGAGATCAAATAGCTCGAGTTTGAATGTGGGATATTCTAAGACGTCTAATTAAACTGTCACACCTTTTTTTAAAAAGGTTCACTCAAAATGTACCCTTTGTTTTTGCAGTATAGTCTTACCTTTTGTGACATTTTTTCAAACATTGATGTGCGGTTGCCTCTCGTGCTCCCACTATTGAGGACATGGCACACAACCCGGGCATGTGCCCTGACTGGGAATCAAACCGACCACCCCTTGATTCTCAGGCCGGCCCACACTGAATCCACTGAGCCACACCAGCCAGGCTGTGACATTTTATTAAGTAAAATTATAACATGTTAAGTGATATTTCTTGCCAGGTTAAAATTCTGGAAAAACACTTTTCCTTACTATTTGAGAGATTATATCTATTGTAAGTAGTTTAAATTATAAATGTTATGTGAAAACACATGCTTGTACCTTCAACATCTTTTAAATTAACCATTAAGGTGATCTTTATAAGATAATATGGCAAGATTTTCCACCTGTAGGTGAAGCAAGAAGTTTGCAGAATTGTGTTAAGAAAAACTGGGAAAGTCCCGGTCTCCAAGTTTGACACTCAATATTATAAACTCTAGAACTAATTAACTTTAGACTAATTTTATGAATTTCTATTCATGTTATCCTGTTGTACTTTTCACCACTAACATAAAATTTAATAACAAATTCCAAATGACTAATAAATGAGTCCAATGCTACCTTTTACAATAAAGGCTCAAATAAGAAAACCATGTACCACAAGGCTTAAAATCATTAGTGCTTAGCTTAATAAACTACAGAATAACATGATAATTAAAACTTGCCATATCCAGAAAGTCTAATCTTAGGATAAACTCAAAGGTTGGTTGAATTTGGTTAACTCAGGTAACAACCAACGAGTGTAGCATAGATTCAACTTACACCTTCATGGAGGGAAAGTGCTGTGAAGGGTAGAGGAAGCCTTCTCTGACCCTGTGAACTAGAGTAGGGCTTGTGCATTCTCCCATATAACACTGCACACAGTTGTGGTTTGTGCATTTGTAAACATGGTTGTTTTACATTCACATGCCTATGACCACATACCCCAGCATTCGAGTGTCTAGAACAAGATAGCTGCTCCACAGGCATTTTTTCATAGGAAAAAAAAACATAAAAAATAAATGAACTGATTAATTTTGCATCTTTTCCATGAAAAGGTATAATGTCCAGGTTGGAAATGTTCTCACAAATAATTAAGAGGAAACTTAGAAGAACCAAATATCATGTAGCTACTCCAAATGAATGCAAGTCTTCAAGAAGAGGTAGGTATAGTTCCTAGGTGGTAAAATACATTTTCTCTAAAGTTCATTAATTCTTCTTATTCATGTACCAACTCCATCAAAAAATGACATGAGAATTTTTTTAAAATGCATAGATATTTCTGCTTCTCAAAATTGGAATTTAGTTTTGGATAGAGGTGCAAAAATCATTATTTTGTAAAAAAAACTTTCCAGCAAGAGTTGAGAATCACTGCATAGAGTATGAAGTGGAGGGATCGTGGTTGCATGGCCCTTATGGAAATCATGTTAACCCCAGATGATTTAAAGAAATGGCGAAGCATTCTCACTGCTTCACTTCACGTCAGTCACAAAGTGACTGAAAGAAGAGTGTTTGAAAGAAGAGGTCCAGGGTTTCTGCACCCTGAGGAAAAAAAATCAGAGATGCTCAGGCTAAACTTACCTTTCAGCATCAGATTCCCATCTCCATAATAACTGATGTCAGTGCTAAATTGTCCCCTTTTCCTAAGTCCGCGTCACTGTCAGGATGTCTCTGCAAGGAGCTGTTTGATGAACAGCATGGCGAGGAACTTCACACAGTGGTATTGCCTTGATATACAAATGGAAGGGAATGTAAGATTTGGGGGTTTTATCTTGTCAAATATTTTTTATAGCAGCTGAGGAATAGACATTCAGACATTGTCCTTACAACTTTTAGTAATAAAAACCGTGAGAGTTCAAGCTTTCTAGAACTAACTCATCGTGGGCAAGAGCGCCTACCATCCATTCACCTCACACCCAATGTTCTCTTTTACTTAACGGGCACCTTGTGCTCTCCAATGAGACTCCATTTCTTTTTAAGACATGTCACATGGATTACTTAATTTCTTCACACAGGATTTCTGCAAGTAAGTGATGTGTCTGGTTCCTCTATAATAATAATAAATTAGCACCATAGGAGAAAAGAGACTGAAAGCAGGGTGTAGCAGGAACCTAAGGCAACCCACGCCGCTAGTGGGGGGTGTTCCGGTGATTGTCATTACGGCGCAGGGGCGTTCGTTTCTCCTTTTGGAGATTCAAAACAGTAACTCCAAACAGTAACAGTAAGATGTTCTGATAAAAGAAAGTAAACTTACTGTGTTTCTAAACACATAAATATCCTATTTTATTCATTGATCAGTTTTCATGAATAGCACTAGACTTATTTTATTTCTCATAATCAGATATCAAAACCATGTCATGTCATAGTATTCGCTTGCATTCTAGGCTGCATTTCTGAGAAAGCTGAACAAGTATTTTCTTCTTTGTCTATAGAAGGCCATGAGACCTAGGGTCTACTTTATGTCCTGCTTGGATGTCACTTACACATTGATTATTTAGGACTTATATTTGAAAATTGACATGAACAACGTAAGAAATCCTGTTTCTCTGTATTTCTTATATAACATTGCATAGTAGCCTGCTGTTGAATTGCCATGATTATCATCTTCATCAATATCGTCAAGTAAACATGAAGAAAATAAACCTAAATGTATACTAGTAAGTGGAAGAAGTCAATCTGAAAAGGCTCTAATACGACATAAGTCCAACTACAGTATATGACATTCTGGAAAAGGCAAAAGAATGAAGTTGGTAAAAACATAAGTGAGGGACAGAGGAAAGGATGAATAGGCAGAGCACAGAGGAGCAAAAATATTTTAAGGAAATTAATTTGTTGCTCCATTTATAAAGAAAACAAAGTAAAACCAAAGACACCACATGGTTAGATGGGTTGGAATTGTAACCAGGTCAGGTACTTATATTACATTTTAAAACAAATTTTTTATATGAAATAAAAAGTAGTTTTTTTATCCATTTCTTACCTCAAATGATTTTGAAAAATCCAACCATGACTTTCTCCTTAACACTGAATTTACTTTAATCACAACAAATCAGAATAAATAACATGACCAAGATAGACTCTCTAGTCATTTTACTTAATCCAGCTTGCAGGAGTAGGTGATGAAGGTCCAAGGTTTTGTAGGGACACACTCAGATGCAACACCTTCAGGACAGCGCATGTTCCTCGGAGCAAGCCACCCTGAACCATACTTCTGGAGTTAACACACTCCTGGAGCTGCCACTATCTTTGCCTAGCAGACTCTCCACCTGAGAAATGTGCTCCTGAGTAGATGCCTGAAACCTCAAGAATCACTCTAGTTATTGGCTACAGGGCTTGATGTCCCAAAACCCAGCAACCTAGGAGGTGACAAGTTTTGAGGACTCTTGCCCTGTAAGAATGCTCTGTGTTGAATGGTGACTAAAGAATGTATTCCAGTTCTGTTTCTTGGGACATCTTGATTTCTAGAGAGGGCTGTAGAAGTAAGAACTATAAGATAAGCATGAGTTATTGAGGAAAAACTGACAAGAAACTAGTGTGTAAGTGGCGTGACAATGTGAGCGGGAAGCAAAGGCGAGCTGGCTTCTGAGGGGAGGATGAGATGCACATGTCTCCAGCACTTTGTCTGGTTCACGCAAGTTGCAGTTGTGTCTTGAATGGTTACAACCAGCCTTCCAGTTCTCCACATGCTCAGAAAGGTTCCTGGGTTTTCATACTTTCTGACATTTAGGTAATAAATCTCTATCACATGACCCTGCTGAACCCTATTCCTTGCAAGGTGAAAAGCTTTAACACAGTATTCATACAGTGAAAGAAATAATGCTGCTGTGATACATGTATTCTAACAACAGGCCAATATCACAGCATACTATTAGCATTTAGCTGTATGCTGCTTCTAATCGTGAACAGTCAGCAATAATTGCATGTTTTGGCAAAATTATATGAATGGTGTTCTATGCTGTTGTTTGAAATATCAGGCTTCTTTAGAACAACAGATATTTAAATACATCTCAAAGAAAACTAAAAAATTTTGGGAAGAGATTTTATTGTCTATATCAGAATATTTATTATTTGAATTAAAGTATAGTCTTTAAAAATTATTCCTTGGAAATTTAAATGAACCCAAGTTAGACAAATGTCATTTTCTCCATGGGCTCCGGCTAACTGGCGATTAAACAAGCCTTCAGCATATTTGCAGTTAAAATTTTATATCACCACAAGAATTGATGAGCAGAAACGTGTATAGAATATGCAAAGTGGTTTTGAAAGTACTTATGAGTTTTAGTTATTGTTTTAGGAATGACATTTCAACCCACACAGGCAACTGTGTAACAGGAGTAATAAAAAAATTCTCTTCTGAATCAACTGCGTATATTGTGGCCTTTCTCAGCAAGCCAGTGAGCAATTTCGGTAGCTCACGTTAGTTAGAAGGATGCCTCAGCTGTATTCGGATTTAATAAATGTGGGTTGGCTTGCCTGCACTTGAGTCCCTTTCACATCTCCGCACGGTGTGCTTCCCTTCCCACCCCCTCTCCTGGAAAAGGCCTTTTACATATTGAAGGCAGAATGTACTTGCCTCCTGTTTTCAGCACCAAGGCAGCACACCAGGAACTTGAGAAAATCAGTGTCTTGGTGTCCATAGAAGCAAAATCCAGAACACAATACAAAAAGAACCCACTCAGCTCCGCAGGTGCATTTTGTCTCCTGAGCAAAACTGATGCCTTTCTTTGGTTCCCGAGACTGACTTGAGCTCTAATAGAATCCAGATCTAATTTTAAAAAGATGACAGTTAGGTGTTTACATTTGATGTAGTTTATTTATAAATTCCGTTTAGGGGATACAGAATTTTAATGTTTTTAGATAGAACTGGTTAATGCAGATCATATGAAAATGAGTATACTTTCCCTACTTTCTGCCACTCTGGATTTGAAAGCATTTTGCAGATATGACTTTGATTAACCAACCCAGGCCTATTACACACAAGTTATATTGGAGCAAAAACAAAACAAACAATAAAACTTTGCAAATATATTAAAGCTAGAAATATGCTGGCATTTTCACTGTAAGTTCAAGAATTTCATAAATGCATTGAGAAAATTTAAAAATACGGGAAAGTGAGCAAACAGTTAATAAAGTATTACTGCTAGCATCCTTTAAGGTCATTCTTCTGTCTTTCAAGTCCTGAACATATGGGCTAGCAATATTTAGCTAGGTTGAAATCATGGAAATACTATGCATAACTGGAATCCTGACTGTTTTATTATTTGCAGGTTACTTTTTATTGACCTAAGTAGTTTTTAAATATTTACTCAGTAAAAAATAATATCTCACATATAAAACCATTTACCAGGGGAAATTTATATTTGCTCCAGTAATATTAGAAAATGCTGCTACTTCCTTTCAAATATGAAACCAGCAGTAGTACATTCTTGAGATACATGTTCTCAGCTACTTTTTTTGGATTCTGTCCAGCAGTTACTGAAAGTTGGAACTTGATGTTGGACAGAAAGCATCGCTTTATTGCATTAACACATTGCTGCTCTGTCTCCTAAAATTCCATCCATACAAGAAATGGAAAAAAATTTCTTTCGAATATTCAATATATTTTTTCTGAAATGCTGTCAACTACCAAGCTATGAAGTACATTCCACCTTAAATCTGAAGTAAAATACTGGCCTGTAAAATAGAATTAATCAAATTGTTTACTTTTTCTGGATATATATGAATATAGAGAAATTAGACATCTTTATATACAATTAAACAATAAATTTAAAAAGTCATTGTCCCTGGCTAGATGATGCTTATAATTGTGGCTCAATAGTTCTTTTTTTAGCACTGAATAATATTCCATTGCCTGAATGTGCTACAGGTTATTTTCACCTACTGTAGGACATCTCTGCTGCTTCCAAGATATGACATTATGAATAAAGCTACTGTAAACATCTGTGTGCAAGTTTTTGTATAGATGTGTTTTCAGTTCCTTTGGGTAAATATTAAGGAGAATGAACACTGGATGACATGGCAAAAATACGGTTAGTTTTGTAAGAACAGCCAAACTGTCTTCCAAAGGGGCTGTACCATTTTGTACCGCACTAGCAGTGGAGGAGAGTTTCTATTGCTCCACATCCTCGCCACATCTGGCATCGTCAGTGTTTCGGATTTTGGCCATTGTCGTAGGTACAGAGTGGTATCTCATTGTTCTAATTTGCATGTCCTTGATGGCATATGATGTGTAGCATCTTCTCATGTGGTTATTTGCCATCAGTGTATATATCCTGGTGGGAGTACATTAAATTCTTTGGCCCCCTTTTTAACTTGGATTGTTTACTTGGATTTTAACTTTCTTTATATATTTTGGATTTCAGTCCTTTATCAAATGTGCCTTTTGCAAGTTTTCTCCAAGTTAGTGGCTTGGCTTGTGTTTTTAATTCTTCCTTTCATGGATCACACCTCTGATGTCACATCTAAAAACTCATTGCCAAAGCCACCTCATCTACTTTTTGTCGTACATCGTCTTCTAAGAATTTCATAGTTCTGTGTTTTATATTTAAGTTGGTGATCCATTGTGAGTGAATGTTTGTTGGCCATGTAAGGGTTGTGTCTAGATTCATTTTTTGGCATGTGGATGCCCAATTTTTCTTGCACCATTTGTTGAGAAGTCCAGCTTTGCTCCATCACACTGTCTTTGCTCTTTGGTCAAAGATCAGTTGTCCGTACATGTGGGCTCTGTGTTGGGGGTCTTTATTCCGTTACGCTAATCGATTATTTCTCCAGTATCATGCTGCACACTGTCTTGATTGTTGGAGCTTTGTAGCATGACTTGAAGTCAGGTAGTATTGGTCTTTCAACTTCGTTTTTCTCCTTCAATATTGTTTTCGCTGTACTGGGTCTTCTGCCTCTCCCTATAAACCTTATAATCACTTTGTCAGTGTCCACAAAATAACTTGCTAGGATCTTGGTTGGGATTGCCTTTAATCCATAGATTCAACTGACATCTTGACTTTATTCAGTCTTGCTATCCATGAACTTGGAATATCTCTTCATTATTTAGTACTTTGATTTCTTTCATCAGTGTTTTGTAGTTTTCTTCATATCAATCATGTAATTATTTTGTTACATTTACACTTAAGTGTTTCACTTTTTTGGATGCTAATGTAAATGGTATATTTTTAATTTCAAATTCCACATGTTTATTGCTGGTATATAAGAAAATAATTAAATTTTGTGTATTAACCTTAAGCCTGCAAACCTGCATAATTGCTTATTAGTTCGAGGAAGTTATTTTTCCTACTCTTTTGGATTTTCTACACAAAAAGAGCTTTATTTTTCCTTCCCAATCTGTCTACCTTTTATTTTATTTTCTTGTGTCATTGCATTAGCTGAGACTTCCAGTACAACACTGAAAAGATGTGGTGAGAGGGGACATTCTTTGGGAATGGCAAGGGGTAACTTAAGTTTTACTGGAATAGTTCTGCCCAAAAGAAATATATGATTCATATCTCATTTAAAATGTCAAAATAACTGGTAAAATTAATTTTAAGAATGTATTTAATGTAATCAATGTACTGAAACATTAATGATATAAAATACATTAATGAAATGTATATTATTTTTATTTTCTTATCTTTGAAAGTCAGTGTGTAATTTACTCTTACAGCACATCCTAATTTAGATATTACATTTGCATCATAAATACATTTTCATCTATGCAAATTAAGTAAATTCCCTAACCCTTGGGTCAACATAATATTATTGAATTTAAAGCAATGTTACATAAACTGAAAAGCAACTCTCTCTATATGAAACAAAGCATTCTTCAAATTTTTCTTGTAGATTTTGCAGCAAATTTAAATAATGTTGATTAAAGTTAAAATCTTCTTCATCTTAATGCTTGAAAGTGTTTTAAATTGTTTTTACTGATTTGTATATGGGAAGCTTTAATGTCAACTTAAATTCCTGGATATGTGTACTAAGTCAACAATAAGCTTTTCCTTTCTCTGAAGCTTGGACTTTAGCTTGTTTGTATGCAGTGCGGTAGCAGTGAGAGAACATAATTTACATCATTGTATTTCCCGGCCTTCAAGTACTGAGCATTTGTCAAGCATTTCTTTTGTTTCAAGCAGTACCAATTAAAAAAATACAAGTTCATGAAACAAATCTCTTAATTTTTTTCAACAGCTTCATAAATGGGTGATTCAAAGCATTTATATATACAGGGCAGGGCCAAAGTAGGTTTACATTTGTGAGTACATGAGTTTATTCTTGTATTAGTATTTATTAATTACTGTGTTATTTTCCATACAGACAACTGTGACCCTACTTTGACCCCACCTTGTAGATACAGTACTAATTTTTTAAATATTTTATTTTTTTTATTTTTAGAAAAAGAGAGAGAAACACTGATGTAAGAGAAACATGTAGCAATCTATTGCCTCTTCTAGGCCAGGGGACCAGGGACCTAACCACAACCCAGGCATGTGCTGGGACCCAAATCCAACCAGCAGCCTTCTGCCTGGGAAGGATGTGCAACCGACAGGTCAGGGTCATACTGCACCCCTTTAATAAGTGCCTCGGAGACATTTTGCACAGCTTGCTTCAGAAAACGAGATAAATGTTTTGCGTATGGGTCACACAATGAAAAGTTGCAATAAGGGAAACATCACCATCTTGTTCTTAAATTTCAAGTCCCTGAAGCCTCATTCACCGTGATTAAAAAGTCATCTTTTCATAGCTAGCTAAAATTCTTCTTTAATACATGTAAAAGATTAAAAAATATCTACACCATGATTTTAATATTTTAGGCCGCAAATTGACAACATTTCTCTATGAATATTGATGTTGGGATATGCTTGAGACTGAGGCAATCAGAGAAGTTTGGAGAGCTGTAGAGACTGCTCAGCACCCACAGTGCTCCTGGCCGAGAAGCCTCACACCACACTGTGCAGGTTAATGGTCTGGGTGGTTAACGGTCATCTCACGTCTGGAAATTTTGGGCTACTTCTTGAGGACCCAGGAAGCCCCTAGACACGGGGCATTGGAACCCAGACAGAATGGAAGGGAACAGAGATGCTTCCAGTTGAGTGTGGTGACAGTAGCACCCAGGATGTTGCCAACAGGTCCCCTGGGCTGTGGGACACAGTGATTCCAAAGAGGAGCGTGAGTACCTCCCAGCCACTCCTTCAGGGTAGGCAGGGAGCGCGAGCGGTGTGTGGGGCGCAGGGCTATAGTGAAGGCCCAAAGGCGATCTGCTCTCCCCAGAAAACCGCAGGAAGCCCCGAGTCACCTCTCAGCAGAAACAGGATCGGAGACAGACCCCTCCCGCCTTCCGAGACCGCTGGGTGGGCAGACTCGGGCCCCGCCCCGTCCCGCCAGCACTCGGGACAACAACCTTACCTCGAGCCCGCAGTGAGGAGCTTCTCCCGGGCTTCTCTCTAGGGCTGGAGCAGGCTTGGCCAAGCCGGGAACATCACCCCAACCTCTCAGGGTGGCTGCTGCTCTGCAGCTGCCTCCTCCCTGGAGGCCAGGTAACAGGTAAGAGCCCGGCCCCGGGGCACCTGAGGGAGAGAGAATTGTTAGTGATGGTCCTGGAGATGGTTAATTTCATAGTAGTCGATTTAAACACTGTGCGTGGGATTATTTCACAATGGCACCTGTGCAGTTTGAAAATAACTGTTCATCTGCAGATCCATCGAACCAAATAAAATGTAAGGTTTGCATTTTCCATAAGTGTAAAAGGTGTCTAGTTAGGGACGCTAAACAAAGTTAGGTGTGTTATTTCGAGTTACTTTTTTATTTTAACCTTGGTACGGTAGGGGGCGCGCTGAGACCGTCCAAAGAAAGTCTGATTTCTATACTTGGTATGATCTACAATAATTAATAATACTTTATTTTGCTTTCAGTTGACCAGATAAAAGGTCAGTTATTTCAAAATATAATTCCCTTTTAACTTACCTGTCAGTCTCCATAAGGTATTCTACTAAAGAAAAGAATATTTAAGTTCTTTGGCTTTAACCAGTATAGTCAGAAGTTTAAAATAGACGGATTCTTACGCCAAGTCATCTGCTTCATGTATTGTCTAACGGTATAAGCAACGCAATGTAAATTAACCTCATAATGAATTTAGCCTGAATTTTGCAACTGAGTTAGCAGGAGTATGGATGCAGGGGAATCTGTCTATCCATCTATCTATCTATCTATCTATCTATGAAGACTTAGTTACTAAATTTACATGACACTGGTAGGCCACAGATGGTCCTTAAAGCTTTTCTATCCTTTTCATTGATCATAGTTAAAATGCTTAAAAAGTTATTGCTTATATGCAATACAAATGAACTATAACAATATACATTCTCTATCATAAGTGTTCCAACTTACTTTTTCTAAGATAATGGAGAGTTGCTCTATTTTGTTGAGCAGAGAAATCATCACATTGTGTGTATTATATTGTTTGTAATCACAAATTAATTCTAGCTTTAAAAAGCAAAACTATAGTGGGAAGTTATCATTTTTCTTAAAATAACTTCAAACTGATATGTATTTATGGTTGTAGCTTGTGAGTCATAAAATAGTTTATAATATATGAAATGTGTCCAAGTGTTTGGTGCTTCAAAAAAATCTAAATGTTAAGTTAAATTGATATTTACATAAGCTTTTTTCCTGACCTTCAGATTTAACCAATCTTTCTTCAACTCCATAATAATCAGGCTACAATTTTAAATTTTGGTTATTCTGAATTTCATTTATTTATCTGGAAAAATTGTACCATTTGACTCATACAGCTATATTCCTTACATTCAAGATTTAGTTTCTATTTTATTAGCACAGGTATGGTAGTATTTTTTAAATAATGTGTTTTTACAATACATAATTAATACTACTAATTAAATAGCCTCAAAAGTGACTGAACATACACTATTTTAAGTTTCAGAATATAGTCATCCATTTGTTCCTGCTTGTGAAGAACAAATGTTTAATGTACAATAAACAGTGAATGTTATCACAAGATAGATATAATCATTTAGGAAACAGTGAGGTGAGAATGGATGAAGAGGAAGAAGCTGTGTTCAATTTTAGATAATATATGTGAATAGCCTAGTTGAAGAAATTCAAGAGTAGTTAGATACAGTGATAAAGAATTTTAGAAAAATGACTGGATTTGAGGTATGCAAGATTTAAATTCAGTGAGAATAGCTGAAACCAAATATGTAAATGAATCACTTACGAAGAGCCAAACTGGAAAAGAAAAGGCTGGTTAACTAATTTAATTCTTTCGGAGAAGCATGCAAACAAAAATTCTATAAGATTAATAGTAGATTAGAAGCAATTTTATAATTGCCTGTGGCAATTAACAGACTACATTTTGGGTGATGGATGCTCAATAAATTTTTGAAGGAGAAAGTCTGCACTTTATTCATGTAGAAAAAAATTATCCTCTTATTCTTGTTCGAAATTTATCTCTAATGGTTTTCAGTTTTTACTTTCAATATGTGATTGTGTGATGCAGACACCAGCTAGCAGTGTCCGCGTCATTATGGATGAAATAAAACATACACATGGACTACCGAGTCCGGTGGAGGGAAAAGGACAACAGCGTGATTTTTCTCTCAAGGGGAGCAAAAAACCGTGGCCTCTGCCACGACAGGCCTCTATTCTAATATCTCCTCATATTACAAGATGGTCCTCACTCACTCTGCCAGGTTACAACAAAAGGAGCCAATGCCCCTCATCACATCACAGAAGAAGGACATTAGCAAATGAAAAGGCAAAAGTGGTTGAGCCGGTTACACTGGTGGCTGCAATGTTTAGCATGGATTTTAGGAAGTTACAACAAGCATTTGCAGGGTGAGGGAGTTTTCAGCAAGAAGCAGTTTAGGTATATTGCAAATCTGATTACCCACCAGAGAACCTATCTGTGGGCGTGGGTCCTGTGCATCTCCAAGTGGGAGCTGGGCCCACACCACGCAGAAGGGTCTGCCACAATTGTGTTCCAAGGAAGAAAGGTGGCTGAATAGACATGCAAGAGCAATAGCTGTGTGTTTCTGGTAAAGCATCTCTACCCAACACTTAAAAATGCCGCTCTTGTTTCTTAACTGACACTCAGAGCTAAGAGTTGGGTTCAACAATTGCAGTTTTGACTGATGAGGTTTTACAGTCCCAAAATAAAGAAAATCAAAGCTGTTAGGGGAAGAAATACAGCAAACACAATGGCCAAGGTTGTGGCCTACAATGTTAGACAATTGAATTTGATTTTGGCATTGCTACTAACCAACAATGAATCAATTTGTCACCTAACACCTCAAAAATTCAGTTCTTCTGTTAAATGAAAATGGCAAGAGAAATGCCATTGGAATGCCATGAGGATTACATTAAAAAAATGAAGACAAACACTCAACCTAGTCAGTGCCTGAGATATAGTACTTGTAAAGAAAGGATTAGACATTGTTAATCACCATCATTACCATTTCTGTTTTATATACTTACCACTTTTAACCAGTGTAGAAGAACTGTCTTTGTTCTTATACCAATACTGATATGGCACTCAGCATCTGTTTGTGAAAGAAAAGAAAGAGAAAGAAAACAAAAGAAAGAATCTCTCTTCCCTTTACTTAAAAAAATAAGTAAATTGCTTATTTCTTTTCTTCTTCATTTTCCTGCATTGGTGGGACTTCAGTACAATGTTAACATGTAGTGGACACCACAAGTGTCCAGTCTTATGACAATGGTAGGGTTTCTAAAGTTGTATTATTAAATATATTTTGCATAAATTTTTGGTAGGTATAATATCATTTATAAGCTTTGTGATTTGACTAAATGTAAGAGAAGTTTGAATTACAAGAGATATAATTTTGAATTTAAAATGCATGCAAGTTGTTTTAAAATTATGAAGAAGGTACCATTTATTTGGAATATAAGTGAAAAAGCTATTTTGGGCTTTTACTCAAGATTTTGGGCCGAGGGTAAGAACTGATTCTTCATAAATTCCTCACTGTGACTGACATCTAGAAGGTGCTCATAAAGTGTTAGGTGACGTCTGTATGACTATAGCTATGAAAGCCATTATATAAACTTCGACTTGACTAATCTTAGCCAGCAGGTCAGACATTTTTTATACATTTAAGATACAAATTGGTTACTTGCATTACTTGTATGGTTAGATTGGTTCTGTTTCCCATAAAAGAGAGTTTCTGAGTTTCTTCTATTCACTGTCCGTTTAGACCAATTTGTTGGCGGTGAAACAGCACTAGAATGTTAATGGTGATTGGACCTCGGCTCAGCCACCTCAGTACTCGAGTTCTGGCTAAGAAAGAATTCAGAGCCAAGGCTCAAATACAGGCAAAAGTTTATTTGGAAAGTCACAGGGGTAGAATAAGCGAGCACTCTTGGGAGAAGTGCATGGGCTCAGGAAATAAGAGAGGCAAAAGAAGGGCCCTTGAAGTTTAGGAGAAAGAAAGCAAGAATATACGCACCTGGGGAGAAGAAGATGGAGAACCAGCTCCGGGTGGGTGTTCTTCAGAGAGAAAGAGTGCATGCTGGGGAAAGAAGGGGGTGGGGAAAGGCGCCGGTGCACTTGAGAGAGGCACTCTGGGTCCTCCAACCTAAGTGCTTTTGAGGGCAGGGATTTTAGGAGAGGTCCCAGGACAGGATCTCAACAGAATATTCATCAGCTTCCCAAGTGTGTCCTTTCAGGGCTGTGGTTTTCACTGATTGGTCGACGCCAGAGCAGAGGGTCATTAGTCCTCCTGTCAGCGGGTCAGCCAGGGCATTGCCCCCACCTGGCTTGCTGCTTTTCCAGGCCCTGAGCTGAAACACAACTAAGGCCTAGATGTTATCTGTAATTTGACCAAAACTCTGCTCTGTGGTCAACAGACCCAATGCTTCAAACCCTATTGTCCTGAGGGCTTAAGGCTTAAGGGAGCAGTCATGTAAGGATTTGTCCAGGAGTCCTATGAGGCTGTCCTCTGTCCCCCTTGTTCCTCCTCTCAGGGGGTCTACCGCGTGACTGGCAACAGAGCAGGGGAGAAAAGGTCAGGGGAGAGTCCAAACGTCATGACCTGTGATATCAAAGGTCAGGGGTCTACACCGCACCACCAGCAATATGCTAGGGAGGAAAGGTCACTCTGGGGGCAAGGTCCCACCCTACAGTTGTCCACTGCTGGATCGCCTTGGGTGACCTTCTGTACCTGGCCCGTCACCCTTGCTCTGCTCCCGTCTGACTGCCAACCACAGATTGAGAGGGGCAGGAGATATGTATCCGTTTGCATATTTCCTGCCTACACTAAGAGAGAATATGGTTTCTACAGTTTCAGAAAGACTCACACACATCATGAGTTCCACAGTGTAACTTATAGTCTCATCACATACTCTGGCAGCTCATTTCCTGGGTGAGTAAAATCTGCAAGACACGGAAGTCCTTAAATAGCCTGTGGTCGTCACACACTCGAAACTTCATCCCATGTTTTATATTAACTAACATGGCCTAGAGCTATCTGAAAGCCCAAAGAAGTCTCAGGTGAAAACAACACCTGCAGAATTCTCTGATAATTTTTCTATGGGCTAAAAAATATGCCACGAAGTCAGTTGCAAGTACCTCAGATAGCTCCATTATTCAGCAGGTTGGTAAATTAGTAATGGCATCCTATGTGTAGGCCTGTTGCCTCTAAGATCACACAGGTTATATAAGTTACTGGTATTCCAAAGGTCTGAGAACGTATCATTTCTCCTAAATTACCTAACGACCGTCAGCCACGGTGCCTGTGAGAGTGCTTTGTCGAGTATTGTGGAAGGAAGAAAGAAGTGAGAGAAAGAATGAAGGGTTGGCTAAAAAAAAAGTGAACATTTGGATTTAAAAGATCACAAAAATAACTTAATGAAAGAAGAGACAAGTTGGAAATACTAGCATCAACTCGACTCACTGCTTACTATAAAGAAGCCCTTGCTTCCTCCCTCGATGCTTTGAACAGTTGCTGGAGACACAGAGCCTGTCTCCAGTTCTTCGAACTGATTTCCTGTGCACTGTGTTACCTGGGTTTTGGTCTCTAGTATTCTAAAAGAAATCAGGATTAATTCCATGTCTTGGGTCAGGATAAAAAAAAAAGATTAAATAAGATTAGAACATCTTGTAATTGTAAGGAAGCAAATACACAATCAAGGATATTTGAAGTTAAGCTAGAAAAAACACCTGAAAAGAGATAACTAATGGTCAAATAGTTAAATTTAGAATATCAAAGTAGGTGAGAGCGGTCTGTGTGATGAGCTATGAGTCCATCAGGGGTTAAACACACAGAGGTGAGTGCCACCAAACGTGCTAAAGGTGGCAAGCACACACCTCAGACCCCAGCCCTGGTTCAGTCTGCTATTTCTCCATCAAGCTTTGTACAATATATTCCTTCTTAGACAGTTTGTTTGTTTGTTTGTTTGTGTGGGGGTGGTGTTCATTTTATTATTGTTGTTATTTGACTTACACTCATTGCTGAGGTCCCTACCTGAAAGTCACTTTGAGAAACCTTTCTAGACTTTTCCTAGAGGGCTTCAGTGTCCTTGCTGGAGATTTTCCCTAGCAAAGTAGTGCTGCTATTTGAACTACTAGTGCCGTATTCCTTTATTACTATTAGTTACCATAATTTTGCCAAGTGCTGAATTAAACACTGTACTTAAGTTGTTAATTAAATCATTATGGAACCCTGATATGAAATAGATGTTACATTATCCCTTTTAATTTAGGAAAGGAGTATTTACACAGGTAAAGTCACTTGTGATGGCTCCCCAACCAGGAGGTTGCAAAGTTGGAATGTGAAGCTCAGCACGACCATTTCCCTGTATCTTCTCTCTTTTATAGAAAAAAAAAATTATAACTCTAATGTCTGTCTTCTCTGCTAGCCAGGAAGCTCTGTTATTGCAACAGAGTCTGTGTTTGTTATTGTTAACGTTAAATTTCCTAAACTCAGCAGAGTGTATGGCACTTGATAATGTGCAATACTGATTTCTTGAATGAATAAATATAAAAATATTTGGACATGTTCTGAAAACTTTGGGGAGAAAACTGGCAACTCAGAAACGAGCCTCAAATTGCGTAAAGGCTCTAGAAGCTAACAGAAAAATACTGTTGTTGTGGAATGTGTAGCTATTTAATTCTATTCCATTAGTTTAAGGTAATACTTAGTATAACTACGTTGCCAAGTTAAAATCCTTTCCATTGTACAAATTATACTATAACAGCAAAGCATTTCCATCTGACTGACTTTCTACTTCCTTCTTATTCTTCTTCAACATATTGTTACTGAAAACAAGAACGATATGAAAAATGAACACTTCAGTGTTTGTTCATTGGTCATTTAGCCCCTAAGAGACCCACCTGTGAGCTGTTTGCCATCAACTCTCCCGAAAGTTGTGGGGATGACCATTCTGTCCTGCAAAGGATATTTCTATAAATTCTTAAGTAATGATGTAGTGTTTTTAGGTGGAAACTGCCATAATTATTTGTTACTAATTCCACTTTTGATTTATTTCATGGACAATTAAGTGCAATTTCCTATGAACTCATAAAATTAATCTCCAGAGAATGAGAGGGCATTCTCTCTTAACAAAATTTGGCTGCTGCACTTCATTTTAATGACAATAAGAGTAACTTTTTATTTGCACTGTGCTTAGGTAAAAAAAGTCTTACAATTTGCTTATTTGCTCTGGGATTCTAATTCTATTTCAGAAATAATTACTACAGTTCCCTTGTGGCCATGGGTCAGCTAATAACATGAAACTCAGAACTCATGAACATTTCACTATTTTGGTTGTTTTGTTTTCTTCTCTGTTTTTTTTTAACTAGCAGTCTAGAACCAATTTCACAGAATAGTTTTGAAAGATATAATGCATTACTTACATTCTCATCATCTTGGTGCTGCAGATTTATTTACTGAAGTTCATGTTGAAGATGCTGTGATCAGTTTTGGAGATACCAGGGGACTTCATCAAGCCCCAATCCTACCAGTTGTCAGGTGCATTTCATAGCTGGAGTTCATATCTAAAGGATATTGAAGGGGTCTACTAAAACCTAGATAAAGGGCATGTCTAACATTTTATTCCCTAGGAACCTGAACACTCATGTACAAACAGATCTGTGAGACGACAGCCCTGTTCAATGATCAGACTCTTTAGTACTCAACCCACACATGTGCAGAAGGGGAATTCTTTTCACTTTTAATATTCCAGCCAAAGGGAACCAGTTCTAAGCCTATAAATTATCAACTAAGATGGTTTGAGACCTTTTACTGCATTTTTATATGAATAAAAATTGGAGTCTCTAAAACTTTTCTTTACTTTCCCTTTTTGTTTTTCCTTTTTCTCTTGCTCTTTTTTCCCTCCTCTTTTTCATATTGTATTTCTGTTTCCTACCTCAGTGCTGGATACCCTGTGAGGAGAGGTGGGAAGGATACATACAATGGACTAGAAGAATAAATGAGAATGAAAACTGATAGTGAGACTCGGTGTCAAGTGTTGCTCAGGACTTCCATCCGGTATATTTTCATTAAAGAGTTAACTGGATTGGTCCCTAAGAGGTACTCTGCAGAGTTGCTCTAACATCCATACAGTTATAAGAAAAAAGGTTACTGATGGATATTTGCTACATTTGACCTAATATTTATCTTTTTGTATTTTTAAGTCGCAGGAAAGTAAAAACAACATACTTTCTTTTCTGTTCCCTGACTTCCAAAATATTTTCATTTGATTGTCCTCGATTATTCTCTATTGTATGAATAGTAAAAGTTGCCAACATTTAGGTATATAAGCCTTTATGGATTATAAATGCCTTGAGAACAAGCTTGATTTCATACTATTAAATAAAGTACTTTTTAATGTACTTGTGCATCTTTATTTTAAATTAGTTTATTTGATCTCCATTTTTTATTTTCTGACCCTAGGGTAGAGTGTCATATTATTTTTTATTTTTTTGTTTTTTCTTATTTATTCATTTATTTTTACACATATCTGATCTATTGTACTATTACAGTTGTCCCAATTGTCCCCCTTTGCATCCCTCTTCCCAGTACCCCCACTCCCTCAAGCAACCCCTCCCTTCTTAGTTCATGTCCATGGGTCATGCATATAAGTTTTTTGGCTTCTCCATTTCCTATACTGTCCTTATCATCCCCCTGTCTATTTTGTGCCTACCAACTTGTACTTCTTAATTCCTGTACCTTTTCCCCCATGTTCTTTCTTCACCCTTCCAGCTGATAACCCTCCAAATGATCTCCAGATCTATGATTCTGTTCCTGTTCTGCTTGTTTCTTGGTTTTTTTTTTTAGATTCATTTGTTGATAGTTGTGAATTTATGCCATTGTAATGTTCATAGTTTTGATCTTCTTCTTATAAAATTCCCTTTAACATTTCATATAATAATGGCTTGGTGAACTCCTTTAGTTTTACCTTGTCTGGGAAGCATTTTCTCTGCCCTTTAACTTTAACTGACAGTTTTTCTGGAAAGAGTAATCTAGGTTATAGGTCCTTGCTTTTCATCACATTGAATACTTCTTGTCAGTCCCTTCTAGACTGCAAAGCTATTTCTCAAAGTTTCTTTTGAGAAATTAGTTAACAGTCTTAGGTGAACTCCTTTGTAGGTAACTATTTGCTTTCCTCTTGCTGTTTTTAAGATTCTCTCTTTATCTTTAACCTTTGGTATTTTAATTATGATGTGTCTTGTTGTGGTTCTCTTTGGGTCCAACTTGTTTGGGACTCTTTGTAGTTCCTAGACTTATCTATTTCTCTTACCAAATTAGGAGTTTTCTTTCATTATTTTTTTCAAGTAAGTTTTCAATTTCTTGCTTTTCCTCTTCTCCTTCTGGTACCCTATGATTTGGATTGGTATATTTGGAGATGTCCCAGTGGCTCCTTAGTCTATCCTTGTTTTTTTTTTTTAATCCTTTTTTTTCCTTGTTGTTGTGATTGAATGCTTTTTTCTTCCTTATGTTCCAAATCATTGATTTGATTCTCAGCTTCATGCCCTCCACTGTTGGTTCTCTGTAAATTTTTCTTTATTTCACTTAACATAACCTTCATTACTGCCCAGATCTTTTTTATGATGTTGCAGTACCCAATGAGTTCTTTGAGCATCCTGATAATCAATGTTTTGAACTCTGCATCTAATAGGTTGCTCACCTCCATTTCATTCAGTTCTTTTTCTGGAGTTTTGTTCTGTTCTTTCATTTGGGCCATATATCTTTGCTTCCTCAATTTGGCAGCCTCCCTGCATTTGTTTCTATGTATGGTATACCATCTTTTCCTATGTCTAATGCATGTCCATGTTTTTGGCCCAGACTTTCAGGGAAAAAATTCTTTGTTTTAATTTGTTCATTCAATTATTTATTTATTTATATTTAGAAACAAAAACGGTTATTGTATCTCAGGGTATTGTTTTGCATGCGGATATTGTTATTGCCTTCTAGAGTTACACTTTTAATGCATAAGCATAAATAAAAAAATTAAAAACATTTATATAGATATAGAACTAGTACTGCCCATGTATAATGCACATCCTTATTTTTCCCTGGGAGAGGGTGTGCAGGGTGGGGGGAATGATGGGGGAGAAATGGGACAACTGTAATAGCATAATCAATAAAATATATTAAAAAAAAAAACTTGGGCAAAAAAGTACACATCTATGCAGTCAAATATGGTAGGTAAAGCTGCTTTGACTTCCTCTCTTAGTAGTGTGGTCTATTGTAAAAAAGACACCTGTAAGTTGTATGGGGTGGAGCCTTAGGTAATCACCAGAGCAGAACAACCTGTGTCACAGCTCTGTGGCTCTGTGTGGGGAGGACTCGCAAAGGGGACAATGCCACCTGGCCTCTGGAGTTTTGCCTGGGAGGAAGCTGTCTCCTGGTACTTGCTGTGTTGCCAGTCTCTCCAATTTCTCCCCGTAAGCCACTGGTGCCCTTCCAGCTGTTGCCCTGGTGCTGAATCCCAGAGAGGGTGGGTCTGCAAAAGTCCTAAGTCCCTTGTTGGCCCTTTAAGAGGAGTCTCCTGAGAATGCTGGTTTCTTACACCCTACCCCCAACCCCTACTGGTTTTTACAGTGAGAAGTTATGGAGACTTATCCTCCTGGCTCTGGTCTAGTCTGGGGCTGGGATCCTCCTACTCATCTGAATGAACATATCTTCTTTAAATTCTTGGTTGTCAGATTTCCATACAGCTCAATTTTTTGATGTATCTGGGTGATTTTTGTTTTGTAGTCTAGTTGTAATTTTTGCTGTAGTTGTGTGAGGTGGTAAAGTATGCCTACCTATACCTCCATCTTGACCAGAAGTCCTCCAGTCTCTTTAAAGGAATTCATTTTATGTTTAACTGAATTTAATGTTAATGATCACCTTAGGGAACACCTTCTGTTTTTGAGGTTTTAATAATTTCACTTCCTTGGAATCTGTATGGCATATATCATTAAGCGTTTTTTTTTTTTTTAATGTGAATCAGATGCATATGGACACTATAAATGTTTTGCTCTTGCCCTTGCACATGAAGGACAACTTGAGCAGCACAGACTTGTTGAATCATAATGCGTTCTCATCAAATTCTTAACAAGTGAATCTGCTGTCTTCCAGAATTTAGTATTGAGAGTCTAAAGTAGACCTGGTGTTTTGGTTCCTTTGTAGCTATTCCTTTTCCCCCCTGCTTTTATTACTTTAGAATCCTTTCTTCAACTCTTTTATTAGAAAATACATTCACCAAAGACAATTTGTTCCATTCTTTCTCATTCATTTTGCCAGTATTTAAATTTAATTATCCCATTGTACAATTGGGCTTCTATAGTCAGTAAATCATTGTACAGGTTTTTTTTCCCTTTATTTATTCATTTGCTCCATGTGGTTGGCAGAATAGTGCCTCCTTCCAACTGAGAGATGTCCATGCCTAATTCCTGGAAACTGAATTTGTTATGTTACATGGCAAAAGAGACTTTGCAGATATTCTTAAGGCTGCAGACTTTTAAATAGGGGGATCATCCATGTGGTCCAAACTCTCGTATGAGCTTTAAGAGAAGGTGAAGTTCTCTGGGTAGAAGCAGAAGACTTGTGGCTGAAGGGAAAGTCAGAGAGATTCACCACGTGAGCTTCTAGGATCAAAGACAGCCAACAAGAAAATGTGGATCTCAATCCAGCAATCTCAAGGGACTGAATTTGGCAAACAACCTGAGTGAGCTTGGAAGTGCATTCTTCCCTGTAGCCTCCAGATAAGTGTTAGGCTGACCACCATTTTATTTTGACCTCGTGAGACCTGGAAGAGAAGAACCAGATGAGCCCATCCATCCTTCTGACCTACCGAACTGTGTGATAATCAATTTGCATTGTTTTAAATTTGTGACAATTTGTTATAGCAGCATGGAAAATGAATGCATTCTATTTGGTACCACATTTTTCATTCCTTACACATATTCAAGTGGGAGTAACATGAATAATTTACGTTTCTCTTCTTTGCTTCAGTTTGGAAATTCAGTTATTCATTTGGAAGCTTTGTAGGCATGGTGTGAAAAGCCTGATTTCACTTCATAAACAGAAACTTAGAATGAGGAGGTCTAAGGTGTGTAATTGTTAGACTATAAATTGAGTGTTTAAATTTATATTTTGTATTGTAACTTATGTATCAAAACATATATCCAAGAAAGCTTGCTAAAATAAAATAATGAGCATGCTTACATGTATAGCAATTACATTGTTTGCATGGATATAACCATCTCTGCAAGACTGGTGACATTCAGACTGAGTTAGGTTCCTGAATGAAGCTGAAAATGAACAAGGTGTGTGATTGAGCTGTGTTTGAACGTATTCACATGCAGACATGTACACACATGCACACCTACATACAAGGACCCCTTCAGAACAAATGCAACTCACTGTTAATGTGTAAAATTGAGCCTGGCAGAATGAATCAATTCAGGTAGTTATTTTTAAACAACATTGATATAAAGAAAATTAATGAATCAGGCTGAACATCATAACTAACATTTTTCCCTTAAATCTCATAACTCAGTGTCTTAGTGAGCCAAGGCAATTATAATTGGCAACAGTGGATGAATATATAAAAGAAAAATTCAAAATTTAGTAACAGTGAATGTGCTGATTTTTTCATTTATTCAGATGTCCAGTGGCATTAAATGAAGAAAATATGATTTATTTTGTTCATGTATTTTGGTATAAACTCATCCCTTATTTATTGTACAGTATCATTATGATGATCATGCATGTTAAGGCTGAATCCATCACTTACTACTTGACTCTGAGCAGATACTTAGCATTCCTGAGCCTCTTCCCCCATCTGAAGTGTGAGCTCTGCACAGAGGTGTCTGGGAGAAATGAGATAACTGAAAGGCTGTAAAGTGCCATGGCCAGCACCAGTGCTCACGGGGCAGCAGCTTCGTTCAGTGAGAGCCTTCCTTGCGACACGCACTGTTCTAGACACTCGGGAGGGAACAGTGAGAGATGGGTAAGGCGTGCCTCTAGCTTTGAAAGATCCCATAATCTAGCAGAAGAGACAGGAAACTAATCAGAATGATGGGGTAAATGAGTGCCAGGAGACCTTCATGCACTAAGCGCCGTGGGAATGCGGGAGTGAAGATTGACTCAGCCTCACGAGAAGTCAAAAGAGGTTTTATAGAAGTGATGATTCCTGAGCAAAATTGACTGTTGGCATTTTCCGTGGGAGGATTTTCAGCAGAGCAGGACAGTCAGAGATCCAGTACTCCTGGCCAAACGGGCGGTACAGAGAGACTTGAGGTCGGAGACTGCTTTTCATATGGTCAGGGAGTAGGAAGTATTGAGGTTTCACTCTTCAGAATGAGACCTGGGATGAAACTTTGCTTCCACAGCTTTGTCCTTGGACACAGGGCCACTTGCCAGTGGAAGCCAGAGGCCATGTTCAGTCAGTGCACCCTGGAGTCATTTATGCGTGGCTGCGCTTGTCAGAGAGCCACACTGCCTGAATGTGGGTGGTTGTGCAGATGGTGTCAGGGTGCCCGGATGTATGGCAGTCAGATGGGTGGTCCAGAGAACTGGGTGAGGTCAGTGGGAGGGCCTCTGTTAACAAATGGATGGACAATACCAATACCTTATTTAAACCCTGGCACAAAAGTTACTCTCTTCATTATTTCACTGCTGAACCAGAGTGGCTCTACCCTTGCACATCTGTGAGCCCTTTGTACCACATATCCCTATGTTCCATTTCAGCCTTGTTTTCAGGTGTAACACTGGTATCATGAAGGAAGAACCGCCAAAGTCAAGTTTTATTAGGAGACAAAACTCCAGGGGTATTTAGAAATTCATAAAAGAGGAGAGTAGAGAATATTCTGTTTAGGATAATGATGAACAAGATTTGAAGTTTTTTCTAAGTGCAATGAATATTGTTTTCCATTGACCAGGTGGAACAGATTATAATGCAGTGAATTACAATGCAGTGAGCATCTCCCTGGTACCCAGCCCAGCCCAGGAAGTGATACAGGAGGCACCTAAGTGACTGTGGTTTGGGACAAGAATGAGCTCATGACTGTTGAATTGGAAGTACATCACAATTAAAGCTAAGGGCATGTCACGTGTGCACATCGGGTGACTTTTTCTTCATGGATGCTGGCAGGAATAAAATTAACTGACCGAGACTGCCTTAAAATCCCCCTCAGCTTGACCAAACTTTAGACAGGCTTCCCCCCTGCCGCTAAGCCCTGACCTCCCTTTCCTGAGAACATTTACTTTAGAAAACTTATACTTGCAATTTTCTCTTTGCCTCTTTGAGATATAAACCCTATAAAACAAAACAACAACAACTTCTTGCCAGTTTTACAAACTAGGACTGCCTTTCTCAGAGACCTGGAAGTCATGTCTTTGAAACATAATTAACAAAGAAGACAGCAAACCCATCTCCCAGTCTCTGCGGGACACTAGGAGGCTGCCTTTGATGAAGTCTCTTGCTCTAAGTAGTGAAACTGCCTGCTGCCATGAAGATATGAGAGAGTTTTTTCCCCCTCATTTGGGTAAAGCCAGTTAGTAAACACATGTGGCCTATGATCTCTCCCTCATCTGAGCTCTTTCTGTCTTTTATTTCAGCAGAACTAAGTGCAAATTGAGTTCTGGTCTCCTCATTTTGCAGTAATCTTGAATGAAGTTTTCCTTGCTTATTTAACTTTGGTGAATTTTTTGCTTTGACAGAAACTAAAACTGAGTTTTCTGATGGAGCATGCTGTGGGTAACCCAGTGAATGAGGTAACAGGACAAGGGACAGCTAAAAGCAAAGGCTGCGGTTTGGGCTGTGGAGGATCTTGGAACATGAGGTAGAGAAGATGTCCTTGAACCAAGAGGAGCAGTTGGGCAAGGTGGTGAGGAGAGGGGAGAGGAACAACAGAGACTGGGGTGGAGCAAATGAGCAACTACAAACATCTGCACTGGACACTTGACCGTGGTTTTGTGATTCTCTTGAGCTCCTGAACAATCACAAGATAGTGATGTGAAAATGTGTTCCGTTTTCAATGGAAACTTATTGTAGGCAATCTTCGTATTTAGGGGATAAGTAAATCAATCCAAGCAATTTTCTCTAGACTTGCACCCAGATAAGGTAACATGGGAAGCTGAGTCTGTTTTTTTCTATTCTCTCTCCAATGTGCTTTCTAGTCACTCACATTTCTTGTTTTGCAAAGGAAGAAAATTTAAAAGAAAAATGTCTGAGGAAAGGCTAGAGAGAATAAAGATGTTGAAATTGTCCCAGATTAAAAACTCAAGTTATCAGGACTTTAATGGGGGATATTTGAGAAATGGAGTAAGAAAGAGGGATCCAAATACAGCAGTGTATTCAATAAAAAGTAAAACTAATAAAATAACCATCACTTGTCAGGTTGAGGCAGTGAGGAAGGTAATGGAAGGTTCTCCAAAACACAGGAGTATGTTTAAAATGTGTAAGGTGTATAAGTCACCAGCTTTGGGAATTTATTACAAATTATTTGTGTTGGTTAAAAAGTGTATAGATATCATCTATAGACAACTTGAAACACAATGCTTGCAGGTTAGAGAATGTGTAGAGAAGACAAAAGAATGGAGATTAACAAATTAAATATCCTAGGAAATAAATACTTATCGGAGATAATTGGAGAACCTAGGAAAGAAAACAATAGAATTTGGCCCTAAGAAAACTAAATGAAAGCCAAATACCTTCCTATGAATACATGAGTGGTTAATTTGTATTGATGGTGTTAATGACTGTTTCTTGTTTAAAAAAAAAAAGGTTTAGGACCCAGCAGAGACGTTTGAAAGTTAAATGAAATGCATATCCATCTAAAGAATTACACTGGAGATGAGGTTAGCAAGAGCTAAACACTGAGCTTATCCTGGGTGTACAACCTTCGTATTTCTCCACTGGCACCTCCCTGGTGTTTGGGATGGGACTCATTTGCTGGAGGACTTTTCTCATAATATGCTTTACCCCAGTTTTTGTTCTTTGCTTGCTGTGTGCTTCGGAGAATGTATGTCTTTTGCAGCTTTCCAGCAATATTCAATTACTACTTGTCCTCCAAGACTTATTAGCCTGCTGATGGAGAGTGGGTGTGGGGTTTGCTGATGTTCTGATTTTGCCTCAGTCTTCGGCAGGCTCTGCGTGCCGGGGCATCGGGGCTGTGGTTCTCTTCCTGTACGCCTGTGTCCCTGCCTCTCCTCTGTGGCTATAGTTCACCTGTGCAGTTTTGTCTCTCAGAGGACATCTGGCAATATCTGGAGACATTTTTGGCTACCACAATTGGGCAGTGCTACTGGCATCCAGTGAGTAGAGGTCAGAGATGCTGTTCACCGTTTCAGCAGAGAGGGCAGCCCCACAACAGAGATGAATCTACCTTAATTTTCTATGATGCCAAAGTTGAGAAATTGCCCTGGTGGGTAGAAGGATTTTTGTTTGTTTCTGTTTCCTTCCCCTAGCTACAATGGATTTTAACCAGTCCCATAAAGGCTATTGTTGTATTATTGTTGTTTATTTGTTTTTTATTCTTTCTTTTACTCTCCCTACCCTTTAGATGAAGGCTTTTGTTCCATAAAGGAGATTAAGGTGAAGATTCCAAGCAGTGTTCCCTATCCTTCTGTAGCACTTGCTGTTAGGTGGAGAGTTAGAAAACAAGGCTTGCGGTAGTGATGGAGCACACTGCCATACCTCGGAGCCTCACGTTTCCTTGCTAGCCTGCGTTCAGCTGCCCCCAATTCATCAACAGTTTTAGCTGAATTATTTTTGCCACATTTAGCTGGCTGGGCCCCCAGAGAACAAATGTTCCCATCCTGCTCAGTCTCTCCCCAGAGTCAGGGTTACTTGAGTGCTGTTTCCTCAGCTCTCTGTTGGGTTTGAATAGGCTCTTGCACTTGCAGTTGGTCTGACGTTATCTTTGTTGTAAGGGAAGGAGCAATGTTCTTTCTAGTTCCCGAAAACCCTAAGCAAAAATTGGAAGCTGACACCATCAAGTTCCTGCAGTAAAATTAACCATAAGGAATGTGACTTTCCAAAGCCGGTAACGCCATCTCAACATTTTAAAGCTTGTTTTTGACCATAAAAACATTTCAAATGACTAGCTGTCTCCTGCATTTCTTTTCTCCATCATGTGTTTGAGTAAATGAGCCCACGCTTAATTGTAAATCACTTTCTCTATATAACAACATCACTTGATATTTGTATATGTTAAGAGAAATACTAAAATAAAAATGTGTTCATGCCTTTGTTGTTGCTTTGACTTGTTTGAAAATTGTATAATGTGAAAAGCGATCTATTAGTATCTCCCAAATCTGCCGTTTTCTGTGACTCATCCATCGCTGTGCAGCTGCACGGAGGGACCACCGTGCCTGTAACTTAGGCAGCTTAAAACCTCATGGCTCCTGGAACAGCTCTTTGAGCAGTGTTGCAATTAGGAATTTCTTTGTTTTTCTCACCCCCTTGACCCGGAGGTATTCTAAAATGGACTGGAAAATAGACGGGTGACAGCAATGTCTTCCCTTTCCAGAGAATTCTAACTGTGCTGGCGGGTGACTGCGGTTGGAAAAGGGTGGAGGGGGACAGCCCATTAACAGGGGTTCCCACCGAAGGCACTGAACGCTCCCTGAAAACGTTTTCTTCTTTCACCCTCTTCTCCGCTCTCCTTTCCCCACAGCGGTCTCCTTGTCGCACTTCCCCTCAAAACCTGACTGAAATATTTTCGTCTTCTTCAACGAAATGAAAAGCCTCTTCTTCATAATGAAATTTCTTCCCCTTTTTTATTATTTCCAAGTCTTTGATAATTCTTTTAAATGTACTTAAACATGAAATGGAAGTCTGTGTGGTGTTAATTATATTTATTCAGCCAAGACCATCATGCCTGAAGTTCTCTGTGTGGGAGGAGCTCACTGTCAAAAGGGGATAATGACGAGTCACTGTGGGGAGTCTGAAAAGTATCTAAATCCATCGAAATGTCATGACCAAATTAAGGTTTAATTAAAAGCTTAAAAAATCACCTGATGTTCAATCTCAGAAAATTGTTTCAGAAAACAACTTTTTGCAATATTGGAATTCAGTGTTTTAATCTTGTATTAATCCCCATGTAACAAATTTGAATTTCAACTATAATTAATGCTTGTCTTTTTTTTTTTTTTGAAACTAGAATACTGGAAACATCAGAAATGTCATCCCTGGAAATTTACTATGTTATCCAGCTCTAATAAAATTCTGTTGACTTAACTGGTTCACAAAAGTCACCAAATGTTATCTGGGTACGGTTATGGCACTTCCATCCTGGTAGACCTACCGCAAATACTGCTTTCTCTCTTTGGCCTCACTCTGCTCTCACTTAAATGACAAAGGAGTGAGATGGGGAAACCAAATGACCATGAGATGATGTCAGACTGCAGATCTTAATAGCAGGGACCATGCATCATTATATTTGTATCTTCTCCATTTTCACACACACACAAAACTAAATAAAATGCTTTTAAAAGTCCAAGAAGTACTATAAAAGGCATACAAGTGTAATATATATCAATGTTCTTCATTTTTCCAAAGGAATTTTTAATAAAGCCCATGGTATTTTTGTATGAGTTGGACACCACCAACATAATAATATTTGAGACACTCACGAACTGCTTCCTTTACTTGGCTTTCAGTATAACGCCCTCTTCTGGTTTTCCTACCGCTTCTTCTCCCACCCCCTTGTCCACTCCTTCTTGTTCTCCTTTGCTGGCTTCCCTCGTCTCCTTGCCCCTCTTCACTGGAGAAGCCGTACAAGGAGTCCAGGAAATATTCTCTTTCATATTTAGCTTCACTGTCCTCATGTCATGACTTTAAACATTATGTACGTGTTGGTGACTCTCAGGTTTATATTTGCAACTTGAGCGTTTCTCCTGAATGCTAGATTCTTAGAGGGACCCGACTATTTAACATCTCCTCTTAAGTGTCTAATACACATCTTAAACCCAGTTATTTCCTAAGCTGATCAGTCTTTGCCCGCCAATTAATGACAACATTATTGTTCTAGTTGTTAAGCCTTAAAACCTTGGGCCACCCTTGATGTCTCTGGTTTTGTTCCTGTCTCCATTCAAATCTACAGTATTTCTAATACCCTTCACATTAAAAACATGTCCAGAATCTTAGACCATTATAGTAGACTTCTATCTGATCCTCACCACTTAAACCTTGCAACCTTACTGTCTTTTCTGTAGACAGAACAGGGTGCTCCTGTTAAAATATGTTAACCATGACAATTCTTAACTCCAAACTCTTCAGTGCTTCATGCAGAATGGAGGCCAAAGTCTTCATTGTGGTCTGATTTCCATCCTGATCTGGGCCCACTCTAACCACCAATTTCCTATGTTGAAAAAATTTTTAACATCCGTGGCTGAATTGTTTTGAAAAGAAAGGGTTTATTATGCCATTGCTAACAAACTAACAAAGAACCAGTTTGGGGGCATAGAGTCTAAATCACCAACAGCATGGCTGCTTAGGAAAGGCAACACGTCCATTTTCTTGGAGTTTGCACGTGTTTTTATACATCAGGCAGGAGCAAGGGGGAGGACAGGTGTAACCCATACGAAGGAGTTTACATTAGCTACAGGCAAAAGGGTGGGAGGGAGTGAAGCGGGGCCAGCTATGGGATACGAGCAGAGTCCAAGTAAAGAAATCCCACATGTAAACGAGAAGCGGAAGCTCCTGGAACTGATGATGGATGACTAAAATAACCTGTGGAAAGAGCCACCTGAAAATTGATTCAAAGATCCAACAGGTGCACAGAAATGTGAGCAGTCTGCTGTTGGAGCTGATCCACAGCTATGAACAGGCTCACTGTTATGCCTCTTTTTCTCACTCTTAACATCTCAGAATTTTCTCCTCACCCAGAACTCTTCCTTGCTAATGTCCCTCTGGCCACTGGCCTCCTTTCTGTTGCTCTAGAATACTGAGTAAGTTCTTGCCCCAGCCTCTTGTACTTGCTGTTCCTTTGTCTAGAATGCCTCTCCAAGGTCTCCACATGATTCACTACCTCTCCTACCTTCAGGCTTACTCAACTGCCACTTCTCAGGGAAACCATTCCTGGACACCCTTAACTGAAATTGCAAATCTTCCTCTACCCTAAACAAACAAACACCCCTTACTATCCCATTTTCTTAGTTTATTTTACCCTGTAGCATTTATCATAATCTAAAGTACCATATGTTTTAATTACTAATCTTGTTTGTTGCCAGTTTTTTCCAGTAGGATATAAGGTTCATGTCATAGGGATGGCCTAGGGTGATGTAAGCAAGGCACCTAGGTCACATAATTTAAGGGGACACTTACTCCAGGGTCATGCAAGTGCAGGCTCACCCTAGTCCTGGCCCTGCTTTTGTAGAAGCATAGATTTTTATTCATTTGTTGGCTGATATACCCAAAAATGCCCACAATAGTGCCTGGTACATAGTAGGTGTTTAATAAATATTTGTTGTCTGGTAGAAAATTAAAATTTGCCCATATAGGAATGGCCATATTTTTACACCCAGTCCAGAGATAGAATTAGTGAGAAATGGCTCCTTGCCCCTGAGTAGATATTTTAAATCTCTCATCATCCCAGAGATGAGACAGTGCGCATCTGTCCTGTGCACATGCACAACTATTTGCATGTTATACTTGCCTTACTATATAAGATAAAACCCACTGACCCTAGAATACTTTGTATTTTAAATAGCTAAAGCTATTCTTGTCTTAATTAAATATTGAAAAGAGAGAAAAATCGTCAATTAATTAAGCTAATTATTCAGTGCATTTGGAGTATTTGTTATGTGCCAGAAACGGTTTTAGTTGCTGCAGAATCATCAGTTAATAAGACACAAAATGAAGATGTTTACATTCCTTTGAAATAAATAGTATTAGAAATTTAAAAAATAATTTTAGATAGTGTAGTGAAAAGATCTAGAGGTATGCCTGACCAGAGAAGTGGATAATGTTATTAGAGAAACATCTATAGTTCAGAAAACATGGATTTGAAGGGGGAATTATGCTGACAAGCACTCTTCAATGCATCCTACTTAGCTGTAAAAGAAGCTATTAGAATAAGCCCACTGGAAGGTAATGATTCACTGACAGAACCTCTGAGGGCCTGTGGCCTCAGAGTTTTTTCTATGACTTATGTAAAACCCTGAACACTTATCCTTAGATAAAGAGAGTGTTTTTTAAAAAGCAAAACCCGGATGAAAACTGCCAGCTGTGCAAGCTCACACCTTACAAGGGGGTCTTTCCGTTGAAAGAAAAGCAATGGTTGTGAAGGAATATGTGGCACCTATGAAAATATCTTTGAGGTAACTTGGGCAAAAGATAAGTGAAGGCATTGGAAAAATAATCCTTCATAGTTCCAAGTGAAATACTGACCAAACCAACCATCTAGAAAAGTCTCAATAAAGGTGCAGTGAGGTTCAAAGAAAAGATTAGAAGATTGAAGATAAAGGATAGAAGAAGGAGGAGGAGGAGGAAGAAAAGAAGAAGGGCAAAATAGATGACTTCACCGGGGAGGGCAGATAGAACACACAAACGTTCCACAGGCCAAGCCATATTACAAGCCACAGGAAAAAGTACATTAAAGTGAAATTATAGTCACGGAGACAGTAGTCAGTATTGGAGAAATTTCACAACCCAACAACAAAGAACAGGTACAAAATATAAATTATAAAGATTACGTATTTAAAAGATAAAAAAGTCCACCATTAATCTAATTGATTTCTTAAGGTACATATGTTAGAATTATAAACCAATGATATAGTAGAGAAAACTGTTCTCAAAAACAAATATGCCACTCTGTAGATCAAATCCTTTCCATTTCTCAGTGAATATGTGTGCGCACACAAAATAATCGACACCAACAGATAGACTTGTGTAGTTTACTAAAATGAAGTATAAAGAAAGGATCTTAAAATATCAAGGATCTAAAATATGCACAAAGAAGAAACACATTTTTCCAGGAATTAGGAGAAGAGAGTGGAAGAATGTAAAAGATCTCAGTAATGAGGTGTCCTTAGTAGGTGTTCTTGACATAAGGGCGAGAGGTACATTCTCAAACATTTAAGAACTCAGAGAATACAGCTCCTCAAACACTAATAAAAGCCTACTCAACCAAATCCGAGTATTCCACAAATCAAACAAAGAACTCAAGTATGTTCATTTTCTACTGCTGCTGTGAACAAATAACATACAGCAAAGATGTATTATCTTATAATTCTGTAGACTAAAAGTCCAAAATTAGTCTTATTGGGCTACAATCAAGGTGTCAGTGGCACTTCCAGACACCCTAGGAAAAAATCAGTTTCCCTGCCTTTTCCGGAGGCTGAAGGTTGACTGCATCCCTTGGCTCATGGTTTTCTCCTCCATCTTCAAATCGAGCACTGTAGCACTTTCAAATCTCTCTGACTCACCCTCCTGCCTCCCTCTGTTACCCTAAGAATTCTTGTAATTAAATATTATATTGTGATTATATTGGACCCACCCAGATAATCCAGGGTAATCTCCCCAACTCAAAATCCTAAACTGAAGCACATTTATAAAATCTCTGTTGTGATGGAGCCACAGGTTCTGTGGATTTTAAAGCAGACTTTGGGGACCACTGTTCTGCTACCCTGTCAGTTAGGGAGGAACCACCGTAAAGGACAGATGTAAATATTGAATCTACCTGCACAGAGAAATGAGGCCATGGAACTGGGGATTTGGGCTACAAAATAGAATATAATGCACATATTAATTTTTTAATATAAAAATCATAAAATTACAAAAAGTGAGTTATGGAAGGAATTCTAAGTGCCGTAATTACTTTAGTGCCTCATGGTAGGTATACAACAGTTCATGTATAAAGTTGAAATATGTTACTAAATGAAATATAATACAGATCCCAGGTCACTTTTTAATTCAGAGATACTTTTGGAACTAAAGTATTTTGGGATAAAAACAATTTTATCTATTCCTATTGACTTTCTTTTCTTCTGATAAATTCAAGTACATTTTCTTCCATACTTTTTTATTGAGGTATGATTTGATGTATTAGTTTTAGGTGTATAACAGTGATTTGATACTTGTGTGCGTGGTGAAATGATCGCCACAGTAAGTCTAGTCAACATACTTCACCTTACATAATTACAAAAAATTATTCCACTTGTGATGAGACCTGTTAAGATCTACTCTCTCAGCGACTTTTAAACACACAGCACAGTATTGCCCACTATCGTCACCCTGCCATATGTCACTTCCCTTAATTTGTTTTGGCCCTTTTCACTCACTTCTCCCACCCACACATCCCTGCCACTGGCAACCACCAACCTGTTCTTCACATCCAGGAGCTGATAATTTGTTTTTGCTTTGTTTGGTTATTTTTTTCAGATTCCACATATAGGTGAGATCATACGGTATTTGTCTTTCTCTGTTTAACTTATTACACTCAGTATAATGCTCTTGAGGTCCATTGATGTTATCATACATGGCAAAATTGCATTCTTTTTTATGGCTGAAAAATAGTCCTTTATATATATCCGTGTGTGTGTGTGTGTGTGTATGTGGATAAAGAAAATTATATATATACATATATATGTTATTGCACTTTAAGTATATAGTAAAAGAAAAGTCAAACATTACCTGAGAGTTCTGTTTTTTCACTTTTGAGTAGCTGGAAGGATGATGGATTTGAATTTAAAACCAGGGTTTGAAGGAGAGTATGACATGATTTGGCAGCCTACAGGATACAGGATATTTTAGTAAAATAGCTCAAAATATGGATTAGATCATCTAAGTGAGGCTTAAATGGACATAGCAATATTTTAAAGGAACAATTTGTCACCATATGGCTCCTCACATGATACCTTTTAAAATGTATTTATACTCTACTTCCAAACTTTGAAGCAAAACAGCAAATACCAAAAAAAAAAAAAAAAAAAAAGCACAGCCCCTGTGAGAATAAGAAAAACAAGAATGAGGTTTTTAAAAGGGGTAGTCAATAGAGAGGTATATGATCAAGTTTCTGCCACAAAGTACTTATTTTGCTCAGAGATCACTGCTATGAAAAACTTTGCTATATACCATAACATGCTTTTATTTCCTTCTGAGGCTCAGTTATTGGCTCTTCCTTTTTGTCTGCTTGCTGATAAATATTTATGGTTAGCCAAATTTTACCTCCTTACCACATGGTGGAGACTTGAGGCTTGGGAAGAGGATGTATGCAGTTTCCCTTTAATTCTTATCACCAGAGGCCAGCAGTATTAACCCGGACACAGTTGGCCAAATTGTGAGGGGTGTGCACAGCAAAGACATAGAAAACGGAAGCAACATACAAACAAGTATACTTGGCGGTTCAGCATTGTCCTCTGAAACACCAGTCACTGCACTTCCTATCCGTCACCTGTTAGACTCCTCCGTTCCCCCTCCTGTCGCTGGTCGTCACAGCATGTTAGGTCAACAACTGCTGAGCAACCTCTTCCCTTCTCTGGTTGATTTTCCAAAAAGTCAAATCATAGTCCCAAACTACATGTGGTTCTTCATTCCTAGAAATGTAATTCATTTTATGAGGAGACATGGAGAAGGCGAAGATGTGGGTCTGGGGAAGCTGGGATTTTTAGAGCGGGCGAGTAAAAACTCACTGCCCACTGGAGCAAAGACCAGCACCTTGAACAGTGACATTTTTGAGTCCCTATTCCAAAAAGGGACTTGTCTAGATACCAGAGAGACCAAAGGTCTAAAGCATAGTTCAAAGCCTTCAGAGAGATAACAAAAATGTTAATAGGACCAAGAAAAGTAAGTTAAAGGTTTGGAAGACCAATCGGAGAAAGCTTTGCGGGGAGCATGTATCTCTGTCCATTCCACCCAGAGAGCATTCTGTTTCCTCTGCAGAGCGGAGATGATATTAAAAAATTCATTTGATTTGAGCTATTAAAAATAACAGCTTATTTAAATAAGAGTTTAAATAGATCTCTAGAAGACCTCTTCAACCTTCAGCTCTTCCTACTTCAGTTTTAGAGCTCTCTGTTCTTTCTGTCTGCCCATTTACCATGAGTATTTCTTCACCCCAATTACATACTGAGTAGCAAATGTAATTTTAAAACCAGTGGGTGAGAGGTCAGGGGAAAAAATTGACTGTCTGCTAACAGATTCTGTCTTCTCCCTAAGAAATCATTTTTGCAAGGAAGAACAAAAAAGAGGCCCTTTTTAAAACCACAATTTGTGGTGAGAAATGATTTTATTTATTGTTGGCTTGAATGAACTCTGACTAATTTGTACCGAATTTTCTGAAGGTTTGGGGGTAAAAATCCATACATTTTTATTTTAATAACACATTCCTATGACAATATTTCTTGGCTTTTTAACACAATTTCAGATTCTGGGCTTAAGGGTTTGGAGCCAGCAACTTGAAGGGTTGTGTTGCTAAGAGACCAACTCCTAAGTTGAAAATCAGAAAACCAAGCTTCTGTTTGCACATCTGTTACTAATTGTGTAGGACTTAGGGGAAACCAATAATATATTCTGCACATCCTTTGTTCAGAAAAATTATCTTTTTATCAACTTCACTGATAAAGAATCAAATATAAAATACTACCATAGAGCAGGAAGTTAAAAAAAGTTACTACTAAGGGAAGAAAAATCGATTTAAAAAAATTCTAAGATTGTTTTGTCTGTGGCAGTGTCAGCTCTGCACCCTGGAGCTCTGCTCTGTGTTTTTGTTTAACAGCTTTGTGAAGATGTAATTTGCATATCACCCAATCATTCACCCTGTCCCTAGGCAACAACTAATTTACTGTTCTGTCTTTATAAATTTGTTTATTCTGGAAACTTCCTATTCATGGCTCCATACAATGTATGCTCCCTGTGACAGGCTTCCAAAACAGTGGTCCAGGGCAGACTGTACTTCATTTCTTTTTATTGTCAAATAATATTCCATTGTATGAAAACGGTGCATTTTGTCTTCTTATCTATCATTGGATGGACACTTGCTCTGTCTCCACCTCAGGCTGTTACAAGTAATGCTGCAATAAACATTCGTCTGCGATTTTCATGTGGACATGCACGTTCATTTCTCTTAGGTAAATACCTAGCATTGGGATTTCTGGGGGAAATGGTAAATCTATGTTTAACTATTTGAGGAACTGCCAGGCTGTTTTCCAAGACAACTGTACCGTTTCCATCTCCACCAGCAGTGTACGAGGTTCCAATTTCTCCAAGTCCTCTTCAACACTTGCTATTTTGTGTCTTTTTTAAATTAAACCCATCCATTTAAAAAATCTCTTTTTATCATTCTATTACAGTTGTTCCAACCCCCCCCCCGACCTTGCCCATCTCTACCCACCCCAGTGAGGGCAAAGTGGCATCTCCTGGGGCTTTTGGTTTGCATTTTCCTGGTGGCTAATCACGTGAACAGCTTTTCATACCCTTATGTGCCACTTGAATATCTTCTTTGGAGAAATATCCATTCGATCTTTTTGCCCATTTTTATTTTTATTTTCTGTTTTTAATTAAAGAGGTTTATTTATTTGAGATGCAAATTAAGGAGTAAAGACTTTTTTACCTCTGGCCCTGGAGCAGGCTTTCATGGTCATACACTCTTTGCTATAGGACAGATATGGATGCCATTGGAAGAGTGTTGAAAGTTGTTCTTTGATTGTGGTTATTGATCACCATCTTTCCGGAAAAGCAGGATGGGGGTGAAGTCTACTATTCCCCTACCCTCTTGTAAAAGAGATACTTCTTCGCAGCTTGGGCAATCCAACCTGCACCTGGGGCTGTATCTCTCCCCGTTGCCTGCCAGAGCCTTTTGTTATGTGGAGGTTTCACACAATTCCATTCTCATCTTCCCCCGCAGGTGAGAAGACTTAGGTAAGACTTCAGATCAGATGCAGATTTTTTTTTTCAGATCGACATCCTCTCCCCTCTCAATTTAACACTGTCTCGCTTCCCACTTTCCTGACCAAGTTATTTTTGATACAAGTATCAGTTCAGCCGGTCATTCTTTAACTCTTCCAGTCAGAAAAATTTTCACTTTTTCAGACTATTCTTAAATAGGAAAAAGCTTTCATAACCAAAGTAATGCTTTTCTCAGAATAAACTAGTTATTCTTCTAGGATATAGGAATGCACACAAAAGCTTTCCTGGATAATAATGCACACAAAAACTCACCTGAATAAAATATGGTAGCTCAGGAGAACCACTCTAGAAATAATCAGATTTCAATTTCAAAAGATAGTTATACTTACCTGGTTTCACTTGTGACCTGGAGGGGCAAGAGAGTGTTGCATCTTCCGTGAAGGAGGAGAGAAGTGAAAATGGAACGCTGATAAAATGAGGACAATCCCCCCACATCTTGTCACTTATTTTTCTTGATCCTGCTGATTCCTCAGAAGGGGCATGGGAAAGGAATTCTAGAATCTTGGTGATGCTCAGTGAATTATTTTTAGAGTACAAGAACACCCTGGGTAAAACCCCATTTTCTCTGCAGTCCATCAACACCGATGTCCAGAGAAAGACCATTTTCTTCCCTGGGCGAGCATTCCTCTCTCCAGTTGTTTCCTGGTTGCTAGGAGGGAACCTTCCATTCCACACCAGCACTTGGTTCACATTCCAATGCGCCGACTGGCATTACTAGCATCTGAGGCAGAGGAGACAAAATAACCCAGAAGTTCATTTCTCAGATTGAAACAGGTTTTGATTTTGATGTTCACTCTTCTCTCCGTGGGCTCTTCCCATTCTCCATTGATTATTTTCCCTTCTGACAAAGAAAGAACAGGACCCGAATAAGTGAGATTTTATAAACCCTAATTGTACTATAAGAATCCTTTATAGGCTGGAAGAACTCACTAATGAAATTAAAATAGGGAGACATTGAGTGTATTCTCATCAATATATAATGGAGACAGTGAAATTCAGAGAATAAGAATTTTCTAAGTTATTTTTCTATTACTTTGTTATTTAGTGATGAGAATGCATTTGATAAGACAAATCCAATAATGGAAAAATTAGATGGGTATATTTTTTCAATCTAATATAGTCAACCGTTAATTTCAAATACGGTCCTTTTAAAATTAAGGTGAAAAATCGAATTAGCATTTATTACATGTCAGATACTATGCTAGGTGGCTTCACTTTTCTCCATATCCTCATTCTACTAAAGACGAATTGGGAAGCTCTGAAATCTGTGATTTTCTTAATGCCTTCAACATAGCCAAGTGCTCCACCTTAACTCACCAGGTTAACACAGCAGTCAGTTTCAGTGAGGGGAGGACATGACTCCCACAGTTATTGAACTCCCTGTCTCCTCCTGGCCGTGCGCAAGGCAAATGAACGCAATGTTTCGCTGTCCCCATTTTACAAAGAAATGAAGCCTTTGAAAGGGTTATTAGTACACCCAAAGCTGCATGTCTGTTCATGGACAAGCAAAGAGCCAAACCCAGGTGTTTCTGACTTCCAAGGTCATTCTCACTTCACTATACCATGCAACAACTTGGGCTACAGCACACCAGCTTAACACTCAGCTAATGTAGTGGAGCCAAGCTATTGATATTGGTAATTGGGAATACCATTAAAAATACAAAGCACATGGGCACAATTAAAGACAAGGCCAGGAAAAAAGGCCTCTTTAAAAAAATGAACTAGGAAGCACGTGGCGTCCTTCTCCACTAATGAGTATTCAGAGGCAGTGTGCATGCAGCCTGAGAGTTTCTGAGAAAGCAATTTAGAAAATGTTTCACTGTCTTCATTTCCCACAGAGCAGATATATCAAGTACTAATTTGTAAACAAACTCTGAAGCCTGCAGACAATTCTACTCTCCTTTCTGCATTTCCCCCGCCAATTTGATATTAGAATTGATTTAGCTACATCTGACATAAACCTGTGAGTGAACGTAACCAGTATCAATGTACTACAAAGAGTCCTCTTGTGCGAAATGAACCCTACTTGTAAAGTTAGGCTATGAGTCAAGTGTTACTGCTTTTCTCCTTCCATTTAATTAAGTGCAGCATTCGGCCCCTCTCCTGGCGAGGGCAAAGGAGTTTCATGAACTGATCAGTACACATAACACTTACTAAAGTAACTCCTTACCTCTCAAGTACTGTAAACAATTGATGCCTCAATATTCAGAATCTTTTATCAAAATTCTAGTTTCCTTGTCAGTGGCAGATTTAGTCAGTCAGCCTGACAGCATCTTTCTCCACAGCTACAAGTGGGGCAGGAAAAAAATAACTGCATGTCAACACATTCTGGCAACTTCCCGCTGGTCTCATCTTGTTTAAACAAGTACTTGAACTTAGTCTTGAAAACCAACATCTGTTTTAAAAACAAAGTTTAATACACACTTTTTTGCCTGAATTTTTGAGGGAAAAATAAGGATGCACATTATATATAGGTAGTACCTGAAATGTCTTGTATTTCTTCATGTGTTTTGTAATTATTTGTTACATAAAATTCCTTGTACCATAATATGTTAAAAGCTAAATGCTAAAATTCCTACATAATACAGAAAACAAGTATCTAAATATAAATACAGAAAAAATTGAATTAAAATGAAAAAATTTTTTTCCTGAAAGTTTGGGCCAAAAGCATGGGTATACATTATACTTGGCAAAATATGGGATCTTTTTCTTTGCCTTGGTCTATAAGCATTTTTGTTTACAAAGAACAATGTGCAATGTTTAGGTTTTCTGCTAGGCATGTTAATAAATAGTTCATGGATTCCCCAAATTCTCTAGTTTGTTTTTTTTTTCCAGATTCAATGAAAAGCTACTCTACGTTTTCAAATGTGTCTGCAAAATATCAGGGTTTGCATTTTAAGGGAAAGTCTCTCCCTTTGAATTCCTCTGCAACCAAAACGCAGGGCTTTACTGCCTTCCCATATTCGGAATGAGAATTTATATCTTGGACCTAACTGTCAGGACCATTGATAGGGCAGGAGGCATCTGCGGTCTTTCTAGTTTAGTTATCCCCCGTCCCAGACCATTTGTACATTCTTCACATTTCAGGGACTATTGAATTAGACTGCATCTTACCTGATTTTTTTTTTTGTTCAGTAGTTGAAAAAGCAGTGAATAAAAAGAGGGGGACAAAGTCTCCTGTGTATTAAAGAGACCTGGTGTCCTCTTACTCAACATTTGCAATCTGAGCTCTATGCACAATACCCCCACAATCTTCTAAAAAAGGACTGTACGGCCTGTATTCAGTCCTCATTCCTCTCAGCATCTCATCTTTGGATGCCGAAGTTCAAGACATGCAACTGTGCTTTCTCACTCCCTACTGTACTTACCATTTTTATCTTTTCAGCAGTTTCCTGTCCTTTTTCTTATCATTACAACTGTCATAAAATGTGGTTGTTCTCCTAAGTACTGGCATGTGATTCTGCTAAAAAATGATTAAGGTACACTGATTAGGCCAGAGGAGTTAAAGAGGTATTTTTTACGGTCTTTATAAAATCTAGACCAATGCCAAAAGTGCTTGAAAAGTTCAGAAAGAAATTAAAAATCTTTTTTTCTTTCACAGGGTTTTATTGTTTCTCTTCCTTAGTGTAATTGTTTTGCTTTAAAAAAAAACAATGATAAGTTAAAAGAAGAATAAGAAAATATAGGCAAGTAAATTAAGAAAATAGGAGAAATAGTCACATCTATAAGACAACCACTATTGATATCATAAAGAATATTTTGATCAGATTTGTTTCTAGACACACATGTACATATATCATTTCAGATCAGTTTCTATACACATTTGTGTGCACACACATTATTTTAGCATATCGAATCTGATTTTAAGAATTTATCTTTCCCTGGCCAGGTAGCTCAGTTGGTTAGAGTGTTGTCCTGATGTGAATTTAATCCCTGGTCAGGACACTTATAAGAAGCAGCGAATGAATGCATAAATAAGTGAAACAACAAATCTTTCTGTCACTCTAAAAAAAAATCTTAAAATTGAAGAAAAAATAATTTATCTTTGACTATAAGGTTTGATTCACCAAATATGTTAAATGGCTCCATGGCTTTTAATTTATAGATATATAGTCATTTTAAAAAGTATTTTATTTTTGGTCTTCATATTACTTAAAATGTTTCTCTTCCCATAGAGCAGCCAAGATTTAATGAAGATGGATTTGAAATTTTTTAAAAATCTTGAAGAACAGACAAAATTTTTTAAAAGCATAAAAGTTTGGAGTACAATCCTTGGTTTAATAAATTTTCAAACTGTTGAGCAAAACAGCAACTGGCATATTGATTTCCACCTCACTTCTTGTAATTCCTTTTTGAAAACAATTCGGCTTCCATCAGCTTACTAGGAGTTTGACCCCTGGTCTGTGATCACTCTCCTTGGATATATCAGACAATTCTATGGGTCCACCACTACTCCATGGAGAAGTCTCCCAAATCTACAGCACTGCTTATATTCATCAAGGACCTTTCAAGACCACTCTGCTCAGAAAATCAAAACTCACCTTGACCTTGAAGAGGTGCTCCCATTTGATATTCACTAGGAAACAAAAGCTTGCTGTAGACATGTGGCACAAGACCATTTTCTTGTCCTCATCTGTATCTTACAAAAACAAACCAGTGAATGAATATAAAACACAAACTCTATTTTCGGCAATACTAAGGGAAAGATAAAATATGAAAACATGTAGAGACTGTATGGAGCAGGAGGGTAGAGAATGTGGCCCAAGGAGGCAGATCTTCGGAAACCCCAGCACAAATTTACAGCCTGTTATTCATGGATTTAACTGGAAGTGACAATTCTAGATCCTTGCACAAAGCAGGAGCTTCAGGACAAGGAGGAAGACAGGGTAGAGATTGAACAGAAGGCACACAGAGAAAAGACATCTGCTACCCTCTTGTGTGCATGTACAGTGCATGCTGAACAAGGTCAGCTAAGCTGGTGAGCAGTCACTTCCTTTCATCCTGCTTGTAGCTCTTGCTAAATGGGCAAGTTTTACCATCAACTTGGAGAATATGGTTATATCTTGTCCCCCATCGCCATCTACCAACAACTTCTCACATTCCCATTTCCTGCTTGGCCACCCAAGGCACTTAGATTTACTCCTCCTGCCTTAATTAGGTCGAGGTACTATCTCCAGAAAGGAACTTTTTTTAATGTGTAACTCCTTCATCTCAAATCTTCAGAAACCATTGATTCACACGTGCATTTTCCTTTTGTGGGCCTATTAATTCAGCATCACTGGGACTGCTTCGTACTAGGCACACCCAGCTAGATTTTTCAGAAGATACAATTATGTTTGACACTATCCTGGCTTTAGAAGCTTAGAATCTAGTAGAGGAGGCAAACATGTCAGCTTCAAGAATGAAAATGCTGTAATTGAAGGGCCATTAGTGGGCAGGGAGAGGGAGTTTGGGGAAATTAGCTGAGACAGGAAGAGACTTGTGCCTGTACAATGGAGGGTCAGTCACATTTGTGGTTATAACTTCAATTCAGCGTAGTTAATGGAACAAGTTGACAAGGCTGGAACCCACTGCCTCAGTCAGTGATCAGGGAAAACTGTCATCTAATTGAGTACCTCCTTGTAAGGGAATGGATGTTTGATGACTACGTAAAACTTAAACGTGTGCTCTGCCATCTCTTAATTTCCAGTTTTCAGGCTGAGCTGTACCTGGCTACAAACTACAACTCATCTTTTTAGCCTGAGTGTCTGCTCAATAGAAACATAATGAGAGATGTAAACGTAATCCTACATTTTCTAGTAGCCACATTAAAACTGTTAAAAGGAGCAGGTAAAATTAACTTTAATAATAGATTTTATTTAACTTAATATATATCAGAAATATTATTTCAACATTAAATTAGTATGAAAAATATTGAGGTCGTTCTCATTGCAGTTTCCACATTTGAAATCCGGTGTGTACTTGACACTTCGGACGCATCTTCATCTGGACGTGCCTCACTCCGGTGTGCAATGGCAGCGTGTGGGAGCGACTACTGCGCCGGTCAGCACGGATCTACCTGTCTCTGGGGCATCTTCAACTATCCTGGAGCATGCGTGTTAGGGAAGTACAATGTCAGGCATTAGTAATCTGACGACTCTTTCCTTTGGTATTTGGGGTTTGGGGAACAGTGTATTTCTTAGCTTATTGATACTTTATGTATTTTTTCAAGTAGGTAGTTAGTCATTGGCAATGGTTCTTTGGTAATCATGGCCATTCAGCTCACCAAGAACTTATTTCAATAAGAGGTTGCCATTTTCATAATTAAGGCAAAACCCTCAGCTGGGAAGCAGTTCCTTTCCTCTCAATTGCATATAAATATAGGAAACTGAGAATTGTAGTATTCACTCTTAAAGAAAACCCCATAGTGTAATGGAATACTTACTCATATTTCATTGGATGAAATCCATCTTCCTGAAAAGAAATTTTGAACTCAATTAAATTAGTTCCCATATTTCTTTTTTCTCTCAGTGCTATTATTATTATAAAATGCTGATTCAAGAACTGGATGTAATAAAGATTGACACAAGTCTAGGGACACCATCATCCTAACCAACTCAGATTCCATACTTAGCGGTGTATGATGGCATTTTTTCTTCCTGATCATGTCCACTCTCTGTCTCTACTTCTGCCACTCTGTGCTCATTTCTGTCAGTGCACACTACCTGAGTGCTCTGTACCTCTGCTGAGTAGAAAAATGTTTGGAAGAGACCTTTGGGCTGTTTATTAAAGTGGCACCGAGTTCTTATATCTCTGCTCTGGATACATAAATATTAATAAATCTATCCAGCTAGTCATATATTTTTAGATGTGTCAGACACAGTTATCTGAACGAATCTATCTCTAACTGTATCTCTGATGCAGTTTTGCTTAGCTGTCCTACCTAATGCAATCTCCAAAAGGAAATTCAACTAAGGAAAGAGGACTAAGAAGGTGACCAAATATTTCACCTGCAAGCTTACAGAACAATTTCATAGAAACTACTGTGCTCAAAGTTAACATCTGTGATATAAAATTAATAACTCATTAAATCCATCACATCATGAGTATTATTACCCCCGTTTTTACAAATTAGGAAACTGAGGCACAGAAAGGCTAAGTCACTTGCCCCATCCCCTACAGCTAGGAAGTGGATTTGCACCCAGCATTCTGGCTACAGAGGTGGTGCTCCTAACTCTCCCCCCACCACCCCCATACCACCCTTTCCACCGATACATGCAAGAAAGTACACACTATTCCTAGCTTGATTTTTGCTGAGCCCTTCCAAGGAGCCTGGAAGGAAAACAGGACTACGTGACTGCATGAAACACACAGGAAATATTTGATTAGCTTCCAGATGGAGAAAAGAGTAGAGTAAAAACATTTCAGTAGAAATCCACAGCCCTCCTCCGTGAGCCCACTCTGGCACTTATGACACCCCTGTCGTGGTAGCTCCTATAGTCCCCTGGCCTCAGAGGTACTGCCGGCCCTGGGGGTCAGGCATCTGGTAGAGGACCCAGGAGCCCCCCAGCACGTGGAGGGAGTGGATCTCATTGGAGTGGAAGCGATCGTAAAGCAAGGAGCAGTCCGCAGTGAACTCCACCCTCTGGCCTCTGTCATCTTCCCTCTCGCAGAGTCAGATCCTGCGGACGCTGGTCTGATGCAGCAGTGAGCAGACGAGGAAAAGTCAGAAAACCCAGCCTTTAGCAAACAAGTGTACACAGCCCTGGGGGGATGGACATTTCTTGGTCTTTTCAGTGTCAAAGATGACAAATTAAAAAGAGGGTCAACACCAGGGCCACTATGTGCATTTGTGAAGGCTGTATACAGGAAAACTGCAAAGGCATCATTCACAGAGATCAAGATATGAATGGTGTTCCCTGGAGTTTTCCAGGGCCAAAATCTAGGCAAATCATGCATGCTGACTCTATTTAGTATCATTCTTAAGTAGCAATTTATGTATATGTTTTTGCTCTTCATTGGCTTATGGTGGACTGGGATGGTCCTTGAATGACAATATAATAAATATTTAAATAAGAAAGGAAAAGGGGCATTATTTTGAATTTCAACAACATTAGAAGAAGCGGGGGGGGCGCTGAATTGCTTTGCCTCCAAGTGACACCACATTTTGGTGGCACTTGAGACCACGCAATCTCTAACCCTTTCCTTTTTAAGCCCTGCTACTCTAAAATCCTGAGAAGCAAGAGCCATCATAAAGATTAGGTTCCGTTCTCAACTTTAATACATGCTCCTGTGAATCCGCTTAAAGTGATAAACAAAAATGGAAGTTCAAGGTCATGAAGGAGGCCTGCCAAGAGTCAAGAGAATATAAAACCTTTAGGAAAATGGGAAATTAAACTGTTTGTCCTAACTTGTTTTTTCTTTATCTTCCTCCCCAACAGTTACCCATCATCTCAATGCCTTCCTTCTTCCACCACTAAATCCTCTTCAGGGGAGACTCTCATAAGGAATTCCCTCTGCGACATGAAAGACTGCTGATAATGCATCTCCACGGCTGGTAAAGGACTCCCGTGCACGTCTTCTAATGTGATCTTCGCTGCAGCCCAAAACACATGGAGCGCCATTTTCAGCCCTTTCCTTGTTATGAGAAACTAAGGACAGAGCTCGCAGCCTGCAATTAGAAGTGTCAGGAACGGGTAAAGGGAAGCCCAGAGTTTCAGGCTCCTCATGCCAGTGTGGGTCCTGTCAAGACATTAAACTCTCTGAGAGGGTTTCAAACTTCACCAAAAGTGGCACATGTTCCCCAGGACTCTGTCCTAGTCTAACTGCAGAATCCCTAATGGTGGCGTTCGGGGCTGCTGGGGCGTTACTTGGGTAGGAGTGAGCTCTATGGGAGCTATTGGAATCACGTTGTTGGTTACTTGTTTTGCCTAATCGAAAGGCAGGACTTCAGAGTCCCTTGCTGTTAATAATAATAGCTTACATTTGGGGGAGGAGATGGCTTGTCCTGTGCCAGGTAAGTTCCTTTCCTCCTCAACACAACTCTAAGAAGTAGTTACTCTTATTATGCTAATTCACTTTACAGACAGTAAAGGAGGAAACAGTCCCAGTAACCCCGATAGGAGTTACTTAACCATCACCCTGGAGTTGACACTCTAAACCCTATCAGGCATTAATTTTTCCCGATAGAGGTGAGTTTAATTTCTAACAGAGTTAAATAAAATGTCTAATTAAAAGCATTCCAGCACATACTTTTTTCAGTGGAAGAAATATTAAAGATACTAATAAAGGAAAAGAGAACAGTTAGAGCCAGAAAAAGAAGGCCACCGTCCTACAGTACGAGCGAGCACCTGTGTGACTGTGCGGCTCAGAGGGACCAGGGGACTGGACTTACGTGGAGGATAGAGCTACAGGAGCGCCCGGAGTCGCTGAGGCCCATCCACTGCTGGTAGTCGGGGTAGTCGGTTGCTGCGCCGCCGGAAGTACTGGCGGCCCTGGTCGTTGGGGCGCTCATGCAGCCTCCAGCAGCCGCTGTCCACGCGGATGGAGTTGCAGTGGCTGAAGTAGGGCTGCAGGATGGGGTGGTCAGTCGCTGCTGCACTCGTCGCAACAGCCCTGGAAGCCGCGGCCCTCCTAGAAAGTGATCTGCAAGGAAGGGAACAAGAGGCTCAGAGGTCTGGGCCCAGGGCACCTGCCGGCCTGGGCGCTGGGCTCACTTTCCCCATGGCTGGTGGGCAGCACGGTGTGGAGTCAGTGGCTGGGCGGGCGGCGAGGTGGGTCCATATAGCAGGTGGGCTGCTGCGTTGACAGGAACAACACAAAAGGGGCCCCCGGGTTGGGGTGGGGGGAGGGGTAGTTGTTTAATGTATGTTTTCTCTTAGACTCTCCAGACCTTTTGAACTGATGACCCGGGTTAAAAGTAATTTGGTGTCCCTCGGGCTTTTAAATGGAATCTGTTCAGGAAATTGGAACTGGCCGATGGCACTTAACCGAGTTAATAATTGTAATCAAATATTTGTCTTTTTAAATTTCAATAGATCTCTTTTTGAGTAACAATGCAGGGGAGTGACCAGGTCTGGGGTCAGAATGAGCTCTAGCATGAGGCGTTTAGATTAGAGCGCGTGTTCTTGGTGAGAGAAGGTGGAACATGGAGAAGGTGGAACATGGGGATGACCTTTAAAGTAGGATGGGGTTTCCTCCAAGAGAAAGTCTCTGTGCTCCCACCTGCTACTAAGTGGGTGGGGCAGCTATGCTGACACCTGAGGAAGGATGGCAGGGGGTAGACCCTGGGGGGCGCCTAGCCTCAGCTCTGCTCCTGGAGCCTGAGCAGGACCAGGGACATCTGCAGACACTTCTGCAGGGCCTCAGCGTCTGCCCCTCACCGCACAGGCCAGGAAAGCCTCCTGGATTCATGAGGAGACTCACTTGTGGTTGTTTATCACACTGTAACTATTTAGCTGATTTTTTTTTTGCTAAGTGCTAAGCTTATTTGTTTGCTTCTAGCAGCTGATATATGAAAGTAAACGTGCAAATGTAACAAAATTTTAAATCCCACAATTTTGCCAAGCTTCTGCTTTCCCTACCTTTCCCAGCCCTGGTTTCTCTAGTTAAGGTTCTGGTGGGAAGGGAGACTTCTTTTCTCTGCCTACCCCACTCCCACCCAGAGCCCTAGGAACTCAAGAAGCACAGCTCTCTTTAAAGCAGGATTTTTCTCAACCTCAACACTATCATGACATTTTAGGCTGAAAACTCTATTGTAGGAGGCTGTCCTCCACATTGTAGGTTTTTTAGCAACATCTCTGTTCCCTACTAATAGTAGGGATATTGGTAGGGATATTCCCCACCAATATACCAATAGATGCCAATAGTACCCGCTTACCCCCTCCTCAGTTATGATAACCAAAAATGTGCCCTGGCTGGTGTGGCTCAGTGGATTGAGCTCTGGCCTGTGAACTTAAAGTCCTCCAGTTCAAGTCCCAGTTAAGGCACATGCCTGGGTTGCGGGCCAGGTCCCCAATTGGGGGTGTATGAGAGGCAACCAATACGAGTTTCTCTCCCACTTCTCCCTCCCTTCCCCTCTCTCTAAAAAATAAATAAATAACATCTTTAAAATAAACTCAGAAAATGTCTTTGACTATTGCCAAAGATACCCATGGGAGACAGACGCATCGTTGGTGAAAACTACTGGTCTGAACATGGAAGATATACGCCTAACATTCTCACCGTTAGGGAGCCCACTGCTAACATCAGTGAGGGGGGTTGTAGGTGGTATTTCGGGAACTGCAGAGATTCCTGAGGGGGACACTCAGAAAGCAAGTGGCTCTTTTGTAAGCCCTGACAGTTGGGTTTTCTATTTTTTGTAATATAAGTGCCTGCCTTAAACTCCAAATGCGGATGCATCCACTCCAAAGAAACCATCATTTCAAGGATGATTTCTTGACTAAACACTTTGCCAGCCACTCACCTACATAAAGAAGAGCCAGCCCGCCCTCCCCACCTCCCCAACCACCCCACCCCCCAATCTTTGTTTTAAAGATCTTGGTTGTTTCCCATACCTGATCATTGGTGCCTCATGTTTGTTTTCTTTTCTCCTGCTTTATATTCCTGCTCTTCTGTTTTAAATTCATCAATAAAGAAGGAGCCCAGGAAGCCCTAGGCCCACCACCCTAGACCCCAATAAAACCCTTTCCCTTCCCTCCCTTCCCCACTCCTCTCCCCACCTTTCTGTGTGGCCTCAGGGGTGCCATGTAATTTCTAGTACTTTTAAGTAATACACCCCCCAGGTTTCCTGATGGTTATTGCTGAGGACATCTGCCCTCGAGACGGGAACCACAGCGCTGGTCCGGCCGAGGCATGGGCTGTCCGCAGGCTGACCCCAGCACGCCGCCGCGGCCTCCGCCCTCACGGCCCCACTCCCCCAGAGAGTTTTCACTTGCATCTGTTTTTTATAAAACCTCACTGAAAAACAGATTTTATTACCAAATAATGCTAATTTTTAAAAACTAAAAATTTAAAAACCATTGGTTTTAGGTATTGTGACTTCCATAGGTGCCCTTTAAAATATGAATACATTCCTCACTAACCACCAGAATGAAATTGCCATCCTTTTACAGATCAGTGTACATGAGTTTCCCAGGACAGCTGGCTAATTCCTCAGGAAAAGTTCCCGAGAGACTGAAACATAGGCCTGATAAATTTTGATGTGATCAGGTCTGGAAACATTGGATCAGGGCACCATGACAGAGAGAACAGGAATGAGTGGGATACCACGTGGAAAGTTCCAGACAACCAGAGTGTGCTGGGAACAGTGGACTCTGGAGAGCTGACGAAAAAATAAATGTGCTAAAGCTGGGCTGTGACAAATTCACAATCTGGTCTAGAAGCTAATTTCAGTTTGGGGCTCTGTTTTTTGAAGGTTTCTAAATGGTTCTTTGAAGATGAAATGGTTTCGTGCGAAGATTAACTTTGGCATTTATTTATTTATAATCATTGAGAATTAGTTAAGCTATTTATGATGTTTTATAATTTCAACTTTACCCTTCATTTTCTAATATGCAAAGCTTCTAGCTGAGTAAATTTCTTCCTATGTCAACCTTTCCAGGATACTATAAATGAATAGCATCAATTTATATTAGTTAGGAAATCATGGGGAAAGACTTTATTACTGTATGAACAGAAAAAAGACAGGTAGCATGGAGCTATTGGCCACAGTTTAGCAGGAACACAATCTGTTCACATCCCCCCTCCTTCAAATGCACTAAGACACGTAAGCTTTTCCTCCAAGCTCTAGAGAAAAACAAAACAGTCATTTAGAAAATAATGCAGGAGAAAATGGGGGATTGGAGCACTGTAAAATAAAGCATGTAAGAATATGAATGTTGGCAAGAAACTATGAAAAATTCAAATCACTAGTGTCTTTCTTCTAAAGGTTTACAGCATGTTTTCCCAAAAGGATGTGTCAGATTTTCTTCCAGCCGACTGCTTTATCATTTGAACCTTTTGATCAAAGTTTACTTTCCAGAAACGAGCATCAAATAATGAATTTCCTTCTAACATATTCTTTCTTGACATATTTGTAAGGCATCCTGAGGATAAAATATTGAAAGCCAACAAATTACATTTCGACTCTAAATTATATTGCCATCCAATGAGATTATGTTAGTTTTGGAGGCAGCCGTAATCACCTAACACTGATTACCAAAATATACCAAATTTCTCAAAGGAACTCAGTATATAAATATAAAGTGTTATTAGCCTGAAGATCAACCAGCTGAGACAGGAATAACTTGTCCATCAAAACTGTCTGCTATCAAGGCCTTACAAACCATCTACATATTTAATATGAGAACCAATATTTGCTTTTAATAAATATGCAGCATTCATGCTAATAGCAGAAAATAATTTGAAGGCAATTTGTACTTGGTCAGTTTGTGATAGCAGATGTGAAATGCAGACTATACAAAACACATATAAAACCCCACCCTTTGACAATAATATTCTGGGGAATTTCCATAGCCCAAGCCTACCTTACCTGGTCTGTAAAATGAGACTAACAATACTGCTTTGAAGGTCGTTTGTGAACATGAAAGGAAATGCTCCATGAAAAGTGTGAGAATGGAGCCTTTTGGGGGTGGACACAGGTTAATCACCCCTCCTTCCTTGAAGGAATTTCACCATCTAATCCCAATGCACCAAAGGCCCGTGACTCTGTATCTTGACAAATTCTCGTGTTTTGATGGCACATGCTTTTGTTGTTGCGAATTTACAATTTCTAAAGCAATGTTAGCGACAGAGAGATGAAGATCCAGTGTGGCTGGCAGGCCCTAACAAGCTGGTGGAGAGTAGGGAAACACTGGCATTTCTGGAAACGGTTGATGGGGTGGAGGGAGAAGTTCTTTCTTCAGGCCTAACCTGATTAATAAGGTGATAGTTTTGAGATCATATAGGGTTTGATCTCTATGCTTTCTCTCTTCTCCTTGAGGCTCCTAGGTGCTTGGGTTGTTATAATTTTATTTTCATTACATTTTTTATTAACAGTCTTACTCACTTTTTAAAAGTTGGGAAACAGAGGTATAAATCTGAGGCAAGCATCCCAAAAAAGAAACATTTATCTATTGGATCCCACTTCATTCATCTCCCCAGTGAAGCCAACTTTCCTGTTTCACAGAAGAATTGAGAATAGTCGTTGTCCAGAGAGCTGCATTAGATACCCAGGATGGAGCTGGAATTTCTGCCCAGGAACTAAAGAGGCAGTGGAAAGTCTTATGCTCTGAGCAACACATGGCCCTTCAGCAACAATCGACTGGGCTCAATTTACTAAAGAGCCACCAGACTAAAGAAGCACTGGTTGAAGGCATCAGAAACTTCTAGCACACGGGAAAAACAGCAAGGCAGGGATATCATAGCTGCGTTGCAAGGTTTAAGGGCTATCACTGATATGCATGTGCCAAGCGCAGAACTGACAACAGGAGTAGAAAACAAGGAGATCGATTTCAGCTCAAGAAAGAACTTGCAGCAAGTCAGGCTGCCCAGAGCTAGCATGACGTGCTTGATAAGAGAGCTTGTTCACTTTCAGAAGTGATAAATAAACACTCGATGTTTCAATGATCAGCACCAGAGGACAGATAGGATTTAAGCACAGGTAAGTAGTTAGACTATGATCTTTAAGAACTTTCACCCTGAGATACTAAGGATTCAGAACAATAACCAAAGAAAACATTTAAATTGCTCTGCGTTAGTTTCACAGAATGGAGGATATTAATCTCTATCCTCAGGAGACACCTAAATCCAGAGGTCTGTGCAGATACACGTTTATAGCGGACAATCAGAACCAAGTAAAGGAACTAAGGCGGCTCTACTGTGCATGGGGTTTGGAGTGACTTTTCGCAGAATAAGGTTCTCTGTGAGCAGAACACTCTGAGAATGGTGAAGCGGGAGAGAAGGTTAGAAACTGCAGAGAGATGGTGGGAACCGTGATGATGCTTCTGCTCGGTGAGGAGCACGATGTCGTGGTGCCAGGGCCAGAAGGTGACTTTGGTGACCCTGACCTATGGAAAGGTTTGGGTCCCCCTCAATTAACAGTCCCTATCCTGTGCTCCCCAAATTTATATGAAAAGTTCACACACAGTTTTATTCCTCAAAATGATATTACATATGTGCTAAAAATTAAGAGTTTCATCTTTAGATTTTTGGGACTGCAGAACTCTGTATGAAGTTGAGTTCTCATGTGTGTGTTAGTGTGTCATTTCTTAGCAGTTTCTCTGAGCACCACATGATTCCCTCAGGTTTCTGTGAGAGAATGGATAAGAAGTAATTATTGAAATAATTTTAAAAGTGTTCTGTTTGCATTAGTCTATTTTCCTGGCTCCTGCAGAAGCAAAATTTACCTCCGTGCAGGGGACGCAAACTCAGAAGCACAGTGGCCAAGCACGAAGCCTCAGCACATGAAGGTTGCCCAGCTACAAGCCGGCAGGTGCTGCGCTGCCTGCACTACAAAGCTCCTGCCGCGGGACCTTGCCTTTAAACCCTCTCTCTACAGGTCTACAGGACCAGGCAAAAGACCTCTGAAGGCTGGTTGACTTTAGAATCAACGGTTTGCCACAAGAATTCTAATATTTAGTTCTTCCAAGGAAAAAAAATGAGAAACTGCCTAGCAAGAAAAATTGGCTAAGGCTCACAAAGGTATACACGTTGCAAACAGCCCTCCATAAAAATGACTGAGAATTAAGAGGTTGTGGTTGCTTTCCACATTTGGCTGTCTTACTAGTTCATGATCATGTGCTCTATTCTGTCTAGACTGGGTGGTGATGGTCTTGGAGTGTCTCAGCAGAAGGGCAGTGGTGATAGGCAGGAAGGGAAGCTCCACGTGCAAGGCCCTCACCGTTACAGGTGCCGCTGGTACCCAAAGAGCCCCCGTGAGTCTAAGTGGCATGTGCCAGGCACCTGAGTTTCAGGCCAGGACCCAGTTATCAGGTGTCTCAGGATAGCTTACTATTTGATATTAGAGACTGGAATATCAATTTACTCTTTCCTTTGTTTCTACCAGGATGAAACTCACTTCGGACAAGTGAATGTCTATAGAAATCATTCATCAGTTTGAGTCTCCTCCCCTTTGGTCACTCAGACGGCTCCCTCACTGGGGGCTCCTTGAATTTAGAACTTCATTCCGCTGTTGGCAAGGGGACCAAGACCTTAAACCAGGTGGCCATTGTGGTGAATGCTGGAAAACAGGAAGATGTTTTTGTCTTTGTTTTGTTTTTAACTTTTTCTTAACTGCCTTTGATTCATCAGAGAAATAGAACGTCACTGAGACTTCAGGCAGTTACAGGCAACCTCTGACGGAAACTTTAATCCTAACTTCCAAACATTTCTGTGGTCTCTTGGTCAAATACTAATCAGTTTAATTTTTTGCCAGATTTTTAGTGGTATTAAAATTTATCTCATATATGTTCCCCATTATTTTTGTTGTGTAAATGAATGATGAGTTTTACCGCAGAAACTGATTTATGTGTTTCACTGACTTCCATTGTGAGTTGCAGGATTGCAAGATACAAAAAAAAAGGGGCTTTTTGATTCACTCTATATGTCCCCATTTAATTGAGCTACCTTTTCTTCGAAGTCATAATGAAAGTGTGTTTTAGTGTCATTGCTGAATATTGATTAGGTTTTCCTACACTGTGTACCAGTAAGTTATATCATGAGATTTGTGCCTAAAACTTCTACATGCTATTTTCTAAGAAAAAAGCTTTTTTCCATTACTTAAGTCTGTTATTTCTAGCTGCTGCTGTTCACGCATGAGCTCTCCTCTCAGAAGCATTTAATTTTCTGACAGAGTATGTTTATTTCTAAAGAACATTTAGAATATTTAAAACTAGAACTGTTTTGCTTTGATTAAGGCTTTACATTTTAATCATATTTCATGAACTTAAAAGTCTACAGACCTTCACATATTGATTCAGGATGATTTTACAACACTTCTTTAAATAAGAAAACTTCTTGACAACTGACATCCACTGTCACGAACTAGTCAATGCAAGAAGCCTGAATAGCTTCAGAACTTGTCCCCCATATTAGATTCAAAATATATCAGGCAAAAATGCTCAAATGTAGGGCATCTTTTAAATGTGTTCCATTAAAAACAATAAAAGACCCTCCCTATTGTTGATGTGGTCAGTGGTCAGATTTCCCATATCGAGAAAAATAATTTTTAGGAATTCAACTAGCAAATCAAAGATTGAAAGACAGTGTAGCTCACTATGAGCAAAGACCTCAGCAGAGTTTGAGGACCTCTGGTTTGCTCAGGGCTGGGGCAACCTTCACTCAGTGGAAACCCTTTTCAACTTCTGCAGGAATCTTAATTTTCACCTTTTCCTCCAGAATCTACATAGTTGAGTGGCCTTTGTAGATAAGCAAGGCAATGTGCTTTATTTCCTCCACATATTTCTTTTTTGAGATTATTTCATTGTTGTTTAGGTGCAGCTGTCTGCATTCACCCCCTACCATAACCCTCCCACCCCAGCCATCCCCACCTCCCTCCCCTGATTCCACCCCCCTTGGTTTTGTCTATATGTCCTTTATAGTTGTTCCTGAAAACCCTTCTCCCCTTGCTCCCCATTATCCCCCCACCTCCCCTCCTGCACATATTTCTAACAAAATGCTTGGTGCCAATCATAAGCATATTTAATACATAAATTAATTTGTTGAGCTGTTTTTGGAAAGTCAAACGAACTGCATTCAAAACTAAAGATTTTTGAGCTGAAAGAGAGCTCAAAGATAACCTACTACAGCATCAGCATTTTGTTAAAGAGAAACCCAAAGGCCGGCAAGGCGACATAATTGTTCAGTGTTTCCCCATGAGCGTGTGGCAGAATCAGGACTGCAGATCAGCACCGAGCCTTTCCCTCTCCGTGTGGCTTGTGGCAGGCGCATCTTGAAGGCTCAGTCACTGACCCTGTCCTCTTGAAGATATCTATTTAAGAAGAGAAAACCCGGAGAGGCCATTCTGTAGGCACACAATGCGTACAGGGGCACGTCTTACACAACTTCTTGTTCATTTTTCAAGTGAAGGATAGCCAGGGCCTTATTCCTCTTTTCTCTTACTCCTGAAAGACACCAGAAACATGTTGTTGCCCAAAAAAAGTATATAAGGCATAATTCTCAAAAGTACATATTTTAAATATCAAATGTGTGAAACTTATATATGGATCCTGTGGTTATCATGAGAATGTGCCTTGTAGACCACCAGCTACTGAGAGAGTCCCTGACCAAGACCCCTCAGCTACTCGGAAGTTTATCACTAATTTCTGCAGAAACCACGCACTCCAGATGAGTGAATGCAGTGGGGAATCTCAAGCAGGCCCATTGATGACAGACGCAGGACATGTCTAATGACTGAATTTGGCTCATGGACTTCCCGATGGTCTTGTTGTATCTTTTTTACACTTCACGGCAGTGTAGGAGGGTTACAGGCTGGTATGGGGGGGCCTACTCCCGTCTTCTCTATCCTCTTCACTCAGGGTCACACCTGCTTCACAGTGTGAGACTCTCCCAGTATGCTTTCAGATCCTTCTCCATCGTCTGTCCCACAGAAATCTCCTCTAGTGAAATCTTTGCACCTTTAACCTTCTCGGAGAGTTTTAAGAATTCTTTCTAGGCCTTCCAGAAAAAAAGGCCATTCAACTGTTGTTCAGCATCTTCATTCTTTCTCTTCTTCCTATTTTTTACCTCTATTGACCAGATAGCAACTTCTAGCCCATTGGCCTACAGCCCAGTGGCCTCCACACCTAACATGCGTCTGCAGTGCACACAACATTAGATCTCAGCCATGCTGCCCAAGTCTGTTTTCCTCATAGAGCCTCAGTAGGCTGTCCACCTGCCTTCAGGACAGGACTGGAAGGCTTTTATGGGAAGCAGAAGGAAATACTTTTAGGCTGCTACAAAGTAGCCGCTATCTTCAGCCATAATTTAGAAAAAGCAACCACATTTAATAAACAGGAGTTTTTAAACCGATCCATCTTCGCAGACATTTTGAATTTGAAATCATAATAAAAATATTGGGAGTCAAGTTATACAAGCACCATAAAGTGTAAAAAAGCATGGAAATGTTAAAATGTTACATGAATGTAAAGTTTTACTATTTATTAAATAACTGGAATTGGAACGAGTCCCTGAGAGTAGGAAAGAAGCGTGCTACAATTAGTGCTTGGTGACTCCCTAGAGGCAGGCGGAGAGGAAACAGCACCGCTGGGGTCCAGCAAAAAACAGAAGTGAGAGGTAATGAGCAGGCTGTGCCACATCAGAACGACCGCCCTGGGAAAGTAATGGCACTCGCCTCCAATACCCTAAGTTATTACTTGGAAAAGGAGAAAATAAAAGGCCTGTGCATAATGTTAATAATCAAAAAATGGGGAAAATAGCCTTCTATGACCCCAACTTTCTGCCTTGTACAGAGAACATGAATGGCATCAGGCCCCTTTGTGTGAGATGCTTTATATTTTGAAGATCATTATACTCATAGGATAATAATTGAATCTGAAATGAAGAAAGCATAGTAGTTATTGAAAGAAGGAAATGATTCCCTGAAGTAGTCAATTCCAAAATCTGTTCAACTTTATAGTGAAGAGAATATTTTTACCTTTTCATGGGCCCTTGGTTCTTCTACTGGCCTGGCTTTGCCCCATCATTCACTCAATGACCAGATTCAATTTACGGGAGCTCCAGCTACCCCAATTTTTAGGTCAAAAAAGTCTTAGGAATAGCAGGGATGCTTTTGATGTGTGATTTTCTACAAACAGAAAAGTCAGTATGGGTCAAAGTAAAAGAAATAATAAAAACACAGGGACACTGCTGGATACTGCTTTAAAGTCTTTATTTGTAGTTACTCACATATTTTTTACAATAACCCTTTAAGATAGTGTCACTATGTCCATTTTATAGAAGTAAAAAGTGACACACAGGGAGGTTAAGAAATTTAATCAAAGTCAGATTCTTTGATCACACAAAATCACACCCTATGTGGCTTTGACAAAGTGGAGTCAAACGGAGCCCTCTGATTTTAGATCCTGCTCTCCTTCCTCCAGGACCTCGGGGTGCATGCTTTCTCAGCATCGCCACTTCTCAAAGTGTACCTTTGCTCGACATTATTGTTCAAGCCCTCTTTCAAGTGTTGTTTGCTACCTGCTTTCAAACACTCTGAGTTCTCTTCAGTCCCCAAAAATGTTCAGTTGAATTTGCTACCTTCTTCCCTTCAAATGTGAAATTACTGAAGATGTCCTCTTTAGCTCCTCCCCAACCCTCTCTCTTTCCCAGCAGATTATGCCCACTTCCTCCTCTACCTAAAACTATTTGGAACTTTCTGCTCACCAAATCCAGGGCATTTGTCCTGGAGTTAACCCCCAGCAGTGTCTGACACCAGGCCCTCCTCAGTACCCTGGGCCCGTTGCCCAGAGGCTGTATCATAAACTGATCTCCCCTGGATTTTGCTTCTCTTTTAAATTTAGTTTTTCTATTTTTTTAAAACTGCCTCACTGTCGGTATTCTCAAATGCTCTCTTCTTTGCTTTGGGCATTTCTCTCTATAGTTTCATGTTCTCTGCATGTTTCCCTGACTTGATCTTCCAAATATCTGTATCTCCACAAGATAGAACTAAATCAGTTAGAAAGCAACTAACTCAGAGTCTTTGGATAAGATCCATGTATCATATATTTTAAAAGCGACGTAAGTGACTGTAACATATAGGCAGGGTTGAGAGACACTGACAAAGATCTACATTTTGAGATTTTAAATAAATTTTATCAAGATAGAAAGTCATTACACAATTTATAGTGTAATTTTCTATTATAACCAGCAAAAGACGCTAGAACAGAAGCTTGGATTGATGGTGTTGACTCATAATCAAGCTGTTTGTCCCAGGGACAGCTCCGTGTGTTACATTCCCAAATGAGTAAAGGCAGGTGTGACTTTTCTAAGACTGGTTAATGACTTCACAAAGTGTCATTAGTTAAGCCAGTTGTTTGGCATATAAAATAACTATTCCCCTCAAAGGACTGCAAAAACAGAAGTTAAATCTTAAAGTAGTTTTTAACCAGTAGTGTCCAGCAAAATCACCTGTAGGTTTTTTGGAATAAAGGCCTTAACATCAAAGATTTTGATTCAGCAGATCAGAGATGGCACCTAGACCAGAATTCTTTAAGAAACAATGAAAGATACTTAGACAAGATCTAATCACCAAGCTCCTTAAAATGAATGAGTGCTATTGTTATGTTTTAATTGATTCTTAGGTGGGGCTATAATAGAAAAAAAATTGATTTTTCCCAGTGTAGCTTTGCTGTCTAACCACTATGCTGTACACCTGAAACTAATATAAAATAATGCTGAATGCCAACTTCAAGCGAAAACTAAAATGTAAAAATTATTCTGGTGTTTGTTGCTTCAAAAGCAAGATATTTTCTTCAAAATGCATATTTCAGACAGATTTTTTAAAAAATCAAGTACATTGAGGGATATTTTTAAAAGACATATAATAGGAAAGAAAAAAAGAGTATATAATGCCATAAAAATTTTAGCACAAAAATCTAAGGATTAAGGAATAGGTGGAATGGTTTTCATTTAAATTGTGTTGGCTGGCCTAACATCTGTAAACTGCAGACAAAACGTGAGCTGCTTGAAAGATAAAATCCTAAGGAAGCTTCCTTTCTGGAGGATGGTAAGAAAAGCCAATTTCAATTCTCACATGGATGCCAGCAGAAGCCTAGCAATCCATCTTCAGAAACTGTCTATTAATATCTGAGCCAGAAGTTCTTTTGTTTGTTGGCTTATTTTTTTCCCCTCCAATTCCAAAGATCTTTCCCTAGAGATAAATAAAAACAGAAACTTGAAGATGGATTTTTTTTCTAGACATTCAGATCCAGAAATGAGCCTTAAAAAACAAATGGCTACAAGGACCAGTCACTTGCCCCAGTACAGAGGATCCCCCAGTGCCCAGGTCAACACCTGCGGCGGCCTCATGTGCCTGCTCGCTGGGCTGAAGCTTGAGATTTCCAGGGCTCGCAGTCCTCATCACACATGCTGAAGAGGTTTTCTGAAGTGAAATCTTCTTCTCACAAGGGTGCTTTCACAGCCCAGCGGAAGGCTCTGTGGAAAAATGGTGGTCTTTTAATCCAGCTAGCAAATTGGCTCTTAGAGGAAGTGCTTCAGTATAAAGAAGCAAAAGAATACTTTTTGTGCAAATTAAATATAACTCCAACCCACTTTTCACACTTGCACTTTCTTCAACCTATTGAAACCATCTCCCCACTGGATATTTTTAGTTGGCACTAAGCATCATTGAATACAAAATGCATTTTTGTAAATATTGAACATAATTCACTCTCACCCCACAGTGGAAAAGTGATCTGCTCTCCGAGCATTTTGACTTTCACATCCAGCTTGTTTTCGTACGAGGCCATTTGGTGCCTCCAGGGCCACGGAGACCCGCTGCTCCATGGTTCTGTGCTTGCTGGAGCTGCTTTAACGCCAGTCGCTCCTGACATGTCTCCAGGTATACAATGACATTTTTAAAATGTCATTTGAGATCTTGCTTCCCAGCAATGTCGTCAGTTTGGCTCAAATAAATTCTTACAAAAATTTTCAAAGAGCAGTTCAATAAAAGTTTAAGATCAAAGGTTAATTCAGAAAACATTTTGTTTGTTTAACTCACATTCAATAAACAGAAGAGAATCTTATAAAAAATGGAAAGGAGGAAATAGCTCACCATGTGCAAATGTGAAGCAATTGGCCATCGCTGCCCACCAAATTCTCCCTCCTTCCCTCCCTCTGCATCCCCCTCCCCTGCTCTGTCTGTCACACACACACACTTTGTAGGTGCTCCGTCTCTCTTTTGTTCTCTCACGCTCTCCAGGTACGATGACTTAAAGACAGAGTCATAGTCAGACAAGTCTTCTAAAAGCCATTTCAAATAAATATTTCTCTAATGAAAACCTAATTCATTAAAAACCAAGTTTCAGAACACTTTTGAGAGCTCTAACACTCCACAGCTACTGGACATGCCCTTCAACCAGAGCATCTTATATGGGGGTATGACCACATCAGAAGATTGGGAGCAAAGAGAAAAATTAAACTTTATTTCCCTGGACCACAATTCCTTAGAAGTTCTTAAAATCTCACTGACAGAAAAGACTTCACCAGAGGATGCTTTTCTTAGCAAATTAATGTCACTTCATCACGGATGGGTAACAAAGAAGATGAGCAAAGGGCAGGACAACAGCTGTGCCTCAGACGCAGGAGCAGAGCTGGTGTGAAGTCATCAAAGGCCTGCATAGTCTTCTCGAATACCAGCGTGATTATGAATTCCCAGTCTTGCCACCATGCCTAAAAGAAACTTTGAAACCGGATGGATATGACAAGCTTTCTGAGATTCATGGAGTGCCTGAAAAGATACTGTATTGATTCTACTTTGCTTCCAAATAAAGTATAACAGAAAGATAGCAAAGTGGAGCAGAGAGAACGTATTGGTCAGCAGTTACTTCCCGGGATGTTCCATCACCTTTGATTTCTGACCGGGAAATTGTGTTGTCCTGAGGCATTTCCCCCCAGCACTCTGCCCCTCCTGCCTTCTCTCTAGATCACTGACCTCAGGGGTCCATGACAGCTGCCCCTGCCCATGGTTCTGTGAGCTTGAGGAAGTGAATTCTCTTCTGTCCTTTCCACCTGTTAGTTATTTTCTGATGGTGCACTCCTCAACCTTCATTTAAAATCTTTTTATTTTTGCGATTGTAACTTCCATCTTTCTTTTCAGTGGAAAAAAGAGGCCTTCTTGGGGGTTAGGGGGACATGATACAGTACATTATTTAAAATGCATTTTGTTTATTTCAAGAAAATATAGATTGACAACAGTGTTAAAGACCTTTGCCCTCATAGCAACCCCAAATGACCACAGCATCTCTCTGCGTGTAGCAGTTGTCAATGTATCTTCTGTACTGCTTAGTAAGAAAAAGAGAGGCCAACATTTGCCCAAATGGGAACGTGGGAGAAGAACTCTTCACGGTCATGCACATTCTCAACTCCCAGCAGCATAGCCCATGGTCGGCCTGTGAAACATTAATACAAAATCAAGTATTTTGCCAAATCAGTGGTTTGTTTTCCTAATTTTCCATCCACTAAGAAACAAACATGACATACATGACATGAATTTCCTTTTAAGCAATTCAAATTATATCAGACCCCTAAAACTAAAGCACATCACAAATGCTTAATAGTTATGCAACTGTTCCTTTGATTTATGTATTTGATAAGCCATTTAAAAAATACGTCTGAGGGTCACAATGATACAGCTTATGCTCACAGAAGCAATTATGAATAAGAATTGTGGCTTTCCCCCCTGAATATAGCAACCAACGTCAACAATTTCATTATCATGCCATTGACTCAGCTATGACAGCCCACGGTGTAGGATGATTTCCAGTGTGGAAAAGGCAGCTCTAATGAACTTTGTAATTGTTTTCCAGTTTCAGAGAATCAAATATCTGCTGTGGTAATAAAATGCATGCTTATGAGTTCCCTTAAGAAAAAGTACTGATTTCATTCATTAAAATTACTGTCGTTGGGAACTCTCATGACTAGAAGCATTAGGTAGCGAGTTACTCATAGCCAAGCTCACATTCCTCTTACATTTCTTGGCATATGAAGAACAATGGACACTCTTTTTAAGTCAGCTGGGTCTGAGAAATTCCGACAAACGAACAAGACAACAGACAACAGCAGTAGCCATGCTACAAGGCTACGTGCATAACGTCAAGCCTGGTTACCACACGGTCTCTTAAAGGTTGTTTTCCTCTTTGGCTCCCCTGACAGCTGTTCCCACTGAGACTACTAGAAGGAGCCAGTCGAAGTGCAGAGCTGCTCCCAGCTTTGCCTAACTTAAAACTCTCTGGTAGCTTCTCATCTCCCTTAGGACAAAGAGCAAGTTCTTTCTCAGAACTGCTAGGTTTCCACAAGGCAGGCTCACTCTTTTCTTGGCTTATCAAAGCCTTCCCAAGTCTCTGCCCTCTAGGTCACGTATCTTCTTTTAGCATCTTGATCTTGTGGCCCTCCTGCCACAGGGCTATTGCACGTGTGCATATACAGGCCTTTGGCATCCTCTCCGTAGAAGCCCCCACAGCTAACCCTGCTCCCCATCCGTCCTCTCTTTATTCTCAGCCCACATGGTTTCTCAGGGAAGCCCTCTGTGACAACCCAAGCAAAACCAGAGTCTTTTGTAATAAGCTGTTGAAGAATGAGCAGTCTCTTTTAACAATGCTAATCTCAGGTATGATAAACTTCTATCATCGTTATTTGGTAAATTATCTTCCATTAAATATATAAATTTCATAAATTCCTATCACATAAGGGATTGATTGATGCAAAAGTGGCACTAGGTAAATACTTGTTGAAAGGAAATATAAATTAATAATTGGCAAATATCATAGCAAGACATATTTCCTTAGACTTCTATTAGTTGGAATTAACAAGTGCTGGTGTTTCCTCCTGGTACAAAATGCCTCAGCAGAAGTAAGACTTTCTTCAGTAAGTTTCCAGCAAGAAGAATAATGAGGTTAACAACTTAACATCATACAGTTCATTTGCACAGGGACAGAGCAACACATTTCAGAGAAACTAGGAGAAAGATAAAGTCCCTCTTGTTTTGTTCTTTCATTTCATGCATAATATAAATTTAAAAATCTTACACTTTCTCTTCCCATAGAAGTTCAGCCTTGCTTTTTAGATTATTTGGTTTGGAGATTACCAAAGTCCACTTTCAGAGACCACACGAGCAAAGAAATTGTCCATTGACAGGGACACAGCATGCCACAGAGGCAATTATTGGTGGAATTTCATGGCGCTACTGCAGCAACTGTTATTGCTCCCCACCCCCAGGTCTGCACCACGAAGGGAGGTTTTTGCATGATTCTGGCTCACTGGGGACAACTTGTGCCCTCCTTTCATAGCTCCAGTTCTCAGAAGCCCCATCACCTTCCGTCATCACATACCAGGCCTCAAGGTCAGCTCTCTCACCTGAATTCTTGCTAGTATCTTGCTGCACCTGCTCAGGGTTACCAGGGGTTTGCACACCCCCCTGCCCCGCATTTCTGCCTGCAGGCTTTTGTATCTCCTTAGATTTTGGTCTTGTTGCTCTGCAACTCTCAGATGGGCTCAAGAAAAATCACAAGTTCTCAGGTCCCCCAGAATTTGGGTTTTGTTCTTATCACAATGGGAACAACTTTTTTTAGTGTTTATTCTATGACAGTTGTCCCATTTTTTCCCTTCCCCCCCTCCACCCAGCCCAGCCCACCCGCCAGCAGTCAATCCCCTCTCCATTGTCCGTGTCCATGTGTTATTCATACATGTTCTTTGACTGGTCCCTGCCCGTTCCACCGTTCCCCTCTTCCCTCCTCCCCTCCTATAGCTACCAGTTGTTTCATGTTCCCATGTCTCTGGTTCTATTTCTCTTGTTAGTTAATTTTGTTTATTAGATCCCAGTTATAAGAGAGGTCATAGGGTATTTGTCTTTTGCCAGCTGGCTTATTTCACTTAACATAATAGTCTCCAGTTCCATCCACACTGTCTCAAAAGGCAGGACTTCCTTCTTTCTTTCTATTGTGTAGTATTCCACTGTGTAAATATACCACAGTTTTTTCTAATTTTGCTTCCTGTGTTCTCAGTGGAAAGTGGAATTTGATTATCAATGTTTGAATGTAAAATAAAACTTTAATTCCAAGAAAATCCCTACTTGTCACATTACATTAGCAATTATTTCTGTATTACTGTACTTGATTAACTTATATTTTGTTGAGGGTTTTCTATGTCAGTATTCATGAAGGATACTGGTTTACATTTTGCTTTCTTAGAAATGGCCTTCATAGCCTTGTTTATGCTGTCCTCATAAAATGAGTAAAGAATGCCCCTCCATTCTGAAGGAGTTATAATTTGGGTATTATTTATACTTCAAAAGTTTTATAGAATTAATCAGTAAAGTAATCTATGTCTGAAGTTTCCTTTGTGGGAATTTCTATTTACCTATTCAATTTCTCTCAAGATAGAAGACATGCCCTATCAGTTTCGGTAAACTGGGTCTCACACAGTAGGCTTTCCTGTGCTTCAGGGTCTTTGTCCCTCAAGTCTCAGCTCGATTTCACACAGTATTTTTTTTTCTTTTGCAACTCCTTCAAATTTTAATTGCTCTTAGAAGGAAAACTGGTCTTAATAAGACAGTTCAGCATTGTTACAATATCAAAAGCAGAAAATCTTAATATGTTGAAATATATTTCAGTTGCCACTGGGTGTGTGTTTGTGTGTGTGTACTAAAAGAGACATTCAGAGATGAGTTAAAAGATTCATTCAGTATTCAAGTTTTCGATATGCACACAAAAGATGAAGATGATTCTATTACATTTCTCTCCCATGTACAGTGAAATTTCAGGTCTTAGAAATGCTACCCCGAGTGCTGCATGAATACCAGGGAAATTTCCTGTCAGCCTTGTTTGTATCATCTGTCATCTATTCATGGGAATCAACAAGATTTCTAAATTTGGTTGGAATGTGTCAGTAAATACTTGTAAGATATCTGATATTCTGTAGTTGAAACTGCAACCGACTTAAACATTTTCCCAAGAAACTTGCAAATAGAATAGATTCACTGAGAACTATCAGAATGTGACTATTCCACAGTACATTTTATCCAAACGTGATGAGAACCCTTTCAGCCAGTTCGGAAATGGAACATATATGTCGATGGAGTTAGTCCTTGGAGTAAATATTGTGAACGAGAGCAGGGGTAATTAGTTAGAGCATGTGGCTGTATTAACTTTCAATTATGCCAGTAAATATAGCCATCAACTTTTACTGCTTAGATGCAGAGGACCTTTTGTTTTCATATTGTTATTTCATGAACATTTACAGAAGTGAGAATAAAGGGATAGTGAAACCAACTTTACTGGCAATCATGATAACATTTAATCATAGTATCCAAAGTTTTACTTGACATCATCTAGGTTTTTATAAGATGATGTCCATGAAATGAATGCTTATGAATTGAAGTACATCCATTTTATAAATATCTCAGATTCCAAATGCCTAATAAGTTCTTAGTCACGTTCACTTCACATTCTCCTCACAAGTGCATCATAAAAATTCAACACTTTTGAAATTGTTAACACCTCATAATTTTGTTGAAGAGAGATGATAGCCATTTCTGTTCTATAACTACAAAAAGTTATTTTCATTTTCAGATTTAGAAACCCTAGTAGAATGATCAACCTAATAATTTTAAACATTTCTCTACATCTTCAATTTCTTTCCAGTCACCTTTGTATACCTGCCTGCCTTTTGTGTTTGTCCCTCTACAAACAATATAAAGTTTGGAGGACACACATTATAAAAATAAAAGAATATGACCACACATTCTTTTAACAAATCGAGAGGTCCAGGTTTTTGCCACAAAACTGTGTGAAGAAGCTCTTATGGTAAGATGCCTCACTGGATGATAATATATTTTCCTTTTTTTGCCTAGAAATATTTTATTCATCTATCAATTCTTGACTTTGAAAAAAGTGTCCTGTACATTAGCAGAAATGTCCCACCTATGAAATGTCCCACCTACCTGCCATACTCAATTATTGCTGGGAACAGCCTGGGGAAAGGATGGCCTTGATGTGACAACTCAGTGAAGTGGCACTTTAGGGTGGCTGGTGGGTGCTGTCAGTTAGCTCTTGCCTGGAGGCTGCTCTCCAAAGACTTGGGTGGCCCAACTCTAGCCACCAGGGGGACAGGACCAGGGTATGATGACTTTCTTTGTTTTGCATGTTGATTATTTTTCATTAAATGCCACATAACACTTATGAAACACTAGAGATAAATTGAAGCCGTGAGTGTTATTTTCCTTCGAACAAACTTTTCCTTTTGATTCTGAAAACCTGGGATAAGGACAAACCTACCTAACCTCATCAGTGACTGAAGAAAGTTGAACATCAGCTTCAGTCTTCAGGGCGGGTCTGTTTTTGTTTTTCCCTTATTCTCAGTGTGCAGCCCCTACTGAAAGCCTGACGTCTTTGTCACGGCACCTCCTACTTAGCTACTTCGGACCCCGCCTCCCCCACCTGCCCCACAGGGCTGCGAAAGTCCTCCTCATCATCCATCTCTCTCTTGCTAACACACAACAGCAAATTCCTCAAAAAAAAAATGGAAATAAAATAAAATAGGAAAGAAAAGAAAAGGAACAAAAGCAGTGCGAAATTCTGCCCTGAGGCCTTGGGGTTTCTTTCACTGCAAGATTCTGGGCCCTCAAGGATTTCCTTGATTTCAAACATTTCTTTTCAGGCTTTCTCCTAGATTTTCCAATTCTTGGAAAATCAGTTCTTTCTCAGTTCTTGGTTAGAAAAACTGGTCTTGAACAAGCTAATTAACTATTGCTAGAATGATATGTAGTTTATTATTGTATTAATAATACATATATATTAATGTAAAATATGCTAATATTTTACATTGGAATATATATATGTATTTGCTTGGTATACACACTTCACTTATTTCATTTTGTGCTTTCTTTGTCAGGTTTTGGTATTCAGTTAAAGTCATTTAGTATACAGAAGTGGGAAAATGTAGGTTTATAGTCATTCATGTAGAAAAGACATGCAGGTTATGATTATAATAATACAAGAATAAACTCTGTTTCATGTACAAACAACTATAAACCTCCTTTTGCCCAACCCTGCATTTATCCTGCCTTAAAAAATGAACTTAAGCCACTTCTTTAAATCAAGATTTTCTAAAGCTTATAATACTTACTGAGGGAGAGGGGAAACTTCCCAGTAATTTCTTCAAAACTTAGGAAAAATTTCTCTGCTTTTTGTAATGTTTTTCTCTGATCTTTCTCAAAGGCTAGTTATATCTATGTCATTACTGTCCCATTACTTTGCTCTCCATAACTGCAGTTTTCCTGTTTTCGTTCCTTTGTCTTTTACCCAGACATGTTTTTAAGTGTATGTTGTATACCACTATTTAAATTTGTATACATCTTATGTGTTTTTTTCTTTGCAACCTGGGTAGATTCAGTGATGCTGTAATTACTTAATATCTTTACTCATTTCATCCATCTCCCATTTCATTGGCTCTCACCCCCCTTCCTCCACATTTTATTGCCTCTTAATTCTATCACTTTCTCATCTACATCATCTTGTTCCCCACCTAGGGATTATCATCCTCTTTATTTTCCCACATCTGAGAAGTTGTATACTTTCTGTCTTTACACGACAGAGTATTATTCTGCCTTTAAAAAGAAGAAAATCCTAGCGTATGTGACAGCATAGATGAGCCTGGAGGACATGAAACTAAATGAAATAGGCCAGTAATGGAAAGACAAATACTGACTTCGCTCACCTGAGGTACCCCAAATAGCCAAACTCAGAAGCAGAGGGTAGAATGGCAGTCACCAGGGGCTGGGGGAAGGAGCAAGTGGGGAAATGGTGTCCAGTAGGCACAAAGTTTCAGTTACGCAAATTGAATACGGTTTAGAGAATTGCTGTACAATGTATTACCTATAGTTATCATATCCATCACCACAAATAACCAACCTCTTATGGTGAAAACCACTTAGTTCATTGTCTCATAGTCATTTTTGCACATTATATAAGAGGTACTTGTTCTTAATGGCAATAATTTTACTTCTTTCTATAGTATTTGTCTATGTTACTTAATTTTTCCCATTACATTTTTCTGGGAGTTGCAGATCTCATTCTGATAAAAAAAAAAAATAAAGTACTATTATGTGAAATAAGAAATACAAGTAGATTGAAACAAAAATTCAGTTTCTGAGCTTAGTTTGGGGTTGGTGCAGTAAATGTACTTTTCTCTATTCCTCTTATTAAGCACAAACAGCCCCCTGGATATTGTATACAAAACAAACATAAGAACACCCTGAAGGTGAAGACAAGAAGACAGACCATCTACGGACCTCAAAACCCGAGGAATGGCATGAATTTCTTGGACTTCCATTTGGTCTCATGGATCCCAAACTAAGAATTGGAGAAGCTGGCTACGATGAGCAAAGATTAAAAACAAAAAGCCTCAAGAGAAACTTGCTCTTGCTAGTAAAGAACCAGCAAAAGGGAAATCTAGAAAGACAAAACTTTTAAATAATCATCATTCTAGTTTGTTAAACACAAAGTAAAAAGCTGCAGCTTCACTCCCACCTCCACCAGCACAGACTGAGGGGAGACATTAGACTCCCATCCCTGCCGGCTATGAGCTGCCTCGATCCCCTGCCAAAGTGAAGTCAGAGAAGGTCAAGTGGAAGCCAGGCCATTCATCCCTACCAGGTGGTAAGTGAGTGTCCCCAATCCTATGACATCAGTGGATTTCCACTCCTCCCTCTTTTCCCTGGGGTGGTGTCAGAGGTCCTGTAGTGAACGGTCAAGAATTTCTCTAACACTCAGTGACAACAAGGCCACCCTACTATGATGTTAATAGAGGCAGTAATGAAGAGCATTAATGAGGGGTCCACCCCGCACCTTCCCAAGCCAGGGTGCTATCAAGGAAAGCCTAGTGGAAAGTCTTGATCTGCCAACCCTATGCAGCAGTACCAAGAAGCCCTTTCTACCTCCTGGTATCAGTGAGGTCCTAGAGGAGACCATAGATGTCCATAGCTACCCTTGCCTACTAGCCTCTCAATCTGATGAAGGAGCTGCTGAGCATCCAGGTATAACCTCAGAATTGCAGACCCCTATACTGATTCTCATGGGCATTTCTGCTCCTAGCACATTACTTCCTTTAGGAAAGATCCATCCAGCTTCCTCCAATGTAATATCCTAGCCCCACACAATATGAGACCAACATCTCTTTCAACTGTACTCTGAGGGCAACTATAAAAGAAGGAGATATTGCTAAAAAATAAAAACGAGCCACTGTTTCTTCATAGCATCATGGCAAATGGATGAAATCAGGTAAACCTCATTTATCCCCTGCTGACTCCCTTACTTGCATTCTGCTTTGGTTGCTCGCACCACTGCTGTTTATGGGCCCTGTTGAGCAACTGTCATGCTCAGGCACAAGTCTTATGAGTAGGTATTGCAGCCAGTCCGGTTCTAACATTCACTGGACTGGCTACGCAGCAGATTCTCCTGGCTTGTCTTTCCATCTCTTTAAAATTGAGCGCAAGTTTAGGTGACACTGTAGCATCTGCGTGAAACATCACAGAAGCACGAGCTCCATGGTCATGATGGAAGGTGGACCCTCTCACTGCCTTTTATGGACTGAACACTATCACCCCCAGATTCACATTTTGAAGCCCTCTACCCCCACGGTGATTATATTGGGTGATAGGGCTATAACCAAAACCCAGGTCCAGCTGCCTATTGCTACAAAAGCCAATACTCAAGAGGCAGGTGCTGATGTAAAGGAAAGTTGTTTATTTGTAGATACTGGCCATCTGGACAATGAGGGACTCATGTCTCAAAGCCCATCTCCATCTTTCACAGGAGGGAGAGGTTTTTCTTATAAAGAAGGAGAGGGGAACCGAACAGAGAGATCCAGGGAGGGAGTTGCAAAGTTCTCTACGTGCAGATGAGCACAGTCCATTCTAATAAGGCAAGTGATGGTCCGGCGTGCATTCACATTAGTCCGAGTCAGCACTTACAGAAACAATGTCAAAAGAAGGTGGGGTGGGCTGCAATTTCCCACCATTACCATTTTCCCACTGTTACAGAGCCTTCCAGGAGGTAAACATTGACTGAGCATTTATAAGTGTTTAGAATATGTCACAATATGTTCTAGACTATAAAGCATAGCTATGCAATTTGGTTCTCGTGAAACATATTCCAGTTGGTAGAGAGAAAATTTATCAATTAATTTCTGGTAACAAAAGCGTATGGAAGAAAGTAAACCCGAATAGTAATAGATAATATAGAGAATGCTAAGAGGCCCGTGTGTGTTTCCATACCATACGGTATTCAGAACAGGCCTGCCAAAGTTTTGTCTGCACCAGGCCTGCCAAAGTTTTGTCTGCTTTCTTAAAGGTACATTCGGTGTCTTTTTGTTTAACATCAATTTAGTCTCTCTTCTCAACAGGCTATAGACGTTTCTCCTCTACAGCAGCCTTACCCTTTTGTTCTGTAATTCCCTGATCAGGCGGTTCCTTTCATCTTGCAAATGTTGTCTTATTTAGTGAGAGTTTTAAGTGATCATTCTATTTATTAAAATAAATAATTCACAACAATTAAGAGAGCACCTTAATAAAAATTGCCTTTTAAAGTAGCTAATTATTTCTACACGCTTCCTTTTAGTGCATTTCTATTTACACAATTAGAATGGGAGGCAACCATGGATGAATAAAGATTAGCAAATAGCTTTGGGGCTCTTATGGGATTTTGATTCACCAGTTTTTCATTCCGAGGTAAATAATCTATTGAGCTCATAGTATGTTAAATCACTAGCAGATGTTAATATCCCTGCTGCATGTTTGAGAAGACACTTATATAAATCAGATCATGCCACTCTTCTAAGTATTGCAATTTCTTTGGGATCAATTCAGAATAAAACTTACTGTGCCTTATATTACTGGGGGGGAGGTATAATGAGGAACTGGGTTTATTTTCTTTTGAATTTTGCTTTTAAAGTATAAATATATTACTTATATGGAATACTTTCAAATTTTACTAATTTGATCTTATAAAATTCAACCTTCTATTGTCTAAAAACTATTGATAGCTTTTTTGGATATAGTCTGATTTATACCTTTGTCTTTAAAAATCTGACAGGAAACTAGCATTTAGCATGTCTAAACATAGTATGCATGTTTTGCATTGGGAACACAGCAGCTTCTGACCTAAATTTCCCGTTAAAATTAAGATTTTCTTTGAATCTTGACACTTTAAAAAAAAAAATAGACCAGATCCAATTAGAGATAATTTAAACTCTATTGAAAATACAAATGAGGTTGTTTCTATCTCTACAATTCTTCCCAAAATGTTATCTAATCAAGATAGGATAACATAAATGAGTTCAGGTTAGATAAGTAAACCACAAACACGAGTAATTTCATTCATCTTTCTTTTCTTGTTCCAGAAGTAAAAACACAAGAGAGCTTATTATTGTTTCTCTACCTTCTTCTAAACAGGAGACCCTGATAACGGTGTACATGGGGGCGCCCCCCCCCCCACACTGTAACTTTGCACTATGCATTCCCCCCCCCATTCAGCAGAAATGGTGGGCCTATAACCTGCCTCACCTCCCATAGACGTCCACCCACAGACTCCCACCCACAAAGTGCCCCCAGAGAAGTTTCGCAAACCCACAGTGGAACGGGGTATCTTCCTTGCTCCATCTCGTAGTTGGAACCTCCCTCCACTATGAATGAGGCTACCATCCCATACATTCACCATCCAGGTCTAAATTTTTACTGACATTCACATTTGTATATGTTACAGGGGTCAGCTTGCCTCTTGTGACAATAGAAATCAGAGCAGTTTCTGAATTGTGTTGCTAAATGCAGTGTCCATCAAAATAGCTTCAGCTAAGGCAGCCAAATAATTTTTTTAGAGCTAAGATCAACAGTGTTTTCTTAAAAAGTCTAAAATCTTTGTTCCTCTCTTCTACCAAAGGACAAATTTGAAACTTACATGTGACACCAAATCAATCATTTTCATGTTTTAACATATAGCTAGTTTGACCCTCTTCTGAAAACAATCGTTTTACAGTGTTAGAATTGTATAATGGAATTTTGTAATTTTAAAGACACTATCAGTATGTCAAAATGTCAGAGCAATTTACAGATCAACTGCATTTCCCCCAAAGAAGAATGTAGCTAAGATATTACAAAAATGTCAAAAGCAGAAGATATGGTAGTTAGTGCATCAATGTTCTTTTTATAATCACACAGTATAAGCCACCTTCCTTAGAAGAAGAGAAAGCTCTTCCACAGAAGTCTAATACATGTTCTGCATAGCTGTCATTACACTGATATTTATCTTCCTTTGTCTTGAAATAACGCAAAAAAACTGGATATCTATATATAACTCTAGGCAAGGTACAACAATGAGCAAGTTTCCAGTCTCCATGATTTTGGCTCTATATTCATCGACTTGACAGTCAAATTCAGTTACTCAAAACGTGAGTTTTATTTTGGCTTGACAAGACTCATGCTTCAGCATAGGGAACTATTTAATGTAACTTTGGTACAGTCTCTACAGAGTATTGCGCAGCTAGTTTTTTTAAGTACTAGTAAGTAGAAACTCAGAACATACTGTTAAATGAGAAAGACACTGCATGTATAGGAAAGGGATGATTGGGAATCTCTATCTTTATTTGTTTAATAATGGCATGAAGAAATAGCAGAGGATCTATAAGGAGCTATTACATAAATTTATTTGTTGGTAAAATACATACTAGTGACAGGAACACAGAGATTGAGACTTCTCAAAGTATGCCCTTGTACAAAATTTTGATTTTTAAAACATGTAAAAGTATTACTGATTTAAAGTTTAAAGTATATTTTAAAATTCTACTGTGGGGTGGGTTTTCTTTTCCCCTACAAATCACCAAGCAGTTCCCAGATACAAGCAGGGTACCCTACAATTTAGCCAAATTCTACCCCAGCTTCAGATTCCACAGGTTAAGGGCTTAGTCCTATAAGACCCCCCCATCACCACTTCTGAACAAAGAAATTATATGATCTAATTTATGCTTAAAAGAATAAATTATTGGGAGCAAAGGTAAAAAGATAAAGAACATTTATTTACAAGTTATTGCTATCAACCAAGCAAGAAATGTAATGGCCAGGGCCACAGTGATAGGTAGAGACAATGAGATGATAGGAAGTATTCAGGTTCTGAACGTATTATCAAGGTACAGACTTGCTGACCAATTTTCTATGAGAGAAAAATGTTGCGGACCGTTCAGCCTGGTTTCAGGAGTTGTAACCCTCACCCCATGGTGGGCTGTGTAAGAGCCCAAGGGACCCACTTCATCTGGGTCTGTTCTGTCACAAGGATGTGACCTATTAAGGAGACAAAACTTATCTCCCTGGCAGGAGCACTGCTTCTGCCTTGCCCATCTCTGGCCCCATTGCTTGGTTGGCAGTCAATGACGGGTAAGACTCCTCATGGGAGGGGCAACCTAAGCCAGACGCAACCACTTGGAGGCCTCATGGAAGGACTCGGCGGGTTGCAGCAAAGAGGATGTGATGGACCCTCGCCCCCCGGCTATTCTGACATAGCCCGAGTCCTCATTTCCATCTGGGAGATGTCTCCTGCTTCCTAATCGGCTTAAAGCCTGAAACTGTGGGGGTGAGCGGTGCAGCCCTGTCCTGGCCAGAACGGCTCCTTGGGTGATTGGCATAAGAAAGAATTCCTAAAGTCCTGTGAAACCTGCTTTGCTAAGAGTGCTCTTCCTTAGGTGATAAGTGTCCCAGGAGGAAATGAGTATGTCTCCCAAAGTCTGGCAACCCCCTTTCCTGACAAACACTGGCTCAGATTAAGCCCTCAGATTGCTTTGAAATGTTAACCATTGTTTGGTCCTTGTCGCCTGACATACCTGTATCTAAGCCCAATAAAAGCCTAGTGAGGAAGGCGCTCTGGGTCATTCTCCTCTGAGAGTTTGACCCCTTTCCTCCCCAAGCACAAGATGTCTTGGTAGTTTTTATTTTCATCCGTGACGAACGGGGGGTTCTACGGGTGAAGCCCCCCGCATCTGGCGCCCGGGACAGGGACCTGAAACCTGCTGGACCAGAGGCTACGAGCCATCGTCATCGGACAGCACGTCTAAGTGGTATGGAAATCAGCGCTTCATCCCCATAGGGATCCAGGGGCACCTTTCGGTAAGGCCTCCAGACGTGTTACAGATCAGAGGGAAGGTTACTGTGCCACCTCTTGAGTGGTTCTCTTTTCATTTCTCTCCCCTGCACTCTCTTTCATAATAAGAGTCTTGCTTTCTCCTCCCAAGCATTCGCTGCATCTCGCGGGTACGGGACAGTCATTTACATACCGATAGGGTGGACTGCCGCTAGAAGACTCCCGTGAAAGGCATAAGTTGGTCGTGGGACGAGTCAGAACGTTAGTTACTCGCCAACTGCAAGAAAAACCCACGCAACGAAAAGGCACACTGTAAAAGCATTCACAGTCCCATTCCCCGCAGCGCAATCCCGGCTAGGTTTTTTTTTAGCTTGGGAGGAGAAAGCAAAGACTTCCCCTTTTAGCAGCAAGGTATTTATGAGCGTTTCAGCTTCTTGCTAAAACGCCGAAGAAAAGAGGCACTTCCTCCCTCCGGCTCGAGATCTCGGGCGTCCCTACGTGAGTGGGGACCCTGCGGAGGTGTCTGGGGTCCAATCCCTAAGACGCGTAGGCGCCTCATAAGGATTTCCATCTCACATAACTCTTTTGGCTCAGTCAGGGAAGCGCGATATAAAGGCTGGTCACCTAGCGCTCTGAGCCGCCTCGCAGTCTTGGACGCGTGGAGTTTAACCTGAAACCCATAAGCAGGATCAGGGTCTCCTGGTTTCCAGGCAGCCCTTCCTGACGGTTTTTGCACCAACAGAACATCGCTGACCCACCACACTCGTCACTAGTAAGAAATAGGATTTGAGGGTGCAGGCGGAGAGAGTGATCAAAAAACCGCCGCCTCTTGCAGCGGAAGGAATTTGTAGAAAGGAATTCTTTTGTTCGGGGCTGGGGCGCGGAGCGGGGCTGGGGCGCACGCAGTACTCATTGCTCCATCCCCCTTCCCCCTGGCAAGCTGCCAGAACCCCGGCGGCAGTGCAGTGCCGGGAGCTACAAGGGCGCGCACCCGGCCGCTTGTTCTCGGCGAGTTGAGCCGTAGCTAGATCTCTCCACCAGGAAGTGCGGTTGGCGCCGCGCCCTCCTCCACGGCTGCGGTGGAGAGGTATATTTGGTGCGCGCACTCCCCGGACCTCCGCGCGGGACCGCGCCGCGGTCCGGTCCGAGGAGTCGCCACTTCCCGGGCCTCTTCGGGCCTCTGCGCCATTCGCGGGCTTCCGCGCCGTTCGCGCCGTTCGCGGCGGCTGCGGCTTTGCAAGCATCCGCGGCGTTTGGCCACGGAAAGGATTTAAAAAAGGGGACTGCTCTGTTTGTTAAGGAATTTTTCTAAGAGCCATGGGCAACGGGCTTTCTAAAAATCAGAAGCGATACCTTAAGGAAATCCAGCAGCTTCTCAAAGCCTCGGGCAGTCATATTAAAAAGCAGAACTTAGTTAATTTAATTCTTACTGTTAAAAAATATTGCCCATGGTTTCCCGATAAAGGGACTTTAGATTTAGAAATATGGGAAAAGGTAGGACGGGAATTAAAGTCACACCAGGAAAATGGCACCCCTGTCGGGCATCAGAATCTTTTTACTTGGGGAATGGTGAGGACTGCTTTAACGCCCCTTCATATTCGCAGCTCAGATACTAAGATTGAGGGGGCAGGGAAAGATCCGTGTCAGATGAGGGAGAAGGGAGTCACTATGAAGGCGGAGGAATCTACCTTTATTACCTCCAGTCAGGAAAGCTCAAGCCCACTCCTTAGCAACAAGGAGATACCTCCCCCGCCTCCCGTCCCTCCCTCCGCTCCTACTTGGGAGGAAAACTTTAGCCCTCAGGATCCCCTTGCCGATCTTTCTACCCCCACAGTGGCAGCAGTCCAAGCCCCTTTGCCAGTAACCAATGCTATGTATCAGTGTCTTCAAGACGCGATTAGGGATGGGGACTGGCAGTCTTTTACTGCCTTCCCTGTCATTACTCGGCAAGGCAGGCAAAATCCGGTGCATGAATCTCTACCTTATGGATTGTTCAAGGATCTAAAGAAAAGTATAAGAGACAATGGGCTCCAATCCCCTTATACAACAGGGTTATTAACAGCTGTGACAGAAGCATATCAAATGGCTCCCTGTGACTGGGTTGCCTTAGCCAGAACAACTTTAACCCCCGGTCAGTACAGTGTCTGGCACTCTGAATATATGGTAAGATGCCGCCTCCAGGCGAGTGAAAATGAAAGGACAGGAAATCCAGTCACTCAAGATATGCTTTTAGGGCTAGGCCCATATACTAAACCGGATCAGCAAGCTCGTATGAACCCTCAGACTTTTGCCCAATGCTCTGCTGCAGCTCTTCGAGCCTTCAAGACTGTACCTGATACTAAGCCCCGCAGCACTGGGTCCTATACTAATGTTAGACAAGGGCCCAATGAGACATATCTAGATTTTATTGACAGATTGCAAGAGGCAATTCAGAGACAAGTTGAAAATCAGGATATTGCTGACGGCCTCCTATTGCAGTTAGCTTTTGAAAATGCTAATAATGATTGCAAAACTGTTCTTCAACCCATTCGGTTAACCACTACCGATGTTGGTCAGTTTATAAAGGCCTGTCAGAATGTAGGAACGGAACAGCATAAAGCAGCATTACTTGCTGCGGCCTTGAGAGGTGAAATGAAATGTTTCAATTGTGGCAAGGCTGGACACACTCGGAAGGAGTGTCATATTAAAAACAAAAGGCTTCCTTTAAAGGATTGCCCTCGCTGCCATAAAGGCAAACATTGGGCCAATCAATGCAGGTCCACCTATGATAAGGATGGAAACTTACTGCCCCCGTTTCAGGGAAACGAGAAGTGGGGTGCGAGCTCCGGTGCCCCGAAACCAAACAGGAGCCCAAACAGCAACCAGCTGTTGTGGACTCAGGAAAATGCCGGGTCTCCGACCTCCGTGCCGCTACCAGGGGGAGCGCAGGATTAGACTTGGTCACCACCTCCGAACTCATCTTAAAAGAGCAAAATGAGGTGGTCACCGCTCCAACAGGAGTATGGGGGCCATTACCCCAGGGACTAGTAGGGCTAATTTTAGGACGATCTAGCATGACCACTAAGGGCATCCTTATCCAACCTGGAGTTATCGATTCTGACTATCAAGGAGAAATTAAAATTATGCTCAGGGCACTCGGGTATTGTATCATTCCAGCTCAGACCCGCATTGCCCAGCTCCTCCTCGTGCCTTACAAGGTACCAAACGCTCAAGAAGTAGTCAGAGGGGAGCATGGCTTTGGAAGTACTGATAACCAATCAATATTTTGGACTGCCTCCATTAATCTAAAAAAGCCTATATTGAGCATTAAGGTAAAAGACAGAGAATTCCATGGCCTCTTAGACACAGGGGCTGATGTGTCTGTTATTTCCAACCGATACTGGCCCCCAGAGTGGCCGGTAATTGAAACAAACACTTCTATAACTGGAATAGGGGGCATTTCTCAGCCCCGCAAAAGTATGTGGACTCTTAAATGCTTTGGTCCAGATGGGCAGGTTGGACGAATTCAACCTTACATCCTCCCCGCCCCACTTAATATCTGGGGCAGGGACCTTCTCACTCAGTGGGGAATGCAAATCACCCTGCCGCCTTTTCCTTAGCGGCCACTGTCCAGGCTTCTCCTTTATCCCTCACTTGGTTGTCTGACACACCTGTGTGGGTTAATCAGTGGCCGCTGAAGAAGGAGAGGCTAGAAAAACTTCAAGAGCTTGTACAACAACAATTAGAGGCAGGGCATATAGAACCTTCCAGTAGCCCATGGAATACTCCTATTTTTATAGTTCCTAAGAAAACAGGGAAATGGAGACTTATAAAATTAATGAAATCTTACAACCTATGGGAGCCCTTCAGCCAGGAGTTCCAAATCCAGCATGCATACCAAAGGAATGGCCTCTTATTGTCATTGATTTAAAGGACTGCTTCTTTACCATTCCCCTGGCTGAGAGGGACCGTGAGAGATTTGCTTTCTCAGTCCCAGTACTTAATAACTCTCAACCATTAGAGAGGTTCCAGTGGAGAGTCCTGCCTCAGGGCATGTTAAATAGCCCCACCATCTGCCAGCATTTTGTTCATCAGACCCTTCAGCCGGTACGGACTCAGTTTCCTCAAAGTATTATTTATCATTACATGGATGATATCCTAATTGCTGCAGCCTCTCAGGAAGAGCTAAAGCAAGTTTACCTCTGTCTTGAGAGCAATGTCTCCTCAGCAGGACTAGTAATAGCCCCAGAGAAGGTACAGCATTATCAGCCTTGGCAGTATTTAGGACATATCTTATTTCACCGTACGGTTAGGCCTCAGATAGTTCAGATCCAGGTGCCAGACCCTTTAACGCTTAACAGTCTGCAACAGCTCTTAGGCACCATTAACTGGATCCGTCCCAGTTTAGGGATCACCACAGGGAAGTTAACTAACTTATTCAACACCCTTAAAGGGGATCCAGACTTAAGTTCTCCCAGATTCTTAAGTGATCAGGCTAGACAGGAATTGGATTTAGTGAACCAATATCTTTCTTCAAGGCAGCTTACTAGAGTAGACAGACAACTACCTGTCAGACTTTTTTGCTTTCCCACACTAAAAACACCCACTGGGCTGATAGGACAGCTGGCACCTAATTTAGAAATGATTGAATGGCTATTTTTATCCCATCAACCCCAGCGCACTATTACCACCTATATTACTGCGCTATGTCAGCTTATTATTAAAGGCCGTGATAGAGTCATTCAGCTTTTTGGCCACGACCCAGCTGCTATACATGTTCCACTCACACAAGTGTATCTACAGCAACTTTATAGTCAATCTTTAGAATTTCAGTGTGCACTCGCTGATTTTGTAGGCGATCTTAATATTCATTTACCTTCTGATAAACTTCTCCAAAACCTCCCCACTCTTAATATCCGTTTGGGGGAAAAATTCTGCGCCACTCCTATTCCTAAAGCTAGAACCATCTTTATTGATGGTTCAGGAAAAACAGGGAAAGCTGCTATCACCTGGAAAGAAGGGAATGAGTGGAAACATTTTCTTTCCGGAGGACACTCCTCCACGCAGCGGGCGGAAATTTCAGGGGCTATTCTTGCCCTCCAACATTGGCCCGAGGAGCCTCTTAACTTAGTATGTGACTCTGGTTATACTGTATATACACTCCTTCATATAGATCAGGCCCTATTAAAAGGGTCCGTTGAGTCTCAGTTACTAAGCCTATTTCTAACCTTGCAGAGTCTTTTAGACAAAAGGAAGCATCCTTTGTTTGTTACTCATATCCGATCTCATTCAGGCTTGCCTGGACCTATGGCAGAAGGTAATTCTCAGGCTGATGCCCTTGTAAGCCTAGCAGATACTTTTCAATCTGCAGTTATGTCTCACCAGTTTTTTCACCAAAATAGTCAGGCCCTACGCAAAGAATTTAATATTCCAAGGGCCCAGGCAAAGCAAATTATCAAAGAATGTCCAGATTGTCAAGCGCTTTCAAAGGCGCCTCCTTCTCTTGGAATTAACCCCAGAGGGTTGCAACCTCGAATGATTTGGCAGACAGATGTTACTCATTACCCCCCTTTTGGAAGATTAAAATATTTACATATATCTGTAGACACTTACTCAGGTGTTCTACATGCCACTCCCCTCTCAGGGGAGTCAGCAAAAAATATTAGAGCTCATTGGCTTGAGGCCTTCAGCCACCTAGGCCGCCCACAGGAAATCAAAACTGATAATGGCCCAGGATATATTGCCCAAGCCACTCAGGCTTTCTTAGAAAAATGGAAAATTCGACATAAAACAGGTATCCCCTATAATCCTACGGGCCAAGCAATTGTTGAAAGAGCTCACCAGACCTTTAAAACATTATTAAATAAACAAAAAAGAGGGAGTCAGGAAATATCCCCTAGAAATTTAACCATGCTAGCAATATATACGTACAATTTTTTGAATTGTGATGATAATCTGAAGTCACCCATAGACAAACACTTTATAGAAAATAAGCCAGCAGGTCCACACTCTTTGGGTCTTATATAAAGACCCTTTAGGGGAAGGAAAATGGAAAGGCCCAGTTGAATTATTAATTCGGGGAAGAGGGTATGTCTGTATTTACTCTGCAGAAAGATCTCTGGAACTGCAGGCGAAGAAGATGAAGCCATATCACAGAAAAGGCTTCCCTGGCCTCAACCCACCTCTACCCATTGGACCCTCCTGATCCAGATTTCTCCAAGCTATGTGTCATCACACTCCAGTGGAATTCCAGCCAGCACTCCTGGAGGATATTCAACATCACCTAAGAGGGACTTTTTCTTAAAGGGACAAATTGATAAATTGCAGCTAATTACATCAACAAGCTGTGGGACTTTGAATACCACTGGTTGTTTACTGATTCTAATAATGTTTTCTAACTTGCTCTTGCTGTATGTCTTTAAAGTAACTTCCTGAAGTCTGTGCTAATTCTCCCAAGAACTAAAGACCTGTTATTATTATTGTTCCCTTGCATTTGCAACATTTTTCATTGGATTGAACTTACAAATTTGAGTTATGGCAGCCCTTGGGTACCTCCTTGTTTTAATCCTTATTCATGCTTTATGATGTATGTGGAAATTGTTTTCTTGTGATTGCATTTGAAATTAGCAGAGAGTAAGTTTCACAGGCCTAACAATTACAATTGATTTAAACAATCTAAAAACGGGGGAGATGTTGCGGACCGTTCAGCCTGGTTTCAGGAGTTGTAACCCTCACCCCATGGTGGGCTGTGTAAGAGCCCAAGGGACCCACTTCATCTGGGTCTGTTCTGTCACAAGGATGTGACCTATTAAGGAGACAAAACTTATCTCCCTGGCAGGAGCACTGCTTCTGCCTTGCCCATCTCTGGCCCCATTGCTTGGTTGGCAGTCAATGACGGGTAAGACTCCTCATGGGAGGGGCAACCTAAGCCAGACGCAACCACTTGGAGGCCTCATGGAAGGACTCGGCGGGTTGCAGCAAAGAGGATGTGATGGACCCTCGCCCCCCGGCTATTCTGACATAGCCCGAGTCCTCATTTCCATCTGGGAGATGTCTCCTGCTTCCTAATCGGCTTAAAGCCTGAAACTGTGGGGGTGAGCGGTGCAGCCCTGTCCTGGCCAGAACGGCTCCTTGGGTGATTGGCATAAGAAAGAATTCCTAAAGTCCTGTGAAACCTGCTTTGCTAAGAGTGCTCTTCCTTAGGTGATAAGTGTCCCAGGAGGAAATGAGTATGTCTCCCAAAGTCTGGCAACCCCCTTTCCTGACAAACACTGGCTCAGATTAAGCCCTCAGATTGCTTTGAAATGTTAACCATTGTTTGGTCCTTGTCGCCTGACATACCTGTATCTAAGCCCAATAAAAGCCTAGTGAGGAAGGCGCTCTGGGTCATTCTCCTCTGAGAGTTTGACCCCTTTCCTCCCCAAGCACAAGATGTCTTGGTAGTTTTTATTTTCATCCGTGACGAACGGGGGGTTCTACGGGTGAAGCCCCCCGCAGAAAAAGACATCAAATCTGACCTCACTGACATGTTTGGCCTCAGTAACACACAAAAAAGAAACTTCCTTCGACATATATAGACTTGGAAGTGCACGAGAGAGTTGCAGGTACACATCAGTAGAACCACAAGGGGAAGAAAACCCACAAAACACCCCGGGCTGACTAGGAGAAGAGTTCCACGAGTAAAGTGGTTCCCCAGCTATCCGCTACAGTCCTGTGGCCAGTCCGATGTGATGGTCACATTATTCCCACCCCACTCACCTAATCTCTTGGGAGACAATGCCTTTTGTGCTGGAAACAGGTTCCAAGTCCAGCTTTGTCCCAGCCAAGAGTCAGCACTATAACATTGGTCCACCAAACTAAAGATGATGACAACATCCTGAGCGTGCAACTCAGTTAACCCTCCACTGTCTGTAATAAAAATGATGATAAAAGGTAATGAAGGTCCCAGATGCTTTTTATATTAAATTTATAGTACCATGTATAAGTTTGTGAAGCAGATTTACTTCCGAGTTATTTTTCAAAATTAACATTGGAGGAACTTGATGTCATGTAATGAAATTAACCATTATTTGGGGTTATGACCTGAATTAAGTCTGAGTGCATCTGAAATCTGCCATTAGATCTATAATTATAAGAGTTGAAAATGATGGGGAGGGGTAGGGGGAAAAGGCAGAAAACTGTACTTAAACAATAAAAAATGTTAAAAGAAAAAGAAAATGAAATCCCAAAAGTGCTCAAGTATACATAACAAAGATAATCTTGTTATAGGGGAAATGCCCAGTTCTTGAAATGGACTTTTTATTACGCTGTTCTTACTTTGGATAAGATGTTATGTGTTCTTTGTGAATCTGTGATCTTTATATGAAATGGTGATACAATTTTATTTAAGTATAGCAATATGATAAATATTGAGAAGTCATTGAAGATTTGTCCCACTAAAGACTGCTGATTTTAAAAAAATATATTAGCACGTAAAGGTGAGTGCTATCTAAGTGTCCCCTGTAGCGATGAGAGTTTGGGGCTAATTGTACAACATCAACATGGTTAAAGAATAAACTTTATCAGGAAAAAAGAAAAAAAAAACTAGTAAGACCTGGGTCAGTCAGAGGAGGAGTCTCCACAGCTTTCTCTCTTCTCCAGCCATCCCATAGAGAAGCACGTCCCAGACGGGTCACTGCTGTACCTACATTTCAGCTGAAGGGGCCCTCTCCACCCTGTGGGGCTCCACCTATAAAGGTCATGTCTAGCCATGTCAGTGAGGGAATACACAAGCTACTTGATGCCAGCCAGTCTAGATTTGGGGTGCCAACTTTTAACAAGAGTGTCCTCAGAATCTAGATGCCAGCTCCTGGAGACGTTAAGGCCACCCTACCGAAGACCCTGCTCTCTAATATCGGGTCCAGCGCCTGCCCGCTTCATCGTTCAGGCCGCCCACAGTGAGCGCCCAGCGTCGCAGGCAACTCTGCTTGTTGCTGCACGTAAACTTCCCAGGCGTGTGTCTAGGTGGGTTAAGAAAAATAGATATATATTTTACAAAATGCAGGGCATTTCCATATGTTTCTGTCACAGCATGTTGAACTAGTTTCAGATTGACAGTGCAACTTTAATTTTATTCATGACTGAGTCTATGATATTTCATGTAAACTTATGAGAAAAATGTAAACTTCTTGGGTGTAGGAGGACTTTTGCTTACCAAAAATATTTTAGCATATTGCTCATTCCAGTGATAATGCATAGCTTTATACTGCATTGGGTTTAGAAGACTATAATTTCCCCGGTGGCTCTAAAATCTTTAATTCTTGTCGATATAGAAATCATTTCATCAATAATTAAAACAGTACACTTGTTCCCATGAGGTGGCTCAAAGAATGAAAACCAAGCCCCAACACAATTTTTTATTAGGTAGAATGCTTTAAGCCAAGTTTTTTTCCATTTGGTCCTTAATCAACAACCTGGGAATAACTACATAGATATTTTAGGAAGTCTTAAAATGTTATTTAATATTTACTGCTTATTTTAACTATTCACAAAATCCCTCTATCATGTTATGAATGCCAGTAATTTAGTTCTCTAGACAAATCACATTAGTGTTAGCTTCTATATTGGGTTGGCCAAAAAATTCATTTGGTTTTTTCCATACAGTGGCTCTCATAGTGCTTAGCTGTCTTTAATTTCATTCAAAACAATCCTGTTACACTGTATTGTGACAGCTGTCATATCAGAGTATGTTAAAAAATCTTATCAAAATTTGTGAATTTTTATGTAGTCACTTTAATATTGAAAATGAAAAAATATGTGATATTTTCAGCATATCATGTTTTATTATTTCAAGAAAAGTAAAAACAACTGAAATGTAAAAAAAAAAGATTTGTGCAGTGTATGGAGAAGGTGCTGTGAGTGATCATTTGATGTCAATTCGATTGATCATTCTGTGTCAAAAGGGATTTGTGAAGTTTAGTGCTGCAGATTAGTCCATGGTTGAGTAGACCAGTTGAAGTTGATAGCAATTAAATCAAGACATTAATTGACAACAATCAACATTATACCATGCAGGAGAGAGCTGACATACTCAAAATATCCAAATCAATAAGGTGACTGGTGAAAATGAAAAATGTGTCTTTTATTTTACAGAACAACTAAATGGACGTTTTGACCAACCCAATAATAAGTATTAAAACTAAGGGAAATAATCATTATATTTCCTAAAATATGTGAAGCTCTTACATACCCCCAAAAATTAAATTTAGGAACTTAGAACAGTGTTCATGAAAGGAGCCAACTAAAAGAAACCTCATGCAGAAATGAACTACCCTCCCTTAATCTGCCAGCTCTTGGGACCAATTCCAAAGATTCAAAAAATCTATGAACGTATATAGAACAGACGGCAAGGAGTGGCCTGTGGCAGCCATGGAAACACACGGTCCAGATCTCTTACTTCGGTAAGTACATTGTGTGGTGACTCTACCTGCTGCTCCTCCGCCTCCACTGCCATGTTTTTGCTGAGACCATGCTTTCTACACACTGCCCCCAGCCAGCGACGGAACGGAGCAAGCATCCACTCAGGTCCGTTCTCCTGAAATATGGGATTCTTCTGATGGGCAACTTTGGCTCCCAGATGCACCATCAACCTGACAGAAAAATGCTCTGCACTGTTTCCTTCCTAGTTTTCTTTTCTCCACAGACTCCTTCACAGACATCAGACTTGCATCATGGTCTGAAGTTTCTTCCTACTTACTCCTGCTTCTCTCCTTTATCTTTTGTATTTTCTCAATACATTGTTCATGCTCCCCCAACAAATCTTTTGCACCTTTAATTCCACCTTGGCGTCAGCTTCTTGGAAAACTCAAGTTAATGCATTCTTATTGTCCTGTCTCTTGTCATATGAATCCTCCTCTCTTTAACTTTGTCCCAGAGCACACAGTAATGTTCACTGCATTCCTAGCACGTGATGAAGTGCGTCTGCCCCAGAGTGTTCGCACTGGATTCCTGCTATACAGCTCCCCCACATCACCGACTGGCTAACTTTTCTTCTTTCAGGTCTCAAGTTAAAGAAAACATCATCAGGCCGAGCTTTTGTGACAAAAACAGAAAACAAAAAAACAAAACAAACAAAAAAACCACACACCATAGATCAGATAACTGTTATTTCCTTTAGAGCACTCAAAAATATCTTTATATATTTTATTGCTTTGTGTAGCTTAGAAAGTTTAACTGAATAATAACTGTCAATTTCATTCATAGCTATTGAATTATTAAAGTCCTCCTAGTATGTTTACTTTGAAGTAGCTTTATGGAATAACTAGGAATACATGGAGATTCCAGTGTATTAAAATGTATTGCATTGCTTTTGCCCAAATGCAAAATAATAACAATAACAACTAAAATATTTAAAAGTGTTTGTCAAGATGAATACTCATAGAAAAATAAATATTATAAATGTGTGGGTGGAGGAGAAACAGACAATTCCAGAAAAAGAAAACAACTTTTCTCAGTGAATCCCCTAATGGTTTACTAGCACCGTGTACGAGATGCTAATCTGTGGGCACCTATGAGAAGATGTCATCTTCCCTGCACTACCACTTGGCAGACTTTTCTTCAGTGTGAAGCCCAGGAAACACCTCCTCCCAGGAAACTTAACTGCCCATCTTTCCACACATTTGTATCAGTGGCACCTCTTCTGTGGTCCTGTAGCACTCAGCATTTCATAGCACTTGTACCGAGGAACTTATCATTCTGCCTAGAAATTGTCTGGTTATCACATTCTTGTAAACAAGAATATAACCTTAAAAAAGCAAAGAATATAACCTTAGTCTTAGCATCTTCCAACACTCTTACAGTACCTGGCACAAAGTAAAGCCAATAAATATCAGCAAAAAAGGAAGGGTTTGTATGAAATCAAGAGTTGGTCAGTTAAGTTACCACATAAGGAGTATAGTTCTGAAAATATTAGAAAAAATTTAAAACATCTTTTTCTCTTTTTATAAAATATATGTATGTGTAAGAGTACAAATTTCTGGAAGAGATTTGCATTCTGTCCGTATGTTATATTTAAAGATTGCTAAATCCATGAGGAAATAAAACATCATAATTGAGAGTTAGCACAAACAGCAATAACAATTTTCCAAAAAGATTTAGACCCTTAAATTATTTAAATATTAAATAATCAGAAACAATATAAAATAAGAATGTATGAAACTTTTAAAATAATAAAAATAATCATAAGTGCCATCTTATTTCAAAATGACTAGACAGATTTTTAAAAGAACAAATAGAACTTGTAGAAATGAATATTATATATATATCATTATTGATGTCAGGAACATGCTACATGATTAAAAAGCAGACCAAAAGCAGTTGCAAAAAAATTAATAAGCTAGACGATTGATTTAATAATCACCTAGCTTTCCAGAGAGTCAGGAAATGGAAAATATGAAAAAGACGTTATGTGGGAGAATTGAATGAAAAAAGTTAACATATAGCTATGTGGGTCTCAGAAATAAAATAAAGAACATGGAAGAGAAACAATGTTCTGAGACCTAATAACAGAGCTTTTAGACCTAATGGAAGACCCCAATTCTCTGATCGAGGAAGCAGGATAAATTAATCCTCACATAAACACAGGAGAGTACAATCACAGAGCACCAAAGACAAACTGTAACTCCTCAAAGCAGGCGTAGAGAGAAAGCAATAACAAGAAGTGAAAGACTCATGGCAAACTTCCGAATATCAACAATGGGAGGCAGGAAACAAAGGAACATTCGCTAAGTTAACAGAGACAATAATGTCAACCTAGAATTGATACTCAGGAAAATTAACGTTTAATCATTGGAATGAAATTCTTTATTATACTTTAGATAAATTAACATGGAGAAAATTTACCTTCAATGGACTTAGGCGTTTCCTTTGCATGAACCACTACTCAATGAACCTCTAACATGTGTATTTCAGAACCAAGGGCGGAGACCCGGGAAGGCAGATATTAGATGCAGGCAAGAGTAGTAAACATTGAATTTGTTCAATAAATGGGTAAATCCTTAAAACAAAACCTTTACAAAATAAGAAAAAGAATAAGGGCTGAGTTGGAGAGTTTTTGAAAAGTAGAGGTAAGAATGTTGGGCAAAAATAATTTGAAGATCCCATCTATCTGTAAGACTGGCTGGACGGAGAAGGGAGGCTGTCCCGACTCTGCAGGCTCCTAACCTCCTCAGGCTGACAGGACAGGGCGCAACAAACATCTCTTCTGGTTGGGGGATCTACGTCCCAAACACCCTCACTGCGTGGCTCTTTCTCTATCCATAAAGCTAAGTAAGCCATTTTGGGGGGGGGGGGAGGATTTCTCCCAACTTGATATTGTGGTTATTTGTTATCGCTAAGATTAGGTGTTATCTTATTATTTCCATCAGTAATACTTTTCAGTACTGTCTATATTTTTAAAAATGTAAAGCATTTTACTTTACAATTAGATTTTTTTTATTTTTTAAAATAGGTACTGTCTCAGGTCTTAAACTTTTTAGAGTGACTTGGTGCAAATTAAACTCTCAGACTTGAGGTTTTATGGGGGGGTTTGTTTTGTTTTTTTCATTTTTAAAAAGGTTTTATTTATTTAGAGAGAAGGGATGGGAGGGAGAAAGAGAAGGAGAGAAACACTGATGTATGAGAGATACATTGATCAGTTGCTTCTCACATGCCTCTCACATGCCCCAACTAGGGTCCTGGTGCACAACCAAGGCATGTGCCCTGACTGGGAATCAAACCAGCAACCTTTTGGTTTGCAGGCTGTCACTCAATCCGCTGAGCCGCACCAGCCAAGTTGTCTTTTTCATTTTTAAGATGGGAGTCATGATACGTATTGAGGATAAAGTAAATGAGTTAATATTTTTGCATCACTTAGAACGGCTCTGCCCTGCCCAGAGCAAACCTTGTAAGTATTAGCTATTACTGTTGGATCATTCTTTTGTTAAAAATATTTTATTTCATTTATTCTTTAAAACTACAGCCCACTCTAAATAGCTTTCATTTAGAAAAGAAATCTTATGTCTCTTGCAAACAATTTTACAAAGCAATTCTAAAAGTGATTACATTTATTACTTTTTAGCAAGGAGACAATGCAGTTACCTCAGTTAAATCAGATGTAGTATACCATTTAATTTGGTTCAGTCAGAACATGCTCGTGGTAACAAAGGCTTTTTTCTTATTAGTTCTATAACATTTCATCTTTAAGCCAATTCACCACAACTTTCTCTAGAGAAAATGCTATAATTAATGGCCATAGGGAAGCTGCTCACAAAGAGTGAGTAGACGAACTCGTCTCAGCAATTTGTGGAATAACGGATCTCTTCGGGGATGTAGCTGGCTCAGAATCTGAGAAGTAAAATCTTCCTTTTATAGGTAATAATGGTACTGGATACCAACATTATTGTAGGAAAAAAAAGACACTGTGCCTTTGTAGAGATAAAACAATTTTTCTTTTTCCTGTTCTTTCTAATAAATAACCAGAACTGTAAAGTACAGTATAATAGTTAATATTTTTCTTTTATTTTTCACTCAAGCCACTAGACTTACATCTGACGCAATGTGAAAATGTCATGCAGTAATTTCCAGGAAAAAGCATTTGTGTTTTCTTCTGGATAGTCAAGCTGTAAGAGGCTTTGGATCAGCCATGCCAAAGCCTCATTCTATTGTAGCCCGAGAGGCTGTGGCTTTACAAGGCCAGAAGTCAGCCCAGACCCCCATCTCCACACTCTGAGCTTCGTTCTCCTTCTTCTGAGTTGGCACCATGAAGCCAGGAAGCAGTGATCATACCGATGTAGAAAAACACTTACGCCCTGCTTACTATATACTGGGCATAGTTCCAAACCCTTAAATCATTTAATCTTTACAGTAACTCTATGAGTTAGTAGTTAGTACTATTATTATCCTCTGTGAAACTGAGGGAAAGAGGTAAAATAATTTGCCCAAGGCCCTATAACTAAGAAATGGTGGTACAGGGATTCCAACCCAGACAGTTAGAGTTCATGCTCAATAGCATTCATGTGAGAATCTAGAATTCCTAATAATCCTCAAAAGGTCCCATTCACTCATCTCACTCACTCTCAGTCACTATCGCCACGATGCAGTGGCCTGTCACATTTCTCTGGGCTGGATAAGTGGCTCAGAGCTATCACTTCCCATGGACGGCTGGGATACTCTCCTTTTTACTCATCAAACTAAATAGATACCAGGAACAAAGAAGAGAGGAAATAAAATCTTAACCAAGCACAATTATTTCAAATTTGTTCCGATGCAGAACTGCTGAGACTTTCTCCCCACCTGTTTATCGTGCGGATAGGGACCCGAACCCCACGCACCGAGTGCGAAAACATCAGAGACAACACAATCTCTTTTGATCTCCAATCTGGCGCTCTCTTCATTTGCCTTCCAAACATGTCGCACTGCTCCTTAAACGCAATGGAGAACTTATTTGGCAGCTCTTATCTGTAGTTCTCTGTACACTTTAGCCCTTTGTTATAAAGAACTCTATTTCTTCTCCTTCTCCTTCATTTTATTTAAAATTAAGCAAAGCAAACTTTATAAACACGGAGATAAATTTGATTGCACTTATTCGACAAATGCCACATCTAGTTAGAATATTAGTTTCTAAACTTCTATACGTATTTAAAATATTCAACTTATCAAAAGAAGCCTCATGTAATATAATGTCATCATCATGTAAGTGTGCATTATATTGAAATCATAACTTGCTTACTAATGCCACTAAAGTAAGAAGGAATAGCATTGTTATACACCAAGACATAAACACATATGTACACTTTAAAAATCCATAGAAAATTGGGCTATTATTTCTGAATAAGAGACCAAGTTTAACAAAAGCATTGCAAAATAATGAGAATCAAATAAGCAAGTCAGTTGCTTTTTATGTTGTCTATTTAAGGAAATGAAGAGAATTTGGTGAAATGAAAGGTTAAGAATTAAATGGGAAAAATGTATTTTCAAAATCAGAGGATGAAAACATTAGTCTAATTTGAAAGTCTCTGAGTCAGACAGCATGTTTCTATTGAGAGGGAAACAAGAATAATAGTATTTAAAATTGAAAATTACGACTTCTGGTTTCTAGTCCAGCACAAAAAGAGGTTGCAAGTCACTATGTCCTAACAATGATCAAAAAGCTGAGCAAATCAAAAAATCAGCAACTCTTTCTAGATGCCTAAGAGCAGTGAAGTCACAAGGCAAAGCACTGTTTCTAAATTGGGAGACAGATGGGCAGCCACAGAGAAGCACAAGGCAGTTACCAGAGCAGAAACCTGGGAGCAAAGACCCCCACAGGAACCAGGGCCAGGACAGGAAAACCTGAACTGTGACTGACGGATTGCTGGAAACTCCGTGGATACAGCTGAGACACAACTTCCAGGGGAGCCATCCTAGGGGCCCCCCTGCTCTGTTGTGAGTTTTACCTTCACGGTTTGTAACAGATTCTGATAGCAAATGTTGGAGCAAAATCCCCTTGTGCTTCCTGTAGCCGGGTGGGGAGAAAAGTGGCCATTTGGAAATACAACAGAGCACTCCGCTTTTCTTAACAGTCGCCCCCGAGGAGAAATAATTTTATCCGGAGCCCAACCTGCTGGCCATTATCATAGCCTAACTGACCGAGGTCCAGGAAATCCTCAACTCCCGCCCACTCTGGCCATGCTATTCCATCTAAGGGCTGGAGGAGGTGGCTGAGAAACAGGTGTCAAGTTCACAGCCTGGAGGCACAGGCTCCTTAAGAGGCCCAGACCTACCCACGGGCCTGGAAATTGCTTCCCTTCTCCCCACCGCTCACCCCAGTTGTCATGCCCAGCTGTGAGGAGAAAAATCACAAGGCACACTAAAAGGTAAAATTGGGGCCCATGTTTACTGTCATAAATTAATCAGCTCTATTGAATTGTCACAGCTGGAAAGATTTGTACCATGCAAATCTATTTGAGTTGTAAGTAGATTGCTGCAGGGATTAAATAAATTCTTGCATGTTTTCAGACAAACTTTGGTATAAATACTATTGAATGTCATCCGCCTCTATCTCCAAACCGTAGCCATATTCTACTAAACAGACACTAACAGTGAAGGAGCAGATAAGGAGCTATTGCACGAAAGGGACACACAGCCCTGCATTCCTGGGAGCCTCTTGGTCACATTTTTGGCAAATGGTCAACAGATGACCTCATTTAATGAGTGTTTCTGTTTCACGACAACTTATGTAATATATGCCATTGGTTTATTAACATTAAACTCGAATGCAACAGCACTCTGATGCTGGAGCGAAGCTTATCTAACACTCACGTTTCTTTCGTAAGGCACCTCACGCCTTCCTCCACTGAAGAACACTGGACAGCACTTTAGGACCACACTCGAGGGCCATTTGAACAGCAAAATCACCAAGAAGCAGCAGAGAAATACGGAAAACGTGGCACTACATAGACCACAGAAAGGACGCTTGTTTACATGTGAGAGCTGAAACAAGAAGGCAGAGCACCTGGTGTTGGACCTCACCTGGAGCATGTGTGTCAGGTGATGCAAACTTTTTATTGCTCTGCGTGTGGCCATGAACACCTGGGAAAGGGCTGGGAGCCCTGGATTTGCAGTTACAAATACATTTTAGTGAACAGGCGAATTTGCAAACACAGGAATAATGAGGATAGAGGGTGCTTTTGTGTAAGAGGCTGAAGCAGACACGAAAGTTTCTTTTGAGACAGAGATGCTAGTGGAGCTATGAGCTGGTCTAAAACTAGTGAGAAGGGGGCTACTTGTCAGTCAGGGGACCCTGAGGTGTGGCTGTGAATGCCGCAGCTGACTCCCCACACAGTTTGCAGCAAGGTCTTTGGGCCTCTCTTCATTTTTTGTTTCTATATTGAATGAGTAATGAGGATTCTTTTTATGGGAAGAAAATTGTTTCATGAAGTGGAAAAGACTACCTTCTAAGGATTTGTCCTTGTTAATAGGTTTCATCTTTTTCTGCGGTTTATATCCTGGAATTGCTGACATAGTATGTACAAGGAATTAATCTACAATGATTGAGCAGGACTTATAAACCTAATTTCAGTAGAGCGGTGATAAATTTCACATATGCTTATCAATATTAATTGTACATCAGTGTTAGTTTTTATAATCATTGATTTAGCCATGCTATACTCTACCCTCTCCACCACATGCACACACACACAAAAAAGAAAAAACAGTTCTCTGAAAAGCTAAGATACAAACTTTAGTTCCTAAGATTCACACAATCCCCTGTCCCTTGGCATCGGCATCCTGAAAATGGTTTTCCTAATTGAAATGGATTCTTTCCCTCGGGCAAGGGAGGGATGAGTTTTTAATCACCAATAGTCATGTGCTGTGCTGCTGAGGGGTTAGTCATAGGCTGCGATGTTGGTTTGTTTTTCAACAAAAACACCAGTTGCCCTCACAAAAGCTCGAGTTTTTCTTTCATTTTTGATAACCTTCCATACTTCATATCATTTCTCCATATTGCCCTTCAGAGGAGAACTTACATTTCTGCTCAAGTCTTCAGTGCTTTCACACAAGGAAGGAAGTTGTGTGGGAAGAGTCTTGGGTGTGAACACCTTCCAAGTCACATCAGGAAGGCAGCCACTAAAATTTCCCATCTTCAACTCTGATTTTGCCTTCATTTATCGTTTTTCCCCCTTTTACCTGGGGAATTAGAGTTCAATAAAGTGAATGGCTGTACAGCTGCATTTTTGTTTTCCCCTAAATAAGAAAATCTGTAGCCCACCTTTCAGAAACAGCGTAAATCACAGCAAAATGGTATCGTTGTTCATTTGACGCACATGCCGTTCTACACCGAACGTTGCGGCAGCGCAGCAAGGAAAAGCCTCAGAGGGGAAGCCTGTGCACAAGCAGCTCCTCCCCACGTCCATTCGTGCTTCCATGGAGAGCCCCTGCCACGTGTGCCACCCCCACACTGTACTACGTCATCTTCACAAATGGTAAGGTAGGTTGCATCACAACATTTCCCCTCCCGAGTCCGTGGGAAGTTCTCTACATCATGTCTTCAAACACTAAAAAAACTCTATTTGGAGTATCGAAAGTAGCTCTGAGTTTTCCCACTTTACGCAGGGAGTACAAAGAGGACTGTGGGCAGCGACACTGGTAACCAAACCAGCCTTGCCTTCAGATTCCCCTGGCAGCTTCCGTCACCGGAGCCCAAGTCCCTGACACCCTTCCCTTCCATCGCTTGGAATCTCTGGAAGTGGCCCTATGGGCGGCTGAATTCTGCCTCCTCGTTGCCTCTCCCAGTGATTGCTGAATGGCCAGAGTAAGCTCCATGACTCTCCCCCTTTGTGGTCGAACACATTACTGACACTGCCCCAGAAACCTCCCTCTCAGGGCTATTGTTAATGTTCTTCAACATCCAGAACTGCAAAAAAGTTGGTTGAGACATACCCTTGTCCGACCTCCTCTGTTATACTCATTGAATTACAACTCTGAGGTGGCTGTGGCTCTCCGTGTCTCCGTGTTTTTCATGATGTGATATTTTGAATGTAACTGACTCATCCAATTCACCATCACTTTCATTTAACGCCACCCTCTCCTATCTTCCAGAAAGTAGGCACCGCGTTCCTGGTGGGTCTGATCTAGGGTAAAGATCTGACAGCACATCTGAAAATGTATGGCTGATACTACCATGAAAATCTTTATTCAGTTTCAAAACAGAAAATTCAAATTCCAACATCAAGTTAAATATACGTACTACAATCTGAGCTCACTTGCTGTGACCCTTGACTCACTCGCCATCTCCTTAGGTAGCCTGGGAAGGTAAGAGTTAGCCAGGGCTTTCTGAGTGCCTGCGCAATCTCTAGACTACTCTCAGCACAAGGCATTGTCTTCCCTTTGGGCTATTATGTTCAGGTTAGCTCACCTTCCTTGTTTTTGCTGAGCCACCTCACACTACACACACAAACGCAACCTCATCTGACTTGTTCTGAGACAACCTGAAACTTGTGGGAATTTTATGCTGCCACCACTAGCCACGTTGGTCTCTTCCCCTGCCAATCTTCCGTGCCTTTAAGCAGAATCACCTGATGCTTTTGCAGCTCAAGCTTCTGGTTGTAGCACATCTCCCACTGGCTTGGCATTGTTCTGGACTTCGAAATCAGTAACTATTCATCCATCATGAGTGAATTCCTCCTGTTGAAATGTCTCTACAGAGATATTCTTACAAATGGGGTCAGTATCTTGGATTCTGAACACTGAGCCACTGACTAGCTCTGGGTCCAGTAGGTCCTAAGGTTCCACATCCCCAAACTAAAAAGGTATATTTAGGCTATGGTCAAACATGCAGTATAGTTGCCTGCCCTGGCATGTTGGCTTTGCTGGGTAATAAGAAACATATATAGCCTCTATATATTTTTTAGATAAAGATGAATCAAAAGCTGTAAGTGCTGTACTATAGTGTATATTAAGGTGTTGTAACAGAATCTCCAAAATACAGTGGTTCGGACAAGATGAAAGTTTATTTCTTGCACACATAATGGTCCAGAATTCTAATTCCGAGTGGTTCTGCTCCAGCTACTCAGGTTCATTCTGTTTTGTGGTGTTTCAGTCCCCTGCAGCGATGCCCTTGCCTGCCTGATCAGAAATAACTTACTAAGATATTTTCATTCCAGCCCCCAAAGGAGGGAGGGAAAAGAGGAATGGAACACAGGAAATGTTCTTTTAAGGGATATGAGCTGAAAGATAGAAACCATTACTTTCATTATATCTCATAACCTGGAGCTTAGTCATATGGCTAAGTTAACCTCATAGGAGGCTGAAAATCTAATTTCTGGCTAGAGAACCATATATCTAGATTAAAGCTAAAAGGAAGATTCTATTACCAAAACAAAAAAAAAAAATGGATACAGAAGAAAATTAACTATGTCTGTCCTAAGAATATATCTGTGCTCTCCAAAAAGAAAAAGAAAAGAAATTCACCTAATCTAACCTGATCACAACCTTGCATTATGGTGATTTGAGATGTGCACAAGTGTGCGACAGAACCCTGAGAACTTGAACTTCTTAATGGCATTGTAAATAAAACAGATGGTTCTTAACTAAAAATGAGGAAATTCACATGTTGCCATTTTCCTGGCTATTAGTTACCATGCAATAAAAAAAGCCAACTTTGAGTCGTGTAAGTTCTTTGTATACTTTGGAGATTAAACCCTTATCTGAGGTGTCATTGGCAAATATGTTTTCCCACACGGTCGGTTCTCTTTTTATTTTAATATTGTTTTCCTTGGCCATGCAGAAGCTTTTTATTTTGATGAGATCCCATTTGTTTATTCTATCCTTTATGTCCCTTGCTTTAGGGGACATATCAGTAAAAATGTTGCTGCGTGTAATATCTGAGATTTTCCTACCTATGTTTTCCTCTAGGACTTTAATGGCGTTATGGCTTATGTTTAAATCTTTTATCCACTCTAAGAAGACAAGCAACCCAATTAAAAAATGGGCAGAGGACTTGGGCAGACACTTCTCCAAGGAGAACATACAGAGGATCCAGAGACACATGAAAAGATGCTCGATATCGCTAGCTATCAGAGAGATGCAAATTAAAACCACAATGAGATACCACTTGACACCACTCAGAATGGCCTTCATAAACAAAGCAACAAACAGCAAGTGTTGGAGAGGTTGTGGAGAAAAGGGGACACTAGTGCACTGCTGGTGGGAGTGCAGACTGGTACAACCACTATGGAAAACAGTATGAAATTTTCTAAAAAAACTAAAAATGGATATACCTTTTGACCCAGCAATTCCACTGCTAGGTCTATATCCTAAGAACCCTGAAACACCAATCCAAAAGAACCTATGCACCCCTATGTTTATAGCAGCACAATTTACAATAGCCAAGTGTTGGAAGCAACCTAGATGCCCATCAGTAAATGAATGGATCAAAAAACTGTGGTACATTTACACAATGGAATTCTATGCAGCAGAAAGAGAGAAGGAGCTCATACCCTTTGCAACTGCATGGATGGAACTTGAGAGCATCATGTTAAGCGAAGTAAGCCAGGCAGTGAAAGACAAATACCATATGATCTCACCTTTAACAGGAAGCTAATCAACAAAACTAACAAACCAGCATAATATAACCAAAGACACAGAAATTGAGAACAGGCTGAAAATCACCAGAGGGGAGGGAATTTCAGGGGAAAAGGAGAAGGAATTACAGGAACAAGTATAAAGGACACATGGACAAAAACTATGGGGGGGTGGAAATGGGAGGGAGGAGGGGAGGGCTGGGGTGGCGGGTTCGGGTGAGAATAAAAGACAGAAAACTGTACAAAATCAACAATTAAAATAAAAATTTAAATAAATAAATAAATAAATAAATAAAAATCTTCAAAAAAGAAAAGCCAACTTTGAGATAATTGATATATCATAAAGACTAACTTTATCTCTAATGCCTGTACTTACTGCTTCTTTTTTTATTTTTTTATTTTTTTAATTTTTATTTTAATTGTTGATCTTGTACAGTTTTCTGTCTTTTATTCTCACCCGAACCCGCCACCCCAGCCCTCCCCACCTTCCTCCCAAATACCTCTGACAATTACTTAAACTCCATAAATAGTCAGATTTGGCATCAACACTCCGATATGTAGATAAGGGGAGAACTTATGTTGAAGTCTATATGGGAATGGATTGAGAAGTATGTTTCTGAGACAGAGCAGTGAAAACTGTCCCACCTGCCCACCTTTATGCCCCCGCCCCCCACAAATGCACACGGTAAGAAAGGCTGCAAACTTGACCCTGAGCTTCATGGAAGCTAACTTTTAAATTACCAGGTCCAAAGAATCATAAATTTTTTAAAAAATAGATTGCTTTGAAGTGAATCAATAATCTAGTTATACTAAATATCAAAAGGAAGCAAGAGGAAATAAATTACAAATCAATATTTCTCTCTCTATGTTATCATGTTCTTTCCTGATTGGTAGATGCCTTGCCCTCCTAAAACATGTGAGATCAAAAATTTACAATTTTTGAGTTAGAGGAGCAACTCTTAATTCATATAGGCTGGCCAGCCTGCCATTCTAGGGTAACCTATTTCACCAGTCCAGAATCCTCATGTAAGTTGATCCAAAGAGAATCTTCAAAAATAACTGGATTTATAATCCTGGAATAACCTATTTTTTTCCCCTTACAGGGATATTGTAAAAGCTAATTGGGTTATTCTTTGTATCCAAAAAATCTATAGACTTTGAGCCCTTTTGAATGAATTCTATTTTAACCTGATTTTCTATTCTTGGTGCTTTATTGTGCAGATTAGTTTACAACTTGATTTTGAAATGTGATTATTATTAATTTAATATTTTGTTACCTTCTATAATTATTATTTTTACTAAAATACTTAAATTAAGGAAAACAAATGACAATATTTTTTACTGCACCTATGTAAAGCTCAGAAAACATGGAATCTTCTCCACTAACTGATCAAAAGTTTAAGTAATTTTTGTGATAACTATTTTCTCTTCTTAAACTGTGATTTAAAAAAAAATACTCTATCTGTAGGCTGCAACACTTCCATTTTTTAATTTCAAATAAGAAATGAAGCTAAGCACTAATGCAATTCTAAAATATTTCTGAAAATAATTCTTTCACCTGGTGCTTTGCTGAAAGATTTAAAAACACATTAAGCATGTGATCATCAAACACCGCCTGCTCCACAGTCACACCAACACACATGCACAGGCACACGTGTACACACACGGGCACACACACATCCTTCTTCTATTCCCACAGTTTCATTCTAAACAACATTTTCCTTTCATTTCAACCTGAAGGCAAGATTTTGAAGAGATTTTGACATAAAGTAATTGAAATAATTTATCAGTTTATTGTACGGAAATATTAAACCAAGTCAGTAACTAATTAACTGCAAATTCAATTCCCCTTCGCCCAAAATGTGGCTAGAATTTAGTAGTTTTCTTTCTTTATTCTGTTTGTCTGACTCCCCCAAAATAAAAGGAAGTAGAGAGGGTTTTTTAAAAAGGAATATCAAACACAAGATAAAATAATCACCTGTCTTATTCTAGTAATTTTTTTTAAAGATTTTATTTATTTATCTTTAGAGGGGAAGGGAAGGAGAGATGGAGAGAAATATCAATGTATGGTTGCTTTTCGTGCGTCCCCTGCTAAGAACTGTCGCTGGGAACTGTCCTGCAACCCAGGCATGTGCCCTGACTGGGAATCGAACCGCAATCCTTTAGTTCGCAGGCCCGCGCTCAATCCACTGAGCTACACCAGCCAGGGCTCTTATTCTAGTAATTTATTTAATTTTTTTTACATTTTATTTTTTGTTTGTAATCTCAACACCCTTTTATACTAGTGGCTTCTAAAAATCTTATTACTGTAAAACAAATATACTCTTGTTGCATAATCTAAACAATATCACTACTTCACAACACTTTAGTATATTCAAACACATAAACATATAAAAATACATTTATATATATAGAAATCATTAAATGTAAATAATAGAGAGTATTAAAATATACTACAAGCAAATATTTATTATTACTTTTATCATCTCATTGTCCAATACATATTAAATAGTAAGTATACATTAAATGCTATTTAAAGAGAATATGAAGATATTAAACCTGCTTTTGAATTATTCTAAATCTTAAAAAGCAGATAGGATATGAAAACACATACATATAGATAGCATTTTGCTATGTAATAAATGTTTGTTGAAAACAAGTATAATTAGGAACCGTAAAACACTCTAAGAAATTACAACATATTCACTTTTCTCACTGCATTATGACTCAATAGCTAGAAATTCAAGAGCAAGTAGAAAATCATAAGAAGTTTATAATCAGAAGTTTATTTAGAATTCATAGAATGGATTTGTTACTGAAATCATTCACACAATATCTGTTAAGGAATGGTTGGTAAGACTTCAGAATGTAATTTTTTAAACATCCCCAAATTGTGTAGGAGTCAAAAACTTCTATTTGTGGACAGTACGATTTTTATCTATATCATGAAGGAAGAATGGAGTAGGTTTTTCTCTAGATTTTTCACCCACTTATCACCAATATTGATGTATTAAACTGTGCTGAGTTAGGGAAGGGGAAGTTAAGTTTGACAGATGAATAGTAATTAACCAGAAGTACACATAGCTTTTCTTACATTGCATAAAATACTTTCACGTACAAAATCTCATTTGTTACAACAGCTGTGCAAGGCAGATATTATAATCACACCTGTTTTACAGGTAGCTGAGGCTTAAAGAAATTAACTGGCTTACCAAAGTCAATTAACCAGAGTAGTGAAACTAAGGGCAAACAATCACACCTCGGTACAGCTTCACACTGCTAAGTATTTTGTTTGCTGCTACAGACTAGATGCAGTTCTGAGAATGTTTATAGGACACCCCCACTTTTTATTTTCTCCCCCTTCTCCCCCACCCTTGCAAAAACATCCTTGGTCTAAATTATCTGAACTTCTCACAGTCTTTAGCTGAATTAATATCCCCCACTCTTCAATGTTCACAATATCCATGTTGATTTTTAATTGTAATATAACATCATCCCAGGTTAATTTTCTGCTTAGGAGCTTAGCGGTGTGCCTTGCTTTGCTCAATATGATGTCATTGGAGGTGACATAAGCACTCTTAAAAAGTACTTGTGTCTTTGGGCTGGCTTGCTTTGATGCTTATTGTTGCCAAAAGAAAGACATAGCTTAGGTTGCATTGCTCATTTCAGGAGGAGGATAAGTAATGCATGGACAGAGCTGCCCCAGCCAAGGTACCCAGACTACCCCAGGATAGAACAGAGCCTCTTGCTGACTGCAAACACAGGGGCAAACACAGCTAAGGTCAGCAAGATCATAGTCCAAAAATTTCACATTTAATGCAGTCTCTTAGCTCAAAGCAAATCAGTAGAACTCAAAAAATATTTGAGAAAATTGTATTGCTGTTTCCAGTTGACAGTATGTGGTTGTCTATTATGTATAATAAATTAACTGATCAATTATCCAAAATTATGACAATATGATTCAACTATGAATTCCTTCTTCTTACTCCTGTTTTATTTTAACTAAGTTATCTTTTCCAATTTTAAAGATATCAGAAGCTCCTCAAGGATAAGAACTTAACACTTTGATTATACAAATATATTCTTAAACACAAAGACATTAATAGCCCATTTCATGATCTCAAAAAATACTTTACCAAACTGAGTCAATAGGAACAAAGATATTTACTAATTTCTCAAATACCAAGGGTAAACAGGTGGAAAGAAAATAGCCTGCATTCTCATAAGTTAAAAAAAAGAAAGCTCCATTAGGTAAAGATGTGTTGTATTTACCTGTGAAAGATAATTGTACAGTAAGTATACAAACTGCAGGAATAACATAGGTCCTCTAAAAATTTCAAGTTTTTAAGCTTCTACATCTGTTTGACAGACCAAACTTGAGTGCTTTTTTATATTAATATTAGGAAATGTCTTCAACAGTAAGTGAGCAAATTTTAGCAAAGAAAGCATTTAGTGATCTCTCAAAGGGTAATTATGAGTATTTGGTGTTGCTACATCAGTGGTTGGTAGCCAGCACATTCTATCTGCTGCACTTAATTTGCAATTAAGATTTTTGTAGCTAATGTTAATAGGTTTTTCAGATTCTTATGTGCCCATATAAGGAAGAAAAGAGGCTGTACAAATTGAGGCAGTTAAATGGACAGGTTTAGAGAAAATAAGGTGGGTTGTATTCTGCAGAAGGAAAAGAGTTGTCGCAGGTGAACACAGGTAACTAGATTCTTGGTGATGGGGGACAAAGGATTGACCCGAACACACATAGAGTTTATACCAGAAAGAGAGAGAGCAGATTTATTAAGCGATAGTACACTCCACAGAACATGGGAGTGGGCCAGCTCTGAGCAGAGATTGACCTCCTGGGCTGGAGGGATTCTGTTCTTACAGGGCAGATCCTTCCTGGCTAGTTTTGGCGGGCTTTCGTTGTTTATGTATGAGTAGTTACATTACTTTAAAGCTACTGCTCATGTGGTCTCCCATGCTTTTCTTTGATGACCACTGGGAAAGAGGGTCTCACAATGTTAATTTATTATATGCTATTATAATGAAACAAGGGTCATGTAGCATCTTCTGCGCAGGCGTATTCATGATTCCCCATGATTCAGTGCTTTTCCAGAAAGCAGGAACAGCCAGTCTTAGAATAGGGTCCCTGTCCTGTATCCATGTCCTTTATCTTAGCCCTGGGGCACCTCTGGAGTTTCCTCCTTCCTGACTATCTGCTGCCTCAGAGTTGCCAAATCAAGTGTCCATGTCTGCCGGGCGTGCATGAACTTTTCATGGCACACACCTTTCATTTTGTATGTCAGTATAGATATTGCCAAACTTTGTAGGATGTGACACCCATCACTCCACTCCTAGGTAACCCTGGGTACTTGGTTGACATTGAAGAAGATATTTTTTTCATTGACTTATAGAATAAACGGTCATGATGGTACAATTTGATCATTGGTAAAATTATAGCATGAAAAAAATTAATTACAGAAATTCACACCATTCTTGGTTCTACCCCTAAATTAACTTAAAAATTAGTCATTCTGCCCCTTAAGAGAAAAAAGGAAGTTGAGTAATATTTTAAATTTGCTTTTATAGAAATCATTGTTTTTATAGAAGAACTAGTTAGTCATAATCAACAACTATTTAATATTCTGGCAAGAGAATTGGTAAATGTTTTTAATTTATCCTAATGATTGTTTTTTATCTAAAAATATAACTTTCCACTCAGATGTTATTCTAATTTAAAAAGAAAATATTTTTCTGACAAACATAAAAATACACCAATTTTATGCTATTGAATTGATTTAAATGCTTTAATATTTCCAAAACTTGTTTGTTTATATCTTTAGCATGTCAGAAACTCAATGCATGGAGGTCTGCCCCTTTTTAAAAATGAATGACAAAACATGCACTCTTTTATTTGAATGTCTTTTTAGTAGCAATATTATGCCATACAGAAAAAAATAGAGCAATTAAAAATGATAGATTTCAAATCAATAGCAGAAAACATTTTTAGAAGGTATGAAATTTCTTAATAACAAAGTAAATCATACAAAGTGAGAGTATTATCTTTGCCTTCTAAGGACTTGTCCTGAATAAGCTTGGTTCAATAAAACACACTTTTTTTTTGTTTTTAATTTTTCATCCCTGAAAACCAGTAATATCTAATATAAATTGTGCTGCCCAGGATCTTAGCTGTGCTGCAGTGTATGACTGTCCCACAATGCCAAGAATTGTACCTGCTTCTTACAACTTTCAAATGCTCCACTGGATAAAATTCACAACAAATATAAAGTGACTATACTTTGATAAGAGTAAAACTAAAAAGTTATTTTCATAAAAAACAATTAGATAAAAACTAAGCTAGGAAATGTAGCCGAGGCCATTACACACTCAGGCCTTATATTTTCTCTACCCAAGATATAACTGTAGTAAGGTAATTGTTATTAAGCTAACCAGTGATTGTCACTAAACTAACCAATGTGGTTTTATTGCTGATTCAATAGTTCTCACTCTCAGTAACATTACTTCCGTATCATTGGCAACTCGCAACAGCTAACCTGCACATGTTAGTGCTGACGTGGAAAACAGCCCACAAAGTCGGTCCCCCAAGTCTGGCAGCGCTGGAAAGTCTGTTCGACATGCCCTACTTCTTCACTGTCTCTGGGTGGGAAACCTGCCATTTATTTCAGCAAGTTATACTTTGTGCAATTAAAGTAATTTCCTTTTATTTTTATATACATTTGACTGTTCTATTACTAATTTTTCTAATACTGATTTTTAGCCTAATGTTCACCCATACTTCTTTTCTGTCGTTGTCCTTATTTCTTGTAAGAAGTGGAGTCTTAAGTTCCTAAGTTCCAAGAATTAATTGCTTATGTATTAATATAATGATTATGAAATCAACTATTTAATTACATTTGATATAAACATGCCCAATCATTTAAATAAAGAAATGCATGCAATTTTATTCTGAATTATTTTTCTTTATTTTACCATTCTGTTTCACTAAGGACATTTTAAAGTTTAAACATTTTTCTAAGCGTGGAAATAGATTAGACTATTACATGTAAATTTCACTTGAGAACTGTAGAGATGGGTAACAAAAAATCAGTTCTAGCAGGGAGCACTGGCTTTCTGGGGGCTGTTGAAGCCCTGACTCAAAGATAGTGTGACATAGTATAGAATAAACTCTACGTTGCACAATCAGTCAGTGTCGATAACATCTCAGACACAGTCTCTGTAAAGGAAAGTTGAATACAATCAGTGTGCCCACTGTTAGAGAAATGATGTTATGCTTCCTGGTACATTAACATAAGGAACATGTAGTGACTAAAGGTCACACTTGTAAGAACTGGGAATATGTGCATGATATAATATCGAGTAGTGAAGCTAAGTAAATACAATAAAATTCAAAATGGTGTATACTGTATGATTTTAACTTTGTAAAACCTAAGTGTCCATGTGAGGGGAAAAATGCAAAATCACAAGATGTATTGAGCTTGGATGGTGTGTGATGTTGAAAATGCATGATTTTAATATATTAATATTTTCAATGTTAAAATATTTGATAAGAGTATTTTAAACAACTTTAAATTCTAGTTTAGAAAGAGGAGAGACGAGGGATATCAACTCAAAATACAGCTAAAGTTTCATGGTGGTGATGGCCTGACAAAAACCGACTATTGAGAAATGGTCAAATAAGCAAAAACTCGACAAGGGGAGAGCAGTAGAATTGTAGCATTCAGGGCAAGGAATCGGCTGCCGGGTGAGCTCTGCGCTGGTTCTCATCATCCGAAGCAGAGGGCTGTCCAGAGCTTTCAGAAGGTTATGATTAGGATTAATGAGATTGTGATGCAATTGACAATGAGATTGACAGCAGGAAACCCCGCCCCCCTCACAGAATGATGAGATGCAAGCAGCATCTCTGGGGAAGGTCTCATACCACCACTGGACTACAAATAAAATCCATCGCTTCAGAATATGTATACTTCCAGAACAAATAGCTCCCATAATTTGTAAAGTTTTTATAATTTGAACACTTCAAATAACAAAATATTTATCACTTTTGTTTCTTTGGTAATTCTTTTAAGTAATCACTGCTAATTAAGGAAAGTTCAACAAAATAATGGTCTAGCTTCAAGAAATTGTTTTGTGAAAAAATATTATCCTTTGCCAGTTTTATTAAATAAAAGAAAAAATAAAATATTCAAGCCCTTGGGGGCATTTTGGGAATAAATGGTAAAATATTTTTCCTCATGATGTTTACTCATAATGCTTTTTTAAAAAAGGAGCATTTCAATAATTCTCTTGAAAATGCACACAGAGTGAAAGCACCAATAGAGAAGTAATTTCCTCCTAGTGTTTTTTTCGGTATATTTTAATCACGAAACTAGAGCACCCTTACAGGAAATGTATGGTCAAAAGGATAAAAAAAAAAAAAAAAAAAAAAAAAAGAAACATGCTTAGTTGGAGAATCCTAGAAATTTTCCTTCTTTCTTCTCACTACCTCTTTCTTCACCCTTACAGGACCATTCTATTAGGAAATGGAAAACAGGTGACTCCAAAGGTTTTCCCCCTGTGCGGGGCATTCTAAATGGTGGAAGGAAGACCACGGAGCGGCAGGAGGAGCATCCCAGCCAGTGAGCTCACCACAGCCTGAGATATGCCCCTAACACACTCTGTGTTTCTCCTTCCTCTCGTTATGCTTCTCTTTCCCTGCTCTCCTCTTCCTTCATGTTCCTCACAGAGGTAATCACAATATTTTGACCCCCTTTCCTTTCCCTTAATGAAATGTCATTTCCACCCAGTTCTTTCATTATTTCAAAGCACTGATTAATTCTCTTGCATGCATTTAACCATAAAGTCGAAAGCTGTGTGATATTCAAGTAAAGGACCTGTGTTTAACATTCTCTGTGTGGGAAGAACTGACTGTCTTAAATGTAGAATGATGAGTTACTTTAGGAAACTTAAAAATTGTCTAAAGTTACTGAACAGCTTTGAATCAAATTAAGCTTTAAACATCATCTATTACTGCACACATGGAAATTAGTTTAGGGAAGGACTTTTACACGTTAACATACTCTTGTATCATGTAATCTGGGCCAAGATATAGAATACTTACAACACCCAGAAAGTTTTTTTCCCGTGGGGGGGGGGCGGTCAATCCCCTCCCATGTCCTTTGCAGAAGAAATTGTTTCAATGGTTTCCAACAATAAATTAATTATGCCGTCTAGAATGTCCTATAAGTAGCATTATGCAATTTGTATTCTTTTCATAAAGTCTCTGGTAATAATCTTAGATTAATTTGTATCTTTCTGTGAATCATAGGTGGTTTCTCTTTACTCGTAAATGGTACTCCATTGTACGAGTATGCTACAGTTCATCCATTGCTGAGTACTCAAGCCAGTTCCGGTTTTGGGTTATTATGAATAAAACCATTATGAACACTTACATAAACTTTTCTTGTGAACACTTTCTCATTTCATTTGGGCAATGATCTAGAAGTGTAATTGCTGGCTCACAGGTAAGTGTATGTTTGCTTTGATAAGAAATTAGCAGAATATTTCCAAAATGGTTATACAATGTGTCCCTCCCTGCAACAATAGAGGACAGATTCAGATGCTTCACATAATTTCTAGCAGTCGTTGTCATCATTCTTTTTCTCTCATTTAGCCACTAAGGTGAGTGTGAAGTGTTACCTCATTGGATTTTTATTTTGCATTCCCCAGATGAATGACCATGTTGAACACGCTTCCATGTACATATTTGCCATTTATGTATTTCTCAGTGCCTGTTCAATTTTTTTCCAATTTTTCATTATTACTATTTTTTGCTATTGAACTATAAGTTCTTTATACAATGTATGCTGGATAGTATTTTATTGTCAGGTATATATATGTGTGTATATTTATATGTGTGTGTGTGTATGTGTGTGTGTGTGTGTGTGTATATATATATATATATATATATATATATATATATACTGTATACAATTTAAACCTCTGAAAGAATGTGGCAGAAAATCACAAAGAAATTGGTTGTCCTTATTTTACTTAGAGTAATGCCTCAAGCAAGTTTTCCTCTGAATTTCTTTCTCATAGAGAAAGGAGATTTAGTGAAGAATGCTACCTGAGAAGTACACAAAGCTCAGGGGGCAATAACATTTCAGATAAAGGACTTGAAAATACCAGCAAGTTGTTTTTTCTCAGAAACTGAGAAAAGTCCAAGAAAATCTGGCTTCTGTTCTCATTTCCATTACTAAGCAACCAGGGCAATGTGTAAATAAATAGTTACTACGCACATGTCTGTATTCACAAAAGCCTTGTTATCAAATTTCCTGAAATAATCAAACTCAGAAATCTTTTGAATAGCATGAAATTAAAAATATGGATTAGTTCCGTTTGTGGAACCACACTGAAATGGAGTCCCGACGTCAGGGACAAAGTGGAGAGAGGAACAGCAACCCTTAACCTCCCCGAACAGGGAGTTACATACAGCTCTGCTCAGAGACCCACAGAGGACGCCAGCCAGTCCCCAAATGCCCAGTCTGTTCAAGTCATCCCTGGGTTTCCCCGATTCGGCTACCCACATCCAATTACAAAAGAAGACCACTAGGCAACCAGCGGAAAAAGCCAAATCACTTTTGTATTTATCCCATAAAAATCCTTTGGACTGAGCAACTCATGGCTCATTAACCTACAGACCTGAGCTTCCCAGCTTACAAGTCAAAACCCTTGCAATAAATTCATCTTTCTGCTTTGTTTTACTTGGTATTCAGTTTTTTTTTTCCCCCTACATGTTAAATTAAAAGGGCGGGGGGGAAGCACACCTAGCTGTGTTCTCAAGGATGTGGTCAGAGTACTCAGCAGCATGCCTGTCCCCATGAAGACCCACTTCGTTTGTTTGAGTCGCCTCGCCAAGTTTTCTTTCCTTGATTCAAGACTGTATCTCCTGCTCCCATATTCCTTGTTCTCTAGCTATTTGTGCAGCAGAGTGTTCATAATTTTGTAAACAAGGACCCTAATGGCGCATTTTTGCCAAACACCACCCTAAGAAAAAAAACCTATCACTAAAATGAGTGTGAATGTGTTTTTAGTCAACTAGTGAAAATATGTATGTAGTCCACAATTTATCCTTGTTTGCCTTAGATGGCAAAAATCTCAGACCCAAACTCATTGCCTGAATACTGTGAGGTGCATTTTGTTTACTTCAACCAGGCTGTCATCTATTTGAGCCTTGAACATCTTCTTTCACACAATATTTTTTAATTTAATCTTTATTGTATTTTTTCCATTACCATTTCACACGATATTTTAATTTCCAAGCCATTTATGATCTTTTTAGAAAGCAGCATGACTAAATCTCCAGGTGAAAAAAAAAAAAGCATGAAAGACTTTTCTTTGTTAAGAATAAAGTCACTGGATTTTTTTTTTCCCCTTTGTGTTCTGTAGAAAGCATGCAGCAGTCCCTGGAAATGAAGCCCAAAGATAGTCATGGAGCTTTATTTCTTGAAGGTACTCATGTTATCACCAACAAAAAATGTTTTGTAATAGGAAGCAATGAATCTCTCTGAGTGAACAAAGCAAAACCTGGAGGGAGCTTTTGAGTTAATCCAAGTGAGATACAATCAATCCTGTTATTTACGAAGACTCCCGGGCAGAGCCAGAAGCCTTTGTTATAGGAAGACCTGTTCAGTCTCTCAGCCAGAAATGAACCGTGAGAGGCAAAGCTTCAAATTAGATTTGGGATTTGTCGAAAAGACAACAACCCTCCTATTTCAATAACCCTCTCTTTTCCTGTTCCTCCCCACCCACATTTGCCTAACTATATCCCAAATAATGTGTTAATTTAGCACATTTTTCTCCGCAACCACCCACACAGAGATATAGACTGACATTTTTATGGGATAGGTTTAAAGAACAAAAACTTAGAATACTCAAGGAATGCTTTCGTAATTGTACAGCATATTGTTACCGGTAGCAAAAATGGTTGGTGCTGTGTTTTTTGTCTGTTTTATGTGGCTACGGTGGGCGATGTTCATTCTCTCATTCAGATCAGGAGTGAACACAATATGCTTACAGGAACTGTGTTCCCTCAAAGTTTTATTTCAGCCTTTGGTTTGACATCAGAAAAACTGCCATTACCGAACATAATTACTGACCACGTCACCATATTCACCAGACTGGCGCTGTAAAATTTGGCCTGTTTTCATAAACTGAATCCATTCTCAATTTTTAAAAATGCCATAGGCAACAAATAAAAGAATACGTATGTCTATGAAGGCATTTCTCAAAGAAAGTCATCACAAAAACATTTCTGAATCATGGAAGAATCACTGGAAACATGTTTCAACTTCCCAATTCTCTCTGAATGAGCCAAAATTCACAAGAGTGTTTAACCACTTTAGTTACAAACTGGATCATGGTATTACAGGCACGCCGTTGCAGTCGAGGGGGAGACCCGAGTCAGGAGGCCTTTCTCCCAGTCTTCGTTCTTGTCTCACCAGTGAGAGAGTGATTCAAGTGAGAGACAAACATGTATAGTAGAAATGAGATGGAAAGCTTATTTATGAAACACGTACAAGCAGCTGCAAGCAGGCACCCAGCTAGTCTAAATGCCCCACATAATAGAGGAAAGAAAGTTTGTAGCAAGTTTGTTCATAAATTAGTTTGTTCTATATGCTAAACTAAGCTGAGGCCACAAGTGAGCACTTAGTTAATCTAAGTATGCTGACTATTGGGGTTCAGGGGTTGTATACCTCAGCTGGCTTCTAGTTCCCCCCCCACTTCTTCCCCTCCTTCTTCCCCTTGGGAGTAATGTACAGCTACAAGGCTTTCTTTCTCGGTAAAGATTCTTTGTCTTAGTGAAATTGTTCCAAAGGACCCTTTCCCAGCATAGCTGTCCCTATTTCTCCTGTGTGATTCCCGCTTGTGATGTTCAGACCACACACATGTTTAGTCTCAGTAAGATGGTTACAGAAGCCTCTTTTTTCAGCACATGCTCAAAGCCTCTCCCCTTCTTCTATGCTATTTTGCTTGCAGTGCTCGGGACACCTGACAATTTTATCAAACCAAGCTGAGTCAATTGGTGAAATATGTTTTCCTTCTGCTTCTAGTCTCCCATGTTAAGTTCTTTGTTAGATTGTCATGGTGAGGGCCCTGCCTTTGTTTCCCCTCTGGCCACTCATTCCCAGCTGCTACCCTACAATACTTTGGTATTGGCAGGCTTCGGAACTCATCAGAGCCTGAACTCATCACTTTTGAAGAGAGAAAAAAAAATGTTTCAGTGTCCAATGCTTGCTCTGGACTCATGGCACTTGCTAGAACTTGTGTGAGTCATGATCCCACCCTGCAAGACAAAATGCTTCATTGTTACGCACTCCTGAGTTTTGCCACTCATCACGAGTTCCAGAGCGAATCAACGAGTACTGAGGTACCACTGTATTTACATCGAACTTTTATTAATATTCATACATGTTACACATTCTAACATTTAACATAGGCATTCATGTTTGGCCATAAAAATAGTGAAAAAGCCACCGAAACAGAAATCAAGATGAACTTTGCCTTCTAAAGCTTGTCCTATGACACTTGGAAAGCTCAGGGGGCAGCTGCTACATACCATTGGGGAACCCTCTGTGACTCTACAGGTGTGCATTGCCTGAGGTAGGGACTCTGAGCCACACTGTGAGATTCTGTTCCTGGCTGCAGGAAAAAAATTTGACAATTTTCTCCCATTAGTTTTTTTAAAGTCACTCATCTTTTCTACTATAAGAATTACTGTTTCACTTCTTTTTCTTTCTCTTTTGTACATGTGAGAGTTTCTGACACTTTCATATTCTTTGATTCCTATAAAAAAAAACCTAGGTAACCTTAGGATGTTGATTATGCACACAATGAAAACTCACCCAGAAATATACCAAAGCTAATGTTCTATGCAGACAGAGCTATTCAGCTAGATTGCTTTTAGTGTAACAGAAAATTCAATCAGCAAATGACAGTTTGAAAGCAAGAGGAATTATTGCTAATGGATCTGAAATGTCCAGGGTCAGATTTGATTTCAGGCCTTTTTTTCCCGGAGAACTCAAACACTAGGTCAAAGATTCTGTTTCTCTCTTCCCATTTCTTGGTTCTTTGTCTCCTGTCAGTGCTTTCTTTTTTAGGCAGGTTGTCCCCCTTATGGTTCCCTGGTAGCTGTCAGCAGGGTCCTAGGCTACCTTCATGTCCACACGGAAGTAAAAAGAACCTTCTCTCAGGAAACATGTTAGCCTGATTGGCCTGACCTAGTCACCTATCCACGCCTGAACTCGTGCTACGAAACACAACCCCACTGCGCCTCCAAAAGCGCTGAGTTAGCTCCTCCTGCATGATCCTTTCCCGCTGGATCCCCAAATTCAAACTAAACCAATTTATCGTGATCTTGAAAGATATAAAACACCACAGGAGATGACAGGTTATTAATATTAACCAGGATCAACAGTCAACTTAAGTAACTGATTAAATTAAATATAAAATAATTAAAAATAAAATTAAAACTAGGAGTTAAAACTGGTGTACCAGACGTGTGACTCTAAAAACCAAGTCACTGACAGCAGGATATTTATTAGGAGTACGTACTGTGAAAACCACTTTCTCTTCTACTCTCATCGCCAACTCACTCTAGGAGAAACTCAAAGTCATAAAACAGTGCGTGCAACCGGTACGAGCAAGTTCGAGTTTGCTGGAGGCAGCTGCAGCCTTGCCGGCACTGCCTACACTTGCAGAATTCTCTGTACTTTTCCTGAAAAATCAGTAATGCACTCAATTAATTATAGGATTAGGTATATTGGACAAGTAATATGAAAGAGAAGGAAAATCACTAGATATAGATTTTAAGATGCTATAATATGTATCAAGGTATACTATTCCAATAGACCATTTCTTTCTGATCTAATTACAGATACGTTACAGGGCCAAAGAGCCATTTTATCTTTCTCTTTGTATTAGAGTCTTTCCAGAAGGAGTAGAAATGGGACAGTCACAGGAAGATTTTATAATACCATAGTGGTAAAACTCCGTTGAAAACAATAGAACCTCATTTAGTTTAAAATAAGAAAGTAATTGGTTGGGTTTTATAAGGGGAAAATCCAGAGCAGAGAGCTAGCTGCAGGTATGGCTGAGAAATGAGATTTCAGCAAGATCAACAAGCAGCTGGCTGTCTCCTGTATGAGCTGGCCTCATTCTCAGGCAGGCTCTGCCTTCTCAGGGTGAAAGAAGGGGTCCCAGCAGGTCTTGGCTCTCCCAGACTCGGTTATTGCTTCTAGTGAGGTTGGCCTTCTCCACTCACTTTGTCAGAAAGTGCCAGTAAGATTCCGATTAGCGTGTCTTCGGTTGTGTTAACACTTTACAGGAAGATCATGAGAAGGAATGGGAACAAGAGAGCATGTGACACTGGAAGAATGAAGACAGAATTCTGGGCAGGCAAAATTAACAGACGGTCTCTGACAGCTCAGCCTCCTTCTTTCAAAATCAGAGCACACAGCACAGGGGATTATTGCAGGGCGAGAAGTCAGCTTTATAGACCAGGAGAGACAGGGCTGCTGTAGCGAGTGGGATAAGCTACTATTCCGGGGCCACCTCATTTCTATTACAGTATCTTGTTAAACTACCTTCCTCACTAGACTGCAAATTTCTTCTCCATTCAGAGTATCCTTAATATTCAGAATATTAAGGATTCTGAATATTCATCCCCAGTGTTAGCCAAGAGAATGTTAAAATTTACTGTTGGCTCCAAATAAAATGTTGAAGACATACCAAAGTGTCTTCCCTGTGGGAAGACACAGATCCAAATATTTCATGAAAAACATTATTCAGTTATCATTGTTATTATAATTAACAATGATAAGCCCTTGAATCTGATTTTTACTTTGTTGATTTCCAAGTGCTTTCACATACTTGAGCTCTTTTATACTTTCAACAATCTTGTCTGTTTTGTGGGTCTTGGTTAATACAACTGTCTAAGGCAATGATTTTCAGCCTTTTTAATCTCAGGGAACACAAACTGTTACTAAAATTCTGCAGCACACCAAAAGATATATATTTTTTGCCAATCTGACAAAAATAGGTATAAGTTTGAATTATTCACACCAGACAGCTATTGTTGTATTGGCTGTTGCCATTTCCTTAGGGAAAAGAGATCAGTGTCCCTGACTCAGTAGCCAGATATTGCATGTTTTAGAAATTTTGGAGGCACAGTGGTTGAAAATCACTGGTCTAAGAAGACATTATTAGGTGTCAGAACTCAATCAAAGTTTACATCTTCTGGCTGTTTATCCAGATTTATTCCTACTACCTGTGCTGAGTTCTTCTATTTTACTATGGGGTATGAAAGTATGAGACCAGAACATTTAAAAATGAAATAGATTCTGAAGCAGGAGAAATGTTTAGAAGATAAAGGGTAAAAGTTTTTGTTTTGTCATCTAAACAACAAAATCAAAAAGTAATAGAGCCAACAAGAACAAAACAAACAATATAAACAGGAACAATAATAAAATAGAATTTGACAAAAGAAATTGGTTTACATTACAACTTCGTTGGTTCTTAGTACTTGCTGGCCAAGTGACCTTGGGCAAATTAACCATAGAAACCCAATTCTAAGCTCTGTCACAATCCGGGATGGTGGGAACATCACGCCATAGTTTTGATATGAAAATCAAAATGGCCACAGGCAGAAAGGGGACCAGCAAGAGGAAGACAAATAAGACAGCAGAGAATCAGCTGGCTCCAGAACACATGCCGATTAGAGTTACGCTTAACAGTTCGTAGAACCCACGTGGGACTGACCCGCACTGAAGCCGACATCCTTCAAGCCATATCTGTGTAAAAGCATTGTACTCCTATTGATAGTGAAAACACAAAGTGCAATTTCTTGCCTGTCTCTGGGTACATTTCTTAAGTTACTAAAATAATCACTAAAAATTAGCCCTATACAATAAAGTCCTATCCAGTAAAAAAACAGTCATGGTGTCCAGCATCACAGAATATCCTCTTTCATGTGAGGCAAGACCTAAAATTAGTGACGCTCAGAGTCAAAACGTAATTTATAATGATAGATAATTGGTACCAAACTTAATACTTAATGTTACAAGTATTTATGTAAAGTAGGGATTCTTTTTTAAAAAAATTTTTTTTTTTATTTTTAGAGAGAGGGGGAGGGAGGGAGAAAGAGAGGGAGAGAAACATCAATGTGTGGTTGTCTCTTGTGCGCCCCCTGCTGGGAACCTGGCCTTCAACCCAGGCATGTGCCCTGACTGGGAATCAAACTGGCCACCCTTTGGTTCACAGGCCAGCGCTCAACCCACTGAGCCATGCCGGCCAGGGCCTAAAGTAGGGATTCTTACCCTGAATACTTCAGTGAAATTCAGAGGAACAGTGAACCTCAAAACTGAATAAAATTTGCATATGTATATACTTAAAATAATATTTTTGAAAGAGAGGACTTATATCTTTCAAACAGACCTTAAGGGATAAGGTTATGAACAACTATTGTAAAGTTTTACCGCTGTCCTACCAACTTACCTCTTACTGAATGCTTAAATACTACTAAAACATTGTTTTCAATCAGCTAAGTACACTTAGTAAGGCTTTAGTGTGTCTAACGTTAAGATACATTAATCTTAACATTAAATGTTGGGTTTCTACTTTTTTTTTTTGTCTCTAGGTAAGAGTGTGCATTTATCTGAGCTGAATTACATTCCAATGTTTCTTGGACTACTTAAAAATATCTTACAATATCATTTTTACTTTCTTCCACTTAAACTGAAATTGGAAAATACTCCCAACTGTGTTCTTCGTCGTATTTCCAAAAGAGAGATTGAATGAAACCAATCTCCATGGTAATGCTGTCCGCAGTTCCCTCTCACTGGAGCACCTCGCCAGCATTGGCTGGCACCCAGCTGCCCTGTGTTCCTGAGATAAAGCCTGTCCCAACCAGCACAGACTAAAGACCTCTTATTCTTGTTGCAATTCTTTTAAAACTTCCGATTGATGCCTCTCGGTTGGCAATTAATCATTTTTTCCTCTGCCCCGTGAGGTATTTCCTAACAGCTGCCTTAATCCTAACTCAAATTAAACTAAAATGGTGAATATGTTACTATTTATGTTGCATTAGTGCTTCACTAATCAAAAAAATTATGCAAAGGCCTTTTCTATTCTTTAAGAGTTGGTTGATTGTTTTTTTTCCCTCCAGAAATTTACTTTTTCATGGCACGACATTTCTATTTAGTAAATGAGGCTTGGGTCCCTCACAGTTGGAAAGAGCTGCCCTTCAAAGGAAAAATTACACCTACAGGTAATAATCTGGAGAGACGATTATTTAGCTAAAAGAAAGGCAACAGGAAGTTTTGTTCTTTAGCTGGAATTTGACAGAATCACAAATGCAGTTCAGCCAGGGTGCTCTGTCCTTGCCTTCTCTGGCTTTTTCCTTTAAATTTAGCTTCTGTCTCCTACTAGAAAATACACTGATCTTAGAAAGAAATGGGCAGTTTTAGGTCTTTTAGCTAGAACATTTCTTACCACTGAAATGTTTTCCCCCCACCTATCACACTAGTCCATACCCAACTGGCTTACTTCAGAAAATTAAGTTATCCGATAGGAAATATGCAAGCCACTCCTTTTGTAAACTAAGTCCCACACATGTGCAAAATATAGTTACTCAATTTGCAGTATCGTTACTCAATTTGATCTTGCACTGAAATTGAAACTAGTGATACAGATGTCAGCATCCAGAAAGCAGCGGAGCCAGGACTAAGAGAATTAGTCGGTACCAGATAGCCATGAGTCACCCTGAGCCACACACCCTTAAATCTCAAGGTCCAAGGCAGAGGCAACAACAGTGTAAAGTTCTCACGGTGATTCGGTGACAGAGCTGGCGTTTCACCTGGCGGTCGTGCCAGAGGTCAAACATGGAACGGCTTGGCTATCTGGAGTCTCACTGCAGTCGGAACCCTGTGTCTCGCCTCTGTGGTTCCTCAGGGCCCATTTCCCAGCTGCTCATTAAAGCCCATGTCAGCTAATCTCACACCTGACGTTTGTTTCTCTAAATTCTCCCCAAAATGTAAAAGCTGACACATTGGATCTTTGTTTTTCAATCACACTTTTTAAAAAATTAACTTTCTCTTTTTAGAGCCCTGAAATAAATGCCCTGCTTGTTGACCTTGCCCGTGTCCACTGGGTACACAAGAGCCTCCATCTACCTGGGACCTGCGGCACTCCAATTCAGTGACACCACATAGGTTGCCTGATTGGGAGTATTCACATCACAAAAATGGGCAAATGCCACAAACCAGTCCCCCATTTTTCCCCACGTTTCTTCTTTTACCATTCCACCCCCCACACCCTCAGTTAATCAGTTACCAGCACACCACTAGAACTAGGTACCTGGGTTTATACATTAAAGTTATAACCTTGAATAAATTATTTAACAACTCTGACACTCAGCTTCGTCCCTCTGTGCGATGGTAAGAATAATACTATCTACAGGTAAGGCAGTTCTGGGAATTCGAGGAGGCCATGGCCTTCCCAGTGCTCCTGCCAGCACGGGGCTCCCGCAGCTGCAGCTCCTGCTCAGTGTGGGCGTCGGTCTTTGGATCTCTCTGGATGCGCCTGTCTCTCTGGACTCTGGTGTGGTGGTTCGCTCTGCAATCTCAGCTCTCGGAGAAGTCCAAAGAAAGTCATTTGTTTTATGTTTGTCCAGATTTTTCCAGTTGTCAGGACAGAATCAGTCGATTTCAGGTACTTCCATAAACGGGAGTTTGAACTGATTTTTGTGGCCTCAAGCACTAGTCTCACTTGGAAATCCCAGCCCTCTCACCTTAAGAAAAACTCCTACCACTCGACTATCATAAGGTAATGCAGAATTATTTTTAAATAAATGATAACTAAATTTTGACACTGATAATGCTTTTTCTAGACAAAACATCATATTCACTACACTCTTCATCCCAGAGCCTGTGGGTTCCAGACATTTAGAGACTTTTCTGTCTTCATCAAAATGTGTTTACTCTGTGCTCTAACTTTTCAAAGTGTTCTATCCTACTGGTACGAATCTGTTAAATGATCTTGTTGAAATAACAGGCTTAGCCATGCCCTCCCCTCACTGATAGCGGGTTAGTTTTAATGGGGTTGGCAACATGGAGAGTGTTAGTGACCTCAAAGTGTCCATGTAAAAATATCATTGACAACAACATTTCCTTGGGCTTCTCAGAATTACCTGCACCTGCTCCAATGTGACATTTTGAGAAACCAAAAATTAAAGTGATCAGTAGCTAGTTTCATGGGACTGATTAAGATGTACGTCCTAGATTAGTGATTAGGATGAATGGCCTAGATTAGTGATTGTGATTAGGTTGACAAACAAATTAATGTGACTGATAAGTGTAGTGGAAAAAATTCTAAGACGGCCCCAAAGGTTCCAGTCCCCTGAGGTGCAGGCTCTGTATAATCCTCCGCCCTGGAGTGCAGACTGAGGAGACAGTTACTCACTTGATTAGGGTAGGTACGGGCAAAGTTGAAGTGATTCTGCACCTGTGATTAAGGGTGCACATCAGCTGCCTTTGAGTTAATCACAAGGCTGATTATCCTGGGTGAGACTTATATAATCAGACCTCTGTCAAGAGATTTAAGTAGAGAGATTGTTCTCCTGGCTTTGAAGAACAAAAAAATCTCCAATGGGAACTGCCAGTAGAGCAGGGCTAACGCCTGAGAGTGCTCTCTAGGAACCGAGAGTGCCCCTGAGCCAACAGCTAGCACAAAAATAGGCATCTCGATCATACAGTCACAGGCAAATAAGTTCTGCCAACAACCCAGGGAGGCTTGGAACCACGTATTTCCTTAAGAGAGCCTGAAGATGAAGACTCAGCCAGCCGATAGCACTGCTTTCAGCCGCGTGAGACTCTGAGCAAAAGATCCTGCACAAATTGTGACTTCAGGCCCACGGAAACTGAGATAATAAACACTGTTTTAAGCCATTAACTCTGTGTTAATTTTTTTTTTGTAGCCATAGAAACCTATTCATGGCTCCAAAGAGGAAAACACAGTCCCTGGTAGGCATCTTTGCTTCCTTGAGAGAGGATATTCCAATCTGGGAATAGTGCTCTGGCAATACATACCAGGTTACACAGAAAGCTGCCAACATGAACAGACATTCCAAATTTCCAAGTAATCCACCGCTGCTACATCACCCGCACTCTCTGTTCACCCCTCAGCTGCATGGGGAGCCACTTATGATCAGTGATGAAGGAGGAAATGTCCCAATGGCCCAAGCATTGGGGCCACAGATAGGTCGGCCTGGTATGTGGGTGCCAGGGAAAGGTAGATGTTGGCAGTTTCATTATAGCCTCACTCACGAATGGCCTGGCAGGACAGTTACAACTGAGCAGAACTTCAGAAAACATGTCAATTTTCCCATATTTTGTGGACAGATCAGTGCCCCAAATTTAGAACATACAGGAACACATGGGCAGTCGCAGAGTGGTCTGGCTGGTTAGTTCATGATGACAAAGAAAAGAATTAGAAAATTTGGGGCAGATGCATGTGGGTAAACACATGGAATGGATACAATGTATAAACATCTGTATGCCCCATGTTAATTCCCACCTGAGAGCATTTGCAATAAAGAGGCACAAAAATAAACATGCGGATAAAATGATTTGTCCAGCTGGTATAAAAGAGCCTCTACCAACTCGGTGCTGCCATGCTTAGCCCATGAAAGAAGTGGTTGCAGTGACAGAGATGGAGACCACGGATGGGCTCAACAACATGCCCTACCCCCTTACAAGGGCCAAGTAACTACTGCCACTGCCCAATACCTGACATGCCAACAACACAGACCAAAGCTGAGCCCGCAGTACAGGACATTTCCCTTGAGGATACTGCTTGCCAATTGGTGGTAAGTTGATTGCATTGAGCTAGTGATTCATTATGGCAGCAGTGGCACACCAATTGGGTAGGAGCTCCTCTTCTCTGTATCTAGGGTGTAGGCAAGCACCACCATACAGGGTTTATGAAACATTTGATCCATATTCACAGGATCTCGTATAACATCATATCTGCAAAGAGCACACTTGTGCAGTAAAGAAGGTGTGAGAAAAGTCCTGTGACCACGGATCCATGAGCCATATTCCATAAGTCATCACCCAGAAGCTGCCAACCCAGTGGAGCATTGAAACAGTTTGCTGCAGGCACAGTTGCAACTCCAGCTCAGAAATGCTGCTCTGCGAGGATGGTGGGTGGTCATCAACCAGAAAGTAACTTATCCATGCAATCAAGGGATTTTATATAGTGCCGTCCCCAGTAGCAGAATGCCTGGGTCCAGGAGCAAAGTGGTGAAGGCAGGAGTGACCGACTCATTGCCCTCCCAAAGAACCACCTGGGGAATTGGGGCTTATTGTCCCCACAGTGCTGGGCACCAGGGTTAGATGCCATGAATCCCAAAGGAAGAACTCATACCAGGGTTTGAAACAAGCCTCTTGTTGACTATTAAATAATGCTGTTACCTGAGCATTCCAGGTCCTTTGCATTCATGGACCAGCAGGCAAGAAGCAGGACCTTTACCCTGTTAGGAGGAAGCAGGAATGTGTTACATAATAGGGACTTGGAGAAATATGTTTGGCATCCAGGTGATCCTCCTGGTCACTTCTTGGCAGGCACTCCCTTGTTCAAATCTTACAGTCTACACAGTCTCCTTCATCTGTGTAAATAAACACAGCACCTGGGTATGAGAAAGCCATGCTGGTTAGGGCCCCAGGTCCCAGTGGATAAAAAATTTTCATAGCGTATTTTCTATTCCCATCTTCTTTATACTTCTGAGAGCAAAGGCAATATCTTCATTAAGTTTAATATCTCAAAGTATACATTTTAACTTCTTTCGTGACTTATTATTTCAAGAATTACTAAGAATGGTTATTTAACTCTAGCCCAGATAGATAATCTATATTCTTTCCCAGTAGGGAAAACAAAAAACAAAACACTAAACAAGAACAAGATGCTATTTGCCATTTATTTTAGAAATTAAGTATTTACTACGCCATAACTTGGGAGGAAAATATTGTCCAAGAGTGAAATTTTGATCACGACTGCTGATTGTTTTTCTTGACCTTCAAGAGTGGAGAGTTTTCAGCTTCGCAAGCAGCTTGTCCAAAGGGAGATCCCCGCTGGCACGAAACCCTGCGGAGGAGAGTGAAAAAGGAGAAGCAACAACTGGTAGCGAAGGAGTATAAACTGTAAGAAAATATTATGAACAACTATATGCCAACAAATCGGGCAGCCTGGGGAAATGGATAAATTCCTAGAAACATACAATCTTCCAAAATTAAATCCGGAAGAATCAGAAAATATCCGTAGACAGATTACAACTCAGGGAATTGAAGCAGGAATCAAAAAACTCCCAGTAAACAAAAGCCCTGCATGGGATGGTTTCACAGGGGAATTTCACCAAACCTCCAAAGAAGGACAAACACCTCTCCTTCGCAAACAATTCCAAATAAAAATTCAAGAGGAAAGAAGATTCCCAAGCTCATTTTAAAAGACCTGCCTTATCCTACTTCCTAACCCAGATAAAGACACTACGAAGAAAGAAAATTATAGGCCAAAATCTAATTTGTACAATGAAATACTACTCAGCCACCAAAAAGGAGGAAAGCTCATCCTTTGCGACAGTGTGGATGGACCTGGAGAACGTTATGCTGAGTGCAATAAGCCAGTCAGAGAAAGACAAATATCAGATGATTTCACTCATACGTGGATTCTAACGGACAAAATAAACTAACAAACAGAATAGAAACAGACTCATAGACACAGAGAACAGACTGACAGCTGTCAGAGAATAAGAGGGTTGAGAGCTGGGAGGAAAAGGTGAAGGATTAAGCAAAGTAAAATAAAAACTCATAGATACAGACAACAGTATAATTACAAGAGGGGAAGAAAGATGGGGGAATAGGAGAGGGTATAGGTGAAAATAAATGGTCATGGAAGGAGACTTGAATTGGGGTGGTAAACACACAATACAATATACAGATGATGTAATATAGAATTGTATACTTGAAAAATATAATTTTATTAAACAATGTCACCCCAATAATTTTTTTAATTGGGAAAAAAAGAGTAGAGAGTTTGTCATGGCATGTATTAAGATGATAAAAGGTTTTTGAAGTAATTTTTCTCTGAGGAACAATAGTATTTTATCACATAATCTATCTCAGAGGACAGGTAAATTTTTACCTGTTAAAATTAAGTATAATCTAAGAAAAATATAAACAAGTTTAATAAATATTCCCAACCGAAAAAAAGAGGCTCATAAAGTCATTTGGAATGGTTAATTTTGAATTTTCCTTTTCCTTATCCTTTTTATAATGTAAAATAGTAGAGAATTAAGATTTGGCACTGATTTTCAAATCATTTGGTTCAGCTTCCTCACTTTAAGAGAAAGAAGTTAGAAATTTTATTTTAGCTACCTAGGGTCATGCTGCTAATTACTGCCATAATTCCCAACTAACATGCGTTGAAATCTGTTGTAAAATGTTCTCTGCCCCAGTGTTCTTGGAGCAATTATAGCAAGTATTATTTATTCCATATTTCTTAATGACAAATTTCTTATTTTTTTTAATTTGTGTGTCTGCTTTTCAAATTCTAACAAAACTTTAGTTTACCATCTGTATTTTTATTTTTCCTTGAAAAGTATTTCCCAAATATTATATTTAAAGGGGCTTACTTATTATGTGCCTATTTAATATTAAAATATAGAATAATCATGTGTAGAAAAAGACTGTTTACTCAATACACACTTTTCTAATTCACAAGATATTTAGAATTTGTCTTCTGTATCTCTGACGTACGTATGCTGCTTCTAAGGATACCAATGTGAGCATCACAAAGATTTTAAAAGTTTTCAGAGTTCACTTGAGGAAAAAACCTGTTCAAAGTGGGCAGCACCAAACTGAAAGTAGTTAGGGGAGTTGCCCAGACAGGCACTTTGGGAGAGACTTTTGCAGAAAAAAAAAAAGAGAGGCAAAGTGAAGGACTTACTGATTGGCTGTAGTTTAAAGTCTGCTTCACTGTGATTGGTGTCCTTAAGTTTGGATTTTGTGACCTTGAGGCATTTCCCGGCTCGGATGGCAGTTGGCTGGCACAGGCCTACCGGCCATAAAGCCCGCTTAGTCTAACGGCCTCCTTTTTAAATTGACAGTATGAATATAAGTAGACTCCTTTTGAAATGTTTGTTTTGCTTAGATTTTGTGTCTCTTAGGTCTTGGATAATTTTTGCTAGATACAAGTGTTGTTTTTTTTTTTTTTTTTTAACTCTTACTTGAACTATTAGTGATTCAATGGAGTTTGTTAATGTTTAGAATGTTTCTAATAACCTATGATTGCCAATTTTTCTTCCTTGGATCTGTTTGTCCTTTCCCCTTTTTCTTTGCAATTACATGAAATCTGATAGCTTCAATTTGTTAGAGTTTGATAGCTTTAAAAATAATTTAGTAGCTGTAAAATAGAATGAATAACTTCGAGTTAATTTAATTTGGGGGTTATTCTTCACCCCATCTCTTTCTTATCATAATTCATCTCCATAATTCATCACAGATTTAATTCGTGCTTTGAAAAATATGAGATATTTGTGATGCAGTGGTTTTATATGACATCACTTTTTCAGGGCTTCACAATTGAATTTTATTGTTATCTTTTTTAGCTTATCAACACAAATGACATTTTATGTACTTATGGCTTCTGTATGGTATGCACTTCAAAATATTTTTCACAAATGGAGCCAGAAAGTAAATCATGAATTGCTTTTTATATGATTTATTGCTACTGATATGGGTGCCACAAACTTCAAAAATAAGTACAGTTCTATCTATATTTATATTTGCAAATGATTTATGTGCCCATTATAAGAGAGGGATCTGTGTGGATAATAAGACACATTCTCTCTGCCACAGCTTATTAACATCATGGTAATAATAACACTTTGCATTTATGTTTCATATTTCTGTTGGGAACTTCAGAACTTTCCTGGATCAGGGTCAAGGAATATAGCTGCCTCTAGCGGAGAGCACCTCGATCACTAAATAAAATATAATTTTGTGTAGGACATCATATGTTTTATCCTCAGCATGCTTTAAGAACACTTCAATAAGAAATATAGCCCTGGCTGGTGTAGCTCAGTGGATTGAGCACGGGCCTACGGACCAATTCCCCATCGGGGCACATGCCCGGGTTGGGGACCATGTCCCTAGCACGGGTTGCACTAGAGGCAACCACACGTTGATGTTTCATTCCCCTTCTTTCTCCCTTCCTTCCCCTCTCTCTAAAAATACATGAACAAAATCTTTTAAAACAAGAAATTTAGTTATTAAAAGATATATTGTTTGAATTTTAGGCATAAATAGTTTCAGTGTTAATCAAGTAGACTGAAGTAGTAAAACAGTTGACAACTATTCATGAGAGAATTAAGCATGCCATGTTCTTTGGGAAAGCACATTTCAAAGTAGCTTGGGTGCACAGTTACTCATTTCCTCTGCCACGTCATTCAAGAATGTGTTCACCTTTTAATGTTTTGCAGGCCTGCATTTACATCATTGTGCATCACTTACTTTTAAAATACCTCCCACTCAATCATATAAATTCAATTATCAAAAAGGGCTTTGGTGGGGCAAAATGGATTTTATGCTTGAACATGCCATGCGCAACAACTCTTGTACTATCTGTTTTTACAAATCAGCATAAAAAAATAAAAAATGGATTTCTTCAAGATTTTCCTACTTCATGAAAGGATTGATGGTGGTTGTTTTTAATTTCACAGAAACCTGTACTTAGAAAGGGATCCATTTAGCTACAAGCTTATCTACTATAAATTTGACATTATGTTCAGAAATGAAAAGTACCATGGATAGTTAAAATAACCTATAGAGAAAGAAAAAGTCCTAAACGCATCCCCCAATATCAGTAAGAGAATCATTTAAAAACCTTGAAAATAGACCCCAAATTGAAGCTATCATCTATATTCAATTGTGAATTTTTTTAAAGCCCCTTTGCAGCACTTCTTTCTCCCAGACCTTCCGAATCCCTGGCCCTGGAGCTCTGTGTCTTTGGCTGAAATCTGGGTGCTGGGGTCTTCGCTGAGGTCGCCCCAGGCATTCTTGCTCTTCTTAGAATCCTGCCAGGAACCAAACGTTTTCCACTTTCTGAGCATCAAAAGCTCCTGTCTGTATGTTTAATTTTTTAAATAGTTGTCTTTTGTTTGAAAATGCCATGTCAACTAGATAAATTTGTTTACACTGATGTATTTTAAATGATCATCATTTCTCTCTATATTCTGGTTTGTAGGTAATATTTTTACATTGCAAAGTGATTAGTCTTCACATAATACATTAACCTGATGGTTTCCAACTTTTTCTTTTAACAAAATGTCATCATTTTTTTGCCATTTTCAAAGACAACCATATATTTTCTCTAGATACAAAACAGGTAAAATTGGAAATGCTCTGAAGAGTAGAAGACAGTGACAACCCTAACTTTTGCTCTTTGAGATGATGTTAGTGTTAAGTAGCCAGATATTGATAAGGAAGGGTGCGAAGGAAACCAAACATTATTAAGCATAATCAACTAGGAAGCATAACCTGTTTAACCAGGAAGCTACAGCTTCACACAGTCCAATATACAGCAGCATTGCCCCTCCAAGGAGGTTAACGACCCTTTTTTCCCCATGTCGGGGCCAGCTCACCGTCTGGTACCAGATTACTGTCGGGGGAGCAGGAGAGGTAAAGCACGTGGGCAGTAGAAGTCAGATGGCACAGTGAAAGGAGCTGCTATGAGGCGTGTGCAACAGGAGTGACCATAGAGGTCTGTTCATCCAGCTCAGGAAAGGGATCTATTGGTTAGGGAACCATTCCAGAAAAAAAAAACTATGCGTAATGATTTAAGTCCAGCCTCTTCGTGAAGTAATTACATACATGTTCATCTTATTCAGACTTTGTGTCATGGCATGTGCTCATGTGTACTTACAAAGTGGTTGAACTAAGTCTATTGCTAACATTTCCCACATGAGTTAATACATTAGCTTAAGGAAATGATTTAAAGTTCTCTACTGCACACAAGGCTGTTGTTTACAAAGGAAGAATGCTGAGCTATGAATAAACAGCCTGGTGAACATGAAATGGAGGAAATGTCAAGCAAGTAAATAAAACTCAATGCAGTGATTTAAAGTCCTAAGACACAAACTGGATTCAAACACACACTCAGAAGAAACATGCCTATGTATTTTAATCACAGCGCTAAGATATAAAAAGCTTGGATTTTTTATGGTTGTTAATCAAATGCAATGTTTTTCCATCTAGTCACTTTATCGTATTTTTTGTTGTCTAATTGGTTCTTAAATTTGATCATTTAATCAAGAGGCTGATTAAAAGACCTTCAACACTAATGAATGGAGGTCTGGAACATCAAGTGGCTTGCATGTGGATCATTCATAGTCAGAGGAGAGTAGGGCTAGATTTTCTGATTTCCAATGCAGAACTCAGTCTCTTAGCAACGCTTTCTTTTTGGGCACTGGTTCAAACATCCCGTTTCTTTACTAGGAATGATATTACTTGTCGAAGCACAGTGTTCTCTACCTAATTATGATTTGTCACATAGGGGTTTTACAAGATTTCCTTATCAGATGCAAAAAAAGATTTTAAAAATAATTTTGACATTCCTTGACATAGAAGCAAAGATTATCGATGTCTTCCCCCACCCACCCACACACACCCTATAGAAAAGCATGGAATTGTAAAACCCAAAGAAATTCTTCCAGAATGGAAACCAATTAAATATGTACAAGAGAACTAGAGACTGAGAGAGGAAGACTTGCCAATTATTTAAGAGCACAAACTCTGGAGGATCTGGACCTGATACAACAGTTTGAAGAAAGAAAGAAAGAAAGAAAAAAAAAAAACAGAGATGGGGGAACCCGCAAGGGAGACTCAGAGTGAAGAGGCCATAGCAAAGCGGGCAGCGAGGAGGGATGGCGTCCTGGAAACGAAGTGAAGGAAGTCTCTCAGGGAAGGTGGTCAGCTGTGTTGGATGCTGGTATCATATGTGTCTCTAGATGATTTGCAGATACATTCATCTTTACTGAAATCTATCTGAATTAGTAAAATAATAAATATTACTACCATCACTCAATGAAAATTGTGTTGAGCAGTTCTTAGAGTCAGAGATATGATTGGTATCAGAGATGCAAATATATCCCATGCCCTAGGAACATGCAGCCAGATATGAGATATGATCTCATGCTCTCTGAAGCCTTTCTCTCTCTTGTGGAATGAACGAGAGACAAGAATAGTAAGTATCACTGGCAGTAAGGATCCCACGGTGTGAGCATCCTTATCTTCTCCAAAGAATAGTCATTAATTTATATAGCCCAGGTAGAATAGGAGGTTTTTCTTTCAGGCTCCATATCATGGTAAGTCTCCAGTGGTGAGAGTGTTACAGGTTTTGGCTGTTTTGTGTGTGTGAATTCAGTTAGTTCAGGATTCTCAGCAGACAACTATTTAGGTGAAACATAAATCTACATTGAGATTCTTGTGAGACTAAGATTATGAAAATTCATAGTTCAGAGTCTATCCTAAAAATTTTCTTAAAATTTAACATCTAGTAAATTTTTAGTTTTTGATTGGAGGTTAATTGGGTTTGTGACTTTTTGATAGTTTCAGATAATCTTCAAGCTTTCTATGAAGATTTTTACTTTATACTTTTTTTCTGCCTTGAACATTGACCTGTTCCCACAAGAGTAATTTTTAGCATAGGGATATAAATTATCCCTATGATTGAATGAATATAAATTAATACCACAAAGCCTTGAACTTCATACTTAAATACATTTAAAATGATTATTAAAACCTTTGAAATGATGAAAAATGAGATGGGAAATTTTTAGAGAAGAGACTCAAGTATCTCAGCTCCATCTCCAGAGAAGGGAAGAAGGAGTGGGAGGAGGTCACTTGAAAGGGGAGGGAAAAAGAGCCAAGAAAAGACTAGAAAAGAAAAACCTATTTGGAGAATATTTGATATCTGGGGCTTCAGTCTATAGTTACTGCCTCTGTCCCTCCATTTTCCTCTTCCTTCCTCCCACAGTTACTGTCCAATAGCATCCTACATTTAGAATTCTCCAGAGGAGGGGATGAGTTTGTCATTCACTCTTACCCACTTCCTTGGAGAACAGAAGAAAAAGGAGAGAAAAAAATCCCTCTTTCTTTACATCTCAATTGCATTAATCATTTAAATAACATCTTCTTATTATCATTCTAATGTTATACTTAAAAAGGTTAACACACAAATCACTCAGCATGGAAAATTGTGCACAGTTCTCCAAATTTCAAAGCTACTCATTAGATTTTACAGTTAATAAATTTGGTGGAAGCATTGATACCCAGGTCAGGAAGTGGTTATGAATCTCCAGTGTATTATGATGGGCATCTTAGAAGCGATTTAAGATATAAGAAACATAAAATAGCATTCATATCTTAGAGCAGATTTGTACAAAGTGTTCACAATCCCTCAACCATCATTAGGAACATCAAATAGAATATTACCAATATCCCAGAAGGTCCCCTCAATGCTCCCTTATATCTACTTTCTTACCCCTTGGAGGTAAATGCCCTTGATTTTAAAACCATAGATTAGTTATGTCTGTTCTTACAATTTATATGAGTGTGATCATACTGTATTAAATTATTCCATATCTGTCTTCTTTCACTCAATGTAATAACTTTGAAATCGATTATGTATTTTTGAGCTTAGTTGTAGGTCATTCTTTCTTAGTGATGTGTAGCAGTGAATGTTACTATATAGCTATATAGCATTTCATTCTGTTAATATACTACTATTTATTCAGTCTACAATTATGAACATTGTGAGAGTTTCCAGTTCAGGAATTTTATGAAAATAATACTATAAATATTCTAGTGATTGTGTTTTGTGAAAATATATACATGCATTTCTGTTAGATATTCCTAAGGGTGAAATTTCTAAACTATAGGTTAAGCATAAGTTCATCTTTAGTCAATACTACCAAACTATAAATTACATCAATTTTCAATCTCAAGAGAAGGTATGAGAGTTAAGGTTGCTGCTGCACATCCTCACCAAAAACTATTTTTAAAAAGTTTTTAAAATGTTTTTTGCTTTAGTCATTCAGATGGATATATAGTTGGAGTTTATTGTGATTTTAATTTGCATTTCCCTGATGACTGAGAAATGTTGAACATGGTTTTATAAGTTCATAGGCCATTTTGATATCTGTTGTGAAATGTGTGTATAAGACTGTAAGGTATTTTATCTATTTTTAATGGTGTTGTCTTTTTATGACTAGAATTGTAACAGTCCTGTGTGTATTCTTCATTAGAGTTCTTTGTTGATGTATGTATTACCAATAACCCTCTCAAATGTGCTTGTGAATGATCACATTGTGAAAATTAAAAGCAATTCAGAGCACTAACAAAAATTTGGTTTTTTACTTTATTTTTCTCTTTAATCAATAAAATATCAAGTGATATATGTTTATAGAGAACATTGCTTAAAATAAAATGTTTGTGATTTAAAAAATTTTCATGATTATTTAGCAATAATCACTCAAATAAATTCTCCAAGAATACATATAGGAAATAGTTTGTCATTTGAAGTGTGTTGATTTCAATAACAAATTATGTGTTTTGTTATTTGGTTCAGAAACATATATTCTGTGATAAGGAAACTTATTAAACAAAGTTTGTGGTATCCCTTAAAAAAAAAAAGCTGTCACTCTAGGACACTGCCCCACCCAGACCTCCAATGATGATCTTATTATCAATCCCATCAGTCACTTCGGATAACTCATGCCCTTCATGGGCCAACTGAGTTCTGCCCTTATTTCACAGCAGAAACTGGGAACACTCCTTTGTTTCAGCCTGGTGACCTCTTACAGAGCTAAACATACTCAGGCTATTTCCCTTCACAGACTACCTTTTTTATTTCCTCTCTGACTCTTCCAGTTATTTTGCTCATTTGATTTTTATTCATGTTCAAGACAAATTCTTGTCTGATCATCATCTCTGTGAAGCTTTCATTGTAATTTTGACCAACCTTCATTCATCTTTCCTTCTACAAACAACACCTTAAAATTTTTCTTTTTTGTTTCATTTCAAAGAAAACATACTATTGAAAAATAATAAAAAACTAGAATTACTCATATTCTCACAATCCCAATCCAGTACATCCATTGGTTTTACCTATTACCTCCTACCTGGACAATTAGTTTTTCATAGATACAATGATAGGTACACACTGTATTACATTTCCTTATGTGCTGCTAACATCGTATTATAAACACATTTCTAGGTCTTCCATGTAGAACCTTTAAATGGTGCCATGATATTTTATCATGTTAATATAACATGAAGTATAGCACATCTTTCTTAATGCTAGATACTTGGGGTTGTTTTTTTTTTTTAAACCTCCCTAATATATTGTGTCTGAATTTTTACTGAACTTATAACTTATCTATTGCAATACTCATATATTATTTCATGTTGTATCTTAGTGAGTCTCAACCCCATTAGACCCAATCTCTTTGTTAATGACTGATACGTGGTGACACTCTCTTTACTATATCCTGAAATAGAAGTCATGGGCGAACTAAGCATGTACACACATCATCCCATCGTTGGAGGACACTAAAGTAGCAACACCCCCTGATCTGCCAGTGTGCCACAGGGCCGTCAGGTCCCTGCTTCTCTTTACTGGCATCTCCTAGGATCCCAGGGGGAAAAAAAAAAAAACAGAGAAAGCTTCCGTACTATACTCAGAATCACCTCACATCTCGGACAACTGAAAGACTCACAGACCAGCTTCTGGCCTAAGCCTCTCACATTTTTTAAAAAAATTACACTTTTCCCCAGAAAAACTTCAGTAAATGTTGTCTCCCGTCATATTCGAATCACTGTGGAGAACACAGCTTGGGCTGTGTTATTTTGGACAAAACAAGTGAAAAGACCGTGACAAATGGCAAATAACAGGAGCTTCCTTTTTTGTACAAAAAAGAAATCACGGTCTCTTTTTTCCTTCTCTCTTTTGCTTTCTCTATTATGAATGGTAGTATTTATTTCTTATCTTTTGAGTAGTTAACCTGAGGATTTTTTTCTTTTCTTTTCTTAGTGTAGAAAGACAACCAGTTCTACCTACTGTGTATTATTACTTCACATGTACAGAAACAACTTTTTATTTGATGAAGTCAAAGATATGACTTCTTTATTTTCATTGAATTCTTCCTAAATTTTTATTTTCACTTTAAACCTACAAATCCATAACTGCAATGCAGAAAATGTTTTTGATTCTTAAAGCTGTTGCTCTTGTCCTTTAGCAAACAACGATGTACTGATGTACTTCTGAAAACCTCAATAAGAACAGAAAATTCATTTTAAAGAGACCACATTTTTCACAATAATCACATAGGTTTCTTTTTAGAAAATGAAAGTAATCAGTAACATAAATCACAGATGTGCTATGAGAGATACGATGATTTAAAAATTTATCTTTTCTTGTAAAATATTTTGTTTCTAGGTTTATTTATAGACAACGAATACCAGTGTGCTACAAAGTTTGCGTAAATCACATTTAGAATTTATAAACCTGAGCCCTGGCTGGGTAGCTCTGTTAGTCAGAGTGGCATCCTGATATGCCAAGGTTGCATGTTCAATCTCTGGTCATGAAACATAAAAGAATCAGCCAATGAATGCATAAATAATAAGTGGTACAACAAATCGATGTCTCTCTCTCTCTCCCTCCCGCCATCCTTCCCTCTCTCCCTCTCTAAAATCAAGAAATACAAAAATTTTAAAAGACTTTACAAACTTGAGACATCTACATTACTAACTTGTTAAAAAAGCATCACTAAAGTTTTAATTGATTTTATTTTTATTTATTTTCATCAAATTGAAATTGGCTTTTTATGAGATTGGTGGCAAAGTCAGTTTTTTAAAAATGCCCAGAACTTTTTAAGTGATATCATAGTTTCCTTAACGCAAAGTTGAGTTTATTAAATATCACCCTAGTGGACATTCCCTTTAAAAATAATCCAACAACTATCTAAATAATTGAAGACATAACTAAGTGGTGTGATTGTAAGTATGTGGTGAGTATGATGATCTTCAACTTATTTATTGGCTTTCTTCTCCCCCTCCTTCTCAACCTTACAGCCTGATCTAATGGGAAAAAAGGATTGGAGATAATCACGTCCCTTACACTGCATGGGGGAGTGGGATGTGCGTGGCAGGATTTTGCATCACGCTGTGCAGAACAGTCTTCTTTGGCATCCCTCTGCCTCTCCTGCTACCTTCTTGGGTCCCTCCTCAGACCTGCAAGTGTAAGGTCCTGCTCCAGAAATCACCAATGGGTGGGGGGGGGGGGGTGAAAATCATAAGGGCTGAAGTATTAGTCATCATTTTAGATAGTTAAAAGACAAAAAATGAAAATTAACCCCTTAAATTTTTTTCTTCGTTTTTAGTTACAGTTTACTTTCAATATTATTTGGTATTAGTGTTTCAAGTGTACAGCACAGAGGTTACATGGTTGTATACTTCACAAAGAGACCACTCCCGATACTCTCATCACCCACCTGGCACTATGCGGAGTCCCTGCAGTGCTGTTGGCTGTATTCACTGTGCTGTACTTTACATGCCCGTGACTGTTTTGTAACAGCCAAATTGTACTTCTTAATCCCTTCACCTCTTTCATCCAGTCCACTCTGGCAACCATCAGTCTGCTCTCTGTGTCTATAAATAGTCTGTTTTGATTTTGTTTATTGGTTAATTTTGTTCTTCAGATTCCACATGTAAGTGAAATCATATGGTATTTGTCTTTCTCTTATTGACTTGTTTTTCTGGACATATACCTTCTAGTCCATTCATGCTGTTGCAAATAGTCAGATGTCATTCTTTTTTTATGGTTGAGTAATATTCCAGTATGTGTGTGTGTGTGTGCGTGTGTGCGTGCGTGCACGCGCGTGTCACAGGTTTTTTTTTTTTATCTATTTGTCTATTGGTGGGCAATTTGGGTTGCTTCCGTATCTTGGCTACTGTAAATAACACTACAATAACATAGGGGTGCATATATTCTTTAATTTCATGTTTTGTAACCCCTTACATTTTTTATTTAAAAAATTTTTTTAATTAATTAGGTTTTTCATTTAAGGAAAAATATAACTGGAAATATTTAAAAATATCTAAATTAACCCACACCTATGACTTCAAACTTTACTGCTAGTTTATTACGGGTTAAATGAGAGAAACTGGGGCCACTGTTGACTCCCCAGCCAGTTCATTATAGCACAAATTTGGTTGATAAAAGGAACGTTTTGAGCAATTGATTTTTGACAGAAGTCAAAGTGTAAAACTTTCTAAGTTATAAAATGTTATAAAAACTTAGAGAGGAAAAGTAATGGTATTTCAGTTCTTTCTTGGTAAAATACTTGTAACAAAATTATATTCCTAGAAGCCAAAACCAAAAATATGGAGACATCAATGCATATTCAACATGAAGTTAATAAATCTAATAAAATGTTCATGTGCTCACATGCTTCTGAGAAACTTTTTAAAAATGTAATTTTCATACGCAATAGGTTAAAACCTATATGGAGAGGCCGAAGTAGGCAGAGGCTTTCTGACATTCAGAGAAGCCAAAGGGAAAAGAGGATTGTGAGTACATTGAGACTGAACTCGGGATATATTTATGTTTGTTCCTTCCACACAATAGTGAAGTTAACACTGGGAGTCCCAAAGCAGAAAAAGCTTCCTGAAAAATGCCTGCACCACCTGTGCCCGCTCCCCCGGGTCATGCAGGTGCGGGGCCAGAGATCATCTTGTAGGGAGAGCGTGGCCTATGTCCGCAAGCCCTGGAAGTATGTGGGTGATGGAGAGGAAACAAGGATGGGGATAAATGAGGCAGAACAACTGACATATTAAAGTTGGAATTCTCTTTCTCTTTCTCCTTTGGAAAATAATATGAAATCATTGATGTGTTAAGAAAGCATAAAAATATACAATCAAAAGATGAAGAGAAAAAGATATAAGAGGGTATATTAGGCAGTTAGTTAATAAGACTGTCACATTACTTGTCTGGATTTTATGATATTTATGGTACCAGCTTCTTGAAATATCTGGTTTCTATTGATTCATGTCTTCATTATAAAGAAAAGTTCATCTAATACTTGATAATGTACTTGTGACTTTAGAATCTTTTTCTTAAAGGAATTTCCCCAGATTGTATAATCTTCTGTCCCCACCAACCCGGGGCCTATCCCTCAATGGAGTGCACTGACTGTCCCTTTCAAAGCGACACATTGCCCACTGACACGAGGCAGGATAAGTGAGTCCAAGAAAAACCTCGTCTTCCACAGCCTACTATTCCTGACACCACGTAATATTACAACGCTGACACGACTCGGACGCACCAGTGCCGCCTTCCCGCAGACCTCTCGGTGTGCGTAATGCAGTTCATTGGCAGGGTTCTCCCTCTCTCTCTCTCTCTCTCTCTCTCTCTCTCTCTCTCTCTCTCTCTCTCTCTCTCTCTCTCTCTCTCCAGGTGATAGGGTCTTGAACTCTCTAGGATCTCTGCAATCCTAAGAATTTGTTGTGGGAAATGATAGCACCCTCAGTAACATGTGGGAGAATGATAGCTCAGAGAGTTTCCATAAAGGACTGGACGACTAAAAACTACAAATCTAATTTTCAGTTTACGCTGTACTGCTTTCCTGTCTTTAGATCAGTCTTTTGGGACAGTGTTGTGCTTTTATTACTAGAGGGCAAAGTTCTTACCTAATTAAGAAAAAAGAAAAAAGAAGAATATACTCTTTCTTAACCCACAAAATCCTCTGAACCCTGAGGTCAGACCAATCTAAATAGACTGACATTTTCTACATTCATTTCAAATAGTTAGCATCTCAGGAGAGTAAATCTAGTAGCTGGCCTTGGTTGAAACATTTGAGGAGTATGCATGCTGAATGGATCTTTACATAGTTGTTAGATGTGTCTTCACAGACACTGAGCAGAATAAATTAACATGGATTGACCTCATATGAGACAATTTCTAAATAGTATTGGGACCTGAGGAGAGACAGATCATCCCAAATGGTTTATTATTTCCTGACAGAAGAATATGCATGTATTAATATTTGGTCTGACCCTTTATGTGACCAATTTCTTGCTTGTACACCAAGGGTCCAGTAGCAAACATTCGCTGAAATCAAATTCATTATAGTTTATTTTGACTCATATGATCGAGCAGATATCTTTATTTGATCCTTCTTTCTAAAAAATAATAGCAGTAACCAATTCATGAGAAAGAATCGTTCGTGCCTCCATTGCACAGCATCCTGGCGATTGAAATGCTGGTGGCATCAGAGTTCCTGCGCGTGGTTCTTCCCAGCCGACGGAAGGTTGCATTTCTCTAATGAGTAATCTCTCACATCAGATGCTACACATCTAGCTTTCTAAACTGTAGACCGGTGTGTGTGTGTGTGGGAGGGGGGGTGCAATAAACAAAGAAATACTTTATGACTTCGGTTAAACACTTCCATTTTCTATTTTATTTTTTCTTCTCTATGAGCTCCCTCTTCACAATTGTACATCTTCTCACAGTTGTTGCAAATTTGGAAACTGACTGGGTGGGTCCTTTCACGCCAGCACCATACAAGCAGTGTTTCTAACTGAAGGCAGGGTGGCAGAGTAAACAAGGTGAGTGCACCTTGCCTTTTGCTAGATAGTATATTGAGTGCAAGCTACATATAAATATACCCCATTTTCAGTTTGCACTCCACCACATATGAGAGTGCTACTCAGGAAAAAGCCAATGTGTGTCAGTAACGAAGTGTTTTAGCAATGCAGAGCCTTTCCTTTGCTTTAGCGTTGCCTGTGGGGGCATAGCATTCATGGTACCAGAGGGAGAATGCAGTTAAGAGTGTCTGATTTTTTTTAATCCATACCGATTCATAGCAATAGCTGGTGTACTAAATAATTCTCTGTTACCATTATTTTAAACATGGGGTAAGCAAATGTGGGCAGGGTAGAGTGATCCAATTTCTGCAAGCAAGAGGATCTTGTATAGTATTCCACAGGGGTTTGTTGACAGCCGGAACTCCCAGTAAATACTTGTAACATTTCCGCATTTTTCCTTGACTGCCCCTCCACCCCCTCATACACTCATCACGGAAATACATTTCTAGTCTAAATTCCCTGGACTATGGAAACATCGATTCTGCTGTGTGGCAATGTCACACTTCACAAGCAGAACATCCATCTTTTACAGTTGAACTTCCCCCTGCAGACACAGAAACCAGTTGCAGCAATAAACTGAAAATAGACCCATTGAGCCCGAGTTTAGCTCAGACTGGGAGAAAGAGGTATCAGTGGATAACTTCTCCAGGGCTTTCCCTTCAACAAGGCAGAAGAACTAACAGAGATTTTGATTTTAAAATTTGTATTTGTTTTTGTTAGTTCAAGTAGATGGGAGCAGCATAGATATTTAACTTCCTGTTGGTATAAAGAGTTCCGCTGAAAGAGAGCTAGATATTGAAAATTCAGAAATGATTGTGAGGTTTGTTTTTTTGCCATTGTGTTGTTATGTTATGGATGGGCATAAATATCATAAATGTGTAAACACGCAGCGTACATCAGTTCCGTGCTCCGGGGAACCTCCGCTCGTTGCGTCAGAAGCCCCGGACAGCACACAGACCTCCCCGGAGTCAGGCCGACACCCTCCTTACCTTCTTATGCCTCAATGCTCTGTTTTTTCCAGCTACATCTCTTCCCCTTAGCAATCTTAAAATTTTGACTATATTTACAGTTATAATTATAAACACATCTTCTTCCATTTCCTGAGTACTTGAAATAGAGGTTATTGATTTCTCCAGAAACCCTGGGTGAAATAGAAAATAATAAATCTTAAATAATCTAATTAGCTCATAAATATAACACATAATCTTAGTCGTTTAAGATATCATCAGCAAATAAAATTGTAATACCCATACAGTCTCTTGTCTTGGAAATATCCTAACCACGAAATAAAGCTGTGTGAATTTTGCCAATGGTGGTTTTTAAGGCAGTTTTAAAGCACCAATATCCCCAAATTCCAAATTTCTCAGAGTTATGTCCGTCACAGAACATCTGGGACAGCAGAAATGTGTGGAGTAATGTCACAAAAAATTCAGGCTCTTATACAGAAGTTTACCTAGTTCAAGCAAGCCTGATATTGTACTCCTGATTATCTACAACAGCATTTCTCACAATGTTTCACAAACCATAAGATGTTTTTAAGGCCACAGAAGTCACATCTGTGATCAATTAAATTGTAAAAAAATCCCATACGAGGAAGACTTCTGAAAGCCTGCAAGTGCACTTTACCTTTTCTAAGAATGGGACTGGGCTGCCTAGCCTGACCCTTCCATTTTCACACTGTCCTTGTCTAGGAAGGTTAGAAAACTCACAGGATGGGTTGGCAAGTGTTTCAGTTATCTAGCGCTGCATAAAAGAAAACATCCCAAACTTTTCTTGTTTAAAACAACAATAAGGGGCTTTCTACTTCTAGGAAGAGAAAATAGACACCCCTTCCCTATTCCTTCCATGAACTAAAACAAATATAAGCCTCTCAAAGGTAAAGAAGAAAAGGCGGAGAAGCTGAGATGTGCAGTCCGAGGAATGACATGGCGGCGGGTTCACCGGGTTTTTTGTTGTTCTCCTCATGTGTGCCACACCAGGGGCAGAAGACGACCTCAACCTGGGGACAACCAGCAAGCACAGACAGGAACGCCCCCACAGAAGCCCGCTCCCTAGCCAAAAGATCAGGAGGTAAAAGATCAGGGGGCACAGCAAAGCTTTAGCAGGACTCCCAAAGAAAAGAGAGAAGACACAAATTTTAATATTAGACACGAAAGAGGGAGTATCACAGTAGACACTACAGACATCAAAAGAATAAGAGAATGCTACAGATAATTGTATGCTGTGTTTTATAACTCAGATAAAATGGATCAATTTATTAAAATGCAAATTACCATACTCACTCAACATGAAATAATCTGTACAGTCCAATAACCGTGGAGGAAATTTAATTTGCAATTTTAAACAACTCTCCCCCCAAGTAAATCTTCAGGGCTGGATAGTTTCAGTAGAAAATTCCACTACACGTATAAAAAATTAAGACTGATTCTATAAAATCTCTTCCAGAAAATATAACAGGATAGAACTCAATCCATTTTATGAAGCTAGTGTTATCCTGGAACCAAAACGAGACAAAGACAGCACAATAAAGAAAACTACAGACTGATATTCCTCATGAACATCTAGGTACAAAAATTCTTAAAATATATTAACGAATTAAATTGGGAATAGGCACAAAAATTATACATGATAAGCAGGTAGGGTTCATTAAAAGGATGCAAACCTAATTCAATATTCAGGAACCAGTCAGTATATCTACCATGTTGATAGACTAAAGAAGAAAAATTGCATGATCCTATCACTTAATACAAAAGAAAGCATTTGACAAAAGTCAATGTTCAATCATGATAAAAAAAAAAACTTTCAGAGAAATTAAAAAACAAGGGAACTTCTGTAAGATAATAAAGAGCATCTACAAATACACCTAGAACTAACAAAATATGTAATGGCAAAAGACTGAAAGCTTTCTCCTGAATAATGGGGAAGTCAAGGGTATTTACCTTCACCAGTCTTATTCAGCATAACGTTAGATATTCTTTGCAGTGCAATAAGGCAAAAAATAAAAATGTAAAAATAAAAAAGATATGCAAGGTTGCATACATAAGAGATAAATAAATTCTGAAAATTCATAGTTTTTTTGCACGGTAATCAAAATTTTATCTTAGTCATGTTTTATTTTTTATTCTAATTCCTAAATTTTTCAGTATCAAATTTTCTTTGATTATTTTTAAATCTACTAGTACTTATTCAATTTTAGCTTACTCTTTCATTATTTTTTTTTTAATTTCTGGCACATAGTGGTTAAGAGCCCCGTTTCTGAAGCCAATTGCATAAGGTTCAAATTTGTGCACTTATGTTCAATTGGGCGAATCACTGAAACTTCTCTTGTCTCGGTTTCTTCATTTGCAAAATGGGGCTTTTCATCTGAACGTTGCTGCAGGAGATGACTGAGCTGTTACCTGTACAGCTCTTACAGCGACATCTGGCACATGATCGTCTCCACATAAGTTTCGGCAAGATCGTCATCCTTTTCCATCGATGTCATTTCTCAATTTGTCTCTTCCAAAATCTAAAAAATAATTAATTTTTCAGACATTCATCATATTTCCATTTTGGTCAGACAAAATACATGTGCCATATATAAATTTCTTTTTTGCTGTTGTTGTTACCAAGACCTTTTTCACTTACATCTTTGGAATTTTCATTTGACAGCTCATTTTGAGTGGGAAGTCTCCTGGTATCATTTTTCTCCTTCTTCCTTCCATTTCTTACACCTCATGCTCATCACTATCCTGAAATCAGGTCCTACTCTCCAGCTGCTTTTTCTATATTGTAAATAGCTCACAGAAAAAAATTGAGTAACAATTTGATAAAGCTTTGTTCCTTTGTTCCCTACCTTAGCTACATATTTCAAGTTGGAAAAAAAAATCAATTCTACTGGTCATGCTTCCTTCCACATTCAGCCTCTCCCCTCTCCGTTCCCAGAGTCAAACGTTTTCATTGGTAAAGCCCAACGTTTTCATTTTAAAAGAAAAATCTTGGTTCTGGGTTTAGCTGTCAAACCATCGCTCTGCTTCTCTCCCGGGCTTGAAAAGGAATTTAGCGTAATCTGTTTCACTGTTGTTTGGTTCTTGGAAAAACACCTGAGGACGTTTGTGTTCCCTCTAATTATCAAAGAAATGTGGGAATAGAACTGCAGATAGTGAAACTTCCATCCTAAAAAACAAATATTCTGTTCTCACCCTCCATGCACCTTAGCAATTCTTCCCTAAGGTCAGAACAGGTCAGAACCTGGACAGAAAACCAAAGACTGAAAAATCAAGCACAAAAAAAAAAAAAACACAGGAAGAAAAGCTATTTTTTTCCTGCCATAAAGCAAAATTTTTAAATAAAAGTTTCTCTAAGGATGTTGAGCCATGGTAAAAAAAATTATTATATCAATATAGTTATAGCTTTCATTATTATGTTACTACAGTATTCTTTTTAACTCCCTTAGAAATTCACTTGTTACGTGCTTGGTGTGTAATCTAGCATGTCATTGCTTAATAATGGAAGCCATACGCTTTGAATTTTGGTCCAGCTAATACAGGCATTAGGACAATATTTTCCTCTTGAATTTAAGCTAAATATTTCCTTAGGCATTTTACAAATACATATTGTAATCATGACTAAAATATGCATCATTAAAAAGGAAATTATTTTCACTGATTTCTACCTTGTTATATAAATCTAGAACCATCTCTTTTCCATCAGTGAAAGATTTTTAACTCTAATTAAAAACAACCAAAAAAATGAGTTTATCTTTATAGCCACTAAAAAGCAAATGTAATCTCCCATTAAGGCACAGGAACATCTTGAACAATTCCATTTTTAGATGCCCTTCATCTCTGATTCTCAACAGCTCTAACATTTATATAGTAATTGGCTCTCAGTGCTGCTGGCCGGGCAGGCCTTGTTGAGTCAAATCTGAAAAGTGCTCAGTTTTACAGATCATTTAGAAAGTGTCGTGGCCTTGTTGCTTTTTTCCTGGACAAGAGCCACAGTGTCTCCCTTCCTCTGTCATCCCTGAAGAACGGCTGCTGTAAAAACATGGCGGCGAAAGGCTGGCTGCAGAACTGTGACTCTTCCAAATTCCGAGAAGGGCCTCTGTATTCTTCAGTTGCCCTGCAAAACACTCACATAATATTTGCTGACCATCTTACAGATGTGACTCCTAGGCCGTAATAGTCAGTGCGATGCTTCTTCGCCAGAGAAATGGCTGGAGAGAAGGAAGAATAACCTCCGCACACTAGTGATTAGTAAATCCATAGATTTACAGTCCTCTCTGTTGATTTCAAATAGAAGGAATAGTTGGGAAGGAATATTATATATTTCTGCCATATATTTCTAAAGATTAAAAATTGAAAACCTTAATGCTATTTCTAACTTTAGTTTGCTATCAGGGGAAATGATTTTTTTTTCGAAGACCCAAATTGAAGACTTTTATGGTTCTGACTTTGTTGTCCCTACTCAGGGCTATAAGAAGCAGGGGTTCAGAGACACAGGCAGAATTCTTTACAGAACTCAATCATTTTACAGGCATTTTCTTCCCCATCCATGGGGGACAAGAAAAAGAACAAGGATGAGACAAGCTCATCCTTAATTTCCTTACTCCAGAAATGGCACATTTCTGTCACTCATATTCCAGGTTGAGAATGAGTCACAAGAGTCCACCTAGAATCAGATGGACTGGCATTTGTATATGGACGTATGGAACATGGATGTGTTTGAATACTGACATCCTTCGGCACACTCGCAGTCTTTTTCTCTACTTGTGTGTTCTTGTCTATGCTTTTCCTGACTGGATGGAGGGAAAAGCCCTCCAAATGCTTGAAATGAATGCCAGAAGCAACCTGTGAAGCAATCATACCCTTGTAATACCAGCCGTGAGATCACTTAGCTGAGGAATGTGTCATGACCACCTCCTATGTTCCTGCTCTCTTGTTCCTTCTTGATTTCCTGCTCATCATGCAAAATAGGTGTCTGTGGAGGAGGAAAAAAGCCTGAAATGATAATGAACTGCTTTCAGTTATTTTTTTAAATGTATTTTTTTTATTTTTCAATTACCGTTTACATGCAATCATATTCTGTATTAGTTTCAGATGTACAGCACAGTGGTTAGAAAATCGTGTACTTTACAGAGTGGCCTCCTGATGTTTCAAGTACCCACTTGGCCCCATGCACCATTATTATGATATTACTGACTATATTCCCTGTGCTGTAATTTACATCTCTGGGACTATTCTGTAACTACCAATTTGTACTTCTAAAACTCTTCACCTGTTTTTAGCCATCCCCCCAGCTTCTCCCCACCCCCACCAAAAGAACAACTGTTAGTCTGTTCTTCATATCTATTCCATTTGTGTTCTTTAGATTCCACATATAAGTAAAAATATGGTCTGACTTATTTCACTTAGCATAATACACTACACCAATTCCACTTACGGGAATATATCTAAAGGAGCCCAAATACTAACTTGAAAGAATATGCACTCCTATGTCTATTGTAGCATTATTTATCAAGCCAAGATTTGGAAGCAACCCAGGTGTCTGTCAGTAGATGAGTGGATAAAAAACGCTGCAGTACGTTCCATGGAATACTACTCACCATAAAAAAGAATGAAATACTACCTTTTGCAACAGCATGGATGGACCTTGAAGGCTTTCACTTTTTGAAGTGAATTTTGAAATACTGGTGCAGCTTTGTGGTCCTCTATTTCCCTTCTGCTCTGTTCCCCTTTGCCTCTATCTTACATAAATCATTCTCTTAATCTATAGATCTAGTTTTATTATATATTTCTTCCCATAGCCTGAATGTGCTTGTTCAAAAGAGCAACCTGTGGAATAAGAATAGAAAGTGATTTGAAAAAAATAGAAAATGGCATCCTGAAAATGTTTTCTTTTTTCTTCAATTAAAGCCAATTTTATTGTATTTTTTCATTATCATTATGCCCTTTATACTCTCTTCCACCTCCCCCATGCAGTCACCACACTCTTGTCTATGTCTATAACTCCTTTTTCTTTTTGGCTCGATCCCTCCATCCCCACAACCTACTGCCCCCACCCCAGCGCTGTCATCCTGCTCTCTATCTATGAGTCTATCTATATTTTGTTTGTTAGTTCAGTTTATTCATTACATTCCACATATGAGTGAAATCATATGATATTTGTCTTTCTCTGACTGGCATATTTCACTTAGCATAATATTCTCCAGGTCCACCCGTGCTGTTGCAAAAGGTAAAATTTTTTGTTTTTCTATAGCTGAGTAGTACTCCATTGTGTAAATGTACCATAGTTGTTTTATCCATTCATCTTCTGATGGACATTTGGGCTGCTTCCAAATCTTAGTGTTATAAGTAGTGCTGCAATGAACATAGGAGTACATATATTCTTCCAAATTAGTGTTTCAGGTCTCTTTAGATATATTCCTAGAAGTGGTATTGCTGGGTCAAAAGGCAGATCCATTTTTAATTTTTTTAGTATCTCCATACTGCTTTCCACAGTGTCTGCACCAATCTGCGTTCCTACCAAGAGTGCTAAAGGGTTCCACTTTTCTCCACATCCTCGCCAGCACTAGTTTGTTAATTTATTGGTGATAGTCATTCTGACTGGTGTGAGGTGATATCTCATTGTGGTTTTAATTTGAATTTCTCTGATTATTAGTGACATTGAGCATTCTTTCATGTGTCTACTGGCCATCTGTACATCCTCTTTGTTGGAACTATTCAGATCCTTTGCCCGCTTTTTAATTGAATTGTTTGTTTTTTGGTGTTTAGTTCTGTAAGTTCTTTATAAATTTTGTAAATTAACCCCATATCAGATGTATTGGCAAATATGTTCTCTTATTCAGTGGATTGGTTTTTTATCTTGCTGATGGTTTCCTTTACTGTGCAAAAACTTTTAAGTTGTGAGGAAGTCATACTCAGATGCAAAAACTCCTGCTGAAGAATAAGGAAAATCTCTATTCTGGGTGTATTTTCTTATGAATAGCTTAACTCCTCCCTTATTCTCATTTAATCTCCAATATTTTTCTATCTCCCTTTTCCCTTTTCTCTTTTTTAATTTTCTTCCTCAATAAAGGGATAAATGCATCAATAAAGTATGTTTTCTCAAGAGGCAAGGGAAGAGCAAAAATCAAATAAGAAGGCGTAAGATTTTGATAAAATTGAGAAGATTGAAAAGAATATCATTAAAATCAATATATTTAATTCAAGTAACCCATTTTCAAAGCGATTCTGTGCATTTTCTGTTTATCCACTCTTAAACTATATGGCCCAAATTGGACACTCTTAACACTCAACAAAGTATGTTCTAGTACTCAGAAGAAACTGTAAATGCTGATTTCAAACTTACGTCTATTGATGTTCATTAAGGAGGATCCCATAAGTAAATTATAATGATATTTACAAAAATCTTCTTTCCTCTACATTTCAATTCTCTTACAGTTCTATAGTATCTCAGTGGCTCTCTCTCTCTTTCCTCCACACTTTCTTTTCTTAAAGGCCATTAAACACACCAATTCGTTCTCATAATTCTCTTCACATTTTCCTTCCACCTTACTAGTTTGACCTTGTTTACCTCATGTTCTTTTTTTTTTTTTTTTTTTTTATTTATCTTTAGAGGGGAAGGGAAGGAGAGAGGGAGAGAAACATCAATGTGTGGTTGCCTCTCATGCGTCCCCCGCTGGGAACTGGCCTGGCAACCCAGGCATGTGCCCTGACTGGGAATCGAACCGCGATCCTTTGGTTCGCAGGCCCGCACTCAATCCACTGAGCTACACCAGCCAGGGCCTACCTCATGTTCTTAATGCAAGCAATTGTTAGCATAATGTCTAGGATCACATGGAAAAAGGAAACCAAATTTAGAATATGGGTAAGGGAGACGGCAAAGACAAAATTACTCCACCTGGGCAGACAGGCTTGGGCGACACACTGTGGCTCTGTCACTACAATGTGAGCTCCATGAAAGAGAACATATTTACAGCTTGTTTACTGCTGAATCCCCATTGTCTATAACAGTACCTAGCTGAAAGTATGTGTTCAATAAATATTTGCTGAGTAGATGAATGAATTTCTTCATCCATTTATTCCTCTATTCATTTAATTCATCTCTTTTGAACTTCACAGCTATTCAGTGATTTACATAGTATAGTTACTTGGGTTTCATAGATGAATTTTACACAGGGATGTCATATGTCAGATGACTGAGAAAAGCTACCCTAGAAAGAAAGCTTATTCGATAATACCTGAATGGAAAGAGCAATTCCAGGATGGAAGAGTAAAGGGAAAGGAGGAATGAGTCAGGAACAGTAAATATGAGAGCTGTATTACTGAGCCGGTTACATCTTTGCAACAAGTGCACTCATGTTCTCAGTGGCAAGACATACTTTTCAGATCTAATTGTGAAGAGTAAATACAGGGACTTCATAGAAAAGGGGGAAGAATTTATCCACTAACTTCCTCCTATCCCTGTCTCCCATTAGTTCAATTTAAATTTCCCACCCTTTCTGGTCATGTTACCTGACTTCTCCGAAGGAGCTGTTTGAGAAGCAAGAGTCCTGAAGACACAGTTCAGCCATTGTACCAAGGTAGCAATAACCCTTCACCAGTGGGCACAACATAGGGAGGAGCTGTGACCCCTTCTCCAGATCTTAGGCAAAACACAAACAATTTCTTGGACTTCTGCATCCAGAAAATTGAGTAAGTGTGAAAATCTAGGGTGAATGTAAACTGAGCTTGTTACTACTAGTAATCTTAAGTCTTAGAGAATCCAAGTGTCCTGCAATGTGTGAGTTGCTGAACTAGAACTTGAACCTTAGGTATTTTGACTGCGCATGTACCTTATTACACATGAAGTTTTATTTTCACCTATTTCTAGTATAGATTTAAGTCAAGAGGGAACTGTGTCGAAGAAAAAGGAAGAAGAGGGAATGAAAGTGAAAGCAGAATTTAAGTCCTATGAAATGCACAAACAGACATATACTGAGAGCTGTGCTTTTGGATCTGGGCTTTTTCTTAGATTTCGAGTTTGTTATCAGTAACATATTTTCAGGCAAACAATGATGATTTAGTATACAGAATCATGTTCATTTGCTTTTATCTGTTCAACATATTACCATGCTTTCTTTTTAAACACATTTCAGTGCTAATAAATATTTGGAGAAGAATAGAAGTTAAAAACACCATCAACGTTAAGTCTGTTATTTACTAACTGAAATCACACAGTGGATAATTGCACTTTAGAATAAATACAAAATTGAACTGTGTGCTCTTTAAACTAAGAGAGGTTCCAAGGAACCAGAAGACACCTAGAGTTGATATCTAATTTACTCTCCTTCAACATAGCAATAGGATCTATTTGGGTATAAATAATAATGCACCAGAGGAGATTGTGGGCATTCAGAGCTCTCTGCTACCAGTAGACACATGGAGGGTGGTTCTTTGAAGTACCCCTGGACAAGGCCGCGATAAGAATGACATAAGGCTTACCAAGTAATGCTCAAGACCTAGTTTCTAATTATTTCAAAACTCTTTCTAAACACCAAAATCATGTTGGGGCAGTGATGCTTACTCATTTATATAACGAGTTCATCCTATGGGACTAGTTAATAAGTCACTAAGGCCTAGAGCCTCGTATGTGGTACTGACTGCATACAGATTCCAGGAGGATGTGCCCCTTGCCTTTTTCTTGGTTGGAACCACTCTCTGGAGCTGCTGTTTCCTTTCTGACACTGGCTTATGTTCATCCCAGTAATGGTACAATATATAAGAATTCCTCGGCCTCTCTCTCACAGCCCTTTTTCTTTTCACCAATCACAAAAATTTGCCTTTACCTGCTAAGTTTTACATTCCAAATTTTGCTTTCTCTAAGAGTGTTATAATTTAGTCACTGTATGTAAGTCTAAGACCTATTTTGGGTCAATTTTTGTCAATGGTAAGAGGTAACACATGCATATCCAGTTTTTCCAGTACCATTTGTGGAAAAGATTATCTTTTCTCATGTGTTAGATTGTTAGCTTATTTGTAGAAAATAAACTGGCTGCCTATGTGTGATCTATTGCTAAACCTGCAAGCCCCTTCCATTAATTAATATGCTATGCCAATACACTGTACCTTTGAAATCAAGCAACTTTCCTTTGCTTTTTAAAAATTGTTTTAATTAATCTAGGTCTTTGGCATTGTCATACACATTTTAGACCTGGCTAGCCAAGTTCTAAGAAAAGAAACAAAAACTTAATGGGAATTCCAATTCCGTGTACGATTGTGCAGACTCATTTCTCCCTGGTATGTGCAACTAAAAAGCTTGGACATAATGTAACAGATAATCATGAAATGACTCTGAAAGATAAAATGGCACACCAGCTAGGGAGCTCCCTCAGCACTGTATGGACATCACAGCAGTGAGTTTCCTGCATTTTCATGTTATCTCCCGCATATCCAGACTAGGTGCTGGAGAAGGCTGCAACCCAGAACTTCCACAGGCTCAGACACACATAAAAATGGCCCCAGGAAAAGCCTGATTCTTGTTCTCTTTGGCTAAAGGACTTGCAAAGACCTAGCTCAAAATGATGCTGAAAAACAACCACAACTTTGACAAAAGCTGCCCTACCCTAGCCAACACCAGCAATGATATCTCTTCCCCCAAGTTCCCCCTTGAAATTTCAGCAGAGACAGAGAAAGGAGTCTAGACTGCACACACTTCCAAGGAAGCAGCCAAAGCAGCCCTAAGACTCAGCAGAGTCCTAGTGGACTCCCACTCCCACTTGGCAGTAGGACATGTCCTGAGAAGACATGTTGCTTCCTCACCAGTGGCACTAGTTGAGACTGGGCAGGAGTCTAAATTTCCCACCCTCACCAAGTGGCAGAAGATGGCATCAGAGGAATTTTTTTTTCTGCCATTCAGTAGCATCAGCAGAGACTGAGCTGAGAGTCTGCACTTTGGCGCCCCATCCAAGGGTGCCAGGTGGTGTTCCTCTCCCTCTTAACTATGGAATAGGGGTAGGATTTTAGAAAGAAGGAAACTGGAGAAAAAGATTTTTTTAACCTACATAGAAAGTTCGGAAAGGCCTGTTACCAATTTACATGTGAAACTGGCCAGAATCAACACACCAAAAACACTTCAAAATTGACTACAGCATAGAATACCAACTAGGTTTTCAGAGTGGGGCCTGTTTAGATTAAGATTAGGTGGCATTTGAATTCTGCTTTTGGGTATCCTGGTGTCATTTTCCAGTCAGTATGATATGAAGTGGTTAACATGAATTTAGCCAATTAAATTATATGTATAATCTAATTATGACTGAAGTAATAAAGCTTCTGAGGGACATTTCTTCTATCTCATTGCTTCCATTGATCTTCAACCAAATACTAAAAGTAATATAATTGCAATCGAGTTCACTGGTATTGACAACACCTCATTATGTCTTATTAGCTAAACTTGAATTGCTAGCTCTTCTCCAAAGCTGCCAGTTACCTGGTCCGTTCCACAGCCAGCAATCTTGGAGGAGCACTCCCTGGGCAGCCCAGCCACGGACGGCACTGAAGAAGAGGGTGCCTGCAGCAGTGAGTACAAATAATGTAAGTCATTGTCAGGGCTTCCAGCTCCTTCTCTCTTATGGCTCATGGTCACTCTGTTCTTACAGCTCCCAGTATGAAAGTCACAGATAAGGGCTTTGGATGTGGTTTGTGGTGCAATGCAAAGTGATGAGAACATATTAAACTCATAGTTTAATTATTAACATAAAATTGTTAATGAGATGAAAAAAGGTACAAATGAGACCTCCACTCTCTAACAAAAGCAGAAATTTAATAAACCTAATTGAAGGAAAAAGAAAAATATTATTCTGTGTTTCCAGTGAAAACAATGAGGCTAAACATTCCAATGAAAATAGCTAGGCTAAGCATTACAATATGATTATTTGCAGCCTCATCTCAAGTTGACCCTACTCTGTTTTCATTTTAACCATACTGTGGAGTACAATATATGAACTCCCTCAGAATCGTTCTATTTCAGCTAATAGTAGTCAACAGAGAAGCATTAGGGTAAGGAGCTAAATATCATTAAAACCAGGCTCTTTTACATCCTATCCAGTCTCCTTAAAGAAAAATTAGATGTTTTATTTATTTCTTTTTAAATAGGAAGTTGAAATATATCTTCTGAGAGTATTCAAGAGCAAATAAAATAGGAAAATAAAAGCTCAGAGTTCATGTATCTTTGGACCTGACACAAATTAGGCATTGTCAAAGCCAAGAATTTGGCTCAGGAACACTAATTTTTAGCATAGACACCTTACTCTGTAAAGAAAGAACTCATGAGGTTTGGTTTTAAAGGAGAACAAATATTATGGAAAGTCTCTAACAATCTGGCAAATAGGTCCAACTCTATCGATGCTTGACTGTGAGAAAATGAGTTCACGTATATCAATTTCTCTTCAATGAACTCACTAACATGACTGTCCATTCCTAGTATTGAGATGACAAGTTGTGTTGTGGACTCCGGCCCGTGGGGTCAGTGAGTTGTTGATGCTATGAATAAATTCATATGGACTACAGAAGTCCTGTGGAGAAAAAGGGACAGCATGGCCACTCTCTGAGTGAGAGATCGCCCCAACCCCTGCCTAGACAGGCTTTTATTGTTCTTCTAGGTACATTACACTGAGGATGGTCCTCATTTACTATGCACAGGTTTGCTTCAGGTGGTTACCTTTTACAGATAACAAAGGAGAGGAAGTTGCTGATTACTACAAAGGAAAAGGATGTTTGCAAATGCAAAGGAAAATGAGGCTGAACTGGTTACACTCATCCTTGGAAGGTTTAGCATAGATTTTAGGAAGTTACTTTAAAGATATGCAGTGAACATCTGCTGTCTCAATTCAGGTGGAGGGAGTTTTAGCAAAAGCAAGTCTCAAGGCAGCCTAGGTACAATGCAGGCCTGATTCCCCGTAGGAGAACCTATCCATGGGTGTGGGCCCTGTGTGCTGACTCACTCCCCACTGGACTTTCTGAGTCAGGGGCTGGGCTACATTCCCCACTGCCACACAGAACGGTCCCCTATAAAGTTGTTCAGTTGTTAAGATATGATTTTAAAATAGAAAATGTTTATTTTGTATTTCTAAATAAAGACCTATCATAGTCATAGATAGTCATTCATAAATTTCCCAGCCTGTCCTCTGCATTATTATAAATGAAACAAAAGATTAAGTGCAAAACAAACAAGCAAACAGAAAAAACACTACAGTTGATATTACATGACACTATATTACTCATGTGCAGGCTTCATACATGTTTCTTTTTTGTATTTCAAGTCAAGTATGTGTCTCATGGTGCAAGCTAGCCTGGAAAAAATGAGTCCCACCTCCCAGAGATCGCTATCTTTCATTGCCTGATGTCCAGTATCTTGAAACTATTTTTCCACATATTTTTTCTAGTTCTATGGTTGTTTCAGGCAGGATAGCAAATCTATTCCCTCTAATACAAACCTAGTCAAAAGTAGAAGTCTGTGCAAAAAGATTTTATTTCTCAGAGGGTAATATTACACTGAATATTAGAATAGCGATTTGGTAAAATATTTTGTTGAACAGCAGATTCTAAGAGAAGTTTTCTTTCCCCCCTCTTTCTCCTCCTTTTCATCCTCCTCCTCCTTTTCCCATCCTTCCTCCCCCTCCTCTCTGAGTTATTCATTTCTCACACTCATCCTTTAGTTTTATCTGTCACCCAGCTGACTTACTTTGAATGATTTTGGCAGATTCTTTCTAGCAGAAAGGGAGCAGTAAAACCTGTCATTGGACAATCTCTTGACAAATTCTGAAGTCACCAAAAGATTAAAAAAGGAAAGTGGAGGAAGTTGAACAGTAGAAGAAACTTGGTACTGACTGATAATGTCATAGGAAGTCCAGGGAGGAAAAGTAACAGGGAGGGTGAATATAGACCCAATGGTTGAGTTGCAAGATAGAGAGCAGGTTCACCTGGAAGAGTAAGTCAGCCAATATTTCCTACTCCACCTATTCATTTGACTCAATTAACATGCCATAAATATTTTGTTTCAAAGTTGTCTTAGCTGAGGTTGTCACTGATTCTGAGTGATTATAAAATTTGGGTGGCATCAAATTTTCAAACTTCTTCTTCGTCTTATGCACTGTTGCATAAAGGTTAGTTGCATCGTATCTGTTCTATACATGGACAACACCACATATACATGATCCCTTTTTTAAAAAACCTGTTAATACATTACTATGTTATCTTAGCTAAAGTTTCATTACCTAATTATTTATTACACCATTCCTCTCTTTGATAATCGTACTCTCCTGAAAGAACAGGCAGGCTATTTTGCTCTTCTACTTTGATACTTCAGAGTTTCTCTCATCTGTAAACTGAGGTCATTAGAAAACTTTATTTCGAAGCACTGAGCACTTTGCTGAACAACTACAGAGCTATAACCACTGAGCTTTAACTGCTGAGCAGTTAAGGACAGGGCCGTTTCCAGCTGGGGCTACGGCAGCATGGAGGGATCGCTGAGAATACACTAACACCTGCCTGGATTAATCATAGTACTTATGGCATTTTCATCACTTAGAGATGAAAGCAGTCTGCCTGCTAATCAAGAACCATTCGGCTATCTGAATCTCCAAACCTTTCTGCCTTTTTTCTTTAACTATTTCCTGATGCTGATTTGGGGTTCAGCCCAATTTTATGGGCCCATGAATAAAATGGCAACCATTGTAGAGTTTAAATTTCTCAGCCTTCCAGTTAATTATTCACTTATTTTTATGCCTCATTTCATTATCCACTCTTACATATACACCATTATTAGCTGAGTCGAATTTAGAGCATTCTTTTCTTTCCGAGAAGGATATAAAGTCAGTCACTTGATGATGTAACCCCTCTTCCGGCATGTCTATAGCCCTGTCTCCTCACCGCAGAAAGAACTATCTAAACACTCTCTGCTTCCTGCCTGGACTCTGCATCTGCAGGTAGAGCCAAAGCATCCTTTAATGGTTACACAGTCAGTTCTCTCACTTCTGACACTTCTGTTAGTAGTTTTTTTTTTTTCATTAAAATCCATGTGTTCTTCCCACTCTGTATATTTTAGATGAAAACTAGATAAAACTAAATGAAAGGCCAAAATAAGAGTCAGGATGGAAAATATTTCATGAATTTCAAATTTCCCAAAAGGCCCCAATATATACTCAGCCTCACTACATAGATGGTGCTGATTTATTTAATTACAGGTTAGCGGAACACCTCTACAGTAATAGTTGCCTAGAAACATCAATGCTATGATGAGGCATTTTGAGGCACATTATTGAACCACTGTTGAACTCTAACCACTGAGCTGAAATTGCTGAGCTGTTAAGAACAAGGCAATTTTCATCAGTGCTTACAGCAATGTGGAGAAATCATTAAAAATACATTAATACCTGCCTAGATTTTTCATAGTACCATATTATCCTCATTTTGAGATGGCAGCATTCTATGTGCTAATCAAGAGCCATTTGGCCACCTGGCCCATGTTTTTCTACTTGTTTCCCCTCATCTATTGCTTTTTGGATAATTTTCCGTATAACATTTATTCCAGATACAAAAGAGCATGTATTGCAGAACAAAGACCACAGCTGCCTAAGTGTTCACGTCTAAACTAGGGATGCCCTGTAGGAAGCCTCTGTGTGTGGTCCAGGAGTCACCCTGTGATGCAAAAACCTCTTCAAGGCACTCTTAGGGACTGGTGCCTCATTATGTTAATGTGCACACTAGGACGGCAGTTGTAATTTTTACTTCTGGCTTATGTGTATAATTTACATATAAACTCACTAATAGGGGAGCTATTTTGAATTAATGTATCTAAAGACAGAATGTGCCAACAAGCAGTAATTTGGCGGGGTGTAACAATTTCAGTGGAAAAAGTACTCACCACTGATTTTCAAGGTTTCATTCGCTGGCACAGTCTAGAAAGCATTAATGTGTGCTCTGTAAAAGTAACTTCTGTGTGTCTTCCATCTTCTCCCTTTCCGAATGGGATTCCATGTGCTTAACCCATATATACCTTCACCATTGGTGTGTTGGGGGGCACATAGTTTAGTTAGGGCCTGTGCCTTGGCCTCTTGTGGGAATTAAGCTCCATAGTAACAGGAAACTCTGTCATTTTTACATCTCTAATATATCCCAAGAACCTAGAACTGTGCATGATGCATAGTAGATGCCCAGTAAACATTTGTTGTATGTGACTTCCAGACAAGGTGGAGGCGTAGGTAGACACACTGTGCCTCCTTGCACAACCAAAAGAAGGACAGTAACAATTAATAAAAAAAAAAAAAACAGAACTTACAGAAAATCAAACTGTATGGAAGTCTGACAACCAAGGAGTTAAAGAAGAAACATTGATCCAGACCGGTAGGAGGTGCGGAATCAGGCAGCCAGGGTGGAAAGGACTATTGGCAAGGTGGCGTCTAGTGGGCCAGGGCACACAAGGCAGCAGCTAGTGGAGCTTCTGCCTTCTCCCACATTCGCATGCAGATAAATCGGGAGAAACTTAGAGAACAAGAGGGACCGCAGGGCACAGAGCTCCAGTGTGGATAAATAAAGCCTCAAACCACTCATTGAAATAACCTGTGGGGGTTGAGGTGCCAGGAGAAACTCCCAGCCTCACAGGAGAGTTTGCTGGACAGATCCACAGGGTCCTAGAATGTACACAAGCCCACCCACATGGGAATCAGCACCACAAAGGCCCAGTTTGTTTGGGGGAAGAGGGGAAAGTGACTGAAATCTGGCTGAGAGCAGAGCAAGCAGCATTGCTCCCTCTCAGATCCCTCCCACACATACAGTATCACAACCCAGTGACTGGGTTGCCCTACCCTGGTGAACACCTAAGGCTCCTCCCCTTACTACATAACAGGTGCATCAAGACAAACAAAAATGGCCCAAATGAAAGAACAGATCAAAGCTCCAGAAAAAATACAACTAAGTGACAAAGAGATAGCCAACCTATCAGATATGCAGTTCAAAACACTGGTGATCAGGATGCTCACAGAATTGGTTGAATTTGGTCACAAATTTGATGAAAAAATGAAGGCTATGCTGAGTGAAGTAAAGGAAAATTTACAGGGAACCAACAGTGATGGGAAGGAAACTGGGACTCAAATCAATGGTGTGGACTGAAGGAAGAAAGAAACATTCAACCAGAAAAGAATGAAGAAACAATAATTCAAAAACAAAAATGAGGAGAGGCTTAGGAACCTCCAGGATATCGTTAAATGTCCCAACATCCAAATTGTAGGGATACCAGAAGGGGAAGAGGAAGAGCAACAAATTGAAATTTTATTTGAACAAATAATAAAGTAGAACTTCCCCAATCATGCAAAGGAAATAGACTTCCAGAAAGTCCAGGAAGCTCAGAGAGTCCCAAAGAAATTGGACCCAAGAAGGAACACACCAAGGCGCATCATAATTACATTACCCAAGATTAAAAATAAGGAGAGAATCTTAGAAGCAGCAAGAGAAAAGGAGACAATTACCTTCAAAGGAGTTCCCATCAGCCTGTCAGCTGCTTTCTCAAAAGAAACCTTACAGGCAAGAAGGGGCTGGAAAGAAGTATTCCAAGTCATGAAAGGCAAGGACCTACATCCAAGATTGCTTTATCCAGCAAAGCTGTCATTTAGAATGGAAGGGAAGATAAAGTGCTTCTCAGATAAGGTCAAGTTCAAGGAGTTCATCATCACCAAGCCCTTATTATATGAAATGTTAAAGGGATTTATCTAAGAAAAAGATCAAAAATATGAACAGTAAAATGACAGCAAACTCAGTTATTAACAACCACACCTAAAACAAAAGCAAACTAAGCAAAGAACTAGAACAGGAACAGAACCACAGAAATGGAGATCATATGGAAGGTTAGCAACAGGCGAGTGGGAGGGGAAGAGAGTAGGAAAAGATACAGAGAATAAGTAGCATAAATAGTAGGTAGAAAATAGACAGGGGGAGGGTAAGAATAGTATAGGAAAAATAGAAGCCAAAGAACTTATATGTATGACCCATGGACATGAACTGAAGAGCAGGGGGGAAGTGGATGGGAGGGGGTGTGCAGGGCAGAGAGGAATAAAGGGAGGAAAATGGGACAACTGTAATAGCATAATCAATAAAATATATTAAAAAAACATTTGTTGTATGCATGAATGAATGAATGAATGAATGAATGATGGAAAAGACTAACTCACCAAGAGATGCAGGACTTCGAGGTGAATTTAGCATCTGGATGAAAATCTGGAGTGGTCTCCATGATGAAGCATATGCGTATGTATGGCAGAAGCACGGATACTGAGCTGCCTTCCCACCTTCAATCCCACCTTCAATCTTAGCAAAGTTCTTTGCTAAGAGAACCCAGATTTTGCACAGGGCAGTGAGGGCCTACACATCATCCCAGCCTCCCCCTTAAAGTGAAAGTCAGATGAAAAGGAGAATTGGTCCCTTTCTTACAGGTTTGATTGATACCAAAAAAAGAATTATGCAGATTTCAGTCCTATATTATGCTTTGGATCTGACATTGGCAGCTAGTTAAAGTCCTTGTATAAGAGACACAAGCACTTATTGCACCAGTGAGGTCGAAGCCTTTTAAAACTTTGTACATGAGTTCATTTCTAAAACTTATCACCAGTACGTGCCCTTTCCCATTCCTGCACTTTTAATCTTCCCTTTATATACTTTCATTGGACTCGGACTCCAGATTCACCAAAACTGCACCTGTTTCTCTTACTCAATCTCTCTCTAACATTTTTAACCTTTATGTTCTCCTAATAATTTTCTCCACATGGGTTTTATTAACACCACAAACGGGTCTTCCTCCCTAATCTGCATCCTCCTCTTTATCTCCTTGGTGAATCTCATCAATGCTGGTATTCTCCAGGATTCCCTGCTCCGTTTTCTCCATCTGTCCCTTTAATAAGGCCTCTTCAAGCACACTTACACTGGATTAAGCCACTGACTTGAGGAGTCCAACCTGACACTCAGGGTTATGCTGAGGGTGATTTCTTACAGAAGCAAATTAAGAAAAGTAATTCACAGTTTCAAATACTGCATTGTGAAAGGAAAGAAGCATACATTGGATAAGATATCACATGACATGGTAAGGCTGGTCACGGTCTTTAAAAAAGATGTAATAGGTAAAATATCTATGGTATATCAAATAGACACTTATATCATACACATATGATATATAATAAAGGGACAAAAAGCATGAAGATGCAAATTCTCATCCAAAGTTGAAGTGTGATCTAAGTTTTTTTTAACCATTAAACTTTAATTTTCTCAGCTTTAAGTGTTTGTCTCCAACAATAACAGGTAAGTTTAAATACAATGACCCAGAGTACCCGTCTTGGGCCCAGGGGTCACTTTTGGTTTAACAATTGCTTGCTGTGGTGTTGCTGCTGGGATAACTAACTGCGGGGCTCGAGACCGGTGGGCATCTTCTCTGTCATGCACATGATAAAATTGTTGTAGATGTCATGAGTTTTGTTTGGCACATTGGTAGAGATGCTGATTTGTACATGACATCCCAGGTATCCCCTTCTCTTAAAAAATGAATGGTCACCATAACATAACCCACAGGAAGATGATAGAAATTAAATATACTGAGTAAAAAAGCTTGTAGTTTACTCATTCTATTATGCACAACTCGAACAAATTCCCCATATTAATATATATACTATTCCTTAAATTGTCTTGTTAAGTCATATTTACTTTTTTATACAAAACTAAATATCAGAGTTTCAAATTCCACTGGTTTTCCCACGGCTGTCCTGGTTCTCCTCCAGGACCCAACCCTGGAGAACATGCTGTCTTAGACCCCGAGTTTCCTTGGTCTCCTCCGTCCCGTCCGCAATGGCTTCTCAGTCTGTCTTTGTTTTATAATCTTGACAGTTTTGAGAAGTGCTGGCTTGGTATTTTATAAAGTGGCCCTCAATATCAGTTTCTCTGACTTTTTATTATTAGATTGGGGCTATGTTTCTTTTTTTTTTTTAAACAAATACCACAGACATGAGGCAACCTTCCTGTCACATTATGTGGAGGTACATGCTATCAACATCACTTATGCCTGGTGACGTTAACCTTGATCTCCAGACTCAGGTAATGTTTGCCAGGTTTCTTTGCTGTAAATTCTTTTCCTCTTTCCATACTTTAGACTCTTGGAAGCATGTCACAAAGTCAAGCCTGTCTGTACTCAAAGGGGCTGGCAAGGTTAGGCTCTGCCTTCCTGAAGTGCCCAGTGTCTACATAAATTATTTGGAATTCTTTTGTAAGAAAGATTTGTCCTTCATCCCTTTTGTATTTACATAAATGTTCACAGATTTGTATCAACAGGGACTCGTACATATTTATTTCATATTGTGAGTTATCATCAGTACTATACTATTTACTTTTTTTTGCACAAATTGTTCCAGCTTTGGCCACTGGGAGCTTTTCAGGCCCTGTTTGTGACCCTTTCACATGGCCCTATTTGTTTGTTTTATGAGAACTTTCTTATGCTATGTCACTATAAGAATTTTGTTTATGTGCCTCTTTCATTTGTAATTAGCTAGTACAGAAATCAAAGTCTATCAAAGAAACTTTCATGGAGTCTTATCTTCACGTGGTAGAGACAAAGTAAAATCTTATATTTCTACTTACCTGTCTTATAATATAATAACCACAATAAGTCCAGTGTCAGTAAATTATCACACATTCCAGAACATCTTAGTTTATAAGGTAATTAGTGTTCACATAGATATTTGGACGAGAAACAGATTTGTAGTAACTATTTTTAGCACACATTGCTGATGGAATAGTGCCACCTAGAGGCCCTACTTTAATTGACTGAAGGGTCTTGAGGAGCGTTCATATTCACTGAAGTCACATCCATCTCATCTCAGGTTCCCCGACAGGGAAGGAGCAAAGAGACAAAATCCTACCCCATTACTAACATAAGGATGTTGATCTCATATTTATTGACTAGGACATAACCGTGAGGAGTCAGCATTCAACACAATAACAGTAAATCATGAAAAAAAAGCAGAGATGAGTTTATTCAGAGTGATCAAAAGAAAATATTATGCTGCCTGAAGAACAATATGAGACACTAGTAACTGATATCAATAACCCAAAGGACAAATGTACAGCGTACACAGTAGCTCATCCTTTAGAAAACAAGGCATGCCAGACTATAAACACACTAAAGGAGATGTTCAAGATACCTGAGTAAACTGAGTCACCAAGGGCCATGATTTGGATAAAATTAGAGCTGTGAGTGTTGGAGCTGGGATCGGCACTCCCGGGCTACAGACCCCAAAACTGTCTTTGAACTACCGCAGGAGAACTCGGCTTCAAAAAATTTGAGAGTCTTAAAAAGAAAGTCTTAGAAAAAAATGATAATATATCTATTCTGTCATACACAAGTTGAAGATAACTTTTTCCAGAAAGCAATTACACACATATATAACTATAATTGGGAATTCTACAGAACACCCTTGGCAATTTCTCATTTATGGGGAATATTTTTTCTTATAAAGCCACACTGAACTTACTGTTTCACTAAAAATCAGTATTTTCTTCACCCTGACTGGTGAGGCTCAGTGGGTCGGGCGTCATTCCACACACCGAAGAGCCGCTGGTTTGATTCTGGGTCAGGGCACACGCCTGGGTTGTGGCCAGGCCCCCGGCTGAGCACGTGCAAGAGGCAATAGATTGCTGTTTCCCTGGAGCACTGATGTGTCTCTCTCCTTCTCCCCGTCCCTTCCCCTCTCTCTAAAAATAAATAAATAAAATATTTTTTAAAAAAGAAACATATTCTCTGGTTGTTATTGATACAAAATCCAGAAAAGGAAGAGTCTAGTCAACGTGCAGGTATAAATGACCCATGGACATGGACAACAGGGCAGGGACTGACTATGGGAGTGGAGGGTGGGCAGGACAGGGAACAGCAATGGGGGAAAATTGGGACAACTGTAATAGAAGGACAATTTTTTTTAAAGTCCAGGATTTCATCATTAGAGAGAAAACTGCAAGACAAAAAAAATCTGCTTAAAACCTGCCAAATTATCAGAATAAATATATTGATTGTCCAACAGGATTTTTTTCACCAGTTCTTCAATAAATGGTATTTCAATACAGAGGGCAATGAATGGCTTGTGAAAAAAAAATTTTTTTGTTTGTTGGCTTGTTTTTTACTTCAAGTTACAACTTCCGCATAGCAACTGGATAAAATCCCAACAGAATAGCTGAGCACATTGGTTTCTGGAATATGCTATGGGTATTACTTCTTGGTAGGGAATTGCTGTTGTTAAATTATATTGAAAGAGAAGTAATTCTGCCCTTAGAAAATCTTAACATGGGAAATATGATTTTGAATAAATAAAAATACGTCAACCCAGAGCTGAAAAAGGAAACTGCCAAGAGTTAAACAGTCAAGGACCTTCGTAGTAACATAACCATACAAATTAGAGTGTCTAAGACTTAGATTTAGAAATAATACAATAAAAATCTGCAAGAACATGCTGAAAGTCACCAGAGGGGAGAGGGGAGGGAATTTCAGGGGAAAAGGGGAAGGATTTACAGGAACAAGTATAAAGGACACATGGACAAAAACTATGGGGGGGGGTGGAAATGGGAGGGAGGTGGGGAGGGTTGGGGTGGCGGGTTCGGGTGAGAATAAAAGACAGAAAACTGTACAAGATCAACAATGAAAATAAAAATAAAAAAAAAAAGAACTGAAATTGTATTTCTATAGAATGCAGTGTAAGTGTTGGCCCGAGGCTTGAGTACTTCAGTTCAGTCTGAGAAATTGTCTAACGCAACTCTGAATGTCAGTTTGTCCCAGATAAAAAAAAAAAAAAAATCTGCAAGAACCCTACAACAATTTGATCACCTTTTTTTCAACTTCCTATATTTTTCATATATTCTCCTAAACCTTGTGAACTTACAATAAAAAACTTCAAAATATCCCTAACAGTTATATGTATGTCCTTTTTCTCAAGATAGCATATGAGTAACGTGGCTTATGGGGATAGAAGTCATGTGTGCTGCCGGCTTTGAAATCCACAGAGCAGTGCTAATACCGTGAGCTGGGTTACTAAGCAAACATAATTAATCTGAAACAATGATATAAGATAGTTTCTATTGGAGCTCTAGTCAATATTTGACCCCACAAGAGGGTATTGTCTCTATGAAATCAAATATATCTCAGTAACTGAGTGAATTCTTTTCCATTTTAATTTGAATTTCTATCTTACTGTATAAATAATTATTGTCTCATTTCCCTGGGATACCATTGGGCATTGAAAGCAGAAATCCGCTGTGTATGCCTTACCAAATTGAAAAATGCATTTTTCCCACTGAAGGATATTGGCAAAGGCTGATGGTGCATGTAGGCAGGAGTGCCTCATATAGGAAAGTTGGAAGACTGTCTAAAATAATTCAAAGACTAGAGTCCATATTCATGCGACAGCAGTATGACCAAGGCACTGTGTCAGGTAACAAGAAACACCAAAACTGCATTCTCGGCCATCAAATGGAGCATCAGTGTAAAGAAATGATTCCGATAAAGGTTTCCCTTTTACAGTCATACTGCTTAATTGCCTTTGTGGGTTGGGGAACAAGCATAAAAATAATGACTGAATCCTCATAAGTTCCCCTAAAATAAATGTACAGATTGTAAATTTGCTTCTGCCATTTAATTCATGTGATAACATAAAATTTTAAATGTATAAAAACAAGTTTTGCAAAAATATTTAATCTTTTAATTAATTACTAAGATCCATCTAATGCAATCACAAAATTACCTCCATAATTTTATTTAAATTGTAAGAACCGCACTAAAATATGAGCAGATGTTTTCATTTAAACTATAACTGTTCTAAGAGCACATGCATTATAAAACTCTCCTACGCATAATTGGTTAGTTTTCTTTGTAACACATTTTTACATTACCAGCATACATAAAGAAGTCCAGAATTTCAACCGAACATGTATAATGCTGTTTATCTTATTTGGCAAGAGTACAATTATTGCTAATGGAAAAATATTAGGAAAAGCATAAAGCTATATGTAAATAATATGGCGTAAGATCGGCCTGCTGTTCGAACATGTGATACAGTGGGGGAGCGTTTGTTCAGTTCTAAATAATGCATAGACATTACATCAGGGCTTTTTAGATTATGAGGAACAGCACCTGGCCAGGTGAACTGTTGGGCATTTATTACCTGAAACCAGGAGTTAAGAAAACCCAGACATCTTTTTGGGCTTGGAGAACTAAAGAAACTGTCAAAGCCATTCCAATCATGATGACCACTCTTGCCTGTCGTCCTCCAGAAGCCAGATTCGGCTTCTTCCCCACTCTATGGATTTCACAATGACTGTGACCAAGCTTCTTTACTGTTTTACCTGCACTGTATGTGTAACATGTTCCTGATCCTACTCTCTCCTGAAATCAAATTATTGCATAAAGGAGGGATGTAAATAAGTATCATTATTCACCATCCCCTATGGAGCAAAGGTCTCTAACCAGGTTACCTCATGGGCTGTGGGCTCTGGCTATCTAGCTATCTATAGAGAAAATGTCTTTGGCTGCAGTGTTGGGCCAGTCACTTAAGTCTATGGAAACCAAAACACATGATGAAATTATTGGCGAATTATAGGCAGAAACTGCTTGTGACCACATTGTTCAGATAGGAGCACAGCGATAGCATTCCTTAGTTCTTCATGGGCTTGTCTCCTACACAGTGTTGAAAGGTTATGTATTATACAGATGATAAGAGTAGCTAAAGAAAACCCCTGCTCCTCAAGGTTTCAGTCTCACCCCATTTTTGGTTGTGTTTTAAGTAGGAGTTTAGTTAAACTGCCTTCATAAGGTTTCAGGGTTATTCTTCCTCTATAGGCATATAAGATTTCCCACCCTGAAACATTCAAAGTTTGATCTGTCATAGATCATTTAAAAAAATTTGAAAATGGGTAATCAACTTACTTTTCCTAAAATGGCATACTGCTTCACCAAGGAGACTGTGTATCGCTGGTTTATCTACTATCTATCTATATTTGTTCATAAACAAATATACATTAAATATTACAGAATTCTGGATCACATCATATTTAAATGGTGGAAAATAATAATCAGGTTCTTATAAAATATGAGAGAATTCTAGAAAGCATATTTTGGGAGAATTAAAGCACTTGCCTTAATTTTTTGTGTGTGATGTCCTATATTTGTCTATGTAAACACTATTACTTGAAATTCATGGTTTACATCTAAGAAATTAAATATTTTAAGCAACATCATTCTCTAGTTATAACAGATCTTTTCATAAAGTCCAATTCTTTAAATTCAATTTTTTTCATGTCCCTACATAAACATTCTTTATCAGCATATAACAAGTATCACACCTCTACCAAGAAAATAAAACCTTACAAGTTGTTGTCTTACATTTTATTGTTGTTTGTTTCATGTCCATTACCCTTGTTCAACTGTAAGCCCTTTGAGACTATGAGCAATATATTTTATCTCTTTAGTGCCAGCACCTAAATTGCTTATTTAATTCATACTATTTTCTGAATTTAGTTGCTTTGAAAAATAAATTACTTCAATAAGAAGAAGAGTTAAGGAACATCTGTAAAGATCACATAGGCAAAGCCAAAGAGGATTAGGATTGAGGGGTTGGGGGAAAATGGAGACAACTGTACTTGAACAACAATTTAAAAAAAGAAGAGTTAAAATGCATTTAGATGATTAGATTTCACAGCTGCATTAAGTCAAAGGTTATAACTAACATTTGAACAAGAAATGGATGTGGTCAGAAACCAGACTGTGGCAGGTGAGTAGGGGTTGAAGTAGTACAACCTTCACAAAGTTTGGTAATGAAGAGAGAAAGAAAGAAAGAAGGAAGGAAGGGAGGGAGGAAGGAAGGAAGGAAGGAAGGAAGGCAGGAAGGAAGGAAAGGAAGGAAGGAAAGGAAGGAAGGAAGGAAGGAAGGAAGGAAGGAAGGAAGGAAGGAAGGAAGGAAGGAAGGAAGATCATTTAGTGCAAGATTGAAAGGAAAGACTTTGATCGTTTGAGGATAATGAAACTGAAATCTGTATGTAGAGATGAGTGAGCTGGTAACACAAGGGAATGTGAAGGTATCAGAAAAGTAGGACCTATTCTTTTAAGAAAAAAATAAAGAAATCCAGCAAGAGGCCAGCAAGCAAAGGATCAAGAACAAGAGAGAACATGAGAAGAGGCTCTTCCTCCTTTGGAACGTAATTTCAGATGAGGAGGATATATTGTGCACAGGTGCATCCAGTTTGCCTATTGCATGAAATATTGCATAAATATAATGTTTCAATTATATTCTGTCACTTAATTGGCTAGTCTGAAAATTAGGAGTGAAATGTAATTTTGAAAATCTTTTATATTCTCCCTGACAACCAACAAATTCTTAATTCTTACACACTTGTAAATGTATGTATGTGTATTTATATATATTTATACATCTGTATTATGTATATACAAATGTATATGTAGCATATATGCTTATATATATACATAAACATTTTATTCTTGAAAATACTGCAAAACCAGTGAGTCTCTGTGTGTAATTTTTAAAAATCAGTGAACATGCAGCTAATACAATTAATACGAAAAATTGTAAGCTTTTCTGTAACATGAAGGCTTCTGAGTTAGCAGCTCACTCATACTGTTACATCAGCTACTTTCAACCAGTGTGCCACAAGAATTTTTAAAACATGCAATATCTGACTAGTCAGGGGCACTGACCTCTTTTCCCTTAGACTGTCAAATAAAAAAAAATGACAACAAACAATACAACAATAGTTGTCCAGTGTGAATGAATCAAAATTATACCTATTTTTGTCAGATTGAAAAAATATAGTTTCTGGTGTACCACAGAAGTTCAGTGATTAGTTTATGTGTGAGATGAAATGAAAGTGGTTGAAAATTGCTGTGTTACATAAATGAATAGCTTGAAAACAGAAATAGCTTGTACAAAATTTTAGCTTCCTTTTACACGCAATGCACCTTGGTTAGGACAAGACAAACAGATGAATGAAAACTGTCAGCGTGAGTCATCCAGGAGTATATTGATGAATGTACACATGTGCACTCCCACACACACGCAGCCATTACAGATCATTCCGATTTGAAGACTCTTTCTAAAAAATATGTTGAAAGCTTTTGATACTAAGCAAATAAGTGATGGTCGATACATTCTAGAGAAACTCTGTATTCACTCCGTGTTACTCATTGGCAAGCTAGTGCAAAAGCTATTGCTAAAATATTACAGTGAACCGCACACACCACGCTGGAGAGAAGCAGCAAACAAATCCCTGCTCCTGTGGGGAAGTAACACATACCAAGAAAAGCAGCACTGAGCCCTCGATTAGCCTGGAAAGCTTTGAGCATGTCCACCATGGCTGCAGAGGTCACAGGTACTCCACCCAGCCTCCTCATGCCATCTATGCTTACATTCAACTTTAAGTGCACAAAGACAAACAGTGACTATGAAGTCCTGCTGCATAGACCATCCATTAGTGCTAGAACAGGCTTCATGCAATTTCTGCCTACAGAGCTTGGACAGGAGCACAGGACAAAATACCGCAGGGCCCCTACCCTGCTGCGATGGGGTCAGCCAAAGCAGGAGGCGAATAACGGAGCTGCCCAGAGACCGATGGGCCCTGTCCTTCTTTCAGCCACATGTCATAGAGACTCCTGAGAAGGAGACTTTTAGCAGACCCCCACTGTTGCCTTTTGACACTTGGTGTGGCATTGCTGGAGGTGATGAGGCCTATTAGACCATGTGGGACAGACAACCGTGTCAGAAATAAAGTGGTCAAATGGGCCTTCCTAAATGGGGCAGTTTGCTGAGGCCAGACATGGCCCAGACCCTCTGTGCTGAAGAATCTGAAGGGACGTAACAAGTCCTGCAGCCAGTAAGAAAAAAGTAACCAATTATAAATAGCTGGGCCCAATTTTGAACAACGTGGAGTATACGGACATACATTCAATAGCTCTTCATCAATTTTTGAGACTAACAATTAAAGATTACAGCAAGTCCAGGAGCTTGTCTCAGAGTTCTGAACTCCCAGGAGAGCTTTCTACTCTAAAAGCTGGCACTCCATGGAGGCATAGAAGGCCACTACCACCTGAGGTCCCCTCCAAGCATGTTTCTGCCTGTGGAACTTACTAAAACCTAGGAAATGTGTGTCTGGTCATATTACTATGTTTATTCTGTTCATGGCAAATCTGAAAATTTTGACTTGGAGTTAAGTTGTTACTATTTGCTCTAAATCATATTAAAGGAAACATGAAACGAGACTGGCTTTTAGTTCCCACAAAAAGCTTTTTTGTCAAATATTCATTTGGCTGTATTATTATACAATTCCATTTAATTGGATTACAAATGCAGTTCATCAAAGGGGCATTATAAATAACATGACTTTTTTCTAAAATGGAACTAGAGAGCTCAATTATAGTTTAGGGAAACTTTATTAGTTGCATTCTGCTATATTTTGTAATATACTTCTTTATTCAACCCAAGAACTTGCTTATTTTATAATATTTAGATACAGATACTCTTGGCTACCGGAGTACTTAAGTGTGAAATTAAAATTAACTTTAGGGTTTTTTTACTATCATTCCATTCACGTTTACTTGACACTGCCGATGAAGATGATAAGGGTGATTCTGCCATGTTTCCAGGATAATGCAAAGTGTTATAAAAGGAATACAGAGAAATAACTTTCTTAAAATTGTTTATCCAAAATATGAATGACAGCAGTAAACAAGAAATGCTCTCCAGTGGTACCCACGATGACAGGACCGCAGAAAGCCTTCACCCAGAGTGTTCCTCGCTGTCTCCCAGCGGCGCTCAGTGACCTGTCCAATCGCGTCAGAGGTGCCCAACGCACCGCGTTATGAATTGAAAAACAAAGCTCAGTTACGCCACGCAGGAACTTTTATATCTGCTTATTCAAAATAAAAGCACCTGTGAGATGGGTGAATTTTATGTAAAATAATGAACCCACGGGGCATGATATTCATTAAAATCATATAGGTTTACTCATAATTAAAATAATAATTTTATATTAAAATATAATTATTGTTTCATACTTGCAAAATGATAAATGAATTCCTTCACAGCCACAGTGGAAATCGCTAGAACATTCCCCTCGGGAAATACATGTCTTTGAGCTTACGCTTTGATCCATTTAAATTTCTGTCTTTTCATATAACAATGCTTTATTCATACATTTGAGATAGATCTGTCACTTACTAAACTGCTATGTAAAGAAATTAAGTACTATTTATGAAGAAATATATTTATATATATTTATTAATATATAAGGTATATTTTCTTAATGTATCTATGTTAAGAACTAATAAATGAGTTTAGTAAGATCACAGAAAAGAAAGTCAACACAAAAATAAATCACCATTCTAATATATTAGCAATATACAATTAGAAACCAAAACTCTAATATAAAATGTCCTTCATAGTAGCCTAAAACTGTAATACTCTATATACAAATCTAACAAAACATGTACAGGACATGTGTGCTAAATCCATAAAATTCTGATAAAAAAATTAAAAGAGACCCAAATAAATGGAGACTCATACAGCATCCATGGATGAGAAGATGCAACACAGTCAAAATAACAATTCTCATCAAACTGATCCGTAGATCTAATGCAGTACTAGCAACAGGTCAGCATGACTTGTTCCATTTCGTCAAATTTTGTCTGAAATACAAAAGATCAAGAATAGCTAACACAAATATTGTAAAAAAAAATAAAGTTGGAAGTATCACACTATCTGATTATAATATTTACTGTAATCCTACAGTAATCAAGGCAGTGTGGTATTGGTGAAAGAATGAACACAAAGATCAACGGAACAGAAAAGATGTGTAGGTTAGTTTCAGTTTGGACCTATGATAGCTCTGACCTATTTTTAGTTAAGGGCGCATGTGAACGACACTTCCATAGCATTCTTGTGCATGTGCGTTGGTCCACATGTGCAAGAGCTCCCCTAGGACACATACACCCCCCCACAAGTGAAATAGATAGTTTGTAGAATAGACAAACCTCACAACTTGCTAGATGATGCCAACTGGTTTTCCCAAAGCTACTATAACATTTTATATTCCCACCAGCAGTTTTCATTATCGACATCCTTAAGGAAGCTTGTTTTTTGAGATTTTTCTTTCTGCCAGTCAAGCAGGTAAATAGTAGTATATGATTTTAATCCTCTTTGCATGATTGGCAGTGCTACTGAAGCCTATTTCTGTGTGTTTTATGATCCATATCTCCTAAATAGACAAGACATGCCATCCATTAGGTTTCTGTCCCTGTAGTAAAGGAAACAAAAGTATACTTTAAAATTTGATGTTTGTTTTTAAATCCCGGTATTGACTTTTTATCAGATGGAACCACTTTTTGCTTTCTACAAGGTTATGGAAGTAAAATTATACTGAGAGGGAAAAGCACAAAAAAGAGTCCACCTGTATGATTCGATTACAGGATGTTCCACGAAAACTGAACACAGCAAACATATGACCTTGAGCCATGCATGTTAATTCACTGAGCCTAATTAATTTAAAATGGGACTGAGGACCAATTCAGGAGTTCTTTTGAGAACTAAACGGATAACGTATATATTAGCATCAAACACAAAACCTAACCTGAATAAAAATAAATGCTGCTGTATGTTTGCTGTTTTCTTTTATTTTTCTGTTCCTTTACATGGTGAAGAGAGGACGTCTGTTAGTTCCTATCATTATAGCGTGCTGTCTGCGTGACATGATTGGAAAGCAGGCTTCACTTAAATCTATTCTTATGTGAAATTTTTAAAACCTGCAGGTTGATGTTTTTTACAAGGAAACATCTTTGAAAATGACGCGTCTCTTGGTGTTGTTTCGATGTTTGGAGAAATATGATTTTGCATTTGATAATATGTTTACATCGCGGTTCCTTGGAATTATATAATACTGGTCAAAACGACTCATTCAACCCTCCTCTACTTAATTATACACAAATTCCTATCAACTTTCCAATTTTCTTGATTTTGGGGTTTATGAATACCCCTAGGTTCATGCATATGCCAAGTAAACGCACATATACTCATGATCAAGAGCACTTAGATGTTTAGAGAACAAAATAGTAAATCTGAAAGCTGAAAATATCCTCTTGCTCTTCTCTATTTCATATGCATGTGCTGTGAACAAAACCTGTCTTCGGAATTTAGCACTACTGATGGAGGAAATATCACCGGGGAACAAGAAGCATGAGATCACGTAAAGGCGATTCTGAAAACCTACATTCATTTTGAGATTTAAGGAATATTTTTAAAGCTAAATAACATAATTCTTAAGCTTGATTACTTGGTCCAATATATAAATCACATCATTCATTAAATTATAAGTCGTGCAATGGGGATATATAGAGCTTATTTTGAATTTCTAGCTTCAGGAAATCGTTTTCACTGTGTTAAAAACGAGAACTCAAATTTGGCTGTGTCTACACTAATGGAAAGTGGAAAGTACATTCCCTATCTGTAAAGAAAACTGTTGTTCTGATAAATGAAAATAGTCCATGTCACTCAAACTAATTTAGAAAAAACCTCAAGTCCTTCACTGTATCTTCTGAATTCCAGGAAGGGCGAACAAGGGCCCAGGAATACAAGCACTGTCTCTTTTGTCTCCAGCGTCCTGATCTTCTATACTCAAACTCAGTCTGCAGCTCCAGAAAGAGCTCAGTCCCCATGCCTCTGCACTCTTTCTTATGGGCACGTTCCCTCACACATTCGTCATCCACCACAAATCCAGGAAACATATCCGGCCGGGCAGGATACTTTTTGGAAGTGTAAAAATGTAAAAGAGAAAGAGACAACATTTATTGAGTACCTGCTGCTTTCCAGATACCACGGAGGACCTACTAACATGTTCCGTGTGAGTTTATCTTCCTGAAAACCATGTGAGCTTGGTAAACGTTTCCATTGTGCAGAGTAAGAAATGAAGGCACAGAGCGGTTTCTGCTTGCTCTGGTGAAAGAGGGAGAACTAGGACTCAAGCTGTCTGCTTCCCAAGCCCATGTCTGAAGTCATTCTACTCCTCTCCTTTTTTAAAGGAATGTAAACATGAACCTTTATATTTTCAAGGCATTTGAATTTGTATAATAATAGAAATAAGGTGCGTTCCTTTGAAGGCTGATTTGATTCTTGAGAAAAGTCAGATTTGTTCAGGCTGAGGTTATGATTAGGTAAGCTAGAACACTCAGTGCTGTGATTTGGGGCAAGCATTCCTTTCTATGTATCCACAGTTACAGATTACTTTTATGGCATGAGTTACCTAGACTTTGGTTATATTATATCCGTTAAGATTCTTGGGTTCTGAGTAAAAAAGTGATTGTACATAGAAAGATGTAGTGGACTTAACACACTGGCCTTGAAAAGCAAGTCAAACTCTAGGCAGTGCAGAGGATCAACTAACTAACAAAGCAAATCCCTTCCATGAGGAGTAGCCTCGTCAGGACATGACAATCATCACGGGACTTTGATGCTTCTGCCACTGGGCACAGCACTGCAGCCATCACCAGTGGATCACACCCCCCTTCAGCCTCACCTCCCAGCAGGCAGCCAGGCTGGGGACTGAAGCCATAACTGTCACTGGAACAGCAGCAGGACGGTTCTGCTCTACGGGATCTTGTTGTCACGGCAGGATATTTCCTCCAAGTACCATCACACTGGGGATTAACCATCAAGATGGAAATGCTGGGAGGACACAAACCTTAAGCCTACAGCAATGGCAGCAGCCCTTCTACTTTACCCACCATGAATAATAGTGTGTACAAGATGACCCAGCTGTCCAGGCCGGGAGAGAATCCTCACCTCTCCTAAATATTATGTCCAGAATCTTTCCTTTTGTACAATGTCTACTTTAGGTTTACCAAAAAAAAGATGAATGAAAATTAAAAGCAAAACATAAAATTTCTGAAGTTAAAATTAACTTTTAAAATCGTTTCCCATATATTTTTATGGCATTGATAATGACCTTTTCGGTTAAATGAAAATATAAATGGATACAATGTTTTCTGTAAATGGAAGTCCACAGTTAAAGAATCTGAATGCCAAGGGCTGGAGGGGGAGAGCAAAACATAGTTTCTTTCACTATCTATGAGCGACATCAGCTTTGAGGTGAAAACCAGCATGCGCACCACGTACAGAACCTGCGTCGGAGGTTAAGAGCAAGTCAGGGATCACGCAGTGTTTCTACATTCAGCCCTAAATAATTATGACCTAGCAAACACTGATCCAGCTGTATTCAGGAAATATCTATGGGGAATTACATGTTTTAAAGTTGAAAGCATTTCCCTTATGATTAGTAGAAAAAGAAAGCAGACAACTTTTTTTTGGATGGCAAGAGTATAATGTTAAAAATAGATGACACCTACACAAATTGTCTTATCAAGGCTGAGAGAGAAACTTTTGTAACACTCAAACTTACCTTCTCTTCTTCCCCACGGCTTCTGCCCCTGCCTACTTACTTTTCCTTAAAATGGAAGGTGCCCTTAGCTGGTCATGCAAACCAGCATCTGGTCCCGCACCTGACCCTTGTCAGACACTTTCCCCCAATTAACACAGCACCAGGTAGTAATGTTAATTGAACAAGAACCCTTTTTACTTCTCCATTCCTTCTGCAACCCCCAGGAAACCAATGTGGAGAAAGCAATTTCAAAAGGCATGAATAAATGTGCTTGTTATAAGGAGAAAGAGAGAGGAACAGGTAGAAAAGAAAATGTTTTGTGGGTAATTGAAATGTGGCAATAAGATTTCTATTCTGGCCCTAGCTGGTGTGGCTCAGGCCTGCAAGCCAAAGGGTCACAGGCTTGATTCCCAGTGTAGGGCACATGCCTGGGTTGCGGGTCATGTCCCCCAGTAAGGGGTGCACAAGAGGCAGCCACACATTGATGGTTCTCTCTCTCTTTCCCTCTCTCTTCCCCTCTCTAAAAATAAATAAATAAAATCTTTTAAAAAAAGATTTCTCTTCTGTTCATATTTTCTATGTGAGGCTTAATCACAATGAATCAATAGTTTCAGTGTATAAAGCCACCCTATACTTAGAGTGAAAAAAAACAAATAAATAATTCAGCTCATTGGAGAAGGTGGGTACAATGCTGCTGATTACCCACCCCATTTCTGAACGCATAGGTAAAGTCATCACTTTGCATTTTGTCTGATGCTGGCACTCCCCTATTAAGAAAACAATAATCACGTGTCAACATGGTTCCATGTCTTTGGGGGAGAAAGAAGAGTGATTGCACAGACAGTGTATCCACTTCCAGACACTGTAGCAATAGTTTTGTTTGAAAGTAGGAAAATTACTTATAGAAGAATTTTCTTTGCAATGTGTAGGAGGTTAAAAAAATTGAACAGCTTGAGTTTGATTCATATATATCTGAGTTTGCTGAGTCAGTCAGTAAGAGTCTAGACAATCCTGTGTTTGTAGGGAGGGCTGAGAAGCTGCCTTGGAAAGAATTCACCATAAAGAAGGAAGCAACTGGCCCAGGAAAAAGACTGAGTTTATTAGGCAGAGGGGAGAAGCTGTTAGAAAAGCCATGCCCGGTTATGGCACTGGGAATTGCCTCATGGGATTTATCTGGAACCAGTGGAAAGCAAAGATGCTATGAGTGACATGGACACACACTTGCATTAAAAATCTGTCTTAGCAAATTATACTAAGTGAAATAAACCAGGTGGAGAAAGACAAATTCCGTATGATCTCACATATAACATGAACCTAATGAACAAAACAAACAAATGGGCGAAATAGAACCAGAGGCATGGAAACAAAGAACAGTCTGACTGTGACCACAGAGGAAAGGGCGGTGGAGTAAGGGGAAAAAAGAGGGGAAAGGTCTTGTCAAGTAACAGGTATAAATGACCCACAGACCTCAACGTCAGGGTGGGGATAGACTGTGAGAGTGGGGGTGGGCTGGGGCAGGGGAGAGCAACAGGGGAAAATTAAGACAATTGTAATAGAACAACATTTTAAAAAGAGGAAGAAAACTCTCTTAGGCATTCTATTGCTGGCAGCCATCTTGCACTTATCCTACTGACAGAATGTGATACAACCCAGGAAAGATTCTGATGACTGTCGAGGAACTCAGAAAGTCCAGGTGCCCAGAAGGATCCTCAGAAATCACTGGTAGAGTTGAGAGGCTTTAAGAAAGTCAGTTCTGAGCAAGATGAATTTAATTATCTTTAAATTAATCTATTGTAATGGAGGAGAAGGCAGGACCTCTGTACAGATGCAGGACATTGGGAGTCTGCAGAAGTCTGCTTGCTTCCATTTCCTTGGGAAGGTAGGAAATTAGGTCCTCATCTGAGAGGGGTTGTAGTGCTGATGGGAAGGGAAGGGAAAGGGAGAGGACAGGAGGGGAGGGGAGAGAAGAAATAGTCACTCATGGCAAAAGAAGAATGTCTTCTCACCCAAATGTGAGAGCCCCTTCAAAGTCTGTGAGCAACCCCATGGGGATAGGATAGACCCCAGAAGAGACACAGTAAGCTCTGATGAATAACTTAAATGAAATTATGGCAGTAAATGTAGCAGGAACCAAACCGATCAATTATGATTACATACAGCCCTGACCGAATTCGGAGGAAGAAGTGACAGGAATGTGATGCAAAAATGTGACATTCAGAATCCACTAGAAAAGAAGGTGCTCCCTATGCAGGAATGAGGAAATTTGCCATAAACACACCATTTGAAGAAAATTAAAGAGGACATGAATTCTATGAAAAAAAGATCATAAATAATTAAATAACATGATGAGATGAGGGGTGGTGTTGTAGACAGAAGAGAAAGAAGAAAAAAGCAAGTGTATGTATTTTTATAAGATAAGAATCAAAAGATTGAACCTAACTATGTCCTACCAGAAGAATGGGATTAAAGGAAGGCAAAAATATGCCAGGCAAATGCTGAGGAAAAGAAAGAGCAAGTCAACACGGAAATGTCAGGTGAGCTTGCACTCAAGGGGAAAAAAAGATGTTAAATAAGTTTTTACAAAGTTATTGAAAGCTATTAAAAGAGCAATTCACCATGACAGTGTACCCAGTTAGAGATATTAGTAGATAAAAGAAAAGGAATGTCATAATAAATGTTGGCATAAATCTCAAAAACAGTAGGAAACTATAACTCTCCCTTATTAGACTGTAACAAATCAAGTAGAAAAAGATGTAGGAGACCATTCTGCCTGGCGTGGGCCCAGCTCCCACTCGGAAATGCACAGGACCCACGCCCATGGATAGGTTCTCCCATGGGGAATCAGGCCTGCATTTGTACCTAAGCCGAGTTGAGTCTTGCTTTTGCTAAAACTCCCTCACCCTGATTTGAGACAGCAAGTGCTTACTGTAACTTCCTAAAATCCATGCTAAACCTTCCTAGGATGAGTGTAACTGGTTAGACCCCTTTTTCACTTGCAAATACCCTCCACCAGTGATGTGATTAGCAGCATTGGCTCCTTTGTTGTCTGTAAAAGGTAACCCCCTAAAGCAAACCTGTGCATAGTAAATGAGGACCATCATGTAATGTGAAAGAAACCAAAATAAAGGCCTGTCATGGGCGTAGGCTGCGGCTTTTGCTCCCCTTGAGAGAAAAGCCATGCTGTCCTTTTTCCTCCACCGGACTCAGTAGTCCGTGTGAATGTCTCATTTCATCCATAATGAGGTGGACACTGCAGGCCGGTGTCTGCATCAAAAAGATTTATGAAGAATTTAGAAAATTTAAATAGCATGATTTTTCTCCCTAATCTAACCTGAACTTTAGTTTGAATTATTCACGGATCATTTAGGGGGGAAAATGATTGTGTATTGTCTCAAAGGAAAAAAAATAAATGAATTCAAAAGGTAAAAATATGACAAACTGTATTCTCAGATGCCAGTGCAATAAAGTGACTAAAAATTTTTAAAAATCATTAGAAACAAATTAGATTTACAAAATAATCTCTGAACACTAGGGTCAAGGAAAAAAGTGCAGAATTTCTATGATACATATTAAAAACTACTTATAATTTTAGTCGAAGATCTCTGATAAATACACAAATAAAATTAATTATTAATCTCAAAAATTTAAGGAAAAACACAAAATAAATCTATGTAAAGTAAAAACAAAATATAAAGGATACATAAGAACAAATAACTTAAAATCAGAAAAGAACTAGAACAGACCTGTGTTTCTGAAAACAAAAGGAAAAAAAAAGTAGCAAAATACAGTGATCACCAGCCAGCCTCATGAAGTAAAAATAGTCAAAGCACAGGTACACAAAATCAAAATTAAGTAATGGGAAACAACCACATATACAGTGAATATTAAAACAAATAATAAAAGTATCATGCAAATTACAATGTAAATAAATTTCACTGTTTGGATAATACAAATTATTGCTAAGAATCAACAGTGGTAGAATTCAAGAAAATGAATTGACTGACCTTCCCCTACCAAAAAAAACCAAAAAATCTGAAGCCCCAAATTGTTTCTAAGGTAAAATTTTCCTAAACCTTCAAGGGACAAGTTACAACCCCACAAATAAAACTTTTTAAGTAATAGAAAGAAAAAGAAATATCCAAATGTTTTATAAAGCCAGAGTACCACAGACACCTACATCTGGAAAGTTAGCACGAACACAGAAACCTGCAGGTCAATCACATTTGTAAATGTGGGGGCAGCTCATCTGTATAAAGCATTCGGAGGTAGCCCTCATCAGGATCTTAACTAGAACATACCGTGATGAGGATGGATCAATTCCAGAATTACAAATATTATTCATTGTATAGAATTTTTTTTGTTTGATTCCACATAATAGCATGTGCTTGCATATCCAGAAAGCTAAATATAATAACATGAAAGGGATTGGTTTTGTTTGTTTTCAATACCTGAAAGTCCTGTCATCAAAAATGTGGAACTACCACTAATGGAGGAGTTCTCAGTCATTGGACTGTACAGGGTTGGAGACGTCGCAGCGAGCACCTGTGCAGCACGTGGCTGGGACCGGGGTGAGGCGAGTGAAGCACTCTCCTCAGGTGAAAGACTTAAAGGGGCCTCCCAAAAACTCCATAAGCAAGATAAATAATACTGATGCAAAAATCCTCAACAAACACCAGATTTTTAAAAATTTACTTTTCAACTGTAGTTGACATACAATATTTCATTAGTTTCAGGTGCACGACTAGTGATGAGAAATTTATCCACCTTATGAAGTGATCACCACAGTTAAGTCAAGTCACCGTCTGTCACCATACCTTGTATCATGACATTATTGAGGATGTTCCCTATGCTGCATGTTACATCTGCGACTTATTTTATCACTGCAAGTTTGTACTTCTCAATGCCCTTCACCATTTGTGCCCATTCTTCACGCCCCCCCCCCCGCAAATACCAAGTTTTAAATGAAGGCAAGGTCCACCCCTGGACTTTCTTGACTCACCCCACATACCTCACCCCATCCCAGCCCTGTTGAATGAGAAGATACTAGGGACATTGGGATACAAGGAAGAAGGTTCCTGCAGAGTCTGGACTTAAAGATGTTGAGGCTCATGTCCAGACCTGGCTTTGAAGGCATTGCCCAGCTACTGTTGGTTCTGAACCCCTTGGGGGATCAGTCCTCTAAGGAGAGACGATGTTCCACTGGTAATGGTATCTTGAGGAAGCGCTAATAAAACTGTCCCTGGTACTGTGTGGGGGAAATTTTTAAAAACTAGAAACTGTAGCTAACTTCAGTTGTCAGGGGGAAGAAACTTTCCCTGGTAGTGAAAGGGAAAAAAAGCAAAACAGGAAAAAGTATGTTTCTTCTCCTTTCTCCAGTCTTCAAAAGCCAAATAATTCTAATTAGTAGACACCTGGGAGACATCCGACAAAACAGAAATATGGTTTTTAGAGTCTTAGGCCCAGCATCATAAAGCAAATATAGAAAAGTAGGTTTGGAGTGGAGAATCAAGTAAAATGAATAACACTTTGAGCTTGGTAATACGTGTTGATTTGGACAATGCATTGTGGGTGGCAGTAACGGTGAGATTGTTCCAAACCAAGACCTTCAGAGACTCTGTATTTCCCTGTTTACTCTCCTGTACTCCTGTGATCATCCATGAGGAAGTATCCTGGGTTCGAGGTGAATGTGGAGACACATGGAGTAGACCTAAGCCCAATAAGCAGTCTGAAACCAAGCCCAGCTGAACCAGCCGAATTCCACTGGATGACCTATGAGTAAAAAAGTAAATTTCTTTGGGTTATAAGCCACTGAGTTTGTGGTGGTCTGGTGTGCCTTAAAACTTAACTGATACACTCAGTTTATTATTTATAAAATGGGTTTAATAATGCTATTTATTTTGCAGGCTGAGTGAGACATCTGCTGACATGCAAAGGGGGCATTCGTTACAGAAACAGAATGAGGAGCTCACAGTATTTACCATTCCAGGGAGCCTCATTTAACTCATCCGCTGGGGATTTAGGCCACTTCTTTCACAGCTTTTTTCTTTCTTGTTATATTGTGGTAAAATACAAATAACATAAAATGTACAATCTTAACCATTTTAAGTGTATAGTTCAGTGGTATCAAACACATTCATAATGTTGCGTAGCCATCACCATTAACCATTTCCAAAACTGTTTTCATCTTGTAAAACTAAAACTCAGCAAACCGTAGTATTTGATCAATCAAAGTTTCCCATTCCCCCAATACACTAATAGCTAACCAAAACAAAACAAACATGATTCTGTTTTCAGAGACAGGTTCTTGATACCGCCAGCTTTCTGGAAAAAAAAAAAAAAAAAAACATATTATGTTTCTAAGATATGAAATAATTTTAACTTTGTAAAAAGTACATATGTAATTAAGAAGTATGTATGTATACAGAATTAATTACTCTTGCAATAGTATTAGTCAGAAGAAATACTTCTATTTTAGGGAGGATTTTCCTTGGAAGAGTATGGATAGTAGAATAGAAGATTAGGCAATTTCTAATGAATTGCCTAGTATATAAGAATACTTTGCTTGTGTTATAAAAGGCATAGAATGAATAATTCAAACATTTTCCCACTTGATTCTGGGTCCAAAGGTAATCTCACAGAAGTTAAATATAAAACTTTCTCTTAGTTAAATTGAAAATAACTGAAAGCATTTGTTCAGTTTGACTGATGTCTAAACTTCCCAAGTATATTGGCAGATCGTAATGGATTTCTTCTCCCTCTTGCCAAAGGCAAATATTATTATCATAGACTAATTGAGAAAAGCTTCAGCTAACTAAGGCATAAAACTGATAATTTTCTTGAAGTCATTGATATTTGTTGATACACATTCATTGTTTCAAAGAAAAAGTATCTCCTTTTTAGATTCAAAGTACAAAGGTGAAAATGCATACATAAAGAATATACTTAAAACAGTTTTTCAAGCAAGTCAAAAAACAAAATGAAGAATTTTTATATTAAGAAAAAACATACAATACAATAATCTTTCTATTTCACTTATTTTATCTTGGTGGTGATGATGTACATTAAAAATGGGATCTGATTGAATGACAGATGCAAAAGTACTTGTCTCTGTAAGAACGTAGGGAGCAACTCTGGGTAATGCACGTTGCTTTATTCTGTGCCAAAGTCAAGGTAAGAGCTATTTCCAACTCAGGAAGCAAATGAGCAGCAAAGACTTTGCGTTTGTTCCCTCTTCAGAGTCTGCCATCCTGCAGAATAGTTGAAGTGAGCTGTTGCATAGATACATCTGTAGAATATTTTCCAGAAAAAAAGAAGTGTAAAGCATCAAATGTATCCGTGTCAAAGTATATTTTGTGGCTGCTTTCTAACCAGTTGGAGAAATTTACAGAAATGAGAGGAAGAAAAAAATCACATACTCTTAGAGGTAAGCTTACTTTGGTTCCCAACAGTGTAGAGTGACCCTTCAGGGAAATTTCTGAAGATGATGAGTCACAGAGAGAGGAAGGATTGCTGGTTTTCTTCCCACTCCCATGGTCTCTTGGAGTTAGTGAAAGACAAACACAACAGGGATTCAATTTAAATTAAAAGTGTAGTTGAGAGAATTTTTTAAAAACATTAATTTAGAAGGAAACAATGTTCACAAGAAAATAAAAATCTGGGTCTCAGAAAAAGAGAAAATAATATCATAATCAGGGTATCCGATCAGCATTTCCTTCACCTGAGAGTTGTGTGTAGGTTGCCTAAACTCATCTGAGCTCAAACTAACATTCAGTTTCTTTCTAGTATTTTCTTTTCAAGTTTGAATTCCTTTGTGTATATGAGGACTTTGCACTTTGAAGACAGAAAGGAAGCACTCACTTGTTTCTTTAGCAGAATCAGTTTAAAGAGCATCACCTCTTTGAGAGAATCATTCCATATTCTAATTGTGTTTGCTTCATTAAGAGGCTTGGTTCTGTGTCTCTCGGTGTCGAGAAACACATTCTCTTCCTTATTCTCCTCTAGAGGTCATGGAGATAAAAGCAAAGAAAAGCATGTCCACTCTTGCAGGGTCTCTCACTGGGCTGTAACAAATAACCCAAGAACACTATATAGCTCAACTACAAAGTGAGAGGCTTCCAAGTGAGCTGACCTTGGCAGGGAAGTCTTTCTCCTGCAGGAAACCTCCAGGTACAGAACTTCCTTAATAACTATCCTCCTACACTACTATCAGCTAACATTTCTGAACTATGTTTGAACACTACTTCTTTTAGTTCAGTTGAGCACTTCTATTTCACAACTACAGACAAGCCTAATGAAATCTGCAGTGTTTGGGGGGTTAAATAATCCTATTGATTTAGCACTAAGCCTATGAGGAAATGCTTAAATTTTTATATTTGTGACTTTCCTTTTTATATTTAAATTTTAAAAAATACTAGTACTGTAATTTTGCCAATAATGATTGTCCTGATTTAATTCGGTCCACTGTATTGTCTTGTTTCCTTCTAAATTGTGTCCCATATATATTTTTGGAATATTTGTTCTAAACCCATGAGATATGCAATTTTTTTCAAAATAGGAATTGCACTGAATCTATAGATTGCTTTGGATAGTACGGACATCTTAGTCATGTTAATTCTTCTTATCCATGAACATGATATAAGATTCCACTTCTTTATATCTTCCTCGTTTTTTTTCTTTAGTATCCTGTAACTTTCTGAGTACAGGTCTTTTACCTCCTTGGTTAAATTTATTCCTAGGTAACTTATATTTTTTGTTGCCATTATAAATGGGATTATTTTCTTAGTTTCTCTTTCTGATAGTTCATTTTTGGTATATAAAAATGTGACCAATTTATGGGTATTAATTTTGTATCCTGCTACTTTACTGAGTTCTAGAAGATTTTGGCGGAGTCTTTAGGGTTTTTCCATATATGGTATCATGTCGTCTGCAAATAATGACAGTTTTACTTCCCTTCCAGTTTGGATGCCTTTATTTCTTCTTCTTGTCTGATTGCTGTGGCTAGACTTCCCAGTACCATGTGGAATAAGAGTAACGAAAACAAAGAATGCAGATGGATCTGTCTTGTTCCTGATCTTAAGGGAGATCATTTTAGTTTTCCCCATGGGGTATGATGTTTGCTGTGGGTTTGTCATATATGGCTTTTATCACGTGGAGGTACGCCCCTTCTATTCCCACTTTGCTAGGAATTTTTATTATAAATGGGTATCATCAAATGCTTTTCTACATCTGTTGATATGATCATGCGATTTTAATCCTTCATTTTATTTATGTGATGTATCACATTTATTGAATTGCTAATATTGTGCCAATCTTGGATCCCTGGAATAAACCCCACTTGATCATGGTATATTATGTTTTTAATGTATTGCTAGATCTGGTTTGCTAATATTTTGTTGAAGATTTTAGCATGTATGTTCATCAGAGATATTGGCCTACAGTTTCCTTTCTGTGGAGTGTCTTTAACTGGTTTTGGAATTAGGATAATGCTGGCCTTATAAAGGGCTTGGAAGTCTTCCATCCTGTTGAATTTTTTGGAATAGTTTGAGAAGGAGAGGTGTTAGTTTTTTTAATGTTTGGTAAAATTTGCCCATGAAGCCATCCGGTAGAGGAGTTAGTTATTTACTGGGAGTTTTTTTATTACTGCTTCCATTTCAATAGTTGTAATTGATCTAGTCAAATTTTCTGGTTCTTCCTGATTCAGTTTTGAAAGACTGTATGTTTCTAGGAAATTATCCATTTCACCCAGATTGTCCAATTTGTTGGCATATAGATGTTTGTAATATTTTCTTATAATACATTGTATTTCTTTGGTGTCAGTTGTTACATCTCTTTCATTCTGATTTTATTTATTTGGGTTCTCTCTCTCTCTCTCTGTCTCTCTTTTTCTTGATGAGTCTGATTAAAGGTTTGTCATTCCTTATCTTTTCAAAGAATCAGCTCTTCATTCATTGATTTTTTGTATTTTTTTAGTCTCTATGTCATTTATTTCCACTTTAGTCTTTATTATTTCCCCAAATTAATTACCTACATTATGCTCCCCAAATTAATTACATAATGCTTCTAGTTAACTGTCCTCCAGTTTCTCCCTGTGTACAAGTTCTAATCAGGGTATATATGAGGTCTTCATTTTTCTATTCATTAAAAAGCTTTCCCACTCCTCTCCTTGCCTACTTTTGAGTTTCTGCCAGAAGCAAGTGATGGTAGCTCACTCTAGTAAATTCTGACTACATAGATTGTTTGTTTTCATTTGGGTGGTCTTTGTTTATTCCCACATATTGGGGATCTCCAGTGCATAGAATATTATATATCCTTTGAAAATAATCAGAAGACACATATTTTAAGAGGAAATAAAGCCACATTCAATAGGAACTTTCATACACTTTGGGACATAATGCACCTGCCCTGTGACTCAGTTGGTTCACTCTTCAGTATCAATTCTAGAAATACTCCTGTGTGTGAACACCATGTGAAAAGACATCAATAGCCCCATTTTTTACAATGCAAAAAAAATAATTCAAATTATCATCATCAGATAATTAGATATTGATCTATAAGTTGCCATATATTCATTCACACAATAGGGTCCTATGAAGCTTTAGAAATTAATAAACAAGAACTTTACGTATCAAATCAGTGAATCTGCAAAACAAAATGTAAAGAAAACAGAGTAATTTAGAAGAATGCATGTAGAATAACACCATTTATATGCAGATAAAACCAGGCAAATTTTTAAAATACATAGTTTTGGTATACTATAAAAAACGGTAAAAATGTAAGGTAAAGCAAAGGAATATTTGAATTAAAATTCATGAGAGAGAAGTGTAATCGGTAAGAGAAAATGTACAGCTTCAAGATACTGATAAAGTTCTATTTCTTAAGCTGTGTGATTTGTTGTGTGTTGGGTGTTTTTAACCATGCTTTATATGTAACACTTATGTGTTATCTATACTTTAATGCACATGATAAATGTCATGCTAAAGTATTTTTATTAAAAGCAAGTTACATATTCTAAAACTTCTATTAAAAAGCACAGAACCTAGAATAACTAAACAATTTTGAAAAAGAAGAATAAAGTGAAAGAAATCATTCTACCCAATGTTAAAGTTTACTATAAAAATACAGTATTTTAGACAGTGTGGTCTTGGACATCTACAGGCAAAAGAACATGGGCTTTAGTTTAAAATTCACACCTTATGCAAATACAAAGTCAAAATGAAGCATGATTTCAACTTATAATGTGAACACAAACCTTTTAGAAAAAAATAGAGGAGAAAATCTTTCTGATCTATTCTTAGGCAACACATCCTCAGACGGACTGCAATCCATAACGGCATAGTTTGTAAAGGGAGAACAGGTGAATTAGACATCATTAAAGCTAAACGTTTCTGCTCTACAAGAGTCCTGTGAAGAGGATGAAAGGTGAACTACCAACTAGGAGAAAGTTCTTCGATCCATGTATCCAACAAGGGCTCTGTGTCTGGAATATATGAAGAATTCTCAATACTCAACAATTTAAAAATCTAATTAGGAAATGGGTAACACTTGAAGAGACATTTCACCAAAGACCTGTATTCATTTGCTAGGGTTTCCATAACAAAATACTGCAGACTGGGTGGATCACACAACAGAATTTTTTTTTTCACAGTTCTGGAGAACAGAAGTCCAAGATCAAGAAGTCGGCCAGTTTGGTTGTTCTGAAGCCTCTCTCTCTCTCTGGCTTGCAAATGGTCTCTCTCTCTCTCTCTGTCTGTCTCTGTCTCTCTGTCTCTGTCTCTCTCCCTCCCTCTCTCTCTCTCTCTCCATCCTTAGTGATCTTCTATGTGCTCACATCTGTGATATCTCTCTGTGTAGTCAAATTTCCTCTTTTTATAAGGACCTGAGTCAGGTTGGATTAAGGTCCACCCTAAAGGCTTCATTTTAACTGAATCACTTTTTTTAAGGACCTTTACAATCCAGTCACATTCTTTGGTGCTGGGGGTTAGGGTTTCAACATATGGATTTCGAGGAGACCCAGTTCAGCCCATAACAAGATATTCTGATGGCAAATAAGAACGTGAACAGAATTTCAACAACGCTAGTCATTATGCAAGTGAAAATTAAAGTCACTACATGATTATCAGCATGGCTGAAATAAAAAGTAACAGCAACACCAAATGCTGGCCAAGATTTAGAGAAAGTGAAACTCTCATACATTGCTGACAGGAATATAAATGCACAGTGACTTTTGAAAACTATATATTAGTATCTTATAAAGTTAAACATATACTTATACAGCCTAGCAAAACCACTCCTGGATGTCTATCCTGAAGAAGAAAATCACAGCCTGTGCAAAGACTTGTGTGCAAAAGTTCAAAGCAGTCTCATTCACAATAGCAAAAACCTTGAAGCAATTTGAATGCCCATCAATTGGTAAGTGGATAAATAAATTATGGTTTAACTGTTACATAGAATACAAGTTAGCAATAAAAAGGAAGGCAATATTAATAACATGTAACAACATGAATGTAATGAAAGTCAAACAATAGACTATATAATACATAGTTATGTTTACATGAAATTCTATACAACTAAAACTGTAGTAGCAGAAAGCAGGCCAATGGTTGCCTGGGTCAGAAATCAGGGAGGAATCTTGTGCACAAGAACACAAGAAAACTTTCCAGGGTGAAGAAGGAATTGTTTGAAATGACCATGGTGGTCAGTAATATTATAGTACTCTGTATGGTGCCAGGTACGTACTTCAATTACTGGGGTGATCACTTTGTAAGTTGTATAATTGTCTAACCAGTATGCTGTACATTTGAAACTAATTGTTTTAAATGACCATAGTGATCAATAATATTATAATACTATATATGGTGCCAGGTGGGTACTTAAATTCCTGGAGCAACCACTTTGTAAATTATATAATTAGCTAACCAGTGTGCTGTACAATAAGATAATATTGAATGTTGACTGTAATTGAAAAACATAATTTAAATAAATTAATTACTGTGGTAGTGATTTTGACATAACTGTGCAAGTTATGGGCTGAATTGTGCCCCCCCTTAAAAATATATATGTTGAAGTCCTACCCCCAAAATTTCAGAATGAGACTGTAACTGGACATTGGGTCTTCAAAGAGGTAACTAAGTTAAAATGTGGCCATTCAGGTGGGCTGTACTCCAAAGTGACTGGTGTCTTTGTAAGAAGAGGAAATTTGGACATAGACACAGAGGAGTAACAATGCAACAATCCAAGGACAAGGTGATGGTCATTTACAAACCAAGAAAAAGAAACAGATTCCTCCCTCACAGTCCTCAGAAGAAACCAACCCTGCTGACCTGACACCTAGCCGTATTCCTTGAGGCTTTCGCTCTGTCTGTCTGTCTGTCTGTCTTTCTAGTTTAGCTCAACTTCTCACACACAACCACCTTGAAAGAAGTGGTCAGTGTTTTCCACCTTCATATAAACAATGTGAAGAAATAATGCTGATGAACATGTAAGACCTCATCTTAACTAGGAGTAGTTAAGTAAGTCAGCCTTTTGTCCTACAAGTTCCAAGTACTGTGGATTTAACAAACCCACTCAGTGATTCACCTCTGGGGACTTAGAAACACTGACTTTATTGTAACAACATAGGTAGTTTCGTTTCTAAAACTGAACAAATTAAGAGGCATAACAAGCAAGTTCTTCAGGAAAAACCTTTCCAAAGCCAGCCAGAGCTTTAAAGTGAGTGTGTGTGTGTATATATATATATATTTTTTTTTAATTAAATTGTTGCTCTCTGGACCTACATTTCAGTGGGGGGAAAAAAAATGCATCCTAATGGACAGCTTTTCTGTGAGAGGCAGAGCTTTCTCCAAACAGCATGTCAAATATACAAGACAAAATAGTGATGGAGCAACTTCTATAAGGGCTTGTGATTTTATTTGCTGTTAGGAAGTAAAATTTGTGTCATTTGTATTTCATGGCAGACTAAGAGCTAGAAAATGGATCATTAATTTGGCACAGTATTCTCTAGCATATGCCCAACATTTAAACAATAAGATGGTCCAATTTTTAGACAGTACTGTGACCTTTTGGGCCAGCAGTTCAGATGAGGGTAAACCCAAGCAATTTGTTTTGGCTCCTGGACATGGCAGTGAATGATTACCTTTGTAGGCAGAATGGTGGATCATAGTAATTGCTTGTTTTACTTGGTTTTATTCTCTCGTTTTTGGAAACAATAAAAGATCTTCCAGGGCATCTACCACATCCAGCTTCTCTTAAATCCACAAGGACAAATAATCCCAGTGATCAGAAAAAAGGATAATATTTTTTGTAAGTCACAATGAAAAATCTCTTGAGCAAATGCCCATGGCATTACATAGATGCAAGAAACTGGGAGGAATCCAGAAACCTTTGCTCTGAAAAGCACAGAACCACTGGTCAGGGCAGCGCAGGTCAATCCGAGAGGCCAGCGGGTCAGAGAGAGAGGGAGGGCTGCACAGAAGGATGGGAGGAAAGCCTGGAAGCCACACGATGTGGGTCAGGGGTGCTAAAGGTCAGTTTATGGATCCATCCTTCTGGCCAAAATTACCCTGGCATGTAACAGCATTTCAAACCAGCAATGACAAATGCTTTCCTCTCTGCATCCCTTTATTTCCTGATTTTTATAAATGATGTGTAAGCAATGAGGAATCAACAATTATTGGGGGGGGGGCAAGTCATAATGTTGAGAAAATTTTCCATGTGTCTGCCAGGTAGTTGAGTTCATCTCAAACACGGCAGTTTGGCTAGAACCTTGAAGCCACGCTGACATTTGAGAAGGATATGTGGCTCTTAGAAGACAGAAAGCCAGCTCTCTCCCACCCGTCACTGGTGTTTGAGACAGAAAGCAAACTAGTCTCTCCTTTCCATCTCGTTGGTAAATCAGAAAAGGTGTTACCTTTACCTGTAGGAATTAATAAGGAATATAAGTAAAATTCCTATTTGGAGAATGCAACCATTATACCAGCGGATCACAAAGAGTTCCAAAGGAATGGCCAGGTTTAGTGAAAACTTTCTAGAACTTACCGCACAAAAAGATGTGCTGGTGGCAACACATCAATTTAACTCAGTGCCCAAGGCTTCAAATACTGACTCACCACACAGATGTTCCCATAAACCTATTTATGGAAGCATCTATTCATGAAAACAAATTTTTGTAATTCATGTTGTCATATGTGCACTTTGTTAAAACTTTTCTAACGTACTCCCCTCTTAGTTTTATCTATTGTTAACTGTCAGAGAAAAGGGAATGTATTTCAATAAACAGTTGTTAAGGTGATTTGCCTTGCACCTCGAGTAGAAGAAAAAGCATTGAGAGTGTATTTATTTCTGTACTTCCTTTCCTTCTTCTTGCACTTGTCGCCTTAGGTAGCGCTGCTCGCTCACACGTGCTTTTGAGATGAAACTTACTTGTCACCATATTCAGACAGATTCGAACTTTACAGATCTTTCTCCTCACATCAAAAGGCTTTTGTTTCAGTCAGGCAGGCATATAATATATTTTTTTCAAATGGTGAATCAGTTATTCCAAACCATTGAAAGGTTCATTTATATTTCCCCACAAGAGGCACTTTGCAAAGGAAACAAATTTTATCTTCATTAGGTTAATTAAGAAAAAAGATAAAGTGTGGGGGAGTGTTGAAATTTTATGTTCAAAAGAAAAGAAAAGTCAAGAGGAAAAAAAGGAAGACTTCCATCAGATAAAATTGTTGGACAGCTATTCATTAAAATGCATTTTGTATTCCCTGACAGCTAGCACCAAATAAAACGAACAGGTGGGAGAACAGGAAACTTCTAATAAAGTGGAACTATGACATAGCATGGAAATATGACAATACTTTGTTTTCACAAATCACACTTTGTTTTTACAAATAAATGATATATTAGTTTCTAGGGTTGCCATTACAAGATGCCACAAACTAAGTAGCTTAAACAACCAAAAGTTATTATCTCACAGTTCATGATGCTAGAGGTCCACGATCAAGGGGTCAGCAGGGCTGGCCTCCTCTGAAGGCCATGAGGGAGAAACTGCTCCCTGCCTGCCCCCTAGCAGCTGCTCGTTCGGTGGTCCCTTTGGCCTTCCTTGACTCACACGTGCACGTGGCGTTCTCCTGGTGTGTGTGTGTGTGTGTGTGTGTCCGCCTTTGTGTGCAATTTCCCTGTTAATAAAGCATACCAGCCATGTTGTATTAGAGTTCACGCTAGTGATCTCATCTTAACCTAAGTGTCCAGAAAGACCCTATTTCCAAACAAGGACATGCTCAGGTACTAAGGGTTAAGACTTCACCATCTTTTCAGGGAACATAGTTCACCCAAGATGTGTTGTTGCTTAGTTCTACTGAAACACTTATTCTACAAGCCAAACAATTTGTTACTCAGATTATTCAATTCATTACTTATTAAATGACTATTAATTAAGCCTTCAGCAGACTTTCAGATGTCAAGAAAAGAACCCTTAGTGACAAGAAGATCTTGTAGTAGAAAACTCTTAGCCCGTAATCACTGAAGGGCATGCCCGTTTCCCTGGCCTCGCTGACAGGCCTGCACACTGGCAGTTTCTCTTCTCAGATGGGGGCGTCCGAAAGTACTGTTGTGACCTCTCAGGAACCCCAAGCCCCAGCACAGAGAGCGGGAATGTTATGTTGCCCAGTGTGCTCAGCAGAGCACCGAGAGCCCAACACAGCTTGGGAGATGCTTGAGGCTGTGGTCCATCTGCATTGCACAATAAAAACTGCTGAAAGGAGCATGAAAACATTCATTTTCAGAGTCCTACGTTTTAGACTTTTTTGGAAAAATATCTGTTTTCTTCTGTTGCTTCAGTTCTTTCTCTAGGAAGAAAATACATTGCACAAAATATGGACGCATCACAGGGAGAGGGTCTCCGAAGACCGTCAGCAGACCTCCGTAGATGCCTGACGGGTGAGGCAGACTTCCAGCAGGAATCTACACTCAGGCTCTGTCTGCAGCAGTGGTCCTCAAAGTGTGGTCCCAGGACCAGCAGCCGCACATCACTTGTTAGAAATGCAGACTCTTAGGCCCACCTGAGGCCTAGTGACTCAGAAACTCATGGGGTAAGGTTCAGCAATCTGTGTCTTAATGAGCCTCCATGAGATTCTGAAGTCTCCTCAAATTTGAGAGCCACTGCTCTTCATTAAAGAATGAATGTGTGGCTGGCTTAACCAATGCAATTCCTTTTAAAGTAGCAATGTTTTTTTAATCAGTGTTGAGGGTTTGCTTTACGTTGTATGTTTAGTGTATAGGCTACCCTTGCTCTGCTAAAATATTTCTTTGTTAATAAAACATTAGGATGTTTTTCTGATTAAAACAGAATATTTTAATGCTGCCTACTGAAACACACACTAAGGAGGAGAAAACACTCAAAACAGCGCTGCTGAGAAGGATTTTGGAGACAGCACTGGTCTGCTCATCTCATTCAGGGTAGAGAGACCTTCTCATGGAACCCTGAGCTGATTTGCTCTGAGTGTCTTGCTTTACACAGTTTTTAAAAGGCGTGAAATGACATTCCAAACCTGCTGAATCAGATTCTTCATAGTGCATCATCAAAAACCTCCTCAGATGACTCTGCTGGACACACGTTATGGTCGTTACGGTCGATATAACAGACTGAACAGATTCTGTCCTTGCCATCTTTGAGGGGTGAGTATTATTACTATGAGGCCATGTGGCCTTCCATAGCCATCAGAGGAAGTAATTAACCATTTGGAAATAAACAAATCCTTTTTGCTGCATTTCATAGAGAAAGAAACAGTCCCAGCTGAAGGTGCTGGGAAGGAACCTAATCTAGAGGAAAAGATACAGCACCTAAGGCGGCCAGCCACATCTTGATAGTAATAGCTCCCACTGATGCAGCAGCTACCGATGTGCCAGAGGCTTGATTCACACCATCTTAATATACATTATCTCTAATACTTTTAACAGCCCTCAATTAACCCCATCTTTAGACTAGGAAACTGAAAAACTAAAAGGAAAGTGACTTTTGCCCGTCGCTGCAAGGCTGGTACCTGGAAGAGCTGCATTTGAAGTCAGTCTCTGTTGAGTTTTACGTTTACGTTCCGCTGGCATTCCCGGAAGTGGCTGGCCTTAGGTGTTGGAAACAGACTTGCGGATTGTTCCCAGAAGACAGCCTGAACTGGTTTTTGCCTGTGTGCACAAAAAGTATAAAGAATAAAATATCGGTGTCTTACTTTTCACATTGTCTTTAACATCAGATAGAATTATCTTTTGATTTTGTACCTTGATCCGTTTTAGGAGATAGAATATACTCCTAGAGCACCTTCAAGATTTACAAGATTTTCTAAATGTTTAAAATTTTTCCTTAATTTCTTCCGTGCAAATCCAGGTTCCCCTGTGGAACTTTACTCTCATTTCCTACCTGTATGTAGAGCATTTACCCTTTTGCTTTCTCTCCATTTGTCACTGATAGATTCAAGCATGCTTTTGTGGGTTTGTTTTGGGGTTTGTTTTTCCCCCCTAGAGGAGGATTTCATCTGTCATGATGAATGCCCAGTTAGGCCAGGTTTATTGCCTTCCTGCTATTACTTTCCCCCCTGATGCGCCTCTGAAGTCACAGTAATTATTTAATGAACCAGAAAACATCTGGTGATAGATGACACAGGACCTCTGGACTCCTGGACTCTTGTGAGTGTCTCTAAAGGTTCTTTCATTTGGCCTCTGCTGTGGAACTCACATTCTGTGAGATTAATGGGCTGACCTAACTGAGGCCACTAATAAGCTCTTCTTTTATCTTGAAAAAATGTTTTGTCCAGTTTTCACACATGCATAGTGCCGCATCAGAGATGTGCATTTTTCTAGCTTCCTGGCTTTATGATAGCACTGAGTGCCCCAGGAACCATTCAAACCTTCATCATATGTACACAGTCATGCCATCTGCCTAGGCAAAGCAGGTCCCTGCGCCTGAGATGGACTATTTAAAAGATGATAATGCAAAAGAGATGGGAAATACTCTCCTGTCGTTTTTGACCTATTGATCATAATAGTCATGAATCCAAATCTTGGTCTAACAGCAGATACTCTTAGGAAGAGTTGAGGTAGAAGCGATCCACTTAATGGATGTGGAGGTTGTAGGGCACGAGAACATTGATATAGTTTACACAATAAATCAAATAAAGATGGCTACCCGTTATCCATTAGATTAAGAATTAGGAATAGTACAAAGTATAATCAGTTATGATTCTTTCATTTTAAAAGCACTGCCCATGGGAAAAGATATAGCGGTATGATAAGTTACACAGCAAATAAGTCAAAATAAAATGGATAGGACCGAAGGAGAACTCATGTCTTAGGGAACAGGAGAACGGGATCAGCTATCCACTGGCAAGAGTTCAGCATTTCAGTGTTCGTAAGAGAGCAGGCTTCAGGCTGGGCAATGACAGGGAACGCTCTTATCTCTGTCATGCAGGGCAGCCAGGCACCTGTCAATGAGGAGAATTATGAATCCCAAGTGGAAAAAAACATGAAAAGGGGGGGAAAACAACAATAATATCTTCACTGCATCTTTTTTATTTTAGATGAGTATTTCTGTTTCCCAAATCCAGCAACCGGAACACATGCCGCATGCATTGCATAGTATATAAATTAAATGTGAATAAAATTAAGAAAAAAGGTTATTTCCTCTATGCTGGATCTGACTCAGAATCTCTAATCTTGTTATGCTTACCTAAAATATAAATCTGAAGCATGACAGTGAGGGTGAATGTGTAATTTCAGCCATAATTTGTGTGTGTGTGTATGTGTATTATATATGTATATACATAGTTTTAACAATAGTCACAGGGTCTTTAAAATGTCCTATTATCTGTTTTAAGAATCTAATGTAAGCAGGCTGACAGCTGTTGGGGGTGCTGAGTGGGGAGTGGGGAGGGACTGACTGAACGAAAAAGAAAAAAGAAACACTTGTGGACACAACAGTGTGGTGATTGCCAGGCCGGGGAGGGGAGGGGAGGGAGCAGGCGAGGGCAGGTAACAGAGGAGGGTGGGCAGGGGAGTGGTGATGGACAGAGACTTGACTTGGGCGGTGAACACACCGTGTACACAGATGGTGTGTTGCAGAATTGTTGCACTGAAACCTGGATAATTTTGTTAACCAGTGACACGCCAATAAATTCAATACAAAGAAAAAAATAAAGTATAAGTCCAATCTTATCACTTCTCTGCTCAAATTTTGCCAAAGTCTTCACATTTCACTCAGAACAAAACCTTCAGTCATTACAATGGTCTTCAAAGCCTCCCACTCCCGTTGTCTGTCTGACCCCTTCTCTTACCACTTGCCACTTCGCCAGCTCTGCTCCAGCACCAACATTGCACTTTGCTGTCGCTCCAACAAATCAGGCACACTTTACAGCAAGGCCTTCCAAGGAACTACTCTCCCCACCCAAGGGCTCATCCCCTGAGATGCTCTCAGGACTAACCCTTCCGCTGGCTTAAGTGTTTGCTCAGAGGTCCCCTCAAGGATGCCTTCCCTGAAGTGTTGCATTTAAATCTGCAACTCACGCCTGCACTCGGCTGCCCTCAGCACTTCTGATCACCCTGTCCTGCTTTGTGTTTTCTTCTTTCTGTAGTACTAACCACCTTGAGCACACTAAATAATATACACATTTATGCTCTTAGCTATTTATTGCCTGTCTCTTTCTACTAGAACAGAATGATCTCCTCAAGCCCAGAATCTTCCATTTGTCCCGAGTAAAAATAGGTAAATGATACAGACCAGCATTGTGTAAATGATGCACGATAAATATGTTGACAAACTGACTGATTCGATCAATGTATAAACTAGCTACTATAGACTCTTGTTTCCCATCACTTCGTGTTTCTTATGGAGAATTCACTCTTCTTTCCGAATTTTAGGAATCAAGGACAACGTTTTAACCCTTTTGACTTACATAGTTAAGGCATTTATAATCATGGTGATTTAACTCTGATACAGATAAATGAGTCACATGTTTTCAGCTGGAAACTAAGAAAAAGAATGAGAGTATTGGAGAAAAATTTTGGACCTTGGTGTCCAAACTATGGTAGAAAAACTATGGTGGACCTTAGGATAGAAATATTCATAAATAGTAAAATATTAATCAAGAGTTATTTCATGCCTTTGATAGTATAGGTAGGTTATTTATTTTGAGAGCCATTAAAATGATGTCCTTTTATGTGATAAAAATTTTTTATATTTTATTTGGATGCTAAGTTAACTTTAACCTAAATAGAGTATTTTTATTTACCTTTTCCAAATTACAGGCTTCTATTTTTGAGGAGTTTGCTTTACATCATTACCTATTTAACATATGAGAGAATCACAAGTAAAAACAGGCTAATGGATTGGCACGCATTTCCCCTCGGCTTCAAAATACTTGGACGTTCTTGCTTATGTTGGTTTCATGGGGAATACTCTTCAAAGGGCATGAGTGCTGGTAACTCGAGGAAGTGGAGGGCCGGATAAGAACAAAGCGCTTCACTTCAACTGAAACTCTGGTTCACTCACATGTTTACTCCTCTTGGGCCTGATTAACGTCTTTAAGAATCAAGTCTGTTAAAATGAGTATGTTAGTAGGGGAAAAAATATGTCACCACTCATTTTGTTCCCTGGGGATTTAGTTTTCTTTTGATCCCATAAAATGATACAAGCCCTGGCTGGGTTGTTCCATTGGTTGAAGTGTCATCCATGCACCAAAAGGTTGGGAGATCAATTCCTGGTCATGGCACATACCTAGGTTATTGATCCAACTCCCAGTAGGGGCATGTATGGAAGGTGACTGATCTCCCTCCCATCGATGTTTCTCTCTCTCCCTCCCTCCCTCCCTCCCTCTCTAAAACATCAATAAATATATCCTCAGGTAAGGGTTTTAAAAATTACATGAAATAAGACCGTTGAAATTTATTACATTCTGATCCTATGTTTAAATATCTCAGCAATTATAAAATAAAGTAAAAACTTACATCCTTTATTTTTTCTTCTTTTTTATTCTCTCAGTTTGCCCTCATCTGTCTTAATTCAGAATTTTTTTAACGAATATATTTTTATCACAGGTGCAGTTTGTGATTTCAAACACTAGAGATCTATGTGGTCCGATGTCCTCATTCTGACATCTGGTTCACAGTGACTTGCAAGCAGAAACTTTATTTTTACTTTCATTTCCTCCCTCAGTGCACTGATGCGAAGAATTAGATTTCTTATACTCTGTATTTTACAATGTTTACCATAAAGAAACTCAAGCCTGAGTTTGATGGCCAACCCATAAACATCTCTGAGATGTCCAAGGTGAAAGTGGGATAAACAATGGAGGCAGAGGGGGATAAGAGAGGCCCCTGGTGATCTAATGAAAATAAACTAATTAAAAATAATAATTAAATGGCAAATCAGTTACAATTAACATGGAGAAGGTGCTATACAATCTGCTAATCATTAAAAGTTTCGCTAGCATAGTAAAGCAAGAAATCAACTGCAAATGGTTAAGAAAGTTCAATGTCACTTTAATATGCAGCCATCTTGCTCTGTGCTCATCATACTCATTCAACTACTGAGACAAGTCAGATAAGGTAGAGTCCATTGGAGTCCCTGAAACTGCTATCATTTTCAGCTTTGGGAGAGCAGGAAGATAACTTGTCAAACTGGAAACATAAAATGCTCCCTGCCATACTGATTATTGGTCTAAGGCAGCTATAGGCTTTTGCCCAGTTCTCACAATGAATTTCCATTCCAAATATGGAATGATAACAGAATCCTGTTCAACCCAAACATAGATGGATTCAAAGAGAAAGACATTTTTTTTCCTTTAAAAGATATGACACGGGATATTTTCCAGAGATTTGTCAAATAATTGATATGAGCAGTTCCTTATGAAACTTGAGATAAGAGAATCAGGGTTATTTTGCAAAATCTATGGGCAATTTGTTACCATGTTCATGATGATAAAAACCTTAACTTTTACATATATGGGATCTTAATATATAGCAGCATTTTATGTTTTTAACAAAGTGCTGATATAGCAAAAACAAAGAAAAAGTCATGTCAAAAGGAAAGAAAATATTTTTTACTTCAGCTGCTGGTGTCTAAACCTCAGTTCAAGCAGTTTAACAAGATGCAAGCTATAGAAATTAGAGAATGTTTACTCTGAATCTGCAATTATTTTAGCCCTGCAATATTTGTAGCCCTAGGGAGAGACTGTTGTTGAGCTTGCTGACTGAAGGAACTCATCCTCAGCCAAGAATTTCAATGAATAATTTTTTGAATGCTGCTAAACTGTTTACTGCACTTGAGATATAAATATTATCTCTTGAAGACATGGTATTACCTTTTGACAAAAATAGGTACTAGGGCCCATTTTAAATTTGATCTTATTCATTTTGTGTATATTTAGTCATGAAAAAAGGAATTAAGTCCACTTTTCCTTTTTTATTATCAGAAACTGATACATGTAGGAAAGTAGAGAGAAAAACATAATGAACAAAGACCCACCTTCAACAATTTTCAACTCCTAGAAACTTGTTTCATAGACCCCTGCTCACTATGTCATTGCACCATTTTTACTGAACCAATTGATTATTGATGAACTGTTGGGTTGTTTCCTGTCTTGTGCTAGAAAACCACAAATAGTGCTCCAATTTTATACCTATGACTTTTTTGTAAGTGTTCTGTGGGATAGATGCCGAGACCTGGGATTTCTTTGTCAGCAGGTAAAAGCAACTGTCATTTCACTCAATGTGGTAGATGATTTTAAAAATATGACCTCAACTATTCTCCTATCTTTATTTACATACCCTTGCCTTATGACTTTGCAACTCCTCCCGTCAACAAATAGAATGTATTTCTCCACTTGTTGTTGAATCAGGGCTGGCCTTTGTGACTTGTTCTGGCCAATAAAATGTGGTGAAAGTGATCATGTGATTCTGATCCCAGGCCTCCAAAGGCCTTACACACTTCTGTTCACAACTGGGAGGTCACTGCCATCACCAAGTGAACAAGTTCAGTCAAGCCTATTGCAGGACGAAAGACTACCTAGCAGGGTTGTCCAACCTTTCAGCGTCTCTGGGCCACACTGGAAGTGGAAGAGTTGTCTTGGGCCACACACTAAATACACAAACACTAGCAAAAACTGATGAGCAAAAACAAAAGGTTTTAAGTAAGTTTGCGATTTTGTTTGTTGGGCTGCATTTATTATGGCCATCCTGGGCTGTGGGTTGGACACCCCTGATAGGGCAAAGACTTGTCAAGGTGCTTTTCTCAGCCATTGCCCCAGCCAGTTATGGGAGATTGTCCAGTCATGAACTCCAAAGCTCAGCCAAGGTCGGAAGCACTGCTCAGCTGAGTGCAGCCTAAATTTCCAACCCACAGAATTGTAAACTGAATAAATAGTTGTTGTTTTAGGTACTTAGTTTCAGAGTAGTTTGTTACCCAACAGTACCTTAACTTACACACTACAGAACTGCCAAATTCTCTTCTGTGGGCATTTTACCATTTTGGTATCCCAATAGAATATACAAGAGTATCTATTTCCTCTCTACTATAAAATATGTTATTAAAATTTTGAATTTTTCCCACACAAAAGGTAAAAAAAAGTATATCAGTGTTGTTTTATTCGAATCTCTCTTACTGTGAATGAGGTTGAGTGTCTTTTCAAATGACTGCGACTTCATGAAAAACTTGCTTTTGTATCCAACATTAGTATGTTTATTAAAGCACTTGGGCACATCTATCAAAGAAATGGAGATAATTTAAAATCCTGATTTAAAGTAAGCTTCTCAGATTTTTGACCTATTTATTAAATTCCTTGTATCCTCACCCTCCTGAGTTGCTTTTGCAAGAGCTAAATTAATACTTTTAGTTTCATGAAAACTCTTTCCTCTAATTAAGACCTGAATAGCCTATTAGTTGAACAATAGCAGTGAGATAAATTGAAATGGCTGATTCTCCACAAGTGGTACTCTGAAAAGCAGCTTTATAGAATCAAATCAAGAAATCTCAAGTTCAAATTTAATGCACATATGGAGTGCACGTAATGGTGATGTTTATCCTAAGCTAATGTTAGAAATATATCTAACTCTGGTGCTCAGAGTAAACCTAATTAAAAACCAAATTCTTCTCCCCTTCTAAGTTAACTTACCAAGTTAGCCAGAAAAGACTCGGCATGGATATAATGTATGCAAAGAAGTAGAGTTTATCATCTCCATTTTCTCCTTCACTAAGAACAAATGGCCGCAGAGAGGATGGAGCATGAGCAAACCCATGAATTGGGACCTCGGTCATCCGCTCCAGGGAGGTCCAGCATCTGCACATCCCCACCTTTCTGAGCCCTCTCTGACTCCTCTCTTCTGTTTATTCATCTGTCACCTTGAGAGCAGCCGGACAGGCGCTGCTTTGTTCATCTAAACATCCCCAGCCATTATTAGTTCAGTACCCAAAACATGATAGATGTCCAATATATTTGTTAAGCTGAAATAAACTAAAAGATAATTGTTAGCATAATTCAAATTATCCATTTTAATGGTAGTTATTAACATGGAAATATAACCTTCAGAACTTTCTGTAAAAACAAGACTCCCAACTCAAACATACTTATGGGTTTTAAAACATACTTATGAACACATCATTTACAGTAAAGCTTAGGAAGACAGCACAGCTTAATAAGGATAAGGGAGATTATAATTATTTATTTTGTAACTGCTCTTTCTCACTAAAAAATGCCCTGACAGTGATATCATATAAGAGAGGGAGAAGGAACATGCAGGGAGAAAAATGGATTCTTCCAACAAGGTTAATACTTTACTTACTATATTGGCTTTAAAAAGACAAAGGTGTGAAACATTCTTTAAGCTACTTTCTCAGGATCCACACTTTCTCATCCTATGTGGGAAGAGGACATGATACATTTCCCAGTCTAATGAATTTATGTATGTGTTTCATGTTCTTGTCAGTAATTGTCTAGATGCTCTGCTGTTTTACCAAATGCTAGTCAAGGTTGCTAATAACTTAGTCCCAATTACAAGGTGCACTGTACTTTCAGACACTTTAATCCAAGCTGATGTAGCTTTCACATAGTGGGGTGAAGTAGGGTCACAAGTATCTGGTTTTCATTCCATGCTTCTCTGCCCACATCCATGCGATCTTGCACTTCGTAAATTCTCAAATTCTTAGTTTCCTCATCTAAGAAAATGGGAATTGTAAGATGTCATATATGAACCCACCCAGAATGTACCCAGGGAAAACTGGGTGCCCAATAACAGAGAATGACTTCTCTGTCCTCCCTGACAACAACAGCCCTATTAACCCTCAGGGTTTATGATGGAATGAGTGTACAGGTATTGGAAAACTCAGCTCAGCAGACTGGACAAACTGACACTGGTTTGAACTTGCATGGGTTACTTAAGCTCTTTGAGCCTCTGTGTCCTCATCAGTGAAATGGGGATATTGAGAGGAGTAAAGGTACCTGGAACAGTGTCTGGCACAGAGTAAGCGTCCACAACATGTTAATTTCTTTCCTTTGTTCAGAATTAATGAGCCAGAAATTTATAAATGACTATGTGAGTTTGATAGGACACTTGAAAGCTAAAAATTAACCTACAATAATTGGTTTTCCCTGAACTGCCATCCCTGACTGACACAATAGAAAAAATAGCCTACAGCAGAAATTCTTGGTTCCCAGAACACTGATAATGCTTTGTGACATATTGATAGGATTTCAACCAATGTATTTGTCTTTTAATTCCATCAGTAAATTATTTCACAGTCCAGGAAATGATCACACAGGACAATAATCTCAAGGTTTAGCATCCTTTTTCAGAATTTCACTTACACTAGCCCTGTTCTTTTTTTTTTTTTTTTTTTAACCAGAAACATGATGGGTTAATGGGGGTGGGAAGGGGCAGAGGAGGAAATAAGCCTGAGGGGTTCTGCAGGAGAGGGCAGTGAGCATTTTGAACTGAAACCCATTTTGAAGCATTTTGGACTGAAAAGCATTTTGAACTGAAATCAGACTGATCTGAGAAACAAAATTCTGGTTGAGTTTGCCTTTTAGCTATCGACACTGTTGCCAGTCAGTATGATGCAATAAGATACAAGTGCTGGAGTAAAATGGAAATCTTCCTTTTAGAGATCAGGGAGCAAATAACTGGGAAAAAAAACGACTGTGCATTCAGCAGAAAGGCATGACCTTTGTCAGGACGAAGATGCCACTGCACACAGAGGAGCTGGTGATGACTCGAGACCTATTCTAAAAACTAAAATCACTTTATTTCATCACGGACTGTCAAATTCTGTTCCGATGACTCCTCTGAGGAGCCACCAAGGTCAACAGAAAGAGATGCAAGTTGGAGAGTGGTAGAAAGGCTTATCTTCAATGCAAGAAACAGACTTTTTATCTGATGTGTTTGTGCTCCCTCCATCAAAGGAGCCAAGGCTAAAAAATGATCAGTTGTGAGAAAACGGTTTAGTCATCATAAAAGCAGATGATAATGGCAATAAATACAATAATTTAATGATAGAACACACCTGATTTACTGTGGGTGTAGCTTATTTCATTTGTTCAAGTCCTACTTTCGTTTTTTTTCTTACTACTGTGTCATATCAGTTTTCGCATGTCCTGAGACTCAAACCAAAACTAGGTGCGCCAGAGGTTTTCTTTATAAATTATTCAAAATTGAAATTTGTAAGTATTTTCTTAGGAGTGGCTAGTCCTGAGCTATCAGAATCGACTAAGGTAAAGTTTTATGTACATTATCAACCACGACCTGGTGTGAAGAACCTGCATTGTTGTAGCACAGCGATTTTCATCCAGACATGCGGGTGCGCTGCAAGAATCTTTAAAACATGCAATTCCTGACTATTTAGTCAGGGGCACTGACCGCTTCCCTTTATTTTTCAAATTAAAAAAAAAAAATAGACAGCAGCCATGTGGCATGAATAAATCAAAATTATACCTATTTTTCTTGTCAAATCATAAAAAATTACATGTTTGGGTATGCTGCTGAACTTCAGTAATTAGTCTATGTGTGCCATGAGAGGAACAAGGTTGAAAATTGCTGCTGTAGGGCCATTTGTTGTCAGCCTTCCCATTAGCCACTTGACCTTCCTCTCTGAGTGTAATAAGTAGCCCGAATTCTATTCTGGTGCTCAGTCCTTCCCCTGTGACCTGTATTAGACAGGGTTCTCCAGAGAAACAGACCTGGTGGGAAATCATATACATATTATATACAATATAATACGTATTGTATATAATATAATGTTATATTATATTATAAAACATATATTTTATATTTATATATTACTGTAGGGGCTGGCAAGTTCGAAATCCATAGGCTAAGCAGGGAGGTTGGAAATTCAGATAAGAATTGATTTAGTCTTGATTATAAAATGTGAAAAGCAGGCTGGAATCTTGCACGGGATTTCTGTGTTGCAGTCTTGCAGCAGAATTCCTTCTTTGGCAAACCTCAATCCTTATTTTTAAGGACTTTAATTGATTCAGTGAAGCCCATCCACGTTACAGAGAATAATCTGTTTTACCCAAAGTCTAATGATTATAAATGTTCCATCACACATAAATTTTCACGGCATCTAGACTGATGTCTGACCAAACCACTGGACACCATAGTCCAGTCCAAGTGGCTCATTAAATTGCCCATCACACTGCCTATCTGACTCAAGGAAGCTGATCTCATCACCAACTCAAGCTGCATCCTGATTATTCCAACCCAACCGTCGTCATCCCATCCTCTTTTCCAGGCACTGCCTTAGAAGCCAGGTATAGGCCAAAGAAGGCATGGAATTGCCCCGCTGGCCCTTATTTGCTCAGGAATGGTTGCATAATGAACATGTGGCCCAACGAGACTGCAGGGATTCTGTTTCATTTTAGTGGAGTGTTCTCTTTCTCATGTTTAGTACGTACAAAGGGGACATTTTGCCCCAGTGGCTGCTGCTAAGAAACCTCATGGGAAATCAGCCTGGTAATAAAGCTAAACCTTGGAGAATCGTAAAGAGATGAAGCTAGTGTTTTATCTGAGCCATGCTGGGAACCTTTCTTCTCCATGACTTTCCATTATATGAGATAATAAATGTCATGGTTCAAATAAGCTAATTTGAGTTGGAGTGTCTCTCACATGCAGTCAGAAGCAATCTAACATATATAGGGAAGAACTAGCATCCCCTTCAATTACAGGGCACTTGAGCTTAAGCCAAAAATTGTATCCAAACTCCAGCCACCAGGATGTCAGGATTGGGCGTGTGACCAGGTCTGGCCTATCATGGTTAAAGAGACTTGAATCTGAATCTTCAACTTTTGGAGAAGTGGACTTCCTTTTTGTATCCCAGTGAATATAAATGAGGACACACTTTTCCCTAGGCTCCGCTGACAGCTCTCTCAGGACTGTGATGGGGAACTTGCCGGGGCAGCCACGGGAACGCAGCTGCAGATCTCCTGCTACAGGAATGTGGTTGACAGAGGGCCTCGGGCGATGCACTCTGAAATTTATTATCGGGTCTCCGCCAAAGTCTTACCTACCAACGGCTACTTCTCTATCAATGGCTGAGCTTCTAGGACACAAAGAACTCATGGCCAAGGACTCCCAGAAAGCTTGGTTAAGCCCTCCTTACATTGCACAATGTCTAGTGTCTCTCTCTCTCTTTCTCTTTCTCACCTGCACTGCACTGAGGTCTGATGATTCTCCAGACACTCCCAGCTTCCTCCTTACTTCCATTCACATAGCCACTTCCCCTAATAATATCCCGTTACATTCAATCAATCACATCTCAGTGTGAGCTTCTAAGAAAATCTTGGCTCTGTCTGAACAGAGCCAAGAAAATAAGAGAAAGAAAGAAACTGGAACTAGCTATGCTAATTAAATTCTGGATAAAAACTTAGCTGAAGTCACATCTAGCTTTCAACTGTTGGGTTACATAAGCCAATAAATTCCTTTTTTTCCTTAATTAAGGTTGAGTTTTCTGCACCTTGTAACTGATAGCTTCCTAAATGATACAATTATGTCTCTAAACAATACTAGCTCTGGTTTATTTTGACCCAAGTTTTCATCATATGTGTGTTGCCAACATCCTAACGGCAGTAACCAGGTTTTAAATTGTCTTTACAAGTCCTGAAAGGTCAGAGACAGTCATGTTTTTAAAAGAAATCTTTGCACAGGAAAATACAAGTGATTTTACTTAAAATAATGCAAAAGAATGGACAAAATTCCCTCTTCTAAAGTTTTAAGCCAGAGTTAAGAAGAACCTGGAGCCTCTTTCTTACACAACTTGCGCGAGTGGAGAAGTTAGCTGGTCAGAAACAGGCAGGGGGCCCTCCACTAAACTTTCCAAGGTCCATGAAACAAGCTTCAGAAGGTAAGAAATCTGCGGTGTGTCTTTCATCTATGTTGACAGGCATAGTTCTTGCACTGCATTAGAAAAATGACAAAAATTCACATCACTGAATTCTTTAACCTGTATAGTAATATGCCTCAATGTCTTAAGAAAATTATTAAAAATGTATGTCCTGGGTTTTCAAAGTACTTGCTGGGAGATAATGTTTCTAGTCAGGCTGCCATTCTTCAGGAAAGGCTTTGGAATTTCTTTTGGAAATGGCATTATAGCTTTTGACACATTTTTTTTTTTTACTACTGTTCGTGACAACCAATTTCCTATTTGACTGGGACTTTCCTTATGGAAGGAATCCAAATGTATTCATAGTCAACCAAGATTTTTGAATCAGTTGGTTATTAAGCTGGGTAACATCATTTTGAATCAAAAAATGAAATGACATTATGAAGAAGTTGTGTGTGAAATTTTTTACCCTGTGAGTTGATACATAAAGATAATCCACCTCCCATCCTTGGGGAAATGTTTAAGAACTGAAACAACAATAGTTCAGTTTTCTCCACTGCCTATCAGAAAATCAGTCTGACATAAAAGATGATTCATTGGCTTTGAAAGCTTTTTGGTCTTTAAGAAATTCCTATGAACGTGCATCAGTATCTAGCTGGATGGTGAGGAGGAAGAGTCTGCTGAAGTTTAATACTTTATTACAGATAACATGAGAAAGAAGTGGAAAGAATAGTATGAAAGAACTCATTGAAAGGTGAAGAGATAGTATACCTAAAAAAACCCTGCAACGAATTTGAGGTTTTATGTACGTCACTCTTACACTATAGGAAAAAAATAAATTTTGAGTGCTCTGGCTGGGCAACGAAGAGGGAGTTCTTCCAAGGAATTGTACATATAGAATCAACTGAAAACTCAGAAGTCCTCTGGACTTCTTGCATTCAGAAACACACAACCTGCTTACCTTTCCAAACCCTCTTTATGTGGGTGATGACAACCAGGTATTTTAACTATTATACAACATTGGCAGCTCAGACTTCATTCTCAGATAACGCTGCACTTTTTTAGGGTCTAGGAGAGATAAAGAATGATTTTCCTTTCTAACTGATAAGAAGTAAAAAACATTTTCTTATATTTTTAATACATTTTTCTAAAAATTTATGTCATTCTTCTTTCCAAAAGTAAAAGAGATTACTTAAAGATTGGAATATTGTGCTGATGTGGACTCCGGCTAGCAGTGTCCGCGTCATTATGGATGAAATAAAAACATTCGCACGGACTACCGAGTCCGGTGGAGGAAAAAGGACAAGTGTGGCTTTTCTCTCAAGGGGAGCAAAAGCCTCAGCCTCCACCATGACAGGCCTTTATTCTATATCTCCTCACATTACAAGAGGGTCCTCACTCACTATCCCCAGTTACAACAAAAGGAGCCAATGCCCCTAATCACATCACAGAAGAAGGATATTAGCAAATGAAAAGGCAAAGTGGTTGAGCCGGTTACACTGGTCCCTGCAAGGTTTAGCACTTGCAGGGTGAGGTAGTTTTAGCAAGAAGCAAGTCTCAAAACAGCTTAGGTATATTGCAAATCTGATTCCCCAGGAGAGAACCTATCTGTGGGCATGGGTCCTGTGCATCTCCTAGTGGGAGCTGGGCCCACGCCACGCAGAAGGGTCCGCCACATTGTGAGATTAGAAAAAAAAAGTTCTGGCTAAAATAGACTTGACTCCCTTTAGCAGAAAGTAAATATATTGGGTAGGTTTAAAGCTTTTGAGCAGTGAGTTTGGTTTCATTGTATAACTTTCATTTTCTGACAAGTAAAAGCATACTCAGTCATCTCTAGAGATAGATTTTTTGATTGGAGTGAAACTCCAGCAGGACTTTACCGTGGGGACTGTGCTTATAAACCGAAGGGTGTGAAGCTTTATATGACTGCCCAGAGGTATGTAGAATCTGGACACTAGGAAATGTTTTCCATAGTCAAATAAAGAAAACTGTACAATGACTCAAAGTTACAAAACAGCACCTTGATCAAAATCAAAGAATGCTTCTGAGTATTTTCATTACATTTCTAAAGTCAAAAAGAGTTTGAGGTTTTCACACTTCATAATCCAGTGGAAACATTCAACAAAATCACTTTCTTTCATTTTTCTCTCTCCCAATTGATTCTTAAATCTGCTTCTTTCACTCCTTGAAAATGCCAAGAAAGTTTACTTTTTGAATAAATGAGGGGTGGGGGAGAGAACAGATATGTGGCTTACTTGTAACAGCCGTGATAACAGAGTACAGATTTTTTTATTTCTGTCCTCGGACTTGGTGTTTAGCAATACTCTCCTTCTGGGTATTATTGCAGAAAATCAAGCTCTGCATCAGAAATAAAATCACCCCTATAGAAACGTTCCTTTCTATGAAATTAGCATCTCCTTGTTGGTAAATTCACTAGGTGGCCCTTTCAGAGGAGATTCAGAGAACACAAATTAGCTGTGACATTCCTCTAGAAAGCAAGGTCTCCCAATGACATTCCTCCACACCCACTGAGGTAGGCAGAATTCTAAAATGACCCCAAAATGACCCTGGCCCTTGAATATCTTTATCTCCTTGAGTGTAGGCAGAACATCTGATTATATTACGTGGCACAGCTGACTGTAAACTAGGAGAGATGATCCCAGCAGGCCTAACCTAATCACATGAACTCCTTAAAAGCAGAAAGTTTTCTCTAGCTGGTTACAGAAAAAGAATTCAAGAAATTCTTGAAGCACAAGAACTATGTAACACATCTCTGCTGACTTTAAAGATGTAGGGGCTACACCAAAATGACCCAAGAAGAGTTGATGTAGAAAGAAATATGTCAGGATACAAGTCCTAATTGAGACCCTAATTGAAGAAGAAATAATCAGAATACAAAACCCTCATTGAGAGTAAAAATAGGTCAGAATACAAGCCCTGATTGAAGCCCTAATTGAGGAAAAAAATAAATCAGAGGAAGGGGGAAAGGGAGTTAAAATTTACGACCACATCTGCCGCGGAAGCCAGAATGTAATGATGCTTAAAAGGACAGTTTTCCCCAAGATTGGGGCCCAGAATTTAGAGACTGCCTCCTCTGGGACCACATGTGTAATAAAGAGTTGTGCTTCGTGAACTCCCTGCGTTTGGATCGTTTCATTTCTCCGTAACAGAGTCTCTAGGAAAGCTGAGAACTCAGAGCCAACGGTCACTTTAAAAAAAAAAAATCCTCAGTCTTAAAGCCATGAGAAACAAAATTCTTTTAGCAACCTGATGAGCTCAGAAGTGACTTCTTCCTCAGATCTTCTAAATGAGAAGCAGCTGAGCAGACATTTTGAGTTCAGACTTATAGGACCCTAAGCAGTAATGCCCAGCCCACCTTGATGATGACCCACAGAACTGGAGATATTTTAACATGTTGTTAAACGTTTTTAAAGGTGTTTTAGGTTATTAGTTTGTGGCAATTTGTCATGTTGCAGTAGAAAATTAATATACCTACTTTATTAGAGACATCGAAATTTAGAGCCAAATATATATAAAACATATATGTCCTGGCTGGTGTGGCTCAGTGGATTGAGCACCAGTCTGCGAATCCAAAGGTTGCTGGTTCAATGACCAGTCAGAGCACATGCCTGGGTTGCAGCCCAGGTCCCCAGTAGGGGTGCATGAGAGGTAACCACACACTGATGTTTCTCTCCTTCTCTCCCTCCCTTCCCCTCTCTCTAAAAATAAATAAATAAAAATTTAAAAAATAAAAATAATAAAAATATATGTATACATATATATATATATATTTCTGTTATGTAACTCAAATACTAATAGAGAACCTGAAATTAGGAAAGAAAAACTTGCTAATTAGATAAGAGTTCAGACCCAACAGGTCTGGAGGATTTGCACCTTAGCAATTATTACATTTTAATATTTGAGAAAAATTTTGATGTGGATGTGGATGTCTATCTTTAAAGAAGAGCTTGAAACACATTGCTAACATTCTCTAACATTCTCCATACAAGTATTCTATAATATATTTTGTAGCCTTTGAATTCTTTTCTTTGGTTCTAATACCTATTCTACAGGAGCCTCCACTGATACTCTTATTAGGTCATAGTAATTTAAATTATTAACTTGTAAGAGGCAAACTCTCAAATCTTGTCACTATGAGTCAAAGTTATCTCTGTTGGAAAGCCACTGAGGAAAATGGCTTTCAGAGTCCTGTGAACCAAACTTCTTATTTTCTAGGCCCTGTTTTTATTTTCACTGGTTTATAGAAAAAAAAATCATTCAAGAAGTCAAAGCTGCATCTTCACCCATTCAATCATTCAGGCAATTTTTTCAATTTTTCACTCAACCCACAAGTATAGTATTGAATTGAGATCCTTCTGTATGCCTGCCAGATTCCTCCTGATCTCTTTTAGAGCTAGATGAGGCAACAAACATCTTTGCTTGTATAATCCTATAGCATCTCTCATTGACTTCTTAACTGGTACTCTAAATGCCCAGTTACGACCTATCTCACCTATTGAAAGTTCCTTGAGCATCTTGTTCATTGTGTACCTCATGGTCCTAGTCCAATAGCAGGCATGTTGTATTTACTCAATAAATATTTTTTGAAAAAAATAAATATCTACTGCTGTACTAGGCACTTGTGTATAAAGATATAAAAAAGCATTTCAACCCTGGCTGGTATGGCTCAGTGGATTGAGTGCTGGCCTGCAAACCAAAAGGTCACTGGTTCAATACCCAGTCAGGGCATATGTCTGGGTTGCAGGACAGGTCCCAGCTGGGGGCATGCAAGAGGCAATTGATTGATGTATCTCTTGCACATTGATGTTTCTCTCCCTCTCTTTCTCCCTCCCTCTCCTCTTCCTAAAAATTTTTTAAAGCATTTCATTGACTGAAGTAGTTCAGTCTCCAAGCACACATACTGACCAGACGAACAGTGTGACAGGGTATGAGAGTTCCTATGCAAGAATTGTGAACAGGGTGTTTGGGGGTATCTGAAGGGTCTGAGAAATGGTCATGAACAGTGAGCAGCAGCTAGCCAGGTACAGGAAAGGCAAATAGGCATTCCAGCAGGAATGAACAAATGAGGTAAGCAACACACAGCCAAGGCAGCCATGGAAGTATAGGTGATTCACTGTGTCAGGATAGTAGAAAGAGGGGGTCATAGTGATGGATGAAACTAGAGGGATAAGTAGAAGGCAAGTCATAAAGGTTCTAGTAAGTATGATGAGAAGTTTGGGCTTTGTTCTTAAGATAATAGGGGACCAATGGCAAATTTTGAACTGGATACTCACATGAGAGTAAAATCTGGTGCCCACAGTGATAGCAATTGATGTTTGTGAATTTCTTCAAGAAAGGAGGGAAGATACCCTGGCAGAAAGACAATGATTATAGAAGCCAGGGCCCAAAAATATACGGAGACCCAGACCACGTGGCAGTGAGACCCAGGATCTGATCATTTGGCTCTATCCAACTCCTGCTTGGGAATGTGCAGAGAGCAAAGGAAGATCCCAGTTTGTCAGAACTGGGCAGGAACCCAGGTTCAAAAGAAAAAAAAAAATCACTCCTGTTACTAGATCTAAATGAAGTACAAGGTGGGTAGGGGTGATTGTTCACAGGCAACAAAAAGCAGTCATTCACCAGAACTGAAACACATGGTCAGGACAGCATTCCTAGCAAAGCTGACTACCAAATCAAGGTTATATTAATCCACCTAAGTTTATCAGTGATCTTCTGTCAGGGAAAAAATCCCAAAAGTTAGAAGCCTAGAACAATAGCCATGCATTTAATTCTGTGGGTTGGCTGAGTGCGTCCTCCTGCTGCTCTCACAGGGTTCACGCCTGCATCTGTCAGTGGCCAGACTCCTAGGTGGCTCTGCTTCTGGGGTGTGGCTGGCTTCTGGTTGGACCAAAGGCCTCTCATTATCCAAAAGACTAGCCCAGGCTTATTCTCACAGCAGCCCGGGATTCCAAGAGAGCAAGAACAAGCCGAGTCTCTTGACACTCAGGCTCGGAACTCACACGATTTGTTTCTACCTCCTAGTGTCTAAAGCAAGTCAGAAGACCAGTTCCAACTCACGGGGTCAAGACACAGACACCACTCGCTTGATGAAAATTGCCGCAAATGGCATGGCAAGGGCATAGAAGCAGGAGAGAAGAATCTGTGGCCATTTTTTAAAAACCTTCCACATTATCTAAGAACTAGCCTCAGGTATTCAAAGGAGAAGACTGTTGATGTGGCAATAGATGAGGAGCAGAGGGTTGAGCGGTCCAGTCCAGACAAGCCTGGCTGCATCTGGGCTGACCCAATGGAGAGACGTTGAGAGTCCTCTAGAGCCCTAGGCGTGTTTGAAGAAGGCCTATAAATAAATCTCTCTATATAAGAAAAATGTTTCTTTTCATTTCTCATCAGAGAAACATTTTTTTGTTGTTGTCACCTTAGAAAATGCCTGAAAGACATGTGATACACATAAAGTTTTGAAGTAGGGGAAAGAAAATTAGGGGTGTAGTGATGTGGACACCGGCTAGCAGTGTCCACGTCATTATGGATGAAATAAAACATACACATGGACTTCCGAGTCCAGTGGAAGAAAAAGGACAACAGCGTGACTTTTCTCTCAAGGGGAACAAAAGCCTCCACCTCTGCCATGACAGGCCTTTATTCTATATCTCCTCCCATTACAAGATAGTCCTCACTCACTATCCCCAGTTACAACAAAAGGAGCCAATGCCCCTAATCACATCACAGAAGAAGGATATTAGCAAATGAAAAGGCAAAAGTGGTTGAGCCGGTTACACTGGTCCCTGAAAGGTTTAGCACTTGCAGGGTGAGATAGTTTTTAGCAAAAAAACAGCTTAGGTATATTGCAAATCTGATTCCCCATGAGAGAACCTATCTGTGGGCGTGGGTCCTGTTCATCTCCGAGTGGGGGCTGGGCCCATGCCACGCAGAAGGGTCTGCCACAATGTAGGGAAATGTTATTCTAGTGCCTTACCCTCAAATAGTAGTCCACCAGGATAGAAGCTTCACAAGACTTGGAAGCATCCTAGAAACGCAGAAGCTCGGCCCACCCCAGAGGTCCTGAAACAAGATCTGCATTTTCACCTGAAACCCAGGTCATTCACATACACATAAAAGTTTGAAAATCACAGATCTTATTGGATAGCTGACTAGATAGTTTAGCATCCACAACATAACAGAAGGGTTCTAAAGTTGTGTGTGTGTGCATGTGTGTGTGTGTGTGTGTGTGTGTGAGAGAGAGAGAGTGAGAGAGAGAAAGAGAGAGAGAGAAGGAGAGAGATGGTTATAAGTTGCCAGAAGGAAAGTCAGCAGAATGTCAATGCCAAAACACTAATTTCACCTTTTTATGTAGCAATTTGCAGTGATTCTTGATCATACCACATCCACATATTTAGTTACACACTGATTCAAATAGTTAGTAGAATGAAAAATGTACTGGTTTTACAATCAGAAGACCTTGTTCCAAATTCCAGCTGTACAGCTTACTAAGTAAGTTAACTCAGTAAGGTCTTCAAGGTCTTCTTTGAAATCAAGGTATTCCGCATATGTCTTGGTGGTTTATCATCCTAAGACCAAGCTTATCCTGTGTAGGTTGGCCCTAATGTGCCTGTGTATCCTTTCTCCTGCTTCACCTCATCCTTCACCATTATTAAAGCCTTGCATGAGCATATTCTGCAGAGTCTTCTGAGTCTTTCCTACAATTTGAATACCTGTGATTAACACCAGTGGCATAATCTCTCCATGAAGCATACTCCACTAGCTCTTGGCTTTGAGCTTGGCCACATAAGTTGCATTGGCCAGTGGTATGTAGACAATAGTAACAATCTACCAGTTCTAAATCCAGGATTTAAGAGCCTTTGCAAGTTTTGCTTTGTACCCTTGTGCTTCTGCCACTGCCATCATAAGACCTCTCCTCCAGCTAGGTAATTGCTGCCTCTTCTACCTAGACCCAAGATGGAACACACACAGAATGCTGTCACCTAAGCCAAGCCCAGCTGGACAGACAACTTGAAGGAGAACCACACTGCCAAATCCAGCTTAGTTCATCTAACCTCAGACAAACTGCAGATTCAGGAGAATAGCTCATTAATGCTTTAAGCCCCTGAATTGTGGGGTGGCTTATTAAACAGCCTTCGTGAACAAACAGCTACCTGGCACAATCTGAATGTAGAAATTAAATGCTTATGAACTTGTTGGCAAGCTGGGAAATCACTAAACTTAGGAAATGCTCAGAGAAGATGCAATCCGGAGCTGAGAAAACTGCTATGAATATCCAGATGTCAGAAAGCTTCAGGAAACCACTTTGTTAAAGCCCCATACCAGTACCTGATTAGAACGTGGGGGATGGGGGCCTTGCTACATAATTTGATTCATGAGACCTCAAGAAGAAAGTGTGGTTGATTTGAAATCTGAAGAAGAAAATGTGTGAGGAAAGTTGAGACAGTGGTGGAGACTGAGTGAAAGAGTCCCAGTAATGAGGTAAAGCTGGCACTTGAGGAAGGAAACCAATTTTCAGGAAAGGAGCGGAATGGCAAAATTCAGGATATTTGGTACTGTTTTCATTTGCTTCTTTTCCGTGCTTGAATCCTTGCATAGGTACAAAACCTGCAACAAAAGATTGTTACACAATAGCCTTGTGTTAGCACGCACCATAAGGAACAAAGATGAAGAGGCCACTTAAAGAATTAAAATGGACAGCAGCCAGGAAAGTAGCTTATCTTGACAAGTAAGAATCAATGGATCCCCTTTCCTTTGGTCATAAAAACACTGTAGTGCCTGGGGTGGGGAGTCGCGGGGGGAGGAGAAAATGCAGACAACTGTAATTGAACAATAAAGAAATTTATTTATTTATTTTTGTTTTTTAAATATATTTTATTGATTATGCTATTACAGTTGTCCCATTTCTCCCCCATCATTCCCCTCCACCCTGCACACCCCCTCCCACCCACATTACCCCCTTTAGTTCACGTCCATGTGTCATAAGTTCTTTAGCTTCTACATTTCCCACACTATTCTTGCCCTCCCCCTGTCTATTTTCCAAAGAAATTTATTTAAAAAAAAACAACAACAACACTGTAGCGCACAGGGAACAAACACAAGACCCTTGGGCCGAATCCAGCCCTCTGCCTTGTTTCTACCCAGCAGCAGCGCCAAGCTGTTGCTTAACTGTTAAGGAGGAGTTCCATGTACACAGTCCTAAAGTTACATTCGGCCCTTTGAAGGCAGCCACGAGGCTGATGTGGCCCCCGGTGAAAATGAGTTTCACAGCCCTGCTATAGTGTATACAGGTATCATTTTCAAATGCTGTATACCTGAAATTTACATAATCTTACAAACCAATGCAACCTCATTTTAAAAAAGAAAGAACTGAGATAAGAAAAGAAATTCAAGGCAAAAAGTGAAGGAAACCCACTAAGCACCATCCTAAGAGTCCTGAAAAATATAGACAAGGGATGTGTGCTTTCCATTTTTACATGATGAAATCTGAGCTGTTTCATTTGGACAGTAAAGGTAAGGGGGAGCCCAGAGTATTGGAAGATATGGGGACTGTTGGACTAGGTAAGCAACTACTGGATTTATGAGTAATAAAAGAGAACAGATTCCAAAAGGTAGGAAGTGACTAAGGCTGAACTGACTAATTCTCATCCTTCACTTCCTGTCCTGAAATCATAGAGAAAAAAATGGGCACATAATATTCAACTCATACTTATCTTATTGACAATTTAGACATGGAAAGTGCCAGAAATACCAGAAGATGATTTAAATTTGTCCCATGAGATAGCCTAGATTAATCTACATGTCAAGTTACAGAGCCCTCTTTGAGGTAAAGTTAAGGCAATTATCTTACCTCATTTTATACATTAAAAAAAGTCCTAATGGCTTTAGATGAGGCTTAAGCTGGGAAAGATAGATCTTAAAAGACTTCAGGTCTTCAGCAAGAAAGGGCATTTTTAGCCTTCATCAAAACGTTAGGAAATGCAGCTAGACGGATGTGCTATTAAGAATAACAATATGTGAGTTACAACCCCAAACCTTTAGATAATACCCTATAAAGGTCACAGCTTCTTCAACCCAAACTGAAAAAAAAAAATATTTCTTTACCCCAGTTTTTAATTTAAAAATGTCTCGTATGCTATTTCCGAAAGGATGATTTCTTGGAAGTAGATAAAGCAGTGGGTGACAGCCAGTTTTTCTCTGGCTTCCACTTATTGATATTAAAATTATGTTTGGGTGTTGAGCACACTTTGCATTCAAGAAATCCTGGTCAGAAATAAAAGAACATAAAAACCGAAGTGTTCTCCAAACAGACAATAGGAGCTCAAGGTAGAAGAGATATTTTCTGGAGAGATCCTTGTCCCATTTACAGCTTTATTTCAGTGAGTCCTTATACTTTTAATACCTCAATTCCAAATAAGCTCCTTAATGTCATCTCTTTTCTGCAGGGGAGATGAAACTTCCTTTGGTTAAACAAAGAAAAGGAAAGGGAAATAAATGCTCTATTTAGTTTTCATCTAAGAGGCACTTCACACTTTCTCGTCTCAGACATCCTACTGTCTTCTGCCTCTATTTCTGTTATTATCATCTCTTAACGGCACAGAGTTTAGAGCTTTTGCTTCTCTGCCAGTGTTCTGTCAGTGGTTTCCAAGTAAGGACTCGGAGAAAAAGAAAAATGATGTTGCTCAAGACGGTCTCTGTTATATCGTATGTTGGCTTCTTTCCGTCTTTTCCTATTCCCATCCTACTGGCCACAAAAACCTCAAAGTTTTCCAAGTCCAACATCTTGATCTCTTTCATTTCTCTTAATAATCTCAGTATATCTGTGCTAAATAAAGAAGGTGCAATTCTATGTCAAAACCAAAGTTTGGTTTTCTTTATTAAAGTACGCTAAAAAAAAGAATTATATAATGTAATTCGAGGGCTCTTTTTTTTGTCGTTGATCATATTATTCTGAGTAATCATAGTAGAAGACATAAAAATCAAGTCATCATCTGTGAAGCTAGACACTCAGGTTTTAGGAAAAAGTGCTAAATGCATTCTGTGTTTTCAAAGATTGCTTTATTTGGATGTCTCCTATGCCCTCACGTCAGTCAATTTGGCAGTTAAAATACCAAGTTCTTCGGAGTAACTATCAGTGGCCTCCGGTGATTAGAAGAAAGAGGAATCTATGCATCCCCTTCCCCAATCATCTCTCTGTCATATTATTGTAAAAGCAATTGACAGACACTAAGAAATGTCCGCCCATGTGCTCTCCAACAAACCCATCACAGGAGATCTTCATTCTAAGGCATCACCAATAATAACCTGACAGGTCATCCAACATTTTTAGGAATAGGCAACGGGCGAAATGCAGGACATACACTACCAAACGAACCTCTAAAACTTGTAACACTACATTGTAAGCACGAGGCAGCCAGGCTTAACGGACTCTTGTCCCTGGATTGTGGAAGGTGATGGTGCCTATACCACTGTTTTAGCCAGTCATGTATCTTGAACTTCACTCATTTCAACAATGAAAAATTGTTTCTAGCATTCCTTATATTTATTAGTGAACCCTTTGCAGCGAACTAATATTTAAAGAATATATAAAAACACAATTGGAGTAAGAATTTCTAATTTAAGTGCTACTATCATGCTATAGTATATACACTATAGTATATGTAAGATTACATATTCAAGTTAAAATACTTACATCACACAATTCAAATGACATATTTTGAAGCAAATTACCACATAAACAATCTAGTAGTCTTGAACCCCAATTTAATTTTGATTGTCTTGTAGATAGTAACCATGTTTTTTGTTTAGCATTCTCTGTGTTCAAGCACCGTGTTAATATACGAATGACAATCACTGACTCAGCATTTATTTGCCAGTGGGTTGACAATGAGTTAGAAGGAAGCAAAGAACAAGGATGTAATCACTGGGCTGGAGAGAGAACCAGAGCTTCTCCAGGGCTCACAACAAAATTTCTCATTGCAGCAATCAAAAAAAGTTTTCTTGGTGGTAGATATTGTCAAGCTCCTCTCCTCGTGACTCTCTCTTATGTTACTTTGTTCTTGGGTTTCTATGGTGCTTTATAACATCTGGGAGGGGGAGGGAGCATTCACTGTTTTAAATAACTTTTGGAAATAAAGAGTAAGTGAATTTGAAAAGATTTTGTGTAAGCTATCCTCCAGCCAGAAACTGTACGTCTGGCTCCCCTGACCGAAGGAAGCTTTGAGATAGTTTGCCTGCTATTACACCTTCTCCCTTTGTGTTTCCAAACTGACATCCTCCACGAACCTTTCCTAAATCAATGCTCTTCGAATATTTTGTTTTCTTCCTCCCGAAGCCCAACACTGTGCTGCTGTCTTCTAACTTCATTGAGCTGTCTTCCTCCAAAAACAACAAGTACCTCAAGGAGGGTGCAAATGTACTGCTTCGGTTTGTAATTTGATTTCAGTAACCATACATACTTGCAAAAACTATATTGAGTGGCATTATCTAAAAGTAAGTTATTTGATTTTCTGGCTTTTTCACCAAAATGTCTGAAAACCATCTTCATATTTATCAAGGGTTTGTACTATGCATACTGAAGGGAGTTATATAATAATAGCTCACATTATCTTACGTTTTACCATCAAAAATAAAAGCAATGGTTGAGCCTTATTATCTTTGGCAAAGCTAAAGCTTATAAAGATTAAATAGTTTTCCTAAATCACAGATAGTAAGTGAATGGGCCTTCATTCTAACTCGCATCTGTTTCCCTGCAAAGTCTGCACTCTTAACCACACTGGACCCTACATCCCCAAGGAAACAGAGTTGATCCTTGGGAACACATCATTTGTTTCTTAAGTAAAACAAATCCTAGACACCAAATACACTTGAAAGAATACTTAGAACAAGATTAAATGCAATGGAGACAAACAGTTAAGATTTAATCAAGTTTAATCAAATTGGCAGTCAGAAGCCCAAGACTAGCTATCTCTAAACAGTCATGCAAACGTAGGTAAAAGTGCTTAATCTCTGAATTTCAATAATTTTACTGTTAAATGACGTAGTAAACTAGATGAATTAACTATGGTATGCAGCTTCCTAACATTTTCTTTTTCAAGGGAGAAAACTCAGCACAGGTGTACTGCCTGCGCAAAATCATGTTGTATTGGGTACCTTTTGCTGTCTGCCCTACCAGACACTAAGCCCAGTTTATTTATTACTTTAAAACTTGTAGTAGGGTGTGCTATCCAGATGTCTAGGACCCCTCAGCCCACGTAAAATATGGTCCTATTATGGCCATAATAAGCAGCATTTACGTTTCTTGTTCCTATTCATTATTGCAATTCCTCTAAATTTTTCTTAAGTCATTTTTGGTATCTCCAGGGCATGTTTCACATGTGTTCAAAGACGTGACACTTGCCCATTTGTTCCTCCCCTGCTGGGGATCTCCCCAGCTGTCTGCCCCATCTGCCACAGAGGATATGGCGGTCCAGGCTGCTACATAAGCCGTGCCTCAGTGGCCACCGCTCCTGGGACTTGCTGATGTCCAGAGTCCAAATGACCATGCTACTGCTTCTAGAACTGCCTATCTCTTGCTGTGGAACCTGGAAAGCTGGGTGCCTCTGTTGCCCCCGGTATGTGGGGGACTCCTCCATCCAGGCACAGCTGAGCACCAAGCTCAGGAGTCAGGCCAAGCTCCCAGTGCACTTCGCCTAGCTGCTCTCCTTGCAGGGTCACTATTCAGTTCAAGGGTTCTCAGCCCTGCCTGATATTGGAATTAGCCGGGGAACTTGGGAAAAGATCAGTGTTTGGCTTATGCCCAGAGGTTCTGGTTTAATGTGCACAGGTCCCAGGTGAGTCTAAGGTGCAGCTGAATGTGAAGAATCTCCGAGTTAGAGGGCCACCAATGCAATCCTGCTTCCGTTCACAGCATGCAACAGGGAATTCAATGGAAGGGGTGTAGAAAGCTCAGAGCTCACAAACCCTGAATCTATCCCTGAGTGAGGGCATCCGCTGAATAAACTACCTCAGTTATGAGGCATTGTTTTGCTGCCTATTTGTTATTCAGAATGTTCCAGAAAGAGAATACATTTTGTGTTCAGCAGCCTAACTAGTGATTTTACATATTATGCTATTAGTATGCCGTGGGCACAGTAGGCCCAGCTGCCCACAGACCCCCTAGGACTGCTAAGCTATGTCTTTGACAGCCCTCAGGCATTCCCTCTCTCTTTCTCACACACACACACACACGTGCACACAAATGCAGACGGTTATAGAACCTTGATATTGGCAGAATTTCCTGAGCCCATGAATCTATTTCTGGGTAAACAGTGTCAATGTATTCAATGCAAATAAAAAGAGAAGGAATGGGGGTCTTTGGGGGAAAGCATTTGTCTCACAGATACTCATTTCCTCCCTCACAGAAAAAACAAAAATATTTGATCTGGGCTTGGTAGGTAAGAATACTGAACTAGCTTTTTAAATTTCCTGTTTGTCCACCTCCACTGGAATCAGGTTTCATGAAATGTCTTTGAACTTTAATGTAATAGAATAGTGTCTTCACATTTTCCCTATTTTAGCAACTAAATAAAGTCAGTAATCAATTAGTGAAAAGATTAGCGTGTACCGTGTTCTCTGTTTCACTTCAATTATTGAAATAATGGACCAAGGACAGCAGTTCGTGGTATCAGAATTCCCATCAAACATGGTCTTTCCAGCTGCCGGTGGGACTCGATACCTGAAAAGCTCATATAGGAGGTAAGTAAAATATTTGTTCGTATTCCACTGAATGCTGTCATTTGCATTTACTTCCACAACATAGACCCTCTGTTCAGTATTGAATATTCTCAAGTAAAAACTGAACAATTAGGAAAGTGACTTAAATCTTTCACAAGTCACACACAAAAAGGATAGATAATCAAGTCAGACTTCTAAGTTAAGGAGAAACTGTGTCTTTCATATGGATAAGCCCACATCGGAGCTGGCAGTCAACCAGAGAACAAATAAACGCACTTCAAAACCCTCCCAAGAAAAGCTCCAGGTGCTGTGGTGGTCATCCTCTTACTCAGAAGGTCAGATCTTCTCTTCGCATCAGTGCCGTTACATGCCACAGCCATGGGAGAATACAACAAGACTGCTTGATTTCTTTACCCCACAGGAAATAATCATGGACCTACCTTTTCCTTTAAACAGAAGCAGTTAGGCTGAGAGGATCAGGAGGTGAAGCCAGCTTGGGCATTGATTGACTCCTTGCTAACTTGGAACATGAACGGTGCCAGTGGAATCAAAGAATGTGCTGTGGTTTGTGACACTTCATGGATTGTTTCGAATCAGAATTCGGTTCAGAGAAAATTAGAAATCCTCTTCCTAGAACTGGAATGTTCACTAGTATTGAAGCCTAGAATGTCTTACAACACCAGCAAGAACCCCAAAATAATCTGAATCATTCATATTATATATGGTTCAATCAGCACAACCGGCTGTAAAGTAAATCCAGTTTCTTCTTAACTTCTTGTAGCATAATGAAGGCCATGGACCCTTTTTGCTGCTCTCCAGTTCTCTGTACTCTTTCATAAGATGTAAGCATGAGTGAGTAAGTGACTGCCTGTGTGTGCATGTGTGTGTGGTTGTATTCAGAAAAGAAGACAGGTCCCAACGCACAGGCTCAAGACAAAACCCACTGGTTTATCCAATTAAGATTGCAGAAAAGACCTGGCCTCGTCTGACCCATTATATGGCAGTGGGAAATAGTTTGGAGCCAGTATTCTATTAGAAAATCTATTATTTATAAAAGTTTGCTACAGACATTTTATCACGTTGGTGAACATCCTTAAATACAGGAATTTTAGAGTTGGAAAATGTGCCATGGAATGTTTGTGTATAATTAAGTTTGAATTTACAGTGTAACATCTACCATTTGTATCTGTAAGCAAAAACAAAACAAACAACAACCAGGAACCAACCCATACCTCTTCTGACGGATAAATAAATGACTATGTACTGAAGTAAGGTCAGGTGTTCCATGGCAATACAAGGATTTGGATGCAGGGACGGTTGGGTTTCTATTGATGTGTAATAAATTATCACGAATTAAACAACTTCAAACAACACACATTTAGTGTCTCATGGGATTCCTTGGATCAGGAATCTGGGAATACTTAGCTGGCTTCTCTACTTCAGGGTCTCACTACCTGATCAAGGTGTTAGGTGGGCCTTCATTCTCACCTGGACTCTGCTGGAAGAGTCACTTACTGGTTTCCTTGGGTGGTTGGTAGAATTCATCTCTTCACTGTAGAACTGAGGTCCTGTTTAATTGCTGGTAATAGGCTAGAAGCTGCTCTAGATTCTAACCACAGGTCCTCAGAACATGGCAGCTTACTCATCCAAAGTTAGCAAAGGGAGTCTCTATCTAGGTTGTTAAGAGCAAGGCTTACGTAATAAAATCTAATTCAGGGAGTGACGTAGCATCACCTTTGCCATATTCTACTGATTAGAAGCCAGTCACAGGACCCACCCACATCCAAGCAGAGGAGACTGTATGAGGCTGGGACTCATTGGGAGGTTACTTTACGGTGTATCTACCACAAGAAGCACTAGACACACTCATATAACCAAAAGAAAGATGCACATATTGCTTCCATGGGAAAGTCAATGACATCCCAACCTGAATGGACACTTAGATATGGTGACTCTTTTCCCTTTTAGAACACGGGCCAGGTCATTTGTCCTGTAATACTTTACCCCTCCAAACATCTCAGCGTGTACAGCCTCTCTCTTCCTCTGAATTGCAGGCACTGACTCAGAAGCTTAGCTATAAATTAAGTGTGCCAGAAGGTGGATGCGACCTACCAGCTGCTGTTGTAGCAACACCAAGTACCCAAACACACTGTGAGAAATAGCTTGTCTCTATGTTAGATAGGCTTCGTTTATAGTTTGACACATTTCCCAAATCCTACCAGCCCCCTCACCAGCATCAAAAAAAAAAAAAAAAAAAAAAACCAAAGAAGCAGAGTAAGGTTTGAGACATCCAGCTAACGTAGGAGCCTGAAAATGGTTGTTTTTAAGAGGATGAAAATTCTTACTTTACCTTGTGTGCACACTGTACACATACCATCAACCTTTCTACCTAAATGTGTTACTGATCACTGAAAAGAGACTTAAAGTCTCTCCATCGGGAATGCTGCTGAAGAGGCCATCCTGTATCAAGAAGTCATTTGGTTTTATCTGAAGACCTTCTGTTCTGCCTACCACCAGTGCTGCCTCATTATCTGAAAGGTCAGTAAACATTTCTGTGAGCTATCAGTGTGGTCTGGTGAAGTCCCTTCCAGGATAATATAATGAAGCTTTCATTTTACCATGCTTAACTGCACTTGTGAATGATCAGAGGAGTTCATTCTTATCTTTGGGGAGTTTAAAATAATTTAAAAATCAGAGAAAAAGACTTGGAAAAAGAATTTGTAAATGGCATAAGGAGGAGGAATTAATATTTTAATCTTACAGCCAAGTTATTGAGTTATAATGGTTTAGCTATAATACTGCCTAAGGCCATCGGGGTAATGCATACCTTTTCAGAATTTCTTCTAATCCACACCCTCACAGAATTGAAAGGATTTAATTTGGAGACTGATAAGGGAAATATTTTCTCTGGTAGTCTGCATCTATAGCATGGTTTTGTTTTTCTTTTGTTGTGTTTTAAGGTTTTTAACTTTCATTTGAGAAAACTTTCAGATTCCTAAATGAAGTTATAAAAATAGTACAAAGAATTTCTGTATACCCTCCATCAAGATTCTCCAAATATTAACATCTTCTATAACCACAGTGTAATTATCAAAATGAGAGAATTTATAGTGGTACGATATTAGCTGATCTAGACACGTCATCCAAAGTTTTCCAGTAGCCACACTAATGTTCTATTTCTGGGGTAGGATCTAATCTGGAACCTCTATGGCATGTACGTATCCTGTCTCATTAGTCTCCTTTAATCTGGAACAATTCTTCAGTCTTTTGTCTTTTTTGACCTTCAGACTGATGAAGGATAGAGGACAGTTATTTTATACTGTCCCTCAATAAGGATTGATCTGCCATTTCATCACTATGAAATTCACCTTACGCATTTTTGCCAAAATCCCACACAAGCTTCCCAGGTGCATTCTCTCCAGAGAACTCAACGTTCGTTTGATCCACGACTGGTGATATTAACTACAACCACTCAGCTAGGGCTGTGTATTAGTTTCGTAGGGTGACTGAGACAAAGCATGGCAAGCTGAGTGGTTTAAACAGAAATAGGCTGTCTCGGAGTTAGGACAGCTTAGCAGTCTAAAACCAAGGCATCGGCAACGCTGCTTTCCCCAAGAGCTGCAAGGAGGAGCCCGCCCCCGGCTTCTCTAACCTGTGTTATTCCTCCGCACAGAGCAGCGCCACCGTGACCTCTGCCTTCGCCTTCGCATGGCGCTCTCCCCTCCACATCTATCTCCAAATTTCTCTGTTTTATAAGGACATCAGATATCTTGGATTAGGGGGCCACTATCCTGAAGTATGACCTTATCTCAACGAAATCCATCTGCAATGACCCTATTTCTGAGTAAGGTCACATTCTGAGGTACTGGAGATTAAGACCTCAGCATATGAGTTTGGGGAGAGAAAATGTAATTCAACCCACAACAGCTGGTATCTGGATAATTTCTCCATGATAAAATTACTATCTTTCCCTTTATAGTTAATATGTATCTTATGGGGAGACAAATTAAGACTACCTAGTCTCAGTATTTTGTTTTCCATCACACTTTCAGCCACCACCTTTAGGATCTATTGATGATTCTCACTTAAAGCAATTATTACTGTTTGCCAAATGGAATTTCCTGTTTTCGTCATTCTCTACATTTAATCTTTGGAATTCTACTATAAAGAAGAGCTTTTTCTTCTCTCCCACTATTTTTTTAAATTATGTCACTATAGGTTTTTGGATTCATATTTTATTCAGTGGATTAAAATGTATGATTATCATTATTTATGCTGTTACCGACTTGGCTGCTGAGGGCTACTTCAAGCTAGTGCCTGTTTTTTTAACATGTCCCCATCATTTTTTGAGAACTTTCTTATTTTCTGGCACCACAATATATTCCAGACTAATCTTGCACCTTCCCTATTCCAGCCCTGAAATCAGCCTCTTGTCTAAGGAGTCCTGGTTCCTTGTGTTAGAGAGTTATTCATTTAAACTCTTTACCATCTAGTACTTTCCACTAGTAAAATAGATCCGTAACCTAGTCAGAGGAGTCAAATGCCACCTTCACAGGTCCTGCCCATGCTGAAGGAGAAGTGTTAGAGGACAGGAGTCTTGGGGGCCACCTTAAAATTCTGCCAACCCCAGGTGCTTGGGCCTCATCCCATTCACAGCTTCTGGCAACAGATCTATGAACAGAAAGGTAAGTGTCCTGCCTTTTTCCCCATTGTTTTCCCCTGCCCCACCTATCAACCCCCAGTCATTCCCCTCCCTGCCCCTTCACCCGTTGTCTGTGCCCATGAGTCCTCTGGTCTTGTTCCTTTGCTTGCCTCTTCCCCTTCTCTCCCCCATTACCCCCTCCCCCCACCCCTCTGGTCACTGTCAGTTTGTTCTTTATGTCCAAGTCTCTGGTTCTATTTTGCTCTTTGTTTGTTTTGTTGATAAAGTTCCAGGCATGGTTTTGTTTTTTTTTTTAACTATTGAAAATGAGCTACGGTAAAATAATTACTTTCCAGAGCAGTATGTCTGCCACTTTCAGGATTGTCTCATCTTCTCTGCTCCTCCCTCCTCCACTACCTCCTGGTCCTGGAAGGGTGGCCTGGTACACTCTGCGCACAGCGCTGGAAGCCTCTCACTTTACATTTAAGTCCAGTGAGCACCATAGAAATATGTGACATTAGGACAAGACCTCTCTCTCTATTCTTTTAAAGATTGTATTTATTTATTTTCAAAAAGAGAAAGGGGAAGGGAGGGAGAGCTAGAGGGAGAGAAAGACCAATGTGAGAAAGAAACATCGATCAGTTGCCTCTTGCACAGGCCCCAACCTGGGACCAAACCTGCAACCCAGGCATGTGCCCTGAATCAAACCAGCGAGCTTTCACTTTGCAGAACAACGCACAAACAACTGAGCCACACCAGTCAGGGCAGTTCCTCCCTCTTTAAAATAAGGTCAATATTTACTTGCCTGTTTGGCAAATATGTATATTGTAATCATAGGTGGAAAGGAAAATAATTAATCTTTACCCTGCTTGTATAACTTTAGAATCATCTGTTTTGCATCATGAATGAAGTCTTAGGTAGAGAAAAATTTGATTTGACTGTTAATGCCACAAATGGGGAGTAGATAATATCCCGTCAGCATGCCACACAGCATTAGCCAGTCAATATTTAGAAGTTCTTCATCTACTTCTCTACTATACTACATTCACCTTCAACTTCTTTACTAGCTAATTCCCAATAGCTAGTAAGCATCAGTACTAGATAATAATTGGACTTCTGGCCGGGCAGACCGCATTGCATTAAATCCGAAAGTACTGACCTAATTTACCAGACATTTAGAAAGCATCACTCTCTTGCTGCTTTCTGGTATTCACCGGCTGAAATGCCCCTTTAAATGCTGCGCCACTGCTTTGAAGGGCTGATTGCTTCTGCAAGACCTCTACAGTATTACAGGGAAAAAGCTGACTTAGAAACTTAAGCTTCCACAATTTTTGATAGAACTTTAATTATTCTACCATTAATCACAAGTGATTTCTGATTTTGAATCTAACGCAGGCCTGACATTTCCTTTTATCTTTCGGATGCCTTAAAGCATTGTGGTTCAATTAGCCTACACATCCCGCACACGTGGTCTCAAAGCCGTACCACTCACTGCAAAGTTCTTTTACCAGAGAAACTGTGAGGAAGCAGAGACAATAGTTTATTTTTAGTTGTAGGGACTAATGAGACTGACACTATTTATTCTTTTCTGCTTGGAAAGGAACTTGGCATAATTCTCCTTCTTTCTATCTTTGCTACTCACAATGTGGTCCAGGGACTCAGCATTACTGGCTTTCATTTGGGTCCCAAAGCAGATGTACTGAACCAGCATCTGCACTGTGACTAGGCCCCCAGGTGGCTGTCACACAGAGTAAAGCAGTGCTCAGCAGGTCTTGGGAGGCCATCAGCGGGCTCTGTTTATAATGATGACTATAACAATTATAATTATTTCTATTACTTTTGTTAACCATAAACTACTTTTTTTCTGAGAAAATCTATATCCCTTAAGAAGAACACACAGAAAGAGCAATTTCTTCCAAGGCTGAAACTGAAGATATTCAAGAGCTATTCAACCTTTTTCTTGCTTCTCAGGGTTAGGGATAAAGAGCACTATCACCCAGGGCAGGTAAAGGAGTGGGTTTTCTGTAAACCCTACTACCGTCAGCTCTCCCATACAACAGCCTGCCTTGGTGTTGGTCCCACAGCATTGAGGGCCTACACAACCAAGACTTCATGGGCATGCAGAACTGTCTGAGGGGAAGAGCAGCCTTGAACCCACTTGGCTGGGCTGCATCTGGAGTCTGGAAAAAATGGGGTGACTCACAAACACCTTCCCTTAGAAAGGAGGGATGTCCCCTAGCTGGATGTCTGGATGCACACATGTCAATGATCATCTTCTCCTCCAGAACGTATCATCCCTCCCCATGTCATTTTTTATTTCTTGCCAAACAAAAGATGATTTTAAACTCATGATAATAGGCAAATACTTCTGGGCTGGGCTGCTTTTTTTCTGAAGTACATAAAACAACGTGGGGCATTGGCTTCCCTGAAAAGCCTACTCGTTCCCTCCTTAAGAGTGTTCCACCCACTTCAAAACTAGATCCCTCTTATTACTTCCCTCCGGCCCCCAACAAACCTACTCTGAACACCCATACTCCATTAATGAATACATATCTGAAAAGTATCTGTACTTGAAGTGAATGGTTTTCAAATCTCAGCATCAGAATTACCTGGAAGGCTTGTTGAAGCTCAGATCACTGAGCCTCAACCAGAGAATTTCTAATTTAACAGGTCTGAAGTAGGGCCCAAGTTTTGTACTTCTGTAGAGTTTCCAGGTAATGCTGATACTTCTGGTCTGGGCACCAAACTGCTCCAAAAGTGAAATTCCAGGTATTGGGAGTGGAGAAACTTTCGAGTGGCTAGGAGTCACACTAATGTCTCTCCTGTGGATTGGTTCGCCTGGTCTGTAGCTCTCACCTAGGTTTCCAACACCTGGCCAGTCCAGGATTCAAACAGCTAGAGCAGTGCTATGTAGAAATATTCCTCTCCCAACTGGCCTCCTCAGCCAGGCACCTCTTTGTCCAGCCACTTGGTGCATAGGCAGGAAGTCACTTATAAAACGCATCTTACAGATGAGAAATATAACCACCACCTTACTGCTATTTGTGTTTGAAAGTGACATAACTGGCAATATGGCTTCCTGCATGGGGTATCTAATGGGTAAAGCAGGCATGCCAATTATGGAAAATAGTTAAGAGTTGAAACAGCACAAATTTTATATTGTCTATTTGGTCCCTAGTACCCATACATTAATCACCTATGGAAGAAAATGGTTTTTTTCCTCTCAAGAATGATAAGAAAACCATTTATTGTCTCAGCAAAGAGAATGAAGAGAGCTGATCTATTGTGCCATCTGAAATATGTGTTGAACTGTTATAAATCCATCAAATATTTGTCAAGTTTTTTAAATAAGTTAAGAAATTATTGTGCTTCATGCTGAGTAGAAAAAAACAAAGTCACACATGCAATGTGAGCATGGTAATACAGCACTCTGTATATTCATTCAAACATTCATTCACTTAACATTATTTACTGAATGTCTGTAAGGTACTAGGGAATGTGAAAAGTTCAGCAACAATAGTGGTAGGAGGTCAAGAATAATGTTTGCAGGACCAGAATGTGACTTCTGCCCCGGCCTCAGGAATGCCTGAATCTCACCTACAAATCTTCCCTCCTTTAGGGGACAATCTAAGTAATGCATTATAAATGGAAGTACAAGTGTTTCAGAGATGTGTTTAACTGATTCAGTTGAAATTACATTGGAATATATGAGCTTATACTTAAAGCATAAAATAGCTGGCAAGAAATCAGGATATGCACAAAGTGAATGATGAAAGAGAATTTCCTGAAGAGGCTATTTAGAGAGGGTTGGGCAAGGTTAAGGGGACAAGGGAAGTTAAAGCACTCAGGGACGAGCAACAGCAGGAATCATCTGCCACCCCAGGCCTGATGGGTCAAGGGGAAGAACCGGAATCAGAATTAGAACCTTGGAAAAGAGGCCCTCTAATAAGAACTGCCATTTGAAGAAATGCAGTCAGTGCCTAAACTGTGGCCAAGTTGGGGGAAGAAGGAAAATTATGCCAAATGCTCTTTGCTCCCACCCTCAACTTCCTACTAGACCTCCTATTGGCTGAACCCAACAAGAAGGCCAAGAGACATAATTGGTGGGAGTCCACCTCCTGAAACATGGAGCAGGGCCAAAATGGACTGTAATTTACACCACTCAGTTACACCCTTCCCCTTGAACTAGAAATTACAGGAACGGGAAAGCCTGGAGTTCAAATGATATTCCCATGGAGGAGTTCCCTTGAGTACAAAGAGAAAGATACCCTAGCTTCCGAAATATTTGGTGCTAATTCCCTTGGACAATTCTGCCATATTTAACAGATGATGTGGCATAACCAATGGACATCCTCCTCTAGAAATGTGACAGCAGGAAGATCAAGAGAAACACAATGCACAGAGTGCAGACATGTGACGCAGTGACCCTGCGAACTGTAAACCAAGACTAATCATGGGCTTGTCTCAGACTCGAAACTTCTCTCCTAGGAGGCTGCAGGTAGGGAGAAGTAGGGGGGAGGCGTTGCTCACAGGGTTTGCGACATGAATAAGGTGGAGGTGCTCCTCTTCCTGAAGTTTAATAGAACTAGTGATTGGGGTCTACTTATGTAAAACATATCAGTCTTGTAAAATTCAGAAAAAGAAAAGAATAGCACCTTAAGGGGCAGAGCTCAAAAGCTACAGTTTTTTAAATCCTGTCTTTAAATGTTACCGTCCTAATTTTCTCCTTGGAAATAAAACAATAATCTCTGTTCTAAAGAGTAATTCAAAACATATTTTTGCAAAATAGGTGAAAAGCTGTAGTAATTACTTACTAGACTGATTTTTCAAAAATAAACAATTTCAAAAGCAGCAGAGCTAGTCTACATCTAGGATAACTAGAGGAAAATGTTCTTTTCGTAATGAGTCATCGATCCACTGAAAACTTTAAGTCATATATCTCAACCCGTAAAAAGCTGCAATCAAGGATGAGGCACAAGCTTAGAAATTAGCCAATCTTTGCTGTAACAGCTCAAGCTTCATGCTACAATTCACTCTCCAAACAACACATTATATAAGCAATAATGCTGTGGAGTGAGTCTGTTAAAATTCTATTGAAAAGGTGTGTGCTCTTACCCTAGGTCGACTTACAAGCATTTGTCAGAGGGAGAAGAGTTCAGCAGTGATCCACAAAATCCCTCTTGGTGGCCATACGCAGGATGTAAAGAAAAGCATGAACAAAGATGATGTCTTTTTGATAACCAGGATAGAAGTCATAACTAGGATAGAAATAGAAATTGACTTCCTTTGGTTTTGGTGATGGGAATTTGGAAAGAGGGAAAGAGGAGAAGTAGCAAGTAAACTGATCAAAGCAAGAAGTGAGGAGCCTACTTCTTAACATGTCCCTGGGTCAGTATCCCACTAGCACCTAAAGACTCGGTTATTTACACTGGTCTGAGAGTACTTCCAGTTGGGAGCAAGGCAGTGAAGAGGAGGAGGGATGCCTCCCTGTGAATCCCCATCAGACCCTTAGGGTCCTCACTGATCAGAGATCTTGGTAATTAATTTAGCCCTAATTCATGTGCTGCCAGTACAATCCAACTGATTTTTATTTGTCTCAGTGGTGTTATTGTGGTTTCCCCAAAGTCTTAAAGTCAAGGGTTAAGTTTCTAACAATTCATGGATCCGGCCATTCCCCCACCACGATTATATCTGGGTTGGTATGAATTGGCCCTGTACTGGGAAGGGGCATCTTTTCTCTTCTGGAAACACCTTTATATAATTTAATAGCAGTTCATTCTATAAACAAGAAAATCGCAAGGGCATTGTAACCCAGGAATTACTGGTATCAGCCCTGCACGCACACATGTAACATTATAATATGCATGTAACACAGAGTAGTGAAGTGTTTTCTATTCTCAATCTTAAATACTTTTCTTCAAAGTTTAAAGTTTTTCTTTGCAGTAGAAGTTTTTTATTTAAATTTAAGTATTTTGAGTATTCTATTTATCTTTGTTTTAATAGCCAAAGTGTAGTTTGACATCTTTGGCATAAATTCAACCAATGCTTGTCACTGTAAGCAAGAATTTGTTCTGGATCTCTGAAAAATCATGCTGTTACTCCTCAGGAACACAGCTGAGCTGGAAGAGAGCCAGCCAAGCTGCCAGGTATGGAGTAGCCAATGAAAGCAACAAAACAAAATGGAGTTAAGCCTTTAGTCACTTACAGCAATAGTATAAGGAAGAGTCTAAACAGAACAAAATGTCAACTCACCCTTTTCCGTTTTCCCCTGTGGCAGAGCACACTTGTTGAAGGTCTGATGGATCAGCACAGATATGAGGGTCATCTCACTGTTGAGGGGATCCAAACAAAGCCTCTGGCTTTTCTATGGGCCCTGGGGTTAGGGAGAGAGTGAGGAAGGAGGGCTAGGAGTATAGAAGTACTGGGTGCTACTGAGTCAGAGTAGAGAAGAGTGTCTAAGGTTTTCCTTTCCTCCCCAGGAAAGGAGGGCCCAGCAGAGGCACTTAAGGAAGATTCTGTCCAAGGCCTCAGATAAAGAGACCTGGGAATGAAGGCACCTGGCCAGGAACATAGACAAGAGAAGAGCGTGGCTGATCAGAAGGGCCTAAGCCACCATGACTGCAACTCCCCTCAGAGAACGCAATGCACAGGCCATGCAGCAAGTCTGGCGTGGGGAGGGCAGCTTCCCCTGTGAGACCTGGCAGGAGAAGCTTAGTCACTGCCTGTGCTAGAGCCTGAGAAATTGCACAAGGTTTTGTAATGGGAGTCAGACTCCTCATTCCTGATGTCTTAATGAAGGCCCACTTTGTTGCTATCCAGCCAGGATGAGATTTGATGAGATTCGGCCATCCTTGAATGAATTTCTAGTTCTTTATGCCTTTGGCTAACTCAGGACAGGACAAGGGTGAAAATGATGATAATCACGGTAACTGTAATGGAAGAAAAAGGAATAATGGTGTACGTGTTCATAAACATCCATTTATTTTAAATAATCAAGAAATTACATAGCTGGGGAGCAAATGTAAATGGCAGGTCCCCTTCCTATTTCTGTGTGTGTCTTCTCATATTTAAAATAAAGCAGACTGAACTAGAAGTACTGCTCTGAGTGTGAGGGACGAAGACTGGAATGGAACCTCAGTTCGTAGGCCTCGCCACGTGGTGTGTGATGAAGAACTGAAGACACCTGCTCTGTGCAGAGCACACATCGGAGCTTCTTGAAAACAGGAAATCAAAAGGGGGACTACCAAAAAAATTACACAAATGCAAGAGCTTTGTCTTTAGACTTAACAATTTAGGGAGGTAACTTATGCATGTAATGGGCAAAGCCTTAAAATCTTTTCAGAAATTCTGAATCAATTCAAGCTATATGGTCTACAATCGGACATTTAGATTATTTTAACATCAGGTCTGCATAGTTCAGGCAGTTTGTATGAATTTCCGGTTCCGTGGCATACCTGTTTTATCTCATCTTGTGCAATAAATAAATCATTCTAATGCCGCCTCAGGGGAACATCAGAAATCCCCACCTAGATAAGTCAGAATAGTTTACCCCGTGCTGAAGGAACAAGTGAATAACAAATCTCAGAGGTACAGCACAACCAAGTTATATTTCTTGTTCACATCATGATCAGACGTTGGTTGGGTAGTCCTCTTAAATAATGGTATTCCAAGTGGTTACTAACAGGTAGCTTCCTTCTTACGACTCTGTGCCTTGAAATCCAGTGGTCTAAGCAGGAAGAACAAAAAGACACTCAGGCAGAGTTCTTTCTCAGATTACTTCAGCCCCTTTTCATTAGTGACAATGATTCACCCGATGGCCCCTCAGATTGTGGAGGAGCACATGGATAGGCTCTGAGACCTGAACCACTTCGCCACCTTCAGCGAACCTTTTCTTTCCTGCTGGATGCAGGGAAGAGCTCTGCAGGCCCAGAAAAAGCTGGTCTCCAGGGAAGGACAGCATGTGGACTGTGGGGCTCACTGAGCGGAGGAAACGTGGTTCGGAGGCTCCTGCACAACGGGATTCTCTTTTGACTTCCATGTTTTTTTCTCTACATCTTGGTGCTTAAATACAAACTAGATATTTATGGGTTTTAAAAAACCCAAGATCCTAAAGCAGCAATTTTCAACCTTTTTCATCTCATGGCACATATAAACTAATTACTAAAATTCTGCAGCACACCAAAAAATATATTTTTGGGCCGACCTCACCAAAAATATAGGTGTAATTTTGATGCATCCACACCAGAAGGCTATCGTACTGTTGGCTGTTATTTTTTTATATTTGAGAATCTAAGGGAAAAGAAGTCAGTGCCCCTGACTAAATAGTCAGGTATTGCACGTTTTTAAAATTCTTGCAGCACACTGGTTGAAAATCGCTGACCTAAAAAGAGAACCTATTTTACATTTTAAACGAGATTTGGAACATTAGCACAGTTAGGCTGGCATCTGTTTCTGTTATTTATTCCCTCTGTCCTGCTTTCCTTTTTTTACCCATCCTGCATAAATTGGGTTTCAGATGCAGTGCTTCCTCTTTGTCCAGGGTTTGCTCAGGGTTGGGGAGACAGGATGGCTCACGTGTGCATGAGCAAGCACTCAGGGCAGATGAACCGGCACAAAATAAAGTGTTCAGAAAATATAACGACAAACAAAATCTCTTGCCAATCCAGGAAAACCTCTCCACAAACTTAGAACAGAAAGAAAACAGTTTTAGTTTTCTTATTGAATAAGCATTAAACCAGCACGTGATGCACAGCATAAACAACCCACTAAAGAGACCACAAAAACAGAAAGAGATCTTACCTTTTTATGTAGCCAGGCAAATACATCTTACATACATGTTCTTAAGATAAACTGTCAAGCATCTGTTGCCTCTCACCAGGAGAAGTGCAAACACTTTGGCCCCCTGCATCTTGGCGCCAAAGTCACCAAAGAAAATGCAATACAATTGTTAGAGTAACCAAAGTAGGCCTAAGATGAAGTCACTCATGCTAAGCCCCACACCAGCAAATCACAACTTAACTCAGCTCTCAGCTCTCCCAGAGTAGGCAGGCCCAGGTCCACCAATCAGCGCTGGCCTGCTCAGTGCAAGTTGCGGGACCCAGCTTGGAGAAGGCCCTTTGCCCATATAAGAATGTAACCCTGCTTTAACCAATCAGCAAATGCCCAGTGCAGTAGTCCTCACTTAACACCATCCATATAGGTTCTTGGAAACAGTGACTTTAAGCAAAATGATGTATAATGAAGTCAATATTACCAGAGGCTAATTGATATAAATAAGAGTTTTAAGTCCCTATAGCATTTTTTGGTCACAGAAATATCACCAAACTTCCAAATAAAGACCCAAAACACTTCTAATATTAAACATGAAATAAAAATATGAGCTACATGTACATTTAAGAAAAATGAATAAAAACATGTAAGATGATTATTTTCCAACCTGTTTATTCCAGTTCGGGGTCACGGGTGGCCGGAGCCTCTTTCAGTGGCTCAGGGCACAAGGCAGGACCCAGCTTGGGCAGGGTTTCCTTCCATCGCAGCCCACACTCACCCACACTCTGTCATGACAGGGACAATTTAGATGCCATTTCACCTCATGCGCACCTTTGGGACGTGGAAGGAACCCAGAGTCCCCAGGGAAAATCCATGCAGACATAGGGAGAACAGCAAACTCCACAAAGACAGAGAGGTTCCAGCTAGGAATCGATTTCTTTTCTCATCAGTGTTATAACAGAACAATGTTTCTCAAAGACCTGTTGGATAACTTCCTGGAATGCTGCCTAACTTATGAATTGCTGAATAAAGCCAAAAAGATCTTTAAAATGTACTCAGTTGAATCCTTGAATACATTATCTAGTATAACCAAAAATAAAAATCCTTGTCTTCCTCATCATTTGCATAAACTTAACTCTGCAAAGAAAAGTAGAAAATAGAACTCAAATCATAAAAATAATAGATGTACATACATATGAAGAGGACAGAGGTTCCAAAGGGTGCTTCCTCTGTTCTAAAGTTCTTTAAACAATGATACACTTCATCTGAATTGGATTAAACCGTGGAGTCACAAGCATCTGCTTACCTTTTTTTTGTTGTTGTTATTTTGGGCTAATCATTCTTTTGAAGAGTTTTATTGTGAAAAAGAAAAAATATGGGGATGAATGGGAGAAATAATGGCACAATCAAGTCCGATGCGTACAGTCTGAAATTATTTGTGTGGAAAATTAGTACTTTGGGATAAATACAAACCCCCTGGGACCATGAAACTATAGGGCTAACCCAGGAATCAGAAGACACCAGGAGCTTATACTAATTTATTCCATTTAACTTCTGATTACAGCATTTACCTAGCAAGTGACATCCAATTAAGGTGTGAATCATAATGCACCTGGGGATGCTGTCGCACTGCCAGGAGCCCTCTGCTGCCACGTGGGATTTTATAGGCACTTCAGGGCACTTTGAAGAGAGGAGCCAACAAAGGTTCAGAACCTAATGAGCAAGACTCACGAGCACTTCAGTGCTCTCCTGACGACCAGAGACCTATTTAGGTGGGGCTGCTTACTCATTCATATCATTAGGAGCTGTCAAGAGCTCTTCCTACAAGACTAATAATCCCTCGAGGTCTAGAGTCTCTCTGTGAGACGCCAGGAAAAAGTTTCTCGGTTTTGCTCTCACAGAGCCACCCTTTGGATGTACTATTGGGCTGACCAAAAAGTTTGTTTTTTTCTATATGCTAGTTCTTGTAGCACTCAGTTGTCTTTAACTTCATTCGAAACAATTCTGTTAGATTGTACTGTGACAGCTGTCATATCAGCGTGCTCTTTAAAAAAACTTATCAAAATTGGTGAATTTTTGTGTAGCCATTTTCATACTGAAGAGAGAAAGTAAGCAACATTTTCAGCATATTATGTTTTATTATTTCAAGAAAGGTGAAAACATAACTGAAACACCAAAAAAGATTTGTGCAGTGTATGGAGAAGGTGCTGTGACTGATTAAATGTATCAGAAGTGGTTTGCAAAGTTTCCTGCTAGACAGAGATTTCTCACTGGGCGATGCTCCACAGTTACGTAGACCAGCTGAAGTTGATCGTGATCAAATTGAGACATTAATTGAGAACAATCAACATTATACCATGAGAGAGGCAGATGACATACCCAAAATATCTAAATCGATAAAGTTATTGGTGAAAATGAAAAATGTGTCTTTTAGTTTACAGAAAAAAACATACAGACTTTTGGCTTACCCAGTATTTCATGTCTGATAATGATTTCTGCTTATTCCAGGCTGAGGCTCTGCATTAGGCTTGATGGGGATGCTGTTGATCAGCTGTGCTCAGGGGTGAGCACTGTTGTGAGAATTCTGTCTTTACTCAGTTTCTTACCTGCCTCATCCCATAAGGAGAGTCCTACAACTGTTCTCCCCTGGTTCAGGCTTTCGTGATGCAGAATATGGGTACTTGGGCTCCCAAGGCCAGAGGAGGAGAGATAAGAAGGGTTTGAGGGAGGGCAGCCCCACTGCAGCTTGAGGAAATGAGAGACTATGAGAACAGGGTCCAGGGAGTATCAGCAGGTGCCTCGGAGGTGAATGAATGCAGCGGCCTTTATTTAATGTGCTTTGAGAGATGCAAGTCATGATGTGTTTCCTTCACTGCAGCACTGCTCTGAGACTGGGCCACAGGAAGGCAAGGCATAATTCTACTCAAAGATGGTTTATCCTCCCATTGTACAGAATATAAGGTGATGATCACTGTACTTATAGTAAACACGTCACTAGATTGTGCCCTATGGAAGAACAAGCAGACCTTATCCTTCTCAGTCATTCATTTGAGGCCCAGGAAAGCAAGTCAGTATATGGGGGAAAAGGAAGGGAGGGAGGCACGGAGGGAGGGAGGGACACTTGGAGATGACTCTGGTAGCCCTGAGCCAGCAATACTGCACCCTAGAAAGATCTCCAGGTCCAGAGTCAGAAGTCCTAGGTCACTTCTGCCCCTGCCGGTAACTAGTATGGGAGCCAGAACAAAGTGTTGCTGGTGGTTTTCTATCATCTAGTAACATCTGCCCCATATACTTAATTCTACACATTGGTCTTGAGGTTCAAGTGCAGAATCTTGAAATTCTTTGTGATTCATCTGCATGCCTATTTGGACAGAATGCCAGAGGGGGGATAAACTATAAAGTGTTATACAAATGGTAGTTACAATTGCAATGGGCAAAAGTTAATTGTCTAAGTTTAGAAACTGGTATAAAGGTTGACATTAAAAATTCCATTACAGCCTTAAGGCTTTGTTGAAATTAGCAGACTGTCTTCTCTGAAAAAAAAATCAATTGCATAAGTGCGCTATTATTTTTCAGCATCTTTACTATGTATATATACAATATGTGTGCATGTATATGAAATATGAGAATGCCATGCATTTAATAAAGGTCAATGTTACAGTTTTTGATATTTTTACTTTTCGGATATTCACTAGATAACTCTAGTTTTTCATGGAAAGTGCCTGGGCCATGCAGGCTGCTGTGTTTGCTGCCCAGAAGCCAAGACCCGTCCCTTGCTCCCTTCCTTTGCGGTCATTTCCATATGAATGAGACGAATTTATACAAAATAAAGTGAAAGCATACTGTTTAAAAGCTGCTCTACTACTTCTTTTTCAATTTAGCTACATAAGCTAAACATCTTCCCCATTAGTACATAAATTTTCTCATTTTGGTTAATGACTGAATAGAATTTCAGTGTTGAATGATCCTATGAATTGTCCAAGTTTAGTTAACCAACTCCCTATTGTTGAACATTTTGCTTCTTTGCATTTGTTGTTTTTGAGGGGAAAAAGAAGCTACAGTCACTATCCCTGCACCTAACTCCTTTGCACAGGTTCCTATAGAATAAACTCTTGGTGAAATACCAAGATCACTTAGGATGCTTTTAGCTACAGATAACAGTGTCACATACAAAAAGGCACTACTTACCTCTCTCCACAAGAAATCTAGAGGCGGTTCTAGATGATGTCAGTGGCTCAACAATATCAGGACCCTGGTTATGTCTTTTCCTGCTCTTCATGGTGTCAAACTGGCTGCCACAGACCCCCATCTCGCATCCACACCCAGCAACCTCCTCAACAGGAGGCAAGCAGGAGATGAGCATGAAGAGGACCTCTTTTTGCTACAATCTATCCTCTTATCAGTAAAGAAAGCTGTTGCCCAGAAGTCCAACAAACACTCGCTTATATCTGTCACTGGGCAGAACGGGGCCTCATGGCTAACCCCACCGCAAGAAAGGCTGGGAAAGCTACGGGGAGGCAGGGACGAGGTGCAAGTGCGGGTGGCTAGCCAGTCCTTGAGCAGGCCACAGTTCCAGGGGCACGATTCCCATCATGCACATCAGACATTTCTAATCAAGGCTGTAAACTATTCTGAAGAAGGGCCATTTTTTCTTATTAACATAAAGTCCTCATATGAGTTAGCAGCAGCCTTAAAGCAGCTTCCGCTACAAACTTAGTAGGTAATTCCAAAGTGCCATACAAAAACGACCTAACCCTACCCACTACTATCAACAAAATAGGAGAATGCTATTTTCTTCACACAATCGTCAACACTATTATTAATCAGATAGAGAGACCTCCTTGTTTTAACTTACATACTCTGATTGTTCCTGAAGTACTTGTTTTTGGACATTAATTGTCTGTCGGTGTTTCCTCCATGGTTTGTCAGTTTACACATTCCAGTCCTCTACTCTTTTGGTTCTCATCTCAGAGTTCCTAATTCCTATCTGGTACCTCTTTGCTCAAGATTACTTGACAATTTTTAATTGAATTTATTGGGGTTACATTGGCAGTACATTGTATAGGTTTCAAGTGTACAATATTATACCACATCACCTGTATATTGTGTTGTGTGCTCATCACCCAAAGTCTAATGTCCTTCCATCACCATTTATTCCCTGTTTACCCTCTCCTACCTTCCCCACCTCCCCTTTCCCTCTGAAATCATCACGCTGTTGTCTGTGTCCTGAGGTGTATTTTTGCTTAATCTCTTCATCTGTCTCACCCAGCAGCCCCACCCCCGCCCCTCTGACAGCTGTCAGTCTGTTCTCTGCATCTATGAGCCTGTTTCCATTTTGTTTGTTCATTTTGTTCGTTAGATTCCACATGTACATGAAACCACATGGTATTTGTCTTTCTCTGACGGGCTTATTTCACTCTGCATATCACTCTCCAGGCCCATCCATGCTGTCGTGAAAGGTAAGATTTCCTTCTCTTTTTTTTTTTCATGACCAAGTAGTATTGCATTTTGTAAATGTACCACCATTTTTAATCCACTCATCTACTGATGGGTACCTGGGCTGGTTCCAAATCTTGGCTATTGTAAGTAATGCTGCAATGAACGTAGGGATGGGTATATTCTTTTAAATTAGTGTTTCAAGTTTCTTCATTTATATTCCCAGAAGTGGAATCACTGAGTCAAAAGGCAGTTCCATCTTTAATTTTTTGAGGAAATTCCACTGTTTCCCACAGTGGCTGCACCAATCTGCATCCCCACCAACAGTGCACAAAGGTTCCCTTTTCTCCACATCCTCACCAACATTTGCATGACATCAATTTTTATTTGCATGACATTGAGTCTTACTCTCAGAACTTCAAGTTTCTGAGAATGTAACTATTTATACACTGGTAGGGTGAAGTAAAAGAGAGTTCCTAAAGAAAGGTGAAGTTAGGAGGAGAGGAGAAATATGGGAGAGTAAAGGTGGGTGTCCCAGCCTGTTGAGGCTGCCATGACCAAGTACTGTAAACTGGGTACCACATGAACAATAGAAATGTTATTCTCACAGTTCTGGAGTCTGAGAATTCCGAGATCAAGGGCAACATTTTTCTCTATGTTCCTATTAGAATCCTATTTCCCCTTTTTCCTAGCTTCTTGAATGCTTGATGCCAAATTTGAGATCTGCCCCCGACCTCACCCCCAGCTTCATTTTTTTATTTGTTATCTGTCATTACTGTCCAATTAACTTTTTATTTCATAAATTTATTATATTAATTGTTGTTACCTCTCTTAATTCCATTCATTAAATTTATGAAGTATCACCAAGGATGTAACTCATATATCATGATTAACAAACGTGGGAATTACTAAAATCTATCAACTTTTATTCTGCAATATAGAGAATTCCAAGAGAACTCTTTAGGTCACTCATGAAGATGCCTTTAAGTATCACCCTAAAACAATATTTGTATTAGTCAAATAATAAATTGAAATTAACTGATTTATTTGAATTCTTTTCTTCAGAGAACATGAGAAGACTAGTTTTAGGAAAGTGTACTTAAACCCTGCAGGAATATGAAATTCCAAAATGATCATTTTTCATTATCTAGAATAATTTTCAGTGGTTTCCTAACAATATTTTCTTATTAGTGATATATTTTAATAATGCTGTCAGGGAAATGGTCAAGTATTTTTCCCTCCTGAAAAGAAATATATACATATACATACCAACATTAGCAAGTAATTCCTAATCAAGATTTTATTGATTTCCTAGTGGGTTTTGCTTTTATTTCTTGGGGTAACTTTTTTTGGCAAGTCAAGATAAATACATCTGCAAAAGAAAATTATTTAACTTTAACCATAAGTTATTTTTAAATGAAAAGAACGTATTCATCAAATAATTAGTTATTTACTGGATTCAGTTGACTCTCTGTTATTATAAAACTGTCAGTCAGGGCACAGGGAGACTCCCCTATTTGCCAAGGTGGAGGTAGGGGGAGGTTCTTACTAAGCATGTGAAAAGCTAGCAAGATAATTGGAATTAAAAAGCCCACCCCTCCTGTACCAGATTTGGGGTGGGACCAGGAAAAGGCAGGTCAAAAATGCCACAGGGGAAGATGCTGGACCAAAGAGGTCTGTCAGACTAGCCTGGGGGAAAAAGGGATTGGTTGGGAGGTGGATCCACCTAAATTTGGGAAGTTGATTGGTCATTTTGAGAAATCACCTGATCCATCCCACAGCCAAGCTAATATAATTCCAAGGGGAAAAAAAAGCTGTCTCACTCTTGCTCATGACCTGCACTCATTAGGTGCACTTGTCTGTTCTCTCCATGGGCCACAAGGCTGTAGCCCTGGGCATCTAAGAGGAAGCCTTGCTCTCGCTCTCGCTCTCGCTCTCTTGCCCACCTGCTGATGCTCTCACCCAGAAACACATGACCATGGCCATGCCAGCTCCACAGGCAGGCTCCAGAGGTAGCCTAAAATGGACAGCAGCCAGGGACAAGCTAAGCTACATGGATGGGCACTAAGACTGCTTAATAGCCACCTGTGGGCTCCAAAGGACTGCACTTTAAAATGGAGCAGGAACCGTGGACACTGGCTTTTGTCCTGGCCTTGCTGAGGACACAGCTGGACTTTTTCCGTGGCAGAAAGAGAGGTCTTTGTGACAGGAGTCTACCGTTCTCCCAGGTCACCCAGCTGAATGAAACCTCTTTCTTTTTGCACCAGCATCTGCCACATGAGCTTAGCTTCTGTGGTGACAGGCAGCCAAACCTCCATTTTTTTGTTCAGTTACACCTCCAGCCTCATCAAGCTAATGACCAACTAAATTTTTTTTTAAACCCTTAAAGTTGGTCTTTGATTTGAAGTGTATTGAAAATGTAGCTGAAGGACAGTCAAAAGAAAGATTATTCACCAAATGTTCTCCACTAAATGGTCACTAAGCAACTACACTGCAGTATAAAATTGCACTCTGGAATGAGTGTGTATTGCAAATTAAAACATAATAAATAAATTAGGTACATGTTTGTGATCTATAAGGAAAATATATATTTGGTCATTCTTATATACATGCGGACTTTGTCCATGGTTTCTGGTTCACAGTTCACAAAACCCTTGGAATACCCCAAGTGTGGAGAGTAATAAAGGTCTTTTGTTAATAAGATGACTGTTGGAAAGCACCTAAGGAAAGAGGCTGGTTTTCAGTGGAGACAATCTTGTGATCAGAAGGCTAGAACTTTCATCTCCACCTCCACCCCACTACCTCAAAGTAGGGGAGAGAAGCTGGAGATTGAGTTCAATTATTAATGATTTAATCAATCACATTTACATAATGAAGCCTCCATAAAACCCAAAAGAATGGGGTTAGGAGAACTTCCAGATTGGTGGACACATGGAGATTGGGAGATTGGGAGATTGGAAAGTTCACCTGGAGAGGGCATGGAAGCTCCATCCCCCTCTTCCCACACACCTGACCCTACGCATCTCTGTCCTCTGGCTATTTCTGAACTATACCCTTTTGTAATAAAATGTTTCTCTGAGTTCTGTGAGCCTCTCTAGCAAATCCAGCCCAAGGAGGAGGCTGTGCACAACTTCAGTCTGAAGCCAGTCAGTCGGAAGCATGGGTTACAACCTGGGTTTGACTAGCTTTTAAGAGATTTCATTTATTTATTTTTAGAGGGAGGGGAAGAGAGAAAGAGAAACATCAATGTGATTTGAAGAAACATTGATTGGTGGGCTCTCTTGCAAGTCCTCAACTGGGGACCAGGCACCTAGGCTTGTGCTCTGACTGGGAATCAAACTGATGGTTTTTCGGTTCACAGGCCAGTGCTCAATTCACTGGGCCACACCAGCTAGAGCAGGGTTTGACTAGCTTTTAAGGTGAAGTGGGCAGTCTTGCAGGACCGAGTCCTCAGTCTGTGGACCCGGAAGCTATCTCTGGGTAGATTGTGTCAGAACTGAGTTAAACTGTGGGACACCCAGCTGACGCCAGAGGATTTGGATGTTGGTGTGGGGGGAATCCCACCCTGGAACTGGGTCCAGGGACCCTACTGAGTGTTGAATGCGAATTTTTAACTTTTTAATAAAATGCCAAATTAATGTTTTCTTTCAAAGGTGTTTTAGAACTGTGTTAGATCTTAGTTTCATTTGTGTGGTAGGCAGAATTTTAGGACAGCTCCCGCCTGAGTCCCTATGGGCTGCTATAACCATGGGCTGAGTAGCAGCTTATTTACCGCTAACAGTTCCGGAGGCTGGAAGCATGAGATGAGAAAGCCAGCAAAGTCAGAGGAAGGCTCTTTTCTAGGTTGGAAAGATTCTCTCTGTGTCCTCACAGGTTGGAGCAGACAAGGGCCCTCCCCAAGCCCCTTTTCTAATAAGGGCACTAATACCATTCATGAGAGCTCCACCTCCATGACCTAAGTACCTAACAAAGGCCCTGCCTCCTGATACTATCATCTTTGGAAGTTAGCATTTCAACATATCAATTTAGGGGGACACATTCAGGTCACGGCAGCCTCCAAAATTTCCACCCATTTTTGTACTCACCCTGTGTAATCCTCTCCTCCCAGGATTGGGCAGAACCAACCCTAATTAGGCCTGATCTAATCAGAGGAGTCTTTCAAAGAAGATAAAGTGTGAGAAAGATGCTGCCCTGCTGGTCCAGAAGAGAAAGTAAATGTCCCTGAGTTCTGCCTCCAAATAAGAAGAACCCACCCCCCAGGCAGCACCTTGATGGCAGCCCTATGAGACTCCCCAAACAGAGGACCTGGCTAAGACCTATGAGTGTCCCTGACCCACTGCAACTATGATATAATTAATGTGTTGTTTTAAATTTGTAGCAATTTGTTGTGTAGTGATAGGAACCTAACTCATGTGTCAAATTTAAATGTTAAATTTGATAAGGGCAGCAGCCTAAAAATAGAATTGAAATGTTTAAAATGCTATGGTTCCATGACCAAAAAAGAAAAAGAAAAATTGTGGCAAAAACTAGTTTAAAATTTACATCCACTATTGAATGGCAACCTATATATTTTTCTGACCAGTGATTAGGCAAAATTGAAAATGTTGCCATCTTTTTATTTTTAATGTTTAAATAATTTTCTAAATGCTCACAGCAGGTAAAATATTTTACAAGTCAATTGAAAAGTTGCAATGCCTCTAACTGATCGGTATGGCAATGAACTCATTTCTAATGAATTTGAAAACATGGAGTAACTAAATAAAAGTCTTACAATAATTTGTGAAATAGGATGGCAGGAGACATGCATTATCCCAGGACCAAAAAAACCAGCTGAACTTCCTGGTAGTAATTCTCTTTTGGCCGAATGTGTATGAGGACACTCACCTGATGGGAAGTCAATGCAAAATGGCAGGCTTGCCAAACTGGATGAATTAGAATCCTACATCATATTTTAAATGTTTAAATTTAAATATTTTTAAAATTTTGCCACCTCACTTTAACTTTTTTAAATTATAAATCTTCTAAATTTTTCACATTTAACAAGTCTCACTTGTTAAACCGAGTCCATTTTAGAATTACATAATTATGCATGCTGCGGTTCATGTGACAGACTATGTAAAAGCTTTTACTCTCCAGAGGGCTGGGTTCAATTAGGATCAACAAGGAAGTTAATTTGACAGGCTGCCTAGATTCTAGCTCATGACTAATCGGAGGTGCTGTTAATGGCCCAGCTCTCACATTTCTTAAAATGGTTCTAAGAAATGGTTCCTGACGAATCCATTCTATTTAAGACAGGCTATGTAACAGTAACAAGGCAGAAAAATTTGAGAGGAGGAACTAGATATAAAATGGAGCTGTGGCTCTGACTTTTTAATATAAAATTTCCCTCCTTGGCCATCTGTATGTCTCCTTTGGGCAAATGTCCTCTTCTCAGGTTTTGATCAGAGTTTTTTTTTTTTTTTTTTTGGTTACTTTTCTGAAAGGACATATAGATGGCCAACAGACACATGAGAAGATGCTCACTATCAGTAATCGTCAGAGAAATGCAAATCAAAACCACAATGCACTAGCGCCTCACACTAGTCAGAATGGATATCATTAAAAAGTCAACAAATTATCTGCATAGAAGGAAACCCTTGTGCACTGTTGGTGGGACTACAAATTGGTACAACCATTGTGGAAAACGGTATGGAGGTTCCTCAACAAATTAAAAAAGGAACTATCTTATGACCCGGAGATTCCACTTCTGGATATTTACCCAAGGAAATCCAAAACACTAATTTAAAAAGATCCGTGTACCACTATGTTCCTTGCAGCATTATTTATAATAGCTAACGTATGGGAGCAAACTAGGTGTCCCATGATAGATGAATGGATAAAGAAGATGGATAAATGGATAAAGAAGACATATGTATATATACACATATATTTATGTATAATGGAATATTATGCAGCAATAAAAAGACTGGAATCTTGCCATTTGCAACAACATGGATGGACCTAGAGAATATTATGCTAAGTGAAATAAGTCAGACAGAGAAAGACAAATACTGTAGGCTTCCAGTTATATGTGGACTCTAAAAATACAAACAAAACAAAAATAGACTTACAGAAACAGAGACCAAAGGAGAAATGAGGGGTGTAAAGGTGAAGGGGAATGTCAATAGCACTGTGGTAAGTTTGCCTAAAGACAGATGATTACTAGAATTAGTGAGTGATGACATTGTATGGCATAAAAACATCAAATCATGCTATCATGTGCCTGAAACTAACATAACTCATAATATTGTATACCAGCTACACTTCAACAAAAAATAAATAAATTTTCCTTCTCACCTGTGCATTTCTGATGGTACTAGTTACTAAGGAATATCCATGTGAAAATGTCTGTTATTCTCACAGTAGCCTGTACTTTTTCAGCATTTTGCATATCCATTGTTAATTAATAATTTATAAATATTTACTTATCATTCATCTTAAGGGCACTCTCAGCTTCATGTAGGCAAGCCCACCTCTCTGGTATCTGCCATAATTTCTCCAGTGCCCAGCAAAATGCCGAGCAAAAAGGAAGATATTCAGTAAAGACTGTTTACGGACTAGTCTTTAAGAGCTGCTTTTCTATGACTTGGTTTTCCATTTATACCCTCCCCTGATTTCATCACTACAAAAATTTTCAGCAGATGGGAAAATATGCAGTGATTCCTTCGGAACTCAAATTCTTCTGGGAGAATGGTTTATTTATTTATTTAAATCTGGTGAAACTGATTTTTGCACTTTTTTTCCTTTTAATATATTTTATTGATTATGCTGTTACAGTTGTCCCATTTCTCCCACATCCCCCCCTCCACCCTGCACATCCCCTCCCACCCACATCCCCCCTTGAGTTCATGTCCATGTGTCATAAGTTCTTTAGCTTCTACATTCCCACACTATTCTTGCCCTCCCCCTGTCTATTTTCTACCTACCATCTATGCTACTTATTCTCTGTACCTTTTCCCCCCCTCTCTCCTCCTCCCACTCCCCTGTTGCTGACCCTCCGTATGATCTCCATTTCTGTGGTTCTGTTCCTGTTCTGGCTGTTTGCTTAGTTTGCTTTTGTTTTAGGTGTGGTTGTTAATAGCTCTGAGTTTGCTGTCTTTTTACTGTCATACTTTTTATCTTCTTCTTAGATAAGTCCCTTTAACATTTCATATAATAAAGGCTTGGTGATGATGAACTCCTTGAACTTGACCTTATCTGAGAAGCACTTTATCTTCCCTTCCATTCTAAATGACAGCTTTGCTGGATAGAGCAATCTTGGATGTAGGTCCTTGCCTTTCAAGACTTGAAATACTTGTTTCCAGCCCCTTCTTGCCTGTAAGGTCTCTTTTGAGAAAGCAGCTGACAGTCTGATAGGAACTCCTTTGAAGGTAATTGTCTCCTTTTCTCTTGCTGCTTCTAAGATTCTCTCCTTATTTTTAATCTTGGGTAATGAAATTATGATGTGCCTTGGTGTGTTCCTTCCTGGGTCCAACTTCTTTGGGACTCTCTGAGTTTCCTGGACTTCCTGGAAATCTATTTCCTTTGCCAGACTGGGGAAGTTCTCCACTTGTTGCTCTTCCTCTTCTCCTTCTGGTACCCCTAGAATTCGGATGTTGGGATGTTTAAAGATGTCCTGGAGGTTTCTAAGCCTCTCCTCATTTTTTGGAATTCTTGTTTCTTCCTTCTTTTCTGTTTGGTTGTTTCTTTCTTCCTTCTGGTCCACTCCATTGATTTGAGTTCCAGTTTTCCTCCCATCTCTATTGGTTCCCCATGCGTTTTCCTTCATTTCACTTAGTATAGCCTTCATTTGTTCATCTAATTTGTGAGCAAAATCAACCAATTCTGTGAGCATCCTGATCACCAGGGCTTTGAACTGTGCATCTGATAGGTTGTCTATCTCTTGGTCGCTTAGATGAATTGGCTCTGGGCCTTGATTTGTTCTCCCATTTGAGCCATTTCCAGTTGGGTTTTGTTGTTGTTTTTGTTGTTGTTGTTGTTGTTTTGGTCTGGTCATGGCTGTTACTTAGCGAGAGGTGGAGCTTTAGGTGTTCTCCAGGGTGGGGCAGCCCAGTGGCTGGGTAGGGATGCTGTATGTGGGGGCAGGATCCAAGAGGGAACAAGGCACTTGCTCTGCTCTATCTCGGATTCCAGTCCCTTCCACTGCTTCCTCTTCACCTGAATTACCTGTGTGCAAACGTGGGACCACCTAATCAGCCAGCTGCCTTTCGCAGCCTTACTGGGTCTGCACCATTGCCACCCTATGCCCGGGGTCCACTAGCCACTGCCTGTGCACCTGGGATCTGCCAGCCACTGCTGCCTACATACCCAGGTCCACCAACCTCCACTTTTCCCTGCCGTGACTCCGCCCCTCTTACCGGTCTGGATAAATGGTTGTTGGACTTCCATACAGTTCAATTTTCTATCAGTTCTGATTGTTTTCTTGTTTCTAAATCTTTGTTGTCCTTAATTTTGGTTGTGTGAGGAGGCACAGTGTGTCCACCTAGCCTCCATCTTGGCCGGGAGTGGAAAACGGTTCTTAACCAGGAATCATTTTCTTTAAAATACCAATGCCCACACCCCATCGATTGAGATCTATAGCAATAGGCTTTAAGCATCAGAATCTTTCAGTCCTCAGATGGCGGCAGTGAAAACCACAGCACTAAGCTTGTAGTTCTCAATTTTAATGTGCACAGAATCAGCTGCGATGGCTGTTAGAATGTTCCCTTTCTCAGTCTCAATGTGACAGGCTAGCTAATTATTTTAACTCCTCTCCCTCCACACCTTTCCCACCGATGCGGTGCCTTCCCACTGTAAAAGTGCCATACCTCCCTCTGATTTCTGCTGAGCCATGTGACTGACTTTGACCAGTGGAATGTTAGCAGGTATGACATAAGCAGAGCCTTTAAAAGGACCTGTGTGATCAGGCCTGCACACTAGCACTGCTGCCACTGCCATGAGAAAAACATGCCTGGTCCAGCCACCTGGTCTCACATGGAGGGTCTCATGGAGCAGAGCCAGATAAATCCGGTTAGGCCCTTTAGATCAGCTGACTCCCAGATGAATGTGAAAGCCCAGCCAAGATCAGCAGAGCCTCCAGCCAAGCTCACTGCAGGTCAACTGAACAGCCCCTCCCCCTTCTACCCACCCCTGCCCCCACCATCAACCTACAGATATGAGGACTACTTTAGTCAGAATCTTGATATTTATAACTAGTTAGAAGCTAACCCAAACTGATTTTAAAATAAAAGAATTTCCTGCCTTACGAAATGAATAGTATAAGAATGAACACAGCTCCAGAAACAACAGAAACCAAGTATTTAAATAGTATTTTCATAAATTTATCTCTGCAACCCTCTGTGTTGGCTTTATTCCCAGGAAGGATGGTCACCAGCAGCTCCAGGTGTGCATTCTACCCTCTGCACCTTGGGAAAGACAACACCTCTTTCAAAACAGTGCCTAGAGAAATCCAAATGTCATAATTTACATTGGCTCTAATTGGATAGCCTGCCAATTTCTTAACTAATTACTATAACTCTGATTGGCCAGGCTAGCATCTCATGATCATTACTTAAGCTGGAATGGCATTATTCAGACGACATCAGGTGTGTTCAGGGTGGTATGGCCATAGACTAGAATGGCATTATTCAAACCAGGCACCTGGACTGAGAGTGTGGAGGTTCTGCAAAGGAAAACCTGGGTGCTGTTACTGAAAGAGAAAAGATTGCTGACCACCAAATGTAAGAGTTCCACAGCAGGTCCCTAGCCAGGTAGCTCAATTGGTTAGAACACCGTCCTCATACACCAAGGTTGTAGGTTTGGTCCCCACCAGGGCATATGCAAGAATCAACCAAAGAGTTCCACAGCAGTAAGTCTGAGTTGGAGTTGGCATATTAGGTAATCCTGTTTTGTGGAAACCCAGGACAACATTTTTTTTTAAGATTTTTTTTATTTATTTATCTTTAGAGGGGAAGGGAAGGAGAGAGGGAGAGAGGGAGAGGAAGAGAAATATCAATGTATGGTTGCCTCTCATGCATCCCCTGCTGGGAACTGGCCTGCAACCCAGGCATGTGCCCTGACTGGGAATCGAACCGCAACCCTTTGGTTCGCAGGCCCAAGCTCAATCCACTGAGCTACACCAGCCAGGGCCCAGAACAACATTTTTTAAGTAATTATATTATGAATAGGATCCCTCTACCTTTAGGAATACTCAGAAAAGAGAGACATAATTTAGCCAGCTTTTTAAAATATTGCAAACAGCATTTCAGTTATAAAATTTGCGAAGGAATCCTGGTAAATGATGACTAATGATTTCAACCCTGTCCATGCGACCTTACTTCATGGTTGAGGGCTCAGACTGCTCCACATTCTTATTTCTTGGTCATTCCTTAGGCTATAGAGAGTTTATGGGATCTTTTCTGTTTTGTCCTGGTTAGTTTTCTTGGATGAAGAGTGGGTGGAGATCTTCTTTATTCTTGACTACTAACATGTGGTTTCACTGCATTTGGCAAGTCTGCTTATTTCTTTCTACTCAGCTTATAAGAACCATGAGTGAGGATCAAGCATTGATGTCATTCATAATGGAATTTTTATTGCAAGACCCTCAAGTTGAAATCCTGGGGTAACAGGCCTAACATTCTAGAAACTCATTTCCTCCTTCACTGAAGAAACTAGTCCTTCTGTTGTAATAAAAGAGTGAAACAAACAAGAAGCAAAAAATAAACACAACCCCAAGATTAGATTAAATTCAAATAGTGGATGACTTCTCTGAAGCAAAATTATGTTGCCCAGCAATACCACTCACTTCCCCCACATTCTCCTTTCTTTAATTCAGACCCAGTGTTTAACAATTTTTTAAAAGTAGTTTTTTTCTTACCAAATATCATCCAACCAAACCTTAAATTATACTTTTATATAGATAATGTATCATTTAAGACTCAGTAAAACACAGAAATTTTAAGTAATTTTTGTGATGCTTCTAAGAGCAAAATAACTGAAACAATTTAAATATCAGTGATTCACCTACAAATTATTCTCTGAAGCAGCGGCACGTATTCTTACATCAGAAGTCTTTACGGCAATTAGATGGAGCAAACCAGACCTCGATTCACTGTCACCTGGTGGGCAGCTGTGGGACGGGTGGAAGCTGCAGAAGCACACTGCTTGTCACATCTGCTGCACTTTACCAGTGAAAAGAGAAGCCACAGAGCCAACTCAGATTTGAAAGGAGGGGATAACACAAGAGTCCAATTTAACAGGAGTCAATAGATATTTTCCAATGGAACAGGAGGCATATAATATGTTCCATGGCAATTCTGAAATCCAGATAGGCGTACCACCAATTGCTTGAATGGAGCCCAGTTCTGCCTCCCAGGAGCACTTTTACATGGTTCATTGCTTGGCCCGCCTGCCCTCCTGGCTCTGAACTCTGAGTTACACTTCCTTTCCTATAAGAAACCATTCATACTTTCAGCTCTATAGATTTCTGATTCTGCTTCTTGTTGGATGAGGGTCCAGAGACCTCTTTTAATTTGCATACATTACAGTCATTCTTGGTGTTGTAGAGTTCTACAGATTCTGATAAATGCATAATGTCAGGTATGTGCCATTAAAATACCATACAGAATGGTTTCACCATCCTGACAAATCCCACGTGCTTTTAGCTAGTCAAGCCTCCCCACGCCCCACTTCCCTGGGGAGTCACTGATCTATTTATTATCTGTATAGTTTTGCCTTTTCCAGAATATCATAAATAAAATCCTTGTCAAACTGGCTTTTTTTTTCACTTAGAAATATGCATTTAAGATTTATCCAAAGTTAAACTTTTATATGGCTTGTTAGCTCAGTCTTTTTTGGACTGAATACTATTCCACTGTATAGGTAAACCACTGTTTATCCACTCACCTATTGCCCGGCATCTTGTTTGCCTCCAGTTCTTGGTGGCCATGATAAAACTGCTACAGACATTCACCTGCAGGTTTTTTGCAGACGTAAGTTTTTGAAGCAATTGAGTAAGTACGTAACAGCACAATTAATGGATTATATAGTGAGATAAAGTTTATCTTTGTGAGAAACTGCCAAACTCTTGAAAAGTGGCTGTGAGCTTTTGTATTCCCACCAGCAATGCATGACTCTCCACTGCTCTGCATCTACACGTGCAATTGGTACGTCAGGTGACTCCAATTTCTGCCCTTCTAACAGGTGTGTGGTGGTAGCTCCGTGTCGTTGTCAATTTGCACTTCCTAATTAACAAATGATGTTGAACATCTTTTCATGTGTTTATCTGCCATCTATAGATCTTGTATGATGAGGTGTCTGTTCAGATCTTCTGCCAGTTTTTAAAATTGAGGTCTTGATCTTCTTAGGGTCAAGTTTAAGAGTTTTTGTATTTTGAATATAAGTCATTTATCAGATAGGAGTTTTCAAACTATTTTCTTCTATTTGATTAAAAAGGCAACTGCATAAAGCAATTATAAACAACTATATTTCCAAATAAGGCCACATTCTGAGGCACTGGAGGTTAGGACTCCAACTTGCGAAATTGCTATAGTTCAACTCACAACAACTCTCAGTCCACAGCCAGTCAACCCCTAGACGTGGGAGCCAGCCCGGCTGAGGTCAGCAAAGCCAAAAGGCTGACCACACGGACATGTGAGCAAGAAATGCTTATTGCTATAGGCCACTGACATTTTGTAGTCATTGGTTATGTTGCACCATCATTATAATAAATGACTGATACATGGGCTGCGGACATTATCTAAGAACTCAGGTTTTTTTCTATTTCTTAATGGGACAAAAATGCCCCCCTAAACTAAAGAGGAATGTCAGCTATATTACCCAGCACTTCCAGGTGCTTTGCAGCTTATCCAATCTACATCGTTGCCACAAACACAACCCATTGCACTATTTTCGTATTTCAGCTATCACAAGGTTCCTGCTCCTGTCTCATTTAAACCATCTAATTTGCATCTATGAAAGGACTCAAAAATGTTTTCTAAAATTGTCTTTTGTTTTTGAGAGAGTAAAGCACTCTCAGAGACAGAAGTTCTCTGGATGATTTTATTTATCCAATCCCAAGTAAGGAGAGCCCTGTCCACAGTCAATAAATACTTGGGAATGGAAAAGCTCAGTGCATTGTTTTCAGTTCCCTTTATCATCAATTTATGGACTTGAAGATATTCCTATTAAATGTGTGCCTGAAGAGCAGCTTGATTTATACAGCTCTCAGCTCGACTTGCCCATCAGCCATTTATCTGGGGTGGGTCTGCTGGACAAAGGTGGGATATTTCCTGATCTAGCTGTGGGAAACTACGATGACTTGATCAGTGCACAGCTGGGGATCCAGTCACACCCCGAACGTCAATGGAGAAGAATACAGAGATGACAGTTTAACAAATCAAGAGATGACACGGCTGGGAAAGAAAGATTCATACAGAATTTGTTCAGGATGAGTCTGAAAAATGAGTCTGAGGTCCTACCACTCAGTCTTTCCTGCATGGTTCAGAGTGCCTCGGGTAAGCGGAAGAAAGTGGGCTGCGCTGGACATAGTAATCCTTAGAAGGGACATCGTGATTCAGAGCATTTGGGCCGATGGTAGCCAGGGGAGAAAACAGTGACTGCCCCTTATCCTCCTTGGTTGTGTGACGGGATTGAGAGACAAGTGGAGTCGTTATGAGAACAGAGTCTAGGTACGTAAATTTAGACTGGTCTTGGAATTCTGGTTGGGTTTTAGAATATAAAGGAAATTTTGAGTTGTTCAAATTGTCATCTGATTCAGCCCCTAGGAAACTTTTGCTGAACTCTGGAGGAGAATGTGAAGAGGGAACGTGATAATAAGTGAGCAGTGTTTGAAGGGAACAACATCAATATCTGAGAAACCGAGAGCCCACACGCCAGCTCTGTTGTAGGCTATAAAGCAGTGAATTCTAATCAAATGGCAGGTAGGAAAATGGTTCTCGTCCACTCGAATGCAATGACTCCCAGAGCATAGTGTAAGGACAGCTGCCACAGCAAAGAGAGGAGGGCACTGAGGCAGGATTAGGAAGAGCACGCTAGCCATTCCATGATTATTGGGAAGGAAAGGATGCCCCAGGTGGTCAGGGGGAAGGTGCCTTTCAACAGCACGAGAGACTCCTCCAGAGACTCCAATGGCAAAGAGCTGTGGTAAGGGGCAGGGCACGGATCAGATGATTTTGAGATTCTGGTGACATTGCCAATTACCCGGGACTAATAATGGGTATGTGTTTAATTTCTACTGCTTCTGTCTTCCTTATATGTACCCCTACTTAAAATGGACATTACTGGGTAACTTTTAAGATGATACTGAGGATGTGTTTAATTTTAAAGTCTGAGGACATCAGTATAAAGAACTTGCCACTGGCCTGGGATGTTTTTTCCCAGTGCACTAATGAGAGTCTCATTAAATTTAGAACCATCCACCATGAGAAAAAGATAATATGCCACAAAAGAGACTAACCTTGGACATATATCAGCATTTTTCTCATAGAATAAGAATAGTTTAAGGCCATGAGATTATGCAGTTATGACTAATAAGAATTCCATTATTTTTCATTGGAAGGGGAAAAAATCATAACACAGCCTATTTACCCATTATGAGGATACTGTATTATAGTAAGAAAAAACAGTAGTTGCAGTGTCTCTGTAAGGAAACAGAACTTCTAGGAACATCCTAGGGCTAATGGTAGGCAAACTTGACTGCTGACTTTTGAAAGAGAGTGACCTAGACATCAGTTAAATTTCCTATGCAGAGACCTTTGAATCAAATTTCAAATGAAACACTGGAATCAGTTAGTGAGAAATCATCCTTCTGACATAAAGACTCACTGGCCTTGTAGGAGCAGGTTTGGAAGAGGCAAAGTGGATATTAATGTCTTGAGATATATACCTTGGCTATATATCAAATGATCAGTAGAAGCTGCATCTGATTTGTTAGAAAATATAAAGGATAAAAGGAAAGCAAATGTACCAGAAAAAGTCATTGCTAGCTGGTACAAATAAAATCCTTACTTTTACTTCAAAATTAGCCCATTAACCACCCATTATTGACCCTCCCTGCTTGCACACAAGTTTTAATGAATGCCCTTGACCAGCTGCCTTTATAAACAGCTGACAATATTTGCTAGTGGAAAGTGCCCGTCTATAAGATATCTTTTAAACATGGTGTTCCTAGATTCCTTCATGTAAATAAACCTAAAACTTATGGATGCAGGGAGCATGTCCTGTTGGAAAACATGGGGGTTGTGTAGGCTGTGTGATTAATGAAGTATAAAATAGAAAGGCTCCAAAACTGGGGAACAATTTTTCTATATCCCCTTCTTGAAACACATGAAGCAAAACCAGATATTAATGTAAAGGAAAAAGACATTTTTGGAAACTGAGTGATGTTCCCAGGTTCTCTTAGGAAACAATTTCATCTGTGCCCTATCCTGGCCTATATCTTACTCATTCCAAGGTTTGGTGGTAAGTTCAAGTTTTGTGTGAGTTTAAGAATTCAACATATTACAGTAACACCAAAAGGAATTTAAGAAGTATAAATGATTAAACATGTCTTAGCACTACCTAAGGTATTATATAAACATGTCTTAAAATCATTCAGATTCTGTTAAAGTTCACAAGAGAAGGGCTATATTTCCCATCTCTTTTGAGGATGTGTCCAATTAAAGCTTTATCTTTCTAATTTTATAAAATTTTGATTTTACCTATCATGAAAATATTTAGCAACAAAAATCAAGGGGAAACATTCTACAATGTTACATTTGCTGGAGGGCTGTCACAAATTGTGGTTGATTAACACAGAATAAGAAAGTAAATAACAGGGTTTTTTATTTGTAGTTGGAGAGCATGTAATTAATCTCAACATATAATTGCAATTTTACCTAATGCAAACAACATCTGAAATAGTGAGGTGCTTTATTAGCAAGAGAGGTCAAGGCAGCAATGGTGGAAATGTTTTGATTTGAAAATCTCTGAGAGAAACGAAAACAGAGGACATCTTCTAATAATGAAATGTCAGAAAGATCCAGCTTTTTTGGCATTTTAATTACCGATAACTTATTTTTGTAAAAAGCAGTAGTGTCTTAGTCCTTTGAAGTATATTGTGCTTAGAGAGACTAAAGATCATACAAAAGATTCCCTAAACTGATAAGCAAGAGACCTCAGGATTTTATTCCTGTCTCGGTGACACACAAGAGGTATGTTCTTGGGTGAGTTGTTATCTTGGGTTCTCCCAGGAGCAAACCCTGAGACAAGAATTTGAATAGTTTATTACAGGTGATTCCAAGAAACACATCGGTGGGTGTGGGGAGGTGTGACAGGGAAGGGAATGATGCCAGTGGAGGGTGTGTGATTAGCAGGTTATGACTTTGGTCGACCGAGTTCCATCGTGCGGGAGACTGTACGACACAGCTTTAGCCTATTCTACCAGAGGGTGAAGGAGCTGGGTATGAGCCCATTAGCTCCTGTCTGTCTTTGGTTAAGGGTCCCTGCGTGAATTTACTCCCCAGTACTTCTGGCAACGGAGAAAGTCTGAAAGCAAACAGTTGCAGGTGCTCCAGTCGGAAGCCTTGGTTGGGATGGGAGTGCAGAGGAAGGCTGCATCCAGAGCAGGCGCACGCGGAGGACTCGGGGAGAACACGCGGAGAGCCGGGAGCCGCTGCCGCAGGCTCTGCACTGAGGCAGCTCGGGGGAATCTGCAGCAACGCTGGTCTAAAACCTCATACCATCGAGTGGCGTGAAGATAACCTTAAAATAGATGCTTGAGACAATGAACCCAGACTTCGTACGTACTCAGATGTTTATTTTCAGGAGAAAAGGACTTTTTCTTCTGCTTTACTTGGTAGAAGGTAAACCCTAAAGTGACAGTTCTCCAATTTTTGGTCCCAGGTCCCTTTACACTCTTAAATATTGAGAACCCAGAAGAGCTTTTGTTTGTGTCCGTTACATCCATCAGTATTTACCATATTAGAAATTAATAGTGTGGCATTTACATACACTTATTGATAAAATCATTGTAAATTAACAATATATAATATGCATAATAGTAAACAGTTTTCTGAAAAATGACTATAGTTTCAAAACACAGTGAGAATAGCACTGTCTTACATTTTTATAAAATCTAATTAAAGTCTGGTTTAACAGAATACAGCCAGGTTTTCATAGCTGCTTTTCATCCAACTTGTTGTAAAGTATTGTTTTTAGTTGAAGAAGATGAAGAAAATCCAGCCTCACCCGGATATGCAGTTGGAAAAAGGACCTCAGGGGCCCTGAGCAAAGGCTGTAGGGCCCCTCCAGTGGTCCTGAGAATGTACTTTGAGAATAGCTACTCCAAAGTAGATCAGCTGAAATGGAGGAATTACCCTAACTTTTTTTTTAATATATTTTATTGATTATGCTATTACAGTTGTCCCATTTCTCCCCCATCATTCCCCCCCCACCCTGCACACCCTCTCCCACCCACATTCCCCCCTTTAGTTCATGTCCATGTGTCATAAGTTCTTTAGCTTCTACATTTCCCACACTATTCTTGCCCTCCCCCTGTCTATTTTCTACCCACTATCTATGCTACTTATTCTCTTTACCTTTCCCCATCTCTCCTCCTCCCACACCCCTGTTGCTAACCCTCCATATGATCTCCATTTCTGTGGTTCTGTTCCTGTTCTAGCTGTTGGCTTAGTTGCTTTTGTTTTAGGTGTGGTTCTTAATAGCTGTGAGTTTGCTGTGGTTTTTGTACCTGTAGTTCTGAACAACCATTTAAAATCCTTGCTTGCAGGGCAAATTGTGTCATTGACTGAGAACTGGAAGCCCCTATATTTGCCCACATTATAGTAGTAATTGGGAGCACTTTTGCATAATTCCTGCCCTTGTAATGCTTCTAATTTCAACTCTTACAAGAATGGAAAGCAATGTTGTTGCATCTGTATGAGGAGAAATTGAAGAGGAGAAAAGTGCAGAGAAACAAAACCCATGGAAAAGGAAAAGGTAATCTATAAATTGAGTTCTTGAACGATTTTACTTGTTAGAGAAAGTGCATTTAGGAGCATGATAAAATATTGTAGTGGGTTTATGCTAACATAGATATTTCCAGCCATTATAATATTGCAATTTGCTCTTTGTAATGCAATTTGGCTGAGAGTGATATAATGAACAGCATCATTCCTAAGAGTCTTCAGCTGATTCATAGGAAGAAAAATGAATATTAAAAGCCTGCATTCATGCACCCTAATTTTGTGAGACTGTCCATTTTCCCTTACATTTTAAAATCACTTTCTTCCCTTATTTAACAAATATTTAAAATGTCTAGTTCATTTTAAAATGGGAGGCTTTTAAAAAAATGGAGTATACATTTAGTCTTTCTTCATTTTTAATAAAATATTACTGAGGAGAGCAACACCAGAATGCAAATGAATTTATTTATAATACAGATCACACAACCACACACATATGTACAACTTGGTCTTATTAATCCATCTACAAATTACTAAGCTTTTATTTACCAAGGACCAAATGAAATGCTGTTGGGGGTATTATTCAAATAGACAACAAAAATAAGGGAGGCCAAGCTTATCTTCACCCCCTTGCACTTAATATTAAACATGATCTCTTTGTTTCAAACTGGAATCTTGATGGCCCCATATTCTAGAAAGTGCTGTCAGAGGTATTGGCAGTGAATTTTCAAAAGGAAATCGTTTTCTACATATCGGTATCAAAAGAATAGACTCATTGCTTTGACAGAAATATATCAATTATATGTACTAATAATATTGCATTTATACTTCTAAAATCATCATTGATCCTTTTATCAAGAAATGTTCTGATTACATTTGTATTATGTTGATTTAAGGAAGTGAACTGTTTCTGACAGAGTGTTTGATTGTTACTCATCCGTGGAGCACTTGGTAATCTAAAAGGAGATAAATGATGACATCAGAGCAAACCAAATATTTACAGCCTGGGCAGTGACCCACTGCCTGGCAGAGCCAAAATGCCCTTGGTTGCTACCCATGGGTGCGGTAGACTGAGTGGCATGGGGACTCCCGCCCTGGACTCCTGGAGGACCCCTGCTTTCTGGCCAGTGCTCCCTGCCACGGTAACCCACAGGGAGTGAGAGCAGTGCCCAGCAGTCAGAACATAACACGAGACAGGGTCTTAAACAAATACACTGCTCAGTTTGCTGGTTCCCTTAGACTGTTTTCCACATGAAAAAAAATTGACTATTATCTAGATAGAAGGATTTAGTCATGAAGATTTCAGGTGGAGAGCTTGACTATTCGCTCACCTGTTTTAAAATGGAATAATGGGCAACCTTAGGGGGCTACAGGGCAGGCTTGTGCCAGGCTGAGTCAGCACAAGCCTTTTGGCTCCCAGGCCTAAGTGGCTTCCACCTAAATGAGAGTAGTTACCTCATTGGCTGTTTTAATTCCCATTAAACAAGGATCTGGCTAATCAATTATCAATATGAACATTAATAATAATCTGTGCATAATGAACTTTAAATCCTGAATGACTACATCCTGGGCATCAATTTCATTATAAACCCAGTGAGAATAAATAACAATGATAAAATATATCATCTTCCTTTGCATTTGGATAAGCTGTATCATTTAGAGACTTTCCGAATTGGGCACTCACTAGTCAAATCTCTTATCTTTAAATATATTTCATATTAGAGTCTTCACTCATGTTCAGGCCCTTCATTTCACCAAGGCTTCATCACTTTCTTGAATGAAAGGACAACATGAAAAGAAGTAACTGGCCAGTTCTCCTTGTATCTTCATCATTCTGAAATGTCTTAAGTCCCATTACTTTTATTCAGGGTTAATGACTCCATTTTTTACAGATTCTTGATGTTGTTGTGTGTGAACATGCACCTGCATTCCAGTATTCATCTCTAATATTGTTTCTATATTTTCACAACATCTTTCGGCAAGCCAATAATTTCACATCACGCACATTGTCTGAGGAGAACATGTCATTTCCCAATATAGTGTCATTGAAACATGTCTCAGGGCCTTTGGATTTTTAAATCTATGCAGAAACTTTCAAAAATAAGCACAGTTACTGTGGAAATATTCTCACTGGGTGTGACAGCTCTTTAATTAATTCAAATACATTTTTGTGTTAATTAAGCTTTCTTCAGTTTTCAACTTTTAATAAAAATCCCTGCATATTTACTGTGTTTATCTACCTGACACTGAATTTGATAAATTATGTACAACTTCCCACCAACCTCATACAAATACAGACACACATGTCTATACCTACTAATACACACACACACTACAAATAAAGGAAAGGGAGATGGTTTGTGCCTGCTTCCATGAGTTTAGTTCACTAATTTAGGGTCATGACTTCTTCCCATTACTATAATGATTATGTGTTCTTTTACTTTGCTCAGAAATAAGTACATTGACTTTGAATATGAGATATCATTACGTATAGAGAGTAAAGTGATGCACCTTGACACTTGCCAAAACTCAGATTCCTAATACTGAAACCATCATTCAGTTTTAATACGTAATAGACCTACTCCAATATGAATTATACATCATATGCCTATGAATTATATGTCCATGTTTATCCTCCAATTCTAAATGCATCAATACAAAGCTGAATTCTTCATTTTACTGTGGCTCAGGACACCTTCTAACTTACTGCTAATCAATCACTGTGACAGTGTATTCGAAGAAAAAAGGGAACCATGTCTTATCTTAGCATGCCTGTTACCCCTGAGTGAAGTCTGTGGGAGAGATTACTGCAGGCAAACCATGGTGTAATATATTTTCTCAATTTGCAATTCCATGCCTCACTACATTCAATTCCTCTCTTCAACTAGTTCTCATTTGGATGCTTAAAAGAGATATTCAATTGGTTATGCAGACATTTTTGCTTTTTTTTTTTTCAGGAAAATTGTGCTTTTAAACAGGTTACCACAGCAACACATGGGTGAGTAGTTTGTTTTTAACTTGCTATAAACCAAATAACAAGCCTTACATCTTGGAATTTTCAGATAATGACTTTACAAAGTGGATGTAACTGTTGCTTACTTTACTGTTTGTTGCTTATTTTCCTATTTCCACTTCTCCTATGGATACCTAAAATAGAGAATACTCATAATTTCTAAGCATATCACCCTAGCTTTTCCCTGGCTGATAGGGAAAAAAAGCCTCTTTTATTCAAATAAAATTTCATGAAGAACTAAATCATTTTTAGCAACTGTTTGAATTTGGGTACAAATTCTACCATAACTGCTTCCTTAATTATTTCTAGATGAAAAATCACATAGATTGTTAATTAATGGATGAGGGTATCATAAAGTTAAAAGGCATTTCATGTTAGATCCTCAAAACTCCATCAACTGTGTTAAAAATGTGTATAATGACTAATATTATAATTTCTATGACTAACCACACAAATGTTGGTATAACTCTATATTAATTATAAATAACTTTTAACAACAAGAGAATACGTGTTCTTTCAAATGGGTGTGGAACACTGACCAAAGTAGGCCATATAATGTTACATGAAATGTCTCAATAAATTTTAAAAGAGTGAAAGTAGATCTGCATGTATTTACTGAGCACACTGGAATTTAATTAGAAATAACAGAAACATCTGAAAAGTCTCCCATATATTTGGAAATTGAATAGCACACTTTTAATAATCTATTGGTCAAAGAAGAAATCTCAAGAGCTATTAGAAAATATTTTGAAAAGAATAAATTCATCTATAAGACCAGCAACAAACACTCTAATACCCAAACCAGACAAAGATACTACAAGAGAAGTAGAGACCAATATCTCTCATGAATGTAGATGTAAAAATCCTCAACAAATATTAGCAAATTGACTTTAACAATATACAGAAAGAATTACACACTGCAACCAAACGGGATTTATCTCAGGTATTCAAAGCTAGTTCAACATTTAAAAATTGGTAATCCATCACATTGACAGGCTATAAAAGAAAATGCATATGATCATATCGATAGGTGTAGAAAAATTATTTGACAAAATCCAACACTCATTCATGATACAAACTCTCAGTAAGCTAAGAAAACTACCTTAACTTGACAAAGTATCTACATGAAAACCTACCACTAACACTATACTTAATAGTGAGAGACTAGAAACTTTCCCACTAAGATGAGAAACAAGGCAAGGATGTCTTTTCTCATCACTATTTTCAACATCGTACTGGAAATATTACCTAATACCATAAGACAATGAAAGGAGATAAAAGGCATATATACTAGAAAGAATGAAGTAAAACTATTTCTATTCACAGCTGACATGCTTGTAGAGACAATCATTAAGAAATTATTTTTTAAGCCCTGGCTGGTGTGGCTCAGTGGATTGAGTGCCGGACTGAGAAGCAAAGGGCCACTGGTTCAATTCCCAGTCAGGGCACATGGCTGGGTTACAGGCCAGGTCCCCAGTTGGGACATGTGACAGGCAACCACACATTGATGTTTCTTTCCTCTTCTTTCTCCCTCATTTCCCCTCTCTCTAAAAATAAAAAAATAAAATCTAAAAAAAATTATTTTCAAAAAACCCTACAATTCCTTAGTGTGCTGATGAAGTTGTAGCATACTAGGTTTATTTTCCAAAATCAGAAGCAAAACTATATCTTAAATTATCAAAGATCATCTAAAAATTCAAAATTTAAAATGCTATTTACAATAGCATCAAATAGCATAAAATACTTAGGGATTAGTTTTAAAAATATGTGAAAGATCCATACACAGAAAGCTATAAAATATTGTCAAGTGGAATTGAAGACAATGTAAATTTTTTAAAAGGTGATATAAATAAATGGAAAGATATAACACATTGGTGGATCAAAAGACTTAATATTGTTAATATTGTCAGCTCTACCTAAATTAATCTCTACCATCTCATTTAAAATCTCAGCAGGCTTTGTTTTTAGAGATTAGAAGCTGGTCCTCAAATTTATATGGAAGTGCAAAGGATCCAGAATAGCCAAAACAACTATTTAAAAAGAACGAAATTGAAAGTGGGGTGGAAGCAGGGGAGGGAGGAGAGTTTGGCTGGGGTAGGAGGCAGGGAGTGGTGGGGAGCAAATGCAGACAACTGTAATGGAACAATAAAATAATTTTTAAAAAATAAAGCCCTTTCCTTAGAGAGGGATTAAATAAATTCAATAAATGGACACTCCTTCAAGTTTGGGGAGGAAAGAACAAAATTGGAAGACTTTTAATAGTGTTTAAATGTTAATAATTTCATGCTTATTATAAAGTTTATAATAACATTTATTCTAGGATAAGAGTAAATATATAGATTCACAAAACAGAATAGACAGTCCAGAAATAGACCCACACCTACATGGTCAACTGATTTTAGGCAATGATGCCAAGTATTTCAAGGGGAGGAAAGTCTTTTTCAATAAATGGTCCTATAACAACTGTATATCTACATGGGGAAAAAGTAACCCTGAACATTTCCTCATACCATACACAGATATGAATTCAAAATGGATTACAATTATAAATATAAACCCTAACAATTCTAGAAGAAAGCATAGAAGAAAATTCTTGTGCAGTAGGTCAAGATGGCTTAAGCCACAAAAACTATGAATCATAAAAATGGATAAATTGCATTTCATCAAAATTTAAAACTTCCGTTCTTCAAAACACATCATTTAGAAAATAAAGAGGCAAGCACAGACTGAGAGAAGATAGTCACAAAACAACAAATCCTATATCTGAAAATTAATTTGTATCAGAATATGTTAAGAGCTCTTATGGCTCAACAATTAAAAGATGAATAACCAAAAATAAATGGAAAATAATATATGAATATATACGTCATAAAAGAAGGTATGTGAATGGCCAAAAAAATTTAAGAATAAGTCTTCAACCTCACTGGTCTTCATTGAAATTCTAATTAAAACTACACTGAGATATCATTATATAACTATAAGAATGGCAAAAATTATTATCTTTAATGTATGACCAGTGAATGTAAAATAATATCACCAAATTGGAACACAGTTTAGTAGTTTTTTATAAAGTTTAACATCCCATCTAAATATTTTATTTCTAGGTATTTATCTAAGAAAAATAATACTCATTCACACAAATACTTATTTGCATATGTTAATAGCAGCTTTATTCATAATGGCCAAAAATTGAAAACAACCCATGTTCATCAACAGGTGAACTAATTTAAAAATACTGCATTTTTATGCAATGGAGTACTGCTGAGCAATATTGGGACAAACTACTGATACTTAGCTGCATGGATAAATCTCAAAAGCATTATGCTGAATAAACAAAATCAGCATGGTGTACGATTGCATTTACATGAAACACTAGAAAGGCAAATCTAATGTATAGTGACTGAAAGGTGATCCGTAGTTGTCTGCTCAGGAGTGAAGGTGTTACTGTAAAACAGACCGCAGGGGAGGTTCTTACACTGAGTGCATGAAAAGCTAGCAAGACAGTTGGATTAAAAAAAAGCCCTATCCCCCAACTACAGTACCAGATTGGGGGTGGCACCAGGGGAAGGCAGGCACATGTGCCATCGAAGTCAAAATGCCACAGCAGAAAGTGTGGGACCAAAGAGGTCTGTCAGTCTAGCCTGGGAAAAGATGGGATTGGTTGGGAGCTGGACTCAGCTAAAGCACACAGAAGGCTGGGAAGTTGATTGGTCATTTTGAGAAAGCACCTGGTCAATCCACACCCAAACTAATATAATCCCAGGGAGACAAAGAAGTGTGCTCACTCACTCTCTCTTTCTTTCTCTCTCTGGCTTGTGACTTGCACTTGCACAGTGCACTCACCTAGTCTCTCTTAGCAGCCACTTGGCCCATGGCCTCCAGGAGGGAGCCTCTCTCTCACTCTCTTGCCCGTCTGGTGATGCTCTCACCAGCACATGACCATGTGGCACTAGCAGCTGTGTGGCCATGGCTGTGTGGGCTCCACAGGCTGGTTCCAGGAGGGAGCCTGAAATGCACAGCAGCCAGGAACAAGCTACCCAGGTGCGGACTAAGACTGCTTTGCAGCCACCCAAGGACTCCAAAGGACTGTACTTTAAATTGGAGCAGGAACTCTGGACACTGGCTTTTGTGTCGGCCTTGCGAGAGTGTGGCTGGACTTACTCCAGGGCAGAACGAGAAGATGGTCTTTCAGACAGCAATCTGCCATTCTCCCAGGTCACACAGCACCTGAAGAGAACCTCTTTACTTTTGCTGCAGCATCTGCCTCATGAGTTTGGCTTTTGTGGCAACAGTGGAACCTCCATTTTTTTGTTTGGTTACAAAGGGATACAAATAAACTCTAGGGGATGAAGAAAATATGTGTGGTTGTGGTAATGGTACACAGGTATATGCTTTTGTCAAAACTCACTGAACATTGTGCTTAAAGATAGGTGTATTTTATGTTAATACAGTGAAGTTTTTTTCACAAAATCATTGGGAAACTCAGCGTGAAAAATGTGAATGTCCAGGTATCTTTTGCAATAGCTTCTGCTTTTGTTTACAGGAATGGTTGCCAGATGGGCTGGTGCTGAGGGGCGGGCAGGGAGTAAAACAGCTGAAGAAATGAAGAAATACAAAGCAAATGCTTTAAAATAAAGCGATGTTACAATCACAGTGGTATTATTTGCTGAGAATAATAATTTGATCACAAAGAAAATAAACTGTACTAGCTCGTTGCTCATGAAGAATGGGCTTCAAGTGCTCCCTTTACCCTGTTAACGTGTCTCCCCGTCGCTGCGCCCCTCCAAGCCCAGTCGGAAGTGACCGCAGAGGTGCAGCCCACGCATCTGAGTCAGAGCTGACAGGCCATGCCGTGAAACGGTAAGTCCTTTTATCTCTGTGCTTTCCTTCTATCTCAACACGCATTTTTTAACATTGAAATTATTTTTATTTGTAAGAAAAGCACAAAACAGACTAATAAACCTAATAAAGGATTTAACATAGGTTTTCCATAGACAAAGGCATAGACTTTTCCCCCCAAAGAAAATCTTTTTATTTATTTTTCTTTTTAATTTTCTCTTTATGTTTAAAATAGGCTGTTTTATCAGCTTATATACTAACATAAATCACCATTCAACACACGTTTTTGATGTTTACACAAATTCAGTAAATACTGAACTTTATGTTTTATAATTTACATGGTTCAGTTTATAAGCTATATTTCATGCCTAATTGCCTTTTGGAGAGGTGCGTGTTCTCTGTTTTCTCTGAACACCAAGGACTTTCATTGCGTTGTCTGCCTGTCCATGATTTGCCCCTCATTTCCTCATGCAATTCTACTAGACTAAAAAAAATATAGGTTACATTTAAATAAAAAATTATTTATTAAATACATATAAAATTCATAGTTATATATCTACACCCACATTGCCGTTTGATGATTTTCTTAAAATTCTAAGGAAAACAAGATAATAAATGAGGAAAAGTAAAATAAAGTTCATTAACTATATTCATTTTTACCGCTTGGACAACACTCGGGTTGGTGCGAAATACTTGTCTTGGCATTCCAAATGACGGAATGACGTTTGGTCAGCCTAAGCTTTCAAACTTTTTCAATATTCTCAAAATATAATCATGATTTCTCATCACTTTGCCTTCCAATGTTATTTTCATAATTATAAATTATGTCGATTGAATAGCCCAAAGTCAATTAATCCATTTTACAATAGAGATTATCTTGTTTGCCTTTATCACTGTTTTTCTGGTCTTCTCTCTGATGTGATTATCTGAAGAACCTTCAAGCAGATTCATAAAAATGTAAGGCCTGGGTCTCCTAATTTAGTAAGCAGATTCATGCATGTGTGGCAATTTCTCTAGTTACTTTTTTATAATTTATCTGCTTGTCTGGCTTTAAGATTCTTAAGAAAATTTATAGAAAATCTCAAAACCATATGATCTCCATTAACATCATTGAACAGTCTTAGATTCTATACAGAATTCCTGAATTCATTGCTGCAAGCTTAAAGCAACCTTAAAAATATACATATAAAAATTAGGATGATAAGCATGCATGTGCTAAGACCATGAGCAACTACTACAACAAACAAATTATACACCATCTTTGATAGTACTTGTGCTATTAGGTAGCACATAAAGGTTTGCATTAGAAAAGCGCTTACGACTCAAAAAGTGAGGAGCTGAACTGGAAGGAGAAAAGTTTAGGTCTGAGAAGGTCACTGGCAGAATGTGATGGAACACAGACCAGGAATGGCAGGGCTTGGCTGAACTGGCGATGGGTGTGAGGAGATGGACATCAAGCTCAGAACACTGAGAGGTCAGCACAGGCCCGGAGAAGTGCATGAGATCCCAGAGGCTGTGGGTGAATGGAACTCTCAGAGACGTGTCACATTTTCCGCAGTAGGAATTCTGAGTCATTCATCCTTTTATCGGCTCTATCTATCACAGAGCCTGGCACATAAAAGGGTGTGTGACAGGTAAATGAAAAGGAAACTCATCTGGGCTAAAATCGGGTAGTTCATGGTAGAGGTATACCCCACCTGCCTCTCTAGTCATCTCTCTTTTTTGCTTATTATTTCGCTCAAATAATACTGATTGTCATTGTTTTCAGAACATTTGGAGCTCTTCCAAGCTGAAGAATTTTGCCCTTGCTGTGCCATTTGCTTTTTTTTCCCCATAGCTGGCTTTTTTGCCTCAGCTCAGAAGCCATATCTTCAAAAAAAGGTCTTTCCCTGACCCACTGTTTCTAAAGCATCTCCCTGAACATTACTCTCTGTCACAGCACCCTATTAATTTTCCTCACAGCAACCCACTCCATCCGAAATTATCTCATCTATGCAAGGCTTCATTTGTTTACTGTGTGTGCTTTCCTCCCAAAGAATACAATCATACCGAGAATGAAGACCCTGTCTGTCTTGTTCACTGCTTTAATCTCCGCTGCTGAACACAGCCTGGCACATGTTAAATATTTGTTGAATGAATAAAATAAACTTCAAAATAAACTGTAACTTTTTATTTCAATATACTTTGGGTTGACAATGGCAGAAAAGCCTTGACAACTATCAAACAAATAAGGAATGTATTGGTTTCATCATTAAAGAGCTTATATATGAAATGAAGGGATTCTTACCTCAGTGTCACCAGGATGCCAGTGTCAGCTTTGCCTCTTCGGGGCTGGCTCTGTGGTCAAGCTGTGTGATAACAGCTTCAGGCACACATCTTAACAGTAAGTCCATAAGGGAGAAAGTTTCTTCTTCCCCAGAGCCCACCCAATAACTAGCCAGAGGGAAGAAATAAATCGCTTGATTGCAGCCTAAGAAGTCCCACTTGGGAGTTATAAGTGGTACAGATCTCACTTAAATCACATGCCAGAGAACAAGGGAGAGGTGGTTTCCTAATGTGGAGTATTGTTACCAGAAAGAACAATGGGCACTGGGCAGAAAAACCAGAGGTCCTCGATGGCATCTTTCTCCTAATCCCTTCATTGCCACCAATCATAGCTTGGTTCGCACCTACCTTTGTATCTGAATGTCACTTAGCTTTACACGATTCCAATGTTACTGATCAGATGAGGAAAACACAAAGGAGCGCAGAGGTTATGCTATTTAACATTCCTTTAATTGTTCATGAATATTTCTTTGCTCCTACTTAACCTTTTCTAGATCCTTCTCATACAGCCTGGGAGTTATTTGAAAAATACACACCTGCCTTTTTCTGCTTACATCTCTTCGGGGTTCCTTACTCCCTTTAAGTTACAGCAAGGGACACAAGCCCTTCCCAATATTCTCCCTACCTCCCTCTCCAGTCTTATCTCTCACATCGCTCCTTTCACAGCTCACATTTCCCCAAAGGACCACCTTTTCCAACCTTTTACAGCTTTCTGACTGCAGGTTCAACCACCTGGAACACCTTGCTCCCTTCTCTGCCTGCTCACTTCTGCTCTTCTTTAGAGATGCTCCAGAAAACCCTTTTTTTACTCCATGTGAACCAACTACCTGCCCTTTGTGCCCCCATTAATGACATTTTCTCCTAACATCATTTAAATTTTATCTTGAGTATCTTGACAGTAGGAATAGAGAGTTATTTCTATATCTTAAATTTATGATTTTTAAGCAGAGTTTAAAAGATGTTGGTTAAACAAAAAAATGAGTTGGCATGTCACTGCTGCTCAATTGAAAATTTCCAAGATTGTAAGGGAATAGTCTAAAACTCTACAAAGAAGAAATTCTACACATTATTTATTTTAACTCTAATCAAGGAATGTATATATGTATGAAACAAGATGAAAGGCAAACAATGGAATTACTGTGACTGTTTCATTTACAAAGGACCATGTGTAATATAGATTCCATTATAGAAACTGATGCCTTTGCAGAAGGGAAACTGTCAAGCACAAAATACACAGAAGAGTTTGTGTTATATGTTTGATGATGTTATAGCTAATATCATAAAACTACAGGAGTTGAGCTCCAGGTCTGACCTTTTACCAACTCTCTTCAGTGTGACAGAAATTCCACTATAATAAAAATAACATTAAAAAATGAGCGAAGTGGGGTAGGGAGGGGAGGAAGGCTTTACCAGAGAGGGAATAGTGACAAAATGACAACTCCGTCTCCAAATGCTAAAGTCTCCAGACCACTCTTTCATCATTTCCTCCACCCCAAGGGTTTCAAAAACTTTAAATTATAACTAGAAAATTTGAATTGTAATTAATGGATGTGAAACAGGTAGAAGGCTTGCTATGCAAACAACTAAAAAACAAATGTTTAACATTTTCAGTTAAAGGCATTCAGTAAAAGTGGGGTTAATATTAGATGTATTTATAAGCCAAAGTAGCCTGGTATGTCTTTTTGTTAATGTGGCAACTCAACCATATCAAATATTTGATATGGAAAAATTCAAGTGGAGTTAGAATATGATAGTAATATTCGTCTCCTAAATTTATTCCCAATTTGCTAAAATGAGATTTTTTGAGACTATTTTTTTGGAATAGTTTATATTTACAGAAAAGTTGCAAAGATAGTAAACCTCTTGCCTAACAATGAGTTTCCCCTTTTAATATTTTATACAGGGGTGGGCAAAAGTAGTTTTACAGTTGTTTGTATGAAAAATAATACAATAATAAATAATAATACAAGAAAAAACTCTGTTTTGCATACTCACAACTGTAAACCTACTTTTACATACCCCAGCATTACCACTATTTGTCAAAAATTAACAACTAATATTGGAACATTTACTACTAACTGAACTCCAGACTTTATTTGGATTTTACCAGATTTTACCTTAATCTCCTCTTTCTGTTGCAGGGTGACACGTTGCATTTAGTCGTCATATATCTCCAGTCTCCACCGACCATGAGGGTTTCTCAGTCTAACCTCTCTTTTCATGACCTTGACAATCTTGAGGAATACTGGCCAATTATGCTGTCAAGTGTCCCCAATCTAGGTCTGCCTTCTGCCTGTTTTTCTAATGATTAAACCGAGGTCAATATGTGTCAGGAAACTAGCACCTGCTGAAGTAGTTCTATTTTTTTTTTTTTTTTTTTTAAGGAAAGGAAATGTTTATTTTTAAATTTTCTTTTTTTCCTTTAGATTTTATTTATTTATCTTCAGAGGGGAAGGGAAGGAGAGAGGGAGAGAAACATCAATGTGCGGTTGCCTCTTGTATGTCCCCTGCCGGGAACTGGCCTGGCAACCCAGGCATGTGCCCTGACTGGGAATCGAACCGCGATCCTTCGGTTCGCAGGCCCGCGCTCAATCCACTGAGCTACACCAGCCAGGGCTGAAGTAGTTCTATTTTAAAGAGTCACTTTCTTTGTGTGCAAAAAGGCCTGGGAAAACCTTCTTGGTTTATTCTGCCCATAATCTGACCCCAAAATGAGTTCCAGCAAGATTAAAGCACACATGGTCGTTCTGATCTCTGTGCACATTTTAAAGAGTTCCGATGACTAAGTGATACATTCTTTCCAAGTCACAGTAGCTTTAGAAATGTTACAAGCTCCACTTACTCAATGGTAATACCCCTCATCTAAGTTAAATTGCCTGTCTTTTGCCTGCAAAGGTTGGCATTTTTCTGAGGCCCTCTGTTGCCATGCTGTGTGGAGGTCAAGGTGGGCAGACTTTGGAAATATCTTTGGTCAGCAAGGATCTGCTGTATGTCTTAGAGATGTGGAAAAAAGTTACATTTAGAAAAAACCACCAACAAAACAAAAAGGCAACCAACCAAATGACAGAAGATATTTGCAAACAACAGCTCCAACAAGGGATTAATATCCTAAATTTATAAAGAACTCATAGAACTCCACACCAAAAAAACAAACAATCCAATTAAAAAATGGACAGAGAATCTGAACAGACACTTCTCCCAAAAAAGACTTACAAATGGCCAATAGATATGTAAAAATATGCTCAACTTCACTAGCTACTAGGGAAACGCAAATCAAAACTACAATGAAATACCACCTCACACCTGTTAGAAAGGCGATTATCAACAAGAGAAGTAATAACAAGTGTTGGAGAGAATTTGGAGGAAAATGGAACCCTCATTCACTGCTGGTAGAGATGTAAACTGGTACAGCCACTACGGAAAACAGTATGGAGTTTCCTCAAAAAATTAAGACTGGAGTTGCCATATGACCCCCGCAATCCCTCTTCTGGATATCTCCCTAAAAAATTTGAAAACATTTATTCACAAAGATATATGCATCCCTACGTTCACTGCAGCATTTTTTGTGGTTGGCCAAGACATGGAAACAACCAAAGTGTCCTTTGATAGTTGACTGGATAAAGAAGATGCAGTACATGTATACAATGGGATACTAGTCAGGCATAAGAAATGATGACGTACTGCCATTTGTGACAACATGGATAGATCTGGAGAATATTTTGTTAAGCGAAATAGGTCAGTCACAAAAAGCTAAGAACTGTATGATTTCACTCATATGTGGCATATAAAACCGAAACTCATAGACACAGCCAACAGTATGGCAGTTACCAGAGGGAAGGGAGGGGGAGGGAACAGTAAAAGGTAAAAGAAGCCAAATATACGGTGATGGAAGATCTGACTTTGGGTGGGGGGCACACAGTGCAATGGACAGATCATGTATCATAGAAACGTGCACTTGAAGCCTATGCGATCTTTTTTTGTTTATTTATTTGCATTTCTAAATTGAATTTATTGAGGTGATGTAGGTTACTAAAACCATATGGGTTTCAAGTGTACGTTTCTATCATACGTGATCTGTATGTTGCATCATGTGCTCACCACACAAAGTTAAACGTAATCTTATTAATCAATGTCACTCCAATAAATTTAATTTTTTTAAAGACTTTATTTATTTATTTTTAGAGAAGGGGGAAGGAAGGAAGAAAGAGAGGAAGGAAAACATTGATCAGTTGCCTCTTGTGCGCACCCCAACCAGGGATTGAACCCACAGCCTATGCATGTGCCTTGAATCAAACCAGCGACCTTTCGCTTTGCAGGACAATGCCCAGCCAACTGAGCCACATGGTCAGGCCAAGTTTGTATAACATTAAAAATTTTTTCAATGTTATACAAACTCACAGCTTCATATACCAATTTTTTTTTCTTATTTAGCCATTTAAGTCATTGAGCAAATGAACCACATAAGCTCCCCAAATGAAATGAGTTTTTGGAAGAGATTAGAGGTCTAAGTAGGAGCTGAATTTCAATGCTCACAGCATTAAATTGAGAGTCAGTGACAGATAAGAATGTTTACCATTTTGTCTGGTTCTGCACCATTTATAAATACTTCCATTGCTGAGTGGTTTTTGTAATAGTGAATAAATGGAAAGCTACATAAAAGCTATCTTTAAATGCCACAAAGATGAGTAATCTAAAGTAAAGTTGTCAGAAGTCATTTCTGCAACAATATGTGGGCAAATTTTCCATGGTCTCATGAGGCAGCTTAAGAACAGGACTTAGATCTTTATATCTTTTCAGATATTATTGGTAGAATTAAAAGAAGAGTTTAGATTTACAAGTTTTTTTTTTTATTGTTATAGTCATGAAATACTGAGAGATAAATACTGTAATCTGAAACTATAATCATGTTACTATGTTTTATATTCCTATAACTATTGCTAATTCTACTATTAAAATAATTGAACTAATTGTTTTTTGTTTCCTCATTGACTTTTTATACTATTAGGCTCTTTTTAAAAATGTTTTATTAATTATGCTATTACAATTGTCCCATTTCTCCCCTTCATTCCCCTCCACCATGCACACCCCCTCCCACCCACATTCCCCGCCTTTAGTTCATGTCCATGTGTCACAAGTTCTTTAGCTTCTACATTTCCCACACTATTCTTGCCCTCCCCCTGTCTATTTTATACCCAACGTCTATACTACTCGGTCTCACTGGGTCTGCCCGTTGCCACCCCGCACCCAGGGTCTGCTAGCTGCCACCTGTGTGCCTGGGTCTGCCAACCTCTGCTTTTTCCTGCCGCAACTCCACCCCTCTTACCGGTCTGGATGAATGGTTGTCGGACTTCCGTACAGTGCAATTTTCTGTTAGTTCTTGTTTCTAAATCTATGCTGTCCTTAATTTTGGTTGTGCAAGAAGGCACAATGTGTCCACCTACGCCTCCATCTTGACCAGAAGTCTATACTATTAGGCTCTTGATAAAGAAAGTAAAATGGACCACGTGAGTAAGGGAATAATCAGGGGCCTTGGAGTCAAACTGAACTGGTTCAAACCATGGCTCAGTCACTCTGACCTGGAGCAAACTACCTAACTTCTGACTGTCTCGACATTTTTTGTGAAATAGCAATAACTACATTATAGTGTGTTGTGAAGATTATATAGTAATATACTGATAATACTGAGCTCAATTCTTAAAACAAAGTAGGCGTCCATCAGCTATTTACCTACGCTATTCCTAAACAACCCACAGTGAAAAGGCCATCTCTTCAGCCGAGAACTTCCCAGGATGAGCATGGAAGAGCTTTCCTGAGTAAGTGGTGGCCTGTGTGTTAGGGACAGGGTCTGACAGTGGAGGCCACAGGCAGAGCAGGCTTGATGAGAGAAAAAGACTGCAATCCAACTCATAAAACAAGATATTGAATAACTCTTCCGAAAACATGAGAATGTCGTTCACGGATTTTGAATAAACCCAACCATGTAAATATGTTTACATTTCTAAAAGGAAACAACCACCAGTAAGAGTGTGAACTGTAGTTAAATGGCAAGTGAGCCAACACTCTTTCATGCAAATGCAGCAGGTAAAACAGCACAAACACTAGCAAAAGAAGTAAACTCCGTGAAGCAAGCAGGCAACAACAATTGCATAGTCTAAGTAATCAGCTATTGCAGTTCTTTCCATATAGGCAAGCAATATAAACCTCTGAAATAGGTTTCTATAGATGTCTTAAACAAATTACCACAAGCTCAATGGCTTAAAACAATACTAATGTATTATTGTACAGTTCTGTAGGTTAGAAGTCCACCGAGGGTCTCACTCAATAGGGCTGTTTTCCTGGTTTCCTTGCTGGAGGCTCCAGGGGAGAATTCATTTCTTTGTCTCTTCCTAGCTTCTCTGCCTACATTCCTCAGTTTAGGGCCCTTTCTGCCATCATCAAAGTCAGCAACAAGCAGCAGTCCTTATATACACCCTTCTGATCTTCTCTTCCGCCTCCCTCTTCCACTTCTGGGGACCTTTGTTACTACTATACTGAGCCCACCCAGATGACCCAGGATAATCTCCCTGATTAGTAATCTTTAATTCTACTTACAACCTTCCTCTTTGCCAAGTCATCTAACATTGTCACAAATTCAGGGGAGAGGGGATGCATTATTCTTTCTGCCATAATCTCTCTGCCAAAGGAGATTACCTCTGAATTCTATAACATTAATCTCTGGGAGTAAATCATATATTGCAACTCACACATACCTTATTCATTTTCTTCCAATGATTCAAAAACAGAGGAGTATCTTTTTGACAACTTTAGAACCTGCAAGCAAAGGTATTCCATGTTATTTAACAAGAGCAGAGAAAGAGGCAATGCTATGACAGTAAGAGCACTGTGAAATGATTACACAAGGTGATGAAAATGAATTATCACTGATTGCCAGGCTTTCTTTGGCTCCAGGAGAAACAGGATATCAAAATGTAATATCCATGCCAACAAGCCTTATAAGGCTGTCTTTACATACCTCTGAAACCTATCATATCATTTCATCCATTTGCATCTAGGAATTGCTGTATTTCCAAAGGGAAAAATATCGTTGTATTAGCAGTGAGTATCTCCAAGTGAGGACTTAGAAAGGAAGATTTAAATGGTATGCGTGGGATCTGAAAGCACAGACACTGTGAGATGAAGCTTTCTCTTAATGGGCTCATCTAAACAGAGTATTTGTTATAATATCAAACTTAAGCTAAATAACACTACATATAAAAATACTTCATTGCTTAATTTATTAGAAAAATTAAAATTATATAGAATGTCATACCCTCTCCCCAAGAATATTTCAGAAAACTGGGATGAAGTTCTATGTACGTGTGTTGTCTAGATCAGAGGATGGAGCCTGAAAGGTGGTAGAAATAATCAGACGTGGCTAGGAAAGCACTGGGCGTATTAGAGCCCCTTGGCCCCATCGGAAGAGGCCAGCCACCGGCTGCAGCTGCTGATCGTTGTCGCCCAATGACAGAGCGATAAAACACAGTAATGGGCCAACCTTAGCTTATCAGCCAGTAGTTTGCACCTTTGGATCTAGATCAGCCAGTCCTTGATTAACTGCCTGATATTTTACTTGATAAAATATGTAGAGTAGTATAACTTATTGTCTTAGCTGACTAATTGGATGCAAACATCATCAAAACCTAGAAGAAAAAACTGTGTGGGCACAGATGAGATCGAGAGTCTTAGAAACTGAGGGGTTCTTTGCTTCTTGAGGGAACGGAGTGTGCCTTATTTTTGGTTGTGGCCCCAGCACATAGTGTAGTGTCTGTCACATGATAGGCTCAAAGTCAATGTTTGTGAGTTAACAAATGACCAAACTTTAAGGAAAACATTGGTAACTCTGAAGGTATGATTCGTACTCATAATGTAAGGAAGTAGTAGTCTAGCCTTAGAATTCATGGTTGGCTTAGAAAGTAAAAACCCTTAATATTTTGTGTATTATTAAATAGATAGATAAACTAACAATTATTATATTGTAATTACCAATGAGGCCTTTTATAATATGATGGGGCAAAAGGGGTTGAACTGAAAACAATAATGTAACAACCACCAAACCAAGTATTTGTGTGAAATTTTTATGTTACAAAGTCCTTTCAATGTGTGATTTCTCTTATCACCAGATCATCTCTGTAAGGTGGACAGATATTATTTCATTTTAAAGAATGTGAACTATAAGGGAAGTTAACTGACTCTACAAAGCCTTGCACAAAGCCAGCAATGGAGATGCACTTAGTCTCTGGCTCAGCCCACAACGGCTCTCTCCCAACAGGGAGGCAGCGTGGGGGTGCAACCATGTAGAGACGAATCAGACTAATTAAATATGCACAAGGGCACCCTCGTGAACCAGAGGGGAAGGGAAAGGCCTGCACTGTGGCACAGCGGAGGAAGGAAGGAGAGAGCAGGGAAAGAGAACTCAATGTTTGTCAGGAGGGTGTGTAGACATCAGAGTACCTTACTTATCACAACACTATGTGCATGTTGGTTAAATCGTTCAGTAAAATGAAATAGATTGCCTGGACCAGTGTCATTTCATCTGAAAATGCACTGTTCTGTGGTATTTTCATTTCCTGTGTGTATCTGTCTGCCCCCACTAGACAGAAAACCTCATGAGGTCCAGTGACAAATATAGAACAGTAAGAGCTCCAGAAGCACTCTCCATACGGAAGGAATTCAGCTGAATTTTTTGAAGTGGTTAATGGGTGACATTATATTGGTGACAGGATAGCATAATGGTTAAGAACATGGACTTGAAGTCAGTAGATCTGTGTCTGAAACCGTGTTCTGTCAATGACTAGCTGTGTGACTTTGGGTAAGTTACTCCACCTCTCTGAGTCACAATATCATTTGTAAAAAGGGTGACAGTGATAAGACTTATTAATCTATATGTTTGTAGTGAGGATTAAACAATGCCTGTACCTAGCAGGATGCTGGGTACCTGACATGCACGCGATAAATGTTTTACTACTACAACATACTGAAATGTCAAGTTCAAAAAAGTACTGGAGCTACATGCTGATCTCTGCACATGTAGAGAAGGGACATTTGCTTGGTTCCCAAAAACAAGCTGAGATGCTAAGAGAAAATCTTAAAAAGTGAACCAAAATGTATTTTTAAAACAAACTTTTAATTTATCCCACATGCCATTTGGAATACAGTAATAGAACAAAGAAGAAAAAAGCATGAATGCAGTGTGATTTACAATCAATATAAATGATTTACAATTAATATAAATGCTTTACAATAAGTATAAATGATTACAGATAGGATTCGTCTGCCGACACAAGCTCACTGACAGAAAAACCTTATGACAGGTCAAAGTGTGCAAAGGAGTGAAGACCTGAGATATGGCTGGTCGCAGAGGGGGACATTTGGAAGGACAAATGCGTGCAATATTCTTTTTAAAGTAATTTTCCTTGTTCCTGGAAAGAAACAAGTTTAACTGTCATCAGTATATCATCTTACCGAAGTTCAGCTCACTCACTTTCTGGTGTGCACTTGTTCTTAATCCTCAATCTCTGGCCATTCATTTGCAGACCCTGATTGCTCTTACACAGAGACAAAGTGAATGCCGGGATAGGAGTCTATTCCAGTCAGAAAGAAGAAAAGAGAATACTAATTTCCTAAAAGGAAATTGACACACACAAAATGATCTCTATCATATTTAGAGTGGTGTATATATAAGCAAAATTCAAGCCAAGCAATTAAAATATGTTCTACCCAAAAGTAGCAGAAAAATAAACAATCACAGAGCAAGTACCACACATTAATTTAGAGGAGAAGCTGTTGCCAAAATAAGGTGACAAAGTCTGCCACCGACACCTGTCCTTTTGTATCTTTACTATTTCTAGGAGCCAATTCATGGAGCCTGAAATGTTTGTAAAGTACCACTTCACCCCTGAATTTTCAGCTCTGGGCTTGAGTGGATGAATGACAGCCAATTCCTTGGAGCATCAGCTCTTGGACAATCAGATGGACAAAGAGCTGTCTTTTGAGCCCCAGATGTTGATTCAGAGAACATCCTCTACTTCTCCTTTGCTTCCTTCAGAGCCTGGGGTACATTCCAATGGTCTGGAAGATACCTCCATTAGAGTTTCATCTCCCTGCCACGTGTTACCTTCCTTGGTCTCCTCCTGGATCAAGTGTGGCAGGCAGTCCTGCTCAGAGTTACTCCAGACATAGCCAGGTAAAGTCACATGGCTTTCGGGCTGTCGGCTGGCCATTTTGGTCGCTTTGCTGGAGATGAGCACCATTCGAGTGCTGGTGGCCATCTGCGACTGGCTGCTGGTGCTGTGCGTCATGGTGGTGAGCACAGAGCCGTATCTGTGGCCGCTGCATGGGGGCGTCCTTTTCCAATCAACAGAGAGATTCCACCGGCTCCACAACTTCTTCACCTCAGCCTGAACCTAAACAGCAAGAACCATATTGTGCTCAAAAACCATCAGGGAGACCCTGCAGCTTTGTTAGACAGATGTTTGCCCCAATTGCAATGAATGTAATAATCATTAATTAAAGCTCCAATGTGTACCAGGGATTTTACATATATATACTCTCTCAGTCTCAAAAAATATTCAAGGTAGGTGTTATTACTGGAGATTAGCAAACTGAGGCTTACAGAGAGGGTAAAGGGCATTGTCCAAGATTAGTATTTTAATGGAGGCTGAAACATAGCCGATAGCAATATCTCACTTGCGGGACAGGAAAAAGAGGACTCGGGTTGAAAGAGAAAGAGAGATTAATAGTGGCAGCTGTGGCTGAGGAACAGCATGAAAGGAACTCAACCTGAGATGTGACTTTATCACCTTGCCTGGACATATGAAGGAGGAAAACAGGAGAGGATTGGACTCCGAGAAGCAGACACTCAAATGCAGTCTTAATAGGGTGGGACTCTTGTTTCTATTCATTGGCTGGAGATTGAATTGCACTGCTATGGCCACTTTCCAGCAGGAAGCTTATCTGGAAGTTCCACGGGAGAGTGGAAACCTGGAAAGCTCATGTCACCTAAAACAACAGTTCAGTTATTCGCCTTCAGCCAACTCCTGGACGATGGTGAATTGTCCCACCGCCATCTTGTAGTTTAAAAAATGTCCAAGTGTTCCAATGGATTTGTCCCAAGAATACATACCTTATTTTTTGGACCATAAGACGCGCCTAGGTTTTAGAGGAGGAAAATAGAAAAAAAAATTTTTTTTGAAGCAACAAATGTGGCAAAATATTTAATAACATAAATAACATAATATGTCACCAATGTAAATGTAAACAGAACTCAACAGCAGCATTAACAACCATTATTCCTCCCAAATTTGGGGGGGAGGGGTGTTACAGTCCAAAAAATATGGTATTTAAGTTTTTTTATAGAACTTGAAGTTGATAATATATTTAAGCATGACCTGGAATATGAAGTCCACTGTCCTCCGAAGCCTCAATTTGCATTTGATGAGGTTTTTTTTTTTTTTTTATATCAGGGTTTATAAATGAATTGACCTTAGCTTATTGAAATTAATTCTTGCTTTCTCAAAATAATTTATGATTAAAACATCTCTTCTCTCCCTGGCCATGCTGTCCTGCAACTCCCAGGGATCCTAAAGAGCTTCGGCCACATTGTGATGGAGACCCGCGGGCTGGCCGGGGCCCCTTCAGCCTACCTCTCCGTTGCAGTAGCAGTAGATGATGGACACGAAGAAACCCTGGGGAACGAAAGCGCCCGTTAGGTGCTGACCACGCATGAAGTTCGCAGCACGACAGTGCCTCGAGTCAAATGAGCCCTTCAGAAAACTTTCTATTATTCTCTCCTAACGTTTCCAAATCCTTCAGTGTATATTAAATTTGCCTGAGATCTTTCCTTGGTATCAGCTGAACCAAGCAAGTAACTGAGGGAAACATGCACAAAGAACTGATTTCTCTTTTATTCGTTTCATTTATGTTGCCACTCAGGGGTCACCGAATATCCCCTGGTTGGTGAGAGATATTTAGACGCTGTGAATGCTGGAAATTACAGACATGGGGTATTGTACAGGGAAAAGACAAAGTGTTGTTTTCATTCATTCAAAAATATTTATTGAGCTTATGCAATGTGAAGTGCTCGTGTGTCAGGGATAAACAGTTGAATCAAGACAGACATGGTCCTTGTTCTCTTAGACCTTGCATTCCGGAAGGAAATACAAATGGATAAAATATAAACAAATAGCCACAGGAGAAAAATGTAAGATGATAAGGGCAATGCAGGCAAAACAAGCGGTGTTGACAGAGAAGAACGAAGATGAACCAGATAAGAAACACAACAAAGACCTCTCTGAGGAGGTGACATTTAAGCTGGTTTGAGTGACAAGAACAAGTTAGGCCTCGTGAATATGAAGGAGAAGAACATTCCAGGCAAAGGGAAAGCTTGTACGAACCCCTGAGGCAGGAATGAGCTTGAGGAACCCTGCCACGCAGGGCTGTGCACGCCAGGAAACGGCGTTTGGACTTTATTCTGAGTGCAATAGGAAGCCTCTGGATACTTCTGGCAGATAAGCGGCATGATCAAACTTATGTTCTAGGTTCTTCGGACTATTGCAGGGAGACGAGGGGGAAGGAGGAAGGTGGCAGCAAACACCTCCCCAGGAAGAGGGTCAGGAGGTGCCTGCAGTAATCCATGGGATGGATGACAGTGTTACTTTCAAGCAAGATAAAATGTGTAGAAGCCACCTCTTCCTCCTTTATTTCCTCATCCCTGCCTTCTCCTTCTCTTGCTTTCATTCATTTTTCCATATCCATGCAGAAGTCCCTATCCTGCAGGTGGTGCACAGTTTAAAACACACTTTCTCATTCCCCCAGGCTCATCTGTGAGGAACAGCTCCTGCCGTGGTCACAGGCTAACCCGACCTCTGCAGGATGGAAAAGCACAGGCACCAGAGAATAGCGCCCTCTCATGACCTCAGGGGACAGGTGTGAGAAAGCCAGAGGGGCAGAGGAAAAGAAGCTGAAAGGGGCTGGGGCAGAAAAAGCAAATCAGAGGAACCAATTTACTAGATGGCGCTCTACCTGAAAGGAGTTGAAGAAGAGCTCACAGTGCATCCGGATCTCCCACCCGAGCCCCGAGAAGGAGTGGGGCAGGCACACGAACACGATGTAATGCACTCCGAAGACCAGCACCAGGACCAGCGTGGATTTGGCGAGTTTCCTGCAAGAGAGTGCAAAGCCTTTTTATTTATCAATGTAGAGTGCTTTTCCGTAAAGATAGCTTGCTGAAACAAAATCAAGCTTAGCAGAGCTAACAGGGACCAGCTTTTCCCATCCGTCTGGATCCCAGGGCTGCTGCTAATTCCGCCCCCCCACCCCCATCTCTCCTCTTCCTGTCACTTTTACACGAAATCAGGAAGTTTATTCTCACTTCCCACGATTAGTATCCCCCTAAGTCTCTCTAACCTCATTTCTGCTCTTCTTGCTTAAAGGATACCATTTTCATAAAGCCATGAAATGCCTTATTCTTCTTCAGCCCCAAGTCCTCTTGAACTTCTATGTTTGAGATTTAAGTAAGTATTACCTCCATTTAAATTAACTGTCTTTACTTTTGTAGGCACCATTTTGGTTTGGTTTGTTCATTTTAAAATCAACTATTCCCTAGTTTCTTTGTACACTTGGATCTCCACTTATCATTTCACATTCTGTCACATGCTACAGGTAGTCTCCTTCTCTAAACAGTCTATGTCAGATATTCAACCTCAAATTGTCTATAATTCTAGATTTCATTTTGGGGTTTGGGGGGTTGAAAGCAAATCAATTTTACTTCATTTACTTTAACTGCCTTCTATATATATTTTCTTGCATATTTGGAGGAATGCTAGGTTTTCCGATTTGATGGGTTGACTCTAAAATGGCCCCCAATGAGTTCCACCTCCTAGGATTTTTGTACTTGTTAATTCTCTTACCTTGAATGTGGGCAAGACCTGGGACTTGGTTGTAATGAACAGAGTATAGCTAAGATCACTTCTGTGATTATGTTGCATAAGACTGTAATTTTCATCTTACAAGCAGACTCTCTCCCTTGTTTGGTTCAGTGAAGCAAATTACCAGGCTGTGAGCTGCTCAGCTGAGAAGTCCATGTGGCAAGGGGACGTGGCACCTGGCCAACAGCCAGTGAGGAAGTGGATCCTGCCAACAACCACATGAACTTGGAAGTGAATTCTTCCCCAGTCCAACCTTAACATAGGACTGCAGCCCCAGCCTCTCCATTGCAGCCTTGTAAGAGACCCTGAAGCACAGGGCCCAGCTCAGCTGGGCCCAGATTCCACACCCACAGAAACTGTGAAAGAATAAGTATGTTATTTTAAACCACTAAATTTGTAATAATTCATTTGCACAATAGACAACCAGTACAGCCAATCCATTATTTTCTGGGGTTTGGTTTGGTTATTCCGTGTTTGGGCTTATATGTTTGTTTGTTTGTTTGTTGTCTTTTGCACTGTCTATCCCAGGAACTGTCAAATTTGGCTTCTTCTTTCTTATCTCTCAAATATTCTTTTTTCTCTGTGAACCATTTATGCCCTGGTAATCTCAAACCATTGTAACTTCCTTCCTTTCATGCTAGTCTTCCCTCCAGGTACTTTATTTACTTACTTTCTTACTTAGTTACTTATTAACCTGCTTACTTATTTTTCTTCTTGGAAATGAACTGTGTGAGCAAGTACTATCACACGGGACTGAGACTGGAGAAACCTGGATTCAGGTTCCAGACCCGACACTAACTACCCGTGTGGTCATGATTCAGTTCTCCTGTCTCTAATATGAGGCAGTGGGGCCCAGAAGTCCATTGGAACTCTAACAGTCTAAGGCTTTACTCGGGATCATCTTCCAGACACATCCTTTATCCTATCATAACTATCTTTTTGGCTCCTGCAGGAGCTGGAATGTCCCATAATTCATAGTGAAATGCCTAATTTAGACATTTGGATTGCACATTGCTCCCCCTCATTCTCCTCTGCCTCTCTTACCTCTGTTTAATACCTGGACCATCCACTTCTCTTGGCTCAGGGCCATCTGGTTGGCCTCCCATCCACAGTTTGCCCACTAACCTGTGGACTTTCTCCTATGCTGCTCCCAGTCCTCATATCTTATACCTTAGCTCACCTACAATCCACTGAATTTGAAAATTCTACCTTACATCCACTTTATTCAAGGCAGCATTCCTGATAAGACTATGGGTTTTTCTGACCTAACCAATCCTTTCACCTTTCGGAGGCTCCTTGGGATGTGCTTGTCCTCCTCCTGAATCCTGACCAGCGAGAATATATCGCTGTGTACACGGTCAGGACACATAGAATGCCTTCATGGCATTTTAATGTAGTCTAATCAGATAAAGGGGACAGCAGGTTCTGCATTTGCAGAACCTTGGAAGTCTTGTCTAATAGCACACTGAAAAGAAAACACGAGTGGGTAACCCCCCTGGAAACTATTGTCAAATGTACCTAACTTAGCTCCCACCATGTGTGCCTGGAAGTGAAAAACTAGTTTAAAATAAAAAAATAAAGCAGAGAAACACACCGTAAAATGATCAAAAGTTCAGTAAAATTTACGGACAGTTTTGGTGCATACAGAGTGAGAAAAAGTTGTCAAAGACTAAAATTTAGTAGCTATCCTGCTAGCTCAGCCATCCGAGTTTTCTCTCTCTGTCTACGGCCAGACTTTTGTACAACTCTCTAGAGATAAAAGTCAATTTGTAAAAAACAAGCAGTACTTGAATCTATTTTCAATTGCTATGGAATAAATTGAGTAGCTGATACCAAACCCACCTATTATCTCTCAGTTTCTCTATGCCAGAAGGCCAGGCACAATGTAGTTGGGACCTCTGCTCAGGGTATCACAAGGCTGGAATTTTAAGGTGTTGGCCAGGACCGCATTCTCACCTGGACCTCAGGGTTCCCTTCCAAACTCATTCAGATGGTTAGCAGAGCTCAGTTCCTTGCTGTTGCAAGGTTGCTGTTGGCTAGGGGTCTCTCAGCTCCACAGACTTCCCTCAGGCTGTCTTCAGGTCCCAGCACTAGGCTCTCACCACATGGCAGATTACTTCTTCAAAGCCAGCAAGAGGATCTTTCTCCACACCGCTGGGATGAAGTCTTACATCACCTCTGCTATATAATGTAGCCTAAATCTGCCTCTCAGAGCAGTTCAAATAATTGCTGTCAATAGAAATGCAAATTGTGTCCAATGGAATGCCACTAATTATAGCCCTATGGACATGGACATGTTTTGCTAATTCGCATCCATTTGTCAATTCGTTTCAGCATTCATTATTCTCTTTTAAACATATGTAATATCTTGCTAGTTCCTTCATTAATGAGTTAAATAAGATCTTTGAAATGTGTTCCTTTATATTTGTGTAAGAATTATGGTTACATCCTCTTTTAAACTGATCCTTCAAAGAGAATGAACAAGTTAAAGTAGTGGTGTATCCCAGGCCAACCTATGTATGGGTCATCTGTCTATTCACTTATAAAAATGGACTTTTCCACACATCAAATCATTCAGCAGCCCTGGGCATTGATTGGGTTCAAGGTCCATCTGCTCACCGATGCACACTGTATATCTTTGCAGCCCGGCTCTCTGAAAAGGCACAGCTGCCTTGTGAGATGACTCAGGGGTGAAAACTGGAAGTGGCCTTCTGGCTTGCCAGAAGCATGGTGGTGGCCCATAGGACAAAGCCATGAGAGGAATACAGAAAAAGTCAAATGCTTCGTTGGACTCAGTGTCCTATGCAGAAAACAGATACTCAGTTCTTGCAATATCTCTTCCTGGATGATCTCTCTCCGAGTAAAAAGTTCTGAAAAATCTCTACTTGTCTTTTAAGAGTTAACTTAGCTTAAAAAAAAAAACTATTTCTTCCTTTTCAACCCCCCTTGGCCTTGAATTAATTTTTCCTTCTTTTCTACACATGCATCTCTCTCTCTCTAGCTCTTTATCTCTCTCTCCATCTCTCTCTCTATCTCTTTCTCTTTCTCTTCTAGCAACAAGCATATGAGAGAACTTTTATGATCCCATGTCCAGGTGAAGATAGAGGCAAAGTATTCATCCAAAGTTACACAGTTAATAGTAGATTCGACTTTAAAATCTGTCCTCTTTACTATCAAACTGCATAACAAATATTCGTTGAACTTATTCCAAAAATATAAATATTAAATATGACCTTTGTCTAATATTAAATGGAAAGTCAAATCAGCCAAAACATTCAAATGTTCTTTTCCAGTGAATCTTGCATTTCTCATCTCTCTCATGTTCTTCTAGTCCTGGCAATTTTTGCTTAATTTGCAAAGGAATTGAGTTGTAATTTAAAAGAGAAAAAATTTATTAGTTCTGATGTTAAATCTGATCAATTAATGGATTCATATCAACCTTGTTTTAAAATGAGTGACTGTAAATTACTGTCATGCAGGATGGCACCTGCAGGGGGTACTGGGTAACGGGCATTTGGGGTCCCTCTGTAATATTTTTATAACTGCATGAAATTCTACAGTTAAATCAAGGTGCAGCCAAGGGGGCGGGGGCAAATAAGGATTTGGAATGGGGTCCAGAACTCAAGGTATCCAGGAAATATTAGAAAGATATATAGGATGTCCTCACCCCTTCCCTCCCCAACAGGTGTGAGTTGGGGAAGGGAAACATGGAGCAGGAACATTCAGAGCCCTTTTGTACAGCAATAGCTTTGCAGCTAACCTCTGGCACGGTCATTTAACATATCTATAACCTTTAACTGGTTGCACGGATATGTTAAATAGCTGTGGCCATGCTCTGAGCCAGGGGAATGGAAGGGACTTCCACCCAAGATGTAACTGGGGGGCAGGTCCCCTGGGTTACAGAGCCTGCGTGAGAGCTTAGACAAGATTGGCTCCATGACATGGGGCCACACCTGCCCAGACTCACGATGGCAGCCCAGTAAACTTGGAATAATACAGGAACACTGGCAGGTGTAACTGACTATAGGAGGAGTCGGAAATGGGGGTACAGAGGAAGGTTGGCGCAGGGATTTAAACCCAGACTCGGCAGCCATGCTAAGAGAGAAGAGCATGTGGCTGTGGCAGTAAGAGAGAACCACGTGGTTTTGCCAGGGTGGGGACCCCCGCAGCCATGTAAAGAGAGAACCATGCAGCAGAGAGAGCCATGGTTTTGGCGAGAGTGGGGACCCTACAGCTTTGGGGCGCTCCTTTTGGCCACATGGCTTAAGAAGTAGAAGAGACTTTGCCTGGGAGAAAAGGGGCACGAGTACTTTTGTTGATGGGCCATGAGAAGGTGCCCCCATGGCTTTGGATTAGCTGGAGATCCTAAATAGCGACACAGCTGATGGTGCCGGGAGCCTGGATCATGGACGTCTACTTCTTTCCCTGAGATACGGTACCCCAGATTGTGTGTGTGTGTGTGTGTGTGTGTGTGTGTGTGTGTCTGTGGGTATCCTAAAGGACTTTGCTATGTTAATGACGATATTAGATCACTACTTTAAGTCTGTATAGCTTTGAATAAACATTTCCTTTCCTTTTCACAAATCTCTGGCATTGAGAGACTTCTTTCCTCTGGCGGACCCAGTAGGGGGTCCTTTTAGTAACAGTATATCATAACCCCCTTGGCCCTGTTCTGTAGCACAGTTACCTCAAAGGGAAAGTTTTTAAAGCTAACTGAATTAATTCATTTCAATGTTAAGCCATTATATGGATGAAGTGATATCATATACTTTTCAGAAGTCTCTTTATATGTGTGCATGCTCACTTAGAGAGACTGTTTTCAGTCCTTTAGACAGTAATGTGCAAGGGAATGTGTTTAAAAATGGTTTTAGGTGCCACAATTTGGAAATACGTTTTTTTTTCATTTTAACAAGAATATTTGAATATTTGACAAAGATAGTAACCAAATAAAATATAAGTTTAAAGTTACAAAAATGAGTGGGTGTAAACTTAAATACTCTGTTAAGCCTCCTATAAGGAATATCACTGGGACAGAACACAGGTTCCATTTTCCCAAGTCTCTTCGCATAAAAGTCAGAAGCTATTTGAACCAGATCCTCTATGGCCTCAGAAACTGCTTAGTGAATTGAATTCCCAAATCCCGGCCAACTTGGTTTCCACATTTTTCTCTGCAAAATAGAAAGTCATTCCCCACTACGTTTTTATCTGTAGCTCAGCTTTGTTAAAAATACTAAGTATGTTTCTTCTAGGAACAAAATGTATTTTGGCTGAAAAAATACTTTATCTGACAACTATTAGTCTAGACCGTGTTCTAATTAATCACTTCCAACTTAAGAAACTTCTGGGCACCAGATTATTTAAAATTAATTATGAATTTTTTTAAAAAAAGATTTTATTTACTTATTTTTAGAGAGAGGGAAAGGAAGGGATGGAGAGAAACATCCATGTGTGGTTGCCTCTCACACATCTCCCATGGGGGACCTGGCCCACAATTCAGGCATGTGCCTTGACTGGGAATCGAACCAGTGACCCTTAGGTTCGCAGGCCAGTACTCAATCCACTGAGTCACACTAGCCAGGGCTAAAATTAATTATGAATTCTTAATAGTACAGTATTTTAACCCTTGGTAAATTATTCTCTTCAGTTAATCTGAGAAATAATCCCCATGAATAAACTCAAAATACTGTCTACCCTATTTTTAATACACTCTACCCTTTGCTCTCTTCAGAGTTTCTCAAATCTCTTGGGCAACTTTTTACTGAAAATACAAGTTCATATCATTCAGAATTACAGAAATGAGTTGCTTTTATTCAGAACTAGAGAAATAAGAAGCTTTCCAACACCATTGCACTTTTTCACTTTATGAAGAAGAATGAAAGGCTACTTATATTTCCCATGGTTCTGTCACCCTTTGGCCTTTGTCTTCACCAATGGGATATGACATGAGACAAGCTATATTAGAGTAGCAAAGGTCCCTCACTGTAAACTCTTGTGCACAATTCATATTATAACATTCTCACTTGCAGTACATTGGAAATAATGAGTTCGCTGCTGCTGGTTTGTTCATCCCATGTGTCCTCGTCCAGACTCCAGTTTACAGCTGGAGTCTTTTCAAGACTGGAGTCTTTTCAGCCTAACAGCAATGCTGTCTAAATGTCCAAGGGGAGTAATTCAACAAAGAACCTATAGAACATCTGTGAGATGGAATCAAAATGCTGACTATGATTTCTCCCTTTCTGTGTCTGAGACAGCATCACATAGTTTATAGGAAAATCCCAATCTGCTGATAACAAATATATATGTATTGTTACATACATATATACATATATAAATATATATGTATTTGTTACAAATATGTATATATTTGTGTATATATATATTTGTGTGTGTACACACACACACACACACATACACACACACTACAAACTTAAGCATATTGGAAATGTTTGGAGTTATTTATATTTTCTGCCCTGGCCAGTGTAGCTCAGTTGGTTGGAGCATGGTGCTGGAAACCAAATGTTGGTGGGTTCAATTCCTGGTCAGGGCACACATAAGAAGGTAACCAATTGATGTCCCCCACTCTCTCTTTCAATCTCTCTCTCTCTCTTTCTCTCCCTCCCTCTCTTCTTCCTCCCCCTCTATCTCTGTCTTTCTCTCCTTTCCTCTCTCCCTAAAAGCAATTAAAAAAATCCTCAGATGAGGATTAAAAAATTAAAATATATATTTTCCTAATAAATATATATATTTTCTGATAAATCACAAATTGAACCAAACAAAAATACACATTCATAAATTTATATCTTAGAAACATTTCGAATCACTCAATATCTGTTCCTTACACTAAATAATAACTGAACATTTCCTCTGACGGACGCCTGTCCTGGAATTACCTGTACTGCTTTCTTGTGTCGTGCCCAACTGCATTGGTCTCCCAGATTTTGGTGGCCAGAACTCTAACTGTATTCAGAAATAGAATAAAATTCAGCTGAAAGAGAAGGCAAGATTACAAAGAATTACTAAGTTTGTCTTCAAGATGTTTATCAAATTTACATAAATTGAACTTCTTTATATTCAAAGACTAAAAAGGACCCATTCCATAAGCATCAATGAGGGACTTTGAGATAAGCTATTGGAGGGCTAATGACTTTTGATTTGCCCCCATGAAGACACAAGAAGAAAAAGTTTCCAGAGCTCTGGAAGCCAGAAACATCAGGGAATGATCTGCCAGAATCCACAGGGACTTTCCAAACCAAAGTGCAGAGCAAACTGGCAGAATAAAGGATCATAGTTATTATATAAATGTAACCAACTGGCCTTTCTTAGATGAAGTCCCAGCTTCTGCCTCTATTTTAGGGAGAGAAATAAGAGTTGTTTGGGGTATACGGTCTCTCTCATAATGTATGAAAAATACTAGGTGAAGTATATAAGTTGGTTAAGGCAAATAAGATGCTGTGTAAGAAAAGCACTTCCCCCCACCTGCGCTGCATAGGCAATTAAATTGAATTTGAACTATAAGTGTAGGCGCCACCAGAGACAATCAAGTTCTGGCTTTAAAAACAAAAGGAAGGTATTGGTAGGAGAAGCCCTTTTATGTGTGAGGGCCTCAAGGATCAGTGAAGAGATTCAAAATGAAGAAGAAGAACATGGTCTCTCTGGGGGCAGAGGAAGTGGAATCCTGCCCCCTTGCACCCTTCATTCAGGAAGCTGCCTGCAGCCCCTAGTTAGGGGGTATGTGAATTGCCAAGAGTGGGCTTACGTCGATGTCAGAGCAACAGCCACAGGGGAGGACCCAGCCAGTGCTGTGTTCGTGGGGATGCCCTGTCTTGCATCTTCAGTCATCGCTGGAATTTGGGGAATTTTGGTTATTGGGTGATTCATGTGCCCCACTCCCCGTTCCAGCTGACCATCTGTGTCAGCCCTGAGGCCCCCCGCCACCTTTTTTGCCATCCTCCCACTGAACGCCCAGCAGGCTCTGCTCACTACCTGCACAGCTTTCCATAGGGACTGGGAGCTAGAAGTCAACTTATAACTGGGGACAACATCCATGTATAATGTTAAAGCTTTAACTTCATTTGAAGTTCTAAATGTAGCTGATTTAAAAGAGGGAAGGGATTCTAGAGTGGCAATCTTCCTCTGAGAAAGAAATCAATTTGGTATTTGCAATTCTGTCAAAAACTAGATGAAATTTTGTCCATTTTACTTTCCCCTCTTACCAGTTGTCCCTGTCACCCTGACCCCTTATTTTTCATAATTGAGCCTCCTTTAATTACAAGTGGGGGAAATGAATCACCGACCCAGCGGTCGCAGAGAAGCTGAAGTCTTGTTTCCTTCTTTTCGTATTTTACAAAATGCACTGGATGTATTTTAAAACAAATCACTTAAAATTTTTTTAAAGACTTTTAATTAAAAATGCCATCTTATTCCTTCTACTGGAATTCCCTCAGATGTTCTGAAAGGTATTTGGGGGGGGGGGCCATTTATAAGAAAAAAACACTGAAAACTGAAGGTCTCCATTAATGCACCGTAAGAAGCTGGCAGTCTCCTCCAGAGCCACTACTTGGTCAGTTGTTCAAACTAGATCATTATTCACACGATGAGCAAGCCCATGATACACACCACTAACTACATGTTGAACACTGAGGTTCTCTCTTAACGTGGACGTGCAATGGTGCTGAGTCATGATAAATATCTAAAAATAAGTAAATATACCAAAATGAGAATTTCTCCTTGATGTGTTCAGAGGGTTGGAAGGGACCAATGTTCTCACTATGTGACTCAATGGTACTTAATGACCTCACATGTACCACCTAGTAAATCCTCTCTTGCGACAAGTATGTGACCCACCTTGGGAAACATTGGCCTAGCTTAAATCCTATCATCACTAACAGTACAAACTGTGGGCTTGAGAACCACAGTTTTCTGCCCGGGTTTGACCCTGCTTCAGCACTTTCCAAATGTGTAACCCTCAGCAGGTTATATAACTTCTCTAGGACTAAAACTGAGACTAATGCAAAGAACTATCTCAAAGTTGTTTGAAGGTTAATACAAAAAAGATTCTTAGATAATCCTAAAGCAAATAGGCACTCAAACATATCTATTCATCAAATGATGAATAGCAAGTAAAAGATCAAAGGACAAAAGAAAAGACTTTTTGCCCTGGCCGTGTAGCTCGGTGGGCTGGTGGGTGGTCCTATATGCCAGGGTTGCAGGTTCAACCCTCACTTGAGGCACAAGCAGAGAATCAGCCAGGGAATGCTTGGATGGGTGGGACAAGAAATGCATCTCTCTTTGTCTCCCTCTCTCTCTTTCTCTCCCCATTCCTCTTTCCCTAGACTCAACAAATTAATTAATTCTAAAACATTTTAGTAAGGAGAAAATTGAGCAGGGACTAGAAAGACCATCTGATCACCTGAACTGGATGATGGGTGGGTGGAGCCAACTAACACAGGACAAAGGAACCAACTGATTAAGGCAAATACCACAGAGTTCCTCTTTTTCTTTTCCTTACCTGATAAATTCAAGATCACAGATTTCTGCTAGAACCAAACCTGTCTCCACCCCGTCTGATTGGCATCTTCAAGGCCATCTCCTAAGTACTCATGACCAAGTCTGCTCAATTTCTCAACCTGCAGTCTTCTGTCTGTGGTTTTATTTCCGTTCAGTTGCTACAGTCTCTCTTAGCTGACACCAGTGCAAATGCAGGTCCTCATGTCTCAGGGGGCAGTGCTTGGTCGGAATTTATTCCATCTGTCACCTTCACCAGTACCACTTCTGGACCATGCTGCCCTGCCTGCTGCTTCCCCCGCCCTTTGGGCAGAACACCCTGTTCCTTCTAGTGATGCTCTGGAGGGCCCAGGACCCAAACGATGCAAATGCTCTGCTGTCACTTAGGAAACATTCCTCTCACATTTTTATGTTACATAGAAGAATTTCACAATAATCCTCAAATCAACATCAAGATGCCACTGGTGAACAATGAAGTTATATTTGGAGAGATTTATTTTCAGAAAAAAAATAATGTTTTCTAATAACTCTAGTTCTCTTTAAGATAATTTTAACATGTAAACAAAACACAAAAAACAACAGTACTATGAGTTTAGATTCTAGGATTCCAAAATCAAGTGGTTCCTTCCAAATTTGTACTGAGTGAGGTCTGTGATTATCCTTAAAATTCAATTCATTTGTTATGACTTACTCCAATAAGAACCTATAAGTACTCATCCTTTGCAAACGCCTTTATTCTCCTAAATTTATTTTGTTCACATATTGCTTAGAAATTCTGATCACATTTTACTAGATTTTACTCCCAAATGTACGAAAACCAAATTAATAGAATCTATACTATGATAATTTCCAAAGCCTGAATTAAATGAGGGGTCCAACACACATTTAAAATTCTTGACAAATAACTTTTTGGCAGCATCTATGGAACTACCTGTTATATTTACATAAAACCATGCCACATGTAATGTAAGACTAAAAAACAAACCATTTATCCTAAAGTTAATACATAAAAACACATAAATATTGCCATAAAGATGGGAAGATCCTTTTCCATATACTCAAGACACAATCTTTTTTTACTTATTTATTTTTTATTTTTTATTGAATTTATCGGGTCAAAAAACAATCTCGACAGGCTTTAGAACACGAGTGAAACGAACACAGTCAAAAATAGTGGTTGTTGTCCTTGTTCTGTCACGCAAGCTGTGCGACCTTTACCTGCAAGGGCTTTAGCTTCCTCCTCGAGGAAAATGAAAAGGTCGCATGAAATGGACTCAGAGTTCAGAAATTATACTCGCTTTGTGCTCTTATTTTCCCTCCTCCCTCCTACATTCCCCAGGATATCTAATTTGCAGGCATGTTTTATTTTTTCAACAAGTATTTACTGAATGACCACTATTTGTCAGGAAACTTGCTAGGTGCTAGGAATACAGTTTAGAAAAAAAAATATGGGTTTTCTTCACTTAGCCTTGCAATTTAGTGGGCAAGACGGCATTCGACAAATAGTCAGAAGCATTATGTACACTATAACGACCTTGAGCGGAAAAAATCTCATTGTGCTGTGCAGGTGATAAGAGGTGACTTAAATTAGACCGGGGCATCAAGGAAGCCCCAGGGAAGCAGCATTTAAAGCTAGGAGGGACTGAGCAAAAGGAAAGAGGACTCACGAACATGGACAACAGTGTGGTGATTGCTGGAAGGAGGGGGGTATAAGGGAACTAAATGGTAATGGAAAAATACAATAAAGATATAAAATAAAGTAAGAAATAAAGTTAGGTGTTGAAGGAAGCACATCCCAGCCTTACAGGGATGGAGGGGGCAATGAAAGGAACAGAAGTAGATGAGTTCAAGACACTGGAGGAGAACAATGCAGCGGAGGCACCGCAGCAGGCGGGGGCCAGGCAGGAGTGACGGGCTCTTCCCTAGAGTATCAGGGACGTTCAACCTTATTATGAAAGTACAGGGAGTTCAGTGGGTAGAAACACTGACCCTGAAGTGAGAATCCCAGCTCCACCTCTTACTAGCTGTGTGACCTTGGGCAGTTTCCCCATTTAGAGTGATGGGGAGGATCAGAAAAATTAATATAATACAGTACAATACAAATTAATATAATACAGCACTTAAAAGAGTCCCAGCAGTGGCGAGCAGTGTGCAGCGGTGTTACCATGAGCATCATTCCTGGCTTCAGGCCAAGAACAGCTCAGCAGAAGGAACAACATGGCCAGAGGGCTGAAATGGGGGTCCGGGGCTCACCCCTTCCTCACTGATGGACTCCTTACTGCAAAGGAAATTGTGATAGCCCTAAATTGTAATAATGCAACAAAAAGGAACTCTCAGTGAACAGAAAGGTGCTCTTGAAGCTCTTCTCTGATTTCGGAGATTAAATGGACTGTGTAATATCGGAAAAATACTTAAGAATTCTTGCTTTGGAGCTGTCATAACTTTAGTTCAAAAAAATGAAAATGGCCTTTTCTACCTAACTTTCCTTCCAAATTTACTGAGTGTACCATATTTGTACTTCTTCCTCACCAATGGCAAATCTTTTAGACCATCTATAATCACTTTACTGCTTCACTTTGTGAGTTAGAAACCTCAGCAAATAAGTTTCTCAGTGTCAGCCATGAATAAAGGTCTGATCTCCAACCTAGACCCTCCCAACAGCTACTGCTGTAATGTGAGAGTTTCCTACACTTTTCTAGAACAAAGTGACAAACTTTCTCTGGGTTTTAGCAGCAGCTTAATCATGCATTCTTTAAAAAAGAAAAAAAACTATACAGGCTTTTGAACTTACGCCAATAGCTGCTAAGATTGGGGCTTGATAAATCCACTTGATGTCTCCAGCACTAAGCTCCCAGCATCTGAGACATGAAAAAGAGCTTTCATGAATAAACTGGCAAAGCAAACAAGCAATGAGAATTAAGCAGTATTGTAAGTTTACCAAAAACTCCAGCCCCGCAAAAAAAAAAAAAAAAAAAAAAAAATTTTTTTGTAAAACACCCAAACCAGTGAGGGGAAAATGTGTAATGGGCTCTGGTTTCCATACTATCAGCTAGAAAGTATTATAAATATTGGTGAATTACTCCCAAGTAACAAGAGTCAAAACCACATTTCCAGAGCCGCAAAAAATTTAGTCTTCTAAATGATGCACAACTGACACTTTATTTTTATTATCATTGGAAGAATGAAGTCCTCTGACTTCCAACAGTCACAGCAATTCTATATTATAGCTTCATAACTTATAGAACACTGACAATAATGCAAATCATTCTTATCTAAAGGAATGCAGTAGAAAACTTACACAATAGGCTCTCCATCTTTAGGATCACAATAGGGCACACCCACCCAATTCTGGTTTTGGAGTGAACTTTCTGTCTCCTAAACTCTAATGGTCCCCACAAGACCTGCAACCAGGGGAGCAATGGGCAGCAGCAGCTCATCCTGGGCCGACCCCCTGAACCTGTCCCCAAGGCCCCTTTTTCTCCGACTCTCCAGTGAGCCCACCACAGCCCCGCCCTGGCTCACTTCTTCCCCATAACATCTCTGCAGAGCCAAAGCAGCGCCGCCTGGGCTCTCTCCTGTTGCTGCTTCTATCCTAGGCCCTTCCTTGTTTCGCTGTCCCCAGCTTTAGTAAATGGACTCTCAACATCAAAAAAAAAGACAAAGAAATAAGGAAAAGAAAACTTACAATAATGCAAATGATTCTTATTGCTAGGAATACAATAGAAAACTGAATACAAAGGATTTTTGTCCATAGAAATAAAAATCAGCCATGTTAAGTGGAATATAACTGCTCAGTGACCTGTGAATTTTGACTAGTTTTTGCATTTATTTGTAAATATGTTTCTTTTGTTTCTCCTTTGAAGCAGTTACAACACCTTACTGGTTCAGTCATTTATTACTGAGTTAAAAAAAAAAAACCTTAGACAGGTGATCGTGTATATTTGTATAGATCCATAATGTTACCTTTCATTTTTAAAAGTTTTTAGCGGTTTTGATGAAAAACACTATACAACTTACCTAATCATTATATTTATCTTTTATTGCCCTCCCACCCAACCAGAATTTAAGTTCTACATGGACAGGGATCATCTGGCTCTTGTCTTCCATTGAATTATAAGTGCCTAGAATAATATGTAGCATATAGGTATAAATATTTGTTGAACTGAATTGAATTCAAAGTAAGTTTGACTCAGCCTCACCCAAGCTGTTCTTTCACTAGAATAACGAGCATAGAGTTGATTAAAACCACTTCCACTTAAAACTTTGATGTAGAACCTTAAATAAATTATACATTCTTCCTTTTTATCAAATTATTGGGGTAACATTGGTTAATAAAGTTACAAAGGTTTCAGGTACACAATTCTATAATACAACAACAATGTAGATAACATTAACCCTCGACTGCTAAAAAATCCAAATAGCATTAAGAGATAAAGGCATGTAAAAATGTGAAGATAACAAAGGACTGAGGGAGGCTGATGAATGGGGAGTGTGGGAGCAAGTAGTGGAAGGCTGCACCTGAAGATGATGATCTATAGAGTTCAGATTTTCAGAAGCAGGGACAGATTCTTTATACAGTCCACATGCTCGCATAGTGTGGCATTTGTTTCGCTGCTTAGCAGACAAATTATTTCTGAAGAAAATACCTGGTAACTCAAAATAAACATATAGGCTTCAATTAAAGAAAGGGTCCCAGGAGCTAACAAAAATATACTGTCCTGAAAGGTACACAACTTGTGGATATTAAATTGGATTCTGTTAACATAAAAGAATGATCAACACAACTGCAATTGGGGTGAGTTAAAGCTGTCTCTGTTTAAATCACTTTTCCAGCTACCGTGAGTGTACCACTCTGCTCAGGTGGCCATTACAACACGTTACAAACTGGGTGGCGTAAACCACAGACATTCATTTCCTCCCAGTCCGAAGGCCGAAGTCCAGGACCCCAGTGCCAGCCTGGTCCATTCCTGGTGAGGCTTCTCTTCCTGCCACCTTGCTGTGTGCCCATGAGACCTACACTTTGTGTGCACATGGAGAGACAGGAAGCTCTGTAGTGTCTCTTCTTATAAGGACACCTATCATGTCAGAGCCCCACCCGTCTGACCTCATTCAACCTGAATCGCCTCCTATGGACCCTGTCTCCCAATACAGTCCCATTGGGGGTTAAGGCTTCCACAGATAAAGTTTGGGGAGACACAGACCACTCCATAGCAATCAGTTTGACTATGAGAGCACACAACAGGCACCTTAATGCTTTTCTACTTTCTTCTTTTCTTTCTTGGATTCACCATTACTACAAATAGAAATAAAATGAAAAAGTAAATGTTTCAGTATCCATTAATCACGTGTCCCCTGAAGAGAAACACAGACAAACGGGGAGTGGGGTGGCAAATCACTAGGATGGATTCCACTTCCAATGTGCATCTGCTTTATTGTTTAAAAATATGTAATTATACCATAGAAGACAAAAAAACAAATGGAATGGATGAAACCCATAGGTTTCACTAAATATAAATAAGTAATAAGTCAGGCACATGTATGTTAAACATAGGTATTACATATAAACGGCAACTGGGCACTAAACAGTCATGATACACCAAATATACGAGACACAAAATATCTTGGATACACAGTAAACACTTAATATTCATGGCATCTTAATTCAGCCACTGATTGGTGAAACCCATGCCCACATGTCCTTTGCCTAAGTATCTCAAATAAAGCCCAGAGCTGTTCAGCTGGCTACCTGGGAAGCTACAGCTATGGTCCAGCATACCTGCACCTGCATCTCTCTGAGACAGTAAGTGTGTGTCATTGGCTCAGGGCACCTTCTGACTGTGGGTCCCCTGGCTGCAATCTTATCTCTGGTGCTTGTAACCACGCCATCAGTGGTGAAAGCTGATGTGGTAGATGGAGCAAGAGAAGAGATATGAATATTGCCCATCCCAGGACTCAGGTCCTTCCACCTACTTGCACCATATCCTAAGTGTGTTAATTTACCCATCAATTTTTCCTTGTATCAAACTGATTTCACAAGCCATGGAATTTGAGCATCCTAATCTAGTCTGTGAGTCTTTCCATTCTAAGACCTCCAGGATGGATAGCTTGCTGGAAATGTATCAGAGGCTACCATTACATCCAGGTAATTTCCCACATGACATCTCCACAGGGTGATGCCATTGAGTGTGCATTCCAAGCAGCAAGTCTGCATCTTGAGAAAATCTGAGGCTCTCTCTTTGCCTCTTCCTTTCACTCACCTTGCATCAGCCAGAGCTGCCCGTGCCACGGCCCAGGCTGCAACAAACACCGCTGGGAACCCTGTAATCAGAAAAGGATCCAGAGGCTGTACTTCTCTTAAGATTAAGGGATTTTTTTCTTATATTCACCACACATAAAAATATACTATTAAAAGCTGAGAGAGGAAAAGTAGGCATGAAAAATGTTAATACATGAACAAGGAAAAGTCTAATTTTCATTGTGTCCATTTGAGAAATGAGCGAATACGGGGATGTTATTTGGTCCCAAAAGTAGGAAGATGAAGGTTGGCTCAGTTTTCATTTGAGATCTGTAGGGTCAAGCCATATTGGAAGTGGACTGAGGTTCCCAGGGCCAGAGCAGGCAGTGGCTGGTGCATTCAGGTGTGACTCTTGCCACGCTCACTGACAGCCACACAGTTTCGAGGCAGAGTAGAGCAACAAGAGGGACTCATGAGGAGCTGTTGTTTCAAAAAATTAGAGGTTTTCATTCTAAAAGTGGAAGAGGCTATTCTGCAAGTTAGAAAATCAGGAAGTTTTGATCAGTTTACCCTCTTTTTCGTGTGTGTGTGTGTGTGTGTGTGTTCATATTAACTCAAGGCAGAAGCATTTGCAAGCATTAAAAGCTTAGCAAAGGGCGTCACTATGTTAGTGTGATGAGTTTGCACTTCCTCAGTGATAAACACCTTGTGAGCTTGTAACGTCAAATCTATTACATTGAGTTTCCACGAGTCCATTGCCCCCAGGAAAGGCTGACTACTCAGTGTATGCTGTAGTTGATTAGACTTTGACATCACAAAAAGGAATTACAAACCATAACTTTTATGGAACATTGCATTAGGGGACCAAAGGATTTGATGGATAATTTTCATTATGTGGCTTTTGTAAAGAAGGTTTAAAAAAGAGAGAGAGAGACCATGATGAAAAAAAATTACAAAAGCTAGGAAGCATCTTACAAAGGAAGAGAAAAAGTTTGCATCTAACTTAGAATATTTTTTTATTAAACGCAATATTAAATTCTTTACTTTTTAACAACATATCTGTAATTTTTCAGCTGTTACCTCTTGGCAAAAAGGTGAACAAAGAAATATATTTAGATGAAAAAACTTTCATGAAAAGTGAAAATAAGAGGAAACTCTACAATAGAGAGGTCTCCTCAGCAAATTACCTCATTGAATTTAACCTCAACCTGCCTGTGAGACTATTAATTTTATGAATCTATATTCCAATTTTACTTATTGTTTGTATGTAACTCCCATTTTTAAAAATCTGCTTGAATTCTATCTTCTAGAAAAATTGTTTTTATCAAAATAGATGGATTACTTGTTAGGTTCAGCTCACGTGTCCTTTCTCTCTCTCCCTCCCCTTCTCTAGCCAGCCAGCCATGCTTTTGCCTCCCTGTTTACCCCGTGTCTAACCTTGCATCCAGTAAGCACTTATTGTCTGTCTGGTGTCAAGGACTGTTCTAGTCTCTGAAGATAAAACAATGAACAGGTAAACAAAATCCTTGTTTCCCTGAAACTTATAGTGGAGGAGGCAAAATCAATAGTACAACTTCAGTTATATCAATAGCATTTTGAAGAAAAACAAGAATGATACCACGTAACAGAGACAGCATGGCTCCTTCTGACAGCACGGTTCAAAAAGGCCTGACACGGTCCCTTCGCTGTTCTGCCACCTTGGCTCCCTTTAAAGAGTGGCTGTCTTCCTTTGAGCAAAGTTTCCCCATTCTCTCATCTGCAGGTCTTTGTCCTCTGCTTCCTTTACAATCTCCTGATCAGGCAATTTCCTGATTGATGTTCTGCCACAAGCATTGATTAATGGTGCTTGAATTATAATTGTGTTTTAGATGATGATTAGAACAAATACACTATACCAGGCACCATGTCTTAATAAAAATTGCTTTTCTCATCCTCTTGGAAGACTTCCATTGACAAGACTAGCATGAAGACAACCATGGAGGAATAAAGAACAGAAACCACTTAGGGGCTCTTTAAGGTTGTTTGGACCACCAACCTTAGTATCACATTATTACATAATTGAGAACACATAAATATAGGGAAAATGTTTGAAATTCAACGTTATTTTAAATTGAAGTGTCCATTTAATGTAAATTTGAATAGTATTGAATATATGCATTTACCTTGAGAGATAAGTTATTTTCAGAAAATATCTCAGCATAAATAAGTGACTTTGAGAGGGAGGCAATCTCTGGTCTAAGAATAAGTAGACTTGGATTCTGGTGTGGTTCCATTAGTACTCTCCTTTCAAATGAAGGTTTCAACTAATAGTCAAAAATACTTTAGCAATTATAGACTCTTTCTTCAAATAAAAACATATACAGCCACCAACAGCAAAAAGACAGATGCTTTGAAGCCAAAGAGAGGGAATAGTTTCTCCTCATCTTGGTCTATGTAGTTTCATCTTGTTTCAAATACTTCAAAGTCTTCACAGAGCCCTACCTCAACCTTTCCCTAATCCTGTGGTGCTATTTCAATCTCGTGAAGTCACAGATTGATCATAGAGTTAGTCCTAGTAATCAGTGACTCATCAGGACATGGGGACTCCCAGATTTGCTACAGACATACAATGTCTTAGGAACAAGAAACCTGGTCGCCCCTGGGAATCCAGTATATTGACTGCCCGGAAATGAAGCTCCCGGCTGTGCCTCCAGGTCCCTCCCTATTCATGGCAGGATGCTGCAAATCATCCCCGCTGGTCCTTTCTTGAAGGAACCTAGAAGTCCCCTGTACAACTTTGGCAGAATCATTCTCATGGCAATAATGAATAAAAGCATCTCTCTGTCAGGAAAACTGCAGAGCCTTTGAAAGTTTTGTTGTTACAAAGAAGACTGTCTATATATGAAACTGTAGAAAAGCTACCTCCTGCTGAGATGAAATTATCACAGGAAACAAAAGAAATCTTTAAAAAATATATCTAATTCATAGTCAGACCACAAAATGCTCTTGAAGAATAGAGCAAGGCATTATTAAAAAAGACCAGTCTGAAACAGAAGAGCTGCAATGGAAAAGAAAATACATTTACTGAATTAAATATTGTCAGTATGCAGAAACTGTAGAAAATCAAATTGGTGGAGAGGAGGTAGAATCTTGAAACCACATAAACCCACAGAGATAAATCTGCCTCATTGTTACAAATGTGAATCTGAAGTTGGTCATTGTTTATTTTCATTTACAGAGGTAATAATCTATATAATTTTAAATGACTGAATAAAACCCCAAATTACATCCTAAAAGTGTGAGAAGAGTGATAAGCAGAGAGTAGCAAGTTCCTTATATCTTATAAGGTAAAGCCAAAATATAGGTATTTTATTGACTTTAATGGGTAATATAATTTTTACTTTAAGGTAGCTTTCAGTAGAATTAATAAAGATATGCAAATCATAGGGGAGGAGAGAGATATTTTTCTCTTTTAAATTATATTTGAAGCAAATGATGAGATTTTTAATTATGTAAAGCTATAATATTGACTATCAAAATAATCATATCAACAGATTTTAAGTTTATTTATTTTATTTTTAGAGCATGAGGAAGGGAAAGAGAGAGAAAGAGAGAGGCATCAGTGTGTCGTCCCACTTATTTATGCATTCACTGGTTGCTTCTTAATATGTGCCCTGACCGGGGATCAAACCTGCAACCCTGGAGTATCGGGATGACGCTTTAACCAACTGAGCTACCTGGCTAGGGCCAAACAGATTTTACAAATTAAATATTTTGAATATAATATATATCATCAGAACAGACGAACAAAAAGCAAAATAACCTACAGGGTCAGACTGCATGCTTCTTGTAAGTGAGGACTCTACACACATTTCTGCATTTCAATTGTATTTACTGCCAAATGGATAATAAAATAGTGTTTACTGGGTTGATATCATTCTACACAGAGACAATAAAACTGGCAATGTAGTACCTTCTTCTATTATTTTCAGAGGATATAGAACATGAAAATATTCTACATGAAAGCTTGACAATAGGGATATGACTACATGGTATAACCAGAAAGGGTGCTTTTATAGGACAATATATACATTCTGACATTGCACTTAACAGTTGAAAATTAAGAATGGCTCCTTAGCCCTGCCCCATGTGGCTCAGTTGGTTGGGCGCTGTCTCACAAAGTGAGAGGTCGCTTGCTCCATCCCTAGTCAGGGCACATGCCCGTTTTGTGGATTCAGTCCCCGGTCCAGGCTGGTTCAAGAGGCAACTGATCGGTGTTTCTCTCACATTGATGTTTCTACCCCTTTCTCCCTCCCTTCCCCTCTCTCTAAAAATAAATGAATAAAATTTTTTATTAACGTTTAAGGAAAAAAGAATGTCTGCTAATATGGAGGTAAAGTACTTTCAATAAGAATAAAGAAACAAGACTGACACCTTTTAAATATAGAACTATGTTTTTTAAATGTGTAGTTAAAAGGACAAAATAGAACCAAGAATAAAGTGCCATATTTATGAGAAAACTGAGGCAGAGATGAGGAAAATGAAGAACAAGGCTGGTTAAAAGAAAAGAAACATACTCATCATCAGTATTTGGCTTCATCCCTCCATATATCTTGTTTTGTAATAAAGATGTGTAAAAGCAGTAATTTTAAATATTTGCCTTCAATTTACTAAACATCAGATGTGACATCTGATCCTCTTTAGGTTGTCATTTCCTTCCCTTCCAACGGATTGTTAAAAATCAGCAAAATCAATATAAATGATGTAACTGCACACCCAGCTGAAGAGAGCTAAAGTTACAATGACTGCGTCCAAATGAATAATGAAGGAGTCCCAGCAAGCTCTCGTCTCTAGTGAAGCCAGTAAATCACATCCTTGAAAGAAAGAAGGAATTATTCTAGCAAAGGACCCTGGCAAAGCAGCTGTAATGTTTTTGATCATTATTTTTCTCATAGAAATTTGGAAAAATAAGTAAGAAATAAAAACGTTTTAAGATCAGACTCTCGGTATTGAGGGAAAAATGGTCTATTGATCAAACAGATATTTACTTTCTTAAATAGATGCATTTGAGTAGCAGAGAGAGAGTCTTCAAAGAACATTACTATTCTTTTAATTATATATGTACTAAACTGAAGCATTTATTTTTTTAAAAAATGTAGTTTAAAAGAGAGGGAGTCAGAAGAGAGACCAACTCTAGAATCATAACTCTATAAAGATTGGTTATTAGTATTTCAGACTATTGTTAATTGAGTGAGCATAATATTATATGTAAGTGCATTTTCAAAGTGAGCTTGCATATAAATCCTAATTGCTTTCATGTATGTTCCTGAGTCATTTGATAAAATTATTTCAAAGAATGATGCATAGCTCTCTATTGTAGTTATCATTCCTATCACAAAACTTTTGTGAACAAATTAAAGAAGTTGTTTTTAAAAAGGTAAGAAACTCATACTTATATGGAGGCTCACTGGACTTTTTTTTTAATTCTCTTTTTCAAAGAAAAACTTGAAAACTAGTTTCCTGGGTTTCAGTGAAATGAAGTTCAGACCATAAGGAGGGGCAGAACTGATGGATTCGGCCCAAATAACGTTTCATGGGAAAGTTAGCTATCAAACCAATGAGTTAAAAAAAAAAAAAAAAAAAGAATGTATTACAAGTGTGACCAGTGCCGTGGAAATCAAAAATATATATAATGTAATTTAACATTTACTGATAAATGTGTCAGTAAGTTAACACTTTGCTAATGTCTAGTAATTATGTAGGTATCCAGATACAATTTTTACTTGAAGATAAAATGGGCCAAGAAATATTCTGATTTTGGAGAGGAGGTAAAAATCCTTCCAATTTCATCTTCAGCCACTTAGTTAATTTTTTTGCTATGCTGAGCACTTCATAATTTAATATTAAAGCAGCAATCCTGATATGCAATTGCTAATCTTGGAACTTCTTAATGTTGACCACATATGAGTTTTAATTTCTCTTCACTTATAACAAACATACTTTTCTCCACATCATGTTGCATCTGTGCCTAGACCAGTCATCCCTCCAGTACTGATAAGGCATCTTTGAAATGTGAGCTGAATATCTTTTTTTTACATTACTTATCCTATAAGGAATTTTGAATTATTTCTGTCCAAAAGACATGCTAAATCTACATAATTTTTTCCAATTATTATTGTGACATGCAGTCAAGATGGTCTTATAAATCCTTTTCTGGCATTTTCATCAGACAACCTACAAACACAAATCAACAGTGAGCCATTTTAGCTCAGAAATTTGAAATTGAAAATTTTAGGATGAAATTATAGCTAAATCAGGACATTGGCATAATAGATGAACAGAGCAGTTCTAAATGTGTAATGCAAACAATGTGTTCTCTTGTATTTTCACCAAAAAATCCTCTCAAGAATCTGTCCTGAGAGCACGAGCCACACGTTAACCATGAAAAGTTTGTTGCCACTGGGAATGTTATAGACTTGCTCTTATAATTTTCTTCAGTGAACAATGAAAGAGAAAGAGGGAAGGATAAAGATAAAATGAGGAGGGATTATTTCGGGAAAATGGCTGAAAGAATGTTAATGACAGGCATAACAGAAAGCCCTAAAATCCATAATGCAGTTTTGAAGAAAAAGAGACATAATTTCCTTACCCCAGCCTATCAAGATGAAGCCCCACAGGTATTTGGTGTCGGAAAAGAAAGCCACAAAGATTAGACTATGCAGGTAGAGACCTTCCACCAAGATCCAATAGTAGTTTGTAGCCAAGAAGTAAATAAACATCACAACAGCAATCTTGCACCCAATCTGTTGCAAATAAACCAGAGTTGTATTATATTAGAACTCCTAATTCTACTGAATGCCAACATTAGACAACTGAAAAGCGACTCCTCATTTTCCTTTTTATAATCTGTCTCTTGATACATCAAGGCCAAGGCTATTGAAAGAAACTGTAATAAAATTACTTTAACATAGCGTTTTTTATCTTTGACACAACTGCAGATGGCCCCTATTTTCCCTCTCTTTGCCCCCTTCCACCTAGCACCCCCCAACCCCCACCTTTACCACATTGTAGTCTGTATCCATGGGCTATGCATGCATGCATACATGAGTGGGGACCAAAAACAAATTTATTTATAAAAGAATTGTGTATTTATTCTTACATATTAAACTTCAGTCACCTTCAAAGTACTCTCCACTTGATGCAACACATCTATTGAGATGTCTTTTCTACTGCTCAAACTGTCTTTAAACTCATCAATTATGATGCCTTTTAGTGCATCTGCCATTTTTTTGTTTCACCTCTTCCACATCAGCAAAATCTTTCCCTTTGAGGACTGTTTTTCACTCAGGGAAACAAAAAAAATGTTCTTCCGGGCAAGAACAGGTGAATAGGGAGGGTTGGGTATAGGAGTTATGCAGTTTTTGGTCAAGAACTGCTGAACACTCAGCACAGTCTATGCAGGTGCACTTGTAAATCACACATCATGAAATGAATAGTGTTGAAAGAGTCTTCAAAAAATTCCACTGAAGCCAAACACAGCCTCTCACAACAACGCCAGCTGGTACACTGATACAGATGGGCTCTTAGAACACACATCTAGCAGGAAAAGACTGTGCTACAAGGGGCTTGCCCTACAGAAGATAATTCCAGGTTTTTGGAGGTCTCCCCTCATATGTTCTTTCTTAAGACGGTAAGTTTGATTCTATTTTTAAAATAAGATTTTTTCTTAAGAAATTATTAAAAAATCATTTTTCCTTAATTCTTCCTGTTTATGAAAAGTATCCATGATCATTAGAGAAAATGAGGAAAGTGCAGAAAACCAATAAGAAGAAAATATTATCCATCATTTTACAATAAATTCATTTTATTCTGGTATTTTTGATGCCCCAAAAGTTAATGACTTAAAACAATAAATATATCTTATGACTCTAATGATTGGCTAGGTGACTGCTGATCTGGGCCAGGCTCAGCTGATCTTGGATGACTAGGCTTCCTCAGAAAGGTCTACCCTCAACAGGCACACTATCACCTCTACTTGGTTCTGCTGTGTAAAACAAATCAGAAAGCCAGTCTAGAATTGGCATCAGCAAGGAATACAAAGCTACAAGGCAAAGGGCAAAGATGCAGATAGGGTATTGATTCATACTAATAAGACAATTAATTTACTATACTTAATGTCTAAACATATTGTTTCAAGAAGCTAACTAACTGAAACACTGAGTGATTCTATTTAGTAAATAACACCAGGATACTTAACAGCAAGATTAAGTATCATGGAATATGATATTGAAACAAGTCTGTGCTTCTACAATAAAGGACCTAAATGTTGTGGGCTTTTAAATTCCAAGCTTCTGGTTTTGGAAGTGGTGACAGCAGTTATGGCGTATATCAAATGCCATGTCAATCATGTGCTTTTTGCAGTTTCCATTCCAGAACATTCTTGAATGAGTGATTAAACACAAGACTTGAGGACAGAATTGAGATAGTAAGCATCAGCATACAAATTGGTCATCTACTTCAGTTAGTTCGATGATAAAGATAAGCCCAAACAAGTTAATACATATTCAGTGGCCTGTAAGATTTTACTTATGTGTAATGTCCTACAAGTCAGTAATGAGAGAAAATGGTGAAAACACTTACATATTGTGATTTGTCCATAGAAGGTGTGTCTATGAAATTCTGTAGGTCATCCTGCACCATCAGGGACTGCAGCTCCTTCACCCCTATGTGAGTGTGGACCACTCTGTCCTTGACAAAGATGCTTGCAGCTCTCAGTATGAAGGATGCAAATAAGTGCAGGTGGATATAGTTCCTGGTGCAATGCAATCGTCTATGGAGAGAGAATAATCGGTTACAGATTTGTCTAAAAATAGAAATGGGCAAAGAAAGTATATAAATGAGCCCAACCTCCTCCCCTCAAAAAAGAGGAAAATGTAATAAACCTGAACAAAGACAGAAACCCATTATCATATATTTTTCAATGGAAACAACTGGGATCAATAACTAAAATGTGACTTTTCAGAAATTGACTTCAAATTTGTCCTTATCTGCTACCATGTTCATCCAGATTTTGCAGTGTTAAACATTATACTCAATTACACTAGAGCATTATCTTGTACTGCATACTGGTTCATGGAGAACCACATGAACAGAGACAAACATTGCTAAGACTGTTAACTTTCACGTTTTCAATACATTCTCTATAAGAAAAAGTAAGATATTGTTATAGCATTATACAGTTTATTTTCTAGGCATGATGGAGAGTAAACAAGCTTATTTTAACATAAAAAGCTTTGAAACTATAAAAGGATCATAGACACAAGTGAAGTTAGTGACATACTTAGTTTGTTAGATATGATAACACTAATTTGCAGTACAGAAGACTAACTCCCAAAAAAGAGTTTTTCTACAACTTTGATGGAAAGAAAAGAAAAAAAAAAAAAAACTCTAGGAAAAGGTTATGTAATCTGGTCAAAAGGCCCAGCTCTGCCACTGCTTGATTGTGAGAAAACACAACTTTCTGATACTACTTCTCTTCCAGAAGACAAAGTACCCACGTGTAAGGGGGTAAGAAAACTTTTAATCCAATAACCTCTTTCTCTATTTCATAACCTAGAATGGAAAGGTCATATAAAAATAAGCTAAATTTAGACATCCCCAAAGGATTACATGCTGATATGTTAGGGACATATATTTATGTCCTTTGTGCCCAGTTGCTCCTCTCAGATTGGCTCTTCCAGGGGAGAGTCTTCACAGGTAAGCAGCATGTGGCCAGAGAGTTTATCATGTGCACATGACAATTATTTACTGTGATTAGTGCCATCCCAGTACATAGTAGGCTTTGATTTTTCAGAGACTCGACACTATTTGCTATCTGAAGAAAGATTTTTGTTTTGTGAAACAGAAGAGTTTCTGAAATTCTTGTATAACATTTTCTGTATATTATAGCAATTGCATAGAAAGTAATTATTAAAAAGTCCACTGTTAAATACTATGACGAACTGTTATGTAAATTGAAGAATTGTTAATCTCATGTATGCTTCTGAAATGTGTATTTCTCATAAATACTTGTGTGTTATTCTGAATAAGCACAGCTGAGTTTGGTGTATGGAATACCACTGGATAGTAGTAAGCTAATGAAGACTCTGTTTCCAGCTGGATCACCTATCACCTGTGACCTCGGACAATGAGCTTCAATTTCTTGGTCTCTAAAATGGGACAAGACCTGCCAAGCTGATTTCATAAGGCTATTCTGAGGAACCCCTTTGTAATCTCATAGCTGTGATTGTGGTACCTTTCTACTTCAAACTTTATTGTCTCCCTGTTACCTACTTTTAGGAGACAAAACTCGAAGCCCTTGACAAGCACCTGCAAAACCTAGTACCACAAAATCCAGTCTCTTCCAGGACATTCCAACATGGCCGCTCCTCCCTGCACACTGAGTGCAGCGTTCGTGTAGGACTCTTCGACTTCCCCAACTGCCCTCTGCTCCCTTGTGCCTCTGATTGTTGCACATTCTGTTCTCAACCTCTGGAATGTGCTGAACTTCTTCTCACCATTCAATGTCAGCTCACGTGTCTTTGTTCTGGGAAGTTTTTCCCATCTTGCCAATTCTGGACTGCCTCTTTGGTGTTCCCAAAGCCCTTTATATAATAGAAACTGGTATTATAGTACTAACAATATTTTATTTAATAATGACAATACTGATACTATTGTATTTAATGGGTTGGTTTCGCTCAAGGGTGTGTACACTATTTTTCTGGTGTACAACATAACTCAGCCACCATCGATACCAAAAAGGGTCTATCATATGACAGAGAAAAATGTTTGTTCAATAAATGGCCTAGTGAATCAATAAAGAAAAAGCTTTGGAAATATAAACTGTACCACTGCAATATAGGTAATTGTGTGAGGAGAAATTTTGAAGTATTAGAACCAGTCATTTATTCATTGATTCAACAAATATTTGAGTACCAGTGCATACCGATCAAGTACATGGTGGCTACTGAAAATGCAGCAGTGAGCAAACAGAACGAAATAAGTAAATGCCTAGACATGTTGCTTCACATTCTAGAGGAAGAGACAAAAAATAAATAAATAAATAAGTAAATCAGGTAGTACATTAGATAGTAATAAATTGAAGGAAATAAAGTAGGAAATAGGTATGAAATATTTCAAGAGATGATTATAATGTGATAGGAAATAAAATATAAAACTTTTTTCTAGTTGCAGCTTCTGTTAGCTTTTAAATGCTCTATTTCGTTTTTTTTTAAATATGTCCTCACTCTTTTTCCCACATGTAATTTAGCACTAAATTCTTAAAAGTGTGCTATCAAAATTACTATATCTCAAAACCTTCCATTTCTATCCAGTCCCTAGTGCCACTGCCCCAACCCAGGCCACCATCTTTTGTCCTGGGTTATTCTACAGCCCAGGACAAATGGGCTTCCAAATGGGCTTCCTGTCTCACTTCCCCCCAGCTCACACTCCACCTCACAACGCAAGTGCCTTTTCCTGTCACTCCTTTGCTTGAAATCCTTCAATGGCTCTTTCTGACTCTTAGGGTTATGTTCAGTTCCTTATAACCTATAGTTCTCAATACCTTCTCAATCCAGCTTTCCTCTCTCTGTGTCCATCACTTACCTACACCAAAATTCCAATCGCAGATATACTATGCTTTTTTTAAATCTAAACTTAGGTTTGGAACTCTCTTCCCGTTTCCTCTTTTGGTTCAATCTTACTTGTACTCATGTATTTTTGAGATTTCCCTTCATTTGGGAGGTCTTCCTTCATCTCCTTCCTCTGCTCTCCCAAATTACTGTACACCAACCAGACCACTGCCTTTCTCAAGCTGTGCACTAATGGTTTCCTCAGCCATTTGAGTCACAAGCCATCTGCAAGCATCATGAGCATATATAGCCTATGTACGCTGCCTACTGTTCGATCTCCTTAGTGGTAATCAAAAGCCCGTTGACATAGATTAAGTTGAATTAACTTGGACAAATACGTAGATAAAGAATACGCCACAGCAAATGTAATAAATACTATTTCTTGATATATGACATCAAATAATTAGGGAGATTTAAAATGAATTTCTGTCCAGTGTCACCAAAGTCATTTGGGAAAAGTGACACAAGTCTTTACATCATGGATGAAAATGTATGTAACTCATTCAATTCTATTCTGCATCACTTTGCAAACAATGAAGATCTATTGGCTTAAGGGTGTCATAGTGCTTTGATACTTTAAGATTTTAAACAAACAAAACCCTTCTCATGAAAACAATAAATTGTCAAAGTCAAGTAATACACTAACATTAAGCTGAATTCAAAACTTGAGTTGGGAAAAATATTCAGGGACACAAATCGTGAGACCTCTGTGTCTTCTGTGAATAAAAATATGAATGAGAATCTCGCACCTGAAGTAACCAATGATGAGAATAGCCACGGCCAGTGAACCGAAGGAAATGGAATATCCAATAGTGTACATGACGTAGAGGCGTTCGAAGAATTCTTGCTGCAGGCGAAGAAGTTTAATTAGAAAAGCAGGTTTGAACAAATCAGTCGATGTAGATAAACTTAAAAATCACGCTTTTGCCAGTTTAGAGAGAGGCAGTGTGTTATCATATTCATATAATACTATAGATTATTCTACTGGTCTTCCTTTTATCTCCCAAATTCAAGTCATAATTAAAGATGTAATCATGATATTTGGCATTTCTAATTACTTAAGTGAAGTCAAATTAAATGTTGCAATGCTTATTTCATATATATTTGTATTGTTCATTTTAACTAATTGTAATGAAATATCAGGTATATGGAGTAAATGAAACACATGTTACAGGACTATTTTAAGAGGAAACTGGTAAAAAAAATATGTCAGTTTTGGCATATTATTTCTAGCTTCCCTTAACTTTTTTATTGAGCTATAATTTACATAAACTAAAATGTACTAATTTTAAATGTGTTTGATGGGTTTTGACGAACCAACTTTGTCATGCCCCTTGCAAGTCGAAACACCACCCACCCAGAGAACCCCCGTTCCTATTTCTGTCACCGTAAATTAGCTCTATTTGTTCATGTATTTCATTTACTTCTTGACTGTTCCTGGAGTTCCTAGAATTATATAACATACGCTCTTTTTGTCAACATACTGTTTTGAAAGTCAGTGATGCTGCATGAATCAAATTCATTCCTTTTTAATTTTTTTATTTGAAAATAATAAAGTCACAAGAAGTGGAAAAATAGTAAGAATGGTCCCATGTACCCTTCACCCAGTACCCTCCGGTGGTTACATAAAACATAACTATGCTAACATATCAAAATCAGGAATTTGACATCGGTGCGATTTGTGTGTTTTCTGTGTCATTTTGATGCACGTGTAAATTTTTATCCCCATCGCTGCAGTCAAGACAGAGAGCTAGCTAGTCCATCACCACGAAGACCTCCCTGTGCTGTCCCCCTGCCCCCTCCTCCCCTCCATCCCTAACAGCTGGCCACCATTTATCTGGCTTCCATCTCTACAATTCTGTCATTTCATAAATGTTCTGTAAGTGGAGCCATGCATACAGTAAGTGACCTCTTGAGAATGGCTTTGTTCACTCAGAATAATGACCTCAAAACCCATTTAAGTTGTTGCATGTATCATCAAGTTTGTTCTTTTCCTCTTGCTCATTTTCCCACCAGTTTTATGCACCTTTTTCACTAAATCATCTAACATATTTATAATAGTCATCGTTAAGGAGGCATCTGCAAATTTGAACATCTGAGTCATCTGTTTCTTTCTGCTGTTATTTTTACTCCAGATTTTGGATCCCTGCCTTGTAATTTTTTATGATATTCCAGAGATTGCAGGTCGCAGTATAGCAGAGACCAAATACATAGTATTAGCGGCCTGAAAAGAACAGACCTCTCCTTTTCTCAGACTTCTTGGTGAGGTAACCGGATTACTCTGTTCTTAAACTGGAGTTGGGCTTTGTTGTAGCTTTTGTTTTGCTTTCTTTCCTATGATTCTTTTATCCTGGTTTTAGGCTTTGAGAGCGACATCAAGACATCCCCTTCAGCAGACCCCAGGATCCGAGCACGGGCAGGCTCTTGTGCCCATTACATGGGCTTTAGTCCTTCCGCCAAGTCCCCAAGCCACAGGAGAACTCTTTCTGCTCTTTGAACCACCCAGCAGCTTTTTGAGTTGCTGGGGGTTTCACTTGGCCCTCCAGCTCTTCCCTGGGCTTTCCACCTCTCAGCAGACCTCACTGCACCCTGATGCATCGCCCCATCCTCGGCGAGCCACTGCCTTGCTTTCAGGGGCGTCCAACCAGCAGCCCACGTGTGGCCCAACACAAAATCATAAATTTACTTAAAACCTTTGTTTTGCGCATCAGTGGCATTAGTGTTTGTCTATTTAATGTGTGGCCCAAGACAATTCTTATTCCAGAGTGGCCCAGAGATGCCAAAATGTTGAACAGCCTTGCTAGATGAAGGCCTCTGTGTCTGGGAACAACCTTTCCCAGCTCTGCTTAGTCAGGCTGCTGCCTTTCACACACCGAGATCTGCGCACCGCGAAGATTTCCGTCCTTCCCTGGCCTGTGGGTTGCAACAGCCATGCACTTAGTAAGAGTGCACTTAGTAAGACATGTGCCTCAAAACATGTCTCTTGCCTCCTCTGTGCCTTGGGCTAGCTCCTGCCTTTCCCTCTGTGAGGGCCCCGTGCACATTTCTCGCAGCCCACCTGCCCTGTCCTGGCCTTTAGCATACCACCACCTCCAGGCCCACTCAGGGAAGGAAGGCCCCACGGGAAACAACAGGCTGGTGGGTGATAGCTCACTGTGAGTGGGACTCAGCCCTTAGAATCCTAAGCCCTGTGCCAACCCTTGTCTGTTAAAAGTTGGTTTGCAAGTCTGGTTCTGTCCTTTTCATCCCTGTCCATGGTTTGGTTGCTCCTCTTCTGCTGCAGAGCCAGGACGAATGCATCCACGGGTCTCTTCTCTCACAGAAGGGGCTTGCCCTCCTCTGGAAGTTGGTTCATTTTCATTTTTGGTGTCCTTTACTCACTAATGCTTTTTTTTTTTTTTTTTTTTTTTTTTACAAATTATTGATTTTGTATCTCACTCCACTTATTGTTGCAACTTCCTGACTGGAAGCTGAAGACTTTGCCTTTGGTTCCTTTTTTAACACTTACTACACAGTATTTTGTTAATAAAACTTTAAAACTTTTTATATAAAATATTTGGATAATGTATAAAATGTAAAACAGAAATTTAAAAAACTCCAAAATTCTCACCAACCAAAAAGAAACACTGTTAGTATTTCACGTATTTCTCTTTATTCTATTTCTATGCATCATTGTCTATTGTGTTGGGCATCTTCATCCCCAATTTATACACATTTATTACATGTTTTTTTTTCAATTAAATGATAAGAATTTCCCAAGGCCAAAAACCCTTAACAAAAAAATTGAGTTTACTTAACTAGTTCATCATTGGAAATTTTAATTCTTCACAATATCCACATAATTTTTACCCTTTGGGGTCCCAGCTGGTCTAAGAGATACAAACATTTTCCTTAATGGTTCAATAAGTCCATTTGATTCCCCCCACTCCAAATCCTTATGTTTGAATCTTAGAACTAGGATTATAAGCTCAAAGGATGTAACCCTTTGAAGTTTTTAAATATATATTGCTAAGTAGCTTTCCAGAAATACACATTGCCTTTAGACAAGAGATATATTATACCGTAATTTATACAATAAGCTAGTGTTTTAGATATCACACACTAAAGAATTTAGTAACCTTGTGATCAATCATAAGAGGTTTTTTCTTTCTTTTTTATTAAAAGTAATTATCTCATTCTGCCAAGCCAATGATATAGAAATTATTAAAAGAATAAAATAATGGACATTTTAAATATTTTAGTCTTATTTCCCTTGCAAAGATGCTACATTTATTCAAAAATTCATGCTTTTTTTATTTTGTGTTTCTTATACAAAATTTTTCTTTATAACCATTAATAATTAATATCTCGTAAATAAGTAATATCATTTTTCCCAAAAGTATCAAAAAATTTCAGGAAATATCCAGTTTCCTTATTAGAGGATATTCACTTTTCTTAAGGTTTCTCAAATTATTGCTTCTGGGTTGTAAACAATAGAAACACTTTATATTTTTTTTAATTTTATTTTAATTGTTGTTCAAATACAGTTTTCTGTCTTTTACTCCCATCCCAGTCCACCCACCCATCCTCCCCACCTCCCTCCTATTTCCACCCCCCCTAGTTTTTGTCCATGTGTCCTTTATACTTGTTCCTCTAAACCCTTCCCCTTTATAGTTTTAATTAAAGAGAGAAAATCATTTATGCTAACAAAATTCTTCAAATTTTTCAGTTAAATTTTAAATCGCTTTTATATAAAAAGTATATATCTTGGGTATATTACCATCCTTAGCTATCCTGATTCTTAAAATACATCATAACCACAAAAAATGGTCATAAAATTAGAGTTCAGTGTAAATAAAACCATGATTTAAATTGCTAATCAACAAAACAAACAAACAAGCATAATATAAACAAAGACACTGAATTTGAGAACAGTCTGACAGTGACCAGAGGGAGAGGGGAGGGAATTTCAGGGGAAAAGGGGAGGGGTTTACAGGAACAAATATAAAGGACTCATGGACAAAAACTATGGGGGGTGGAAATGGGAGGAAGGTGGGGAGGGCTGGGGTGGTGGGCTGGGGCGGGGTAAAAGACAGAAAACTGTACAATATCAACAATTAAAAAATACTGATTTAAAAAAAAATAAAGGCCATTTAAAACCTGTAAAAGACTTGCATTTTTCATAATTAAATACACAAATAAATTCATCACAGAGCACACTAAATACTATGAATGGTATTCGTGTCGATGGAATTGAAATACTTTTGATGCATTTTATCCCGTCATTGCTGGCGTTAGTTCAACCGCAGAGTACACAGCGATCTCACACTAACTAATTTCGTCTAAGAAGTTTGACAACAATGAAATACAAACCGAAGATCTTCCAGCAACTTACTAAACAGCTCGTTTAAGTGGTAATGCCTTCTTTTAGAAAAGAAAAAGGTCTGACTATTAATGAAAAATCAAAGGAACCTTCAACTCACCACTTCTCTCCCTCTCCCTCACCCTCACCCCCTAAAAGAATCACGAAGCATAAAGAAAAATATCCACTGTTGGGAGAGTTTATGTATGGCTGCTCCCAGAGCCCTCACAAAAATCTTCTATGTGGCACCAACTTATCACATTCACTCCCAGCACCCTGGGCATGCCATCACGCATCGGACTCATGTGGTCTGAGTGATAGGAGTTGAAGCATGACCTTAAAGCACCACGTATAACTTAAAAGTAACTATCTAGAAGTTTCCAAAGCTTACATATCATTACTATCCAAGAAACAGCACTCATGAGGAACTTGTAAATCAGAGTTCCTCTTTAGACCCAGCCGTCAGTGAGCGTGTAACTTTGGTCAACACTTAACCTCTGGTTTCGAGCTGACTCTCGTGTGTAAAATTAAGGTACCAAGCTGGAAGACCTACAGGATGCCCCTTGTTCCTCTTTAATTCTGCAACTCTAATCTTTCACATACTAATGAAATCAACTACTGGCAAATCTTAAGAGATGGAAAACACATCTCTAAAATACAAAGCTTTCCCTAGAATGTAGAATGAGATGAGAAGCAGTCATTTCCAGGTAATCAAAAGAAACCAGGAATCGTGATGCTAATTACTTATTTAAATCTGTATACATAATATAATCTAATGTAAACATAATGTAATGCAACAATACACACAGAGACACATATTTATCAGCATATATGTATCTATTTTAACCAGGTAACTCTAACTTAAAGAAAGTACCAGAATGTTTCAGGCTCTGGACCTTTCCTTAACTAGGTATCTGAAGATCCCAACCTTGTTTTTACCTTTTATAATCTTTGTGTCATAGAATACAAGGGATTTTACATATAATGGTTGACAGTCAAAAATCGCAAAAAAAAAAAATCATCATCTTGCTTTCCCTTAGGGGTCCACAAATACAAAATTACCACTACCTTTCCTATGCTGATATCTGGCTGAAGAAAGCGAAGGCAGTCTGAATAATTAGCCCAGGTTTTATTCAAACTGTGCATAAAATCCCACGTTCCATTGGGGTTACAGTGTCGGAAAGCAATGCCTGTGAAGACAGGAAGAAAAACAGTGAGATTGCTCAGGTCCCTTAGAGTTCATTACCAAAAAAAAAAAAAGGTAAATTTCTGTTCCAAATTAACCATTTCAGAAGAACCCAATACCTTTATGATTGAAGTCATAAATATAAGAAGGGCATGGGACAGCCGATATTTTCCCCACTTTTCCTCTGGGCCAACAAATGAGTCCATCCCATTCTGGAAAACAATTTCCCTCTGACAAAAAAAGAAATTTAAAAGCAAATAAACAAAAATGCAGTTAGGATCAAAGAGTAAATTCATTCAAAATACAGAATTTCAAGCCACTGCCTATAGTGAAATGTAAAACAAATTGGTAGTTTTGGAAACTAGAATGAAGTAGATAGGATGTGAATGTCCCAAAATTCATCCACTCAGCCCCCTTGGTTTGCATAAATTAAAAATATTTTAGTGATTCCAACATGAATGAGTTATAGTGATTAATATATAAGAAACATTAGAATTCACTGTGAACAACTTCTATAGTAAAATTCTTCCAACTATTATAGCTGTAGCTACATTTCATACCCTAAATTTTATTTTTAAATTGCTGTTAAAAATATGACATATGAAACAGGTTGAGCTTCACAGGTAAGCTCCAAGATTTGGGTTTGCCTTTTACTAATAACTTTAATAGTTTCTTTGCATCTAGCATTCATTTTACAAATGATTCTCATAAGCTCTCCTCTCCTCAAGACGCATCCAGGACCCTCTCACTTCGCACAACCTCCACTGCCACCTTCATGGTCCACGCCCCTCATCTGCAACATGTCTTCCTGACTCTGTGCTTGCTCTCCTTTCGTTTCTTTCTTTTTTTTTTTTTTATTATACTTGACATTCAATACTGTATTAGCTTCAGGTATATAGATGGTGTTTAGATATTTATATAATTTAGGAAGTGATCCTCTCATAAGTCTAGTACCTACTGGCACCATATACAGTGATCATAACATTATTGACTATATTCTCTATGCTGTATTTACATCCCCATGACTGTTTTGTAACTGCCAACTTGTACTTAATCCCTTCATCTTTTTCACCCAGTTCCCCCAAACCCCCCTCCCATCTGGCAACCATCAGTTTCCTCTCTGTATCCAAGTCTGTTTCTGTGTAGCTTGTTTATTTTGTTATTTAGATTCCATATATAAGTGAAATCATATGGTATTTGTCTTTCTCTATCTGACTTATCTCAAAAAGATATATTCATCCGTTCCTATATTCACTGCAGCATTACTTACAATATCCAAGATATGGAAGCAACCTCAATGTCCATCAATAGATGACTGGATAAAAAAAAAAAGATGTGGTTCCTATCTACAATGGAATATTACTTGGCCATAAGGAAGAATGAAATCTTACCATTTGTGACAGCATAGATGGATCTAGAGGGCATTATGCTAAGTGAAATAAGTCCTTTAATTTATTCTTAACACAATAGCCCCAAATCGTCCAAAGGCTTCCCATCTCCCTCTGAGCAAAAGCCAAGTCTTCACAATGTCTGAGGGCTCCGGCAGGATTACCCTCTCCCCTAGATTGCCTCCTTGACCTCAACCCCCGCCAAAGGCCTCTTTTCTCTCCTGTGAACTTAATGCCATTCCTTCGGACACCCTCCAGACTTATTCCCTTATGTCCTACAGGTTTTTACCCAAACTTCAACTTCTGATCGGACTTTCCCCTTGTGAAATTACACCCTGACACACTCCTCATCGCCTTTCCTGCTATATTTTTTACCTTCCAATATTGTGTTATCTTACTATTGTTTTCTTAAACCCCAGGGTATAAGCACCCTGAGGGGTGGTCAGTTTACTCTCATGCATTAGCCACCTGGCCCTTGACAGGGGCTGAACAAGCCTTCAGCGGGTGCCAACACTCAGTTCTCTGGGACTCCTCTCCATTGGTCATGTACTGACCTTCCAAAAAGAGAGCATATCCGCCATGTCATACCCTGACTTCCCAAACAGAGACCGCTCCTGACAAGTGCTGCTTTCGTTTCCTGGTACGACCTTCACAAATTACCACAATTTATTACTTCACTATTTTGTCAGTCAGAAGTCCAGCAAGCATGGCTAGATCTCTGCTTCTAGACCCACAAGGCCAAAATCAAGGTCTGGGCAGGGCTGTGTTCCCTTCTGGAGGCTCTGACAGAGAACTTGTCTCCTTACTCATTCCAAATGTTAGCAGAACTAGTTCCCTGTAGCTGTAGGACTGAGGTCCCCATTTCCTTGCTGCCTGTCACCTGAGGGCTGTTTCCAATTTCTAGAAGCTACTTGCATTTCTTAGCTCAAGACCCCTTTCCTCCATCTTTAAAGTCAACAAAGCAGGTTGAATCCCTGTCGCATTTTGAATCTCTCTTTCTCTTTCCTTTTCTGTGACTCTCCTGCCTTTTTCAACAACTTTTCAGGGCCCGTGTGATCACACTGCGCCCATCCAAGTAATCCAGGATGATCTACTTCTTTTAAGTCCCGTAACCTCAACTCCGTCTGCAGTGCCCCTTTATCATGTAACAGGACATACACAGGCATAACACCAGATACTAGGGAGTGGACATCTTTGGGACGGTCGTTGTTTTGTTAGTACAGGTACTATCCATTACAGCTCTTTCAATTTTTTAGTTACCAATTACACTAACTGTGGGTGATGTTTTTTTCATTCTCACTAATGTTCATTACCTCAAGTTGTTTGTTCAGTTTTGAATACTCCCACAAACACAGATCTCTGCAGAACAGAATTCACCATAAATCTGAAATTCACTTCTTAGTGACCACCATATCACACAGAAGTAAATATTTGATTTGCTTTGTGCCTTGCTGAGACAATTTTAAAAAAAGAAAGAAAATGTCTTCCTCCACCCACACTGTTCTTACGGAAGAGAACCTATTCCCGGAAACAGCCACACTTTGTTCACATAACAAAAGCCTGGGCTTTACATTCCACAAGCAACCAGGAACTCCTCACACTGGCTCCTGCCTCTGAAGCACAGCTCACCCGCCTCTCCACCCTTACCGGCTTTTTGCCTGGTTGTTTTCTTTCCTGTCTAAACACAGTAGAATGAATCGAACTCTCCCATCAACTTTGCACTAGACACTCTTCTCTATCTTGATAGCATTCCAGATGGTTTCCCAGCCATCACTTTGTCTTTAACAAGCCATACATCCTTGCTCATCTGCGCTGCCCAGTCCTTTACCAGGTAGACATCCATTGTGCAGTCTACACAAATTGAAGCCGAACACACACTCCTGTGTTCTTGTAACTAGCTGTCCCTTTAAAATGTATGCAGCAATGTCATGTGAGGCATCCTGGCCAGAGTTGGTCATGTGATGGAATAAGGTCTTCAGATAAGACTGAAATGCAATGACCAATTTATTCTATAGTTATGTGGTCTTTAAACTGCTGTGGAGAAAAATCTCTGATTTTTCTTCATGTTTGGAAAAGGACAGTTTCGAGTTCCCTACAGGATACCATTCCACACACATACATACACAGACATAACCCCCCAAATCCAGAAAACCAATACTCCCCAAAATGAGATTTCTATACACCATGTTCACCTCTCTGGTGGCTCTCTGACAAAGACGATGATAAATATTCTCAAAAGTGTGAAAAGCTTGAGGAAGCCATGACCTCACTGGTAATACAGAGATCTGAATTAACATCTACTCTTTGATAATTATCTCACATCTTACATGAGTGAATACTTTCATTGTTCAGTAAGAAACTAATTAATTGCCTGATGACTCTCTAATCTCCCTTTATAAATTAGTACCATTAGTCATGTTTCCTGTTCTCTTTTGTGTATGACAGGACAAACTAGTATCAGTGAAGTTTGCTAACCAATGATATTTTTCACAGGACAATCTAAAATTTCAAGACTGATTTACTCTCTTTCCAGTTCTCCAGTTACCTCTGACACAGTGTAACCATACATTTGTGAGTGGAGCCAGGGTCAATAACATTTTGGTTTGTGTTTTTAAACGCTTGAATAGTTTTATACCTGGGTATTTGCATTTACATTTCTTTATTCTTTCTTTCATAGATGCGAAGGAAATTTTTATTTTTTATCACAAATTTTTTATAAACAAAACAGAGAATAATATATATCCTTCATCTAGAACTGACACTTATAGCATAAGAGCTCACTCCTCAATATTTTAATATGCATCTCTTGATTTTAGAAAAAATTGAAAATGAGAATAACTTCCGGCCAAGATGGAGGCATAGGCGGACACACTGTGCCTCCTCTCACAACCAAAATTAAGGACAACAAATATTTAGAAACAAGAAAACAACCAGAACTTATAGAAAATTGAACTGTACGGAAGTCCAACAACCATTCATCCAGACCGGTAAGAGGGGCGGAGTCGCGGTAGGAAAAAGTGGAGGTGCGGACCCAGGAACGCAAGTAGCAGTGGCTCGCAGTTCCCAGGTGCATGGGCGGTGGCTGGCAGTCCTGGGGCGCCCAGGCGGCAGCTGGCGGACCCCGGGCACAGGGGGCAACTGTGCAGATCCAGTGAGGACACACAAGGCAGCTGGCTGACCAGGGGGTCCCACATTCGTGCACGCAGACGGTCCAGGCAGAGGGGAAGTGGCGGAAGGGACTGAATCCAGGAGAGAGCGGAGCAGGCGCCATTGTTCCCTCTCAGACCCCGCCCCCACATAAGCGTCACAACCCAGCGACTGGGCTGCCCCACACTGGGGAGCGCCTGAGGCTCCACCCCTCACTACGTAACAGCACGCACGCGTGCGCAGATAATCCAGGTGAAGGGGAAGCAGCGGAAGGGACCGGAGTCCAGAAGAGAGCGGAACAGGCGCCATTCTTCCCTCTCGGACCCCGCCCCCACCTAAAGCGTCACAACCCAGCGACTGGGCTGCTAAGGCTCCACCCCTCATACGTAATAGCTGCGACCAGACTAAAACCAAAACAAAACAAAACAAAAAACCCCACCAAAAATGGCTCAAACCGGAGAAAAAATGAAAACGCCGGAGTCAATTCCTCTAAGCAGTGAAGAGATAGCCAACCTATCAGATGCACAGTTCAAAGCACTGGTCATCAAAATGCTCACAGAATTGGTTGATTTTGCTCACAAACTAGATGAAAAAATGCAGGCTACAATACGTGAAATGAAGGAAGATGCATGGGGAACCGATAGAGATGGAAGGAAAACTGGGACTCAAATCAATGGAGTGGACCAGAAGGAAGAAATTAACAACCAAACAGAAAACGAGGAAGAAACAGGAATTCAAAAAAATGAGGAGAGGCTTAGGAACCTCCAGGACATCGTTAAACGTCCCAACATCCGAATTATAGGGGTCCCAGAAGGGGAAGAAGAGCAACAAGTAGAAAACTTATTTCAACAAATAATAAAGGAGAACTTCCCCAATCTGGCAAAGGAAATAGACTACCAGGACGTCCAGGAAGCTCAGAGAGTCCCAAAGAAGTTGGACCCAAGGAGGAACACATCAAGGCACATCGTAATTACATTAGCCGAGATTAAAATGAAGCAGAGAATTCTAGAAGCAGCAAGGGATAAGGGGACAGTCACCTACAAAGGAGTTCCCATCAGACTGTCAGCTGATTTCTCAAAAGAGACCTTACAGGCAAGAAGGGGCTGGAAAGAAATATTTGAAATCTTGAAAAGCAGGGACCTACATCCAAAATTGCTCTTTCCAGCAAAGCTGTCATTTAGAATGGAAGGACAGATAAAGCACTTCTCAGATAAGGTCAAGTTCAAGGAGTTCATCATCACCAAGCTTTTATTATATGAAATGTTAAAGGGACTTAGAAAAAGAAGATCAAAAATATGACAGTGAAAAGACAGCAAACTCACAGCTATTAAGAACCACACCTAAAACAAAAGCAAACTAAGCAAACAGCTAGAACAGGAACAGAACCACAGAAATGGAGATCATATGGAGGGTTAGCAACAGGGGCGTGGGAGGGGGGGGGGAAGGTACAGAGAATGAGTAGCATAGATAGTGGGTAGAAAATAGACAGGGGGAGGGCAAGAATAGTATGGGAAATGTAGAAGCTAAAGAACTTATGACACAAGGACATGAACTAAAGGGGTGAATGTGGGTGGGAGAGGGTGTGCAGGGTGGGGGGAATGATGGGGGAGAAATGGGACAACTGTAATAGCATAATCAATAAAATATATTTAAAAAAAAATTGAAAATGAAAATTTCTTAAGTTAGCTAGTGAATTCAAAATGTCATTCTACATCTTTACATACAAAGGGAAGAAACTTAAAGTCAATTTACATATAATTAGACATTTTTTGTTCACTAGATTTAATGCAATCCTATTTGTATGGAGAAAGATCTCAAAGAAAGTTCCTTTTCTCCTTCAATATTTATCCACGCACTTGTTTCACATGTCCCACACCTTTAGATGTTACACAAATTTACATCCAGATCATCTGTTCTTTTTATGTGCAACTCTGCAGTGTGTCGCTGAGTCACACTCACTTGCCTTCACCTGCCCTGTTCCCTGTGCCTGGAATGTCTTTTCCTTCCTCCTCTACACCTCTCCTTCCCCCAGGAAGCCTTCTCTAACCCCTCTGCAATGCATTGAGCTGCCTTTTCCATAGTCGTGATGCCTCTGTTGTTAGTAACATCCTACTGAAAAGTATCAGTCTCGCTAACTATGTCATAATCTCCGTGGGGCAAAGACAGAATTGGATTCATGTTTTCTAGTGCTTAGTACAGAAGCGACACACTGGGGACACATAGTATATTTGACAAATGTGAAAAGGACACTGAAGATGATAATGTTGGACTAAGTAACCCCTAAGATATCTTCCAGCTCAAATGTCCTGAGATTGCACAGAAAAGAGTTCATTCATCTCTCCGTAGATAATAATCCTTATACATTCCTCATGGGGCGGTGCTCCTTCCATGGGCTTTACAGGTAGCACAGCTGATGGCTCTCTTTGACACTGTTAGTCTGGGCATTCTGACAGCTGCTTCCCAGTGCAAGATATCAGCCAAGGCTAAAATAATATAAAGACCTTCTTTCTTAAAATGTGACTTAGCTGGTATTCATTACAAGAATAAATCTGGAGCCAGAAATTATTCTATAGGGTCAGCAAGCACTGCATCGGAGGCTTTTCTAGGTTAATCACTGAAAGAATTAAACAAAATATATATCTCACAAACTAACAGAGGGAGGAAGGATGAACCGAGAAATAAGTCTCAATTCAAAAGAACCCAAAAGAAGGTGAGGTGAATAGTGGAAGGAAGGAAAAAGTGGTGAAATGAAAAGCCCAAATAAGATTAATTAAATAGAAGAATTAAATTTAGGTACTGTATATTAATAAATGTGATTAATGTAATTGGACTGAATACTTCAGTTAATAGACAAAGATCATCAGAATAGATAACAAGGAATCCACATGTGTCTTGTTTACAAAAGACACTACCAAAACATAAATATACAGAAAAGTTTAGGAAAAGAATAGGAAAATGTTGTGGACCGTTCAGCCTGGTTTCAGGAGTTGTAACCCTCACCCCATGGTGGGCTGTGTAAGAGCCCAAGGGACCCACTTCATCTGGGTCTGTTCTGTCACAAGGATGTGACCTACTAAGGAGACAAAGCTTATTTCCCTGGCAGGAGCACTGCTTCTGCCTCACCCATCTCTGGCCCCATTGCTTGGTTGGCAGTCAATGACAGGTAAGACTCTTCATGGAAGGGGCAACCTAAGCCAGACGCAACCACTTGGGAGGCCTCATGGAAGGACTGGGGGGGGGGGGGGTTGCAGCAAAGGGATGTGATGGACCCTCACCCCCCGGCTATTTTGACATAGCCCAAGTCCTCATTTCCATCTGGGAGATGTCTCCTGCTTCCTAATTGCCTGAAAGCCTGAAACTGTGGGGGTGAGTGGTGCAGCCCTGTGCTGGCCAGGATGGCTCCCTGGGTGATCGGCATAAGAAAGAATTCCTAAAGTCCTATGAAACCTGCTTTGCTAAAAGTGCTCTCCGTTAGGTGATAAGTGTCCCAGGAGGAAATGAGTATGTCTCCCAAAGTTTGGCAACCCCCTTTCCTGACAAACACAGGCTCAGATTAAGCCCTCGGATTTCTTCGACATGTTAAACTTGTATTCCAGTGTATTGGAGCCCAATAAAAGCCTAGTGAGGATGGGGCTCTGGGTCATTCTCCTCTGAGAGTTTGTCCACCTCTCCTCCCCAAGCAGAAGATGCCTTGGTAGTTTTTATTTTCATCCGTGATGGAGGAATGGGGCTCTGCGGGTGGAGCCCCCCCACATCTGGCACCCAGGACAGGGTCCCCCGCAGGAAAAGATAGGGAGTTGTTTAATGGACATAAAGTATCAATTTTTGCAAGATTGGTTGTACCACAATGTGAAAACATGTAACACTACTGAAACGTATACTAAAAATGTTTAAGAATGGTAAATTTAATGTTATGTGTATTTTATAATTAGTGACATTTCTAAAGGATGGAAGAAGATATGCAATACCTGTCAAGAGAGAAGGAAACAAATTTTCTTTGTTAAATAATTTTCTTTGTACAATAATTTTATATTATTTAATATTTAAAGCAAAAGTCCACTAGAGATAAAGAGGGCAGTTTCATATCAATGAAAGGTGTAATTTACCAGGAAATAGAACATTTCTAAACTTGTATATACCTAATATTTTCAAAATGTGTGAAGCAAAAACTTCACCATTACAGTGGGAGATTTTAAGACATAAACCTCAGACAAGAATAGGCCAAGCAGATGAAAATCATTATGGATACGGAATACATGAACAATACGACCAATAACCTTAACCTGGTGGACACTGTAAGTCAGTGGACTCAGAGAATCACATTCCTTTAAAGACCACATGGAACATTTACTAAAATTGACCACAATATAAGCCAGTAAGTCACAACACATTGTTAAGAATCGGTATCATGCAGAACACATTCTTTGATAATAACCAACTGAGAACTCATCACAAAACTTTTGTAATATTTGGAGACTAGAACCAAGCAGATATCAAACTACATATTTTATTACAGGACATAGTTTTAAGGACATCACCTGCTGCATTCAGATTGTTGGGAATTTAGGGAGCTCAGTAAATAGTAGTTCCCTTCCCAGCTGAATTTGCAACTATCTGAGAAACTACATAAGGAGTCAGACAGACGAAGATTAAATAATCACTTCAAGGAAAAGGTTTTTTGGAGAACATGACTTAGGTACATATAGAAGGGCTTGCTTATTTGCTCCTCTGGATTTTACATCCTACCCAAAACTACGGGCCACGCCCACAGGGACAGAGCCCACCCCTCCAAGCTTCCCGCGTGATCGCGGATAAACCAGCACACTTGCTCCCTGCAGGCAGGCAGATCCCAAAAAGAGGCCAGAGGCACAGGCTGGTGTGCACAGGTGTTGTTCCCAAACTCACGACTCAAGCAAGTTACTCCTGCCATAGGGAGGGAAGAGCTAGCGGGTTAAAGACATGAAAGGAGCCTTACTCCACACGGAAACAAATGACTAATGGGGCTCTCCCAATACGAAATAAGGAGGGAAATCTGCAGTCTCAGTGCAGATGGGGGTAGGGCCGCAAGGAGGACACGGTTTACTCAGCAACGTTACCTCCTTCCTGGAGCTGCGCTGTGATGTTGAGTTCACACTGCACTTTGGCTTTCAGCACAAGGACGATCTGCTCTTCTATAGTGATGGTGCCATCGGAATCCAGCTGTGGAAACGAGCGCAACATGAACAGCGAGACACACTCTCACAACACTCTTTAAAGCCATCTATACACTTGAGCGGTTTTCCCTTCTAATTTAATTGAAAATTAAAGTTTTGATATCAAGCTATCTGAAATAGTCCTTTGTCTGAATCAAAATTCAAAATCCATCAATGTATAAGGTATTAGGGTAATCTTACCTAGTTTGCCTAAAGAAAAAATTTCCCCACACTAGAAATTTTTAATATTATTAAGTAATTATATTAGACATAATATAATTGGAAAAATAATAAACAGATGGGAAATTTCCTAGAATGTTATGGAGACCTGATATTTTATTTATTCTCTTGCAATATGTCTGTTATAGCACACAGAAAGAGAATGGATGAGAAGACTAAATTTAGCCGTACTGGAGAATTACTGTGAAACCTTGGGCAAATCACTCAACCTCTTTAGGTTCATCATAGACCTAAACATTCGCTTGGCCCAGGAATCAGAGAAGTTAAAGGAGGACCCAGGGAAGGGAGAGCAGTTGCAGGTCTGCCTACAGCCCCTCTCTAATGAGATGAGCCCACAGATAAGGAATGTCTTGTGTGATACCAAGGTGCCAACCTTGACCTTCTGGTGTAAAAAAACAAAACTGTTGCTACTTCATCTCTGCCCTCCAACACTTGCGAAAAATTGCCTCTCGTGGCTCGCCCTCACCAGAAACATAAAGGGAAAGGGATCCCTGGGAGTATAGTCTACCACAGCCAAATTTACACATTACAAAGCCACCAAAATCCACCTCTGTCAAACTGGCACCATACAGAGCTCTTTAAACCACTTAGTTTGCAAAACATTCGATAACAAAGTCATGCTTCTATCCAACATCATGCAATTTATTTTGTACCAAAAGTGATTCCAGAGGAATAGAACTTTAAGGCAGGAAAAATCTGTACTTGTCACCTAAGGTAGTACAGCAAATTAATCCAAAACTTTGTGTCTTAAAACAATAAACATTAATTGTCTCACAGCTTGGAGAAGCTTAGCTGGGTGGTTCCGTTTCAGAGTCTCTTCTTAGGAGATTGCAGTCAAGACATTAGCCGTAGCTGTCATCATCTGAAGACTCGCCCAGGACTAGAGGACCCAGTTCCACATGGTTATTGATGGGGGGACTCAGGTCCTCACCACATGGTTCTCTCTGTCTGCGTGCTTGAGTATCCTTACAGCATGTCAACTGGCTTCCCACAGAGCAAGTGACTCCAGAAAGAAAGCAAGGAAACAACAAGCTTTTTGTGATCTCATCTCAGATGTCACTCGTGATCAGTCCCATCATATGCTTTTTGTTAAAAGTGAGTTGCCAACTGTCACTCAAGGAGAGAGAAATTAATCTCTACCTCTTAAAGGGAAGTATCAAAAACTTTGTAAGTATATTCTGAAACAACCACAATTTTCTGCAAGTGATAATCTATTTTCTAGAAAAAGGATGCTGAGTGTTCTGTGTTCTGTAGGTTTATTAATGGTACCGGGGCCCAGAGCATTGCAGGTCTGTTTCAGTTAGGGACTTAGAGATTCTTACATCCAACGAGATGACAAAAACTATCAGTTTATGTAAGTGACAAACTCCCTATAATCCTTTGTCAATCCCAAATCTTTCATTTCACCTGCAAATACACTTACTCTCGAGAAACATTATTTAAAGAAAGTGGAAAATAAGCCTTTTTATATGTATTTAAAATTGTGCTTATAATAAGACATTATGGACTGAACCTAGAAATTTAAAGATATTTATATCACTAGACATAAAAAAAGAACAATTACAGATTATTAATCATTATGACACAACTATTTTAAATGACACAAAATGGTAGACTGACAGGTTAAACTGAAATGAAGTTTACAGAAAAAATATCTGTCATAAGAACTAGTTTTAGTGACAAAAAATGTGTTATTCCTGAAAATTACGAGTTTATTATTTTCTAATACTGATATATTTATAATATAAAGAGTAGCTCAATAAATAATCAGGGATAGTTTTGGAGATTACTAGATAATATTCATAGCTCAATGCCCACATATATTTTAATAATTTTTTTCATGATAAAAGATAATAATCAAAAACTAATTGGGGGAGCGTGTTGGCTTGCACAACAGAATTTACAGCTACATATAAGGCTAACGCAATGCAGACTCTGAGTTATAAGCAGCCAAACGAAAAGCGAACCATAAAATCTCACATATCACAAAGGGAGAATAAAATAAAAACACACGAGTCATCTGAGTAGGCCTGGAAGGAAAATTGACTTCCTCATTCATTCTCCAGAAAGTCAGGAAATATTCAAGTTGTTTCTTTTTCCTGACTTTTTTTTTCCAGCTCAATAGTTAATTTCTTTGACTTAAATCCTAGAAAATACTGGGTAAGCTGTGACCAAATTTCAGAACTATAAATCTGATTCAGAAGAGTTTGACCTCAATATCAAATACCAATATTTCAAATCACTCCTCATACCATTTTTACTTGAGCAGATACATTTTTGTGTTCTCTTGTGCATATGTGGCCCTTATACTGGGATAATCCTTTCAGAAACTAAGCATTTTGTAAACCACAGCTTCTAAACATACTTTATTCTAAAAAATGTAGCCAGTTTAATCCAGGAGCAAATTTTTTTTTTTAACTTTTTTTCCTTTCTTTTTTTTTTTTTAAATTAATTAATTTATTTATTTATCTTTAGAGGGGAAGGGTAGGAGAGAGGGAGAGGGAGAGAAATATCAATGTATGGTTGCCTCTTGTGTGTCCCATGCTGGGAACTGGCCTGCAACCCAGGCATGTGCCCTGACTGGGAATCGAACCGCGATCCTTTGATTCGAAGGCCCGCGCTCAATCCACTGAGCTACACCAGCCAGGGCTTCCAGGAGCAAATTTGATTAAGATGTACTAGTTCATGATCTGTTAAATTGATCTTAAGTCATTTCAAGTGAGAGTAAGAAAATGCTTATTACATCTTTTATATTGTTTTCCCTCCTCCTTTGTTACAGATACAAGCGTTCTTCACTGTAGACATTAAAATCATAGTTCATTTAAAACAGAAAAACACTTTTCATCCTCAATATCTACTTCAAAGTTTCATAGCCAATTTCTACTTCAATGTTTCATATTCTGTTATTCCGAAAGCAATAATTGCATCCAAAACAAATTGTACTTTTAGGAAAATAGATGTTAGCAATTTTTCATGGGCAAGTGATCATTTACAATATGAAATAAAGTGTTAAATTTCAATTTGTCACATAACTTGATTGCTAAAAGAAGCCCTAATTTGATGATGTGCATCTTATTGAAAGTACCTAATGTTGCCATTATAGACACGAGTTGTTAATGTTGGAGTATCAATCCTTATAATTACAACATTCATATTTATTCCATTTTAAAGTCAACATGAGTCTATAAATTAGATGCATTTTAAAAGAAGTATTCTAGAACATCTACTTCTGGTGTGATGGAGTAGACATATTTCCTCTATTCTTCCCATTAATTATAACTAAAAACTCTGGACATTATCTATAAAACGAACATAAGATGATTCTGAAAAGTAGAACGCAGAAAGCAGACCAGGTAGGGACCTCAGATCCTGAAGAATAATACAAGAGGAAATTCTCTGGGTTTTCTTTTAGTCTCATATATTCCTAGCTTGGATTAGAAACTGACAACTCTAAAACACCAACAGGCACTGGCCAAAAAAAAAAAAAAAAAGTGTCCAAAAAAAACACCCCCACAAAACAAAACACCCCTGCTCTCTACGGCAAAGAAAGGAAAGAGGCGGTCTGACAAGGCAGAAAACTTTTAGACAATAACAGCTCGACCCAAAAACCACAGAAAAAAAACACAGTCCAACCACCATCCACATCAGCAAAGGCCAAGTGTGTGGAGGTTTAAGGAGGTGCCCCTGCCCCCTCACCAGAGTAGTTTCAGAGCTAAGTAGAGAGCCAGGACGTCCACCCGCACAGGTCTGTAACAAGGCCACTCACTGTCCTCCCACCCCAGGTGCCAGTGGGGACCATGTGCAGACCCTGTGGGGAGCCTGGACTTCCACCCCAACCTGGCAGTAACAGGGTATCCCTCCATCTCCCCGCTGGGGTGGTGTCAGAGAAGACCTAGTGAGAGTCAGCCTAGCAGCCCCGAGTCCATCCCACTGTGGTGTGGTGGGAATACATGAGAGCAGAACTCACACCGTCAGTCCTCAGTGACAAGGAGTTCCTCCCCTTGGCTGTCAATGGCAGCTGGCTGGGGCACCTAAACTTCTACCTCCTCTGAGAAGTGACAAGGTAAAATTTCTCAGCACATGAATGCAAATGCACAGGTAAAGCTGACTTCAGAAGAATGAGAGAATGTAAAATTTATGAGAGCAAGGATTTAGGGGTTTGCATTTTTTTTTCCAGTGTATCCTTACTCTACCAATTACTAGTCTTTGCCACACAGTTGCTGAGGAATAGAATGGATGTTGGAGAGGCATAAAAATGCTTGATCTTCTTCATAAGGAGGTTGCGAGGACTGAAGAAAATAATGCAAAGGCCTGATGAAGGGCCTTTATAGAGTGAACACTGTAGAAGCACTAACTATTACCACTGCTATTATCACCAAGTCTATACTTTTATCACTTTCTAAATATACAATATTTGATCAAAATGAACTACTGAGGCAAAAAAAAAAAAATGCTGAACATGAGAAACCTTGGGCAGAGATCAGGCAGGCCTCTCCTGTCCCCAGGTGACGATCTACCATGGACACCATACACAGACGGAAGCCAGAGGCAGATTGGACGCATTAGAAAGAAGGAAAATGAATAGATACTGCAGAGGGGGAGATGAAAGTCAAGAACAGAGGCAAGGAACGCATCTCTGCTTACCGGCAACCTGTCCCTTCCATAGTGAAAGCTTCTTGGAAGATGGAGCCTGCACAATGAACACAATACTTAGCAGTCCAGTGCGATTTTACTCCCTTGAAAATGAAGATACCTCTGGAGGAAGAATTTTAATTGAAGTATATCTGCTTACATTCACAGAAATGACAACTTCTACTCATTCCACAGTGTTTGTGCTGGTTTAGCAGCAGGGACTGCTGTGCATATTTATTCTACAAGTATTTGTTGAGGCCATCCATGGGGAAGGCACTATCCACAGGCACTGTGTATGTGGCCCTGGGGGAGGACAATATGGCTCTCAGGCACTTAGTCCACGCTCACCATGAGTGGTGCAAAAAACACAACAGGCTCAGAAACAAAATGCAGTTACCAATATGATACCAACCTCATGGAAATAAAAGACTGCTGTACCTTCCAGATGGACTTCAAAAGGCATTTTTGAGACTATAGGAAAGCCCCATATGTCTACTCAAGGTTTCATCTAATTCTCAGATGTCTCTAATATATCTCTACATTCAATTAATCAACACGAACATTGTGCTTAAGTTTTGCTTCCATGTGTATAGGCCCATACCACACTGAACACACCCAGTCTCATCTGATCTCGGAAGTTTGTCTCACATGACTATCGAAAGCTTCTGGATGTTGTGCCTTACAGACGTTAGTCATCTAGGAACTGAGATGCCAGAATACACGGTGAGAGAAGTTCCACCTAGATACTTATTCCAGGCACGAGTGCCCTTCTGAAGGCAGAGTCTCCGGTGGGGCAGGCAGAAGGCTATGCAAGCTGACACGTAGTCCATGCCCACAGCCTTGGGTGAAATGCATTGTTAACCACAATCTTAATCTCAAAAATGTCTTTAAAAATAACTGAAAAACTTTTTCTCATAGAAAACAGAGCTAGCCTGATTATATAAGTAGGAAAATGACAAGTAGTACAAATTAGTCTCATTTAGGAAATTTCAGCCAGTTTGCAATTCAATGTAAAGGGTTTCAATAAGGAAAGGCAGAAGTATGCCTTCAGGCACTTTCATTATATGTATAAGATAGTTCCAGTCTTGTTGCAAAAATATCCGGCCAAAGAGTATTAAACAACATTTTTGTCTGCAAGATATTTTAATTTTTTATCAATCTGTATCTTATTATTAACAAGAGTATTTGATTTATTTGCTAATTCAAGTAGCAATACATTATAGCTCTTCTACCTATAATCACACAAACATCAATATTTAATGAACATCTATTGGGTACCACATGCTGTAGAAAAATTACTACAGAATCAGTTGTGTTTTTTCAACTAGCCCAGTACCTGTGGCAGAAGTTCAATACAACTAATATGACATTTTTGAAAGAAATAACATACTTACGACTTTAAAATAAATATCATACACACTGTCATTCAAAACTCTTATTCTAGCCTACATGTAACAACTTAACAAAATTAGCAATGATGTGACATCTGTTAAAAACCTAGAGCAAATATCATATTTAATAATTAATCTTTAGCAATCCTATTGAAATAGTAAACAAGATAAGATGTCTGCAATAATAACTACCATTCAACATTATACTGGGAGTTCTAGCTAATTCAATACAATAAGATAAAATGAAAAGAGAAAGCAGAGACAGATACTGGAGAGAACTGTTACTGTTCAAGAATAAACTTGGTAGTTATGAATCAATCAATAAAAATAATAGAGATCACCTCTACCAGCCGTAATTAGAAAATGTAATAGAAATTGTGATGATGATGATGATGATGACAAGGAGGAGGACAATGACAACAATGACGGCCAACACTTGCGGTAAAGCAAACTCTGGGACAGGCACTATGTTACATGCTTCTCCTGCAGATTGCACGTAATCCGCACACCGACACGGTGAATGTGACGTTAGTTCATCGCTGTTCTGTAAATGAAGAAACCGAGTTTCTGAGATGTTAAGTAAGGACTAAAAGAGTAGGAAACCAATTCCAAATTCTGTTTCTGATAAAGTCCATAACCTTAACCATTTTGCATAGTAACCTCTCCCTCCAGAAAGCTATGGTTTACTTTGTTTGAGAGTCAGCCAATGGAATGATGGCTGAGCTCAACCCTTAGCCTGCCTGCCTGTCAGTTATGAGCTAAGAACCCGCTGGAAACACAGACTCTCTCAGAGGCATGCTCTGCCAGCTGCGCTCGTCTCTCTATCTTCACGACCAGATGCAGCTTCCATTGCATCATCTGTACCCATGGCGGCCATCTCTGCCCTTTAGAACAGAATGGCCTTATTAAAATTAAAACTTGAGTAAACGATTAGAGATGAGTTCCAAGTGGGATCAAAGAGGATGAACTTTCATGGAATGAACGGAATAAAAACCAGCTTATTCAAACACTGATGGAGAACCTGCCACCCAAAGGCACCACGCTCATTGTCACAGGGAGTTCCAAATCGTTTACTAGCCCCTTTGCCCTGTGGATTTACAATCCAGAGGTAATATTACAGAAAACCATCCACAGGCTCTTTTCCAATCAAGTTGACTGGCCCTTTTAATACAATTATACTCTCCCTGAGAATATAATTCACACATGTGGCTTCAGGTACTCCCTGCAAAGTAATGATGCCAAATCCAAGGCTTTTCTCAAGTTCGATAATCCAATATCCAACCTCCTATTAAATGTATCACAGGCTCCTCACCCTCAGCCCACCTAGAAATTTTACTCTTCAGACTGGCCCTGACCAATCCTCCTTCAGCTGAATATACCTTCTGTCTCTGGATTCCATCTGCCTTGTTGCATCTCCATCTGTGCAAGGACACACCAGTGACCGTCAGGACGGCTGCACTGCCTTCGGGTCAATTGCTCTGTCTCCAGATGACTTCTTCAATGGGGCAAATAGGCTTTAATCAAGGACTCATATTAATAAATGTAAAGTTAAAACCTCTATTAGTGCTATGAATAAAATATCTAATAGGCTCCACAGGAGAAACCACAAGTAGAAGAAAGAGTGTTGCAGGCAGACAGAACAGCCTTGCAAAACTCATACACACACCCCCCATTTAAAAGCCTTCAGTGGCTCCCAATCATGTTCAGATGTCATCTCACTCTATTAATAATAATCATTCCATTAAAAAGTCCTTCATTAATTGGCTATCGGAACAAGAGAAAAGAGCTGATATTTTCATTATCAGATACCTTAAGGCTTTTATCTGCTTTGTATACTTTTTTTTCAATTACAGTTTGTTTTTATATTTTTAAATTCAGTACTCTCTCACATTCTCTGAGATAAATGAGATTATTTTCCCCATTTTAGAATGGAGGAAATGGAGACACAAAGAGGTGAAATGAATTGCCTGGAGTCACATTGCCATTAAAAAATTTAAAGAGCAGCTCAGAGGAGACAAAAACAGAGGGGAAAGAAAGGAGACGATTTCTAACAGATGGCAAAACCAACTGAAGCTCAAGATAGGAAATTAAGTGGAATGCGTGAATGTTAGTTGAAAATGCTCTAATTTTCCTCACAATGAATTGAGAAAGTTCTGAGGAAATGAGACCTACTCTCTATATGTTGCCAAGAAAAAGCCACATGTGGTTCCCATCCAATCTTGCTGCTCCTGCATCCCTGGGGCTGAAGGGACCACCCACAATTAGTGCAGTCACCAAGAAAGCCACCCCCTCAGGGGTACCAGGTCTCCCCATAATTAAAAGACAAATGGAAACAGTCCTGGCTGAAGGACAAACCAGCCATCAGATCTTCGACTACAACAGCACTCATGGGAATAGGCACGACATAGAGCTAATCAGCAGTAAGTTTCATTTTCTTGTACTGAGGGTAGTCCCCTAGCTCACCATCTCGGAGAAACTGCCTATGTCCTAGTTATGTCCTCTTTTCAAATCTACCAATAATGGCTTGTTGGTAATTCCATCTACTATCACCGTAATTCCCAAATAACACAAGAGATTGAGAAAGAGAGTGCAGGTTTACTTGCTTTATTTATTTGTCTACCCACTTTTATCACTATACTCCACTCCTACTTATCAGCCTTCCCATATCCAACCATTTATATGAAATACCTATACACATATACCTCTCATCTGAACATGTTTATGTGCATGTATTTTAATGTACATAAATGGTTTTGTATCACACATCCCATCTGTTTGTGCCATACTATATCCTGTTTTAAAGATCTTATTCACGCTGCTTTGTGCACATTGAATCAATTGCTTTTTATTGTCCTCAGCTCTCTTAACACCAGAGAACTATTGCAATAATCATTATGGGCTTGTGTCACCAAGACATTCCTCAGGATCGATCCCCAGGGGTGGATACTGCTGAGAGGGAGGCACGTGCATACGTAATTCAGCTAAGCAGTGCCCACCTGACCCCCATAATGAGGCACCCATCTGAGGGTGGGCTCCAGAACAGAAGCCAGAGTGCGAATCATGACTCTTTAGCTGTGGGACTTGAGAACATTATCTAAAGTCTCCTGGGCCCCCTTTCTCATGTATAAAATGTGCCTATCTCATAAAGTTACTATGAGAATTAAATGGCATAATAATAGATGAAAATGCTTAGCACAGAATTTGGCACATGTTAAGTAACTGACTATCAGTTTTTTCCCACCCTATTTAAGAGATTTTGGATTTTCCAGTAGACTATGAATCTTCACACAGGAAGGTCAGTAGAACTCATCCTCTTCCACACACAGAATGAGAATAGAGAGGTCAAGTTTAACACTCAGGGAGGCTGAAGAAGAATGTGCACTCAGCTTTCTGGGTTCCCAGGATAGTGCACCCCTTCCCCTGCATGGGAATGTCCATGGCAGTGCTGGGATTCCACTCAGGCAAAAATGAGGAATAACTAGAAAAAACAAAACCTGCTGTGAGTGTCTGCTCACACCTGGTCCTCTGTGGAACTTACTGTTTCCACTCAGTGTGTCATTAGCTTCTGGGAGTTGTTCCTAGCTGTGCGGATTGATTTGTACTCACTTCCCTGCACACACACTGTCTGAGAGTAACACGATCTGCTGCCATGGAGCCTGGAGAAGGTGACCGAGTCACGTGGGGTCAGCCCAGCAAAGCCAATGTTGCTCCTTGATAATTCTGTAAGGGAGGCAGCCATGGAGGTTACCAAGGAGATGGTCCTTCAAGAAAGACCAGCCATTGGTCTGTTAGGAGTCAGTTGGCTGCCAGCCTCCAGCTGCACTGCTTTCAAACATCTGTCTGAGCCCTGCAGCCAAGGCTGTGATCTTACAAACAACCCCAGCCGATGACTGAACACAACGGGAGTGCTAGGGCCTGGCCATTTTATCACCACATGGGACTCCTCTGATGGACAAACTGTCCCAGAGCTCTCCATGGGGCTGGCCAGAACTTTGCCAGATTTGCACCCTGGTCTGAGGCTCCCCCTATCTAATCCTGCCTCTGTACCCTTTTATCTCTCACAGGCATTAGCCCCCAATATACCCACTGCAGCCCTAATTCCAACTCAGAGTCTCTTTTAGGAGGAACCACCGGCACGGTGAAGAAAATACTACACATATTCATATTGTGGTCCTCATTACCATGTGGTACCTTACGTGAGGAAATATATTGCTGGATTCTATAATGATGCCTGATGCATGAATGAATGAGTTTTGAACTGTGCATTGAGTCAAAGGCGACATCTTTGCCAACAAAAAAACACAGAAATTTTTAAAACAACCAACAAGTACCAGTCTATGTTATCTATCTTGTGATGTGACCAATGTCTACTGAATATTAAAGAATTATTCCACACACTCCAATTCTGCTTGGATGAGTTCTCTTTGTTGTTCTAGCACTAGATCAAAAACTTGTTAAATATATGTATGTATGAGCTGGGAGCGAAGATAAAGAAACTGAAGATCAGAGAAGTCGTCAATGTCAATCACTTTAACTTTCAGATTTTGTTTAAAGTGCCAAAAATGGAATATATTATCACAAATTGCCATTTCATACAATTCTTAACCTATAAATACAAATGAAAATCACTTTAAACCAATGGGTCTCAGTCAGAGGCAATTTTGCCTGTAAAGGGACATTTGGCAACATCTAGAAACAGTTTTGGTGTCACAGTTTTGGGCAGGGGCAGCGGGGCAGGGGGACTGTGTGCTATAGGAATCTAGTGGAAATAGGACGAGGAAGCTATTCAATACCCTACACTGTACAAGACAAACCCGCAACAAAGAATTATACAGCCCAAAATGTCAATAGTGCCAGGTTGAGAAACCTTGGTTTAAGATTATAAAAAATAATGTTTAATATCCTGATTGTTTTATTGAAATCTAAAAGTAACGGAAATATTCTGTCCATTGTCCCATAGTGATTTGTTGTTGCTGTTGTACTAAAGAATATTTCCCCATTTTCTTAGAAAAAATAATCTAGAACACTGAGTAAAATAAATGGTTAGCATTCATTTGCCTTTTATACAAGGAAGCAGTGTGTATAAGCATATTATTCAAATATCTTAGGAGATAGAAATGCAGGAAGTACATTAGAGATCACCAGAGTTCTATAACTATCACCAAAATCTTAGGGTTTTTTTTTCAGTTTGGCCATATTACTTCTATTGGTGAAAATTTTCAAGTTTAAGCATACCATACTCTTAAGCATCCATTGCTAATCTTTTTTAACTGAATGTATCAGGGCGACACTAGTTAATACAATTACATAGGTTTCAGGTGTGCGACTCTATAACACATCACGTGTACACTGTACTGTGTGTTCACCACTCCAACTGAAGTCTCTTCCATCCCATTATCCCCCCTTTACTCTCTTCTACCTCCTCCCCCTCTCCCCCTCTGGTAATCGCCATGCTGTTGTCTGTGACTGTCTTTTTTTTAATTCTGAATCCTTTCATAGTTTTTATCCAGCCCCACAAACTTCCTCCACTCTGACAGCTAATCTACTAGTTAATGCATAACACACACATTGTTTGATTTTTTAAAATACAGAACAAGTTTATGGAAACACCCTGATTGTGTTAGGTAAAGCCCAGTATTTAGCAGGGCACCATTTCCTTTCATTGTTGTGGTTACGTGGTTAAAAAACAATTGTACTTTTAGTATCACTGTAATTCAAATTGGTCATCTGAAAGCCAGTAACATAGTACTACGTTTATATAGTATCAGTGCACAGATGAATGCCTAATTTTCTCACTGTGAAGGAATTTAAAAGAAAAGAAAGAAAAAAAAAAAAAACTAGGCCTTTTATTTGATGGTCAAGACGCGCCCCCTACCGAGCAGAAGGGAGTAATATTCAGTTGATTCAGTTTAAATTCAATATTCATTGATTTGGTTTAAATTCACGGGGCTCATAAAACTGCACTACACCCACCAGTACAGCTCCTCCTAGTTCATCTTAAGAGCTGAGTGTAAACTCTAGGTTTTATTTGACACAAGAAAAATATACAGATGAAATATGACCTACACATGCGAGAGGCTCCCTTGTGAAAAGCCCAGAAAACCTTTAAAGGATATTAGCATAGTACGAAATCACAACCACCACTTATTCTTAACATGAACAACTGAGTTTTATTTGGCGATACTTTTTCTATCTAGTCTTTTTGCTTTGATAATACGTGATTTTTCACCAAGGAGAGCCAGGTAGCCTTTCAAATAGTGGTAACAATCCGATCCTTGAAGTTTAAGTTCGTAAAAGTGATGGTAAATTGCCAGCAGACAAAAATAATTTGGATTAATTAAATGGGGGCAAAGGCGACTACGAGTAAGAAAAGTTCCTTCACCTCCCAGCCTCGCCCTCCCGATCCAGAACCCCCAGTGCTCCTAAATACCCCCTTACTTTGCAGCAGTGCCCGCCTCAGGACATCACTAAAGTGTGTGTGTGTGTGTGTGTGTGAGAGAGAGAGAGAGAGAGAGAGAGAGAGAGAGAGAGAGAGAGAGAGAGAGAGAGAGAGAGAGAGAGAGAGAGAGAGAGAGAGAGAGAGAGAGAGAGAGAGAGAGAGAGAAACGAGCTCCTCGGTCTCGGTCTCGGTCTCCCTAGTTCCGAGTCCAGCCAGAGGTTCGGAGAAGCAGGTGCCGCGGGTCCCGGGCTCTTACCTGGGCTCCGGCTAGGAGGCAGCCGCCGAGCAGCAGCCACCCCCAAATGTGTGGCGCCGCCCCCAGCCGAGCCATGCCCGGAGCAGCCCGAGCGAGAAGCAGGACGCTCTTCCCGGAGCCTGGGAGAAGCTCCGCGCTCGCAACTTGAAGAGCGCGGGGCAAACTTATGGTCCGGAGCTCGGCGCAACCGCGGAGGCCAGGCCTGCGGCCACCTGGCCGGGGATGCCCGGGGCCGAGCTGCCGATGCCCGCTTGTCTTGGATCTGGGTCCTGCCACCAGGCGGCTCGCGACTTGCTGCGATCTTCTGGGGAAAGCTGATCGTGTCCCGGCCTTGACTGTGGCTCCGCGGCCCCGGGCGGGGAGTGTTGGTCCCGGCGCTCCCTGCGGGAGCAGCTGGGAGGCGCTCGCGCTCCTCGTTAGAGTCACTGCCTCCCGCGGCCCAGGGGACCCCTAGGGCAACGGATCCACAGTGGTGCTAAAGCGACACAGAACTCGCACCATCTCTGCTTCTCTCCATTCTGCTCTGATCCCAGCGCCCCGTCTCTAGGGGCGCCCTAGGCCCTCGGGGAGTAGTCCCAAAGTTCCCCACTGTCCAGACGTGCACTGACCACCAGCCACCAGAGGCACTGGACCATATTTTCAAAGGTTTCCGAGGCCAGGCGTGTTTTGCATCTTCGACTGTGTGCTCAACAGTCTCTACAGCTCTCTAAATTGATCTGCTTGCTTTTTCTTCTAACTACTATGGTAATACTGTGTCTGTGTGTGTGTGTGTGTGTGTGAGAGAGAGAGAGAGAGAGAGAGAGAGAGAGAGAGAGAGAGAGAGAGAGAGAGAGAGAGAGAAATGCTACTCCACCAGAAATCTCTGGGTCAAAATTCTTTGTATTGTTTTGTGAGTTTTGGATTCAGGCATTGAAGAAAGACAACTGATATTCTTTAACAGGTTTTTTTGTGTGTACAAACACCTTCATTTGAGGCAATGCCTGTTCTTCTACTTTTCTTAGAGGCATAATCACCAAGACGCCAGAGATCTTGCTTTACAGCAATTTGAGTTGAAGAATGTTCATTCTCCCAGGATCTGAAAGGAAGGAATGATTCCCATAGGTAAAGCACGGTAATTCCCTCATCTCCTCTTGACAGTGAGGATCTGAGAGCTGTCACTATCGACTGTCATTTGTGTGCCAAAGTGAAAACTGGGTTTGCTTTTAAAACATCTAGATTATTAATGGCTGGCTAGCTCTGAAACACTAGAAAGGGATGACTTTTATTTCTATTTCTACATGTCTGACAATGTCCACACCCACCTCTATTTTAATAGCATTGCTTATATTATGTATTGTATGTATTATATCATCTCATGCTTTTTGGAAGTAGCAAGATCTAAATAATACAACACACACTCATAAGTACATACCGGCAAAATTATCAAACAAAGTTCATTTTCCACTTATTCTACCAAAGACTTAAGGTTTTGTGGTGTGTGTGTGTTTATGTGCTGTTTTTCAAAATAGAGCCCTCTGTAGTCACTGTTAGGTACAAGTGTTCAGTTTGCATAAATTACTTAGAATTATTACCTGTTACATTACCCTACTCAAGCAGGAAAACAATGGTTAATAGTAATAATACTGATTGATAACATTTATTTGGCGCTTTATTACATTCAGTTACTCTTCCAGGTACTTTACATAAAATTAATCTTTATATTAACCCTGCGAGGCAGGCATTATTATTACATTCATAGATGAGTGAGCAGACACTGAGTCACTCGTCAAGTTCTGGATATCCTACTCAGTAGCATCCGTTCTCCTATTTATATGATAGTATGAGCACAGTGTTTTCATGTTTCCTAGGCCTCAATGATCACTTGTCCAGCCAGTTTTTTCCTTTTATTTCTTTGTTTGTTGCACCTCCCACAACTCGAGAAAAATTCCCTATGCGTTACAGCAGTGGCTGTGAGCCAGGGGCAATTTTGTCTTCCAGGGGGACATCTGGTGATGTCTGGAGACATTTTCAGTTGTGTCACATTTTGAGTGTGTCACACTACATGTTACTGGCATGTAGTGAACAGAATCCAGAGAGGCCACTAAGCATCTGACAATTCACAGGACAGCCTTTCGAGACAGAGAAGCAGCTGTCCCAAAACACCAAGTGACAAGGTTGAAAACCCCTGCATTACAGCGAAAAGGGCAGCCACAGCTATTAGCTGTTTGTAAACTAGACGGTCAATAAGGCCTGAGAAGCCTGTATGCTGGAAGTTACCATCGATATTTGTAAAACTCACATTATCCAAGTGGGCCATTCACACAAACAGGTATAAATCCACAGGCTCTAGACCGTTTAAAGCCATATTAAACTATGGTAAATGAATAATGTTAAATAAAGTTAAAAAATAATTACACGAATTACTGATATCATCAGGATACTTGTGATCTTTGCCATAAAATATATAATTGCTTTTATTATGGATAAATTTGGAATAATTAGTTAACAATAGTTACAAACATAACTTTAAAACCAAAAGCTTTTGTGCAAAGTTACCCATAAAAATCTCTTTGCAAATGACATCTCGTCAATCCTTAAAAGCAACGAAAGACAGGTAACAGCTTTGGTCGCCCGCATTTATAAATGAAAAAAACAGGGCCTTGCTGCTAAAGGGACTCAATCCAAGCAAATCCCAGCCCCAAGGCAATTACGGTTATTCTGGAGAAGTTTGGTTTTGTTTTGTTTGCTGTGGCTCATTTGTTAGCTTGCCTTTGTCTTCTGTAGGTCCACTATGTCACATACTGACCGCCTGCCTCTGAATTAGCTGACATGCTTGCTAAAATGCACATGCTTACCTCACACCTGCTGAATCCCAGTCTCCAAGGCTGGGGCTCAGGAATCAGCCTTTTTAACAAGCTCCTGGGCAATTCTTTTTCAAGATAAAATTTGGCACCACTGTCCAGACTGATCGACACCCTCAACTTAGTGTGGGCTAAATGGACAGTTTTAAGTTCTGTTAGCCAAATACTTTTTCCCATGAGCAGTTAATTCATTATCCTCTGCAGCAAAGGGGGAGAAGTGGTAGGTAAACATTTTCCAGCGCTGAGGATAGGGACCTTTTCTTGCATTGATGCTGTGCTCCTTTCTTTGCATCTGTTGGGGAGGATTGTAGGATCTGAAGCTCTGCTGCTTTCTTAGGCTCCAGTATTCCTTCTTGAGCATCTCTTGAGCAGACCACCCACTGTCTCTGGAGACTGATTTAGAAGGCTTTCTTCTGGAAGCAAAGATCCCTGCTATCAGCTGCTCTGTATTTAGGGGAAGGGCAACTGAAATGCTAACGTCAGTTAATTAACTGGAGGCTAATTAATTAATTATCAATGCAATTTCTCTTGATGTTTTCTTGAGTCCTTTCAAGGGTGGCTGCTGCTGTTGCTGTGTGTGCCTGTACATGTATCTGTATATCTGTGTCTGTGTGTCTGTCTGCATCTGTGAGTGTGTAATCTGTGAGTGTGTCTGTGTCTATGTGTGTGTTTGCAATTGCATCTGCTTTTCACATTCCTGGAATTTCTCAAAAATTTTAGTGTACCAATCTCATTCTTTGATATTTTCCAGTATGATGCAGTTTGATTCTTTAAAATATGCATTTATATATATTCTCTAATTTCAATTGGGCTTTAAACACAGAGGAGAAACAAACATATGTTCTAAGACTCATTCTTTCAGGAAACTCAAAAATGCCTCATTAAAAATTCTTAGTTGCATTTGTTTATTATAATACATGTTTCAAGAGGAATTCTGAAATGCATAAAATGACAAAGAAGAAAAATCAGTGAATATACTTTACCCAATCTTTTGTCTGGTCATAATTACTTTAAAGCAAAACCAACCTTGTACTGTACATAAAATATTTTAAAGGATGAGATACAAACATGTGGTAAGAATGTTGGGCTGGAGGAGCTTTATTGTTTAATTTTCTATACTTGCTACGCATTTATTATGTGATAAAATGTTCCGAAAACAAAAATTCACAGTGATGACTTTCCTTGAATGTGTGCTTTTATGTCAGTCACTGAATATTGTTAAAATAAGTTTCTTAAACTGAATTGTGTTAAAAATCCATGTGTTGGCGCACAGTCACGGGGCTTCCTAGGTGAAACCTGAGACCAGCCCTCACACACAGAGAGGAGCCGGAAGAAAGAGGGAGACCACTCCACTCGGGACTGGCAGGTGGCAGCTTCGACAAGCAAGAGAGCTTGCCTGCGGGTCTCGTGTTGGGCAGCCACAGGAACGAGTGTGTCTCCACACCTGCCTGCTAGAATTTTTAAAGCTTACATCGAAACTTTGCCGGGGTTCAGTCCCATATCCCATCCAGATGGCCTCTAAAACAGGTAGGTAGCTCCCTCGAGGCCGTGTCCTTGAAAACAGCCCCCACTGTGGGAACGGCGGGAAGAAAGTGCATTCAGAGGGCAGGGGAGGGGTCAGGAGCCTCCGATTGCCCAGGTCCAGCTTTTGGGTCAACCAGTCCTTTCAATGAACTTGTGAAACACTGCGCTCAAATTTTAGGCTTATTGTGGATGTTATTAGTCTCTTCCTTACACTCTTGCTTTCGTTGGTGTTTCTAGATTCTTGTCCATTTAACAAAGACAACATGTCACTATCATTTTAAGTATTAGCTTATTAATAAGGTTAACTATCATATATATCGGTTGGCTGACTGTATCACTTCTTGGACGGTGGTGTGGTGATTGCTGGGGAGGGGGTAAAAGAGCACTAAAAAGTAATGCAAAAAATACCACAAACATTTTAAAAATAAAAATAATTCAATCTATTTAATTAATTAATTGATTAATTAATACAATCCCGCTCTTCTATGTCCTGAGGGAAGAAATGAAGTAGCCCACAACCTAAAGCCAGATAGCATGGGTTTGAATTCTAGTTGGGGCACTTCTTCCCTGTGTAATCCTGGGCAAATTAAATTATGACCTTTCTTTACCTTAATCTCCTCAGTTGTAAAATGCAGAAAATAAGAGTACTTCCCTCGGAAGTCTGTTAGAAAAGTTCACGTAAAGCACTGAAAACAATGTCTCGTCCAGGAAAAAACGCTCAGTAATTGTAATCATGGTGAGTGTTGCTGTTGCTGCTGTTATAAATACTCACGGCCTTGTGACCATGGCCTCCGAAGCCGTGCCCCACATCACGTGTGGTGAGTCTGAGTGTTTCCTATTGATGTAGAGAGGCACGGTCTATATTTAGAACAGCAAATCCTTTTTCAGTATAAACACCAAAGCGTCTTCCCAACTTTCCGTTTGGCCTAATTTCTGCATTTAAACTTTTGTAATGTTTAATCAGTACAGAAAGTTTTTTAAAAAAAATACTTTTATGTATCTAAATCTATCAATCTTTTACAGTTTCTTCCTTGCATTCTAAAGCTTAAAATACCTTCCCTCAGATCTTTTTCTAGTCCTTGTCTACTATTTCAAAATCTAACATTTTAAAGTATTGATTTTTTAATGGTGATTCCACAATTTCTGCATCATTTATTAAAGAGTCCATCTTTTTAACATGGAAGATATTTTGGAGGGAGCAAGGAAATAAAAGTTTGCTTATGGCTCTAAAATCATAAGTTAAGCTCCACATAAGGCTGCTATACTAGAAAGGGTTTAGAAATTAAAGCAGGGTTTGCAGACGGTTTAATAGAGCGTCTGTCCATTTTATCCAAAGTCCATTCATCAAACCCAGGTAATACAGGGCCCTAGCAACCACTCGGCAATGTTTCTTCTGAGTATCTGTTAAATTTTAAAATCTGTAAGAAATTAGGCCTCCAAAGCTCCATCTGGAGGGCTTTCTGGCTAGAACTCAGGAAGTAGGCAGAGAGCAGCAGGCAACAGCCTGGCCATTTAAACACAGGTATCAACCAGGTATCACAGCAGGGAAAGGTGGTCCACATGTACAGAGCGTCTATCTGGACCCCCAACTGACACACAGTGGCTCACACCCGGTAGTCTCCTGTCTGCTTACTCTTGAGAGGGTTATTGTTAACACTACAACCCACTTCACAGTGTTTGCATGACAATTAAATGAGATAACGACAAAGTCAGCGAAACTTTTATCAGCTGTACAGAATTACACAAACAATAGTAAGTTTGGTATTTACAGAATACCTTCCTACACTCTCGAATTCAATGTGTAGTTGTTAACATGCAAAGCCCATTATAAAATACTCAGTAATTAACTGGCAGCTTAAAAGAAAATAATGAAAAGGAAGCAATAGCAAATCTTAAAATTTTCCTACGGAGGATTAAAGAAAATAATTAATAAGTACAGGGCCCACTTCAGTCACAATAAAGCCTAAAGAAAATTAAGAAGTTGAATAATTAGGTGTCAGGCACCATCCCTCTTCCTCTTTCTGAAATCTACACTTGCCAGGGCTTATCATACCCAGCGGTTTCCACTCGTTTCCTGAACAGTTAGATAAGACCCTTCTCCCTTACAGCTACCAACGTCCCAGTTCACCCCTGCCCTGCAATACTGCAGACCTCCATGCCCTCTTCACACCATCTCTCCGTAGAGCTTATAGAACATGTTTCCAAAATTCTTCGACAATCCTCCCATTTGAGGGGGGCGGTCCATGTCTCCTCCCCTTGATTCTGAGCTCTGGGACTACTCGACCTAGAAAATACAGTAGAACTGAGCCTTAACCTTAAGAAATTGGCAGCTTCCACTTCCAGGCACTCACTTTCACTCTTGAAACGGAGCCACCGTGCTCTTATGGAAGTCCAAGAGAGAAGCTCCCAGAGAGATAGCTGAGGACCTCAGCTCTCAAGCCTAACAGATACTCCAGGCAACAACCAGCACCAGCTCAGCAGCCACATGGCAAACGGATCCTCTAGCCCAAGTTGGACTGCCTTGCTAATGCTATGTGGAGCAGAGAGGGGCCCTGCCCAAATTACAGACTTTGAGCCAATAAATGGTCATAGTTACTTTACATCATTAGTTTAGGGGCAGCCTGTTATGCAGTAATAACTAAATACCATCTCACCATCAAACTACTATTCCTGTGGTCTCAAAATCTCACCTACAAAAGTTCATTTGGAGAGGCAAAGGATCCAGAACAGTCAATACAATATTTGAAGAAGAAAAAGTTGGAAGCCTGATGCTACCTGACTTTAAAACTTATTGTAAAGCCATAGTAATCAAGACGGTGTGGTATAGGTCCCCTGCCTGGTGTAGCTCAGTGGATTGAGCATGGGACTATGAACCAAAGGGTCACCGGTTCAATTCCCAGTAAGGGCACATGCCTGGGTTGCAGGGCAGACTCCCATAGGGGGAGAGCAAGAGGCAACCACACATAGATGTTTCTCTCCCTCTCTTTCTTCTTCCCTTTCCCTGCTCTCTAAAAACAAATAAATAATATATTTTTAAAAATTAAAGAGACAGTGTGGTATAGGTAAAAGAATAGACACATTGATTAATGGAAAAAAAATAGAGAGCCCAGAAATAAACCCACATAAATACAGTCACTGATCTTTGACAAAGGACCAAAAGTAATACAATGGAGCAAAGACAGTCTTTGTAACAAATAGTGGTGGGACACCGGAACACCCACGTGCAAAGCGTGAATCTGGACACAAACCTTATAATTTTTACAAGAATTAACTCTAAGTGGATCACAGACCTAAATTTAAAATGCCAAGATATTAAAGCTCCTAGGAAAATAACACAGGAGAAAACCCAATGACCTTGAGTATTGTGATCCCTTTTTAAATTCCACTTTAAAGATTCAATCCATGATAGAAATAATTGATAAGCTGGCCTTCATTAACATTTAAAATTTGTTCTGCAGAAGATAATATCAAGAGAGTTATAAGACAATCCAGAAACCAGGATAAAATATTTCAAAAGACACATTTGATAATGGACTCTTACCCAAAATATACAGAGAACTCTTACAACTCAACAATAAGAAACAAGCGATCCAATTAAAATATGGGCCAAAGACATTAATAGACATCTCAGCAAAGAAGATGTACCGAGGGCAAATAAGCATGTGAAAAGATGCTCCACGTCATAGGTCATCAGGGAAACGCAAATTAAAGCAACAATGAGATACCACTCCTCACCTATTAGAATGGCCAAAATCCGGAACACTAAAGCTAGGCCTGTGTTGGGGGCGGGGCTATCTGAGAAGGCTCTGTACCTTCCTCTCCAGTTTGTTGTAAACATCAAACCACTATTTAAAAAAACCTTTAAAAAAATCTCATCTGTTGGCATAGGATGAGAACAGTTCTGTTTCATTAATTGTTAGATCCCTTGTGGCCAGGATTCAATTCTTTCCGAATGTTGACTGGACAGATAATGCCTTTTTGCTCCTATAACTGTATTTTTTTCTTTCTAACATGATATAGCTTTCTCAGAGTTGACTCATTCTTCTGTACAAAATGTCTGAAACTTGTGATTTTTCTCTAGAAATGCCATAGACTCACAAAATATGAGTATTTGAAAAATCTTCCCATTTCTTTGCAATAATTAAATTGCTCTTACAAATCCATAGCCACATTTCCCCTATAAAAAATTAGTGATGAAAATATCACTACTTCAGTATGTGGTGAGATTTACATGGAAAACATGTAATTGGACTATCCAATAACATGGATTAAAAGGCCATAATGACTATAATTAGTGACTATAATTGACTGACTATAATAAGTGACTATATTTATATTATCATAAATAATAATTCAGTGTGCTACATTTTACAAGTTTTATTCATTAAATGTGTATCCTGCAAAATATTTCTATCAGCAAAATATCCTGGTCCCCTGAGCAACTCTAAAAGGTAGGCAAACTAAGGCACGCATTTTAAGGATGGCCCCCAGTTGAATAGGGATATGACCTCAAAAGCTAGGGGACTTGCAGAAGGACACACAGCCGCAGGTGCAGCCTTCAGCTTGGGCCTTGTTTCCACAGGTGCCACCTCTCTTACCACCCTCTCCTGCCCTGACGTCATGTACACCAGCATCTGGAGGGAACCCCACAGACCCACAAAGGGCCTTCTCATCTGTTTTCTTATTTCCTCACAAAGATAACTTCCTGGTACAGTCACATTTCTAAAAGAGATCCTTATTAAAGCACAGGGTCAGTCACATTTTGGGCAGTGTGACTTGGCCGTGGTCGATTTATTTTGGTTCTTTCCCCACAGGGAGCCATATGCTCTCAAGAACATACCAAATTACACTAAGAAGAGAAGTTTAACCTAAATAAGAAAAAGAATGGCACCTTAATTGGAGGATGGATTAAGAAAAAACATTGAAAATTTTAAGGTAGTTGTTTCTCTATCTCCTAAAAAAAAAGTACAAGAAACCTGAAAAAATAATTTAAGACTTTAAAGACTTAAGAAAGCATGACAGTTTGTTAGCAATTTATACTACATCTATCTAGACACCAAAGCTCACTATAAGAAGTAAACACTGGTTTAAAAAAAAAGAAAACAAAACATATTATTTTTGCCCTAAAGAATGTATACAACAAAGCAGAATATCAACATTGACAAAAGCACTGATTACAAAAATAGCCACAGGCTGCAGAGTGAGGAGTGATGAGGTGGGGACTGAGGTTCTTCGAGGAGGTTTTCAGGAGGTGAGAAGATGCGCAAAGCTTCTCAGGTGATATGGTGAAGGAACAGGGCATTTATGTGTTTAGTGTGACATGAACTCACCAAGAAGCTGGGTGTATTATATAAAATATTATATAGTACAGGTATACTACATAATGTATTTATATACAGAAACAGGAAGAAAACTGCCTTGCTGGCAAGAACAGCAAGGTGAGAAGTAACAGAAGCTGGGCATCCAGCTACCTGGCTAAGATATGGAATTTGGAATGACACAGTGGCCGGTCATGCCCACGGCAAAGCTGATACACGAAAATGTTTTTGCAGGGAAGAAAAAATGTTCTGTTGCCCTGTGTAGAACAAAACGCAATGAGGAGGAACCAGAGAGCTACTCACCAAGGACTGTGCTGGCACCAGACTCCGGATGGAACAATCCCTCCTTGTCCTTAACATGTCCCCAAGAGGAAGCAGCAGGAACAGTGGAAGTCCACTTACCCCTGTGTTTCGGGGGGTGGGGAGGATTTGTAGCGGGAACGTGGGAACTGAGTGTGAAGAATGACTATGTGTGAGTCCAGGAAGGACGTGAGGAGGCCATTCGGGACAGTGAGAAAAGCCTGTGCGAGGCGGGGAGTGCGGGGGAGCACGATGGCCCCGGGAATATCTGTCGTGAGGAGGATGAAAATGAGGAGCAGGAAAACCCACAGGAAGGGAGGGAGCTGAGAGACAAGGCGGAAAAAAATATCATCACTTGGTCACTGATTAGCATTGCAGGGTAAAAGGAATGGTGGGGTTTTTAAAAAATTCCCTTCTGCAAATCCTGGGACCAAAAAAATGGGAATAGTGTCGGCAGGAAAAGGTGCTGGTTTTGCACTCCAGGTAACACACAGGCAGCAGGTGGGGAGAATTTGAGGACTAAACAGAATGTGGAATTGGAGCGTGGGGCTAAGATGAGTGAAGACAGATTCAGGAATAGTCCAGATACAAGTAGAAACTCAGACCATCGGTGGGTAAATTACTTGAATAAAGTCAACATATGGGAGAACATACGTGATTTCCTCATAGAACGTGTTCACACGCATCCAGTGCACCCCGGCACGCCACGGTCCTACGTGCACCTCCTGCAGGCATGTGGGGTACAGTCAATGAACGCGCATAATGTCGGTCAACGAGATCTACTGACTCCGATAAATTCACCTCGTTGGTTTCTATTCTGGAACTATGAAGTCAACGCTTTTCAAATATTTATTAAGAGCTACTATGAAATTTTCTATTATTTTCTCCACAAAACTGTTTTGCTTGTACAGAAAAGTTCAAGAGATACAAATACATCTAGTTAAATATTTGTCTAGATGTTGAGTATTTTTTGATAAAAGAGAATCTTGATTAGTTGAATATAACACATGTATATCATGTTTCCAATAAAATGTAAATAGGCTTTAGAAATTAAAGAAATTATTCTTAGTAATTACATGCTGAACTCTCTCTGACCTCAACTGGAAAACACCGAGGTAAAATTAAGTTACCGTCTGATTTTATCATGTCTAAAACAATTTTCCCTGAATTAATCAATAAATCAATAGGATCTGTATAAAAATTATAGATAATATAATAAACCTAATACCAAAGTAACCATTAATAAAATTTATTCTGAACCATTTCTTAGTGATCTGGGTAATGTTGCTATTTTTACTGTTCCCTGGCTAAATCAGACATCTCAAAAAAAGAGGTTCTAAGAAGAAATTCAAATATTTGCTCTTTCTGAAAATAGAGTAAACAGATACACCCTTTCATTTTAGGTAGCTCCAAATGATTAATTTAATATCAGGGCAGAATTTTTTGGTGGAAGGAAATATAATATCCTTCTCAGAATATTATATTATTATAAAAAAGAAAAGTACTAAAATCAATTCTACCACTTGCATTTTGAAGAATTTAGATTACTGTTTAGAATTTATATTTTGTGTTGTTTGCAACAAACAAGTAGTCTACCAGCCTGTGGACATATAACCAACCACTACGATCTAATATTTATTTTAGTAAGCTATAAACCTCAGTGTTATCGGCAAAACAAAATAGGTCAAAAAACTAAAGAAAGTAGCTGGAGATATAGGAAGAGTTTAACTTTCCAGGTAATTTAACCAGAGATCTACTGAATAAAGTTGTATTTTCTGTGGGATGATTGAAGGTTTAGGGCTCCAGAGACAGAGTCTCAGTGTAAAAGGCTAGAGGAGCATCATCAGCATAGAGATTTGCAGCTCCGCTCTACACCCTGGGAAGGAAAAGGTAAGCAGCCGGCCTACAAACTTCTGTCAGAGAGGAAGGAGAAGCCTCCAATCTCCTTGTAAACATGCCAGGCAGGAGGGCCCCAAGCCACCATCTTCACTCTGGGCCATTTGCTAGAAGGACACAGAGTACTCAGAAGCTGTTACACTCCTGGTTACGGCTTGTTGCAGTGAAAGGATACAGATTAAACTCAACATAGGGAAAGGCTCGTGGGGTCCAGTGCAGGAGAAACCAACCCCATGCTTAATTCTCCCGGCAATGATGCACGACCACTCACACAAAGCGCTGCCAGCCAGGGAAGCTCGCCCAGGCTTTCGTGTCCAGGGATTTTATTGACCTCACCTATTCTAGCCTCCCCCCATCTCAAGCAAAAACAGACATTCACCAAATATTCCATTGTTAGCATAGACTATCTGGTCAAACTGAGGCCAGCAAGGCCTCGGGCAGGCGAAACCACTTACCCAGCAGAATATTTATTGCAGGGACTCCGAGGTCATCCCCCAGGGGCCAGCCAAGGGCCAGTCCTGAGGACTGACTTCTCTTGGGAATGGGCAGAGTTTGAGCAACCCAAGCTTGCCCTAGTTAACTCTTTCCCACATGCATACTAATAAGCAGACTTCCCAGTAAAGTCGCTAATGGCATTTACTAGGGAAGGAAAGATAACGGAAAGTCTCTATCTGTACAGTGTTGTTAAAAGGATATATCTCGACCCTGTACATTTATTGTAAATAAATGTAGCATTTGCAGATTTATGGGCGTATGGTTTGCCACAAAATGAGGGCTGATCATGCAAACAGTCAACTTGTGGGTATGAGGAAGCTATGTTCCATTACCAAGAATACTCCTTCGTTTGGACAATGTATCAGTATACGTTGCTTAGAAAGAAACTTGTCTATTAACTCTAAAGCCAGGCCTTGGCAGTAGAGTTCAGCTGGTTAGTGCATCATTCCAATACACCAAGGTTGTGGGTTCAATCCCCAGTCAGGGCACATACTAGAAGCAACCAATGAAATGAATGCACCAATACATAGAACAACAAATATGAGAATAGGGCCATTTTAGAGGTCTCAGACCTCTCCAAGAAAGACTGTTTTATTTGTGCCCTGTGTTTGCCTGACCCTTGAACCATCCGTCAAGTTTGGTGCTGGTCAAGGGCTAGAATTCAAGAGGGTTTAATTGGATTATTCAAGCCTTTCTTGTGTTATCACCAGGGACTTAGGGCTACCAGACAACTCTGTTCTGCCTTCAGACTCGAGATGTTCCAGGCATCTATCAAATGGCACCAAGTCAAGACAGCAATAAACTAATCAGTAATGTAACAACTTTGGGGAAGAGAGAAGTCCCTGTAAACATATTTAACAGAACAGTCTAATTACGTCCCCAAGCCACATCCATATGCCTCGTATCTAACCTCTAAAATGACGCCGAAATAAGAAACCAGAGGGTGGTTGTCTTCCTTCTCCCCTTTCACAGGTCCTATCCAAGAACACCCATCTCACTCACTCGGTAAATGGCCATGGTGATTCGCAACGGGTGGAATGTTGATCATGGCTCCAACGAACGCTGCGTGCGCACTTCTGACCTGCAGTTACTACAAGCCCACAGTGAGCGTGCTGGTTTATTTGTGGCATGAGACAGGTGTTTCATTTACATGGCCATTCTGGCATGGAGCCTTAGGAGAATACCAAGCAGTGCTAAGTGGGACTCTACATATTGAAAATTAAGAAACATCACTATTTCGTTAAGGATAATGAAGATGTATCTGCTCTAGGACTTAGAATACTTCTGAGAGAAAAAGAAACTATTACTTTTTTTACTAAATGAAATTAAATTTTTTACTAAATTTAGGTAGTGAATTCAGGTTTTTTCCATGATATCTATGGCTTAAGAAATACTAAGAATCAAAGACCCCAAAAAGTAATTTTTTAATGCTTGATTTTATTTTTTAGCTGGATGAATAAATCTTTCTAGTAACAAATCCCATGTATTATTATTCACTGGATAATAAATATTTGCTTTCAATAAATATATTCTGATACGTGGTATTTGGAAACCAAATATATAAATATCCTCTCAAAGACAGAACTAAAAATAATTTGTGCCCTGACTGGTATGGTTCAGCGGGTTGGGTGTCATCTCGTAAACCAGAAGGTCGCAGTTCCATTCCCAGTTAGGGCACGTGCCTGGGTTGCAGGTTCAGTCCCCAGTCAGGAGGCGTGCCAGAGGCAACCTGATCGATGATTCTGGAGAGAAGCACATTGATGCTTCTCTCCCTCCCTTTCTCCTTCCCTTCCCTTCTGTCTAAAAATAAAGAAAGAAATGTAATTTTTTTTAAATTTTGTTTTAACAAGTATTTATTGAACACTTACTATGTACTAGGTGCTTTCTAGGTTGTAGCAACATAAAACAAACAAAAAAAAAATCTCCTTTCAAGGATTTTAAAATTTTTCTCCTTGATGGTTTGCAATACAACATCAACATCTGGCACACTGTATTAGAGAGAATGAGACAGCCAACTGAAGGATGATTCACAATTTCCCTCGCGGGTCACACACAGCCTCGACTCGAAGAGAGGGAGCTATTCCCGAGTCCACACAGTGGCAAAGCCTGCAAGCTAGCATGAGCTGCATTCCATGTACAGGCTAGAAATCAAAAGATTTAGTCATCAGTCCTCTGGTGCTCCTGTTACCTCTTGGCATTTATGAGAGTTAATAAACTACCCAGGTTTCTGTACTCAGAACTGGCAATAATCTACCATCAATTAAATTAAGTAAGTAAAACATTGGCAAGTGCTAAAACCAATGAGAAAGAAGAATTTTAATGAAAAAGAGCATAATGCTACAGAGCTGTGCCAAGGAATGCCATCTATCAGAAGATTTTTCTCCTGGATAACCGGTGTGTGTGTGTGTGCACACAAACACTCGCTTTCCATGGATACTCTACAGAGTATGGCAGACGTCTGATGTTCCAAGTAAGGGGAAATAAATGATTAGAAATTTAGTCCTTTCCAATACCTTGAATGTGTAATACACTTTAATGCTTAAATTCAGAGATGATTTCTAATGTTTAAATTCATCTTCACATTATGAACACCCCTTATTATTAACCAGACTCTCTTGATTCTTAGAAGAGGGCAAAGATGATGATGTTAAGGTTACTTGAAATTCAACATATATTCACGCAAGGTTCAGATAATCTTCCATTGCTTTCCTCTGTGCGTGCTATGCTCTAACGAGTCTGGTCTATGGGGTATTTGCTGCTTACACCCATGAGTGCGTACCTGGTACAGGACCCTGGCTTAGGATTCTCTGCCACAGTGTAGGTGCCAGCTGAAAACTATGTTTGCAGTTCCTGGGGGAAGAATAGGAACCAAACATCAGAAAAACAGAGTTCAGGGATATGGGCAGTGATTTGTTTTGCCTCATATCCTAATAGTTTGGACATGATCTTTAATAGTTTTGTTTCTAAAGTCATATTTAGTTCACCATCTCTCCTTTGCCTTAGAATTCTTATCTGTCTATTCCAGAGCAATTAGTATTACCAATTACTAATTATTATTTGGTATTTCAAATCACACAACTCTTAAGGATGCATTTTATGCAAAGATAGAGAATTTTATTACTACGATATTTATGTTGCAACACAGAGTCCGTAGATAAATATGTAGGAAAACAGGGAGATAAACACATGACCTAACAGGTTACCCAAGTCTTGATTTAATGAGACTCACAAGTAGACACAACAGAAGAAAGAAATCTCATGGCTGAAGGATGGCATGAAACGCCACCCAAGGTGGGACCTTCCCAAAACTATGTATACAATTATAGCTTCAGAAATGAGACGTGACATGATGGGATGGGATGTGTGATGTGATGTGATGTGATACGAAGGGATGAGATGAGACATGATGTGATGGGATGGGATGGGATGAGATGGGATGAGATGTGATGTGAAGGGATGTGATGTGATGGGATGAGATGTGATGTGAAGGGATGAGATGAAACATGATGGGATGGGATGGGATGGGATGGGATGTGATGAGACGTGATGAGATATGATATGATGAGACATGATGTGATGAGACATGATGTGATATGACATGATGTGATGGGATGTGATGCAACGTGATGAGATGTGATGGGCTAGCTTTCAGCTACAGCACTGAATTAACAATCTTTTTACACTAAATTGTTATTGGGGACTATTTCTCATTGGAGAGGTAACGGAATGGTAAGGTGTTGGGGAATGTACCCATCCTGCTTACCAAGTTCAGATTTAAAAAGCTTTCATTACATCTCTCCCCCATTCCCCAAAGGCCCTGGTCAACGTTCCCCAAACTGAGTATCACGAGCCCCCACGCTTTAACAGATTTCTCCACATTATCATGCCCCATTCTTACTGGCTCTCCCAACACAGTCAAATCCACTGGCACAGCCTGGTTTGCTGTGAGCTGTCCAGCCATCTCTTATCACCAGTGCAAATCCTCAAGAACCTTATTCAATCCTGACCTTCGCTAAGAAAGCTGCTCTAACCAGTCCAGCCTACCCAGAGCTCCCAGTCCGCTAAACTGCTGTTACACTGCTTTTCTGTGCCACACACCCTATTTCTTGGCCCTATGCTGTTGTTTGAGTACTCAGCTATTTTTCACATGGATATCTTCTCTGAAGCAAATTTTAGGTGGAAACACTTGTTGATTTGTTTCCTACTCCTGGCTTCTATAGGAAGGGTCCTAACTAGAAAAAAATCCTGACCTTCCCCCACGTCCCACTCTCGGTTTGCTCCTCTCAGACTGCTACCGTCATCTAGGAAAATGGGCACCGAGCACAGAGATCTGTGTTAACCGGAGCATGCAGCTCCCCTGGACACTCCCTGTGCGTTGGGGTGAGGCCCCAACTCTCAGCAGAGCAGCGAGAGTTAACTGTTCTCGTTGTGGATCATCAACACCAACCCTCTCTCTCATGCATCAGGTTTAAGTTCGCCCAGGGGCCATCGATATGTTCCTCATTCATTGCCTCGATGGAATGTTGTGTTTCCAGATTGTTTTCCTGGGACTATTTATAGGCCAGAAGAAATTTAGCTAGAAAGGCTAAAAATAACCTGGTTTTCAAGGCTGCACAATATAGCCAGAATAAATCAAACTTTAGAGGGTTGTTAGAGTTGTCACTGAATGTCACATAAGTTTCACAAGAATCATATTTAAACAATTAAGCATTTCTACCTTTTGAAACAATTCTACCAGAAAATGTAAGGAATTTCTTCTAAAGTGCCTTGGGGTCCCTGACAATGTTATGATTTCTTTTCAGCTGTGTATAGCACTCCCCTAAATCTCTGCCTTGTAGCTACGTGTGGGCAATTGGGCAGAGACACCAGATTCGTGGAGGAGGTCATCGAGAGCACATGACCACCAGCTGACACTGAAGCTGGACCTGGGCAATCAGAGGCTCCTCTCCCCCTCCCTGTCCTTGGCCTGTACCTCTGCCCACTGTTCCTGTGGCTGCAGCCATTTTCGGGACACAGCCTCGGGAGCAGAACGCGTTGCTGAGGCCACCTGGATGGCATCCGTGACTGCACCTAGGTAAGGCCTCTGTATAAACTCTTAGGATTCCAGTTGGCGGGTACAGAGATCTACTGATCCTAAGACCTCACATGGCAGTTTCCTTGCTTAATAAAACTGCCACCAGTCAATCCGCAGTGGTGTGCCTCTTCTTTGGTCGCTGCTGGCCCTGTGTGTACGAGGGCCAGTTTCAGACATCACTGGCAAAGTTCCCGAGGTGGTGAAACAAAAGAGATACACCCCTCGCTTTACATCCAACGCCTTTGACAGATTGTGCCCGAGGTCTAAGAATCAATTGGTATATACCGTACACGTAATAAAAGGAAAATCACCCTTGCTTTAGATCCGCATTACACTTAGAGAAATAAAAATGTTTATTACATCTCGCAGTCTCTAACTACTTCCCTTGGAATAGTTTTCTCACCAATGAATTTTGAGACAACACACCAGTTTCACCGTCAAAAGGGCTGGTACAGAAACGGGGGGCATGGTTCAGCCCCAGATCTGCCACAGCGTCAACAGACTAGGGCCCAGGTACAGCTCTTAGGCAAAATAGACTAATAACGATAATTCTGTGGTCTTCCTAGGGGATAGTAATGGGAAGGCAGAGCAAGGAGCTTGGCATGGAATCCCTGCTGAGCACAGGTTTCCACCAGGCTCACTAACAGCATGAAGCAAACCTCAGGCAAACACAGTGTCCCAGTCAACGCTGGGCTAATAAACTTCAAGTTGAGCTGGGCACTGTGGTGACTTGTAGAGCCATCCAGGGGTCCAGAAGTACACAGCACTATCAAAATTTACCTGAAATAGCTTAAGTTCTTTCTGCCTCTGTCTGATGGTTCAGTGACTAGAGCAGAAAAGGGCCTAAAGGCTGAAGAACCCTTCTATTTGTGAGCAGTGAATGAGATCACACTCAGGAATGAGGTGGGATAGGCAAGCTAAAGGAAAACTTTCAGCCTACATTTCCTGTGTACCTGCTCCATCCACACTCTCTGTGATGTGTTATTACTTGGCAATTCCTACATCGATTAGGAAACTCATGGATCTCTAAGGTTGTGGACAGACAGCATCCAAATAGCTAGTCTGTTTCTTCTTTTAAAAATGAAGTATGATAAAACCATTTTAGAAAACAGCCTGGCAATTCCTTACCATTTCAAACATACACTTACCTCAGGAACTTGCAATTCCACTCCTTTGTGTTTACTTCACAAAGTAGCTGCTATGCCCATTTTATAAATGAGTAAACCAAGACTCCTTGAAGGGTAAGTGACTTGTCCAGGGTCACGGAGGTAATGTGTGGTGGGAGCTGAAATCTTCGCTACCAAACCTGGCATTCCATTTCATCATGGATCCTCCTAAAAAAACAAAACCACACAGATGTCAGCCCAAGGTTACCTTAGAAAAGAAGAAAAATGAAAGGGTATCTTTTTTTAATGCTTCACTATTACATAAACCATATTTTTCTATTTTTATCATAGTGATTTTAATACCATTCATGTATTTATTTTATTAAAATATTTGCATATTTGATATGCCAAATGCATTGTATTTCTGAAAATATTTTGCTAGAGCTTTAAGGAAACCAAATTCTTATTTCAATTCCAGGGAGAGTGACCCATGGCCACTTGGCTAGTTGTTGTCATAACTTAAACAAGGCTTATTTTTCATGGATAATGATTTTACGTGCATTTCCATTTTGTTCCCTAGCAAAATATTAAGATCTGTCAAACCTTTCTTTGGTAATTTCTCCACTCTCTACACAGATTTAATGCTCATTTCTAGAGAACAGAGCAATTACTAAAAATAGGTTCTGCGGTCCTACATTACTATGCTGGCACACAAATTGGAAATGAATATAAAATTGTTTTCCAGGAAAAAATAAAAAAACAATTATACACTTTGATTAATAGAAACGGACCAGGGATTTTATCTCTAATAAAAGATGGAAGCCACACATGGCTTGGGAGGGATGACAGTTTTCCAGAATGAAACTCCTGACTGCACCGCAGGAACCTTTTACGCCCTGGGTAGTACAGCCGGTTACAATGCAAAGAGACCGCGGGGACGAGGTGTGTGAGGTGCTGCTGGCGCTACCTCCATGGGAGGCGAGGTGGCCGTCACCGAGCCTTATTGAAACAGAGATGACTTCTCACTGGAGAAGAGGGTCTTCCTGGTCTGTGACCCATTATTTGCAGTAAGTGCTTACCTGCCAAGTATGTGGGTCAAAAGAGGAAAAAAAAAAGGAAAAGTTCCAAAATTTATTCAATTATAAACCAGGCTCTGATTTACATTCATGGTCCTAACTGAGCAATCAATGCATGCCTATGAATTCAGGGCTTAAATTAATAGAAGTTGGATATAAATCCAGCAATAATTCTTTAATAATTTGTCTGCTTTCTGCCTTCCTGTATTTTTCCACGTCATTCTTGAATTTTCATGAGGAGCCCATTACATTTTCAATACGTACATTTATATTTTTTTACTCACCATAACATTTGTATGGAAGACTTGGGTTGACAGTTTTTACGTATTTGCTATATGCCCTTAAATCCACAGAACAGTGGGAAGGAACTAGGAGAGTAAAACGCATGTCAGGTGTCCTGCAGACTTGGTTCTGCCTGGAAACCCCTGGATGGCATGGCCACTGAGTTGGCTTTGTAATTAAATGAACGAACACGTCCAAATTCTGTTAGAGTTCAAGTCCTTCTTAGGTACCAAGGAAGGACAGCGACTCTACCTAGGAGAACAAACATGTCTGTCTGAGTTTTCCCCATTTTAACCTGAATTCCTGGTGTTATGCGCATAGACAAAACATTACAAAAAACAAAAAACAAAAAACACAAAAAAAAAAAAACATGTGTTCCCCTGTTCTCAGTTCCTCAGAGAGGCATTAAGTGCTGAAGCTGTCACCTAGCAAAGGTACCTTCCTCACCAGAAAGAGGCGTTTCATCTAAAAGGGGTGGGGGTGGGAGCCTATTGTGCAAAAGATGGAAGGGGAGTCGGAGGGCTGAGCAGAGCCCTAGATGTAAACAGGGACGAGGCGCGTGCTGAACGCTGGGATCAGGAAACAAAACACTAACTGTGTCGCTAAGTGCAGCCCAGGTTGTGATGGACCGTTTGGATGAACGTCTCCTTTTTTCTTACTTACTTGCCTGTGTGGGTTGGGGAGTAAGTCCAAAAATAATAGCTAAAACCCTGTGGGTACCCTTCCCAATCAATGCACAGATTGCAAATGAGCTTCTGTGGATCAATTCTTGTGATAACATGGAATTTCAACTTCGAACAAGAAAGTTTCACAAAAAATATTAAAGCTTCAAAGAAAGCCTGTCTTAATGAAAAATCACATGTTGGCCAGGCCTGGTTTTATTTACATGTACAAAATACCTCAGAATATAGCCAGGCATTTTGATGTAAATAAGAACAATTGTAAAATAATATGGATAGTAAAATTGCTTCTCAGGCTTACCTGGTTGGTTTTATCACACTTTTTAAAGCACCAATTTACATCGAAAAGCATAGTATTTCAAGCAGTACCACTTAACACTATATTATCTTGGCAAAAAAATGCATCCATCACTGACTGAAAAACAGGAACAGCTTAAAGCCATAAAACTAAATGTTAACATGGCGGAGTCAGCATGCTGTTACAATGTATGGCATGGCAACAAAAGCATTATGCTTTGGGCGTCAAGGTCTGGACCCAATCATGATCATTACAATAACCGAGTCATCTGACAAAAAACAGGGCAGCTTACTCAGAAGGGACTGTGGCTATCTAAAAGTGGCACTACGTGCCTAGTGCCATGGTCTTGTCAGTGGTTCAACTGTGCAAAAAACTGTTGTTGAAGACGCAGAAATGAGTAAGGAAAGGTCCCTGCCTTCATAAAGCAGTCTCAAACTATTAATGTGTTTTTAATGGGATTTCCCTTAGGTGTCTTTATAAAGTTTTTGGGTTATGAATCTGCCTTAGCTTAAAGAACCTCCCTCCCTGGGCCATTCAGCACATCCAACGAGAAATGTTTGGAACTGTGTGTTCATGTTGAACTTTCTTCTCCCTGGCTTTCACAAACTGTGTCAAGTATACATTTACCCAAAAAAACAAGATTTTTATAGCCAGTAGTCCCTAAAATTGGAAAAGTAAAAACAGATCTCTTTTCTGGATTCACCTAAATGTAGCATTCTTCAAGTTGGCAAATTTGTCTTGTTGCTTATTGAATAAACCTGTTTGCTGGCTGAATCAGTGAAGGTATTATTTGGATTTAGTTGCTTTAAAAAGTAGAAGTCGTTTCAATTTTAACCAGTAATGAACATGCATTTAAGCTATTAGATTTCACAAGTGTGCTGACCCCAAGGTGACCTTCACAGGAGCCATTGGAGGGGCACAGAAAGCAGACTGCCGTGGGGAGGGGAGGTCAGCGTGAGGGAGCAGCGGATGTGGCAGGTGCCTCCTCAAAGCTCGGTAAGGGCAGAGGAAAGACAAGATTACCGAATTAGGGAAGGTTGAGGGAGAAAGCTGTGAATCTAACTGGAACTTCAACATGCCAGTATATGGAAAGAGTCAATACAACAGAAGAAGCTAAAGGCACAGGGCTACTTGTCAGAGAAAGTTCTAGCAGGAGATAGGAGAGTAAGGGATCAAGAATAAAAGGAGAAGGGAGTTCATCCTGGAGAGGAGAATGAACTCTTTCTCCTTCAGGATGAGGTTGAAAGTATACAGATGAGTTGAGAAACAAATTCTTCTAGTTCACGCAGTACGTTAAAAATATTACATTTATGTAAATAAATAATACTGTACTAAGTTATCTGACAAGGCATGAAATTTCACATGAACTGGAAAACTAGCATTTGCTTGGACTTGGGGTTTATCTTATTCTAAAAATGATATGCTGTTGCTGCTCTGAAAACATCATATTCTTCATTTAAACATAATGTACACATCATTCTGGCAACAGCAGGGGCCGTCAATTCTCAGTGTGCAATCTTTAAATCAGTAAGTGCTGTAGCAAATATAATTCGCAAAATCAAAATTGGTAAATCTCACTGATCAGCTAAACATAAAAGTTTCTAGATCATCAATTTATTCATAGACTGCAACATAAGTTAATATGTTCTCAGTCAAAAACAGCTTCCATTATACACAATTTAGGTTTCCTCTGGTTAATTTAACTTAGAAGCAAAATAAAGTATTTTTAGAGTCATCCAGCTATTGACAATTTTCCCTGTGAGTTTGCATACACACACTCATACACACAGAGCAATTGAGAAAATGTTGCAAAATCAAACAAGAATTGAAAACCAAAGTGACATGAAGCTAAATAGCCATGGATTGATTGAATCCAGGGAAACCCTCTGTTCACGAGGTGGTTCATAACCACCAGGATAGAGCAATAAAGTGTTGCTGATTGTGAATAGCACACACCATACTGATGAGAAGTAGCAGATAAAAATCCTACTCCTGGATCAAAAAACTGCGGTACACAGCAGAAAGAAAGGAGGAGCTCCTATCCTTCATGACAGCATGGATGGAACTGGAGAGCATCATGCTAAGTAAGCCAGGCGGTGAAAGACAAATACCATATGATCTCACCTATAAGTGAGTGGAACCTAATCAACAAATCAACAAGTGAGCAAAATAGAACCAGAAACATGGAAATAAAGAACAAACTGACAGTGACCAGAGGGGTGGGGAGAGGGGAAACGGGGAAAACAGGAAGGGTCAAGAAACATGTATAAAGGACACATGGGCAAAGACAACAGGGAGAGGGGAGGATTGAATGTGGGAGGTGGGGGGCGGTGGGTAGGGCAGGGGAGAGTAGTGACGGGAAAATGGGGACAACTGTAATTTAACAACAATAAATAAATAAAAATAAAAATAAATAGAAAGGAAGAAAAACCCCAGTCCTGTGGCAGCCAGCCAGAATGTCTGGAGAGCAGGTTCCAGGCTTGGGTTAAGGCCACTTTCCATCGGAGCTGAAGAGCTTGGGTTTCTCAGAGATGTCTCATTCACCTTATTCACTGTCACAACCACATTCACTTGGACAGACAGAAGCAACAAGCAATCCTCTGACATTAAGACTAATGCTTGTAATTCCCAGCTAAGGGCATTTAGAGACGGACATAGAAATGACTCGACAGGGCCCCTACGCTGTGGTGGTGTGACCAGACAGAACACACCCCTGGAGGAACCGCTGCTGGTGCACAGGGTGTGCTCCTCTGTCAGCGGCTTGAGCTGGGCTCCCCGAAGGAGCAGCTCCGTGACGACATCATGTCATGGTTTGGCACTTTAAGTACTCTGCCTGGGGCTGATGACCGCGTCAGAGTCTGGGGGCTGGAGCTACCAGATGGGTTTTTCCCAGATGAAGCAGCAAGCCAACAGCAGAAATGCCCATCCAATTCTATGCAGAAGAATCTAGAAGTACCCACCAAACTCTGCTGCCAGCAGCTAAAGAACCACTAATTATACCTAGGCATTCTCGAACAACCGTGATGTTACGCAGCTCAGCGAAGATGAGAAGCTGAAAGGTGAAGACGACGGCAACTCCGGGAGTCTGGCTCAGGTGCCTGGGCTCTCCGGAGCATGCGCAGGCCAGGTGCTAATGGATATCCGTGCACAGGGTCGTAACTACCCAGTGGCACCGCAAGGCATGTTTTTGCATGCTGAAGTTAATGAATATCTCTCCCCCTACCCTTGCTATTGTCTATTCTAATTTGTTGCAGATAGGCAGACGTTGTAAGTAGAAGAGATTGGAAATCTGAAACAGTCAGAATACTTTAACCAACAGGCACATGAAAATAATGTTCAACATCATCAGTCATCAGAGAAATTCAAATCGAAACCACAAGACATTACCTCGCATCCATGAGGATGGCTACCGTAAAATAAACAGTAAATGTTGGAGAGGATGCGGAGAAATTGGAACCTTGTGTTCTGCTGCTGGGACTGTAAACAGTGCAACTACTGTGGAAAACTGTGTGGAGTTTCCTCGAAGGGTTAAAAAATGAAACCACCATGATTCAGCAATCCCACTGCTATATATTTACCAAAGAAAAGTTTTTGAATGATCTTAATGATATATTTGCACTCCCGTGTTCATAGGCCAAGAGGTGGAAATAATCCAAACATCCACTAATGATGAACTTTTAAAATGAAATGTACATACATAGAATAAAATAATCATTCAACCCTAAAAATGGAAGGAAAAGTTACAACATGAATGAGCTTTGAGGACATTATGCTAAGTGACAAGCCCACCACAAAAAGACAAATATTTATGACTCTACTTATAATGAAGAATCTAACATAGTCAAATTCATGGCAACAGAGAGGACGGTGCTGGTTTCCAGGGGCGGGGGTGAGGGGTGAAGAAGGGCTGTTTAAACAGGTACAGTTTGTTCTGCAAGATGAGACAGTCCTAGAGACATACTGCGCAATGTGAATATATTTACCACCACTGAGCCATATACTTGAAAATGGTTACGATGAAAAATTTTGTTATTTTGTAGCATAAATTTGAAAGTCAGGTTTTAAAAAACTTAAGTTTTGTTAAGAATTACTCCAGGAACTCAGTAAGAAATTAACTTCTGGCACAAATTAATTTAGGGGAGTGGGGACAGAAAGCTCAGTGCCTGGGACCTATGACTGCACCTCTTCCTCCTTGGCAAGGGAAAAGCCGAGAGGCGGTGCCAGGGACCCCAGGGGCGGAGCCACCCCCAGTCCAGGGGCTCTGCCTTCCGCCAGGCAAGTTCAGGCACTGCGAGGTGGGCAGCAGCCCCCACAGCCCCAGGTGGCACCACAGTGAGACCCACTGTAGGTAAACTCGGACCACACAGAAGAAGCTAAGGTGAACTCAGCATTCCTGCCAGCAAAGGCTGGGCAGCTTCTTACTGGTGGAAGGGACCCACAAACTCAGGACCCCCTTTCTGTGAGGCAAGGAGAAGGGCTATTTATTAGTGAAAGACAAATTCTCAGAAAATGAAGGGGGAGAGAAGGAGCAGAGGGGCCTGTGACCAGGGGCCAGTCTTGCAGGCCGTGTGAATTTCCTCAAGCAGATTTAAAACTAAATGAAGCGGATTCTCGGTTTATTGTAAGTCTTCTTTATTTACAGTATAAGTCTTTAAAAGGTCAAGGGGTTTTATCTCTTAAATAACATGTTAATCATATAAAACAGCTGGAACCAAAGTAGAGAAATATATACAATATAATACATTAGGTATTTTCAACGTTGCTAATTGAATTTTTCATACTAAGTTAAAAGAGGCTATTATGCTTTACAATATCATTTCTCTAGTTAAAATTAAACCTGTCAAAAGACATAATGTACATTTTTTTACAAAACCAACACAAAGCATTAATAAAATGCTCATGATTGTAATTTTAATTTTTCTATAATACAATGCACCCGTGTTACAAAAAACAAAAAAAGGCATTGCACTAAATGCTTTGAATACTGCATAAGTCGGTATGTTAACACGTGAGGAATAATGAATGGCCTGACCTGTTCCACCAACAGGCTCATCCATGATCGTTTCCACTCTATTAACTAAGCAGACTTTCTACAGACAGATTACTTTCCTTGGCAGCTTTATACAAGTCCATCGCTAGTGGGTCCAATGCTAAGGAGAAGCTGATGCCACAAAAACCAACAGAGCCCTACTATTTACACTGTCCAATAAAAGCCAAGCTAGAAAACCACTCACTGCTAGACCAAGGAGAAAACCGTAAGCAGGGCATTTAACAGGAGATTTTGAATATCTATAAATTTAAAATATTTAATAGACTATAAAAGGCCTTGCAACAGCTTATTCCCTTATTTTTCTTAGGCTTCAGTAAGAAAAAGGTAAATGCTTTTTATTTTTTAATAAAGTTTTGATGGCATCAAAAAGCTTCAAATTATAAATTTTTACACAGTACAGCACTTACATAGTTTCCATGTGCTACTATCACTTATTTTCAGGATTCGTATTTTATCTTCAGGAAGAAAGTATTAAGGTTTTTTCCATATTCTTAACTTTTTAGCATAAACATTATCCAGGCCTTGAAAGGGAATTCAAGAGAGGGAAAGTCACCCAATGCTTAACAGTGAGCAGCACAGTGTTTGAAACGCCTTGTACGTGTGGGTGGCCTGCACAAGCGCAGCAAGGGCCGGGGACATGGTTCCACCACTTACAGCAAATTACACTTTGTATTCCCCATTCATTACAACAGTTTTAAAGGGACAGATCATCCTTGAAGGCAGCAAGTACTGCTTCAGATTATATTATATTGGATTTTTTTTTTTTAGCCACAAAAGTATCTAAGACGCAGCAGTACTTTAAAAATACAGTTCTTTAGGTCACAGGCAAGGAAAACAAGATCAGCAAGACACGTATTGTCAGGAGCTATTCCAGTGGAGGATCCAAGGTACACGCAAGGTATTGAGACTAAAACAAAGAAACACCTGATTACAGGTGGGGGAAGCACCTGCTACAGGGAGTGTTCGTGGCGGGTGGGGGGCTGGGGCGGGGGAGGTGTGCAGGAAATGGACCAGAAATAACCCAAAGTATCCTGACAGAAAAACTGAACAGAGAATCTAACAGTGTTTGCATTCAAAATGAGATGCAAAATCCACTGTTCCAGGACACAGAAGTTAATATTCTGCTACGTTTTCCTCTTGGACAACTTCATCACTAGCCTTTGATACCAAAACAGAAATCACCAGTGCTCTGTACATTTTCAAAAGGCACACCCCACATGTGGCTGTTTTTCAATGCTTATCATTAGATCAGTCATAAGTCCTCGGTCAACCTGTTTCAGATTCCAAACGAATCACATTTCTAGGAAGCACCACGCACCAAACGAGTGTTTTCATTCTCTAAAGCAAACTTTCCAAATGTTCCCATTTCATGCCTTATAGTCTCTGTAACTGGAACGCATCCAGATTCCTTTTTCTTCTTACACAAAACCTAAAAAAAGAGTAGAATTCTCCCGAAATTATCCTTATTATGCAAAGAAGCTCAGAGGAAATATTCAGGATTACGTTATTACATTTAGTACTTCTGATCACTTTTTAAACCACCTCTCTATTAAACAAGAAATTCCTTACTAAGAGTATTTTATCTTCCAACATTTCTCAATAGTCAGAACTGGCCTAGAAACTGCTACAGAGAGTTAGCAAACAGGGATGCCCACCCTGAAAATGTCTCAATCACAGAGATGTCACTTAAACTGCTGGTTATCTTGAAAAGACTCTCTGCCTCTGTACAAAAAAAAAAAAAAAAACGATCAAGTGCTTCTCTTTCACCCAATTTCTTGGATTGGGCTTAATCCATTTTTCACATTAAAAAAAAAAAAAAAACCTTTCATTAATCATTCTCCCTTTGGGGATTTGGTCACTGTAGACTCATTTACTGATGCTGCCCCTGGAAACCAGGGGAAAAACCTAGCATATGCGGATGAGTGCTACTTAACGAATTTACTACACAGAAGTTGTAAACAAGCTTCAAAGTCACTCTAGAAAATAAGGCTTAACATTAATGGCAGTGGCCTCCTGTCACCCATGGAGAAGTGAAGGCAGAACCTGGAAACCATCTAACGCCCTGGAAAACCGGGCCAGGCTCGGCACATGGCAAATTCCTCTGTAAAACAAGAACAGATTGCGTCAATCTGTTTAACTGGCCATTAATAGAATGATTCATTTTTTTTAAAGGTTTCAGAAATTCTGATAATAAGCAACATTAAATTGTTACATAAGAAGGAAACAGAGGATAGAACTGGAAAGCATTGTGCTAAGTGAAATAAGCCAGGCGGTGAAAGACAAATACCATATGATCTCACCTTTAACAGGAACCTAATCAACAAAACAAACAAACAAACAAACAAGCATAATATAACCAAAGACACTGAAATTGAGAGCAGGCTGACAGTCACCAGAAAGGGGAGAGGGGAGGGAATTTCAGGGGAAAAGGAGATGGGTTTAGAGCAACAAGTATAAAGGACACATGGACAAAAACTAGGGAGTTGGAAATGGGAGGGAGATGGAGAGGGCTGGGGTGGTGGGCTGGGGTGGGAGTAAAAAAGACAGACAACTGTACAAGAAAAACAATTAAAATAAAACTTTAAAAAAGAAAAAATAAAACAAAAATTGAGGAAAAATTATTTTTCAATTAAAAAAAAAAAGAAGGAAACAGAAATCAGCAGCTCTACAGATGCTTTTTAAGTGAAGAATGTGTCAAACGTGATGCCAAGGGAGTCAGACCGATGAGACTTTCTTCACAGGACTGTCAGGGAGTACGACAACCCATTTTCGTCATCTCCTCATCTCTAACCACACATTTGTCCTCAGCCCTTTGTAATGTGCCTGCATTTTTGCTTAAGTGAAAAAATGTTCATGCAACTTTCCCAACTAGGGACAGCCAATTTGCAGGTGTCAAAATCCAAAATGCAAATCCATGGACCTTCCACCCTTCAGTTACAGATGGCCTGCCTGCACAAAAGCAGAACTGAAAGGCTTTGGCCAACAGTGGTGAATGAGACAAAGAAAGAAAACGTAGCTTATTTTTGGCCCTTCTCTCCAGCCCCCTTTGCTTCACGGTCCATTTCAAAATGAGTGCTTCATTTCAGCAGTTCAGACCTAAACCAGTCCAGTGGTCCGGCACCATCAGGAAGTACTTGTCCATTGCTTCACAAAATCGACTCCTATACAACTCCGGAGAGACCACAGTTGGCATTTTACCTAAAATTGTGAAAGAGAAAAGGGAAAAGAAAACTGTTACATAAATGACCAGGCAACCGAATTCAACGGCAATGTTCGTTCACGCAAACTGCCATAAAGACTCTCGCACCCAGCAGTCTCAGGAAGGGCAGGCTGTTGGTTCACTGAGCCCGGACATGGGAAAGGGCCTGCCTGGTGGGCGCTGCTATTTTAAAAAACCAGCTCTTACCTAGAGAACGGTGTGAAGCACAGAGGGCCTGGCAGCGCTCAGAGAACTTGGAAACTTTCAAGTGTTAATTAAAGAGAACTTCTTATTCAGAACCTCTGGCCTGTTTTTTTTTTTTTTTTAATTTTCATTTTGAGAACCTTTAGCATTTTAACACAAATTTAAATGTGATATTCCCCATCTAAACAACTATCTCTAAAAAATAAACAAATAACTACCTGTATTATTTGATCATTTTGGAAACGATAAAATCAGAGATGACCACCTACAATTTTGGAATTAAAAAAGCATCCATTTTTAAAAATGTTAACTGACAAGGAAAACATGAAAATAGTATAAAGAACAAACAAAACAATAATTGTGCTCACCTTGCCCTCCTAAAATTCCTGTTGATTTCACAACCATCTCAAGCTTTTTGTCCCACGTAAATGTTCGGATATAATCTGTTACAGGGAGCAATAGCAGCAATAAAGTTGCATCAATAAATATAAGCATATAATAAACACCCTGGCTGGTGTAGCTCAGTGGATTGAGCGCGGGCCTGCGAACCAGAGGATCGAGGTTCGATTCCCAGTCAGGGCACATGCCTGGGTTGCGGGCCAGTTCCCGGCAGGGGACACACGAGAGGCAACCGTACATTGATATTTCTCTCCCTCTCCTTCTCTCCTACCCTTCCCCTCTAAAAAGATAAATAAATAATAAATTTTAAAAAAAGTGAAAAAAAATTTTAAAAAAAAGCATATAATAAACATAAATGACGAGAGTAATCACTGTCACTTCTAGGACACTTAACTTTTACTGAGTGCTGGCAGGATGCCAGCGGCTCTCCGAAGGGTCTGCCCTGAATTATTCACTGCAGCCTCACAGCTGCCTCCCAGGGCTTCGTTTCTAAGTGACTTTTTGAATATGGATAGTTTTGGAAAAGATGATGAAAATGGAAATGAGGAAACTGAATAGAAGGTACTATTTATATAATCGAATTTTAAAACTATTATTTTTAAATTATTCAATGAAACTTGATGAATATATTCAGTGAACTATTAGTACACAAGGTTTTCATTACAACCCTCAAATTGAACTCTGGTTTCCATCGTGAACTGTAAGTACAGTATGCTTATCGACTTACCTATAATTCCAACAACCAGCTCATTGCTGGTGTCATCTCGCCCGACCAGCAAGGAATAATCTATAATGAGGTGGCTGGAAAGGAAGTGCGCGTCGCTGCGGATGGAGGCTCTCAGCACAGCTTTGGAATGAGAGCGGATATACAGGGGGTTGTCTCGAACCATCTTTAGAAGATTCTCATCCAGCAGGACTACATCACAACTCTCTTTCCCAGTATCGGTTTTTACATTTCTGTTCCTAAGTGAACCCTTCAAATCAAAAACCTAGCACAAAAAAAAATTTTTTTGTCATTTATTTGAGTTGCTACCAACAATAACGTAATTAAATTAAAAAGTGGAAAGGTTCACTGTAGTCACTATCATTATATACACTTTTAAATTTAATTTAAAACTTAATGTAAGTCATTAAATGCATGCATTATAATTGCATAATACATAAAATACATGTGATATAGTTGTATCATATGAAATGAATACCAAATACTCAGTTACCGAAACATTTCCAAAATAACTCACCCATTTAATCAACTTTAAGAAACATTAACAGCCCTGGCTGGTGTGGCTCAGTGGATTGAGTGCCGGCCGGTGAACCAAAGGGTCACTGGTTTGATTCCCAGTCAAGGCACACGCCTGGGTTACAGGCCAGGTCCCCAGTTGGGGCACATGAGAAACAACCCGCACATTAATGTTTTACTCCCTCTTTCTCCCTCCCTTCCCCTCTGAAAATAAAATCTTTTTTTAAAGGGATGAATTAAAAAAAAAAAAAGAAATATTAACAAAACTCCAAAAATATGTCACTGGATTGAAGTGCAGTTTAAAAACCAGATGCAAATAGTCTTAGGAAACGTAAAGTCTTGATACCAAAACTCTGTGCAATTACTTATAGCAATGGAGAAGGAACAGCCTAACTCTAGGAATTTGGGGGTGGTGGCAAAGGTCAGGGGACTTGGATACTAGACCAGTGCAACCTGAAGTGCACTAGACAGATCACTGCTCATCAGCTGGTCCTGGCTCAGGATGACAGGAGGACTTGTCCTGGAACGTTATGTCAGTCACATCAGGAGGCACACTGTGTACGTCAGCAATGGTTTTTCTCACAGTCAGACACTCTCAGTGAAGAAAGTGGGGCCTTGAATCACACTCTAGTACAAGATGCTCATCTTACCATAGACTAGGAACAGTTCAAGGACCAGCACTTTAGAGTATCATTCAAGAATGCAGATCAACCTGAGTTCTAGAAATATTTGTGTGTCTGTCATAAAGTACTTAATTTCTGTGGGCCTTAGTTTCTGCATGTTCAAAACTGAGATGGGGGAAGTAGGTCTGCCTTCTCACTCTGAGACTCTGTGTTTCTAGGATATTGGAGATGTTAAATTTGAAGAGCGGTCCACAATATTCCTCTTTATTCTTCCCTACAGGGTTAAACAAGTCCGAAGTTAAATGTGACCTAGCAGCCAAAGTTTAACATGTATTATCAAACAAGATGTTATTCTCTGATTCGTTATATTCTGGAACCAGAGTACAAAGGGGTCAGCAGCTAAATGCTTTGCATAGTCCAATATCCTTACCTGTGCCATCTTTCTCCCATAGAAAAGATTTTCCATGACAAGGAGGTCTAACTTCTTCTCAGTGTTGTTCTGAGAATTCTTGTAACCAATTCTGTAAACTCCAAGAATTTTGGCTAACGCAGTCGGCCTCTAACAAAGAAAAAAAATGAAAGTAAACTCTTATCAAAAATGCTTATAATTGAATACCAATATCTGAACTATTCGTGTAATATCCAAACATGACTTTCTATTAATATGAATAGTCAGAGAACCTTGGAATCTCAGTCCCTGAGATTCAGGAGCAAGTAAAGCAGCAATTCAAGTAAAAATATTAGATCCTCAGCATTCTCCCCAGGGATAACCCTCCACAGCTACCCCAAATCACAAATTTTATGATGACATAGAATTTCCCCCATTATATGCAATAAACCATAAATGAGAAAAAAATCCACGAGACTCCCTCACACTTTTCCCGGGAGAGTCGTTGCTCGGCAACGACTGGACACACCTGGGTCACTGGTGTGTCCACAGACCCCCGCCCTCGTTCCTCAGCACCGCTTCCAACTGCTGCCTCGGCAAAGTTACAGATTACTGACAGTTCAGCTATTTCCCATCCAGTCTTAACGGTTTTAATTGGCACATACATGCTAATTACATCCAACTCGCATGAGGTCTCTCGGTTCCTCAGTGGCGAAGGGTGGAAGCGTCTGAAATCACCGCGTTCCCTCACATCTCTGCAGCCAGCAGAGAGCCACACAGGCCCTGCTCCCCTCTCACCACAGACAAGGCTCTCAGCAGGACCACATCAGAGGATGCCAAAAAGCCCAGTAAACCCTCATTACAGACCCGGGTTCGAGATTTCTACCTTCTGTTGCACAGCGTTGGTAATGTAACTGAAGTAGTGTGGGGCAAAGTCGAGGAATGACTGGACTTCCAGGCGAGGCATCTGCTTCAAAATGAATCTGTCATCTGGAAGGCAGAAACTGCATGTGTTCGTTCAAGCACAATTATTTACTGAGGTAATCTACAACAAATCATTCCAAAGATCCCAAATGACTTGTTCACTTCGTATTTTCAAGGGGTATTTTGGGATGTCACAGAGAAAATCCTGATCAGAGCCCAGTTCTCAAGGAATTGAAGGGTGGGAAGGGCTTCTGAGGATTTATAAAGTCAGGAAATCTCTCCTTTTGAAAGTACTACCCCTAAATTCATAACTGATCTTTTTAAAACTACTAAAATTTTATAAACCCCTTTGTTGGCATCCAGTAAATAACACTTATGAACATTTTTATCAAACAATCCTACTGTAGCATCTCAAATAACTCTGCCCCCTGTGAGCACGGGGAATGGAATGTGAAGTGCAAACCTTAGTGGGTTAGGAACTTGGCCTTCCTATTTTTAGGTTAAATGCTTCTCTTTTTACCTTTCTCTCATCAGCCCTGAGGTACCCTTTAGAGTTTTCTACAAGTTCTCTGTTATTATTTACATTTGGAAAACTCAGGACAGGAAAGAATTTAGTAAGAACTAAATCAATGTTTGTCTCTAATTCATTACACACCTTTTACATGTATAATTGTTTTAAATAGTTTATGGCACAGCATGAAGTATAAACCTAATGACAGAAAACTCTGTTTGCCAGCTCACGGTACCATCCTACCTCAGTTCGGGTCATCCACAAATCATCTGGGGAAAGACGGACACCCCACAGTCAGTAGACGACTCACAGACTCACCCTCAGTCGCATAGAAGGCAGCCCCTGATTTGCCTCCGCGGGCCTGCCAGGGCGATGAGTGGGAAAGGGATCGAATGAAGTCTTCTTCACTGCTGCCCAAAATCACTTCCCGCATCTTATGAAACTCTCCCGCGTAGTAGAGCCGACAATAAAACTTGGCATTAGCATCGGAAAATTCTATAAACAGAAGTGTTTGTTAAAAAAAAAAAAGCTTTTAGGAATCAGAAATCTTTTTCCTTTTGCTCAGTTCTGCACTTCCACCAGACAAAACCATTTGCCTTTCTCCATGACAGCATTTTCATGTTATGTCTGTTATATCCCTGTTTATCGTAACCTTGTTGAAGTGATTCTTAGGGAGGGTTAGACAGCACCTATGACCACCCTTACATATTTACAGAAAAATCAAACATAACGCAGGAGCCATTTCTCATTTCCTGCTGGGTACAGCATTGTTGTCACCACTGTACTTTTATATCTTAAATTTTACTGTATACAATATGCTGGATGATAAATCTGTATCATCCACACAAGTACGCACCAATTCTACATACCGCATCAAGACTCTGTGGCTCTAGATCACACAATAGTTATTAAAACATCAGAAAGTAAACCAAACCATAATTTACAGGTTAAATTATAATTTCAATTAAGTATTCAAATTAATTTTTTTATAAATGAATAATGTATATTTTAAGAACTAAATCTGGATTAAATAACATGTCAGCACACAGAATTAATACTCATTTCGAGAAACAGCATATCTATCTGGTGCGTAGCTAGAACCCTGTAACAATAACGGTTTGCTCAATTATAGTCCCTGTCCCCAAACCAACAATATTTTATCTCATACTTACGAAGCTCCACATGAGGATTTGTGAGTTGTTTCTTTTGTGTATCTCCTCCATCTACTTCATCTAAAAGATTTAATATCATTAGTCAAGCCAAAGTTTTAAATAGTTATCACCTCGTTTCTGCCTGTTCTTTTTTCCCAACATAACAATAAACACTAACACAACCCCTTTATACTAGTCCAACCACTCTCAAGGAAGCAGTATGTGAACAATTAAACTGTGTAAACTATTACAATAAAAATGTATGTACTTATTGAAAGATCAGTTTTTAAATTAAAAAACAGAGAACTTAGGTTGAAGAATAATTTTTCTTATATTTAAGCTATTCCTAGAATAGTGATACACTAACTCAGCTCTTACATCCAGATTTTCCAGAGCTTCTGGGTTTATGGCCAGTATCACCCATGTGTGGAATAACGCTTCCACAACAGTTTGTGATGCTTCCTTTATCATACTAAGACAGTCATATAATAGATAAAATATACTAGTGTCCAGCCCTGGCTGGTATGGCTCAGTGGATTAAGTGCTGGCCTATGAACCAAAGGGTCACCGGTTCGATACTCAGTCAAGGCACATGCCTTGGCTGCAGGCCAGTAGGGGGCACTCAAAAGTCAATCACACATTGATGTTTCTCTCCCTCTCTTTCTCCCTCCTCTCCCCTCTCTAAAAATAAATAAAATCTTTAAAATTATATATACGTATGTGTGTATGTGTGTGTGTGTATATATATATACACACACACACACATACACACATACAGTAGTGTCTACTTCAGAGCTACTTTTGTTTTATATTTAAATGATTTGTCTAGCAAACCTGCTTCCAGATCCACTCTAATTATTGCAGGTTTGGAATACTTCTTAAAATTGAGAACAAGTCATCCTCCGCATTTTATATCTTAAAATTTTCAAAGCACCAATGCCTTCCAAAGATCATAGCCCAACAGCCTACAGAATATAAAATAAGCATTTTAAATACTAATGAAAATTGATCACGCTGTTGCTATTTTTTAAATAAACTACTAATTCATGATCTAACCCAGGGGTTACCAATCCATTTAGTCCAGATGTTAAGAATTTTACTCAGTCACAATTATTCAATTTGCCAACATATACATGAAAGCAGCCAGACAATAAGTAAATGAATGGCTGTGCCCATGTTCCAATACAACTCTGTTCACAAAAACAGGTCAGCACGGTTTGCTGGCTCCTGGTCTAACCCCATACTCAAACACAACTGGGTAGACATATTTTTTTAAATATCAGAATGAAGGTGGACATCAATAGCCTCAACCGTACACGGACTGGAAAAGAAAGGAGACATCCGAGGGGTTAGTGGAAGAAAAGCATGTGACTATATACTATGAGTTACATGTGAGACAGATGTCTTACATGGGTGATGTCACTGAGTCCTTTGTAAACCTTAGAAGACATTGTTTTGGCCACTTGACAGGTACAGAAACGGGATTTCTGACACTACCACACAGTAAGGGATAGCAATGACCTCTGAAACCAGCTGGGTCTCCCAGCACCATGCCTTTCCACCACACTGAGGAGTGAGAAGGGGTGGTGGGAGTGCCCTGGTGTCCGCAATAAGAAGGATCTGCTTAAGGCTCCAAGGAACATCAGCAACTAAAACAAGGAAATCGAAGTCTAGAGTAAGCACATTCACTCCCCCTGTGACACACCTGGAGGCTCAATGCCTTGATTCTCCGTCCCCTCCTTGCCCGTCTGGCCAACCTGGTAGTAAGCACTGTCTGCTCCACGTAAGGTCTCTCTCTTCTGGGAAGAGAGGTCAGGGCTTTTCCCTGCTGTCCCTCGGAAGAAGGACAACATTCCAGAAGCCTTTTTGGCTAAAAACAAGAGGCAACATATTAAATACAGGTAACTACAGGTGAAAAAAATTAAAATTTTCAACTAATTCCTTTGTTCGCAGTAACCATTTTCTAAGGGTAATAAATATTAGTCGTACCGATACTTTCATTTGCAGAGATTATTAATCCATAGTTTTTATGGGATTGGCAGGGGCAGTCAAGCACTCTCATTAACAGAAGCAGAAAGAGAACAATGATCAGATAGTTACATATTAAAATGTGAGAAATTCTATATGAAACCTTTGAAAAGTACCTTTCCAAGGTAGTCATAGTATGTTAAGCAACAAAATTAAGTTAGGGCTGAATTCTTTATTCATTATAGTATTACAATTAATACAAAACAATATTACAAACTATGAGAATTCAAAGTCAAGGGGAACATCTTTATATCATTTGTGTTCTTATATTTTAATATGGCAAAATATAAGATTTTGTTTTTAACATTTTTCAGAAACTAAGTAGTATAGGATGGCCAAAAATATTACTAAAGCTTGCTCTATATGTTTATTCTTAGTTATGAGCTTAATACATATGATCTACGTATGATCTACAAGCTTAATTAGTATATATGGTTCCAATCCTGGATGTTTGCAATCTACAAAATCCTTATCAAATGTTCATTGTAAAGTGCTTACTTGGAGTGTCAGAAACCATATGGTCTCCTTAACATCTAATCCCACTTTGTTCCTGGCTAACTGAGCTCGGATTCAGAGGGATTAGGAGGTGGGGCAGCCATGTTTGCAGCCCCAGGACATGAATCATGATTTGTGTAAGCCTCTCAGGATGATGCTCACCACTTTCTCAGTCTCCTTTGCAGGGAGAGGTGGCCAAGGGACTCAGTTCTAATTAATGCGAGTGAGGGGGAAGTCTCTGCTTTCCTAATAAAAGGGAACCACTGCGGCTTATTGCTCCCTTCTTTCTGCTTCAAATGTAGACATTAAGTGGACCATTTCTGACCATGAGTAAAACTTAAGAGAATCATAGAGAAACTACCCCCATGTTGTCATGACAATGCTGAGTCGCTGAACCACTACCAGCAACTGTCCACCGGCAGACATTATTTTAGAAAAATAAACTGTCATTTGTTTAAACCCCGACACCATTGAGTTTTCTGTTACTTGTAGTGGATACACTCCTAACTGACAAAGACCCAAGTTCAAATCCTAGTTCTCCACTAGCTGTATAATCTTGAGCAAATGTCTTAATTTAAGTTTAAACTTTCTTTCTGAAAAGCGGGGCTATGTTAAATAACTCTTATGTGGTTATGGTGTGGATTGAAGGAGATCATGACAGGAAGTTCTTTTCACAATGCCAATGACACTGTAGAAACGACGATGAAGTTGCTGGGACATCCCTTAGGTGATATACTTTAAACTGAAAGCTCTAGCCAGGAAGGAAGCTCCTTCTTGTTTTGCATGGACCTGTGAGTTTCTAGAAGTTCCATAGCCAAAGAAAACCAAAGAAAAGCAAAATACGTATAAATAGGATATATAAAAAATTTTAAATCCATATTATATTTCAAAGAAATAAACCCTTGCCAGATGGCATTTCTTATTTAATTTGTTTTCTTCTTCAAACCACAATCACCAAGAACACTAACAATAACCCCTCGTCCGTCTGAAACCTTACTCGGCTGCGGTTCCCCTTCGGCGGCTCGGTTTGGACAGCCTCCACCGCTCTCGGGCAGCCTGACCGGGCTGCTGCTCTTCGGTCTGCTGTCTGACGACGTACTGAAGTGCAAAACAGACGAAAAGCTCGTTTCACACCATGCAGACAGAATGTTTTCTGTACTCCGATTCTGCAAGTACTCCGATTCTTCCATTAATCTATTTCTCAGCAACCTCACCCACAGTATCATAAATCTGATTCATAACTTACATAAACACAGGTTAGAACATGGAATAGAAAGACTTGAAATGTCTAAGGTATTTAAGAAAACAAAAGCAAAATGTTGTAACTATAAGGGTGTTTGGGAAAATATATGAAAACATAAGTGTTAATGTTTTCCCCAAGCCCATTAGCACTGTATTAGCACCTCTAAGTCTAACAATTACAGAAAATACCAGTTTCATATTTCTCATGCTAGTCATCATAACATATAATTCAGATATAATTGTATTACGTTAGTAAAGCTGAAAAACCTATTTAAGAAAGAATCAAAATAATGAACCTATGACTATGGTTTGGGGGATTTTGTTTTCTGTTTTAACTTCTGGGTCTTTAATTATTATGGTACATTCACAAATATTTTAGGTTAAAAAGACAAACAATAGCTTACTAATTTCACAAGTTACTACTTTTTAAATAAAAAGAGAATTTAAAATGTTGAAAGTTTAAATCTGCAGTATACGTTGAACTTCTATGGCAATTATCAAAAAACAGTATTCAAAAAAACAGTGTGAGATCTTTTGCCATACTTGAATTTTGTTCTATCAATTATTACCTAAAATATGTGTGTATCCTATAGAAACTTTCATATGGATAAAACCAAAGCACAAGAATGTAGAAAATGATGACACAGCTAAATCAGAATACTCCACTTAATCACAGATCACCTGTTTGTTAACAGCCCTTCTTCGGCGCTGCTCCGCGGGGTCACTTTGGACAATTCCTCTAAGGCATTTCGGTATTCTTTACAACTTAGGGCAGAAATAGGTTGAAAGATGTTAAACTTTAAGCTCTCCTTCTCCAGTAAGTCACATACTTTCAAAAAAGCTCTGCATTATAAAAACACAATCCTTATAAGTATCCATAATAAAACACATTTAACTATCGAAAGCTGTCAAGGAGAAACTCATGAAGAAGGTCAGTGTCTTCACAGAGAATTATACAAAATACACCCCAACACACCAACCAGTATCCTAAAAAAAGACTGGGAAAGCCTACATACTAACATTCATATCAAATACTTTCAGGGGTTGAACAGCTGATTTTGAAAGTATGAAACTTCAAGGTTTAGTATAATAGAGAGGAAAGGAACTTCAGAGTGCTTTTAATTTAAAGGTACTAAACTTTACATAAAAAATTTTTTTTATATTGAATTGGCGGGAAAAAAATCCAACTATTGGACTAGAAGTCTGGGACCCTTGATTTAGATAAAACAAATGATAGGGAACAGAAGCTTCTTTAAGACACATGGTAACAGTGGGCAGGTAAAAGGCTTAAGGCATAGGAACAGTGTTGGTCTAAGTAAGAAAGCTTTACCTGCTGTGTGTGGGAAGCAGGAAGGAAATGAATGAAGAGTACACAAAAAGATACTCAGATGATATGCGGTGGATACATTCTAAGTATTACGTCAATGAGTGAATGAAAGGAAGGGGTACAACAGATACACACCGCACCACAGAGAATGGCTGGAGGATGTGAGGCGTGGTAAACAACTTGCCCAGTCAATTCAGCTATTTGGAGCTTAAAACTCATCCTGTAACCATCTGGGTAAAGAGGACATTTTCAGATACACAGAAAAGAAGCTGTCACGCCCAAAGAGTATACCTTTTTACATGTATTTAGTCATTTTGCTCTGTTCTGTGTGATAGATCTCAACAGTAGGGCAACTAATAAATACAGAGAAACTATAAACAGACAACCGTAGGAGAAAGGCCTCATGAAGAGCACCTGAGAGCAAAAGCGATGATGGAGCTGGGTTCCTTCTCACAGACGGCAATGGGCACCCGTTCGTGTTCGTACATTAAGTAGTGTTTATCTGGATCGCTGTTCAAAATTGTTAAATACATAAGTAAGAAAAAATGAAGTTAGCAAAAAATAAATATAAAAACCTTAACACACTGCAAGTACACTGCAATCTCAGGATAATCCTAACTACATACTGCACAAGTACACATTAAGTAAGCCAAAATGTACGCAGAACTTGAACCAAACAGCCAAAGAAAATATAACAAAAAATTCTGAAGGCAATTAAAAATTATCAGAATTACATTTCAAAGGTTCTAATTCAGAGGGTTCTGAAGTCACCCCAAGCAAAGCTTTCCACACTGCCAGAGACTTTAGACCATACTTATCTCAAATAGGATTTACAACGAACAGCAGACATGTAAAGGGTTTTGTTCTACTATAAGCTGGAACGAAAAGTCTTCTAGGAATTGTGGGAATGTCATACTAGTCCAAGAAATAAATAACACCACTGCTCTACTATTAGCACGTGGAAACTCAATGGTATAACTCCATTTTAACCCAAATCTCACTCCCCCAATGGAAGCATTCATTCATTTGTCTAACAGCTATTCACTGAGCACCTAATGAGCTGGAGACACAATATTAATAATTCATCACCACATGTCCCAGTAAATTATTGGGTCAATAATATCATCCTGTATATGAGCAATCTGTTTTTAGGACTATGAGATCAACAGATGTAGCAGTATAAACATAAATGTTCATATTTAAATATATATGAACAATTATTTTCAGAACTGGTAATCTTAAGCATTAACCAATATTAGTTAATTATTTTTCCTCCACTCATCTACTATGTAACAATGATGTTCTACAAATTACATTCTACCAAGTCATGTCTTTTACTATGATGAAATGCAATTCAGGATTGAGAAATATGAGTATACACTTAAATAAACACATTTAAATATAGAGAGAGTAAATCTATATAGAGAAAATTTTTTAATTAAGTAAAAATCAAACCACCCAACAGCCACTGGCTTTTAGAATACTTACAAAGGAAACGGAATGGGGTTATAGCTGTTTCCGGGAAGCAAATTTGCAAAGATGGCTTTCATGGTTGATTTTTCCTTCACCTGGCTGTCTGTGGATCCCAGCAAATGCCCATCAAACACATCTAGGATGAAAAGTATTCCATATGTTAATATTCAGGAGAGTAAAAAAAGTATACAGCATCGACTACACTTGTCTCCCTTTTTGGGACTCAGACTCCCAATTATGGTATGAAATTTCTGATCAGGAACAGTGACTATTATGGGCTGAAACAGAAAGCAACGGTGAGGCATACCCAGCACTGACTCCAAGGGGTTCACTGCTTTACCTTTCAACATTCCTGAATTTGAGATCCACCTACAACGGATGGCAGAGGCCAGGCAGCAGTCACGACAGAATTACTCCTCAGCACTCGTGAACTTAGTCACCGCTGTTCACGCTGCCACGTCAGTTCAGTTATGTGCACTGTGGCCATTAGGTATGAGTTTAATTGCAAATGAAATGTTATTTTTAAAGTCTGCACTACAATTAAGTAGTTGCTGATTAGATAGAGAGCAAGGAAAGAGAGAAGCAAGGCATAAATTCTGCTATTAGTGAAACAGCTATTTGTTGTTGGAGAAATGGCTGCAATTTTTCTTTCTTTCTTATGAGGCAACAATCATGTGCTTTATGAGACTGAAGAAAGTAACATCCCCAGAAGGTAGATAAGCTGAGTAACATTTTATTCCTCAGATATTTACATGTCAAACAGAGCAACTGGAGAAGTGATCTGGTGAAAAGCTGTGTTAGAGAGCACATTCAGAAAGTATGTAATTTGTAAATCCTAAGGGATGAGAGAGCATTATGTCCAAGCATTCCGAGTGCTTTTCTCTTTTGGATGAAGTTCAGGAAAAGTGACTGCCACTGCACCTTCGGAAATGCTGGCTGCATCCGGTTCCGGGGCGCCCGCCGCCGATGGCTCGGGCAGGACCTCGGGCGGAGTGGGCAGCTGCAGGTGGGCAGAGCTGGTGGAGCCCTGACTGGACAGGGTTGTTAGGAAGCGGTCCTCTAAGGAAAAGAAAAGACAAACGTGAAGTCCATCTCTACCTGTTTGTAATGTTTTTAAAATGCCAACTGATAGCTGTACTTCAGAAACCAAAGAATTTTAGTTTCATAAAAATTATTTAGGCCATTTTAATGCATATTTTAGAAATGGATACAAAAATCCAGACGTACTATATGACTTGACTGTGATCAGATCTTAACCAGTCTGACTCTTACCAATATTCTTTACCACAGACCATAATGCAAAGTCATGTTTATCAGTTTAATCAATTTAACAGGGAATGAAATGATGACACTATTGGAAAAAAAAACCACATGCTATTTATTCTCAGGGAGAAAATTCATTTAATTATAATAGAACTATTTGAGTTGAACTCTCATTCTACAAAGACAGTCGAAGTAAAAACCTACAAATTTTGTAGGATGTTACCAAGTTATTTGATGAAATCCTGTGAAAGACAGCTCAAGATTTTAGAAAAGATTTTAGTGACATGAAAATCTAAGTTAAATTTTGCAGACTTTTGCAGGGAGACCTAGGAGCTCACTTTGGAATAAGCAACACATTCACTCTCCTTTTCACCCTCTGCTCATCCCCTGCCAGCAAGCAGCCTTCCCTACCATGGACTTCGACGCCCTCGCTTCCCCTCTTGAAATGCACTTTGCGATACATCTTAAACTGACAGTGCTACAGATGCTCTACGGGAAGGAAAACAAGTCTATAAACAACTGCATTTAAAAATGCTCAAAATTACCAATTAAAAACAACTACTAGACTGAGGAATGTCTTTAAATCATATGGCAGGTGATCACCTGGCTGAAGGACTAACCTTTTTCTCCATTTTGAAGCCCTGGAGAAATATTCCGTGGAGGTGCATCCACCGCACTTATCTGCACAGAAGAAAATACGTGCTTCTTAAGGTACATTGAAACCACATTTAAAAACATTTTTAACAAAGTGATTCTTAAACTTTTTGGTGGCTGGACCCCCTCAACCTCTTAAGAATCATCAAGACACTCAGAAAACTTTTATGTAAGTTATATGTTCCAATTTTACCTTATTAGAAATTAAAACTAAAAAAGTTTTAGAATATGCACTGATGCATTTAAAAATAACAAACCCATTATATATTAACATAAATAACATCTTTTAATTTAAAAAACCAGCTCCTTTCAAAAAAATTGGAAAATAATGTCTGGCTTAATAGAAGACAGTGAGATTCACCTTTGGCTTCTGCATTTAGTCTGTTGAGCTACATTATGATGATCAAAGTATATAAAAAGAAATATAGCCTCACATGAATATGTGATCAGAAAATAAAATCTTGTAGAGCCCTTGAAAGGGTCTTGGACCCCCAGGGGGCCCTTGAACCATGCTTTAAGATACTGCTCTAAACAACAGCTCACTTCTTTATACTAAAACATCTGGGAACTACTTATGCTTATCTATTAAGCCTAGTAATGTCTTCTTATCCAGAGGACTTTCTCAAGCCCCATGATCCATAGTAAGGATATATTTAAAATAACTATAAGCCCTATGTACAATTTGATGACAAAGTCATTTCTTAGATTGCTTCTTAGAACATTATTAGATTTGCTCACCATACCTTCCTGGCCACCCTACATGAAATACCCTACCGGCACCCACTCCTTCAGCAATATTCTCCACCTCCCTTATTTTTCTTGGTTTATAGCCCTTTTTCCATTCGTTTTTTAAAATGTTTATTGGTTCATTTGTTTATTTTCAGCCTCCTCCTGATAAGACAAACGTTCGATGGGGACAGTGGCCATGGCCTATGTGCGCAAACAAACGCCCTGTACCTACAGCAGGGCCCCACGGTACACAAGAACAATGTATCAAATGAAGGCTACCAAGGCAGTGAGGCAGCTTTGCCAGTCAACTCTAGATCTGCCAGGAAGACAGTCACCTGCTGAACGATTCTGTATTTTCAATTCTGTGTCTACATATTACAATTAAAGGTCTTACACAACTACGTTTGCAGTTTCTTACAAAGAGAAAAGCCCCTAGCAGTCTGCATTAGCCATTAATAGCCCCAGACTACTCAGCAAATACTAATATAAAAACATCTTCAGTAATCCTTATTCTTTCCCTCACCTAAACTTTAAGGAAAAGTGATTCCTACAAAGTTTTTAAGAGGCAAAAAGGAATGATTCATTTATATATTACTATATAACACAAAGATTAAAGGCACCTGGATACATCACTCCATGAAAATATTCCTCTACAGATATTATACACCTGTACAAAAAGAAGATACTCTCTCAAACACCTACACTGTATCAGAATATTAAATCCTTATCATACACTGACATTAATTCATCTGAATATGGTTAGTGTGGTTTGTAGAATTCTAAGGTGGTCCCCCAAGACCCCACCCCCTGCTCTATACACATCTCCCAGTTATTCAATCAAACACTGATCTAGACACTGCTGTAAAGGAATTTTGAGATGTATTTCAGGTTCCAAATCAGTTAATCTTAAAGTAGGGAGGATTCGTGAGCTCTTTCAATCTGTGTCCAGAGGCCAGGCACAGAAGAATTCAGAGATCTGAAGCATGACAGGATTTGATGGATTGCCGTATGCTTTGAGGACGGAGGGGTCACAGGGCAAGGGAAGCCGGTACCCTCTAGGAGCTGGAAATCATCTCTGGTGGACTGGCAACAACAAAGGGGGTCCATAGTCCTATGGCCACCAGGAACTGAATTCTGCCAACAACCTGGGTGAGCCTGGAAGGGGACGATGAGGCTCAGATGAGATGACACCCCAGCTGAAACCTTCACTGCAGCTGTGAGACTGAGGGGATAACCCGGCAACACAGTGCCAGACCCCTGACTCGCTGTGAGATAATCAATTTGTGTTTTAGGCTATGGAGTTTGTGGTGATTTGCTATGCAGCAAAAAAGAAAGAAAAAAAAAAAACTAACACAGTTAGGAAAGGCTAATTAAATTTAATGTAGAACTAAACCAGTGCAGACCTCTTAAGAAAAGTTTCTCACTTAAGTACAGAGATAAAGAACAGCCAAAATCATAGTAAAATAAGTTAGAACTCTATTACATGCTCAGAGCACCTGCAACTTCCATGTAGCACCTACTGCCCTCATGATGCTACCCCCAGGGATACCAGCTGATAGGAGCTTGTGATAAATGTTTCAAATAAATGAATTATAAGATAAAAAAATTAAATCCAAGTCATGTCTCCCTGAAACCTCACAACTTTAAAATAAAATACCCTACTTAATACTATTAATAAAGTATGTATTAAACTAGCACTTTTAAATGTCATAAATGAAATTAATTACAATATTTATCTCCAAAGGCAAAAGCACATTTGCTTTGTGTGTGTGTGCTGCGCCACGCCTAAGTATCTAGGGTAGAGAAGAGATGCCCCAATTTTTTAAATTGAACTAAACTGAATCCTAGCACACTTTCTTCTCTATCTCACTAATTGATCTATTCTCTCAATCCCTCTCTTTTTCTTTAGTCATTCAGCAGACAGTTATTTACCAAATAATTACCCTGTGTCACAGCATCCTTACTCTGAGACAGAGGATGAAGATGATACTTTATGCCTTAATGGGGACCAGCGGCAGAAAATAAATAGGCAGTTACTGCAATAAGAGAGTGCTCTACATACGAAGCCTTCTTTGTTGCTTTTTTCCATCTGAAATAGATTTCAATCGAACTACGTTCTTTCAAGGGTTCCTCCCTCCCACAACTCTCTTATCATCTTATACACCTGCCTTGCAAGTCACCAAACTCAGATGAGTATGTGCAAACCTTAAGGCTGGTCCTCCCCAGCTGCTGGTGTCCAGCTTCACCTGGATTGTCAGCTTACTATTCTAACACTTGAACTCTCTCTTCAAATTCCATACCTCCTCAACCAGAGGTACCCTTGTCTTCTGTCTGACCAGAAACTGTTTTCCCTTCTCACCTGCACATTTACCTGCAACTGCACTCACCTTGCTTCCTCCCCACCCACTGCAGAGGCCAAGACTTCCCTCTGTCAGTCTCATCTGAGCCTCTGCTCCCTCCCGCTCTGTGCTGTTGCATACAAATATGCTCGCATCTCTGCTACGTTTTTTCTCCAGCTACCATGTCGTCCTTCCTTTTCCATAGCCCATTCTTTAAAAGCATCATATTCGTTCTGTCAGCTGATGGTTGTTGGCACTGATTCAATGCCAACAGGAACCCCCAATTTGGGGTGCAGTGAAGAAGGAAACTTTATTCAGTGCAAAACAGCTCCACTGTGACAGAGCACAGCTGTGAAGACAGCATGGCTGTAGCCCAGCTCTGGGGCCACTCGGCCCTGGGGCCAGGCCCCTCTCATCCAGATGCTTCACTCTGCTCTGCCCCCTGCTGGTCTGCTTTGCACTGAGCTGCACTGCTCTCTGCTCTGGTGAGACACCTTTGGCATTTCAGCTCAGCCAGAGAGATGCAGTCTTCAGGAGAAAGGGAAAGTGTGCTACAAAACTGCACTTTCTTACCTTGTTTTCTTCCCCTTGTCTCAGTCTTCCAGGACTTGGAGGAACTGAAGGCCGCTTTCTACCCTTTTCCTGCTGGAAAAGGTCCTGCAACCTATAGTGAAAAGAAAAGAAGAAAACGAATACGGTTTCATTTCTGATATCCTCAGTAACATCTACAAATGTTCTCCTGACAGCTCTGAAACCACAATAATCAGATTTTCCTACTTTGATGGCAACAGATTTTTTTCCAACTGCAAGAGATTTTGAAGTTGTACATAACTAAGTTGATGTCTTATTTCTAATCAACTAATTAAAAGCTGTTACTGATTTCACTAGTGTTAAAAGAACAGCAAGTTACTGTAAGAGACAGCAAGAAATAACATAAAAAGCACAGGCGTTAGAGAGCAATACACCTGGGCTCAACGTCCAGCTCTGACAATTAGCGTCTATGTAGCTTAGGCAAATCCCTTCATCTCTGAGAGACGCGGTTTGCTCCCCTGTAAAATGAAAGTGGCATACACGTGGTAGGACTCGTGAGACCAAATAAAAGAGTGAATGTCCCTCTAGCGCCTTACTTGGCGTCTAGCATCATCCACGTGCTCGATAAATAAGTGCAATAATCTTGTGACTGAACGTTTAAATAAGTATGAATGGAAATATTTCCCAAAATAAATATTTTAATAAAGGTAGTATATGATACACAATAATTCAGCTATATTACATTCAATAAGCACACACGCTGTATTTGAAACATTAAAGGCTGTCTTCATTTTTGCTTTTTTTAAATCTTCATAAACTACCTAAAAAATATTAGCGTACGTATTTTAAAAGATAAAAAGTGGGGGGGTAGTAGTGGTGACAGAAAATAAAAGTTTCTACAAGTTGAGAATACAATAAAACTCCATAATTAATGGAGACACAAATTGAAAACACCACGGCAAAGCGAATCTGGCAGTAACATTGCAGCAGCACCAGGCTGCAAAGTCGAACCTGCTGTTCCAGGCCTGGAGCACTTCACAAAGGCTTTGCTTCTTGGCGATGAGTGACTCGAAGACCGACTGCAGCTGCTGAGGGGTTTCCACAGAGGATGACATGAGCCTTGCCTGCATCTTCTCAATCCAGTTCTTGAACTCGCCTTCTTCCATCTACAAGAGACAGAAACAATTCCGGCCCCGCCAGCTGAGACTCACCCCAAAAGAATCTTCCAGTGAGTTAATAGTTCACTCTTGGGTTTCTGTCAAAGAAAGGAATTACCTCCTTTTGTGCAAAGATATCTTCCATTTTTTCTTCTCTTGTTTTGCTGAATGTATCAGTTTTAAAAGATGCAAGTCTCTCATCAATAGCAAGATATACCTGTGAAACTCTAACAATATAAAGAATATTAAACACCATGGACAAGTGGGATCAAATTTTCTAATCTCACATAAACAGAAAAAAGATGTCACACACATAACTTCACAATAATGCTTTTTCTAATTAAGAATCATTACCGTTTTGCAGAACGAAAAAAAGACTTGTACATCAAAATTTTAACAGTATGTCTCAGAGGTTGTGTCTTCTTTTTTAATACTTTATATACTGCCTACATTTTTTATATCAGGCATACATAACATACAAGTAGAAAAATACAGTTACTTATGCTTTCAAAGAAAGCTAAATTAATGAACCTGATATTTAAAATAGCTATAGATTATAGGCAGTTCTGAACAAAAAAAGATGACCAAAGAAACCAGAACTTACTTTTGAAAAAAGTCCTTCAAATCCTGAAGAAGGGACACTTTTAATGGGGCCTGACGTTTAATGAATACTTTGGGGAGTGGAACACATACTTCAAGAAGCCTAATGGGAGAGTAACTGGGAGAAGAAAACACGAGTAAGAGTAGAAAAGTGAAAAATGTGTTAACATTTTGAGTAAAGGCCTATCATGATGGTCAACTAAATCCTACGAGGCATAAAGTTTCTATAAAATGGTGTTTTAAAACAATCATAAAAATATTGAAGACAACTTATTTTTTAAAGAAAACTTTCAACCATTACAAATATTCTCCCCAGTCCTGGAAGGATCTTGTTTCGTGTGTATTTTCACTGCACTGTGAAGTCATCGTTACCCCCCTCCAAGGCTATCCTCATGTGCCGTACAAACAAGAACGACTGGGATGAAACCATCCCCCCGTGAGGAGACCGACTCCTTCCCACGGTGAGCTCAGACAAAGGCACTCGCCACCTCCCGGGCTCCTGAGGACGCCTCGGCAGCCCTCCTCTCCTCTCCACCTGAGGTTCATGTTGTCTAGTTGGTGCCCTGCCCACCTGGGCCCTAGGTGCACAGTTAAAGGCTCTTCCTTAAAAAAGAACATACGGTCAAATTACAAGTATTTCCTGAGGGCCTATTATATGTCAAGTGTGTTTTAGGTGCTGAGGATAAAGCACTAAACAAGGGCCAAAATCCCAGCCCTCAGCATTTAGGAATAAGATTTGAGTAACAAGACAAAGACTTAAAATATGTATTATAGCACCTGGTAAGTGCTATGGAGAAAAAGAAAGCAGGAGGAAAACAAGAAATGCTAGGGGTGAGAGGGAGGCAGGGCAGGTGAAACCTGAGCTAAGACATGCAGAAGTAAGGACGGGCAGGAAGATGTCTGGGGAACAGGTAGTTCGCAAAGGAAAGAGCAAGCGCGAGTCTCCCCGGTAGGAGCCTACCTGGCATACCTGAGGGCCAGCCAGGACACCAGTGAGGCTGCAGTCAGGTGAGCAAGCGGAGAGCAGCAGGAGGTAAGAACAGAGAGGCACTGGGCAGCCAGAGCATGCAGGTGCTTATAGGTCCATAAAATGGACTCTAGCTTTCACTCAGGGAGAAACAGACACCCATTGGGGTGTGGCCAGAAATGATTTTCATTTAAGAGGATCATTCTGACTGCTGTGGTGAGATGAAGATGTAGGGGTCAAGGCCAAAGGGACACTGGTTGAGGCTACTGAAGTCATCCAGTGGAAGATAACAGAGGCTCAGTCCAGAGTGGTAAGTGGCAGACGTGGTGAGGTGTGTTCAGACTCTGGATACGTTTAGAGGCATAGCCTTATGGCTTTCTCAAATCGTTTAATACTACAGTGTAACTACCCATCTCTGAACTAGTGATTTTAGCTCTATCCAGAATATCCAATCATCCATATGCCAGTTAATGTCTCAGCAAAAATTCTGACAAACTCTCAGATGCAAAAACAGAAACAATGGTTAAGAGTAAAACCTTATAGAAGCAGATCTACTGGTTCATATCATGACTCCATCACTTGCTTTATAAGTGAGCTAATGGTCTAAGTGAGAGTAGTAATAATACCTCCCTCTTAGTAAAGATTAAACAGAACAATAGCACTGAAAGCTCTTAGCATGAGAGCACGGCCCGCTGCATTTGCAAAGGTTGGATGGGGAACAACACACACCACAAATCAATTCAATCTAGTAATGGTGGAAGTGTTACAAAGCCTCCCAGGGAGTGTGTGACTGCGTGCAAGGTCGCTCCGCCGTCTTACCTGAAAGATGCCACCATCTGGTTATAGGAGAAATACTGGTGGTAGTCGTGGTGGATGGAGTGACCGCAAGGCTCGGCATTGGCTCTGCGAGTGTACTGGTGCCCGTAAAACCTCAGTTCAAGGTATTTTGCAAATGACATGGACCAGGACTCGTTGGAAAGAGCAACAACTGGTGTTACCTGAAATTCAGCATAAATCGTTTGTTATCCAATCACATATTGAGAATCTCTTTTTTTAAAACAATGAATTTTCTCTTCTAATACAAATCTAATATATTCTGACTACAGAAACCTGGAAAAAGAAAGAAATGTTTAAAGGTGGGTGGAGTTAGGGATGGCTGAGAAGTATCACCAGTAAGTAATCTGACCACCAACATCAATACAATAAAAATTCTTTCCTGTAGTTGCTTTCATAGCCTTCTATTGTTTTTTCACTTAGTAATGGATCATAAGTATGTTCCCACATAAAATACTTGTACAACTTGATTTTTAATGGCTGTAGAGCATCCCATCATATGGATATATTTAACCAATCCCTACTGATGTGCACTTAAGTCATTACAAGTTTTTCTTTATTTTGATGATGCTCTAATGAACTTCCTAGTATATAAATGCTTATAACTATCCATAATTATCTCCCTGGAATAAATCAGTAAAAGTGGAAATTGGTAGGTCAAAGGACATGAACATTACACAGTCTTTGCCACACTGTTTTCCATAACAGGTATACTAACTTACACAATCTCCAACAATATCCAAATACCAGTTCCCCACCTTCTCACCAATCTCAGAAAGTCTAAGTCTTTGAATCGTGATTTCACAGTAAAAAACAGAAACACGCTTCACTGGTTTTTATTTATCCTTCTTCAGCTACTAATAAATAAAATTTATTTGCACAAATCTACTGGCCACTTGTATTAAATTGCTTTGTCATGCCTTTTGCCCATTTTTCTATTATCATGGCTTACAGAACTTTAATATTAAGTATATCGATATTTGGTTGTAATATATTATAGCTTTTTTTTTTTACACAGGAAAGTTTTTCATTTTGGTGAACAATCACTGTTTACCTTTTCCTTTTAATCCAAAAGGAAAAGTTTTTGTTTTAAATCCAAAAGGAAAAGTTTTTGTTTTAAATTCAAGTGCCTATACCAAAGCATACGAGCCACAAAGATCCATTTTAAGTTATTCATTTAGTTCACTGGTCAATCTGCAAAGGTCCACATATTCTACAACAAAACATTACCAGCCGTCTAACAGAGACTAAAGGCCCATAGGAACAAGTGTAAAAAGACTGCGAATTTCGAGGAACGGTGTCGCGCCTGCCACTGCAGAAGGAACTGACCGCGCCCGCCCTCCTCGACCGCCGCCGTCACTGCGGACCCCACCACTGCCTTCCCCGGGGTGCCCATCGTGCCTCCCACAGGCACGCTCCACACCACACCAATAAAGATACCCATGAAGCTAAATTTGGTGCATGCTCGCTGCAAACAATTCAGATAAAAAGTACATATTTAAAGCATAATATTGACACCAAATACTTGCTCTGGACTTAAAAAGCACACGGAAGAAATAAAACATGTGGTCCTTGTCTCAAGAATATACATGAAAACCCAGTAGAGACGAATTTAAACACAGCCTCAGCTGTTTCTCTTCAGACGGAAACGTGCATCTAAGCTTGAACTGATCCAAACACCCCAGCACACTGTAATTGCTGGGTTACCCGTGTGTCTCCTGTCCTAGAGGACAGGAGTCCTACACTGCTTTTTTTATTCCTAGGGCCTGGCACAGTCCCTGGAACACAGCACTAAAGTGTCTGCTGAATGAATGAACAAACATAATTGAGAACTGTCAGGACATAATCTCCAGATATTTTACTGGACAATGTACCTATATTTTACATAATGACTGATAAATTCTAAAACAAAATCTTCAAGAAACAGACATTAAATGGAACATATAGCGCTAAAGGCAAAATAAGTAAGAGCCCAATGACAAATAACACGCCCAAAATAACAGACCACCCTCCCCCACAAAAAAGAATTCCACAATAGATATTACATGAAACACTACAGCCACAAGGGTACATTTACCTGTTTGCAGATTCTGCACCAGGAATAGGTGAGAATTGTATGTTGATATCCAGGTACTGGAGAATCCAACTCCTTCAGGATTATCTGCACACAGCCTTGGCCATGGACGAAGCGCCGAATATGATGAACCATGGGGGTATCACAGAACATGCTAGGGCACTGATAAGAAGGCCTGTGACCAAAAGAAAGTCCTAACATTAACCGTAAGACTGAGGAGCAACGTGTAATGAATCCCGTCTAACCAGAATGTCAAGAAAATGCAGTGTCCTCTCTGGAGTAAGAATGACTGGTGGACGGTCTGTGCAGGGCTCCACTTAAAAGCACGACTTGCTGGGTGGCTCAGTTGGTTGGAGCATCGTCCTCTATACCAAAAGGTTGCGGATTCGATCCCCAGTTGGGGAACATATAAGAAGCAACCAATCAATGTTTCTCTCTTATATCGATGTCTCTCTCTCTCTCCCCCCACCCCCAGCTCCTCTCTCTCTAAAAACCAGTAAGCACATCCTCAGGTGAGATTAAAAAAAAAGTACTGTTTGGGGCCTATGGTTACACCTCTTGTCTTCAACTACAGCACCATGACAGTTTCCACTTGTTAGTAAGCACCTTCTAGTTGCTGAGCATTTTGAAACACCATCTCATTTTACCTATTGAAACTCCTTACATTTCTGGAGCTTGTTCTTCCCTATAAAGGGGGCTGGTAAAGATCAAGGGACTTGCTCTTTGAAATAGAAGTATTAGACGATAGCACTAAGACTTAAATCTGAGATCCTATGCTTCTCTTGCCTCTCATTTAAATCACTGTAAAAACACAAATCCTAAAAAAAAAAAAAAAAAAAAAAAAAAAAAAATTAAGGAATGAACTGCGTACGACATCCCGTGTTGAGTATGAAGCAAACCACTCCTTTGCAGGGCGCACTCTGACATGTGGTACGAAAGTGAAGGCCACTCAGCAACACTGTAACTCGTGTTTACGTTTTAGGTTGGAATACTGGGCAGTGAAAAAACATGAGTGGGACACAAAGAGAAAACTTGTTCTTACCTGAAACAGTATCTCTCTAAAAATATTCCTAATGTAAGATCATTCTTCCCATAGAATTCCATTGTTACAATCCTAAAGGGAGAGATCACGTCTTAGTAATGTGTCATAAGACTCACCACATAGCAAAGACATTTCACGAACCTACAAACTGATTACCTATTAGATGTGCTTATGATACAGTATTGATGTAGGACAATTTGCTGTTACAGAACAGGTTTTACTTCAGTGGATAAAACGAGTTTGGACTAGTCACACTAGAGCATCTTATCCACTCCCAGTCCATTAGTATCTTACAAAAGTATTCAATCAGGATGCGTAAACTATAATATTAAATGAGTAAAACCAAGTTGAGTTAGGAAGAAGAGCTTCCTCTACAAAGCCTTAAGCCCTGTCAACCTGAAACGGGAGTCCTGTCTCCTGTGCTCCAGTCCACACCTGACTGAGCCTGATGGACCGCAGCTCAAGTTCTTCCAGGAGGGCCAGTTCCCAACTTTATACCTAACTTACACCCACAAATAAGACAGTTTGGTTAGACCCCTGCTGAAACCCCATCTTAGTCAAGTCTTGACTCAAGGAGTCGACAAACTCCCAGGGAAAATTCCGTGGGCTCCCTCAGGTCCAGTCAGCTTGCTGTGGCTCTACTGATACTGGAAGAATCCCTGACCTCACTGATAGAAATGTGTTTCTGGAGTTCAAAATGAAAATACAGAACACATTTTGTGGTGGAAATGGTGCTCCAAAAAACGGGCAGTGATATTCCATAGCACTATTAAAGCTAAAGATAAATTATGCAACAATAACTAGGCTATTGTGACTATCATTTGAAACAAATAATTTAAAAAATGTGTTTCTATCAATCTGCTTAGAATTAAGTTTTAGAATAAAACTTAAGGCACAAGGCTGACTGTTTTTAGGAAAACGCCTAAAAGAAAACTGGCCTAAATTATATACATTATTGAAATACTGAAAACTATCTTTTCTATCAACTTTCTTGCTTTTATAATAAGAAACTCCTCTTCCAGACTCACATTCTGTTCCCTCTTACTTAAGGTAAACTCATTTACTTCTACCCATGCGCAAACAGAAATTCACATTTAACTCCCAAGTTTTCAAAGTTCTACCAACTCGTATATACCCATCATCATGCCGCGTGCCTACAAACAGACCCTAGTGGCTGACTTTTATTTAAAATTGCCAGAATCCTGTTCTTAGGGAAAGTGCAATGGTGCAGGGGGACGAGCTCCTACCAAGGGCTGACGCAGGCGCTGGGAGCGTTGCTGGACTGGGCAGAGGAGCTGCTGAAGAGCACGCACAGCCTCTGGTGGTTGGCAGGGCTCAGGCAGTCCACCTGCAAGAGAGGGAGCACGTGAGCGCCCGCGCCCTCACACGCTCCAGGCCCAGTGCGTGCTTCCAACACCCAACCGTCACACGTGATTTTTAAAGCCTCTTCACCGTGGGGGTTTGGCTGAAGATTTCAAACTTACTATTATTTAGTAAGATAACCAAATATAAGGAAAAAGAGTAGTTAGTTTTTGTGATAAAACAATTCAAAAAACTTTAAGTTAAAAATACAAATGGTTGACGAAAGAGCTTGCTTTCTTAAATACCATTTATTTTTATAAAACTACATTAAATTATTTTGGAATATATAGTTAATAGGAAACAGTCTGAACTAATGGCTGGATATAACATCAATTTGAACATACAGACCTAAATTCTAAGGTATTTGTTTTTTTGTACTTTACACCTGTTTTTGATTGTTACATAGGTAATGCCTGCTCTCCGATGATATTCAAATAGGAGAGAGGTAGAGGAAAACGTTTAGGGAGTACATACGGCCTCTCCTCCTTTGAGACCACCCCACCACAACTTGACAAATCTGACTGTACGGTTAAAACCCATGCATTCTTGTTGCTAGCTCACACACATATACACACAGAAACCCTCATATAAATATACCCAGGTAATTGTTTTTATAAAAATGGAATACTACTACATCTATTAAAACATAACTTGTCTTTTAACATTTGAAAATAAACCATGGCTCTGTCAGGTCATGAAGTAAAATCCAATTCATGCTTTTTACAGCAAACAACTAGAAATAATGCTTCAGTAAACATCTTGTATATATATATATTCCTATAAATTATAAGCATCCTTATATAAAATGCTTACTTACTCATAAAGGAATTGGTTATAAAAGGTAGGAATCCTAAATCCAAGGTACATACATGTTCATGTAAATTAATAGAGACCTGCGTATATATTTTGTATACCTTTACATAAATGTATATAAATAGAAATCTATATAAAATTGTTTACAGGTATTTTCACATCCCTCATTAACCATGCCTCTCACCACTTTCCCTTTGGGCAATCTCAACAATAAAGCATGATGTACGGTTATTCCTTGGCACTTCCCGAGTACCAGCCCGATTGGACATCTTTTATTTGTTTTATTAAACAATTGCATTTCCTCATCTAGAGATGGATTTGTTCATTAGTTTTACTGCCACCATTATCAATAATGTTCTCATGAATGGGTCTTCCTGAATTTGCCATCAGTTTTTGCTTAAAAAGTTAAGATAAAGAGCACTGTCATTGTTAAATAACAATGAAAAGTGTCTTGTGTTTAAAAATGAGTAAATCTAACATTTTTTATAAAGACACATCCATTTCCTACAATATGCTTGCTCTCCCCATCACTGCCAATGACCAAATCAAGGACACCCACACCACACCCAAGGCATCTGCCAGAAGTGGTAGGTAGCTCCGCACTTCCCCTCACCTCAGAGATCTTCCTAGGTTACCATGGGCGCAGGTTGGAACCCTCAACACATAGTTTCCTTATGTTATACTCCTACCTCATACACTTTAGGGCAACGCGTAAGTCAAAAGATGTGCTAAGACACACAAAGTGTGAAAGAAGTATTTAATAAAGCCTCATGCAATTTTCCGCCATAAGAGTTTTCAACACATTCTAAATTTATACAAGCACCCAAGGCAGGCCTGCTCACCTTCGATGACCACACTGCATCACCTGGAATCAAGCCTTTCTCTTCATCACCCTCACTTTTGCTTCCTGATTTGCCACTTGAAGTACCTGGCGCATCCTTTGAATAAGCAAAAGGGTCCAAATTCTTTTGAATTCTTCCTCCTCGGGCCCGATAATCAGCCAGCATTCTACCCAAGCTCTGGCTGTCTCCCAGATGCTCAGCAATCCTAGTGCTCACGAGCTCATGCGAGGGCAAGACTTGAATAGACTTGGCCTGAATGCTTCCGTTCATGCCCTGAAGGCCGGAGAGGTCCCTGAGCAGCTGTTTCTTCCGCCTGCTCTCCATTTCCTTGAACTCTTTATTGAGAAGAGGGGACCAGTAAACCTGCTCTGCAAAATAATCTCGGGTGGAACACCTCATCCCCTTTTCAGTCAAAAGGAAGGGCTCCCGGAACATGATTACTGGGGAAATACAGAGGATCACATCTTTTAATTCCTGTTTAAAGGCTGAAGAGTAAGTCTTCCGTTTATCTTCTGAAGAGGTAACCTCCTCAGTAACATAGAGTCCGGTGTCATCCTGCAGAGGGTCCCTAAAGGCTCTCATCTGGCCTTTGGGATCCTGCAGCTCATCTGTGTGCGGCAAAGCCTCAGGCTGCTCAGTGCCTAGGGCGCCCTGCGGGTCCTCCACGTGGAGCGGCAGCAGCGATTCAGGCACCGATGGAAAGAGAGCACAGGGGACATCTGTCGGGCAAGCTGCGGTGGCACACTCTTGATGCTTCACAGAGGCAACATCGTAAGGAACACTTTTATTTTCCTGGTCGCCCTTCTCAAACACAAGCCTTGACTCCAGCACACTGCTATCATCAGAGGGCAGAAACTCCTGAGGGAAGTCGGGCTCCTGGGGGAGGGGACTCCCACTGAATGGCTCTTGTGCAGCCCCTTCATCCTCCTGCCCCTCGATCAGGGAATGAAAGGAGGGGTTTTGTGTTAATGTGGGAGGCATAGCAAACTCATCCATGAGGAAGGAGATTTCCAGCTGAGAATGATAAGCTACACAGATCATAAATATCAGGATCTCCTTCACTCGAGCCAACTCATAATCAGAGCCTCCTCTAAGCTTGATTGTACAGCCCAGGTGCTGCAGACAGCCTTCAAAAAACATCAGCGTTTTGGTTTGTTCTACAAATAAACAAACAGAAAGTTAAGAACAGGTGGCAATTCAGAAGCCCACACAGAATGAATTCACTACATTAACATCTACCAGTAAAAAGATCACAGTTGCTGGCTGTCATTTAACCAGTGCTGATGGGTATTTCCTACCAAGTAAACATTGCAATACTGATGAGGCTGTTAATAGCCTCAGGCCCCCAATCTCAGGTGAATCAATGCCAAAGATCACTCACCATTAGGCAACTGAAACATCTGCATATAAAATTTGTGACAGGTGCCCAGGTGGGGTTTTGTAAGCAGCTGGTCCATCGACATCACTAAATCACCTTGGGTCATTCGACTGATTCGTTCTAAAACTTGCTAGAACACAGAAAAACATTATATAACAAAATTACAGATGAATAAAATTCTTAGTAAATTTAATTTGGAAAAATAACACGAAAATGTTAAAATAACCTCCACAACGAATTTACTTCACTTTAACTTACAAGTATGACTTTTTTCTGATGCTAGATGTGTCTACAGGTAGTGGCCTAGAAATCACCATGTGCCCACTGAAATAAACCGCACTCGCACTGGTAGCAGTATCCAAAGGCATTTACTCATCGTGGGCAGGCACGGGACACTGCTCGGGGCGGGGGGTACTTCTGGAACGGGCCTCTAGTCTGAAGAGGGTAACTTGTCTAGGGAGAGAACATTTTTTGCTTGTACAATCCCCTAAACAGTCCGAGGGATCAACAAATACTACTTAACTACCGTCCGTTACACCTTCGGTCTTGTAGACGCCTGTGATGACGAGTGTTAGGTAAGTAAGCACTCTGTCTTCCAGCCCGAGACTCTGCAGCTTGGAATAGCAAAGTAGCTGCCATGCCTCCTCTCCCACTCTCAACACACACGGTGCAGCAAAGAAACAGTCAGGGATCCCTGCATACCTACCACACGCTCATATACACCTAAAAGCTGTGATTTAAAATGACAGAAAAATAGACAAAAAATAGGAAAACTCACTGATTTCACATTAATGACCAAAGTAATGCCATGTTCCAGTAACATATCCTGGGCAATCCGAGATACCGTTTTCTCTACGAGAACCAATGTGGGTCGAACATCAACTATTCGCTGAACATAATTCTTCAAGAATTCTCTTTCCTAAAGATAAATCAGAACTGTTATACCTGGCACGATTCAAGATGTAGACATTAAAATATCAGCATAGTTTGCCTATCAATATCAGCTTAAAGTTTTCTTTGTCCATAAATAAGTCTGTAAGCAAATTTATTCAAATACAACCAAGAACACTCGTCATCTTTCCCAAACTGTTGATCATGCTGAAAAGAGTTTCAGGAGAAATTCCATTATTCAATTCACTAACTATACTTTGGAGGATTTTTAATTCTTAATAATCTGTACTATGAAAGCCAGGAACCCAATTAGCTAGTTCTCAGAGGTCAGAAAAAGAACAAAAAACCCTAATCTCACAGCCCCTAAAATGAAAGCAATCGCCAAGCGTTTTGAATACAGTTCAGGATTCCCCCTTCTGCATTCCGAAACTAAACAGAGCATCTATTTGAGCACCTATGTAAATAACAGATGTTTTTGCAGCTACTTCCTAATTTTAATCTTCCAACAGATCATGTTACCTAGGACAGTTTTAGTTAAAAATTAAAACACAATTCTTAATACAATTTCATGACAAAGGCCTATTTTCAAAGCAAATGGATATTATAAATAATAACCAGAGGTAAAACAGTACAATTCATTGTTTCATAAAACCTCTGGGCTCCGACAGAAAACAACAGAACGTGTGAGCCTCTCTGTCACTTCTCCACCTGCCCAAGTGTGTTCTGAGCAGACTGTACTCGTGGTCGGCGCCACCCGCGGTGGACCAGCCTGTTCCCTACGAAGAGCCAGCACTGTGATGGAGTACATTTCTTCTCACCTTTCACTGTTCCGCTGAGAGGAACTGCGTATTCCATATTCTCCCATTCTCAGCAAAAATGGAATTGATTTTATTTGTGCAGCTCCGATAAAGTAAAAATAGAGTAAGTTGACTTTATTAAAGTTTCTGGCCTCTAGTACAGGAATGTCCAATACATTTCCTGTCAGTTCCAACTCCAATCATCTATTATGACTGTACGTTAGATACATATCACAGGAGGAGGCCTGGGCCAGACTCCACAAGGAAAACGGAGCAGGAGGCAGGCCCTGAGCACAGCATGGAGCAGTGGCAGACCATGGGACTCCACAGGGCCCGAAGACTGTATAAAGAGAGAGGCTGACTCGCTCCTTGCCCTTACTTTCTCACCCTCCTCTTCCTATCTACTTTTCAGCTTCTTTGATTTTTCCACATTGAGTGGGGGGGGGGGGGGGGGGGAAGGAACAGGGAGAAAAAAAACTCAAATCAGTTGATATCTTCTATCAATTCACACTTAAAACTTTAATAGGACAGGAGTTAAATGTATTATAAACTATGTTTTAAAGCACTGCTGAATATGACACTTTAGGTTATACAAATCAAATCGTGCTTTTTTTTTTTAATGGTGAAACTTAGTTTTTATTTACAGGACACTGCGAGAGATGAAATTCAACATAGAAATAAGAAACCCATTCAGAGGAGAAGCTTCAATACAGCATGCACAGTTTCGAACTGTTCAAATATAGTTTCATTGTAAGAAGTGCTACGATAATAAACCACATTTAAAAAGAGTTCTTAGTAGAGAACAGTAACGTAAACTTATACTAAACATAGTACACAATGAACAACATTTTGTGCATCAGCTGTACAATCTAAAAGTTAAAGGTCCCAGGAAAGCCACACTGAACTTGGAACACAGAGCCATCAGAGGTAGTTTCTGGCACATTTTGATCTTTCTCTTCCTCTACAGAGAAATGTTTCTTAAGATGTATTTGCCCAGAGCCTATTTCTCTAACATATAAAGACTTTAGTCTGTTAAGCGGGCTGCAAGAATTGAGTTAAAATAAAGTAGATAAATTTAAGTATAACTTCTTTACAAATAAATATTTGTGGATTTCAATTACCTAGTTCATCAATTTCAGGACATGCAGTTTTACACATGTTAACATCTCTGCAATCAAGATGTGTCTTAGGATCAATGCGGTTGTGATCTAATCCTGTAAAAGTCTTCTGCTGACACCTTTGGTAAAATCAAGAAAACCAGCATCAAAGTATCTTAGATTCCACAAACAATAATTGGGCTTCCCCTCACTCCTTATTTCAGTTGTCCACTGAAAAGTCATAGTAAATCAGAGCTAGAAGGGATGGTATAAATCTAGTCAAAACCCCTCATGTTCACTATTACATTGAGGAATTCCAAAGAGGAAACAGCCCCAGGTAACAGTTCATCAAGCCACCAGCGAAGTTTCGTAAGCCCTGGGGCCCTTCGCCACAACTCAGTTTCTTCTGGGGGGGTCTATGGATTCAGTACAAAAGTGACTGTTCCTTCCACTCTCAGACAAATATGCCCATCGCCTATGAATTCTCAAGTACTATATTTTTAGGACTATAAATGCACCAGACCATAAGACACACCTAGGTTTTAAAGGAGGAAAATAGGGAAAAAATTTTTGAAGCGAAAAATGTGGTAAAGTTTTTAATGACCTCTGACCCTGCTCCACCTCCGCCACCCCTTCCCCCCACAATAGTGAGCCAGATAAGCTACATTCGGACTATAAGACGCACCCCACTTTCCCTCCCAAATTGGGGGGGGGGTGCATCTTATAGTCTGAAAAATACGGTAATACTCTTCCTAAACGTTTCTGAGTCTGAATATAAGTGCTTCTGCTGTAATATGATACACACATTCCTGAAAGCCTCTCACTTTTGAGCAACCACAAATTAAAACTAGGATCATTTATGGGATAAGAGGGGTTGGAGCAGAAAGCCTTTAAAACCTATGCAACTTCACATGCAGAGCACTAACAAAAAGAATAATTGGGGCTTGAGAGAGAACTTGGGCAGCCCAGACAGGCAGCTCCGTGCAGCTGGAGGCTGCCTCAAGGGAAACTGAAAACGTGCAGCAGCAACTGCAACAGTGCAGCTGAGAGTGCAGCTCTGAGCGGCGGAGCCACTGCCAGCCACATCCCAGGGGAGGGCGCCCTTCGCGCAGGCCGTCACTTTTCATTTCCCAAAACAGAGCCAAAGGAGGCTCTGCCTGTGCAGCCACAGAGCTTAGGGTTACCATCCGCCTGTAGCTATCCTGGGCCCTGTACCCAAGAAACACCGCACAGAAACCATCCCAACTTCCACCTGACATTATTCCCATTTACCAATTGCATATAAAACTAAGTGATGTTCTAGAAACATGTGCACGGATAGAAAAGGTGGTATTCAAACCGGGGATTAGCACTGGAAACCTGGTAAGTTAGAAAACCCCTTAAAGTAGATCAACGACCCAAGTGAGAAGAGAAACCAAGAACCGGACTTTCACTTTTTTTTCACTAGATTCCCCAGAAGTCACGTGTTCCCTTTAACACTTTAAACTCTAAAAATAAGAAGCGACAGAGGTTTCGGTAACCTTCAAAAGTGTAATATGTGAAAATGTCTTTTATAATAACTTTTTAGAACAAAACAAGAGCAATCAAGTTTCTTTGCCTGTCAAATGTCATCAACGGGAATGTGTGACACAGTCTGCTAGCATCAAGGCGCACGAATACCCTTCTATATTATTTTCTGTTTAGAAGTTCTCACCTGCAGCACAATAGGATCGATGCAAGTAAATTTAGTTTCTTCTCTGTAGAGATACTCAATAGAACACTTCAGCAGAAGGATTTTGGGGTTTTTAATACAAGAATTCATCTACAAAAACATAAACAGTCTGTTACAGTTTTCAAAGTTTGTACTTTATAGACCTTTAATCATAACTTTAAATTGATACTGTTCTTAATTCCTCTTAAACAGATCATCTCATATATTTGTATTGAAATACTCTGATTTAGTTATTTTGTGGTATTCATTTATATTTTTTCAAAGCCAATAAGTTAGTTCAAAGCAATATAATATTCTTCAAAAACTGTTTCATTAAGGCTATTTTAATCTAGTCCTTTGTAATCTTAACTATTTTTTTTTATTTCTAATACTGCAATAAGACCTCCTAATGGGGAAAAGCTACCCAGGGGGAAGAGCAGCTTTAAGACCATAATTTAACCTTTCAAAAATTCAAGAAGTATAGAGGAGAAAGAAATGAATTAAAATGCCTCCTGAACATATTTCTAATAGAATAAATTTCCAAGTAGCCATATATTGGCAAGCCAACTGAGTAACAAGAGCTTTAAAAAGAAAAAACCGTACAACATCCCCACAAGCAGAGATTCAAACAATATACTCCAACCCCACAACTTAAGACAGGCAGAAAAGGCTGAAGGCTTCAGTGGAGGTTTCAGAGTGACCAAGCTTATAGACTCCAAACTGACAAACGGCCCTGAAAACAGTGACTCACCAGCTGGGGAACCACATCTGAGATCTTTTAGCAACTATGAAGTAAAGACCATCTCTAACTGGGGTCAGTGGGGCAAGACAGTCCATTTTCAATTCCAGAGAAGAGCATAACAAATTTACCTCTTGGTTCAACAAAGACCATTTCATTGGTTTAAAGTACTACCTTAATGGGTAATGTACTGTTTTAGTAAGATTCTACATAGAAATACTGACTTTGGATCATTGCTGTGAAATAATATCAAATCCAGACATGCTTTTATGTACTATCACCAATAATTTTCAGGAGGCTCAATGCCTTAAAAAAAGAAATTACTAGTCTCTGCTTAGAAAAGTGAACACAGGACTGGATCATCCATCTAGCCCCTCAGACTAGAAATCTCCCTGGCCTCTCTCTATAACCAAATACGTACTCAGAGGGCTGGGGTTGGAATATCTCTATTTTCAATAAGTTTCCTTAGTGATTCTAAAGCATGGCAAGGTTTGAGAACACAACTATAGATCAGTGTTCTCAAAATGTGAGGACCAACAAACAACACTGGAAGTGCCTGCCGTAAAAGCAGCCCCCGCCCCCCATCCCTCCCACTCTCCCACTTCCCTAAACCTGCTGAGTGAGAACTTCTCAGGGAGGGGCTTAGGAGTTTGTATTTTTATCAAGGTCCACCCTTGATCCTGATGTACACTATACTTTGAGAATCAGTGACCTTCAGAGTAAGTTTAAGACACTTAATGGGCTACCAAAGCCCTTGACCTGCTTCCTGCAGCCTCCTCTCCTTTCCCACCTCAAGCCTTGGGATCTCTGAGTTTCCCTAACACACCAAGTTACTTCGCCCCACTCCTCTGTGCCAGTGCTAGAAGGCTGCCCTGGGCCTGAAGGTGGAGAATGAAGGTGAGCAAGTTAACAGAACACCAGTGACAGTTCTGCAGCTCTACCCTAGAAGAGAGAATGGACTTTTAGAACGGCACGCCTCTGGAAAGGCTCCAGTGCAACAGAGATACCTTGTCCCTCTGTGGTGAGGCAAGGTCAGGGGAGGAACAACGGCAGTGTCCTCTCACCATGCTGGTCTGGAAGCCTGAACCTCCTCCCCCTTCCTGCCGTCTTCTGATGAGTTCCGTTTCCAAATCCCAATCCCCACTGCCTCTGGGAGACCTTCCCTGAACCTCCAAAATTCCGTCCCTACGGCAGACACTGCTAAGCTGCTCCTCAATGCCCGTTCTCCTTTTCTTCCATGATTAAAGTGCTGCAACTTACTAGCTTGGCACAAAATCATAGCTGGCTGAACTTCACTGTTGAACAGAATCACATTACCTTTTTATGTGCAACATTCTTGGTACAAACAAATCCATTGACAACCACAGAATCAAACTTCTTTCCACCTGGGATCTAACGAGATAAGAAAACAGGAAAATTCAATGACTCCGGTCAGATAGATGCTACTATTTATTTCCATTTTTTATTGTATCTATTGTATAGTAAAATCAGAACATAAGTTTCAGGATATAGTCTTTCCTTTCAACCAAAAATTCAGGGCATCTAGTGCAACTGTCTGTTGTAACACCTCTCACTCTCTAAAGAACTAGCTGCTGGTCGAAAGTGCTCATTTGACTGGACAAATGGGTGGCATCTCACAATGAAAACCACTATTAAGTTAAACATCACCGATAATAAATACGTTGTAGGACTCCATTACTTTCTAAATAAGGCAATTACACACTGCATTTCCTCAGACAGTGACAGGAATCTGAGAGCAGACCATCTCAGAGATGATGCATCAAGAAGAGGAAACAGGAAAGAAGGAAACTACATCTGTTTGGGTTCCCAACTCATCTCACCCCCACTCCCGCCCCCCACTCACCTCTCACTTCCTGAGTGTGTTGCTAACAAACTTGCCACAGCAAAACCTCCCCCGTCTCTCCCAGCTCCCCTCACAGTCATGACCTTCTCACGTATTTATTCATTTGGTTTGATGAGTGCATTTTATTACCTGCTGTTTTCAAGCAATTAGATACCAAAACCTCAGAAGCTTTTGTAAACACATGGGGGATTAAAGTAGAGAACGAAGTAGGGAATGCTCACCAGCTATTTGTGAGGCTTTTCAAGGTGATTTGGATGAACTGTTTTATTTTGTATTGCTTATATCGCTTTGTTGTAAAAAATTCTCTAGGGCATATCTGTTCTCTCAAAGGAACTTGGTGAAAGTGACACTTAAGTATTTAGGAAAAAAGCCTCAGGACATATAAACAGACTCTCATTTATCCAGAGAAAAGTCAGCTTTGGAAGATGTTCTTCCTCAAAAGCCACTCTGATCACCTCCTCAAGACATCTCCCTCTCAGCTGAGCTGATAAATCTTGGAAGCTCATATGTATTTTGTCACAGCTGTGTGCGACATATTATGTACTTCAACCTTACAATACATCAGTCCAACTGCATGGCAAAAAGTCATCTGGCTACTTCTGGTTTCCAAATGTGCTTTATAACAAACTTAAAAAAAAATTACATGTGATTAATGCCACAAATTGTTACGTTGGCATGTACTAGCATATTTATGGTATTATATTGCATGCTAAATGATGCAATAAATTCAAATATGAACATACTGATTTCCCTTGTGTTGACAACACAAAGTTCTAAGCATTATTCTCTAATCAGAACACAACCAGTTCACTGTGGCCATAAAGTGGACTTCTCTACTAGTAACCCTTTCAGATCACCCTTATGAACAAATCACAATCAGGCCCACTCCATCTGTTCCAAGCGTTAGAAAAGCATTAGCACAACTCACTTTTTTGATGTGGACAAACTGACGGATATCCATGTCATCGTCACGGTTCTTCACATCGGGTCGGACTGTCTGAACGACCTGGCAGACTAGTGATACGATGATGTCCCTCCAAGATGGTGACAATGACTCATTATGGAGCAACTGCTGGAGTAGTGCCATCATGTGATTATGATTAGCTGAGCTGTGAAAGTGTTACAAAAAGAAGTTTGCAAAGTTAATACTTCCAAGGCAATAGTTCTGAAGCTGCAATTAGTAGTCCACAAAGAAACAGCATATAAATTAAGGCTCACAGATAAGATCTCCAAGGTCAACTTTATTCTTTCATTATTACCTAGAACTTAATGATGTGCACATAAATAAAACTGGATGTCATCACTAACCCCTTTACTCTGACAAAAAAATTAACACAAAAGTTATAGCAGGGACAGACAAGCACAGTTTAGAACTCTGTTCATTACAAAATTTCATTTTTGGTTCTGTAGAGAAAACGAACCACATGCACACCTATGAAGTCACTGACGATTCTTAAAGTGGAAAATTAAAGTCAAAAAGCTCACTGCCTTACAGTAACCTCTCCATGGCCTGTTTCTCTCCATTCTCCTCCCGCAGCAGCTCCAGGTTGTTGTGATGCCAGCCCAAAGGGGTGAAGGGCAGCTCTTTGGATTTTTCCTCAACACGACGATTAAATAAGGACTCTAAGTGTAAAATAAGATATTATATTCATGTCATGTTTTATACCATCAACTTACAGAGTTAGAAATTGCCGATTTATCTTTTTAAGATTTTGAGGTTAGCCAATTCCAACTGTTAATGTAAAGAGATATACATAAATACATAAATGAAAGAAGTCTGTTTGACCGTCAATAACTACAACAGCTAAAATCAGAGACAGAACTATGAAAAGCAAATTTACATAAGCAATTAGGACTCTCAAGCCAGTAATTATAAATATAGCTTCTGAAAAGCAAATAAAATGAGATCTTCACAGTCCTTTTGTTTAAGGACAATACAAAAGTGGAAGGAGGTGGGGAGGGCTGGGTGGGTGGGCTGGGATGGAGTAAAAGACAGAAAACTGTACTTGAACAACAATTAGAATAAAAATTTTTTAAAAAAAGGAAGGGGTTAATCTTCCTTATAAAATCACAAACTGAAAACTACATTCTGCAGAGATCTGAATGCTGACAGAAAAACATGTGAGTGTGAGTGCTGAAGTTTCACGAGAAAAGCTCCGTTCGGGCATGTCTGACCCAGTAGAGGACAGGGTAGAACAGGCGTGACAAACTCATTTTCACTGGGGGCCCCATCAGCCTCGTGGTTGCCTTCAAAGGACCGAATGTAATTTAAACTCCCTTAACAGTTAAGGAGTAGTTACATTTATACAGTCCTAAAATTATTTCGGCCCTTTGAAGGCAATTGCAAGGCTGATGTGGCCCCCAGTGAAAATGAGTTTGACACCTGTGGTGTAGAAAGTCTATTCAGACAATCCCAAATAGTGCTTCTTTTCCAATATTGTAACAAAAGCTTTCTCTTTAGAAAATCTTTTGTAAGTCTTACCCCAGAATTAAATACAAAGAAATATTAAACCAGAATAAATAGCAATTTATCTAAAGTGTTGTATAATCCTTAAATTTTTAAAAATAAAAATGGATCAAGAGGGAAAAAATTAAAATAGTATTAAATGCCTTACAAAAAAATATGCTCACTAAATAAATGTTGAAATGTAATTAAATAAATGAAAAAAGGTGGGAAATGCTTACAAAATTTCTCTGACTCTTGCCCTCTTAAAACAAAACAAACACAAAAGCTTTCAGCCAAATGGGCCCACAGACTACACAGTAAAGCAGGTGTCCGTGACACGTGAAATATAAGAATGGCATGTTTCAATTATGGAAATAGCTGGTCTACAAACTTCTAGTTGGACCAGATGCTCAGAGGTGAATTTCAGAAACACTGCTAAGTTGTAAGGTCAGCTGCAACGTTCCTCCCTTGCATTAGCTTGCCCTACTTTCTTTTATTCGAAACCCTCTCATTACCTAAGGCCTACGCTGTGAAATATTTTGGACCAGCTAAGTAAGAGTGTCTTTACTCCACAGTAAGCTAAGTAAGGAAGATGTAAGAAAAGGTTTGTACTCTTCTACACTTCCTTTTGTCCTCAAAAAATTGATCAGCAGAGTTAGTTCTTTATCCCTTCTCCTACTTCCCTTTCCAGCCTCACAGGGCAAAGAGCATCCTCAACTGGATGAAATCTGCCTGTGGGCTTTTTAACCAGTTTGGTGACCAACGATATGTAGATCAAAACTTACTATTATATTCATGCTATAGGAAAGCATAAATTATTTATGCTTTTAGAAGACTACAATTCAAATTCTATTCAAAAGCCTTTTAAACAATTATTTTTCAGATCAGAGAAACTTTCTCTCAAATCAAGTCTAAGAATATATTGTTGATTCTTAACATTCTCAAAGTTACTACACATATTAAAAACTGTGTTCTGATGATACTAAAATAATCAAATATATTTTCAGTACCTACTCTGCGCCAATCAACGTGCTAGGTCTAAGTATACCCTCATGAACAAAAAAGCCACTGTTGCATGTACAGCTTTTGGTAAAATTACCTTTGATGAAGGCATCACTTATTGAGAGCTGTTGTCCTCCATTGTCAGAAATCAGATACTCTGCATATCAGGAGACAGGAGAGAGAAGGAAGGAAAGGAGAGACTTATGACTGTAACACGCCAGCACAATTATATAGAGATCACACCCACACACAAAGTATTACTCATACTAAACTCATCACTGCCCAGCCAATTCAGGAAAGCTTTAGGCTGAAATGTCTTTCAACTTGTTTTACACATCCCATACTAAACTTAATAGACTTGAATTAGTAACTCACCAGAACCTTGAAACAGTAATTGTAGATATAATCTTTGACAGATTTTCCCCTTATCAAAACTGAACCAAATTAAGGAAATGGACATCTTCAGTAATTTGCATGACAAGCCTAGGAAGTTACGTATGTTTTCTGATGTATAACTGTTATTTAACAAATAATGACTTCGTCTAGACACAAGGTAGTTCACAGACAGGAAGCTATCTAATAAAACAATACATGCTGATTTTTCATTTCATTATATGCACCATAAAATAAGTTAATACAAAAGTAACTCTGGCAGGAAATAAAGATATCATTTATCAGGCTTTTTTTTGTTTTTTAGAATTTTAGTTTTACAAAAATTTTAAATAAACATTGCCAAATGGTTAGTTGCAGTAACTGCTGAGCACACTATGAATGTGCTCTTTTAGAATTTTTAGAATATTAAATGTTTTTCTTACAAGTGAAACTTACTCTCTACTTCCCCATGACCTTTTCTCTAGGTCTGCGACCAAGCATAGCTCAAGCAGGGTTCCTTCAACCATGCAAATCGAACCACGATGCACTTTAAGTCCTTCAAGGAGCTATTTCATGATCTCACAACACGCATAAACTAATTACTAAAATTCTGCAGCACACCAAAAAATACATTTTTTTCTGATCTAACCAAAACTTAGGCATAATTATGATTCATTCACACCAGGAGGCTATTGCTGTGTTGCTGTTGTCATTATTTGGCAATCCGAGGGGAAAAAGATCAGTGCCCCTGACTAAATAGGCAGGTACTACATGTTTTAAAAGCTCTTACAACACACCAGGTGAAAATCACAGCTTTAAGATATAGGTTCTCCACAAAATTCTTTCCAAGTAGATTTCATTTACAAACAAATAGACTTCAAAAGTCAACGTTTATAAGCCAGTACACTCGTCCTTCAAACAAGAAAGCTGAAAAAATATTATTTAGAAAATGCAAGAGTGCCATGCCAAATACAATAAAATAAAGTACACAGACAAGAACAAATAGATGTTACACTTTAGTCCTACACCTCCCCACAGAAACAAGTAATGCCAACCCTGTTTGTTCAAGCAATGTGTTTACTGGCTTTACAAGCTTTACTCTCCATACTAAAGTTTATACATACACACATACGTATATATGTATATATTTACATGAAAATTCCAGAAGTGATGATTTTCCCCATTTTATTATGAAAAATTTTCAAACACATAGAAAATCCTGTATTCCTTCCATCTAGATTCAGCAATTGTTAACTTGCCAAAATCTGATTTCTCTCTACATTTACATACGCTCTTTTTTCCCTGTTTGAAGTTACACATATCATACACTTTACCACTAAAACTTCAACATGCAGCTCTTAAAAAATAAAGGCATTCATTCTTCTCTACAACCACAATTCCATTTATACATTCAAGATTATTGTCTATGGCTTAATATCATCAAATTAGCCCATATTCAATTTATCTAACTGTCCCTAAAATGCTTTCATAATTTTTCCCCTCAAACCTAGATTCAATAAGGCTCATACAGTGCATTCTTATCAAATTCTTTTCATCTAAAGCAGACCCCGCCTTGACTGGTGTAGCTCAGTGAATTGAGCATGAGCTGTGAACCAAAGGGTCGCCAGTTTGATTCCCAGTCAGGGCACAGGCCTGGGTTGCAAGCCAGGTCCCCAGTCTGGGGTGCTCAAGAGACAACCACACAGTGATGTTTCTCTCCCTCTCTTTCTTCTTCTCTTCTCCTCTGTCTAAAAAATGAATAAATCAAATCTAAATCAATCAATCAATCAATCAGACCCCACCCCACCTTTTTTCTTTTTCATGACACTGAATTTTAAAAAAGTCCAGACCAAATGTCCTGTGCAACATTCCACCTGCTGGATTTGATCACTTGTTTCCTCAGGGTGCTGTTTAACTTGCTCCTACACCCCATGTTCCCCTATACACGGGGGGTTAGATCTACAGGCTTCGGGAAGCCACAGTTTTCACTTTCCTTTCCAGGTCCTACTCATTAACTTCCCAAGAATGAATTCTGCTTGCAACACAGGATAAAATACATTTTAACTGCATAACTCTCCAAGACCAATAGCGAAAAATTAATCAAACCTCAGATCACACCATCTCAGCTTTACATGTTTCTGAAAATGAGGGGCTTGCTTACATAAGATTAAAAACAGCAGATTTTTTAAGTGCAGATATTTTAACCAACTTTATAAATCTAAATGTCCTCAGTCTTAGAAGACAGAAGACCATCCTGAAGGAAAGATTTAGTAACTTCAATGAAAAGATTAAAAACATCCATTCCATTTGCATTTTAAGAAGAATGAAAAAAAGAAGGCAGAAGTCTATTATCCTTTCACTTCACTAGTAGATCTCTCCGAGGACCTTTCCTTTCTGGTAATCAGTGTTTATCTCAACTGCGACAGTGGAAAAAATAAATTACTGAACATCAACTTCAAGAAAGAAAGAGAAGAAAAGAAAAGAAAAGAGAGGGAAAAAAGAATAATTCATGTCAGTATGCTGGAAACTAACAAGAGAACCGTGACAGGCAGAAATGTTTATTAAGGGATTTATAAAGTTCTTAAAAATTATAGACTCTTAAGGTTGCAAATAACCCAAGAGGTCAATCTAATAATTACCTTCTTTGATACTGGAACCACCTCTACTATATTTTTAATGAGTAGGCTAAAGGATTCCTTACATTCCCCTATAATTCTTTTAACATTCTAGATCTCAATTTTTCATTTCAGATTCAGAGTTAAAAGCAAACTTCGATGTCACCGAGTCTACCCAACCTCTCACCCAATGGAGCCATCGATCCTCAATAACCCTAAAAGGCAGACACTCAGACACCACCTGGACACTCCCAGGGTGCGGCAGCAAAAGCTCGCTGCTCCTAAATACTGAAGTTGGTTTCTCCTTCAGCCATACATAATAGAAATATAATTTCTTTCAGCTACTCTTCAGGTATTTAAAGGCAACGTCCATGTACTATAAAGAATGGCTTTCTCCAGAGTATTTATAGTAAAGTTTTGAAGCCTAATCATATTATTTTATGTTTGTGTTAAATTTTATCTTGTTAGTCTCAAACTACTGCTTAAGATCTTTAAATTCCAATCTTGCTATACAACATGCTAGATATTCTTTCTATATTTTAATAATTTTTAGTTCTGAAAAACATTCAAAATGCTGACCAAAAAAGTTATTCAGCACTGAATACAGACAGAAGAGCCCCACAGCACTACTGAGAGGCATCACCCTCTTCTTGACATCAAATTATTAATTACTTTATCAATATTTGGTACAACCATCAAACTACCTACAAAGTGTTATGTTACAATATAGTGGTTCTGACATTTGCCAAAGACACTGAGCTTTTTATGTGTTTTTTATATAGAGGCTCATAGAGACCAGAGCCTGTGCTTGTAAAAGAAAATATGACCACTGCCTATAACTACCTTGTTAACAAACTGCAAGTGAAAAGTTGTCCTTTGTCCACAAAGCTACTGAAACCATCAAATGCGTCATTAGCATCGAAGACAACAGTATTTCCAACTGCAAGTGCTTCCCCTTTGATTTTCCTTAGAGACACAATTTGAGGTCGTACTATAAAAACATCACTGCTGGAGTCTCCGCCAGTCCTCTCCCAACACTACAAAGTCGGGTTTCCTAAAGCAAATGTCTGTCCTCAGCAGCCTCTCTTTTGCAATGACGACTTCTATGATGACACATCACTTTCTTCATGATTTTCAAGACCTTCTTAACTTTCTTTTTTGTATATTTTATTGATTATGCTATTACAGTTGTCCTACTTTTTTTATCCCCTTTATCCCCCTCTGCCCTGCAGCCCCCTCCCACCAGCATCCCCCCCTTAGTTCATGTCCATGGGTCCTACATGTAAGTTCTTTGGCTTCTCCATTTCCTATACTATTCTTAACCACCACCACCCCCCGCCCCTGTCTACTTTGTATCTATCAATTATGCTTCTTATTCCCTGTGCCTCTACCCCTTCCTCCCCCCATCCCCTCCCTGCTGATAACCCCCCAGCTAATCTCCATTTCTGTGATTCTGTTCCTGTTCTATTGTTTGCTTTGTTTTTGTAGGGTTTTTTTTTTTTTAAGTTCAGTTACTGACAGTTTTGAATTTGTCATTTTACTATTCATATTTTTGATCATCTTCTTTTTCTTAGGTAAGTCCCTTTAACATTTCATTTAATAAGGGCTCGGTGATGATGAACTCCTTTAACTTGACCTTATCTGGGAAGCACTTTATCTGCCCTTCCATTCTAAATCATAACTTTGCTAGACAGAGTAATCTTGGATGTAGGTCCTTGCCTTTCATGACTTGGAATACTTCTTTCCAGCCCTTCTTGCCTATAAGATTTCTTTTGAATTATCAGCTGATAGTCTAATGAGAACTCCTTCGTAGGTAACTGTTTCCTTTTCGCTTGCTGCTTTTAAGATTTGCTCCTTACCTTTCATCTTGGGTAATGTAATTATGATGTGCCTTGGTGGGTTCCTCCTTGGGTCCCACTTCTGACCCATCTAGATGAATGTTTCTTCTTTAACTCCTTGGTTGTCGGAGTTCCATACAGTTCCACTGTCTGTCGGTTCTGGTTGGTTTTTGTTTTAAAATTTGTTGTCCTTCTTTTGGCTGTGCCAGGAGGCAAAGTGCAATTACCTATGCCTCCATCTTGGCCAGAAGTCTCAAGACCTTCCTAACTTTCCATGAGGTGAAATCATCAGCAAGTCAAAAATGTATTGCTCACTCTACTTTCAGCAAAATGAAATTGCCAACAGATGTGTCCAGAGGACAGATATTCTCCTTCATGACAGACCCCACCTCTCACCCACATCTATAATTCGTGTTACAAAGGCATAGTCCAACATCCTCCCTATGACCGCAGTCTACAGTGAACCATCGCACAGGCGTCACATCTGCTTCCCTGTCCTTTTATACTCACCCGAATGTTCTCCGCCATTTTTCCAATTTCCGTTTTGAGGACTCCCATAAGGATGCGTATCTTACTCATGGTCAATGTTATTTGAGTCTCATCTTTTCCCACACCCTCTCTAAATTTCTGTTGTTAAGATACAGCTTTTCATTACTGTAACTCAAATTACATTTTACCATATCTTGATGATAATGGCTAATACTGACAATTATAAGAAATTTGCTGTAGACATGTGACTGTTTCCAATTATTTTAGCATAGTTCTTTAAGTTCAAAAGCTTCTCTTTTATGCTATTTTTAGGTTCAAACCAGGGAGTAGCAAAGAATTAGGGAAGCATTTCTAATCTGCAAAGACAAGTCAGCTTTAAAGAACTAAATGTTAAAAGTTCACACTCCAGGAAAAATCATGGAATAAATTGCTTCATCTTTATAATAATGACTTTTCAGTTACCATAACATAATGAAATCCCACAACTGTTTATTTATTTATGTAGTTACTTCATTATAATGCCATTTTAGGATTAAACTTTAAATTGGTTTTTAATTACATCCAAAGAGTAAAACCTCTTCGCCCACTTTTAAAAGCATTTCATTTCTTACGTTAGATTTCAGTAATGGTTTACCTTATTTTTCCTTTTATACCCAATTTCTTTTGAATATGGTCATTATTATTTTTGCGTCACTACAGTAAAGTCTCAAATAAGACAGCTAAAAATAAAGAATGAATTCATGTTGTAGAGCAGGAAACTTTTTAACAAATACAGCATACACATAAAAAGCATTTTAAGTTACAGTAGAAAGATGTTTTAGAATATGTGAATGCCTTTCCCATAATCTAGTTCAAACATCTGAAAAAGTCTAGGGCAATAAGCTACTGGGTAACAGCATAAGCAGATAGGCTTTAAAATGTTAAATGAAGAGATGAATAGAGCAGAACATCCATGTTATAAATGCAAAGATATACCACCTTGGAAGTTGCACATTAAGGGAAGAGCAGTCAGATGTAGTTCCTTTAAACTGGGGGTGGTGGTACGGAGGGAGAAAACCAGAAATAAAAGGAACCAACCAAAAAAGGTGTGGGAAGGGGGTGTGAAGAAAATGGAACAGGGTGGAACAAAACCCACACCAAATGACCTCAGCCATATAGGACAGAGGAAGTTGGAGGGACCAGCTGGCATGAGATCCTATGGCCCAGCTCTCCAGCCTGCATTTGGGTTCCAGATGGTGACTACCTCCTACCTTTTTGGTCAGCAGGGTGTGGGGGCACATGTGGGTACTTGGAGGGCTTCTTGATATGGAAGTTCACGTTGTCCAGCTCCACGTTCAGGCTGATAGAAGCGGCTGAGTCACTGTCCACTGTGGACTGGAAACTGCTGACTGATGTGCGCTTGCTAGGACTGGCAGAGTCTTTTAGTGTTGGGGAGGGGAAAGAAATACAGGGAGAGGAGGGGAGTAAAAGGTGGGTTTCATCAGGGTATTGGAGGAAAGGAGAAAAATGGTTTTTTAATATACAAGCCCAATGTGCAATACCAAAATGGATACAGTATTTTCATTTACTTCTGTGTGGACTTAATAAAATTTGATCAAGTTAAATAGGAAATGAGTTTTTTTAAATGAAAAAATATATTGGAGGTTCTGCAGAAAATCTGACATCATAGCAAAGAGGTGAGAAAGTTGTCTGCTGTGATTTTATTAGCTCAGAGTTATTTTTAAGCTGCTGCATACTAGAGACTATGGCAAAATCTAAAAACGCCAGTAGCCTAACACATAGGTTTCTTAAGAAAATACTGTATCTAGGACAAGGATTGCTAGCAGATGTTTACATTTAGTTGGACCCATAAATCTTAAAGTAGGATTGCGTCAACTAAGCAAACAAAACATTCATTTTAACGTATACAGGAAGGATTCATAAAAACTAAAACTTGAGAAAGTTAAACTCACTAGTCAAATTATCGTCACCTTCTTCAGCTATCTGTTCTGTGTCGCTGTCATCGAACTTTATGTCTTTAAACCACGATGGCTCAGAGTGTCCTTCCACCGAGTTCACCGAGTCACTGTCTGGAGAAGGGGTCTCGGAAAACTCCGTGCTCTGCAAGGACCGACACAGGGTCTAAGCAAGTCGCCTTCCATGGCAACAACGTTAAGGCTGTCCTACTGGGAATCGATTCTTGCCCAGTATCTCTACAAAGCTTGGCAATGAATAAGTTCACATAAAAATAAACAAATTAACAGCAATTGAGTTGTAAACCAACAGCATGCTGACAATTCCGCTCTTAAAATTATCATTTTCATTAATCAGTAGGTATAGGCTGCACATTATAAACAAAACACAATATACAGATTTTACAGCGTTTCATTTCATCCATTGGTCCTGAGAGTGAAAGCATTTTAGATTTATTCTAATCCTGGGCCGATGCTAAAACACATCCTGAAAAACAACTTTTAGATTTTAACAAATAACATCACACCATTCTTTTGAGTCATTTGTCTTTTGTAACCAATGATTTTCCAGTTTTAGTTCATAAAGGCATCACTAAATAGTACTTATATCAAAGTAACATGAACCAAAAGTGAAAATACATTTTTTAAAAATTCCATCTTTAAATAATTCCCACTTTCCTAATTAAAGTTAAAATAAGAATATTCATCATTTTACCATTGCTCTACAATTTAATATTGCTAATGAGTCAATGCCAATTGCAATGGCAACACTAAATTTTTTCAAACATTTTGTTATGCCAACTCCCTCTTAGCCCTAAAGACACAGACATGGTAAAACTGAAAACCATTGAAGACAAATGACAAGCAACTGTGACGCCACAAGGCTGGGCTTAAGAAAAGCCATGCCAGCTGAATACTGTTTGATTCCAACAGATTGTTATCTTTTTTATCACCACTACCTCTCAGTAACAGTAACATTTTCAGTTTCTGCAAACAGCAAGGAAAAAATATGTTAAGAGAAACGTATCTTTGGGTAATTCAACCACTTTTTATTCCTGCTGATGCTGAAAGACTGCACAAGCAGCTAGCAGTGCGCTCATGGCGGTGACACCGAAATACCTGCAGCGGTCTGTAGAGGGCGTACTCATCCCTGAATAGCTGATCGTGGTGACTGACGCAATCCAGCCAACGCCCATCAACCATCGCTTGTCCGATCGCGATAGCCTGCGCCCTGCATCAAGATCAACACAAATGAAAACTTTTAAAAGTCAATCAGAATAACTTTACAGGTACATCAGTCAGAGTAATTTTATAGGTACAAGTTGAGACACAGCCTGACCAGTGTGGCTCAGTTGGTTGGAGCATCATCCCCTGGACTGAAGGGTCACAGGTTCAATTCCTGGCCAGGGTGCATGCAGGAGGCAACTGATCAATGTTTCTCTCTCATGTCGATGTCTCCTGCCCACTCTTTCCCTTCCTCCCTTCCCCTCACTCTAAAATCAAATAAGCGTGTCCTAGGGTGAGGATTAAAAAAAGATAAGACAGACACAAACTGAACTTTTTTCCATCCCCATCAGAGTAGGAATTTCAAACTGTCCTTGGACAGGTGAAGGATTAAAACAAAAGAGACATAAAGCTAATTTAAAATATTTTTTCCAGGTATTATAGTATAAGACAACCTACTGGTAAAGCAGTCCTAACAAAACAAAATTTAATTCCAGCATTTCTGAAGTATTCAATGCATGCATAGCCCTGCACTTGTAAGTCAAAAAAAGATGTTGAGACTCCTGCCCTCAAGGAGCTTATAGTCTTTGTTTTTTTGCTTGTAGTCTTGATGAGACAACAATACCAAATATTATAGCTATAAATATAGATTGATATGTACTTTATACCTATATAGACAAATTAAACACATGGCATTTATACGGCATTTCACAATGTACAGAGCACTTTGGCTATATTATTTCATCCTCATGACGGCTTCTTCACAAAACTGTATTTTCCCCCTATTAGAACAGAGAGGTCCAAGCCTCAATAAGATTGAATTAAACTTCACTGAAAGCATAACGCTAAAAAAGAAATTAAACCAAAACGAAAACCAAGAGCTTCACTGCTCACACTGTTTGTCTCTCTTCCTACACACTTGTTTCTTCCCAGGAGAGGAAAAGCAAGCCAATCCAATCAAGTAGAAAAGGTAGGGGACACTTCACCTTGAATGGTATCAGGACCTATCTTATTCTTTTTTGCACATGATTAATGAGGTTTTAACAAATCTCTCTAAGGCACTCCAGGAGTGGCTTATGGACCCAGTTCTCAAGACAGATTGCAATGTCCAGATTAGCAAACAGTAGCCAGAGAAGCCACTGTGGTCTTACGGTCCAGGTACTTCGCAATCCTGCTTAATTAAAGAGCTCTGTGTTTTGGGAATTACTGCACACTTCTGCTTTTAATAAATTAGGGAACTTGTGACCCTCATTGGTTCCTTGCATCTGTACTGATTAAAGCCCAGAAGGGAGGAGGGTTGACAATCTGCATCCCTCACACCAAATGTGAAAAACAAACCATACTCACAAAGAACATTGCTCCCCTTACATCTACAACAATGTGTCCTCATTAAAAGTAAATTAATAAATAATATTAAAAAGTCTGTCTTTCTTAAGATCCCATTACCTTGTAGCAATGTGTCCATTTCGGATCAACCAGTTGACTAATTCCTTCCCTACAATGCAGTTAGGATGTGTTCTCAGCCAGTAGCGGTGATCCTGAAACTCCATTCCACTACTGTGATGGCAGATTTTTTTCCACAGGTCCTTTAATTGAACACTGTCCTGAAGTCACATTATAAGCAACTGATTACTCCTGAGTAGGATACTACATACATTTTCAGATTCTTTCTTGTGATTTTTAGATTAATGAGAAGAAACTCAATTCATAACTCTTTGCATAGCTAACTTACACAATAGAAATGATACCTACATGGGGAACAGCTTAAACTCAGCTTATCTAATTCCAAATGTAACTTTTTCTCTTGAAAACCCACTACCCCCCACCCCACCCCACCCCACCAAAAACCAACTCTCCCAAATAAGTTTTTTCAGTCAATGGCACATTATTATCAGTCTCTTGGTTACCTAAGTAGAAAATTTCATACTCATCTTTGGAAATGGGGCAAGAGAGAAGGACTGAACAGCCAGTAACACTAATCCACAGTAAATGATTCTAGTAGCCTTCGTCAGATTCTCACCATTCTCACCTACCCCCAACTGCCAGGTTAATTTTACTAAAGAAAGGCTCTCAATTAATTACTCCCTTCTCAAAAAATCTTCGAACATCGCTCAGTGCCTACAGGTCCAAATCTAAACTTGTAAAGCCTGAATTCACCACTTTCCACCAGGTAGTCCCAAATAACTTTCCATTCACCTTGCCAACAGACTCCAATTTAATCTCTCTCCCAACCTCTCCCAATTAGTAAATCCTACTTTAGTCCATGAATAATGCCATGCTTCTTCTCACCTCTATCCCTTTCCTCACACCTTTTAAGAAGGTTTGCTTTCCCCATTGCCTATGCAAATCTATTCCATCCTTTAAGGTCCAGTCCAAGCCATTCACAGTTTAAAGTCTTTCCTGGCCCTGAATGGTGCAGCTCATTGGTTTGGGCACTGTCCCACAAACCAAAAGGTCACTGGTTCAATTCCCTGTCAGGGAACATGCCTGGGTTGTGGGCCAGGTCCCCAGTTGGGGGCGTGCAAGAGGCAACCAATTTATGTTTCTCTCACACATCGATGTCTCTCTCCCTCTCTTTCTCCATTCCCCTCTTTCTAAAATAAATAAAATCTTTTAAAAAATGCAATAAAAATTAAAGTATTTCCTGACTCCCTCACTACTAATAATCTTTCTATTTTTTACAATTAAAGTATTACTTCTTTACTACTAAGGACCTGCCCATTGACCTCCTGTCTACCTTTTGAATTACAAGCTTGAGAGAAGTCATACCTTCAATTTCTTTGAGTCAGTCTTAGGATTGAACATAGTATTTTACAAATAGATAAATTCTATAAACTGATTATTATCTCATATAAATATATAGTATCAAATGTCTGAAAAGTATTCCATGCCATGTGTATGAGAAACATGTTTTAAAGATAACAGCAATCTGAGACCTAACTAAAAGTTGAGCTCTAGTATGTAGGCACTTGAATTCTGATCTTGCCAGATGAAAGAGGTCAAGAAACTATTAATCCCATAGATAAACACAGAATGACCAATTTCTCAGGTGATCCTAGTAAGAACTTAAGCTAATTATTTCCCCTATTTAATTTATATGCTAACTGGCTGTTTCGTTTGTATGTTTCTTTAAAAACAAAAATCAGAGAGAAAAACAGTCTTTATGATCAAAACTAGCTATGGGGTCAGGGAGACTGGACCAGCACCAGAAGAATTTTGCGTTCATCCTCAGTGGTCTCTGCCCTAACGTATGTCCTGCTGGCCTGGGGACTGACAGACGTCTCGTACGGTGGCACCAGGGGAGATCCAGATCGGTCCAGTGACAGGTTGGTAATGCTAGCCGATCTGGAAACAAAAACAAGAAGTGAAACTACAAGTTGTAAATTTGTCACCAATAAATGCAATTATGGTAAAAACTCATTTTTAAATAAATGCCAGTTTGCCAATGTTACGGTGCATTTCAAAGTATTTATGACGGTTGTGTATGATATTATCACTGGGGAGACAGGGAGAAGGGCACCCAGATATTCGCTGTACTCTATTTCCAACTTCTGTGTTAGTCTAAAATTATTACAAAATAACTTTAAAAGAAAGTCATTATCGAAAGATTACAGAAAAACAATTACAGAGGTAGTTCATATATCGGTAATACTTCAAAGGAAATAGATATAAACTCTTCTTGTTAAAATGCAGAGAGAATTAGTATTTGTATTTAATTGACAAATATAAAGAATCATAGTCTAAATGCAGAAATAAATCTTGCAGATCAGGCACAGGCATGGCCCAGGCTGAAGAGCTTTTGCATAACCAATGAAATAAAAATGTTCTTCTGAGTTAAACATCTCTAATGCTCTGATGACAGAAAACACTAATTTTGAACTGCAACCAAGGAAAATGTTATCTCCCCCAGTAAGAATTCCTTCCTTCTCATTAGTAGACCTAAATTTAAGAACTGTCCTCAATTACTATTATATTTTGAATTTGATCAATAAAAAAATTAGTGAAAATTTGTTTCCTCTCTTGTTGTATGAGTACTTACATAATATCCTTAATTTTGCTTCTTGGCAAAGTTACCAAATAAATGACTTGTAAGTAGAAAATCAAGAGCATTGGGCAAGCTTTTATTTATAAAAAAAATTTTACCTAGAAATTTAGTTAGCTTCTACCTAGATAAAAATGAAACCCAATTTTAGCTTCATATAAAGAATAAAAGGCAGAAGCACCTATGATGTAGCCAACACTACACGTATATACTCATTCAGTAGAGCAACATACGTTTCTTCCCTCATTTAATCCTATGGAGTAGATACTACTAGATCCGTTCTACACATAAAGAAACCAAGAATCAGAGATTAAGTAATTTATCTAAGAACTCAGCTAATAAAGGGGCTGCCATTCAAAACCAGGCCTCACTCAAAAAGCTATGGTCTCCCCAGCATGAAGATAAAGATACTTTTAAAATAATTTTAAAAATTACTCACAGGTTTATAATAGGTTTAACAAAAAGTGATTCTTAATGGTTAACGAGAAACGACAGATATCAAACAAAAGTATATAAACAAGATTTTTAAAGCAATTAGTTATTCATTCCAGGGCTTTTTTTTTTTTTTTTTTTACGTGAAAAGTTGCCGCTATGTCTTTTTCAACTAATTAAAAGCTCTTTTCCAATGTGTGCATTAAATACCCATACATTCTGCTTCTCTAACATTCTTACCATCCCTACTCATATTCTGATACAATGGCAACAAGAATTAAAGAAAATCAGTCGGTTTTGTGGTAATATATTCTAGTAAGTAGCCTAGTAGTAAGAATGATGGCTAAAATTTTACATATAAATAGTATGTACTGACTCAATTGTATCTTTCCTAAAGACTTACATCAATCTTAACATTATTCAAAACACATGAAAACATATTGTAAATTAGCACAGCAAGCTCTACATTTATGCATATGCCAAGAGGAATACTGTAATTTGTCCCATCTTTTAAAAACCTGTCTCATCTCCACACCCCTCTGCATTTCCCTCCTTCACTGTATCACTTCTCCTTCCATTCTCTGCTAAACCTTGAAGGACTCACGGAATTGCCTACCAAGGTTAGCAACATTATTCCTGCATCCAATGGTCAGATTTCACTCACCCCATCTGACATTACCATCAGGACAATTTCCCCTTCCTTGAAAAACTGTCTTTACTTGGCTACCAAGACAACACACTTTCCAGGTGTTCCTCTCACCTCATCTCCTTCTAAGGCTCCTTTTCTGGTTCCTCTTTATTTCCCCAATCTCAGTCCTTGGTCCTCATTTCCTCACTTTCCACACTCATTCTTTTCATGATCTCCGTCCTGGTTCATAGCTTTAAATACCATCCACATGAATACAACACCCAAGTTTATATATCCTGCTTGTACGTCTCTCCTGAACTCTACATTCACACATCTATTGGGGAGCTCACCTGGATGTCTAGAAGGTATCTAAAAGTCAACATGTCTAAAACCAAACTGTTTGTGCAAGTCTTCCCCATCTCAATAAATGGGAATTCCAGCCTTCCAACCACTCGGGCGGAAACCCTGAGTCCTCTTTCATCTCCAGCAGTTTAGCAAATCCTGTTAGCACTACAATGGAAATACATCTCAAGTCTGACCATCCGCCCCCACTTCTCCCGCTCACACCTGAGTCAGCTCTCTCGCCTGGATTATTGCACCAGCCTTCTAAGTGGTCTCCCTGCTTCTACTCTCATGTCCTACAATCTATTCAACAGAGCAGGCAGAGTGCTCCTCTGAAAATACACTGCAGATCAGGCAATCCTCCCCAACTCCCCACTCAAAACTCCTCTGTAAGGGAAAGCTTTTTTAGAGTAGAATGTCCATTAATAAATGTCAAAGAAGTGGTGATAAAGTTAGGAAGTGACCATCCTAATATAAATCATAACGGAATACTGAATCTGTTGAGTGAGAGATTGATAAGGAACAGGGAATTTAGAGAGTATCCAAGTATCTACTCCACACATTATTAATTACAAAGAAAAAAATTATAACTTCACAGTGGAGAAACCCAGGACACCCCCTTAACCAAGAGACTGAGTCTGCATTAACGATGGGATAAACTTGTATCACCAGCTCCTCTCTGACATAACAGACTACATCACTTACATAGAATTGCAGTCCAAAAATGCACAGCCTAAATCTAATCACGAGGGAGCATTAGACAAACCCAAACTGAGGGGCATTCTTCTAAAAAACTGGCCTACCCTCTTCACAAAATCCATGACCATGAGAGGTAAAGAACAGCTGAAGCCATCCTGTCCCACCTACTGGGGAATAACTGAGAAGCACTCCTCAAGTTCACAGGCACGGGCTCACTAAAAGACTGAGACCTAATCACAAGACAACAATGCCCTCCCCTCCAGACCTCGCCACCACATTACTGAAGGCCTGTTTACTGCAGTTCCTTTAACCCAGTAAATCATGCCATTCTTTCAACAACAATAAAAATTATAAGGCATACTAAAAGGCAAAATACACAGTTTAAAGAGATTGATCAGACAGTAGAACCAGAATCAGTGATGGCAAGAATGTTGGCATTCTCACACCAAGAATTTTTTAGAACTGTGATTTATGTGCTAAGGGCTTTAATGGAAACAGACAACATGCAAGTGACAAATAATGTAAGCAGAGAGATAAAAATTCTAAGAAAGAATCAAAAAGAAATGCTAGAGATCACAAACACTACATTATAAATAACAAATTTCTTTGATGGAGCTCATCACCAAGCCAGAAGAGTCCACCAATGAAGTCTAACAAACATTTAAGGAAGAAATTATACCAATTTTCTATAATCTCTTTCAGAAAAGAAAGCAGAGGGAATGCTTCCTAACTCATTCTATCTACTAGATATCATCACTACTCTAATACTGAAACCAGGCAAAGATACTACAAGAAAAGAAAACTGTAGATCAATGTTTCTGGTGAACACAGATGCAAAAATCCTCAATAAAATCTTAACAATCTGATCCAACAATGTATAAAAAGAATTATACGCCATAACCAAGAGAGATTTAACACAAGTATAAAAGACTGGTTCAACCTTTGAAAATCTATCAGTATCAGTGTAATCCACCACACTACCAGGCTAAACAAAAACTATGTGATCACATCAACAGATGTAGAAAAAGGCATTTGACAAAATTCAATAGCCATTCGTTATAAAAACTCTCAGCAAACTAGGAATAAAGGGTGACTTCCTCTACTTGATAAGGAACACCTACAAAAGACCTACTGCTAACGTAACACCTAATGGTGATGGACTCAAAGGTGCCCACCAGATCGGACACAGAGCAATGGTGTCCCTCTCACCACTGCTTTTCAAACTCAGTACTGGAGACAAGAGGAGAAATTAGAAGGAAAACAGATTGGGGAAAAAAGAACTAAAAACGGACTTGTTTATAGATCACAAGACTGCCTACGTAAAAATCCTAAAGATTTTTAAATAAAAATAAGAGCTCCTAAAACTAATAAGCAATTATATCAAGGTTGCAGGATGCAAGGCTAACACTCAAAAGTCAATCACTTTCCTATATATCAGCAATGAACAAGTGAAATTTGAAATTAAAACTCATTACCACTTGTACCCCCCCAAAATGAAATAATTAGGTAAAAATCTAACAAAATATGCACAGGATCTGTATAAGGAAAACTTCTAAACTCTGATGAACGAAATCAAAAACTAAGTAAATGGAGAGATGTTTCATGTTTACAGGCAGGAAGACTCAATGTGACCAAGACGTCAGTTCTTCCCAACTTGATCTGTAGATTCAATGTAATCCCAATCCAAGTCCCAACAACTGAATTTTGTGAATATTGAAAATTGTTTATAAAGTTTACATGGAGAGACAGAAGGCCCAGAAGAGTCAACACGATAGTGAAGGAAAGCTCAGCTGGACGACTGACACGACCCACCTTTAAGAATTACGATACAGCTACAGTCATCAGGACAGAGTGGCACTGGCACAAGCATACACAGACAGGCCAACGGAACAGAACAGACAGCCCAGAAATAGACCCCAGAAAGACAGTCAACTTAACTTTGACAAAGGGGCAGAGGCAATACAACGGAGAAAAGATAGAGTCTTTTCAACAAGCGGTGCTGCAACAATGAGACATCCACGTGCAAAAAAAAAAAAAAAAAAATGGTTCTAGATAGACTTTGAACCCTTCACAAAAATTAAATCAAAATGGATCACAAACCTAAATATAATACATAAAATTGTAAAACCCCGGAAGATAACATTGGGTGAAATCTAGATGACCTTGGGTATGGCAATGACATTTTAGATATAACACGAAAGGATGATCCAAGAAAGAAAAAACTGATAAGCTAGACTTAATTAAAATTGAAAACCTGTGCTCTGCGAAAAGACATCAAGAGAATTAAAAGACAAGCCACACAGACTGGGAGAAGACCTCTACAAAGACACATCTGATAAAGGACTTCTCCAAAATTTGCCCATTTAAACTGGTATAATTTAAAACTTCTCCAAGTTTTAAAATTCCTAAAACTCAACAACATGAAAACAAACACCTTAATTTTTAAAAAGACCTAGGTAGACACCTCCCCAAAGATGATATACAGATGGCAAGAAAGCATATTAAAAAAAGTCCGGCATCATCTTTAACTAGGAAATTGGAGATGAAAACCCTGGAGCATCACCGCACACCTACTAGACTGACCACAATCCAGGATACTGACAATACCGAGTGCTGGCAAGGAGGGAGAACAACAGGAACTCTTAATGCCGGTACGAATGCAAATGCAACGACGCTCTGGAAGACAGTTTGGCAATTTCACATAAAACTAATCATACTTTTTAACACATCATCCAGCAATCACACTCCTTGGTATTGACCCAGATGAACTGAGTACACGACCACATGAAAACCTGCACACGGATGTTTAAAGCAGCCTTATTTGTAAGTTCCAAAACCTGGAAACAACCGAGATGTCATTCAGTGGATATCTGAATAAACAAATTGTGGCACATCCAGGCGGTGGAATATTAATCATCACTAAAAAGAAATGAGCTGTCAAGCTATGAAAACGCATAAAAGAAACTAAATGCATATTACCAAGTAAGAGAAACCAATCTGAATACACACAAACCGTATGATTCCAACTCTATGACATTTTGGAAAAGGCAAAACTATGGGGACAGTAAAAAGACCAGTGGTTGCCACGGTTGGGAGATGGGAGAGATGAATGTTCAGGGCACACAGGATTTGTAGGACAGCGAAACTATTCTGTACTATACTACAATAGTGGATGAGTGTCATGATACATTCTCCAAACCCACAGAATGCACCAGACGGAGGGTGAACCCTACTGTGCGGACACTACAACCTCTGGTGATAATGATGTGTCAGCTAAGTCCATCAGCTGTAAACAGACGTACCACTCCGGAGCAGGACGCTGATGATGGGGGAGTCGCTTGTAGTGAGGGTAAGGGGTCACGTGGGAACTCTCCACATAGTCCTCTCAATTTTGCTGTGAACCTAAAACTCCTCTACAAAATAAAGCTTATTACTTTATTTTTTTTTTAAGTAAAAGATGCTATGTCTATAACTTACTCTCAAATAGCTCAAAAAAAGCAGCATGTATACAATATAGAAAGTAACAAAGCAAATGGGCAAAATGTAACTTAGTGGACCTTAATGAAAAATACAGGAAAATTTATTTTATTATTCTTCCAACTTATTGCAAGTTGGAATTATTTTCAAGATAATTTTTTTTTTAGAAAACTTTGAAAGCTCAAACACTCCAGGAGCTTCCCTTCTCACCCAGGGTAAATGGCAGAGCCCTTACAATTAACCGTAGGAATGCTCGACTCCGGGTACACAAGACCTCTTGCTTTTCCTTGCCAGAATGTTCCCTCTCAGCAATTTGCTATCCCCTGTTTCTACAAAATAGCCACAGGGCTATTCTCTCACATCCTCAGGTCTTGGCTCACAAATGTCACCTTCTCGGTAGGTCTGCCCTAACTACGATATTTAATATTATATTCTCCACCCCTATTTCTTATGCTTTTTTGGTGTTTTAAATTTTTCTCTGTTTGACTGGCTGCTATATCCCAAGTACACAATTTGTAGGTACTTAACAATACTTGTTGAAAGTATGTTAAACCATGATGATTTAGATGTCCGGTTCTCCAGGTTTATAATGACTTAACTCACCACTTAAACTTCTAAAAGGAAAGCGTTTTCAGGGGGAGATATGCACATTAGTAAGATAAGTTGAAAAAGAAGGTGGTGCGTAGGTGTAGAATGATTATAGGCAACAATTTCAAGAAATCTGGCTAACAAGAAAAGAAATCACTGAGAGTGTATGTAACTAGAGGTAAAACACAAAGGAGGGTTGTTTGTTTGTTTTTAATAGGTGATTAAAGTTAAGTTCATCTGCTAAGCTAGATTCCAAGATCTAAAACCAGTGGAGAAGAGTGGAAAAAAGCCACTCAGACGGTACAGGAGAGAGCTGACCAGCAAAATGGGAGCTAAGAGACTGTATAACAACCAATTCCACCCATTTTTAACGGTATTTCTTCTCCTTACCAGAAAAAAAGAAAAATCAGACACAGAATACAGTGTTTTCATTTAGCAGTTTACCTATTTCGAGCAGGAGATTTCCCAGCATCCTCTTGAACAGATACAAGTCTTGTTGAAAGAGCAGTATTTGAGGAGTCTGAATGAATCAAACTATAAAGGAAAAAATTGAGATGATTTGGGACAGTGACAAATTCAATTTCACTGAATTGCTTTAACATTTAAAAGCAGACTGTTTTCCCTTGTAATTATGAGATTATGGGTCATTTTTGTTTCCTTCCTTTAATTAAGGTGGAAACAGTGTGCTTTTTATCTTAAGTATATCAAATGTCAAAAGACTGATAATAGTTTATTATCAAGTATATGAAATGCCATTAATATCATAAATTGGTTGATTGGGTGCTTATAGAGATACTTCATACATGAATAACACAATATTGAAATGATTTGGGGGCAGAAAATCCTAAGCGCAAATATTTTATTTTCAGGCACCACAAACCACAGGAACAGCAGTGCTACAGAGTCAGGCAAACCCAGGCCCAAGGGCAGGGCCTACCTCTTACTAGCTGTGTGACCTTGGACACCTTGCTTAATCTCTCTGCACCTCAGCATCTACCTCTGTCAAGAGAAGACAGTAGTGCCTTCAGGAGACATATGATGACTAACAAAGAGTGAACATCAACTAATTAGCACGAAACCTAAAATTATGCCACCTTTGACATCCATGCTACGTCTCTCAAGAAGCTTTCAAACTTGCTTTGTTTTATTAAATCACATTGTCAATTCTGGGCTCACACAACAGAGCCAGGTACAGCTGAAAGGCATTATAATTGAAGTAAGCAAAAAATTAAGAATCCCTATGCTTTGTTTCACTACTTGTAGAATTGGTCTTTAAAGTTTATAAAATACAGATAACACACAGAGAATTACGATGCCACAAACACCAATGTACCATTGAACACTTTCACAGAGCGCTACCACTGCGGGGAAGTGCGTGTGTCCCCTACCCTACTGGCACCCCCTCTCTGCCTTCAAGGAAACTCCTGCTGGGAATTTTCTATCATCGGTCTCTTCCTTTTCCTTAAGTGTACTTATGCTTGTATCCCTAGACAGTGTGTTCGTTCTGTATATTTTTGAATGTTATGTAAATAGAATAATCACTGGTTATAAATGTGACTTTCTTTTCTACTCCATGTTATGTCCCTGAGATTCATGTATGTGGAATGTAGCTATAATTCATTTTGACTTCTGTTTAAATTATCTGGTTATATACTAGTACCTCACTCCCTTAAGGGGTAATCAATACAATAACTAATCAGAAAGATGTTAGTTAAAACTTGAAGCTCTTTAACATGGCCAGATTGGTGTTATGCATAAAAAAAAAAAATGTAACTAAAGAAAACAATCAGAAACTGATAAATCTTGCATTCTAATTCAAACAATTCCAAGAAACATCCAAGGAAAAGTTGGTAACATTCTCCACTACTAGGCAGTGTAGCATATTTAGACATCTGGAAAAACATGAACTGTTCCCTAAAAAGAATAAAAATCTAATTTCATTGCAAATATTATGAATACACATCTTATCAGCATTCTCATTCTCTAAGAAGGCTACATTAGAAATTATTAATCTCCATAACTTCTATTGCCTACTCAACAAATACCATCAAGAAAACAGTATAGGTCAAACACTGTTCTTGGAGATAGAAAGTGAGTAAGCAAGATACAAAGTCTCCCCTCTTGTAGGGCTTACATTTTAATTAGTCAATATAATCATTGTCCATAAACATCCTCTGTGATCCTTCTGGAGGCAAGCCAAAGAAAAAGAAGAAAATAGGGAATTTGCGGGAAATAATTCAAAGAAGGTAAATGTTTAACTAAAAGCACTCGTAGGGCACCAGACTATCAGTATTTCTCATATACGAAATTGTATTTAAGTGACAGTACCTTTGCCAGGCAAAATCATCCTCTAAAAATATGTTGCGACTGGCTTTTCTACTCCCAACAGGTGTTCGGGGTTCACTCGGATCAAGTATAGACACAGAGGAAGCAGAATCTGAAAGAGCATTCAAGTCTTCCCCGATGGAATTACTGTCTGTGGAATGAGCATAACTTAAGGCTATTTTTCTACAGTACGTGCAAGCTCGGAGGTCCCCTAGAAAGGGAAAAAAGAAAGAAATTAAGTAAAAGATAAGATTGTATTTACTTAACAGATGTATTAAATCTTTGGATTAACAGTTAATCCAACAAAAGGGAAATGTCTTCAAGTAAGGACTACCAAAAAAAATTTTTTTTAAGTGAAATAATTTTGTTAGCTCAATTATATATTTTAAAAACCATCATTATGAGAAATTCACCCAAGTGTACAAAATTACCTCAACTATTTAGAATGGGTTAAGAAAATATCACTCAATAACATTAGATAGAAAACTCTGATTAAAAAGAGTATTTTTCAAGTTTCTAAAAGTGAAATAAGATGTAGAAGTTTCAAGAAGACAACATTTAAATGGAGTAAATAAATCAACATAAATGGAAACATCGTACTTTCCCTAGGCAAAAAGGAAGAAAAATGTTATTTGGGTCCCCATTGTGAAGCTCTGAAGAGAGGCCCCCACAAGGGGGCATCATCTGAAAAACAAAGTAAGAAAATGGGCTTACTAATAATATGAAATATGGGGGGGAAATGTTAGGAAAATTTTTATAGTGAAAGTTAGGATGGAAATGAAATATTTTGGGGAGAACAAACAACTAGGTTATTTAATACTTTTAAATGTTGTAATTTTGTTTAGGATGCAGTCCTACCCAAATAGAAGTTTTCATTTCTACCCTGTCTTTCTATAACAATTATTTGTATGATTCTATAATATTTCAGTGCACCAAAAACAGGAGGTAACGTAATTGAATTTACACGTAGCATGTTATTTAACAACTCAACCTTACATGTTTTAGCATTAACATTAGAAAACTGATGTGATGTGGAACAAAATGATGTCTTACAGTCAACTGTAATTGGAAATACGTTTCCACCGTATTTACTACCAAGTATAATTTATCTGTTTAATTTTATTTTTTTAATTTTAAGACTACTATTAAATAGTACTCAGTTTTATTGAATTATGCATGTATTTCAAGCAAAATTACAGACTAGTATTTTGCTTAGTCTGTATGTAGTATTTTGTTATGGCGGCCCTAGGAAACTAACACACAAACCATATTAAGAAGATAGGATTTTATCCTTAGGGTAATAGGAACTCTGAAAGGGTTTTACGCAGAATAGCTTCACATGATCAAATTAGCATTTAACTTAATTTAATTAAGAATATCATCTAGAGTATAGAAAATGATGGAGGCAGAAAAAAAACTAATGGTTAAAAAATAATAATCTTTTCAAAGACTGTAGCCATAATCTGGATGAAACATAATTCAAGTCTGAAACTCTGTAGCAGTTTAGAAAATCTGCGTGAAAATTACGAGAGAGATTCTAAGACTGTTTTCATTTGGGTACCTTCCGCCCACCTTCCACTATCAAATCACTGTATAAATCCACACATTATTGTTTAGTTTTTTCTGCTGCAACAAATAATTAAAATTTATATATTGCTAATGAAAGAATATAAGATGCAGTTTGCTAAAGCACAGTGTCATATACTCAAGGAAGGCCTGTATTTTGTAAAATGAAAACTCTCACAGAATATAAACTCGTAACCTACTCTAACCATATTATATAATAAATGTAATGCCCCTGGGTTTTTTATAGCATCTGTGATACACTGTTGCCTTACTTATTTATAGACATCCCCATCTACTTTGTTATTCAACTATAAAACCCTTAAAAGCAAAGCTGTGTCGCCCTTACCTCTGTGTCCTCCATGGCGCATTCATGAAGCCCAAGATGAAAACAGGCTTAACATCAGTCTGTATCACAACTATTTTATAGTTACGACTTTTAAAAACTAAAACTGTCAGTAAGATGCATTTACCTGTATAGCCCATAAATTTTCCCGGGATTTCTTGATTACAGCAACGACTGCAGAAAATCTGCCCACACAGTCGGCAATGGTGTCTGCGCCTGAAGGTAGTGAATTTCTCACTGCAGTCGTAGCACTCCTTGCACTGGCTGTCTGGCATCCAGTACTGCTTCAGGTCGCTATCCTGTAACAGCACACACACGCGAAGGCTTCTCAAAAATACTGATGCAGATGCAATGGCAAACGCAATGCTAATCAGACCTTACGCTGCCTTTGCAGAAAGTGACAAGCTATTTCTAGGATTCGTATGGGAATGGAAAGAGCAAAAAAGACCAAGAGAATCTTAAAGAACAAAGCTGAAAGACATTACCAGCCATTGAGACTTACTCCGAAGCCTCAATAATTTTAGACAGAGTATTAGTTCAAGGATAGAAAAAAAAAAGGGAGCTATGGAGCAGAGACCAGGGCCCTAGCACACCCTCACACATACAAATGGACTCGTGTATGACAAGATTTAGAATGCAATCAGCGAAGGACAATCTTTAAAAAAAATGGTGCTGAGTCCAACTGGATAGATGGCCATGAGAAAAAAAAAAGAAGCAGCAGCAGCTTGACCCCTAAATTTTACACTAATAACAAAGCTTTTGAAAAAAACATGGAAGAATATTTACTGACCTTCAGCTAGATAAACACTTCTTAAACAGACACAAAAAATACACATAATTATAAGGGGGGAAGTGATCAATTAAAATTAAGTACCTATGTGTAAACTACAGTGTTCATGGGAGGAGGAAATACTAACTGAACTTTCTCTCAAGGACACTGTGCCATCTCAGCGAGTATGGCATAAGCCCCATGTAAGGGCTTAATAAATAACCTTCTAAAGTCCTTCGACTGTACCTGGCTTTTCCCCTCCATGATCTCCTTGAGACGTTTTAATACAGTGCTGAGGCTTCGAAGCTGAACGGCTGTGCGAGGGTCATGACCTCCAAAGGTAGGTTCTGCTTTCCTTCTTGTTTCTGAGTCAGATTTACCAAAAAATAAAATTAAAAAAAAAAAAACTCGTTAATAGTCATCAGTACTTATGCAAAATGAGATATGTATGAGACATGCAGACATGCCTCTTCCTGTTTGCATACACTTACATTCTCACAACCAGTGATGTGGATTGAGAGTTGAAGCTAAGCATTTCTTTCAACAAACTGTTTTTATATTGCCATGTAAAATACTATTTCACAAGCCAGTAAGGGCTACCTGAGAGAAATACTGCCTGGGACACTGATTGCTTTGAGACTTGGGATGGGAGGATTGCTTAAACGGCCCAAAATTCATTAGTGATTTATTGGGCCCTTTGGTCCCAAGCCATAAAAAACACCTCCCCGAAATTTAGCAAAAGGAAAAGCAATCCCAGTGAGTTAGCCTCGCTTAGTCTCCGCAGTTAAACATCAACAGGGCCGCGCCGTTCAGTCCAGTCTGCAGACCAAGAGTCCGAAGTCTTGTGGAGCAGCTGACCAGAGAGGGAACGGCCCAGTCCACACAGAGTCTGGCCGGCTTCAGAACATCCGGCTGGTAACTTACCCACACCTTCCTTCTCCACGTCCAATCAGACTAAAACTGCCAAAGAACTGCTGGAATTCCAACGCTACCCTTCCTGCTGCCTCCCCACTTCTACAGCTCCAAACTGCTGAAGCCAGTTCTATCAATAATAAAATTCCGAATTCCAGCTTTGTGGCCAGAATGGGTTGTGCCTGCCAAAGCTGTAATACATTATTTATTTTAGAGCAAGATTACTACTAAAGTTCCTACCTATCCCTGGCTCCAGTGGTTACGAAATCTACTAAGGATAAAGTGGAGCTGGCTTAACAAAGAGAATGAACTTGCCTATTAAACTCATTAACCTAATAATCTATTGCAAGGCAAGATGGAAAATACCCACCCTGCATCTTTCTCTAACTCACTTAGTTTGCTTGATTTGTTTTAGATATGCTTTGTTTTGGTGGGGGGCGGGGGGGAGATTACAAAAAATGAAAGGTCAGTACCCAAATCCAAACTGACAAAGAACTTTCCTAATTTAATTACAGAAATAATTATCTAAACAGCACCTATTAGAAAACTTTATCTTTCAATAAATAGTCATGGCCTAATTTCAGCAGATAGCTAGCTGTGTTGATACTAGAATAAAACTGTATGAGTACTAGAATGACCAAATCTTCTCGAGTATCACGATATAAAGCAATTCTCCATGATTTATTAGTTGAAAAAGATGCAATGAAGCTCTTACAACTGTAACAGTTGAGCTCCCATGCACAGGCAACGAACAATTAATCGTGAAGCCCCTTGCGTTTAGCCAGTTCGGAGTACTTGTGAGAGTACTAACAACACTGTCCATTGACGAAGGAAGAGCAAGTCTTATTCCTGAAACTAACAGACTCAGAGATCTCAGATAAAGATTAAAGAGCCCTGAGAGGATATCGGGTCTAGCACTCTGCCATCAGGCAAACAATCTTAGCTGTGTCTCATATAAAATAGACATTAGAAAATTAAGTGATTTCATAGAGCTAGCAAATTGTGGAATTACAGCCTTTTGATCAGAAAAGGAACTTGATTGGTCAAACAGTCACAGGTTTCTGAGCCTGTAGCAGCTAAAGTAAAAGAATCAAGAGCACCTGATGCAAGACAATAAGGAACGGTGGAGACTGCAACAAACCAGACACAAGCTCCAGCAACTGATATTTAAACTCAAGTTTATCAAAACTCCAAGGCAAAATTTGGAAAGCTATCAGTTTATAACCCCTAAAAAATTAGACTCTAGGCCTGGCTGGTGGGGCTCAGTGGACTGAGTGGACTGAGTGCCAGCCAGCGAACCAAAGAGTCACTGGTTCAATCCCCAGTCAGGGCACATGCCTAGGTTGAGGGCCAGGTCCCCAGTTGGGGGCGCATGAGAAGCAACCACACATTGATATTTCCCTCCCTCACTTTCTTCCTCCATTCCCTCTCTCTAAAAATAAGTAAAATCTTAAAAAAAAATTAAATGGATCAAAAAACGATGGTACATTTACACAATGGAATTCTATACAGCAGAAAGAAAGAAGGAGCTCCTACCCTTTGCAACAGCATGGATGGAACTAGAAAGCATTATGCTAAGCGAAATAAGCCAGGCAGTGAAAGACAAATACCATATGATCTCACCTTTAACAGGAACCTTAGCAATAAAACAAACAAACAAGCAAAATATAACCAAAGACACTGAAATTGAGAACAGGCTGACAGTGACCAGAGGGGAGAAAGGAGGGAATTTCAGGGGGAAAGGGGAAGGGTTTGCAGGAACAAGTATAAAGGACACATGGACAATAACAAGGGCGGGGGGAGGGCGGTGGAAACAGGACGGAGGTGGGGTGGAGTGGGCTGGGATGAGGGTAAAAGGTAGAAAACTGTACTTGAACAACAATTTTAAAAAAATTAGATTCTAGTCCAACTCTTCAATTTTATAAATGAAGATATCCTATGCCTAATTCAGCAGAGGCTTTAGTCAGAACTCCCTCAACAAAAATAGGAGCACTGCCCCAGGTCAGGTTCAAGAGCTAAAGAGAGTTTATTAAGGTCAAAGATGAAAGTGGGGATAGTGTCTTCCTTCAACTCCTTGCAGTAAAAGGAGAGGTCCATTTTCCCTGCCCCACTTCCCACCTTCTGATTCTTCCTTCCAAATGGCTGCCATAACCCAGGCTGAGGCTCACTGTCCTGGGAAACCTGCGAGGCGAAGCAGCCAGCTCTGCTCTAGTCCTTAGAGAGAAACTCTTCTGCTTGGTTTCTCCTCCTTCTGACCCCTCAGAAGGAGGTTCTAAACCAAGTCTCAACTAGCAATAAAATATCCTCCTGCCAACCACCACTACCTGCACCTGCCTATTTTTCACTTGAGGATCTCACGGAGAAGACTGGCCAGACCAGACAGGCGTCTGGTGTTCAGGGACACCTATTTCCAAAGCTGCACCACTCCCCTTCTATTATGCCACCTCTCACTGCCTGTCTTCTACCACCGTGAGCTGGGCGAACCACTTCCATGAGTTTAATAATCGAACAGAAATAACACAAAGCAACTCACATTCGCCTCTGAATCCAGGCATTGATGCCCAGCCTACACTCATCAGAAGAGCATGAAAATGAAGGAGAGGATGTGCAGGAGACCAGGATGGAGAACAAAGAGGCGAAAGGAGCTCAGCTAATCCAGCCACGCTGACGGTTTGCACCCAACAAGGACAGAAGGCCAAGAGCACGCAGCAGCCCATTAATGGAGTTGACAGAGTGCTGCAGCCAGAAGCATGCATGTCACGTTACACTGGCCACCTCACCAACGGATGCAGGATGCATTCACAAAGCTGAACTGACCTGTGTTCTCCTGGGGATGTTGCAAACTGTTCTCTGCTGAAACCCAAGCAAGTAATTAATCAAAAAAACAGTCAGGAGATTTCTGCTCAGCCTAAATTAAAGTTTAATACAATGTTTAAGAAATATTTTTTAGGTATCTACAAATTCTTTCACTATCTAGCCAACAGTTCCATTACTTCTGAAGAGTACCTGACTGACTATTCCGAAGAGCGGAAAAGTTAAGTCAGTAAGGCAATAAACAACCTGGAAAACAATGACTGTGGAGAAAATCTACTACACAGAGAGGAATGAGATAAGAACACTGTCTTACCTAATACTGTTGAAGATCGCCGCTGGAGTTCCTCCGTTCGCTGCTTTTTGTAAGGTGTAGGTGACCTCACAGACTGTGTTCTCGAAGAGAGCTGAGGGCTGGTCCAGTTTCCACCTAGAGACTGCTGTTCCCCCTGGCCTCCTTCTGCTCTTTCTGTCGCAAAGCAAAGCTTGGCATTATTTGAAAAAATAAGACACAGAGTTTGGCAAAGAGAAGGAAGTAGATGAAATCCGTCAGGAAGATATGTATATGTGTATTACATGCATAATTAAAAATTGGAGCTTTTTAAAAGAATCAAAGCAGGTGGCAAAATTACAGGCTAGTAATCAGACCCTTAGTCTATGTGATGTTCAATTTGTTCTACTTTTCATTAGAAATATCTTCAGCATATTAAAGGAAATAGAATGCAAGCTTCACGCAAAGGCATAGATTTTAACAGGGTCTGTTCTGTTCATGGGATAAGTCCTTGCACTATTAAAATAGTACCCAGCAGATAGTAGGTAATAAATAAAAACTTGCTAAATAAAAAGACTGTCATATTATGGTGACTAGATATAATATGGTCTCCTGAGCAGAATCTTGGAACACAAAAAGGACATTAGGTAAAAACTAAAGAAATATAAATAAAATACATACTTTAATTAACAGATCAATAATGGTGCATTGGTTAATTGTAATAAATGTACCATACTAATGGAAGATGTTAATAATAGGAGAAAGTGGGTATGGAGTATATGAGAACTATCTGTCCTACTTTCCCAATTTTTCTGTAAAGCTAAAATTATTCTAAACAATAAAGTTTACCTTTTTAAAAAAGTTTTAAAAATGAACGTTTTTTTACAGAGCTTTAAACACGACTACTGATAAAAGTCAGTTAATACTACTTAAATTTTTACTTAAACTATTAACTCCCAAATTCCTTTACAACAAAAGGGATTATTTTCTAACTCATTTCAAATAATACAGCCAAATGTAAAGCAAAAGATACAGTCCATGTTTTCTTAATCTTTGTTCCAGGAAAAAAACATGACTTGAAAAAACCTCACTTTAAACATATCTTTTAATTTGATAACATTACATTTACACGTTACCTAATGGGTTTAAGTCAACAACAGACCTGAAGATGGCTTCTATTTTTAAAAAATAAGATTTTTTTCTCCCATGTGCTGATCCTTTTAGTTTCATTGCTTTAATTAAAATCTTTTGGCTATTAACCCCTAAAAGAACAAAGTCCATTCTGTGAACTGAAGAAGTAGAAACATACTAAAATAAAGGGGCGGGGGGGGCACTTTAAAAGGGGCCTCCTTTAACATTTATTTAGATCTTCAGTTACTAACAATTAATAAGATTATAGCGAAAATTCCAGCTTTCTCTTCTTAAGCAGTAAACCCCAGTGAGGATGAGTAAAGCTCTCTCCTTGTTAGTGTTTTACTCTTGCAAAGACACAACATGACACCTGAACAGGAGAATTTCAGAGAATGGAAATTGCAGGCTTTCTGGTCTTTAAGAATCAAGTCTTACCTTTGTTAAACCGAAAGAGATTCACGAAAGAACTATATGCTGATTTGAAAGGAGGTTCGTCCTGATCAGGAGTCAGAGGTTTAAAGTGAGTAAGATGCGAGGGGCTGGTCGGAGACCGAGGCAACTCATTGGTGGCGGTGTCCAACGTGGGGGAAGTCTTATCATCTGTGGCCATTTCATGAGTCTAAACCACGAAAGAAATAAGCACAAGATAGAAAGTTCCTCAGGAAACCCAAACGTTCATTCTAAACAGCATCCCCAAATACCTGAAAATCTGACTCTGAAAATGCAGACCTATGAAAACCAAACAGTAAATAAATCCAGTTTAGCACATAGCCGAAACTAAGGCTCAAAAACTCTGCAGCCCAGAACATAAGGAAATCTCCATCACCTAAAGTCATGATTATATGGCCAATCTAACTGTCAACACTGCTGCTCAAATTACAGAAAATATCAAAATTATTTAAAAATTGGAAGTAGAGCAGAAATGTGAACAGGTAAAAAGAAATAAAATGTATTTTTGCATAGTTTATATCTTCTCCACTTTAAGATGTTTTTGTTAAAAGAGATATTCGGTAGTTTTTGAAAAACTGGTTTTTTACAAGCACAGAAATTCCTCAAAGCTTTGTTTTACTCACTTCAATTTTTTCTTTTAAAAAATATAAAGGGTAAATATTTCCAAGAAAAAAAAAAACAGTCATCTCTTAATAACACTGCTACAATAATCTCAAAAGTTACTTCAAACTACGCCTCCACACCTTAGGAACTATCGGATGGACAAGCCACTCCCCATCATCTTCTTCCCAGGCATGTGAACCTGGTTTTTCTCCCTTTAAGTCTAAACTCACATAGACATTAAAATGAAGATCTTAAAGGGCTTTTTAAAAATAAATAACCAGATTTCACAATTAAACTAAAGCAGTAAAGGTAACCACATCACCAGATGGAAGTTACAGGAAAGCACTGATGTCTGTTTTCTGCCAGCTTGAGGAATACTTCAAATAAAAGAACCATGAACTATGCATAAACTCTATTCACTAAAGTGCTATAGTTTGTAATCTAACTTTTACTTAACAGAGAGGGCACTGTACTCTTATAAAATGTTTTCACTTTCACGGTCATATTTACCATCTCATTTAATTTTTACAAAAACCCTGAAAGGTGCACAGAACTGGCCTTACTCCTGCATTTTACCTTCGAGGGAACCGATGTGCACGGAACCTAAAATGACTTTCTAGAGAGTCACACCACTTGTCAGTGGTGGAGCTGTCACTAAACCCCAATGTCACCCCAGAATTATTCTTTAGCACAAAATTAGTTTTGTAGCTTTTCACAAACTTCCAGTTCTAGCCTATTCGGATTCTAACTACTCAAGATGTTGCTTGATTAATAATTTACTTAATAAATTAAAGTAGAAATGAAACCACTGACTTGAACGGAATTTTGGCAGTAAATGTTTATTGCCATGGAGGGAGAGGGAAAGGAAAAGAGGAAGAAGAAGAGGAAGAAGCAAAGGAAGAAGAGGGGGAAGGGAGAGAAAAGGAGGAAGGAGAGAGGGAAGGAAGGTCTCTAACATAATCTATTAGGGAGGGTAGTCAATAAACCTTCCAAAGTGTTGTAACAATCCATATTCTAGCATAAAGAGTTAGGAAATAAGACAGAAACTGATCAAATGTAAACTCCAAAAAGTGAAAAAGGGGTAAAAAAAAAGCACACTGGAAAGAAAGAATAAGGTGAGGGCAATAACCCTAAGGCCTTGGAAATCAGCCTACATTCATTCTACTTTGACAAAAGAAACATCAGAAGCAGGGTCAGCAATCTGCCTAAAGACACTTAGCCTTACTTTAAAGGGTCACCCACATACAAAACTTATTAGGCTAGGTAGATATGTAGATAAAAATTGCCATGGAAACACTCAGCAACTGCAGTCTCTGAAGGATAAACACATCACTCACTTACAGGATATCAGGATTCTGAAAAAACTACCATACAACTCTTATTCTCTAGTAGCTTAATATGAATTAACATATAAATTAATAGGATTCTTTCCTACCTGACAGATAATTAAAAGTATTAACCTACTCATCCAAAGACCTCTGATTATCACCAGTACTTTCTTTGCATCTTCTCATTTGAAGGCTGCTATTTATTTATTATATACATGCTGATTTCACACTACCTTGTTGCTTAAGCCAATGGGAAGGCTAAGCGGGTGTTAAAATGCAGAAAATAAACCCAATCTGCCAGCCAATACCAAAATTTCTGCAGATAAATAAAAAAATCCAAGTATCGAGTCCTTTCTAAGTAGGTTTTGAAAAATACTCAAAAGATATCTAATAATAATGCAGGACAGCTGGATACTAGAAATGTTAGTTTTCATCAGCAAAAATTTTTTGGTATTCAGCTGGTGATCAACCTGCCAGCAGAAACACTAAAGGCAAACCTCAATGTGATCCATATTACCCTTCCCAAAACGAAAAGGGGAAGACAAAGGAAAGTTGTCCTGCTCTACAGAAGAGACCTGCTCAATCTTTGCCACAAACCTAAACCCAACGGAAAGAAACGAAGATTATTTTTTGTAAGCTTCCTGATGGAGTGAGAACTTTGGACCTGCTCAATCTTTGCCACAAACCCAAACCCAGTGGAGAGAAACGAAGATTATTTTTTGTAAGCTTCCTGATGGAGTGAGAACTTTGGAGTGGCAGAAAACGAGATTCAAATAAGTCAGAAATAAGATGCAAATAAACCAGAAATGAATCAAAGAAATCATCAGTGCAATATACCAAACAACTACCTGTCCTGTCCTTAGCGCACTAATGTAGTAACAGAGGGTGCACTGAATCGATACATGATTATTTAACATATACACAATAGATAAAAATAACTGCTTTACACAGAATGCTAGCATTTCTCATATTTCTGGAATGTCTTACAAGTAACCTTTATATTAGACATAAGACTTCAATTCCTTAAAAATATTCATCGCATTCCACTCTCATCCTCTTGCTGGGAACATTCAAAGCAAAGGCAAATACTAATTAGGAAACAAGTCTCCTCGTCTTAAACTGTGAAACACAAGCAGAAATGGAATAGCCTCAAGAACAGCAGAGGCAAGCGTTTAAGGAGGCATCTACATATCTGAATTCCCACTACTGCTATCCTTTCTGGAGCTCATGAACTTTCTTTTCCAGCCTATGGATGCACCTCTGACACAGACTCAGAGCTAATCCACCAGAGAGGGGAGGAACTGGACTGTGCATCTCCAAAAAGTGAGTTTAGGAGGGCAGGACGAGAGAACTTCGAATGTTTCCAAGGAAACCTCTTGAAGAAGAGCCCCATTCGGCTCCCTTCCACAGTCGCATGACAAGGGGCAACAAGGGAATCAAGGGAGCCGGGTACCAGTGGACACAGATTCTCTGCCCTTACCGGCCCAGCCGCAGTTGGGGAGCCACAAAGCTCCTCTGCCTTTTAGTCTTGCCCTCCGCTCCAGCTCCGGAGCTCGCCAAATCGGCCTTCGGCCTCACTCTCAGCCCCAGCAGGAGCCGCGCCAGGACCCCGCCCTTACCTGCGCCGCCCGCCCAGACCCGCAGACCCTCCACCCCAGCCGCTGTTTCACCTGGTAGGAGCGCAGGAAGCCGGCTTCGGAGTGCAGCGACAGGCCTCCGACAGTTGCGGGAGGAAGCAAAGCAGCTTACATGATTGGTGTGGCTTCTCGCTTCTCCAGGGCTCCTCCCTCTGTTTCTCCTCTCCTCCAATCCGCAACTTTCCTGACCGCCGGCTCCGCCCTCTCCTTCCAGCCCGCACGACGCTGGATCAGATGTTCAGGCAGAGGGAATCCAACCCAGATAGAGTCGTTTCTGACAATTCGACTGAGATTAGGCCGCCTCAGCCTTCTTAGAAAAAGCCAGGACGGCTGCGCGCGTGAGCATCAGGCGTTCGGGGTCACCTGATGGGTGCCCGCTGGCCGGCCCCTATCGCCTGTGTTCTACGATGTGGGCACTCATAATATGTAACTGCTTGCAGTGGTCTCATGACTGACGTTCACTTGTGCGATATAGAGCATTTGTGTCTATAGCCAAGAGTGTTGTTACATTTGGACGACTCTGCCAATAACCAGCCACGTGACCTTAAAAACAAATTTCTTTAGGCCCTGCACTGGTTATCTGTAAAATGGGGCTAATAATGGTACGCACTTAACAGATTTTTTTGAGTATCAAAAATTGCATGTAAAGCATTTGGCAGAGTAGCAAACACAGAGTAAGCAATGTTAGCTCTGTGGAGGAAAAGGGGGCCACATACTAAACCTGACAAGCTCAGGGTAAGCCAACACGGAGGGCCTTACAAACTCAGAGATCGAAAGTAACCCCATAGAATGTTCCAAACACGAAAATCCCCGCCTGGCCATACTCAAGTCCTAGGCCTTTAGCTTCCTTCACAAAGGTTACTCTTTACCTTAAGTGAGCCTATTGTCCGTTTACATAACCTTGAATAAACCTTGAAATGTCAGTGTCTCCTTTTCCAGATCCTTCAGGGCACAACTGCCTGCACCAAAGCACCAGACCACAGAGCCCCTCACTGTTGTCTTATTTCCTCCATACCATCTTTTTGTGATGGAACTGTTAATTATTAACTATCCTATACCCACTAATGTAAAAAGATGTATGTGTCTCTTCATTTCACTTTTTATCCAAGCCCAGAGGTTTTCCCCGCTTCGCTTTCTCCCAACCCCTTAATCTACCACCAATGGATTTCACATAACGCTATTTGTATCTCCTCCTTTTCTTCTAATGTATAAAATAAGCTGCAAAACTGCCATTTTATGAAGCATTTCTCAATTCATTAAGATTATACTTCTCCGCAATTGTCAGTTTGACTCAAATAAACTCACAAATTCTTAACCTGGCTGGTGTAGCTCAGTGGATTAAGCACCGTCCGGTGAACCAAAGCGTTGTGGGTCTGATTCAGGGCATACACCTGGATTGCAGGCCAGGTCCCTGGTGAGGGGCCCCCAAGAGGCAACCCCACATTGATGTTTCTCTGCCCCTCTTTCTCCCTGCCTTCCCTTCTCTCTAAATATACATAAGACCTTTAAAAAATAAATAAATAAACTCATAAAAAATTCTCTGCACGGTTTGGATGTTTCTTATGCTGACAGCTCTATAGCCAATCTTTTCATCCAAGTTTTGAGTTGCAAAGACTGGTGAAATAAAGTTACTAATCCCCATCTTGCACAGCTTGTATTATCCATTGTTCTGCCCAGCAATGAGCATTGTGCCATTAGCTGAAGAAAATATGCCAAACCCGCCAACCGCAATTATGGAAAGGAAGTTAAACCAAAAGTGAGGTGTTATTTTAATTAAATTCTTCAGGCCCTTTTCCTCAAGGTTTGACAAATCCCTATCCAGTTTTCCTTGAGTTTGTCTTCTCAGATGCTGGAGAGTAGCATCAAAGCCTGACAGTTGGTACCAGTACAAATCTTGGTCACCATCCTCAGCTGAACTGGTCAGCAATCATCCTAGGAGTTGGCAGTCAGCTTCCTCTTCTCACTGCTGCTATTCCACATACACATGCACCCGCATTATCCTAACTATCATTCTCAGCAGAGAATCTCATCTATTTGAGTGAAAAAGCCAAGATTGTTTTGGGTGCAACCTAACCACCAACACCACATTTACCTGCATACACGTCTACCCTGGCCTGACTCCCACCTACAACTTTGGGAGAAGGGGCTTCTCTTTTTTTCTTTGCCTCAATCCCCACAGCTCCCATCCATACCCTCCTATCTCCCCTAGGAGCTTGTACCATATTTTAAACTGTGCCTTTTCCAATGACTCTTTCTCCTCATCCCATAAACATGTTCAAGTTTCTGTTTTTCTTTAAAAAAAAAAAAAAGACAAGCAAAAAAAATCCCCCTCTTATAATTAGCTTGCCAAATATTAACATTCCATAAACCCACAAGAAAGCATAAATTAGACCCAGAGATCACATGAACAGAATAGCTAGCCCGGTCAAGACCCTAATGCATATAGAAACTCCACATATGGTGTTAAAGGTAAACTGAGGCATAAACTTACTTTTTTGATATACCTCAGTTTATCTTCCAACAGTATCGATGGGGACTCATAATTATTTTTGAAATATGTTACAATTCATTTCTTCCACTGCTCGTTTTGATGGTCGAGAGTCCCTTCAAGCTTGCTCCTGCATCCATTTCACATGCCTCCATCACCTTTTAAGCATTTTTAAGTAAGCTTCCCAACCCTGAAATACACCAGGCTCATCTTGAACTATCTCTGCCCCAGGCCTAGAATCAGTCAGTTCTCAAAGGAGCTCTGGTTCCCTTTAGTAAGAAATGCAAAGATGTTTTTAAAATCACGAAATTCGGGAAGTAATGAAATTGACACTCTTTTACACTTCATGGGAAAACATAAATAAGTATATCCCTCCCACAAAATGATTTGATGGATCTACTAAGCATGTTAAAAGTGTTTACAATCCTTGATCAACAATTCCAACCCTAGCAATCTAGCTTAAGGAACTGATTCAAGCGTAAAATAAAGTATACCTAAATATGTTTGTCACGATTATTTGAAACAGTAAAAATAAATAGAAAGGAAACAAATTTCTAACCAACACAAACCAGATAAAAGTGATACAATCAAATAAACAATTATGCAATCATCAGAAATTATCCTAACCAAGACCTTATAGAGTCTTCTTCACCTCACAGTCAACTTTCTTTAAAAAGTTTTCTTGTCTCCAAAACTCCCCACCATCCACTTATACTTCAATCCCCTATCAGTTGACTTCTAGCAGACTCATTCTGATATAATTATTCTTCTTAAAGTGCTTTCATGAGATCCTCCTCCTTGCCAAAATCATTTTCAAGCTTTGTCTTTCTTGCTGTTTTTTGCTCTCCTTTTTGGAAACTTTTTCTTTGGCTCCCATCAGGCTCTGCTGATTCTGCTATCCCCAGAGAGTCCTTCTCATTCTCTTTTGGGGGCTTCTTTTCCTCTACTTGGCTCTTGAAGATGTTAAGTATTTCACAGAGTTCTTGCTACGTAATCTATTATCTTACAGTTTTGTTTCTAGTCATTTTGTCTATAAATTTGTTATAGTTGTTGTATAAAAGCTAACAACATAAAGAGCATACAGAGAGTAATAGTATAAGTCAATTCTAGGAATCTACAAAAAACTATTTTCAATTATAGAGGATTCCCTATATTACTGGCTTAGGAGACACTGTTTCAGATGCTGAGATTCCCGTAAGTGTTACCTTTCTTCCCACACAGGCTTGGAGCCAAATTTGCACCCCATTTGCAGCTGGGTTTAGAATTTGATCTAATACATTTTGTGATTAAATTCACCTTGGTTCTATGTAATTTCCTACATTTATTCTCTCTTTCCTCATTTTCCTCACCTATATTCAATGTGTTTTATCACACTATATTGTATGTATCTTGAAGACTGCCGTAAATGCTTTTTTGAACAAAAATGACTGTAAATACTTTTAGTAGTGGGCAAGGGGTAATAAAAAATGTGAGCCCAATATAATACGGAGTAAAGCTACAATCTCGGATGACTTTGGGTCTCAGACTGGGGGCCCAATACACCTGTGCTCATATACCTCTATAATTTCTACAGGAATAAATGGAGGTGACAGCTACTTTCTGTTAATCCACCTCAAAAATCAAGTGCAACACTTGTATGCTTTCTTTTCTTAGTAAAACTAACAGTGCCCTCTAGTGTAAAAAATGCACCTTGTGTGGTGCCCTTCCTATCAGTTTATCTTCAAAGAGAATAATTGTAATAATCTGATGCTAAAAATAATTTTTAAAAGTAAATTTGGGGGCATTAAATCCCGGGAAGCAATACACAAGCATGCTATTATGCTATGAATCACTACCTAAAATACTCCTTTATACCATGTTTTCAAGAGTAAGGAGTACACCAAAAAATAATTACCTGATGGGGCAAATTTTTTTCTAAGCCACTGGTTTCTCAAGTTCCATATCTTTAGTCTAACTTCTCTGGAGCCTGGATAATAATCTCCTCATTATCTTTATTTTCTAATGCAATGATGATTGGGATTATCTATAATACGTAATAGTAATTGAAATTACAGTAATTGCCTCTTATGGAGGGAAGGGGAGATAAATTCCAAGACCCCCACTGGATGTCTGAAACTATAGATAATACCAAACTTTCTTCCTAAACATACGTACCTATAATAAAGTTTAATTTACAAATTGGCACAATAAAAGATTAACAACAAATAATAAAATAGAAAAATAATACAATATACTGTAATAAAAGTTATGTGAATGGCTTTGGGGCCATTATTAAGTAAAATAAGACTTACTTGAATGCAGGCACCAGGATGCCACAATATCGGATATTCTATCTGATAACTGCCCAGCAGGCTGCTCAGCTGACTAAAGGGTATGTAGCTGTTTAGTATACAGCATGGATATCCTGGACAAAGAGATGGTTCACTTCTCAGAAGGGACAGAACATGGCAACTGCAGATTTCATTATGCTATTCACAACAGTGCGCAATTTAAAACTCAGGAATTGTTTTTCTGGAATTTTCCATTTAATGTTCTCAGGACTGCAGGTGACCGCAGGTAACTGAAACCACCAAAAGCGAAACTGCGGTTAAACAGGAGTTACGGTATAAGTACAGACGCTCTAAAGGCCTAATCATTGGAGGTGGCGGAAATTACTGTGGCATGCCTGCTTGCATAAATTTTCAATCGTTTGCATTCTAGCTGCGGTGGAGTAACCCTTAAAGCAACCCACGCTCATTGCCTGGATCACTCTTTCGTGGGCCAAAGGCGTTCCCAGATTCTGGGGAACACCAGGAAAGGGACTGATCCAGGCGTCTGTCTCCCCGTTTGCCTTTACTGTAGGCCTGGAAACTCACTCCTCATGTCCCTAGGATGTTACAAAGTCCAGGGTGCCCTTTGGCACGTGAGTGTCAGAACACCAGCCCCAGAGCGCTCTACTTCCCAGCCTGCAGGTGGCTCTCGCGTACTTCCGCCACTAAAAGCCGTAGCCGAGTTGGGGGCGCTACAGGCCCTTTCCCCGCCCAGGGCTCTGAGGAAGATGCTCTACAGATTGCTCCCTCAAGTTCAGAAAACTAGCCTTGAACCCTTGCCCCGCCCACCACACCGCGATTGGCGCGGGGGCGGGGGCGGGGCTCCAGGAGGTGGGCTGATAGGGAAGGGCCGGGAGGGGACAAAGACCGTATAGAGGAAAAGCCTTCCCCCTTTGCTGGTCCTTGGGTTTCGCCGAGGCTGAGTCAGACGCCGAAACAGCTGGGACCTAGCTGGGATTGCTGGTATTTGCACTTTTGAATTTGATCGTGTGAGTGCCTGTGGCGCCCCCGACCCCGGTGCATCGCTAGCGTACCTTCCCCTGCAGGTAACCACGGACTACTAGGGGCGGCGCGGGCCAGGTCTTTGGGGGAGGCTCTGACTACGCCAGTAGTTGGAATGGGGGAAAGGAAGAAAGCTCAGGTCTTGGGTGTGGAGGGAGGAGCTTAGCAGCGACTTCTGGTCGCAAGGAAGGGGAAAAGAAGTCCAAATATTGCACATGAGAAAGGAAAATGGAGAGGGAGAGGGTGCTAGGTTCCTGGATGTGTAAAAGACCGGCTCTTGGGCTCGGGAGGGTGAAATTGGGCAGCAGAAAGTTGTATGCATTGACAAATGGAAGCCCAGGTCTGCGTGCGGAAAGCGAAATCTAGCGGTGGGAAGCTGCAAGGATTTGTAGAAGACTAAGTCTTGGGTTTAGGGGAAAGAAAACGTGCGGCAACGGGAGCTGAAAGCAAAGGAAGGTGGAAGCAGATGACTTGGGCGTGTGCCGCGAACTCCCGCAACCCGGGGGATGCATCCGCCTGGGGGGCGTGGAGGGGGAGGAGCTCCAGCAAGCCAGTGCTGTGGGGGCGGAGTGGGGAGTGAGGGAGAAACCTGCCACCGCCGGGTTCTCAAGTTCTGGGGAAGGCGTTCCCTGGCCCGCTCCGGGCACACGTTTAAAGGTCCCGCAAAGGAGAGGGAAGGCGCGGGCCTGGAGACCCGGAAGGGGGAACCAGACCAGTTGCGTTTGCTATCTTCTTGCGTTACGGCCACAAGGACGTGTGCAGGCCAGCAGCCTCCTGGTCGCAGCGTCCTCTAAGGACGTACAAACCCCAAGACCAGCTAACGGGCGACGAACCCGGATGCGCCCACGAACGCATCTCCATTGTGTGCAGGCGGAGATATTGGTACTTCTGTAACCTTTATTTGGAAGGTGCCCGCAGACCTGAAACTGCCCTTTGCCATTCTGGGTTCATTCCGCGATCTACTTTAAACTGGAAAAACCGGGCTGCCTAAATCCTCCGGATAGGAGGCATTTGTATGTTGTCTTTTTATTCCGTTTGGTTTGCGTTTATTTTAGGAGCTAAACTGCACTCAGCAGAGTCTACAATACTGAGAGGAGTTGGAGTGATTAGAAGTTGATCCACCGTGGTAAGAATTAGCAGTTTCTCTCCTTCCGTATTTTCTTTGGTGTGGCAATACTCCTTTTAATTGGTCCTGGAGATCTTAGAGGCAGACACTGCAAGAGAATGAGTCAGGAATATTTCCAAAAGCAAATTGCAACTCCTTCCTTATTGTCTGGCAGTCGAGTGTCTTCTCTGCAAGAGACTTTTTGTGTGCATGTGTGTATGCCCAGAAATTATTGTAATTCATGAAAGCAGCTAAAACAAATGGCTAAAAACTTGGGAGTTGGTGAAAATAATACTAAACAGAGTGAGCAGTTTGGGGTTTGTTCGTTTGTTTGTTTGTTTTCTTAAATTACTCTGTATTAGTCCAGGTTTATTTTCTGGAATTGCACAAGTGTGTCGACAGGATGGAATTGGCTGCTCTCAGATAAAATGAACTGGCCTGTGGGAAAGTCCTTCCTTCTGAAGTGGGGATTTGGGCGGAGACTAAAATCTGAAGGGCACAGTTAGACAAGTAAACCCAGTGGGGCCTAAAGCCCACCTCATGGATTTCAAATCTAAAAGGAATAAAATAATTTCCTACATCGTAGTAAACCCATAGAGCTTCCATTGTTCAGTTAAAAAAGGTGTACAATTTTAGTTAAGTAATGTGAGGAAAACCTGAAATGTTTCAGTTATGCATTATGAATATAGAAAGATTACTGCACAAAACATTTACTTTAGCTGAGAAGGAAACAGTTAACTAAAAAGTAATATCATTCAGTATTGAAATTTCAAGTATGGTATATGAACTTCTATTAATTCTGTTTGCCATCAAGGAAAGCTAGCCAAGTCATAACTCTAGCATAATGCTATATAGTAATGTGGCCATAGAAATGTAGTATTAAGACCACGATAAGCTTGCTGCTTCTTTTTTGTTTTGTTTTGTGTTAAATATGGGAACAGATGAGACAGTGGGATCAGTGTGACTGAACCATACACTTTAAGCTGTACTATCAATTATACTTGAAATTACACATGGCAAATAATTGACTCATCCACACCAGTTCATTTAGTTTTTTTAATTCTAGTTGAGTTCCAGATGGTTACCCAGGAATGGCCCAGGGAACCTCCTAAACGCAAATAAGCAGCATTCGAGAATTTCAAATTTGGGAAGTGAAAAGGGCCTGGGGTAGAAATACATCCTGGCTTGTCACAAGAAACTGAGGCTTACTTCTTTAGTTTGAAGGCCAAATTACTTGCTCAGCTTTTCAAGTGAGACTGTTTACAGACCATCTTGCCTAATAATTTTTAAAGTCAGTTCTCCATACTTTGCAGTCCTCAGCTATAAATTCAGGGGAATAAAAGCAAGGGTGTTGCTTTTATTTGCAGTGGTGTTGCTGGGGGAAAAGAGTTTCTGTTAGAGCATGATGAAAGGAAATAGATACCTTTAAGAGGCTCAGGACTTCCTCTGCTTTTGGGGAACACACATAGGATGTGGTCTTTAAGCCCCATAGACTTGCTTCATCCAAATGGTGCACCCGTATCCTGCCCTTTTTGAGAATCAGATGGATTTGCTGACCCCACACCCTACTCCTCCAAATGATGTCTCTTCCAGGAACAGTTCTTCTCTATGCCATGTACCTTTGCCCATCAGCAGCCAGGAAGACAATATGGGAATTGGGTCACCGAGGAAAAGGACAGGGACATCGTTGGGTCCTGAGCAGTAGCCTTGTATATGCAGATTTCACTAATTGAGAAGTTACTTTTGTATTGAAGTCCACATCCTCAGTATCCAATATCCGTCCCTAGGAACACCTAGTTCCACCAGGAATTCTTCATTTTTCACTTTTAGACTTACAATTCTTTGAAGATAAGCAATAAGAACTTGTCATATCTCCTCAAAGATATAAAAGATATTTTAACCAAAAGTCTCTTAAAAAGTGGGGAACTATTAGCACTCATCATTCTTTTCATCTTGAGGGCCCACAAAAATGAGGATTTGAATAAAAGTGTTCAAATAAGCATGATATCGTGGAAATAATCTTTTATAAGAGATACCAATAGTCACGAATAATGATTACCTTATTAAGGACATATGACAGAGTCAGGCTGCCTGATGCTCTAGCTGGGTGGCCTTGGGAAAGCTACTTTTCTTTTTATCAAAGTAAAGTAGGAAAACAGTTTCCATCCTTCAGGGCCGTTGTGAGGGCCAACTCAAACCATACGTGAAGCATGTAACAATGTTTTATGAAGAGAACATGCTCAATTTTAATAGTAAATGTAATTATTACTAGCTCTAGATGCAGTCGTGCTATTATGAATTATTCTTTTAGTCACCAAATGTTTATATTTTGTTTTTATACTATTGTAACCATGCAGAAACTTTATTTCTTTAACATGACCTTTTCTCTTTCCTTTTGATTCATAGTGGCCTCACTCAGCACACTGATTCACATTCCTCCTTCTCCCTTGCATGTCCATTCTCTTAATTATTAAGCCCTCAGAACAATGAGGGTCTGGTCCACATTAAACAATCTTAAGAACAAAGCCTCGGTCTTTTGACCACAAGGACAGAGTTTCAGTTAAACCAAAGACAACATCTAGGACTCAGCTGTGTTTTAGCTCCAGACCCAGAAAAGCGGGGGCACCAGAGGCAGCGATCCCATGGCTAACCAGGGGCCGGGTGCAGTGACCAGTGACCACCTACCCTAGCACAGGCCAGGCGCAGAGACTGCAACCCCAGCTCCCTTAGTCCCGTAACTAATGATTTTTCCCCATATACCTCCAGGAGCCAGGTCTGTGAGCTTGAGCTCACTTGTGGCTCCGGGTGTGGGCTGCTTCCTCAAGTAGCAAAGCTGGACTTTCTTGGCTGCCAACTCCTGCTCCTTTCTGATTGGGCTTTGATGTGCGCAGGCAGACAGACCCCGTTAGACTGGTAACACTACCCTGAAATAAATGATCACGTGTGTGTCTTACCTTCTTTTTTTGCTTTTTAAAGGTTTATTGAAGTCAAAATGTCTCAAAAAATCCGTGGTGGTTCTGTGGTAGAGATGCAAGGAGATGAAATGACACGAATCATTTGGGAGTTGATTAAAGAAAAACTCATTTTTCCCTATGTGGAATTGGACCTTCACAGGTAAATGAATTAGAGTCTGCGCAGCTTAAAGACAAGGATACATTCTGAGAAATGTGTGGTTGGGAAGTTTTGTTGCTGTGCAAACACCACAAACAAAAGAGTGCACTTACACAAACCTGGATGGTGTAACCTACTACACACCTCATCTCAATGATACAGCCTACTGTTCTGTAGGGGAGGCAGAATAATTTCCCCTCTACCCTTCTGGGCTCTTGGCTGAGACATCCTGTAATAAAAGACTGATTAAAGAAAAAACAAAAGTCTAATAATATTAATATGTACAGCTTTTTTATTGTATCTCTCCAACACGGCTGAAGCCACCACCTTACATACTGTCTTTGGCCGGAGACAAAAGAAGATGTTGTTGCGGGGTGTGGGGGCGTCAGTTACGTGAGGTTATGGGAACAGCACTGTGAGCAAGGAAAGGTGTTAAGGCATGTTTAAGTCTTCCTCTTCTGCCTTCCCAGGAGTCTGGAGATGAGGTTATCCACTCTTCCTAGTATAACAGGGGAGAAACCCTTAACACATGGAGGCTCCCTTACAAATCTAAATGCATTTTGCAAGGGGTTCCTTCTCCTTGGCTTTTAGAGCTTCTCCCATGTCTGTTGTTTCTCAAAATTAACCAGCCTAATAAATCCTTATGCCAAAGAGATATATTTTGGGGTGACAAATTCTTTCCCCTGCGGTTCCTCAGCTACACACCGGGACTGACTACTGTAGACAGTCGTAACCGTGGTCAGTATTTGTGTTGCCTGCAACATCATGACTGCTGAAACACGATTAGGTGATGGAAATTTTTCAGCTCCATTAGAATTGGATGGGGTCACTGCCGTATATGCAGCTCATGACTATTCCTCCACACTGCACACCCAGGAAGTGTACTGTAAGCGATTGCAGGACATAACTAGCCTTTTTACGTACGTACGCTATGTCTCGTGAATAATGCTCTTAGGGAGAGTGCCTGAATAGATGCCCATGAGCCTTCTCTTTTAAATTTAACATTGCTACATAAACTGGGCTTACTGTTCAGAAGACAAGAAACATGATGGGAAAAAGCGTGATTCTCAGGTCTTTCCAAGCCTCTGTTTCCTGTAAAGGTTTTATTTGTAATAAATCAGTGGCCAAGAGTAGCACAAATATTGTTTGTAGAAGGGAAAACAATGGAGGTACATCCTCTGTGAAACGGTAAATGCGGTTGACACAACAATTTTGTCCTTTCTAGCTCAATTTTCTATCCCTGTACTTAGACAATGGACCTTTTCCCTTTTTTATTCCTTGCCTTTTGCTCTTTTCATACAGTTGTACAGAACGAACCCTTCGAGTTATTCTAATAAAACACTAACCTTTCAGAAGTTCCCTTAAACCACTTCTGTCCTAAAGACTTGAGCCTTTGCCCTGTGTTTAATGTCTTTAGAGACAGATATGAAAGTCTCTGTGGCATTCTCTCATTTTTTTCCTGTGTCTCTCATAAACTGGCTTTTTGAATATTTGAACTAGGTAGAGACAGAATTTTTACAAGGGGGAAGTGGCTGAAGACTCACATTTTAGCCAAACTACAGGCAACTGTAGGTGTGTTCGCCTTGACCCAGAATTATTCAACAGACTGTCCTGAGGACCTGGTACATTTGCTTAGGTGCTCAGAGGTGTCCAACAATTGGCGTCTCTGCGCCACGCTGGAAGAAGAACAGTTGTCTTGGGCCACACACTAAATACGTTGCGACACGTAAGCGCAAAACAAATCTCATAATGTTTTAAGTAAATTTACGATTTTGCATTGGGCCGAATTCATAGCCATCCTGGGCTGCATGTGGTCTGCTGGCTGCAGGTTGGACACCCCTGGTGGACATTTAATTTACATGGTGTCAGTAGACACCCTTTTTAATTATTCTATGGTCAAGATGTTGATAATATCTATTGCAACCAGGAGAAGGAGCAAAGACTGCAGAGGTCAACAAAATATCCAGGGAATGAAGCATAAAAAGCATCATCCAAGTAGGTTAAAGAATTTTAACAAGTACTCTCCTGTTTCAGAACTTTGCGTAGGTGAGTTGGCAGAGTTCTTTAAAATAGCCTAGAGGCATAAGGAGTTTTAAAGGACTGTCCTTAGACCTAGAAAAAAGTCACGGGTTACAGACCAAGGAATTTTTGAAGGCTCAAACAAGCGTTAGGTTGTTCTGAAATTGCTGTTATTACATGAGGGGTTCCTTTTGAGGGGAGCGGAGCGATTTGTTTCATTTTCTGCGGGCTGGACAGGGGTCCAGGTCATTTATTCTTTCTTTTGTCTTAGAAATGTTAAAAAAAGAAGCAAAAATCCATGGATTTGCTGCTACTTTCTCCTGATGACAAATGGTTCCTAACAACATGAGAACTGCTGACCATACTTCTCGTTTGAGGAGTAAACATTTGTAGATACTTAGTGCTTTCTCTGCCAGAAGATAAGAGAGCCAGTGCTTCATCACGTGTATGTGAATTATCTAAGGTCAAAGCAGTCCGGAATTCTTTTTATTGGAGAGACATTGAGATTCCTATCCTTGTATTTACATCATGCGTTGGGACATCTAAGGGAACACAAGGAGTGAAAAGAGAAATCTAGAGGCTTCGTGGTTCGGCACGTTATGTAAGCTGAAAAACTGTTTTAAAAAACTTGGAGAACAAAATAGTCACATAACTGCTTTGTTTCTCCTATTTCCGACAAACTGCTTTATACTTTAGATAAAGCTTTACAGTCGTTGTTGGTGCTCTAAACAACCAACATTCTTTTCAGCGCTGAATAACTTGCCGTCGGGGTGCTGGTGTATACTGAGCTGGCTCTCTGGGGCACATAAAACTGTTGCGTGGTCCCATTACTTATCCGATAAACTGCAGGCCTGTGTTCAGAACAGAGAGACTTACCCAAGAATTGGGAAGGGTTCATCATAGGACTGACTGACAGGAATGGAGGATTCATTAGATATTTGGCACTGAATGTCACATCTGTGACTCCCACTGCTTTAGTTGTCAAAATACAAGAAAAAAAAAATTGAACCCTCAGACCCCTTTATTTTTAGAGCCCAATATTTACTAAAGAAAAAATAAGGTGGTGTTTAGGCTTGCATTTTTATGTTAATTATAAGGAAGTCTGCAAAAGGGTTGCTCCAGTGCAGTCATTTTCTGTGTATGGTGAAAGCAGGCAAGGGCACCAAGCCTGAGGGTTTCCATTCGGTTTCCTTCCAGACAGCTTCCTACGGCAGCCGTCATCGGTGTCTAGGATGCATGAAAGCCGAAACTTGGCAGATTTTGGTATGCTGAGAGCCTTCATGTTCATGCAGAGATAGACAGAATGGTGGCACCCTCGGTCGCCTATTAGTTTGTCTGGAAAGTCCCACTTACGATGTTTCCCTCCCAGCTATGACTTAGGCATAGAGAATCGTGACGCCACCAATGACCAGGTCACCAAGGACGCTGCAGAAGCAATAAAGAAGTACAATGTTGGTGTCAAGTGTGCCACCATCACCCCCGATGAGAAGAGGGTCGAGGAGTTCAAGTTGAAACAAATGTGGAAGTCGCCAAATGGTACCATCCGAAATATTCTGGGTGGTACGGTCTTCAGGGAGGCTATTATCTGCAAAAATATCCCCCGGCTTGTGAGCGGATGGGTAAAACCCATCATCATAGGTCGTCACGCCTACGGGGATCAGGTAGGTCACACTGGCGTAATTTGATTTTCCGTTCTTTGTTCACGCCTTTGGCTGCCCAGCAATTCCGAGTTATGTGTGTCGTGCTCCTATCTTCTGGTGACTACTTCCATTAAACAAAGCGCACAACTGAGAAATGCGTATATCTGCGTATTTACACATTTAGATAGAAGTAAATACAGAAAGACTCACAGAGAGGCACCCATCTCAACATAAGTGTTTTTTCCTTTTAACTTTTTATTAAGTTAAACCACATAATATTAACACTTTTGTATGGATAATTTCCTGTCCTTCAAATCAGTAGCTGTCGACCCTGGTTCTAAAAGGATCCCTTTATAGGTTTGTTTTTGGTGTTTGTTTTATTTTGCTTTTTTTTTTTTTTTGTAATGTGCCTCTTTGTTTTAATTCCAATGTTTGAGGCCCACCCTGCACCAGCTGAATCTGAATTCCATGGGATTCGGGCATTTTAAAGCTCCCTACGTGATTCCAATGGCAGGGTTGACAACCACTACAGATTATATGAAACGTGATTGTCTCATACAAAAAAGGAAAAACTGACTCAGAAGTTGAAAGCGGCTGCTTTACAACTATTCTTTCCTAGTTGGAGAAGGAAGTTTAGTTTCTGTATTTCTGTACAAGTAGGCTGGTTGCCAAATTAAACAGAAAGCTAGCCAACTAAACAAAGTCAAAATTCCTTGTTGAAACTGAGGCGCTCAGACTCTCGTAGAAAGCAACTTGTGTCTTAAAAGATCCCGAAAAACAAGAGTCCCTAAGTCTGAAATCCAGAGGCTTTGATGTAGCTGTCCTTAAAAACAGCCAGGCCAGGGCAGACCACCCACTGTTCCTGGGGACAGGGTCACTGGGCAGTTCTTGCGGGTCTTTCCCTGTGCTCTGTCCTGTGGCTCAAACTGGCCCTTCTTCATCCTGGCCGGTCCCTTCCCTGGTACCTCCCAGAGGCCCGGGACAGGCAGTGTGGGTGGGAGTGCTGCAAGCTTCCTGATTCTGGGAGCCCCACTCTGAGTTCTCAGGAGTTCCGCAGTGTCATTTTTGTCCTTTTCTTAAAAAATTACTGTTTTGGCACCAGTCACCTGGAAGAATGATCCTTCTATTTATTAAATAAAGTCCAGGTTGAAAATCTCAAGCCTCTGGTTGATTCCCTGATTAATGGAATGCGCATAAATGTCCGCAAAGCATGTGCGTTGCAGTGGTGCCTGGGTTTCTTCCTTTCAAGGACTGGGAATAAATTACCCTAATAAAGGGTTTCGCGTGTCAGAAGCATTCTGCAAAGAATAGATACTGAATCTTTATTCTTGCTGGCAGCTCTCTTACCAGCTGTCATTAGTGCTGCTGTGCACAAACAACCAAAGGCATGGCTGGCGTCTGCTGCTGCCTGACTCTGAGAGCAGTCTTCTCTAAGGCATTAAGGAGGTACAGTGCAGCAAAGATTTCACAGATGCCTAGCGCAGGCTGGGCACAGTTTTCCACTAGAGTAGCTTCACACCCATGAGAGAGAGAGCTCCCCTCAGATGGCCCTTTCCCAGGGGTCATCTACCTGTCACAGCTGCTTCCAGAGTGGATTCCGAGACAAGTTCTGGGCTGGGCAGTAGCAGTGATAACTATGAAGGGACTAAGCTCTGAAGGTCTAAGGGCCAGCTCCCAAGTCTTTGCACCCCAGATGCCTTGTTTCCACAACATCACAGTTCCTTCCTTGTAAGACTGATGTAAGAATCAAATGAGATAGTAAGATGAGACTAGTTGAACGCTCAAAGCATCTGCCCTATAACAAGGACAAGGCATTAGCTCTTCATCATCTTCAGTACTACAACCAGTATATTATCACCTCCCTATAGGAAGACTTCCCTGACCTCCAGGTCGTGTCGCTTCTCTTCTGTCATCCTGTAGCATCATTTATGCCCACTTTGGATGTTTGAAAGCTCTTCTTTTCACTTTTGTGTGTCTTTCTTAAGTTGTAAGCTTCCTAAGGGAAAATGCTTTGTTGATTCTCCTCTCCATGTCAGGGCTCAGAAAACTGCTCTGTGTGTAGTAGGCACCCAGTTAACATTGATTTTTTACCTGCACTGCTCTGCTGCTGTAGTTTCAAGAACCTTCTGGACCTCTTTGTCCTTGTCTCTAAAATAAAAGAAGGTTGAGCTACACTGACCTGTTTGTCTAGGTGTCTTCCAGCTCTGTTCTGTGATTTTTTTTCCCATTCTTTGTAATACCTGTAGTTTTTTTAATACCTTTCCCTCTCGCCTACACAGTACAGAGCAACTGATTTTGTTGTACCTGGGCCTGGAAAAGTAGAGATAACCTACACACCAAGTGATGGATCCCCGAAAAGGACATACCTGGTACATAACTTTGAAGGTATGTAATTTTTAGAGTTCATCGTGATCATTTTTTTACAGATATTTGGGCAATTATGCCTGGTTGTTTAAAGTTAGTTAGTTGTGTGGCTGTCTAAAAGTACAACCTGAATCTACAACAGTACTACAGCTAAAATCTAAATTAAAAAATAATCAGTTTCCAGGCCTTCTGTGGCATGAATAAAGGCACAGAACGGATTAGCCACTTAATTGGAAATGCATGTAAGGCAAAGACGAGTTGATAATTAGGCATTCCTCTTAAAACTCCAGGGGAAGGTTGGCAGGAATCTGTTGTGTACAAATTATATAAATTAAATGTTCGTAACTCCAAATCGCTTGTCACATAATCCTGCTCTTTGCTCTGATAGAGTTTGAATTTTAAAAAATGGTTGTGTTATATGCATTTGCTGAAATGTTCTTCTTGCCCACCTGAGTATTTATTCTGTGGAAGTAGAACTTCTGTGTTTTGCCTTTTCTTGCCCACCATCCCACCACTTCGAAACGTCTGTTATGGCAAATTCCACTCGAAACAGAGGACCCTCTGTTTCCTCTATTGAAGTTAAGAAAAGCACTCACACAAACAAAAACTCAGATGTTACCTAGCTTTGTTTTCCTTGACTCTTCTAAATAATGTATTAATGGAACCTAATTCTGCGGGTTTCCGCACCTTTCACATTCTGAGCAGCAATCAGCCCTGGTTAGCGGCATGGACTCGAGCCCTGTCTTCCAGTAATAACAGAGTTCAGCCAACAAGAGTTGTGAAACACCAATGATCACATGTACCGTAAATTTTTCTACTGATGACAGGATGGCCATTCAGGACCCTCCAGGGAACCAGGAAAACTTTCATTCTCTGGCTGAGGATTGAGTGCACACTTAGAGTTTAAAATACATATTCGAAAGTTTAAAAGTATGACAAGACAGTTTCAAAGTTAACCATACTCACCTTTTCTTGAGTGTATTTCTAGTTTATATCAGTAGTCTTTGCTATTTTGGTATCTTCAACATCCTAAAAACCTTATTTTTCTCCTATCTGTTGAATGCCCTCTCAACACAAGTTAGGATGCCCTTCTCTAGGACTGACTCCCCTCCTGTTAGGTGCCGCAGAGATTCATGGAATATTCAAGTTGGAAGCCTGGCTGGGACTTTCTGAAGCCTGGGCTTAGACATGGGAGCTGGGAATTGAGTGGCTTGGTGGTAGTGGATGGGTTTGAACTTGTTACAACTATACCCTGTTTACCTTTTCTCCTTCTCTCTCCTTTGCTGGTGTGACCCCAGAGGGTGGTGGTGTTGCCATGGGGATGTACAATGAAGACAAGTCAATCCAAGAGTTTGCACACAGTTCTTTCCAGATGGCTCTGTCTAAAAGTTGGCCTTTGTATCTGAGCACCAAAAACACTATTCTGAAGAAATATGATGGGCGTTTTAAAGACATCTTTCAGGAGATATATGACAAGTAAGTACAGTTTTTTTCTTCTTCTTTTTTCTCAAGCTGGTATTCACAGTATAGAATTTGCATCCTTATCCTTTTGATTCTGGGACATGTTAAGTGAAAACCATCACTATTCCTTAAAGACTAGAACAAAACAGATTTAAAATAAATGAAACAAAATCACTCTTAAATTGCTTTTCAAAGGTAAATGTGTTCTCCAATAAGAGCCTCACATTTTTCTTTTTTCAGAGTCAGAATTACGTATCGTTTGAAGAAGTTACCCTGTTAGTGATAGAAGGCTCTAATATTTCAAGAGTATGAATGAGTTTCTGAGTTGGGCCTGTTTCTCTTCTTCCTGAAACCCATTGTTGTGATTTAAAACTCTGCTCTAATAGTTTCTGGAACCGAAATCTACATTTTTGACAACTTTAGATTAACAACACGTGAGCATGAGTCAAATTTTAAGACAGCCTAGCTCCCTTCTAGGTGCGAGTGTTCAGACCAGGGCACAGATTTTCTCTCTTTCGTGAGGCATTTTAATTCCCCTTCCCACTGCCCATCTATTCTAAGCCAGGAAGCTGTCCTAGCTCCCTGAATGATATCAAGCAGTAGAATAGTCTTTCCCCCCTTACTACATTCTCAACGTAAGCTGGATCTCAAGAAGCTGCTCAGTCATGTTTTGAAAACTGGTAAAGTAGTACTTGGGAATCTACTGCCTTGCTTCATTCACATCTCCAGACTGGGTAGAATCACCCTCACAAAGGGGAAGTTGGGGTTTCACAGCTAGAAAGCGATTGGACAGGGAGCCGAACCCATGCATCAGGTTCCCGAGTTTGTGCTGCTCCTACTAAAAATGCTGCTTCCGCCCCACCCTTCCATCCCCCCCTTTGGAGAAGCGTATGATGTCCCCAACAAAACCAGTGTTCATCTTTTTTTGTTGTTGTACTTTCTTCTTTCTCAGGCAGTACAAGTCCAAGTTCGAAGCCCAGAAGATATGGTACGAGCATAGGCTCATTGACGACATGGTGGCCCAAGCTATGAAGTCAGAGGGAGGCTTCATCTGGGCCTGTAAAAACTACGACGGCGATGTCCAGTCAGACTCTGTGGCCCAAGGTAAGGAGCCAGAGAACCAAGTGAAGGTGGAGCTTGTCCTGCAGCGTGTGGGTGATGCCACAGCGGTTTTCTGGTTCCAGAAGGAGGATTCTGTAGCCCTTTGCTTGTGAAAATCATGTGATGTTAGTGCTGCGAGGCTCTAGGTCCATCTTCTCAGCTGACAGATGGGGCAGTTAAGCTCTGGCTGGGGAAGCTGCTCCTCAAGGTCACACAGAGGGTAACTCTGTGGGTTGGGACTCTCGGCTCCAGCCTTGGATGTGTTAACAGAGTTTATCTCTCAACCTTTTTTCCCACTTGAAGTTTCAGTACCTCCAACAGATAGTCCAGCTGGTCTGAACATCACTCCCTTTCCCTCCCTTTATTCCCCCCTGAGAATGTGAAATACTAGGTCACTCGGCAAGGAAAGGGTGAAGTGAGGGGCCTGGGCTAATAACCAAGGGGGCTCTCTCCAAAGCTCATTTCCTTTAAAAAAAAAAAGTTCTAAATGTTGATTCCCGTAATAACATAGCCTTCGTATTCATGAAACAGGAAGCTAAAAGGGAATTTTGAAATCATTTACCTAGTCCAACTGCTTTCTCTCTCTTATTTTTCTATTTCCCTCCCTCCCTCCCTTCCTTTTTATTTCCTCCTCTTCTTTATTCTTCTCTTTCTCCTCTTCCTTTCACAAATGAAGATACTGAGGCCAGAGGGGCAGTAACTGTAGAGGAACACATCTAGTGAGAAGATCCAGGTCTTCAGACTTCTTACCTAGAACCCTTCCCTGTTCACTGCACTGCACTGTTTGAACAACCATTATCTTGATGCATTGATACCTCTTATAGGGGAGGTATCGGTGATGCATGAACAGACAGACCACTCGATAGGAAACAGACACTAGACAGGATTCCTCACAGCTTGACAGTTGATGGGCATCAGCTAGTACGGAAACCAAACAAAAGGTTGAAGAGAAACCCAAGAGCTCATTCATCTGGCAGCAGGTAGCACTCCTGCCCCTCCTGCCAGCCCTGAAGGCTGTTCCAGTACTATGTAAAACCCATGTGCTCACTGCTCAGCTTTAAACACGGAGGAGCTGAGCGAAGAAGCAGGGGGCTGTTCTCAAATTTCAGAAACCCGGGGCTGCATGTCCAGTGTAGTCAATAGATACTCTCCTTCCCTGATCTCCTCAGCAGCAAGTTGCCCTTCAGTTTCAGTTACCATGGCAGCTGCATCAACTTGAAACTCCCCTGACAAATGTTTGTGTCAACTTTAGTTATATTTGCTTTTCCCAGGAAGTACTACGTTTTCTCTCTCTTCTGAAAACGTTAAATACCTCTTACCAGTTTCAAAGTCAGTAGGTCAACCCAGCTAAAGATCACTTTTATTTTTATGTCAGATGAATGAATTCCGAAGCTCTTTGCTTTCTGATTGCTCAAATCCAAACACACAGTAGAGGAAGGAGGGTTGCTTTGTAATGACTCCATGGTGCCTATGTCCTTATACTCAGAGTTCTTGGTAAGGGACCCGAGTCATTCCATCATTTCTAAATGTCCTCATGGCAACAAGAAGAGAGATGGGGAGCAATATTTCAAATGTAGATGTCAAGTTGTAGAGGTTCAAGGGACTTTGAAATAGGAGTTGTGAAGGGCAATGTCCAATAGCACACTGATAAGGCACCTGGAGCCAAGGCCATCTGGGCAGAGCCTGTGGATACGCGTGACCTCAAGGCAGCTGAACAGATTAAACGCAGCTGGGCTGTCCTTGCGTTATTCTCCTCTAGAGGCAAGAACTACTTTGGACTCACTCCAGACATTTAACTTAGGTCTTCTGTTTTGACATTGGTACCAACTAGTGTCTCCTAACATTAATAGATGGACAAACTCACCATGGAGAGTGATATATCCTATGCTTCTCTTATCAATAAATAATTTGAGAGTTAGCTGAAGCCTTAGACCGATACAATGATATGAAAGGAACTAGTAACCCCACACAGAAATTTCTAACTGTATCAAAAATGAGTTTAAAAAATTGTTTATGTTTACTTACTTAACCTCAGACCATTATAAATTTGCATGAACTCCACAGGTGCTTTGGAGAGCTAGCAAAAGTAGAGAAACGTGTTCTTTGAAATCAAGTGTAAAAGAGTAATAAAAAAGAAGAAAAATCAACTGTGTGGACTCACCAGTTGTAATCCCATTCCCTAAATAGGAAACCACAGAATAGCCTTATTTTGGTGGGGCTGTTGAAGAGAATAAGAGCAAGTGGGATGTCCTTAGATCCATCCCATCCTATCTTTAACCTGCCTTCTCTTACCAGCCCAGTGAGTCTGTGAGCAGCGTGATGGCAGAAGACAAGTCATTAATCTTTATTTTCCCAGAACAGTAAAGTATCTACTCATAAGAATAACTGTAATGTATTGAGCTCTTACTCTGGGGCAAGTGCTATTCTGAGGAATAAATGAACTTCACATGTTTATTCATAAACATATGTGTATTCATCAAATTCTCACAACCAGCTAATTAATAGGTGTTTTGTTATTCCCATGTTATAGGTAAGGAGGGTGAGCTACAGTAGGTAAAATGTCACAGAACTGGGGTGGAGTGCAGCCATCAGACCCTGAGCCCCTCCTCAGGGAGCAGGTGCCTCTGAGATGGGTACTGGGGGTAGGGGGGAAGTGCGGCCTTTGCAGACTCTCCTCTCAGATCTGGAGCAGGGATCCTGCTTTCCACAGGGCGGAAGGGTTATTGATGTTTGCTTTGTTTGCCGCGACCTGTGAAGATTAAGTCACTTGTTCTCATGCAGTTGAAGCCAGTACTTCATGCTCTGCCATTTACAGGTTATGGCTCTCTTGGCATGATGACCAGCGTGCTGGTTTGTCCAGATGGCAAGACGGTAGAAGCAGAGGCTGCCCATGGGACTGTAACACGTCACTACCGCATGTACCAGAAGGGACAGGAGACATCTACCAATCCCATTGGTAAGATAGTGTTTAGCTGCTACGCTGATTTCCAGCCGGAGTGGAAACCTCAAAAAGGGATTCAGACATGTTCTTTTGGCTACCAGATGCTTTGTGTGTAAAATTACCAGCAAACAGCTGGTAAACAGCGGATTCGTTCCACTAATAAGAGCTGTTTTCATGTGCTTCTTAAAATATATGTGCAATATATGCTTTTCCGTTGAGTGGGACAGTACCCATTACAGGAGAGATTGTTAACTACAGGCATTTTTCTTTTCCTCTGGTGTAGTGAAATGTCACATACTGCTAAGAATCTAAAAGCCACATGAGTAGATCCTTCTAACCCGGCCTCAAGGGTAGCACATTAAAGAGATTACAGCCTGAAAAGAGGAGGGGAGACCAATATAGAGATGCAACAGAAGAGTTGTGACCTTTTGCAAATCAGTAACTGTCTTAAGCTTCAAGAACTTCCACACCATGAAAACGTTCTTCCTTAAAGCTCTAACAAAACCCAAAATGTTCCTTCTACAAAAATGCAGATTTTTAAAAATTTCTATTCAGTAAAATATTTCCAGCTCTCCTAAAATTTAGAGTGCATGTGCATGGCATCTAAGGAGGTCAATCACCTAAGTAAAAAATCTTCTATTTTGGGAAACATGTGGAAATATGTCTAGCTGGTATGATTGAAGTGTGTGTGCTTTCCCCCTGCTCCCCTCTCTCTCCTTCAGCTTCCATTTTTGCCTGGACCAGAGGGTTAGACCACAGAGCAAAGCTCGATAACAACAAAGAGCTCGGCTTCTTTGCAAAGGCTTTGGAAGAAGTCTGCATTGAGACCATCGAGGCTGGATTCATGACCAAGGACTTGGCTGCTTGTATTAAAGGTTTACCCAAGTAAGTATAAGAGGCTGTGAGTTCTGCAGTCAAATTGCCACTTATCCTCACTGGGCTCAAAACATCAGTGCTTTTTGGAAGTGTATGAATTGTTATTCATCATCTAGTTCAGGGGTCAGCAGCAGACACAGTCTATAAATCATCAGATAATAAACATTTCAGGCTTTGTGGAATATACAGCCTTTGCAAAACTAAGCAGCCATTGGACTTTGTTTCCGTGGCCTGAAAGCAGTCGTAGATGATTAGCTTCTGGCCTGTGGGTGTGGCAGCATTTTGGTCAAACTGTACCAGACTAGGCTGCAGCCTGGATTGGGTCCACGGGCCCAGTTGTATAGCCTGCTGACCTCTGATCCAGTTGGCAGTCATTGGGTGACAGGGTTCCATTTAATTTAACAAAATTATAGACAGAAGCAAAGGGACCTCCAAGGCTGTTTTATTCCACCCCTCTATTTTTTTTCAGTTTACAGATAAGAAAAGTAAGCAGCACAGGTATCAGATGCCAAGTCGGTCATAGTCCCTTCCTTAAGTATCTAGCTAGCAGTCAGATAGTTGAGGAGCCGTGCAGTACCCAGGGTATTTCTGAGGACACGGTAAACCACATCCCAGCTGGATTAGTTGCTAATCGGAGACTCCATTCAAAGTCAGTTGTTTACTCTTACTCATGGGCAGAAATACCACTGAAGTGTAACGGCAATCCCGTGTCCTAGCTGTGCGTCTTCACAGATCTCAGTTAGGGTCAGTATACCCCAGGCTATTCTAAATCACTACATTTTTCTGATCTTAAACTTCTAGCAAAAAATAATGTCCTTATTGGTATGGTACCTTTGTAGCCTATTTGAATAGGCACCTACCAGCGGGATTATGTTAGCTAGTCCATTGTCTTTTTGTTTTTAAGGGAGACACTTACAGAAATAAGATCACTTAAAAAAATGTCAAGGACATGTGACAGCTTGTGTGGATGTGGGTTACGCATGGCATACCCAGCACAGGTTTTGTCTTTTTGTAAGAAGGAGGAGTGAGAAGTGGCATGGTGTGGCGGACCCTGCCGTGAGTGTGGGGGGAGGGGGAGTGGCCAGACTGCAGCTGCCTGTAGCCTGGGTCAGCCCCTTCAACCCTGAGCACAGTCATCAGCCCCAAACCGGTAGCTGGTTAACATGAATCCGTTTTCTTCTAGAAATAAACAGGCTGCTACTTTAGGTAGCATTTCTAGGACTTTTTTTCTGCCTGCTACAAATCAGAGCAAACTAATTGTCTTCCCTTTTTTCTCCCTCTATCAGCGTGCAACGTTCTGACTACTTGAATACATTTGAGTTCATGGACAAACTCGGAGAAAATTTGAAGATAAAATTAGCTCAGGCCAAACTTTAAGGCCATTCCTCGGCTTCTGGGGACAAGTGTTTTTTTTGGTAATTAGGTCCATGGGTTTACATTTTTCTGTATAACACTCAAGGGAAGGACAAAATCAATTTTGTAATTTGTTTGCAAGTCAGAGTTTATCTTTTCTATAAGTTTACAGCCTTCATCTTGTACATACAGGTGTGCCAGTTCAAAAATGTGGCCAGGGACTTTTTAAATTTAAATTTTATTTTGTACTAGTAGCTTAGGAATTACTTTAGTGCTGATTCATAGTCACTGACGATTTTCTCACGTTCCGATATAAGTGACCAAAATGAAGGGTGCTTGAAATGTAAACCACAGCCACGGTTTTGGTCCCAAAAAATGCATAAAGTGGAAATGTACTCCCTTCCCCACTTGCCATGGCCTCGGCCCAGGGTGCTGTGGGTAAGGCAGGTGTCCCACCATGTGCGGTGCGGGTTCACCTTAAACTTGCGCAAGAATTGGAATGAAGAGCATGGGGACAACTAAAACGTGTCAGAGACGCAGCTGTCGTTTGTGTAAAGAGCTCTAACTGAATATTTCGAAATGTCAGATATTTTTGAGGCCACTGGAGAGTTTGGAGTCCAGAATATAAATACTACCTGAGGGTTTGTCCTCTGTGATTTCCTCTCCTGCTGGCCTTCTCAAGTGGCCTAAGTGGCATTGTATTTCAGACAGCGTGTTTATTCAAGTGCAATAACACAAGCTGCACCTTTTTGGGACTTCTGGCCTGCTTTACTCCCTTTTATAAATGTGATTTTTCAGAAGTTGATTTTAAACACTATTCTAGTCTGTTCTTCCTTGAAACCATTCACTGTAATTAAAATTAAGTACTAATGACTCATCTGAGTTTTTATTTCTTCAGTGTACGTACTTCGGTTGCCAGGCACCGTGCCAGGTTCCAGCCATAGGAATTTGATTTTGAAAAATCTCAGCCCTCAAAGAGTTTACTGTGGGGAAGATGGGTGACTAAACAGTAAGATGTGGACCCAACAGTGAAAAAGAAAGGAGACCAAAGATAGAACAAAATGGGCAACTGTGGAATATTAGGGAATTGAGTCTATGTGCATGCTAAGGAGTGTAGGTATTATTATGTAAGTTTACAGGGAGCCCATGAAGGCTTAAGAAGGGAGGGGCATGCTCATATTTTCATTTTAAGAAGTAACACTGGACAGCTTTTATGAAGAATGAATAGCAGCGGAGGGAGGGAGACAGGAGTGGTGGGCACAGTCGAGTAAGGAAGACCAGGCGTGAGGCTGTTGTAGTAATTCGGGTGGGAAATGATGAGGATCTGAACTGAACTCTCAATGGCACTGAGGATGGAGAGAATGATCCTGAGAAAAGAAAGTTGAATTAATGGGGATTGGCGCATCCCAGGGGATGGGGGGATTGAGGAGAGGGAACAACTCAGGTTTCCTAAGTGTCCAGCTGCACACCTGGAGAACGGCTGGTCCACCACTCGGCAGCATTAAGGTACTGATTAAGGGGAAGCAAACAGACCTTGAGAGGAGGTTTGATCAAGTTATTCAGTACATCAGTGGCTGTTTTGGTCTAGAACTCAGGGACGCTTATAGCAGCTGTTTAAGGGCTCTTTCCACTATATCCTGCATGCTTTCAGGCTTAAATGGAAGAAGAAAGCCTCTCATGGAACAAAATGATCGCATTGGATTGGGTGATCTTAAGTAGGCCCTTTATCACTCACAAACATCCTGGGAGTCGATCAGATGCATTTTTGTGGCAGCAAAGCCCTGCTCCAGTATGAGTTTCAGCGTTTGTCCAAGAACTGGTGTTCTAAAATAATCAGCAAAGGAACAGCTGCTGACCACCGCATTCAGAAACTAATGGTTTATTTTGTAACGGCATCAGGATCAGGGTTGTTGACCCAGAAAATGACTGCTGCTTAGCATGATCCTGAGGACTGTGGGATCCTGGGACGGAGAGGCAGAGAGGTCTAGACTCCGAGATTCCCTGAACTGCAAGCACTGTTCCTTAAGTGGAATTTTTAACAAAATATTTAGAATTTAAACTTAGCAGTCAGAATCGCAGCTACCCTGTATTCTTGCCTGGTACATGCAGTCTCTGAGATGCTCCTGAGAAGTAATCTCCCATTCTCCATTTGAATCTTTATGTAACAAAAATTTTCCCCAAATTAAGGTTCTTGTCTCTTGCTATTAAAAAGGAAGCTATTACATTAGCTTCCTATTAGAAGCTAATAAAAAATATTAAGGAAGACAGTATTTGTATAAATACTGATTTAAAAACTGGACTTTTATCACCTCTCTGTTAGAGGTTTTATTTCATAGTCCCTATCTTTAATATTAGGGAGAACGTAGCATCCAAATTGCTAATTCTTCTGGAATAAGAAACTTGAACAACTGAATTTGGATGGTATCTCAGACTCTGAAAGAGGTGGATTTTGCAAACATTGTAGCATTATCTAACATTTAATTTGGATATTTCAAGTTTACAGGAAAATTGGAAAAATAGTATGTATAATACACTGTTCATCAAAATTCACCCACAGTTTTAGCATCAATTGATGACTATAAACCCATCATACCTTCTATAGTTATTATATACATTTTTAATTTTTACATTTTTCATCGTCACCCAAGGTTATATTTATTGATTTTGAGAGAGAGAGAAACATCTATCGGTTGCCTCCTGTATGTGCCCCAACTGGGGATTGAGCCCACAACCTAGGTGTGTGTCCTGACTGGAAATTGAACCTACAACCTTTTGATGTAGGGGACAGCTCCAACCAACTGAGCCACCTGCCAGGACTAAATATATTACATATTTATAGTCTCCTGTAGAGAACAACTTCCCTGTCTCTGCATTTATTTATTTATTTATTCACATTAGTATGAATTCAAGGAGTTTTGCTTTCTTCGGTGGGTTATACAGTCATAACCCACTACACGTATTTTGATGCTCAAATTGACTCACATTTAGCCAGTGGGAAGCCATTAAGTTGGGTCCAGCAGCATTATAACATGAGTATTTTGCAAACAGTTAATTGGGTAGAGGAAGATACTATCTTCTGTATTAAGCCTCAGTCTTTCTTTTCTACCAATAGAATGAATTTCTCCTTGCCTTCCTTTCCAGATTAGCTTACCCACCTCCCCCACCGCACCCCGCCCCACTGCCCAAGTGGCTCAGCAGAAAGTGTTGAGAGACCACCATAAAAGACTGGAGACTTATTTAACAGTTTACTGCTGGCATCGAATGACAGATCTGAGTTAGAAGAAAATGAAGGTGCTAGAATGCTAGGATCACTAGTTACTGATTCTTGGGAGAGATGAATATATCTACTTTTAGTTTTGTATGGTTTACTGTATCCATTTTATTTTACAATAATAAGGTTAAAATTTTATTAGGTAATCTGTTTTGAATTTCAGAGGTCCCCATTTTCCTGGGTCAAATTCAGGGACTTTCTCTCCACTGTTGCCTTACCCTCCTGCCAAAGCCTTTTGGTTTGCACATCACATTGTCTTTAACCTTTTCAGATATAAGCAAGAAAGTGTCTCTCTAAAATGCCCTTATAATTTTACCAGGATTATACACAAAGAATTATATGAGTACAGGTGCTTGGGGGGCTTTAGGTGGCTTTTGAGACCTTCCTTCTCTTACTTGATGAAGCCCTGACACTTTATTCTTAGGAGTATTTGGGTTTAAATCTTTCATTTGATTTATCCATGGAAATAATCTTTTTCCCAGTTGGCCTTGCTTTGTTTTGCCTTGTGCATTATTTATATGTTCAGAAACTAAGCTGCAGATATTTTTCTTCCCTGGCTGGTATAGCCCAATGGACTGAGCAGCAGACTGGGAACCAAAGGGTTGCCTGTTCAATTCCCAGTCAGGGCACATGCCTGGGTTGCAGGCCAGGTCTCCAGGGGGCACATGAGAGGCAACCACACATTGATGTTTCTCTTCTTCTCTTTCTTCCTCCCTTCCCCCCGTCTAAAAATAAAATTTTTTAAAAATATTTTTTGAACTGAATCACACTTTACTATTTTTCTTTTTTACCATCTTCATTTTTTAATTTTTTTTAAGAGAGAGAAACCTTGATATGTTGTTCCATTTATTTATGCATTCGTTGGTTGATTTCTTGTATGTTCGACCAGGGATCAAACTCTCAACCTTGGCATATCAGGGTGATGCTTTAAGCAATTGAGCTATGCAGCCAGGGCATATTTTTCTATTTTCAAGTCAAAAATTTTTTCTCCTACTTTTTTTCCTACTTTGGGAGCTTTTCAGGTATTTTCTACAAGACCTCAATTCTGCAAATTTCCCAAGTAAAATGTTTAAAGTATACAATAGAGACTGAAAACTTTGGCTCTGAATTTTTGTTCCAATGCTCTAGAGCTGCTCTTACCTATTTAAAATTTTCCAAATTTTCTGGTTACAATTACTCCATGTACTAGATTACACAATTAGTATTTTTTCAAACATGTTTTTATTTTTCTTGCTTGAGAGAGCCTACATGTTGATGACTTGCTTTTTCCTGCAAATTAATCACCACACCTTGTACTTTTCCGAGAAGACTTCCAACTTGGAACTTACTCAAAACTTTTAATCTGGTTTTTCCATCTAGATCAAATTCTTTACATGAGAGGCTTTTAACATTTTTTCTTATATCTTTGGGTGCACTTCACCCAATAAATAGACTTGAGCATGTCCTCTAATCCTGACTCTTGGGATGTCAGTGTTCCATAAGACCCACAACCTATAGAAGGCAGTACTTCTCTTACAAGTCAGCTACACTGGGTACTTGCATTGCACCAGTGTCAAAAGTAAGAGAGCTTGGGTTTGAGTCATTGGGGTTTTTACAGTGTTCTGTAAGATTCTTTCCTATTATAATGGAAATGCCTTTCAGAATTTCTTCGGAGTTAACTTGGGTCTTATTTTTAATGAATACATTCTTCAAATGTCTTACAGCTATGGCGAGATAAGCAACATCTCTATCTGTATAATCAGTGTTTTAATTCTTGCCCGGTTGCACAGTTGTGACTAACTCACGGGCTCAGCAATGTGTGTTCCATGCCCTTAGAGAATTTCTGGGAAAGTATTGGGTCTGATGTGATTGCTTTACAAACTCCCAACTGAGCACATGAGGTGATTTAAGATACATCAAAGTATGACATTTTTCTACTGACGTAATTATTCCTAGTCCAATTCTCTGTTTCAGGAAGTAGTTTGAGTTCACACCTTTCTTTTTCTCCAGCAATGGAATCACTAGTGATTGTGTGTACAGAGGTGGTATTCAAATTTTATCATTTGCATTGTACTTGAAGCATTAACCCATTTGGATGCTCAACTGCATTTGGAATGTGTTCAAAGCTTTCCATAAGAAACAAAGACATGCATGTGAAACCTTCTCAGAGCCAAGAAGACATAAGCCTTTCCACTTGAAATTGTTGGCAGGTGGTTATTTGAATTATATAAAATGTTAGTAACCTCGGAGGTATAGCAGGCCACCATTTTGCCTATAAATAGGAATCAAATCAATGTGTTTATCTTTTATGTAGCATGTTTTCTTTGATATAAACTTCAGTGGGTTCAAAGGCACAAATTAAAACTGTAAAAGTCACTGCTATAACATGAGGTAATCTGATCTTACAGTAGATATTATCATACCCCACTAAGAAGAATCTGTCAAAAGCCATTGATGAAGAGAAAATCTTGAAAGCAGCAAGAGAGAAGTTATGTATCATGTATACAAGGTCCTCAATAAAACTAACTGCTGATTTCTCATCAGAAACCATGGAGTCCACGAAGCAGTGGGATGATACCCATGTATTCAAAGGGCTGAGTGGGGGGAATAGCCCAGAAACACTTGAGAACAGTGGGATCCATATGTAAGAATGACCTATCATTGGACTTTTGAGTAGTTACATCACCTTTAACTTAACCTCCCCTTCTTCTACCAGGATCTGTTTAACCTGAAAACATGCCAATAGATGTATCCCAAGGAAACATCTAGCATCTTCTGGGTAGCACCCAAATATTTTTTCCTAATCTACTGTATAAAAAGTTTAGATTTCTGCCAACCTCTAAAAAGCCTTAACAACTATTCTAATTTATTGTGTGTGTGTGTGTGTGTGTGTGTGTGTATCATACTTAGTTTATGTCTATGATAAATATTAGGAAGAAATACAAGTAAGCATGGTATAGCCTGGTGCTCTACTATCAATTTTGTTTAATCTCCTCTTCAACTTGGTTTTTAGGGTTAAATACAATAGTCAGTGAATCTTCTATATCAGTAGAAGCTATTTCACATGCCTTTGGAATCCTAGCACATTAGATTCCACATTATCCACTCAGCAGTCAGATTTCACTGGTAATCTTAAAAATTAAAAGAAGGAAATGTATTTTCAAGATCAGTCTTTTTGTGTCTGGATGAGTGAAACACTTAAGGGACCACCATCAAAAATACAGGCGTCCCAAAGATAGCTGGTTGCAAGCCAAAGATGAGTTCAGCTACAATGAATTTGAGATAGGCAGAACACCGAATTAGAGGGATTACAAGCAGCATGTGAAGATGAAGAATTAAGTCAAGGCCGGAGATGTAGCCAGTAGTTGAGTGTTGAAAGTAGATATGCTCTAAGAAAGAATAGTGAAATGAGAACAGTAAATGGCCAACGGTTGGCCACATTTAGGAAGCAAGTAGAAGAATCAGCAAGGGACAAAGAAGCAACCTGGAAGACGGGAGGTCGGTGTCGAAGGAAGTCAGAGGAAAGGCTAATAACTCACATGAAGGTGGGCCTTCAGGTAGCTTGTTAGAGAAAGAGATCAAGGTGAGTAGAAAACTGTCATAACTCAACAATGATACACTAAAAGGCATCCCAATATTTTTAAATAAATGTTTTGCTCATTTGTATGAGGCTAATCACATTCCAATCTTTGAAACTGACACCCTTTGCCATCCAATTAGGTTACCACCGTGAACAAAGGCAATAGAAATCCTTATGAGTGAGGTAACAAAGTGTATCACATCGTAAACAACTGAATGAAATTCTAAGAGAAATTCAGGTCTTGAATCTCCAAACCTATGCATTCATCGAACAAATGGTTTTGGAGGATCCACTGGGCCAGGCATTGGCCTAGGCAGTAGGCACACTGTGGTGAGTTACACTTGATTTATGCCCTCCTGAAAGTCTATATTCCACCACTTTCATACTGCCCACAGAAGGGGGACCAGCCAGGTAATACATAATTCTACACTGGAATTTAGGGCCCAAGTATATAAATTATAAAGGCAACTTTCGTAAAACAAATATAAATCTATTATTTCAATAAGTATGTCAATTTCTCATACAGGATCTACTCAAATGCAAAGTGAGTGGGTACTTTTGAAGTTTTAGTCTCAGATACAGGGTGGGTCAAAAGTAAGTTTACAGCTGTATGTGGAACAGTTTATTCTTGTATCGTTATTAATTATTGTATTATTTCTCATATGAACAACTATAAACCTATTTTTACTCCTCCATGTACGTCTTAAATATAGTTGTCTCATGCTGATCTGAGTTAACCTAGGGAAACATATTAGTTAATAGGCTGGATTAGAGAAGAAATATAAAGAAAAGAGAAGAACAAATCCCTACAGGGTCCTGAGATACCAGGAGGGTGACAAAGTCTAGGCACGTTGGAGTGATTGAGATGTATATGTGGAATTATCCCCTGCAAAAAAAGAGTTAGGAACAAGCAGTGTATAGGCTGAGACCTATGCAAAATTAATGACCTTAGGATTCACGCTGACATCTGTACCATTTGAAAGTAAATTGCTTTCTTGACACGTGGTTTTCTGTAAATGAGATTAACCTTCTACCAGGTTCAAGTTGCAAGCTTGCAAGTGGACCATGTTTCAAAAGTTTGGATAATTCCATTGTTTGGCACTAGAACACGATTTGAAGAAGCAATGTAGTGTTAAATTTCTAAGTAGAGTAAAGGTTGAGGGCATTCACATTGGTTGCTCTGGTCCTTTATATGAATTTTCATTTAATCCCTTCTACACTCTATCACTGCATTTTTAACAGGAGGAAATGGAGACCCAGAAAATAAAAGTGATTTGCCCAGTGTCAGCTAGCAAGTAGCAGACTAGAGGCCGAACTACCATTTTTCTCAGTGATCAGGACAAAACATGAGTCCAGTGAGGGCCACCTACTAGAGGCTCGCCAGGGCTGGGCAGGGCACCCAACTGGAGAATTCAACTGAAAATCCCCACATGGTTATTCAAATGAAGATTCCTGGGCTCCACCTGCTGAATCAGATTCTGAAGGCGGTGCTCCAGGAATCTTCAGGTAATTCTTATGAATGCTAATGTTTGAGAACCAGGGAAGGAGTTAGGAAAAAGCCACCAGATGTAGTCAACTTACATGGTTTTGATTGCCTAATAACCATCCTAAAAAGAAAAGGATGAAGATGATTAATTGCAAGTTATCCCTAATGGGCACAATTGAAGGTGTCCTATTTACTTTATGCCCCTTGCGGGCACTGACAGTTTTTTTAGTAGATATTCTCTAAGGTCCACTGTTAAGGTCTGGGTTTTTTACCCCCCAGCTTTCTCCCTTCCAATTCTGAACAGACTCTCTCCAATAGTTAAACAGAGATTGTTGTCCCGTCATTTTTTTAAGCACTCCAGGTATAGGGTCAGGAAAGTGGCAGGAATTCTCGATTCTCTAGCTGCTGGGATATTTGACCTAGTTTTCAGGTAACTCCAGAATAATTTTCCCAGAATCTACTAGATAAAATGCATGCTTGCATTCAAAGCCTCTTTGGATGTGAAGATCTTAATGATAAAGGCATAGATACCACAGGATATATACTATCATAATATTGTCACAACTGCAGCAGGAAGACATAGCGAGCCCAGGTTATGGTTTATTGTTGTTTTGTGATAACTCAGAGTTCAGATTATTGATGCCGAAATGGTTCCATTGTGTGTGCATGTGTGTGTGTGGGTCTAGATCTCTGCTTTTCCCCTCAGCATCCCCAGACCCAGCCCCACTCCACACATCAAGTTCCTCTCTCCTTTCCTTCTGTCTAGGGATTCAGTATTACACACAGGGTTGACTGGGCTGATTTAGCCATAGTGAATCAGATTCCAAGAAAACCTCCAAAAAACCCTACAGATCAGGGGCAAGGACTGGACCCTAAGGTTAATGATTTGGCATTTTCCAAAGTCTGAAGTTCTCTGTGTTTTTCCAGTGCTTGAGGGTTTCCATGCACAGCGAACCCTGGCCCCGCCCAGCAGCTGCAGTCAGCACTGTCCCTGGTCTCTGGCCTGGCCAAGTCCTTGGAGGAAGTCAGACTCCCTGGGGGTGGTCAGTAGCCCAGGCTCCTCCTGCTCGTTTCTGCTTCCCCTTCTGCCAATTCTTCCTTCCAGAGATGGTCTGCTGAGCCAACTTATAGGGATGCTGCCTATAACTATGTGGTCTGGAAGTAAGAGTAGGGTGGTAAAGGATAATTAAAAATAATAATAATACAGTGTAGTGAAAAGGGGGCCTTAAAGATATTTTGATTTAGTACACTTAATGCTAAAACTGAAAAAAGAAAGAAAGGTCTTTTATAAAACTACGTATGAACCGATAGACTTCCAAAATAGCTCAAGTGTTGTTTGAACAATAGACATTTTCCCTAAAAGAATCTTCTTTGACTGCAAGGAGCAAATTAGTACCCACAAATACTTTTAGCACTGAAGGTTTTTATCCACATAGAAGAAAAAGGTTACTCCCTCTGGGATTGAGAGGGGAGGGATAACTTAATAGCAGCATCATTTATATTTAGAATGTGCATTTACCCCACAGGCGCACCAGAGGACGGAGGTCATCCAAGGATGTGCTGGATATAGAAGTCACTCTATTGCCAAGGCCTGGTGCTTATTCTCAGTCTCTGGGGATGAGGAGGGATGAGTCATTTCATGTCGCTTTGGAATTGACACATTGCAAAATGGGCTATTCCAGATCTCGTTTGTCGTTTCATTACAGTTTAGATATACAATAATAATAATATTTGTAGCTAACATTTATTAACCTCATATAAGCACTGCCCTAGATTCTTAACTTGATTGTGTGCTTCATGCTTGTAATAACCTTGTGGTGCTGGTACTATTATTTTCTTCATTTCATTCATGAGGTGGAGCACAGAGGTACCCAGGTCTCCCTGATGGTGCTCTGGTCATCAGCTGTTGCCTAATGAATTATTTCAAAGCTTACGGGCTTCAAACAACAACAATTATTGTTACCTCTCATGGCTCTAGGCATTGGGCTCAGCTAGGCAGTTCTCAATCAGTGACTCTCACTTGGGGTCTCCCATACAGTTTCAGTCAGGTAATGGCTATGGCTGCAGTCATCTGGAATGTTTCCTCACTCACATATCTGTTGACTGGGGCCTCAGGTAGCACTGTCACCCGGAACCCCACATTGGACCTCTCCCCTTGCCCTAGACTTCTAACAGACACCCAGGCCTAGATGGGCCAGAATAACACACTGCCTCTGTCCAGGTCATGGAGGAGACTCATTTACAGGCCATGGTTAGGAGTCTAGATCGCATTCTAAGAGCAACTGGAAGCCATCAGCTTGCCATAAGCAAGACAGGATGTGTTTATGAGGAGGAGGAAAGAGCCTGAGCGGGGGGTGCTCGCACCAAGGTGACGGTTCTTCAGGGTTTCCACTGTGTCTGTAGTCATCACGTGGAATCACCCTAAGTGCGCGGAGGTGCTCTAAGTGTGTAAGGAACCAGAGGTTCACTGGCTTCCCCAGAAATCCTTGCTCCGCCAGTAACTCCTGGGTCTGCAGCCAAGTGCTATAAAAAACCGTGCAGGAGGTGGATTTCTCACATCCTCTCCGCTTTCTAATTAATCATTTAGATGAGAAACGGAACCTACTCAGGTAAGGGGAAACACACACACACACACACACACACACACACACACACACACACATATGAACTCCAGGTCAGGATCACGATTCTGTCCCAAACATATGACTTTTTTCCCTCCCAGTTGGGGCGTCAGGGTGTATTTAAAAAACAAATTATTTTCATTCAGTCACTGTTTCCTAGCAACCACCAAAAAGTATGTTTTTCTGATGCCTGTGAGCACCAGCCAGAGCCGAAGCTCAAGCATGCCTCCAGAAGCAGGGAAGAACAAAAGCCCTGGAACCAGTCTCCGGTTGGTGAGAGATTCTGAAAGGGAAATTTGTTAAATGCCGATCAACTAACAGAACACAGTCTGAGAGATCTGTATCGTTGATGTAGGGGTGCGGGGGGAGGGGGGGCCTGAAAGGAGGGTGCAGATATTTCCTGGGCATGATATTCCTGTAGAATATGGGGGCTCTGTCTTCTGGGAGTTGGTTTTAATGAAACAGCTAGTGCCTGAGACGACTGACATCTTTCCAGTAGCTCTTCTGTGTGTGTTTCCAGCCAAAGTCTTGTTTTTGCTAAAGCTCTACAGACAGAAAAGAAGGGTGAATTCATATTTACACTGAATAGAGTCTCTATAAATGGCCTCTTTCAACCATGTGTAGCTACTCAATGCATGTCAGTTACTGGACTCTAACAGCTGGAGGAGACCTCTCCAACCATTCAATGCTTCTTTTACGGAGGAGAAAACACAAAAACACAGAGAGGAGAGTTCACTTACCCACAGTGACACAGCTAGCTGGTAGCCCCAGGGTGCCTGGACCTCTAACCTAGTGCTGTGGGGGTGGGAGATGCTCATATTTTAAAGATTTAAAACTTTGCACATTATGCCACACTGAATGGTAGTGGGGAGGGTAGGGGGGTCTAAGCAGAAGCTGTCACACCAACCAAGAGATGCAAATCTTGTAATTTGTAAGTCAGAATTCAAAGGGCTGGCTCAGAATGACAAAACAAAGTGGGTTAAAACAAATACTAAGTCTTCTGCTTTTAAAAAAAGGCATAGAAGCTAAGCCAGCCATGCCCCCCTACACACACACACACCCCACCACACACACGCCACCACCAGTCAAGGAATTGAGGTAGGACAAATGTTCTACCAACAAATTTTTTTTTTTTCAACTTATTGAATTAGAAGAATGATAATATATGCTATCCTTCATGGAGTTGTACAATGTTAGGGCAAAAGGTGTTCTTGGTGATATTAACCAGTCTCATCATTGTTTTAGTCAACACCTGAGACCAAGGTGAGTAAGAGCCAAGAGGCTTGACCACGGCCACACCAGTCACTGGTGCAGTAGACACTACGTCCCAGTGTCTGGCTGTCCCAGGGCCAGCACTTTTCTCTCTCTAGGCCATGAGGCCACCTCTCTGGCTTGCAGTACCCACTCCAAATTTATTCCCTTATAGAGAGCATATTACTGTTTTAATGGTTAATCCATTCCAGTGGAATGCTCCTACTTTCTTCCCCCCCTTTAACATCCCATCCGAGGCAGACAGATGTAGCAACAGCAAGAATGGTCTAAAATAATTAAATTGTCTGGTGAAGAATCCATTAAATCAGTGGCATTCTGCTTCCTTCCTGCTTATTGTTGGAGAGTTAAATCAAATGAAGCTACTTTAAAAAAAAGGCTTCTAAAGCTTTTTCCAATCATTTTTAGAGTAGTGACCTGAAACAGATGCATAATTTCCAAAATACAAAAATTTAATTTAATGAACATCCATAAACCTATAATCTCAAAGTCAACAAATATTAACATTTTTCTTATATTTGTGCATTAGTCAGGGTTCTCCAGAGAAAGAGAACCAAGAGGATGTATATAGATACATAAAGATGTAGTTTAAGAAACTGGCTCACCTTGTTACTGTAGGTAGTTAACTAATTATCAGTAAGAAAGGGGGGCAAAGGAAGATGACATTGAGTTTAATAAACTGGGGAGCATGAGCCTGTTTGCTTCACCAGGAAGCTGTAGCCTCACACTCTGGGGGATCACAGCATTGCTCCACCAAGGGGATTAACACTCCTCCTTTCCCTGCTCCAGTATCAAATTGTTGGGGGGGAAGGGGGGGCAGAGGGAAGTGCTTGACCAAAGAGACCTGTCAGTCTAACTAGAGGTGAGCCTATCAAAAGTCCGTGATCTCTCTCTCTCTCTCTCTCTCTCTCTCTCTCTCTCTCTCTCTCTCTATCCCGTGACATGCATAAGCCCCGTGCATTTTTGCATTCTCTCTCACCCAGGAGGAACAAGTGATCATGCAGGTCTAGCAGCTACTGCAGCCCACAGCAGACTGTGTAGGCTCTGAAGGATTAAGCCTTAATATGAAACAGAAACTCTGGACACTGGGTTTTGTTTTGGCCTTGCAGAAGATGTGGTTGCACTTTTTCCATGATGGAACAGAGGGATATGGAAAATTGGAAACCTGGGGGCAGATTTCCACCCAAATGAATTTTGCCACATCACAGTCTTTCATGTGTGGGTCCTCAGAAGGCTTTCCTCATAATCCTGTGGAATAGCCTGATTTCCACTGACAACAACATGATTGTGGTGACGTGGGCAGTTCAAACCCTGATGGGTAGGCTTGCAGGCTGCAGACTCAAGGAAGAGGTACACTTCAAGTCCAAAGGCAGTCTGCTGGGAGAATCCTTGCTTGGGAGAGCCTTTGTGTTTTTTTAAGACCTTCAACTGATTGAGTGCAGCCCACCTACACAATGGAGAGTAATCTGCTTTACTCAAGTCCACTGATTTAAATGTTACTATCCATAAAACACCTTCATAGAAACATCCAAAATAATATTTGACCAAATATCTGAGCAGTGGCCTAGCCAAGTTGACATATTAAATCAATCATCACAATCTGCTTTCAATCTCTTTTAAGAAATAAAACATTGCAGATACAGTTGATATGCCATTTATACTGCTCCCTGGGCACCCCATTCAATAGTAATAATTTTATTCCATAAACTTCCTTTTGTGACTTCAGAACCCCTTTAACCCCATCACCTGAACTCCAACTTCTAGTCCAATGTTGGAGTAGGAAGTGAAGACATAGCCTCACATTTGCCGTGACCACATGTTCTTTCAAGGAGCTCCTGGCCATCAGAGGTTGAACATGGTTTCTATAGAAAACTCTATTTTGAGCTGTTGCAGGAGGGTGAGTGCACTGAGAGTCACCAGACTGAATGTGCACAGGGTTCAAGCATATTCTAATCACAAACCGTCCAATTTTGGTTTGCCAAAAGTGGCAAACCAAAAAACTGGCACAAGCCATGCCAGTTTTACTTGCTAGTTTATTATAAGGATAAGTAAATGATGAGTGTTGGAAAAACTTGGAAGCAATAAGAAGCGTCAGATATACTCAACGTACAGTGCACTGGCCTCCAGAGAGTGTTCTGACCTGGTGCCTGCTGGGTAAGAGGCCTGAACTCTGCACATTCTCAGATCCCTTCCAGAGCCTGGGACTCCATGACTGGTATTTGGAGTGATAGCATCCCTAACTCAAATTCTCTCTGATTTGCTGCTGTAGCTTTTAGGCTCACAGAAGCTGTGTCTTCCCAACGGGTATCAGGTGCAGTGTAAGCTGCAGGTACCTGCTCAGCTGCATACGCCTTTAATCATGGAAAGAAAGCTCCTAAAGAAGGAAATGAAAAAGCTCTTGTAAGTATGATTGAGAATAACTTTCATTTATTATACTCGGCATTTGGTGGGTTTCATGTCATAGATGGTCTGATATTGGCAAGACGGTAAAAATCTAAAGGAGATTTTATTCCTGCACTATTGGGGAAAAAAGCCCAATGATCTGCCCTCTGACTGGGCCTGAGAGGCCTTACATGTGGGGCAAAGCCAGATGCTGACTCTCTTGGGAGGATGTTTCTGCCAGCAGCAAGCTCATCGGAGGCATCCCTGTTCCAGAGCCTAAGATCTGGGACCACAGCCCAGTCAGCCTGTGCTGGGCAGCCTGTGCCTTTGGAAGAGCTCTGCTGGAAAAGGATGTAGGGGAGATTTCTGAAAAAGGTACCCAGTGGCTCAGCATTTAAATTGCAGCCTCTGCCTCTTTTACTGTCAGTCTGATTGACTCAATAATTCACCTGCTTCTTCTTGCCATCTGAACTTTTATTTTTCAACAAACAAAGAAAATATTAAGTTTTCCCATGGACAAATTTTTTTCTCCTATGCTAGCTTTTCTTTGACTTGGTACTTAATTGAGAGGTTGGTGAAAATAACAGACCATATAAAAAGGAGGAGAAAAAGGTTATGTCTTATTTCACATGTATTTATAGGAACAACAATAATACCCTTTTCATCAAAACCTTATCACAATCCCATCGAAGGTCGTCTCTCAGCCTACGACGATAATTATCTTTTGAGAAGTCCTTAAAAAACGCTGGAATAAACTGCGCACGAGTTCACACATGTTTACATGTGTGTGTTTGGAGGCCAACGTAATAAAGAACAAACCATAATCAGAATGCCAATTCCTCGACATGGAACTGAAATTTCAAAAGTGATACAAATGTAATTTTATAGCCAAAAATACATCTATGGTACTTTAAATAAAGTACATTGGAATTACAAAGAAAACCTTTCAGAATTTTTGTCAGTCTAAGCTTAATGAATCAGAAGAGTTTTAGAAGGCAGGAACAAGGTAACTTGCCCAAAGTGTGTGGAAGACCTTGGCAACCAGAAGCATGGCCTTATGGGAAGAGGAGAGATTTATGGAGATGGACCTCAGAGACCCTGGGGTCCTGTATCCTGCACTCAGTTCCTCTCCCTGAGTTTCCCAGAATAGCACCCCCTTCTGTTCCAGGGACCTTATCCTATCCTCACCTTATTAAAAATCACTGTTCTGGAAGGATCTGATAAGGATACACTAAACTGAAGTTATTAATGTATTTTTATGCATAACTCCTCCTAAGGGTATTTGTATTCTAACAGGAAAAAATCTTTTGGGCAAAGAATGCATCTGTATGGAATATCATGTACCTAAAATTCATCAACCATGGACATTCTGCCTGAGTTTTAACATGGGCAGCAAGGGATTGTTTATTTTAAACAGTGGGTCTCAATCCTTTCATTTTGTAAAACTGTTTCTGCATGTGGGGATTTAGCATACTCCCTTGCTTTCCTATAAATTTTGTGCCCACATGTGAGTATAATTTTTAGATAAATGTGATTTAAGTTAATTATGATTAGACATTTTAAGAATGCAGCATTGCAGGATTGCCTTTTATTTATTTTTCAAAGAATTTATGTATGTATGTATATATGTTTGTATGTATTTATAGGGAGAGGGGAAGGGAGGGAGAAAGAGAGGGAGAGAAACATGGATGTGCCAGAGACACGTTGATGGGTTGCCTCTTGCACACCCCCAACCGGGGACCCAGCCCAAAACCCAGGCATGTGCCCTGACTGGGAATAGAACCAGAGACCCTTCGATTGCAGGATGATGCAACCCACTGAGCCACACCAGTCAGGGCTAGAATTGCCTTTTAAATCAAAATACTGTTATTCTGGTAATGAAGTCGCCAAATAGTTATTTATTTTAAGAAAAAAAGAAGGAAAGAAAGAATGTGAATTCCTCTCCCAGAGCCCTCAGTGACTGCTCCTGTGTTTGGCGGAGGAGGGCGGGACGGGCAGGAGCCCTCTGCTGCAGACGGACCCTTGTCGTTCCCAATGGTTCAATCCTGCTCTCTTGCTTTTAAGGGGAGATTATATTGGCATCAGACTTCGGGAAAATGAATTTGACCCCAAAGGAAGAAGGCAACTCACCTTTCTAGATGATATGGTAAAGCAAGGCATGCGGGTGCGAGTCACATTGTGTTACACGTGTGTGGAGGGGGCGCAGCCAGGATCTGCTGTGTATGATGAGCAAGGCTAACCCTGACCCTCTAGGATGTCCATTCCCATCTCCTCACCAAGCATTCTCCATTTGGTCTTTTCAACTCATTACACTGAGAGCAAAAGGAATGAGAAAATACAAGTATGAGACATTTGCTATGTGCTACTAAAAAAGATTAAAAAGCAAAATAGGTACAAGGGCAAACATGACAAATGATGTTAAAATTTTTTCAGACAAAATTAATTTTTATGTTGTTCTCAAATACAATACTGGATTTGTTTGCTTCATTTTTTTTTTTTTTTTTTTTACTATCTCCATTACTGGAGCAAACCAAAGAATTGAGTAATCCTAGAATTCTTTCTGTTATTATTCATGTTGCAACTCAGGTTCACATTATGTCATGAAAGTTCATTTCACATAAATTCAGGAAGAAACTGTTGTAAAGATCTAATTCAAAAGAAATTGGTAAACCCTCAGCTTTTTTTACCCTACCCATGTGCAGTTGTCTCACTAGCAAGGAAGAAAGGGTCTCTCGCTCCTTCTCCCTGTCTCCCTGTCCGACTTACCTGGAGCTGAATGAGCAGTTAAAAGTACTTCTCTGTGCATGTGTTAGATGGAGAAATCAAATCGATTAGATAATTGCTTCTCAAACTTTAATGAGGTCTTATTACAAGCCTGTTGTGATTCAGGAGGTCTGGGGGTGGGGCTGGGAATTTTCATTTTTAATGAGGGCAGCCAGCACTGCTAGTCCACGCATCAGTCTTTGGATTAAGTTTCAACAACTGATCACAGTCCATTTTTTTTCTTCTCTTTTCCTTCTTCTTTTTTTATTCACTCTTCAGTTTTGTTCAGAGCCTGGAAGATATAGAAATAATTACATTGTTTAGAGAATGTTGGAGTGAGATAGAACCTGAAACCCATCTAAAACACAAAAGCCAAACTGACCTTCCCTTTTCTGAGGTTGAGGATAGTGACAGACGTTATCCTCAACCTCAGAAGTGGAACTGGTCCTCAGCTTTGTATATGAGACTCTTAGCAGGCCACTTAATCAGCTCTACCTCAGTCCTTCGCTCATGCTGGCCCCTCTGCCTGGGAGGTCCTTCTCCACCTCCAGAAATTCTCCTCATCCTTCAAGCCCCAGCTCCACCAAAGCCTCCTCTCTGAAGCCTCCCAGGATTCCCCCGGGGTGGACACACCACTTCCCCTGCGTCCCTGGGAGCACATTTTTGTCATTTTACTCACAGAATTAGAGATTGTTCTCTGGGTCCCTTTTCCTTCAACTTCACCTTTTTCTATTTTAAAACTTTTAACAACAATACTGACAAAAAAAAAAAAAAAAAAAACTTTTAACAACTACGGCCCAGAGACCATCCACTGCTCACTGCTAAGGATATACCACAAGTTGCTGGTCATACTTAGATTTGAGCCCCAATTCCCTAATTCCCAGTTTAGTATTCTTTCCAAGAACCTGTTCTTTCTTTATTGGTTCACAAATAAACAGAAAAAAAAAAAACAAAAACCCTTCTCTAGTGGGAGGTAAATATAATGCCTGAAGATCTCTAGAGATTTCTGTCTGAGCATCAGGTTGCTGGACAAAGACAATGCTCCTCACCATTGTGGACAAAATAGCAGGACAGGCTTAGCAGCGCCATTGTCATGGGGTCCAGGAAATATTTCTGCTAAAGTTTACGCCAGTTCCTTTGCTCTCCATGCTTCCTGCTTCCAGGCCCACTATGACTTAGCCATCAGTGTTGCTTTGCAATGGCTGGATCATTCAGAAGACTTAACTTGGCTGGAGTGGGAGAATGGGTAAGTTGAAATACTTTTTTATTTTTTAATGCGTTAACTATGAGTAATGGAAAAGGAAGTTCCATCTCGCGTCTTCCGCCTTCGGCACTCTGATTTGGAAACACGGCAGGGGAGTATCCCTCTCCAACAAGAAACCTGGATAAATCCCACAGTTCTCACCTGGGAGAAGTCACATGGCGCTTACATTTGTTACATCTCTGTTAATTGGTGTCTTTCCAGAAAGATGAAAATTTTCCCTGCATAGAATGTTCTCCCTTAGGCATAGGACTGTGCTTTCTTGTGTACAGGTCATGGTTTTTCAGATGGTCAGTTCTGTGGGAAAAGGCTGCAAGCGTTTCATAAGGACCATCAAACGCAACTTCTTAAGCACTTAACCAGATGTGGACCTGAGTTGAGCTGTTTGAATCATAGAATAATTCCCTTTCCAGAATGTTAGAGTGTGCTAGGCAGACACACTCAATTGATAAGAACGTGAAAATCATAAGACCAGAACTGCATAGTTTATTTTAGAAGCCAGGGTTTTGTTGTTGTTGTTGTTGTTTTAATTTTTTTCCTGTTTTATGGCCTTAGAATGCATACCTGGTCCTGGATGGCTGTATCAGTTAGAGTGTAGTTATAATAAGCAGAAAATCCAGTTTGAGCAGACTTAAGACTTAAGAAAAAAAGGAGGGGGAGGAGATTTATTGCTTCTGTGTTTGAAAATCCGTGAGTAGGTCTGCCTGAGGCAGGGCTTAACTCAAAACTCAAACATGTCATCAAGATCTGCCTCTTGACTTTTTCCTCTGGGTATACACTGTTCTTAGTTCCAGCCAACTTTATTGCAAAATCAGTCCAGAGGAGAATGGGTTTTTTGGTTTTTTGTTTTTTTTTTTTTAATATCACAAAATTGTGTCACAATAAGCTCTATTTACCCTGACTTGTGGGGGGAGGGGGCGCACAGCAGGGGATAGAATAGCCTGAGGAGCTTAGTCCACAGCACATTTTCCAGTCTTTTGGAATCCAGGGGTTTTGTCAGCTTCCCTCAAAGCACATAGGCTTACCATGAAATAAGGCAGTTTGCCCCAAGCAAATGGCCACAAGAGGGGAAAGGATCTGGTTGGCAGATCCATGATTGTCCACCCTGGTGACCAGTCAGCCCATGTGTGACAGCTGGGAAAACATACATAGATGAGGGCAAATTCACCACCACTGTTGGAAGTTTCAAAGTTCCAAGTGTGTTCTTCACATATTGATGGTGGATTAATCATATCAATTTTGTAAACAAGTGTATCATAGCACATGGCCACTGGAGATTACCGATGGATTATTATCACAGCCTTAGGTGTCAAAATAGTACTAATAAACCCTCCACTCTTATTTACTCATGTTCCCTCTTAGGAAAAGACCATTTCGTGGCAGACCCATATATCCAAACCATAGAGAAAGAGAAGCAATGATTTTATCATCTTATGCTGGAATCCTAATGGTAAGGAAAAGAACATTATTTGCACATATGGAAATGTTATACTTTCTATGCACATTTTGGTATTCATGCACATTTATATTCTTTTTTAACCAATGCTTGTAAATGTTTAATATTTATTAATATTAAATGTTTCATTTTTAAGATATAATAAAAAGACATTGACTTCTATATTGAGTTGTGAAAACATTTATTTAAGGAGGAAAAAAACCCTAAAATGAAATGTATAAGTAATTGGATTCTGGAAATTCTGGTCTATCAATTTATCCAGAAGTTATGTGTTTAGTGCCCATGCCTTGCAGACACAGTGCAGACATACAGGATCTGTAACAGTTTCGTTTTGTACTAAAAGGAAAGTCATGATGTGCTGATACATTTTGTTGTTGTTGTCATTGTCATTAACAGAACAGCATCCCAGTTGAGGAAGTCTTTAAAATTTATGGGGCGGATTCTTCTGCCAATTCTGCTGCTATCAAGGTAGGGGAGACCTGAGACTATTCATATAAAGGATTTTTAGAGAGAATTTCTTTATTTCATATATGTATAATGTTGTGTGTTTAGGCATGAAATAAGTTTTATATCAAAATGTACAAAACCAGAGGTAGCTATAGCTTCCTTGGGTGATAAATGTTTGTAAAATGCTTCCCTTACCTGGAGGACTGTATTCATAGTAACAAATGTATTTGGTGAAAGGCCGAGTAGAAGCAGAAAATAAAGCACCAGGCTTAGAGTCTAGATGCTGCCTAAGTTTCTGATTAACAGAACTTCTTACTTACACTTTTAGACCTGGTAAGTCCACGTGTCCTTAACTTGTGTGTTGTTCAGTGCCATAACATTCAGAACTAGGACAAGATCTACAAGGGTCATTCTCCTGATAAATTAGTTTATTGCTGCCACATTTCTTCCTCCCATCAGACTCCTTTGAAACCCTGCAGAGCAAGCAGGAGTGGTCTGGGAGTTCAGACACCTGGGCTGAGTCCCGACTCTGCTGCTGTGGAGCCCAGGCCCTTTCCCTGTGTAGGCTTCCTTATACTGATCACGGAGCGTTCTAGATGAACTTCACAACCAGTTCCGTTTTTGCTATTCATAAATGTACGGACATTTAGTAAACACAAATACAGGCTGCTATTTAGAGGTGAACTACTGATTCCTTTGCTTTTAGATACCTCTAGAAGAGGGAAGGGGAAGGGATAATGAAGGGGGCAGGGGTGTGCAGCAGGAGGGAGTCGGGCAAGGCAGCGGGAAGAACCCACCCCTCGCACCCAGGCCTTCTGTTGCGTTTGATGCCTCCACTGGATTTGGAAGGGAAGCCAGGGCAGGGGCAGGGCTATGGCTACAGGAACACCTGCTTCCCTTGTTGTTTTACCTGCAGACCATACTGCAAATAGCAACTTTGTATAAATTCAAGAGCCCAACAGGTCCAGCTTAGGAGTCAAATATTTACTAAGCAGTGTAGCTTTGAAACTGTCCTGTCATCTGAGTCCATAGGTAACCTGGCTCTCATCCTGAGACTCCAGTTCCCTTGATCACTCTGGTTTCAACTCTGCTCAGTCATTCATTCAGTGCAGTTGTAGGTGCAGGGAATTTAATGGTGAGCACTTCAGATATGGGGGCTAAAGAATACTAATACTTTTCCTCCCACCTTCTAAATTCCTCTGGCTGAGCTCATCACCAAATTAACAGAGACAGATTAACAAGAGAAAGTCAAAACTTAATACATGGGCACAGGGAATTCATATAGGCATGTTCATTCCACGAAAATCCCAGAGACAGGCAACACTGGGTACACAAGACATTTCTGGACAAAGGAGAAAGGGGGAGTTAGATTTCAGAAGGGAGAACGGGTGATTTACAGGTAGTGAGGGAGAGCAGAACACACATGGCAGGGAAATGCTGGGTAGGAGACTCAGGAACGAGGGGACCCAGGGGGCATTTAGCTAACAGGTATCTGCTTGAAGCCCTCGTGTTGACCACACTTAACTCGAATTAGGCTGAGGCTACATCTTAAATTCTTCTTCCTGAAGCAGGCTTCTTTGTTTGAAATCTCTTGGTCAGGAAAGGGGGGAGGGTCAAGTGTTCTTTCTGAGTCTTTTGTTTCTTAATAAACAATCAGCATTTAACCCTGGGAAACCACGATGCTTAAAGGCAAGCCAGCCCATCTCTTCCTACCATCCCTTATTCATTAAAGAGCCTTTACTTAGCACCTGCTCCATTCAGTTATACACCATCTCTGTCCTCACAACTGGTAACCAACAATAAAAAGCCCAGATGTGCACATAGACTAAACAATGACCAACTCCGAAGGGAAATAGATGATATTCTCATCGGGGGTGTTTCCTTCAATGGGCTGCATTTGCTCATGGATACAGGCGATGCGTGGCGGCTCGCTTACCAATTTGTATGTGACAGACAGTTTGTGTAATGGTTAGTTAAGCACAAGGATTCCAAAGCTGGACTGCCAGGGTGTAAACTCTAGTTCCACCAGCTGCAAGCAGAAAAATCCTGGGCAAGTCATCTCAGCCTTGACTTCATTTGTAAAAAGAGAGACAAGAAGATGAGGTTGTTGTGGGAAATGAAGTGAATTTGCACCAGAAAAGCCCTTAGTGCTCGGCATCTGGTAGCCTCAAAATACTAGCTGTAGTTAGTTAAGGTTCTGGTATTTGAGGGTTTGGTATCTGGTTTCCTATAAGTTCCACTAATCCAGGATTTCTCAGCATTTTAAACCAGATCATTCTTTGCTGTGCGTGTAGGGGGTGGAGTCAGGAGCTGGCCTGTGCCTTGTGGGACGTTTAGCAGCATCTCTGGGTAATGCTCTACCCATTAGATACTGGCATTTCCCCCTCCCCCACTCGTGACAACCAAAAATGTCTCCTGACTTTGCTAAATGTCCCCTCAGGGGCAGAGTCACAGCTGGTTGAGAACCTTTGTTCTAAAAATTCAAAAATCAAATAGCTCATCAAGCACCTATGTGTATTATGAACATAATATAAACTTTGCCTATTTTGGGCAATGAAACATCACGAAAACTATGATATGATTTGTGCTACAGATGTAAGATTCTGAGGGTCGTCCGCCCCCTGGGGTCCTCCCAGCTACCCCGTGCTCAGGCCCTTCTCTGGCAGGCACATCAGCTCCATGAGGGACTTCCTGGACGACCTAAATTAGGAGTGAGCAGAACCTCTCAATGGAAATATAGCGTTTCAAATACTGTAAATTATAGGAATGTTTTAAAACAGTCCTTTCGGCTGAACAATTTCAAAAAATTTAACTAGGAGGTGGGTTGCTAAAAAAAATAGTTGTTGCCAAGAGTTCTCTAATTGCTGCATATATTAGAATGACCTTTGATTCCTTCTAGTACAATGTCTCCTAAGCAATGCCTAACCTTCTTTCCAAGCACGAGCTGAAAGCCCTTTGAATACTAATCAGATTACGTGGAGTTTTCAGCCACTAGAATTGGCCACCCGGTGCAACTTGGGCCCAGTGCGTTAATTTGATGGCTCTCTTCAGGAATATTTGCTGCCACCTGGTGACAGAAAGGCGCCATGGGCCCAGCATTGTTCACCCGCTTTATTAGCTTCAGGTTTTACTTCCTGATAGGGAGCTGTTTTTGCTGATAGGGAGGCATTTTCCGCTGAGGACCTTGGACCCACAGAAAAGTCAACTAAGGGCCTTCCGTCAGTGAGGGTTATACAGATAGTTTCAGATAAATATAAACTATCCTACTCAATTTTAAACTGGAGAAAAAAGAGCATAGGACTCCACCCAACAAAGAAAGCAAGCAATACAGATATTCTTCAGCCCCATTTGCTGGAGAAAGAGCCAAAAAGGAAAGGGAGGCCTCTCACATCCTCATATCTTCTTTTCCTCCCCCTCCCCCTTCTGGTTGGAAGAAATTCTTGCTGAATGTGCTTTGGACATAATTTGGCACTCAGTAAGTACTTGAATTGAGAAATAACAATCATAATTCTACTTTTACATTACACAGTGAAGATGTTAGTAAGTACCATTAAAGTAAAAAAGAGGATATGATTAATTCTAGGTTTAGGATTTAAATTTCATTTACTTTTAAAATAATTTTTTATTGTTCTATTACAGTTGTCCCAATTTTCCCTTGTTGCTCTCCTCCCTACCCCACAGCTACATTAACTGTTTCCATGACACATCACATTATCAGTACTCATAGAATATTTGAGCTGGAGGTGACCTTTAAAATCATTCGGTTTTATCTTCCCCAGTAAATAGGGCAACTTGAGTGTGGAGAACATCAGTCTTGTATCTTCTAAGGGCAGAAGTGCATCAGGAATGAGGTATGACTTGACTTATCAAGGGGAATCACTTCATAAGTTACGTAAGTGTCTAACCACTGGGAAAAAAAGAACGACATATAAGCCAATTTGCTCTCTCTTTTTTTGCCCCTGGTATACATTACCCTGAAGGGCTATTACTATAGCCATAATTGCCCCATACTTATATAAAGGCTTCTTGCAATGACTTTCTCTGTTTTAGGGTCATCTTTCTGAGTAGATTATGTGCTTCCTGAGGTTAGAGGCCATGGTTTATGCTTAGATTTAATTACTTACAATGCTGGATATGAAGTAAACTCTCAATAAATATTTTTGCCATTTAAACAAAAGATTGAGGTGAAAAATAGAAGTGCCTCTGCTATGGTAGTTCTAAACCACCTTGTCAATAAAGAGAACACATCCTCATTTATCGTTTAAGACATGTTTTCTGTTTTATATTGTACAACCAAAAGCCCAGATTAATAGTGAAAAACAGAAGTGGACTCTCAGATGAAAGGGGCCTGGAGGTGGGTAGCCCGGGGCTGGTACCACAGTCCCACAAAATTGTCAGGGACACAGGCTTCTTCCAGGTCTCTGCTCAGTCATTCCCATTGAAAATTACGAAATAATATGTAAATGTAGTCCCTTTCTTTAAAAAAAAGACCTCCCCCACAAAAAATACCCCACCTATGTACAAACTACACAATGATCTTAGAGCTCAAGTTCCCATGGAAATCTCAACCTGCTGTGAAGGGACGCCAGGCATGTGGGAACTCGATCATCCCGAGTGTGATCTTTAACAGTTTTGAATGACGAAGGTAGAGCGGAAAAGTTCCTACTGACCTGAAAATCGAAAAATCAGTATTTGTTTTGTGGTTCTTGTTTTTTTGGTGTTTGCCTCAGTTATACATCATGTAAGGGTGTCCTATTGATGAAATGGCATATTTGTTGAAATGAATACATAAAAAGAATTGTGTAATCAACTTTTGCTCCTTAGAAATAAGAGTTCTGTACATATCAAATGGGAATCTCTGTCAGTGAAAAAGCAGAAAATTGATGAGCTCGAGTGGGATGTTAATTATTTCCAGCCACCTGGCTCTGATTAGTTATTTGTCATCAATTAGCCAACCTTTTTCTAGTAGATGAGACAGGATCCCGTAAAGGAATTGGTGGCCAAGTTGTTGCCATTGGTAATTCTATATGAGAGAGAACTGAGTCAAGGAGAGAAATGATGATGATGATGATGACAATGATAAACATAAATAATAATTATTATAAACTTTAAAACTACTATATTGTACTATGTACCAAACACTATTCTAAATACTTTACACTGTCTACAGCCACACCACCCTGAACATGCCTGAACTTGTCTAAATACTTTACATACGCTAGCTCTTTAATCCCTACCACAATTTTATAAGGTAGGTACCAGTATTATTATCATCACATGAAAAAACAGGCACAGAGAAGTTAAATGGCATGCCCAAAGTCACACGTCTTGTAGATGGCACAGCCTCCACTCTGATACAGCCAGTTTGACATAACAGTCCATGCTGTCAACTACTTCTGCCTTGACTAGCATCATAGTTCAACTAGTTAATAACATTCGCATGTCTACTAGGTGCTAGGCACTCTCTAAAGCACCAGAGATTAAGGGTTAAATTAGTTTAACCAACTTCCCTCCTTCCACATTCCAATCCATTCTCCACATAGCAGCCAGAATGATCTTTTCAAAAACCTGAATCGGACCTCGTAACATTACCGCTCCAAAATATTTCAGCGGCTTCCATTGCACCCTGGAATCAATTTCGGTGAACAGTTTCGTACCATGACCAACAAGGACCCATGTGATCTGGGTCCTGCCTCCCTCTCAGCCTCATCTACAAGTTTCTCTTTCTCACTATGCTCTAGCCACACACTGGCTTCCTTTTCGTGCCTGAAGAGCGAAAGCTTATTTCAGGAAGGCCTTCTCATTCCCTCTGCCTGGAACACTTCTCTCCAGCTCTCCCAAGGCTGACTGCTGCTCATCCTGTGAGTCTCAGCTAAGACACTGCTTCTTCCTTCTAGAGGCTTTCTCTATCCATTCTGACCGAAGAGGTGACTATCCAGTCACTTCCTAGCCCTTCATTTTGTTCAGTTTATTTATTAAATGTATCGTGATGCACATCCCCCCGGCTGTCTAATAGTTTATTGTTTGTCTCTCCCCATTCAGCTCTAAAAAGGCAGAAACCTTGTTTGTCTTACTAACAACTCCTAAACAGAGCCTGGCCCATAGTAGGTGCTCATGGAACACATGTGGAAAGAAAGAAAGAAAAAAAGAAAGAAAGAAAGAAAGAAAGAAAGAAAGAAAGAAAGAAAGAAAGAAAGAAAGAAAGGAAGAAAGAAAGGAAGGAAGGAAGGAAGGAAGGTTCTAGCCTTGAAGAAGTTTCCAGTGCAGTGCAACAGGCAGCAGATTGTAACCGTAACACATTGGGTTTGTCCTATGTGACAATATGCTTTGAATTCACAGATGAGTGAGTTGATAAGTCTGCCTTGGGGTGGGACGGGGGGCAGCAGGCCAGTATGGGAGAGTGAAAGTGTGGGGACTCAAGCAACGTCCTCAGAAAAGGTGATATTTGAGCTACGTTTCAAAAGAAAAGTAGGAGCCTTTAAGACAAGTAAGAGCTTCTAAGCAGAAAAAAAGAATGTATCTATTCTAGGTAAAGGGAACTATGTGAAGAGCATCAGTGTGTGAAAAGGTATTACAGGCAAAGGGACCCAAGCAGGGGGAATAGAAGACAGTGTGCGAACATGTGTGACAGTAGACAGGAGCCTCACCAGGGGACTGCTGGTAATGTCTAAGGACCATGGGCTGGGTAAATAGGCCAAGTGCCCTACGTAGCAGGTGCTAACAGCCCAAAGTGTGTGCAGCTTTTCAGAGTAGGACTGTTTTCCTTTCAGGTTCCCCGAGCTCCACCTTTCCGCCTCTCCTTGCACCCTTTTGCCATGTTAACAGCGCCCAAAGCAGCAGAATATGCCCGCAAACAGAGTAAGCCTGTTTACTTGCATCTGCTTAGGGACATTTCAAACAGGAGGGGAACTCACAAAGTAAGGCCAATGTTGTTATGGTAATAACATCTTTCTGGTTGAATTAAACTTAACCAGCAGCATTTATGACTTGATTTCCCCCTATTATCGAAATCAGGGAAGTCTTATTTCTTGGACCCTTTGGTAATAGGAACCAAGCACTCATGAAGGGGAAAATCTAAAACTGTGGGTGGACTCATTTTTTCTAAAAAGGTTTTTTTGTACAGTTGTGGTTCCTACATGTGTCTCTAGGTTTCAAGTTAAGAAGAGGAGCCAGGAACAAAAATGCCGCCAGCAGCTCTACAAGGGAAGCAAATGCCACGGAACAGAAATGATCAATAAATTTATCTTTGGACAGACAAAGAACAAAGTAGGTCTAAAAACACAGATTGGACCAAAATGATACCAGACACTTGGGGAGTACTTTACTTATATTGTTTTAAATGTCTAGCCTCTAGAATTAGGTGCTCTGGGTTTGAATCTAAAGCCTACTGTGTGACTTCAGGCAAGTTACTTAACCTTTCTGTTTCTTAGTTTTCTCTTCCAAAAAATGAGAAAAATAATGGTATCTCACTTTTAGGGTTGTTTGGATGATTACCTGAGATTATGCATGTTAAGAGGTTAAAATAGTGCTTGTACAGAGTAAACCCTAAAATATTGACCATTATTATCTTTTAGCATTTGAGAGATGCTATTCACAAGTCAATCAGCTATTATTCTGTGGTTTCAAATAAGTGTATACATGATTATAGTAAAAATTTCAAACAATACAAGAACTGTAAGTGAAAAGTAAAAGAACCCCTCTTCCCCACACCCTTTCCTACTTCTTAGAAATAACCACTTTTCTTGTGATAGTCCAATGTTTCTTGTGATATTCAAATATCGTTATATGTGTTCAAGTATGTCATGTGATTTTTGTGATACTGAAATACTATTATACATGTATGTCTTGCTACTGATTTGTTAGAAATAATCAAGAAATAAATTAAAGAAACAAATATTTTTATTAAAGAAATAATTATTTTATAAATGCATGAAAAATATACTTTCACAGTTTATTGTTTGAAGTTTTCACTTTATTTATTTGAGCTTCTTAGTCTTTTCCTAGTTTATAGCTTATGGATATTATATCATGTTATATTATTAGCCGATAAACAACTTTTTAACCTCAGGATGAAACAATGACTTATTCAGAATTTTCTGCCCTGGCTGATGTAGCTCAGTGGATTGAGCACAGGCCTATGAACCAAAGGGTCATGGTTCGAGTCCCGGTCAGGGCACATGCCTGGGTTGCAGACCAGGTCCCTAGCAGGGGTCGTGCAAGAGGCAACCACACATTGATGTTTCTCTCCCTCTCTCCTTCCCTTCCCCTCTCTCCTTTCCATTACTTCCCCTCTAAAAATAAATAAATAAAATCTTTAAAAAAAGATACAGAATTTTCTATATATTTCCAGCCACTGAATTTCTTCATAAAGTAAAGAAAAAAGGAAAAATTATTTTTAATAAGGTATTCTGGCAAACAGTTTTAAATATTTATTTTATACTGTATTGGTATTAGTAGCTTGTTTATTAATCAAAGTGGGTATGAACAATACTACATCCTAGGAAAGTATTAATACTGGGCAGAGTACTAGGAAATTAATTTGGGGTGGACAGGATTGTACCAAAGAGCTAGACAGCAGCATACTATAGTGATTAAGAGTGTGAACTCTGGAGTCAGAGAGCTAGATTTAAAAACTGGTTCCTACACAGACATTTAGACTGCTAAGCAAAATGATCCAGCCGAATTATTTGTCCCGTTTGTCCACACAGACCTTGCATGAAATAAAGATGGGAAAATACCTAACAAAAAACAAACAAACAAACAAACAAACAAAACTGGTTCCTCTACTTAATACCTTGGTTGAATTATTAAGAGAGTCTTTTTTGTGCTTCATCTGTAAAAACGATGATAGCAGTACTTACCTCATAGCATCGTTACAAGGACTGAGTGAGTCAGTACATGCACATGTGGAAGGGCTTAGAAAAGGGCCAGGACTACAGCAGGCAATCATGCGAGTGCTGCCACTACCACCGCCGCTGAGGAACCCACAATACCACGGAAGAGAAGACGACATGGCGAGAGGGCAGTGCCAGGGATCTGGTCTCCATTTCCACGCAGGAGGGGCTTGGCTGTCAGTACTCCACCCTAACAAGTAAAGAGCTGAGTAGACTGAATATTCAACAACTCTTCTCAGAAATGTAAAGAAGGGGAGGGCATGGGGTAACCTGCTACCCCCAAGAATAAGATGGGCAGATGGATGGGTAGAGGGGTAGAGAGATGCGCTGAGGCGTATTAAAGCAACCATGGCAAACAGCATCGACAGGTGATGGGCATGCGCATCCTATTGTACAATTCTCTCAACTTTTCCGTGTGAAAAATTTCATAATAAAGGAAAAAAGAAATTGTCAGAGTGGACCAAAACACAACACCCAATTCTGTGTTGTCTGTAAGAAACCCACATGAAATAAAATGAAAAGTAAGTGGATAGAAAAAAATATGACATGTTAACACAAATCAAAAGAAATCGAAAGTAGCTATATTAATTTCAGACAGAGCTGACTTCAGAGCAAAGACAGCTATCGGGCATAAAGAAGGGAACTGCACGATGATAGAGGTTTATTCTTCAAGAAGACGACGATCCTTAACATGCGCACGCTGAACAACAAGTCATCAAACTACGTGAAGTAAAAACTCACTGAGCTGAAAGGAGAAACAGACGGCTTCACTCTCCTATTTGGAGATTTCGACACTCCTCTATCCGCATGGAAGGAGAGCAATTTAAGTTTACATTCAAAGCAACATAGAAGAATAATACACAACCACTGATGGGCAAAGAAATTACTTGCTTTGCGTATAGTCAAATGAAGTATAACTTTTATTATTTTCTTTTCTTTGAGAATAATTTGGAACTTAGAGAAAAGTTGCAAGAACACTGCAAAGAACCATACATTTAACTCAGATTCACCAATTGTTAGTATTTTGCTCCATTAGTTATATCATTTTTTGTCTCTGCCTCTCTCTCTTCCTCTGCCCTTATCTCTTTCTGTCTGTATGTAAACAGATATTTCATTTTTCTGATCCATTTGAAGTTACATCACCATATTCTTTTACCCCCAAATACTTCAGTGTGTGTACTTCCAAAAAACAGAGTCAATCTCCTACATAACCCCAGTATAGTTATCAACTTCAGAAAATCCAACATGAATACTTGGACCTAATCTACCATCTGTACACAAATTTTGTCTGCTGACCCAATAATGGTTTCTTTAAACATTCTTTCCTTCTGCACAGGATTCATTGTGAGATCATGCATCATATTTAGTTGAAAAATATAACTCCATTTGCAAATGGCTCAGAACAGTTACATGGAAATTCTTTTGCATCTACATTCATTTTAACCCATCTTGGTCAATAACTTAGTATCTGATACTTGACTTTAACTCCTGTAGATTGAAAGGTAATATCTGTGTCCAGGTTGAACTGACGTACTTGATACCAAAACCATCTTTTTATTCTGCAGGTCAGTTAGAAGCTCAGCATGGTACTTCTTAATGAAGTCTGTGGGAGATGAAAAGAAACACCGTCTTAAAACTGCAACGCTGCCAGCAGATTTTTCTTTCCAGTTAGCTGTGACACAAACTGCAGTGAAGTGTTATTTGTGGGTGCTGAGTTTTCTTCTCTTAGGATCATATTCCAGGGCTACATTTCAGCTTTAAAAATGTGCATATCTTTTGCTACTCCATTGTGAGTGGAAGACTGTTGGTTGGAGAATTCCAAGAGCATAGAGTATTTCTATGCCTGAGCAGGCTGGCTTTGTAGCATACTTTACAAACGTTTAGCACCGAATACTGCAGAGTGGCGGGGAGCCGGAGGCAGTTTCCCAAAGCTTCAACCCAAAATCAATCTATCGTTGATTGTCTTCGCAATGTTGCCATATGGAAACATTTAAACTCATTTCAATAAAGCATTATAAGAAAAATGGGTGTAGGTTTTCTCTTAATAGAATATCGTGACTAGGAGGAAAATATTCTAGTCTTCCAGTACCTTTCCCCCAGTACTGATTAGGCACATGGCTTAGTTTGTACCTATGTGCAGTAACAATTTATGAATGTGAATACAGATTACACTTTTCTTTTTTTTTATTTTTTATCAGTATTTTTTAATTGTTGATCTGGTACAGTTTTCTGTCTTTTACTCCCACCCCAGCCCACTGCCCCAGCCCTCCCCATCTCCCTCCCATTTCCACCCCCACTAGTTTTTGTCTGTGTGTCCTTTATACTTGTTGTTCTAAACCCTTCCCCTTTTCCCCTGAAATTCCCTCCCCTCTCCCCTATGGTGACTGACAGCCTGTTCTCAATTTCAGTGTCTTTGGTTATATTATGCTTGTTTGTTTGCACAATGGAATTCTATGCAGCAGAAAGAAAGAAGGAGCTTCTACCCTTCGCGACAGCATGGATGGAACTGGAGAGCAGCATGCTAAGTGAAATAAGCCAGGCAGTGAAAGACAAATACCATATGATCTCACCTTTAACAGGAACCTAATCAACAAAAGATTAAACTTTTCTTAAGGTTTTGATGTGCTATCTTTGCAGAACAGTTTTGGCCCTTTTTTTTTAAGTGGGCAAAAATACGTGGTTTGTTAGCTTCTGCGGAAAATGGTGCTGTGTTTCGATGTGAGTTTGTGTTTGGAAGAACCAACGCAGCCTTTTTCATACTAAAACTGTGACTGAGGTGTACCAGCAGGCCTGCAGCACTAGGCGGGGGACAGAGAAGCACACCTGTGGCATGTGCTCTCTGGGTATGCTACTGGGTGTCTAGCTTCACAGAACTTTGTCAGATTTTCTTTTTGCCTAGTTCTGCTCCTTGTGAGGGTACATTTTTATTTTGCCCCTATTGTTGTCTCTCCTATTAACATCCCCATGTTTGCTTTATATGCTGCCTGAGGACTTTCACAAGCGGCATTGCGGACATATTGCTATAGTTGCATTTGGCTGCCCTCTTAGAGCCCATTCACGGCCGTGAAGCACAGAGGTATTGGATGTCAATTTCCACCTGTGCCTGGGATGAGAAAAGATGAGCTGAGGGAAGAGTCATCCTTGCCCCCTGCATGTCTGAGGGTGCTTCTACGTCAATAGGTTGGCAGCAACAGAGAACCGCCTTGGTTCTAGGAAACAGTGATGCTTTTGGGGAGGGAAAACTCAGGCAACTCATGATGCTAATTTCAGGACACCTCTTTATTTTAGCCTTGGAGAAGTGTTTAATCCCTGGACAAAATGTGCCTACTTTCAAATGTTTTCGCTTTGTACTGTCAGATCAAAGTTACATATTTAAAAAATCGATTTTACTTTTTTCAACTCAAAGTAATACATATTTATAATAGAAAATTAAGGCCACAGAAAATAACAAAAAGGAGAAATAAAAGCAAAACTAGAACCTATACTCTTGTCATTCATTCATAACCGTGACTGAGAGTTCGCTGTAACATACGCAGTTTCTAATCTTTTTTTCTATAGAAAAAGACCCAAAATATTTTTATCAAAATCCTATTAGACTGGTGAGGTCACTTAGGGAAGGTAATTGTTTCTCAAATAGAGAACTTGCTGTTGCCCTTTGCATGTCAAGTCCTTCTGGAATTCATGGAAGTGTCACGAGTCCCCCCTGTGGAACCACCAACCCCATCTCAGCAGTTTCCATAGGCAAACGTTGCAAAATGCTGGGTGTGTGATATATTGCTAGAGAGCTGCGTAGGCTGAGAAGTGCGTCCTTTGTCTCCAAGGTCATAATAGCTCTGCTGACTTCAATTCCTTTCACTGGAGCTAGTGAGGACAAGTCAAAAATGCCAGACAGAATGACGGCTCCCTGACCCATGATACCAAATGGGGAAAAAAGAGAGAGCGAGAACATGGAAATCCCCTCGCACACTACCCCCAAGCCCCTTTGTGTTGTTCTTGCCAACACAGCAGCCGACCTGCTATATATACCAACTGCCACCCTTGTCCCCATCACTCTGGACGCTGATTAGTTGTCGTCAACAGCCATGGGAAAGGTGAGCCAACCCAGGTGCCATACCGAGTCTATTGAGTGTCTTCCGGTCGGAGGATGTACCTGCCAGCTGACTGCCTGCCGTCACCTTCTTTTCCACTACAGATCACCTTCTACGAGGACCGGGGCTTCCAGGGCCGCCACTACGAGTGCAGCAGCGACTGCCCCAACCTGCAGCCCTACTTCAGCCGCTGCAACTCCATCCGCGTGGACAGCGGCTGCTGGATGCTGTATGAGCGCCCCAACTACCAGGGCTGCCAGTACTACCTGCGGCGCGGCGACTACCCCGACTACCAGCAGTGGATGGGCCTCAGTGACTCCGTGCGCTCCTGCCGCATAATTCCTTATGTGAGTCTTGCTTCAACCAACTGATGTGAAAGCATCATTGATCCGTGGCCATAAATCCCTGTTTATAAAAGTTAGTGTGCTCCAAGGCAGGACTAGTCCTCACAGTGAGGATAGCAATGACTGACTCTCAGGCGCGCGCGCACACGCGCACACACGCGCACACACACAGTGAGCAGGATTAAAAATGACCTCAATCTCTACTTTTTTCTTACTTAAAGGTAAATTTCTTTTAGGGCGCAAGAAACCACAACAACATAGCTTCTAAAACTGAATTTGGTAGCCTTTGGCTGATCCTTAATTTCTAAGTAAAAATCACTGTGGTCAGTAAAAAAAAAAACAAAAACAGTCTCACTAAACAATTCTTTTTTAATGATAAAAACACTAATAGACTATAGGAGAACAATGTAGGTATACTGCATTCTGACCATATTGGTGATTGTTTTCAATACACTCTCTATTGTTCATCAGTGTGTCATCATGTTGATTCAGAAACTAGCAATTTGTTTCATCTTGTACATGGCTTTTGTTTTCCAGGAGTCATTATCAACCAATTTCTTACAAGGGTCAGAGACAACTCGTTAGTTAAGGGGGTTTCATGGGACACGGTCCTCACCAAGGTGTTGCTTGATGTTTTTTAATCATGTGGAGTTTGTGTTTCTGCTTTCTGATGACACTACAGTATGTGCTGTGGTAAGCAGATTTAAGAATTGGAACCAAAATTAGACTAGAGAAATTCTGCAGATGCAAGAAGAGAGACACAAAATAGGAATTTCTTTGAGGCAAGAAAGTGACACGGTACAAGTGAGTGGGCACAATGTCAGACGTGTGGCCTTTGAGTGTGGACTGTTGCACATTGTGAAGGCAAACATGACTTCGAAACAAGCCTGGTGGGACTCAGCTCAAATGCAGTCATGACAGGAAAGGGAGTCTGACTCCCCTCCACGGACTCGCTCAGTATGGTTGTGACAGATGGTTTCTTACAGGGGAACCCCTTTCATTCCATTTCTTTCAGTGCTTCTTCCACAAGATAGTTCACTGGGCAGGTGAGTGTTATTTTGTGATTCTTTCTCAGTTGCTTAGACAAACAATGTGAGGAGAGGGGCAGGGAGGAAATAGATGTCAGGATGGTTTGGAAACCATGCCTCATGAAGATGCGAGCTGACTGAGTCACTTTTATGGATATTAAGGATGCACGCAATTTTCGTATTTCTTCCTTTGTTTCTGTCACAACAGAGCAGCTCCCACAGGATGAGACTGTACGAGAGAGATGACTACCGAGGCCTTATATCTGAGCTCATGGAGGACTGCTCCTGCATCCATGACCGCTTCCGGCTCCACGAGCTGTACTCCCTCCACGTGTTGGAAGGCTGCTGGGTCCTCTATGAGATGCCGGACTACCGGGGCCGGCAGTACCTGCTGAGGCCGGGGGACTATAGGCACTACCACGACTGGGGCGCCACGGATGCCAGAGTGGGCTCTCTGAGACGGGTCATCGATGTATACTAAGCTGTGTTTTTCTTGTTATGCTTCACATAGAAATGCAATAAATAGACACATTGTGTTCTTGGCACTATGTGACTCTTGCTGATCTTTAAATAACGGCTGATCTGTACTAAATGGTGACTCCCCAGCACTTCCATGACCCTAGAGCTCAGGTGTTTTGAATATCTACTTACTTCCTGTTGGTTAGGCAGCATTCAGTGTCACCAGAAAACAGGATGTGAATGGAGATTCATGTCATGGGAAAGAAAGATTAAACACTGTTTCTGCCTCTACAGCTCACATCTGAGGGAGAGAGGAAGGACGAACATAATGAAAATGATTAGAACCCATATGCAGGAGAAAATATAGAACCAGTTATGGCTGGAACACCAAAGCCAAGAAACTGGCTAGAGAGTCTCAGATATTAGTTCAGAAAAGCTGAGCAAAGAGAGGGGTTTTAAGCAAATTCCCGAAGGAGGGGAGATAAAGCCTGCTTGATGAGGGCATCTGGCAGGGAAAGGGTTAAACCGAGAGGTAAAGGGCCTGGGTTGTTATCCTGCCTCTTCCACTTAGTAGTAGAGAGACCAACCCAGGCTAGTTTTCCAGGGACTCTCCCAGGTTTATCCCTGGAAGTCCTGCCTCGTGGAAAATCTCTAGTCTCAGGTAAACAGGGATGATTGGTTCACCTTACTTACTAGCACATCTCTTTGAGCAAGTCATTTCTTATCCTTTCTGTGCTTAAATTAACTTACCAAAAACTACAAATGATATTAAATTCCCACCTCACTAAATAAGTCCCAGAATAATTATGATGAAAAGATGAAGAAAGATTATGTTATCTTTAAGTTATTGTGCAAATGTAAATGTAAGAAATTAATGTATCCCCAGTCTCCCCTACTATTCAACAATACAATATGGTTGACTTTATTTTGAACTCCAATATGGATTTTTATCAAGACTCAATTAGCAAAGACTTAATTATGCAGAATGAAGTATTAATGTTTCTACCCTACATACCTGTGGGATTTCTTTCCAAATTAATATAAGCAAAAATAGTGCCCTATTCCAGTTAACTTATCTGTAGAAATTGATAAGCTGATCTTAAAATTCCTGGAATTGCAAAGGACCCAAAAGAGCCAAAACAATCTTGAGAAAGAAGAACAAAGCAGGAGGACTCACACTTCTGTCTATGAAATAAACCCATCTCTCTGTGTTCAACTGATTTTTGACAAGGGTGCAAAGACTGTTTGGTGGGGGATAGAACAGCTTTTCCAAAATAGTGCCGGGACTACTGAAGATCCACGTGCAAAAGCATTGAGTTGAATCCCTATCTCAAACATATATAAAAACAAACTCTAAATAGATCAAATATCTAAATGTAAGAACTCAAACTATAAAACTCTTAGAAGAAAATATAGGCATACATTTTTGTGACATTTTATTTGCCAACATTTCTAAAATATGACACCAAAAAAAGCACAAGCAACAAAAAAGTAATAAATTGGGCTTTATCAAATTAAAACCTTTATGCATCAAAGCACACTATCAATAAAGTGCAAAGACAGCCCACAGAATGGGAAAAATATTTTCAATCCATGTATCTGTAAGGGTCTAGAATCCAGAATACATAAAGAACTCTTAAAATTCAACAACACAAGCAATGCAATTAAAACATAAGCAAAGGGCCCCGGCTGGTGTGGCTCAGTGGATTGAGTGCCAGCCTGAGGACCAAAGGGTCACCAGTTCAATTCCTAGTCAGGGCACATGCCTGGGTTGCAGGCCAGGTCCCTAGTAGGGGGCAAGCAAGAGGCAACCATACATTGATGTTTTTCTCCCTCTCTTTCTCCCTTCCTTCCCCTCTCTCTAAAAATAAATAAAATATTTAAAAAAATAAGCAAAGTACTGGAATATACATCTTTCCAAAGAAGATATACAATTGGCCAAGAAGCAAATGAAAAGATGCTCAGCGTCATTAGTCACTAGGGAAATTCAAACCAAAACCATAATGGAATACCACTTAATTCTCACTACAATGGTTACAGTAATTCCAGGGAGAAAACAGATAAAACAAGACTTGGTAGGGTTGTAGAGAAGTTGGAACTCTCACAAACCACTGGTAGGAATGTAAAATGCTGTGGCCACTTTGGAAACCAGTTTGATTTCTCCTCAAATAGTTAAGTATAGGGATTCGGGAAGATGGCGGCGTGGTAGGAGGGAGCAGAACCTACTCCCCCTCTACACATGGGAGAAAAACCAGACCAATCTACGTAAAGATCAGAACAGACAAGGAACAGTAATACAGCATATTGGAGAATAAGAAGTCGGAAATTGTAGCGGACACTGAAAAGCAAGCGGTAAGGAGAGCTCTTCGGAACAATAAGAGCCCAGGGTTCCAGCGCGCGGAGAACGGGCGGCCGAGGCCCCGGCCCGGCGCTCAGCCAAGCCTGCCCCAGGGCCCTGGGGAGGGAGCTGGGTCAGCCGCTGAACCGGCTGGGAGATCTCAGGGGCCACCGCGCGACTGCGCCCGAGCAAAAGTGGGTGCCCTGCGAGGGAGTGAAAGTGGGTGCACCCCACCAGGTCACTGCGCGACTTTGAACCGAGTTTTCGTGGTCGCCGCGCGACTACGAAAGCATAGGCGCCCCAAGAGAGACAGAGGCGCGGGCGAAGTGAGACAGCTGAATGAAAATAGACACCCTCAGGGGACTGCGCACGGTCTCGGGCTAGTGGACACTCGCGAAAACATAGGCGCAGGCCACTGGAGACAGCTGTGGAGCCAGAGGCGCCAGTTCACCTGCGGGTTCGCAAACGCGGACAGCTCAGGCCCAAGGTGCAGGCGCCAGATAGCAGCTGGAACGCAGGCCTCTCTCAGATCCGAATGCAGGCAGCTGTGCCCGAACACTGAAAGCCTCCCAGGGACAAAGGCAGGCGGCTGTGCACGTCTGGAGAACCTAGCTCACACCCATAACCTCGGAGAAGTGCGCACACATCAGGAAGTTCAGATCACACGCTGGAAACCCTGTGGGGAGAGGTGCCCACTAACGCTGGGATACATAGCACAGTGAGGACTGAGTTCTGAACACAGAGAAAAGCAATAAGATCACCCCTCGGCCATTGCAGCCAGCAAGACCTGAAAAACCGGCTGGCAAGTTTGAAAACAACAAGAGGGTTTTTTTTTTTTTTTCTTTTCTTTTCTTTCTTTCTTTTTTTTTTTTTAAATTAATAATTTTTTAAATTTTTTATTTCTTTAATATATTTTTATTTTTTTAAATATTTTGTTGTGCATTGCTTTTTTCTTTTTTTTTTTCTTTTTCTTTTTCTTTTTCCCCCCTTTGGCTGCTTATATTTGTGTGGGGGTGTCTGTGTGCGTGTCTCTTTTATGTTTTGCCAGTTTGTTAGTGTCTTTTTGTTTGTAAGCCTGTATATCTATATGAGTTCTTAACTACTCCTTCTTCATTGTTTATATCTTCTTCTTTACTCCCCAACTCCTTTTGCCTTCCTTGAATTCCTTCTTCTCTTATCCCCTCTTCCTTTCTCTTCAATTTTATCTCTTCTACCTTCCTCTTGTTTCCCCTTTCTTCCTTTTTTCATTTTCCCCCCTCTTCTGTTTGTAAATACACACGAGTGAGACAAAACAAACAAACAAGCAAGCCTGGAACTGTGGCGGGGGGAGATCCAGAGTTGGCCCCCAAAAGAGGGTATTCCAGCTGATGAGTCAGCGGAAGCAGTGAACAACAGGATATCCGAAGGAGAATCCACCATTGAATCTCACAGATATTCTACCACAGAAGGTCATACCACAAACCCAGGGAGCCAGAACAGATCAATTTAAGAAGTTGAGGCTAACAACAAGAGTCTTACAAACAATGGGAAGACAAAAGAACAATCCCCAAATGAAAGGAAAGGAGGAAGCTCAAGAAAGAATGCTAAATGAAACAGAGGCAACTCAACTATCAGATATCGAGTTCAAAGCAATGGTGGTCAGGAAGCTGAATGAGCTCTCAATGAGCTACCATAAACTACAGGGAAGTTATGATGAACTCACGGCAAACTATATCAACATGAAAAAGGAAATAGAAACTATCAACAAGGGCCAAGAGGAAATGAAGAACACAATCTCTGAACTGAAGAACACAGTAGAAGGAATGAAAAGCAGAATCGACGAAGCAGAAGATCGGATCAGCGAGTTGGAGGACAAAATAGAAAAAAATACTCAGAATGAGCAAGATAAGGAAAAGAGGCTTAGAAAGAATGAAGAGGGTTTAAGAGAAATGCAAGACAACATGAAACGGAATAATATCCGTATAATAGGAATACCAGAAGGAGAAGAACAAGAACAAGGGATAGAAAACCTGTTTGAAAAAGTAATGATGGAAAACTTCCCTCATTTGGTGAGAGAAAAAGCCACACAAATCCAGGAAACACAGAGAGTCCCAATCAAAAGGAACCCAAACAGGCCCACTTCAAGACACATCATAATTAAAATGGCAAAACTCCAAGACAAAGAGAGAATCTTAAAGGCAGCAAGGGAGAAAAAGGAAGTAACATACAAGGGGGCCCCAATCAGGTTAGCATCTGACTTCTCAATGGAAACGCTCCAAGCCAGAAGAGAATGGCAAGAAATATTCCAAGCAATGAGAACCAAAGGCCTGCAACCCAGACTACTTTACCCAGCAAGGCTTTCAATCAAGATAGAAGGACAAATAAGGAGCTTCCCAAACAAAAAAAGTCTAAAAGAATACACCTCTACCAAACCAATGCTGCAAGAGATACTAAAGGGACTGCTTTAAGGGAAGAAAGGAAAAGACAGAGAGAGAAAGAGAGAGAGGAACACAGGTACGAAAATGGCAATGAATAAATACCTATCAATAATAACCTTAAATGTAAATGGATTAAACGCTCCAATCAAAAGACATAGAATAGCTGAATGGATAAGAAAGCATGACCCACACATATGCTGCCTACAAGAAACCCACCTCAGGACAAAAGACATACACAGGCTCAAAGTGAAGGGCTGGAAACAAATTTTCCAAGCAAATGGTCAGGAAAAAAAAGCTGGGGTAGCAATACTCATATCAGACAAAATAGACTTCAAAAGAAGGGCCATAAAGAGAGACCCAGAAGGCCACTTCATAATACTCAAGGGAAGAATCCACCAAGAAGACATAAATATTGTAAATATATATGCACCCAACGGAGGAGCACCTAAATACATCAAGAAAATTTTAGAGGACTTCAAGAAAGATATAGACAGCAACACAATTATTGTAGGTGATTTTAACACCCCACTGTCAAAAATGGACAGATCTTCCAAACAAAATATCAACAAAGATATTGTGGCACTGAACAACACTCTAGAGGAAATGGACTTAACTGATATATATAGAGTCCTTCATCCCAAAGAAGCTAAATACACTTTCTTTTCAAATGCACATGGAACATTTTCAAAGATAGACCACATGATAGGACACAAATCAAGCCTCAACAAATTCAAGAAAATTGAAATCATACCAAGCATTTTCTCTGACCACAAGGGACTGAAACTAGAAACCAACCCCAAGGAGAAAAACCCAAAACCCTCAAAATCATGGAGATTGAATAGCATGCTATTAAACAATGAATGGGTCAAGAATGAAATTAGGGAGGAAATCAAAAAGTTTCTGGAAACAAACGATAATGAACTCACATCGACCCAAAACTTATGGGACACAGCAAAGGCAGTCCTCAGAGGGAAGTTTATAGCGATACAGGCCTATCTAAAAAAGACAGAAACATCTCAAACAAACAACCTAACCCTTCGCCTACAAGAACTCGAGGAACAACAACAAAGACAGCCCAGAGCAAGTAGAAGGAAAGAAATAACCAAGATAAGAGCAGAATTAAATGATATAGAGACTAAAAGCACAATCCTAAAGATCAATGAATCCAGGAGTTGGTTCTTTGAAAAGATCAACAAAATCGACAAGCCTTTAAGCAGGCTCATCAAGAAAAAAAGAGAGAGGACTCAAATAAACACAATCAGAAATGAAAGAGGAGATATTACAACCGACACTGCAGAAATACAAAGGATTGTAAGAAATTACTATGAAGAACTGTATGCCAAGAAATTTGAAAACCTAGGTGAAATGGACAGGTTTCTGGAAAAATATAACCTTCCAAAACTCAATGAAAAAGAAACAGAAAGTCTGAACAGACCAATAACGGCTGGTGAAATTGAATCAGTAATCAAAACACTCCCGACGCACAAAAGCCCTGGACCAGATGGCTTCACAGGAGAGTTCTACAAAACATTTAAGGAAGAGCTAACCCCTATTCTCCACAGACTATTCCAAAAAATCCAAAATGATGGAAGACTCCCAAACTCTTTTTATGAAGCCAGCATCATCCTAATCCCAAAACCAGATAAAGACACAACAAAGAAGGAGAACTTCAGGCCAATATCGCTGATGAACATAGATGCTAAAATCCTCAACAAAATATTGGCAAACCGCATCCAGCAACACATTAAAAAGATCATACACCACGACCAAGTGGGATTCATCCCAGGGATGCAAGGATGGTTCAACATTCGCAAATCAGTAAATGTAATTCATCACATAAACAAAAGCAAAGACAAAAATCACATGATCATATCAATAGATGCGGAAAAAGCATTCGATAAGGTACAGCACCCATTTATGATAAAAACACTCAGCAAAGTAGGAATAGAGGGAGCAATCCTCAACATAATAAAGGCTATATATGAGAAACCTACAGCCAGCATCATACTCAACGGGCAAAGACTAAATTCTTTTCCACTAAAATCAGGAACAAGACAAGGCTGCCCACTCTCTCCACTTCTATTCAACATAGTATTGGAAGTATTAGCCACAGCGATTAGACAAGAAAAGGAAATAAAAGGCATCCAACTTGGAAAGGAGGAAACAAAACTATCATTGTTTGCAGATGACATGTTAGTATACATAGAAAATCCTATAGTCTCGGCCAAAAAACTGCTCGACCTAATAAATGAATTTAGCCAAACAGCCGGATACAAAGTCAATATCCAGAAATCAAAGGCATTTTTGTATACCAACAATGAAACAACAGAAGTAGAAATCAAGGAAAAAATACCATTTGATATAGCAAAAAGAAAAATAAAGTACCTAGGAATAAACCTAACCAAGGAGGTAAAAGACCTGTATGCAGAAAACTACACAACACTGAAGAAGGAAATCAAGGAAGACACAAATAAATGGAAACACATACCGTGTTCATGGATCGGAAGAATTAACATCATCAAAATGTCCATACTTCCCAAAGCAATCTACAGATTCAATGCAATACCTGTTAAAGTACCAATGGCATATTTCACAGATATAGAACAAACTCTTCAAAAATTTATATGGAACCATAAACGACCCAGAATAGCGGCAGCAATCTTGAGAAAGAAGAGCAAAGCAGGAGGGATCACAATACCTGATATCAAAATGTATTACAAGGCCACTGTAATCAAAACAGCCTGGTACTGGCATAAAAACAGGCACGTGGACCAGTGGAATAGAATAGAGAGCCCAGAAATAAACCCTAGTGTCTATAGTCAATTAATATTTGACAAAGGGGGCAGCAACATAAAATGGAGTAAAAATAGCCTCTTCAACAAGTGGTGTAGGGAGAACTGGACAGCTTCGTGCAAGAAAATGAAACTCGAGCACCAACTTACACCATACACAAAAATAAATTCAAGGTGGATAAAAGACTTAAACATAAGCCGTAACACCATTAAAGTCCTAGAAGAGAACATAGGCAGGAAAATCTCAGATATTACACGCAGCAACATTTTTACTGATATGTCCCCTAAAGCAAGGGACATAAAGGAAAGAATAAACAAATGGGATCTCATCAAAATAAAAAGCTTCTGCATGGCCAAGGAAAACAGTATTAAAATAAAAAGAGAACCGACTGTGTGGGAAAACATATTTGCCAATGATACCTCAGATAAGGGTTTAATCTCCAAAATATACAAAGAACTTACACGACTCCACTCTAGGAAGACAAGCAACCCAATTAAAAAATGGGCAAAGGACTTGGGCAGACACCTCTCCAAGGAGGACATACAGAGGATCCAGAGACACATGAAAAGATGCTCGATATCACTAGCTATCAGAGAGATGCAAATTAAAACCACAATGAGATACCACTTGACACCAGTCAGAATGGCCCTCATAAACAAAGCAACAAACAGCAAGTGTTGGAGAGGTTGTGGAGAAAAGGGGACACTAGTGCACTGCTGGTGGGAGTGCAGACTGGTACAACCACTATGGAAAACAGTATGGATTTTTCTTAAAAAACTAAAAATGGATATACCTTTTGACCCAGCAATTCCATTGCTAGGACTATATCCTAAGAACCCTGAAACACCAATCCAAAAGAAACTATGCATCCCTATGTTTATAGCAGCACAATTTACAATAGCCAAGTGTTGGAAGCAACCTAGATGCCCATCAGTAAATGAATGGATCAAAAAACTGTGGTACATTTATACAATGGAATTCTATGCAGCAGAAAGAAAGAAGGAGCTCATACCCTATGCAACAGCATGGATGGAACTTGAGAGCATCATGCTAAGCGAAGTAAGCCAGGCAGTGAAAGACAAATACCATATGATCTCACCTTTAACAGGAACCTAATCAACAAAACAAAGAAACAAGCATAATATAACCAAAGACATAGAAATTGGGAACAGGCTGAAAGTCACCAGAGGGGAGAGGGGAGGGAATTTCAGGGGAAAAGGGGAAGGATTTACAGAAACAAGTAAAAAGGACACATGGATAAAAACTATGGGGGGGTGGAAATGGGAGGGAAGGGCTGGGGTGGTGGGTTGGGGTGAGAATAAAAGACAGAAAACTGTATAAGATCAACAATTAAAATAAAAATTTAAAAAAAAAAAAAAATAGTTAAGTATAGAGTAATGTATGACTCAGCAATTCTACTCCTAGGTGTATATTGGAAACGATGGGAAAAGAGTATTCAAACAAAAACTTATACATGAATATTCATAGCAGTTCTATTCACAACAGCTAAAAGGAAGAAACAACCCAAATGTCCATCAATACATGCCACGACATGGATGAACCTTGAAGACATGATGCTAAGGGAAAGAAGACAGTCATGTAATACCTCATACTACATGAATCCAATACATGAAATGCCCAGAATAGGCAAATTCATAAAGACAATAAGTAGTTCAGCGGTTGTTTCGTGCTGGAGGGATGAGTGGGTAAGAGAAGGAGAGTTCCAGGGTACAGGGTTTTTCACTGCAGTGATAGACATGTTCGAAATTTGACTGTGGTGATGGTTACATACAGCTAGGAATACACTCAAACTAATGATTTATACACTTGAAATGAATGAAGTGTATAGTATGTGAATTATATCCTAATAAAGCTATTTTAAAAATAATATCCTGCACAGAACTTAAAATAATGAAATTCTTTACATTGAGATTCCTTCTTGGTGGAAGAATATATGGAATCAATCACAAACATGAAGATGCACAGACAGTAATTCCCCCATATCTGTGTTTGCACTTTTGGAGGCTTCAGTTCCCAGTGGTCAACAGTGGCCCACAAACATTGGATGAAAAATTTCAGAAATAAACAATTCATAACTTTTAAATTGTGTGGCATTCTGACTAGCATGATGAACTCTCACCCTGTCTTGCTTCGTCCCGACTGGGACATGAGTTATCCTTCTGGTCCGATGCATCCACGCTGCATACGCTACCCACCTGTTACCGGTTAGTAGTGGGGAAGGCTATCAGTTATCACTGAGAGACAGAGTGAGAGAGGCCACATTCCCATAACTTTTATTACAGGGTAGCCTTATGATTGTTCCATTTATTGTTAGTTATTGTTGCTAATCTCTTACTGTGTCTAGTTTATAAATTAAACTTCATCATAGGTATGTACCTAGAGGGAAAAACATAGCATATATGGGGTTTGGTACTATCCGAGGTACCAGGTATCCATTGGGGGGTTGGAACACATGTCCTGTCGAGAAGGGAGGACTACTGAATTATCAAAATATTGTGACTCTTACCAGTATCAAATATGCACAAGTTTTTGGGTTTTGCTGCTGGCTTAGCTAAATCATCGTGTGTTGTCCTTTAGTTGGGTGACTAATAAAATATGAGCTCGGTTTTAACAAAAGCGGAAAAACTAGATGACATGTCTCACTGAAAATAATTTTATTAACTTGAAGCTTTGCTTTGTTTTAATCTGGTGAACTGAAAGGCTTAAAAACAGCATTTTATCTGTCAGGGCTCAGTATGACTTTACAATTTATCATGTGCTTTCAAGTGCATTATTATTTTTTAAAGATCTTATTTATTTATTTTTTTAGAGAGGGGGGAAGGAGGGAGAAAGAAGGAGAGAAACAAGTGCGGGAGCATCATAGATTGATTGGCTGCGTCTCTCGCGCCCCCAACTGGGGACTGGCCCACAACCCAAACCTGTTCCCTGGCTGTAATCGAACAGGCTACCTTTCAGCCCTCAGGCCAGTGCTCAATCCACTGAGCCACACCTGCCAGAGCTCACCTTCATTATTTCACTTGATTTTCCTTGTCATTTCTATTTTACAAATGAGAAAACTGAGGCTTGAGGAATTGAGCGACTTTCCGAAGACTGCACAAGCGGTAACAGAGACTGCCGAAGCACCTGTGCCTGTGTGCTGCCACTGCTCCCTGAGTGTGCTCTCCGCAGGCAGCGCCCATTCCACAGGCTCCTGGTGCCCGTTCATACTGTGAAGGGAAGTAACTTTAGAGGAAGCAGTGTGAAAGCAAGGTCGTGGGACAGGCAGCGTAGGTGGTCCCAGGTAGCGTCATTTGCAAGCACTTGCTCCTCCACCAAGCCATGGTGCAGGCCTCAAAGGCACTACTCACTTCCACGCCCGACCCCGCCCAGTCCCCGGGGCTCTAACATTAGCAGCTAACTGAGCGGGCTGGAGGGTAGACCTCAAGCTCAAGGCCCAGACTTCCCTGTGGCTTTGGAATCAACAGATAAAAGCCTGGGGATAGAATTTCGTTCCTGCTTTTGCTCAACTAAAAGAGTAAAGACTCTTTTCATTTTGGTGGCAACAACAACTTTAGTGAATTGGAACTACCAGAACCTACCAGAAAGAATGAGAGCAAACCATTCAGTAACCCCAATGACAGAGGTAGGGGGCGGGGGTGGGGGGAGCGCCGAGCTTGCAAATCCTCCACTCGCCGAAATGGGCCTCTTTTGTGTGATTTCCTGCGGAGGCAGCAGCCAGGGCAGCTATATATAGCGCAGGCGGTGGCCCTGGACCCGTACTGCACCGAGCCTGCTCAATCTCTCCAAAATGGGAAAGGTAAGTGCTGGGTCCCTGAGCCTCAACTTTTGCCTTGTCGCAGCATCTTCAGCAGGGCAAATAGCTTCATGCTGTCAGTCTGCCGTTTTGTAGATCACCTTCTACGAGGACCGGGGCTTCCAGGGCCGGTGCTACGAATGCAGCAGCGACTGCCCCAACCTGCAGCCCTACTTCAGCCGCTGCAACTCCATCCGCGTGGACAGCGGCTGCTGGATGCTGTATGAGCGCCCCAACTACCAGGGCCACCAGTACTTCCTGCGGCGCGGCGACTACCCCGACTACCAGCAGTGGATGGGCCTCAGCGACTCCATCCGCTCCTGCCGCCTCATTCCTGAAGTGAGTGTGGTTCTTTCTGTCTTTTTCTTCGGTCTCTTTGGAAATGAAAGCCATTAAAAAAGATCATTCTTCAACCAGATTGTTCCAACTTGGGAGCAGAAAGTGGAAGTGAGCCTAGTGCCTGCAGTTCGTTCCAGAGGGATGTTTCAGATGAGAAGACATTCTTCATGAAACCTGTCTTTTTTAAATCACATGTTCCCAGATTTTATATTTTAAATGTAATCCAAAATTAAAAGATGACTAAAAAAAAGCAGAACATAGAGAAAAATGAAGTTACCACCTGTATAAATGAAATGATACCTGTTCATGATATAACTTCTTAAAGTGGTGATTCCAAGGCTTGTCAACTCAGAAATCCAATATGACAAAACTTAGAAAGAACAATCTGTGTCTGTTTAATTGATAAAAGCACTTTTGCTTGCTTTGGCTCACTGTTCTATTGGTTATCTCTTTGAAGAAGAGAGGCCCCTGCCTTCTAGTTTCTGTTCTAATTTCATGGTCAGAACCTACCAGCTCACTTTTGGGGTTATAAACTAGTGGAAAGGCCAAATCCAAACTTTTGCTGGAGACTTGCTATTTCCTAGGTAGTAATTGCAGGGTTCTCAGAAGAATGGTGTGTGTGTGGGGGGGGGGGGGGGCAGGGGGTGTAGTGTCAGCCAGACAGAGCTTAATGAAAATGATTCTTGCAGCTGAGGGAAACAAAAATGTTGAGGGTAGGAGGCCAGAAAGGAAGCAAGAGTCAAATAGGTTGAACTCTGAACCACTGTTATAAAAATGTGTCATCTTAAATTTGTGCAAGAGCTTTGTAATCCCACTTGCCATCGTGTACGTAAATGCTAAAACATCAGCTGTGCAGAAAATAGCTAAATGTGTGTGTTTTTTTGTTAACAAGAGTAATTTATCAAATGAGACAGGTCTTTCCAATGACTCTCATCTTTCACTTTTGTGAAGGAATTTCTCTAATAACGAGGACTAAATTAATGCATTTTATTGTAGGTAAATCTTAATTCCCAAGGCCAGAGAATGGTGGGTAACATTTGAAAGGCTGCTGAATTCTGTTCTTTGCTGTACCCATTAATTATTAGACTCACTTCAAGTGGGCAATGCGGGGCCAGGAAGGCTCTTTAATTCTGCAACATGGGTGTTCTGGAAGCAAACTTGAACTCAGAACTTCTGGACAGGTGTGACTGGGGAGGTGCAGGGACTAGAATTTGAATTTCTCTTTATCTGTATTCACTTACTTTTTACTTTCTGTCTGCAACCCCAGCACTCCGGCACTTACAGAATGAGGATCTACGAGAGAGAAGACTTCAGAGGACAAATGTCAGAGATCACAGACGATTGTCTCTCTCTGCAGGAGCGCTTCCACATCAGTGAGGTCCACTCCCTCAATGTGCTGGAGGGCTACTGGGTTCTTTATGAGATGCCCAGCTACCGGGGGCGGCAGTACCTCCTGAGACCAGGGGAGTACAGAAGATATCTTGACTGGGGTGCTATGAACGCCAAAGTTGGTTCTATTAGACGTGTCATGGATTTTTACTGAAGTATTCACATTCTCCACGTTTTTCCTTTAGAATCTAATAAAACATTTTAGCTTGTGTTTCTGGCACCAAGAGTCCTGCCTGTCTTTCAATCTACCAAGCATTCACTTGCAATTTTGGCACTTGGCAAAAATAATGACACATGTTTTCAAAATGGGGAAACAGCGTCTTATAATAAGGATAAAGTGAGGACATTTTGTCAACATTCTTTTCAAGACTTAACCTGATTTTCCTTCCTGGTTGTCTCTGCTGTCTTTTTTTTTTTTTTTTTTTTTTTTTTGTATAGTCCAAGTCTTAGCTGAAGAGAAAAGTCATTCTCAGCATCTGGATTCTTACTGTAGCTCCGTAAACAAACTGTTCCCTCCCACCTACTGCACACCTATCGTAACAGCCACTGTTGCTTTTCTCCCAATTTCATTTCTGATGGCCCATTCCTCCATGAGATTTCCAGTCCAAACATAATTCCTGTAGGTGTGCTGTATGTGCTGTGTAGAAGAATTTCAGGATTTTTACCAAGACTATATGCACACAGGGAAAGTCAGCCTTCTATCATTTTAATAGGAAATAAAGTATTATAACTATAGGTAGAAAATTATACTAAATGCAAAATAAGAAATTGAAACTTTCTGGGGTTTGATTGTATGTATGATTCCTTTATTTTTCAAGAATAGATTAAAGTCACTAATAACAGTTACAATATAGTGAACTAAATAAATGAACATGAAGGAGGAAATTGCATCAGAAGACAAAGAGTAGGAAAGAGAGAGAGGGAAATGGAGCCGGGGCAAAGTTCAAGGCCATGTTGCATTCTCTAAGGCACTTTGTTGACTGTGGATAGAGCCAGATGCGGATCCAGCAGCCAAGGCAGGGAGGGAAACAGGATCAGTTCCACAACTCATAGAATCTATATGACAAATAAATGAATTATTCATGACAAGCCTAATAATCATTCCGAGTACCGAAACCAAAAAAAAAATTTTTTTTCTTGTGGCTCCTGGCAATGAGGGCACTGAGTAAACAACATCCTCGATAACATCCTGCAGTAATTAAATATAGTTCTTTGGACTTCTTATCAAGTAATTCAGTGAAGCTGATAGCTTCAGTTCAAAATTTAAGTACCCCATCCTTTGAAATCATAACAAAATCACTCTTGTCATTGTCTCTTGCAATTCTAGAGAGAAAATGAATGGTTTATGCTTTTCCCGGTCATTGGTGGATCATCTTGCCTTCCCCATGTGTCTCACTCTCCCCTCCCACGCATCATACTGACTCAGAGGGGAGACATACTCCGCAACCATCTCTCGCATAAAGCACTACTGTGTGCAGCCAGCTTAATTACAGAGGTTCTAGGAGAGAGATGCAAGTTTAGATCATTACAACAACAGTGGGTGGTTCTGCTCTAGCCAGTCTGCCCGCTTCAACCTGCTCGTGGGTTATCTTCTTTCCCTTCTGTGCTCCTCTCTTCTCCGTTCTTAGCTGTACCTACATGGTTGTTATAGAGACTCTGTCTATCCCATGTCCTCAATGGCTCCAGATGTACTATCCAAGTGGCTTGAAAATAGAGCAAACATAATCTGTTTCTTACACTGAATCATTTTTGAGAGTAAAAGTGTACTATTAAGGATTGCACTGGGGCAAGAGGCATGAATCAAGATTGTTCCAGGGAAACTAGAGCACACGGTTGGGCTGCTTACAAAAGTTCCTTCCCTGGAAAAAGAGATTCTTGAATTGTTTTGTATTCATTGTTCCAAAATCTCAGTTCTTCAGACTTTAAACTCTCAATATTAGCACTGGCTTCTTGGACAGTCTTCTGTTTGCCAATAATAATATATCAAACATGAATTAGAAACCCAAAGTCTCTTGGAGTACTGAATTTTATACTATCTGCCAAGTAGTCATATCATGGACTTAAGACGTGGAATTATCCTGAAACACCTGAATTGAAAGCTCATAAAATAAGAGTTCCTGGATCTCATTGATCAAGTTTTTCTTCTTGAAAACCAGTTGCTTCCATCACTAGGACACAGGCAGAGAGAATGGTATCCTCTCTCTAACTCCAATATAAAGAAAACTCAACGGTAGGGCGTGACCAGGGGAAGAGATTATGCCCAAACTAATTCTACCCTTTTTCCTTCTCTCTCTACTCTCTCTAAAGTTAATGCTGAGACCTCAAAGGGGTGAAAGGGTCTGAAGAGAAGGCAGCCAGAAAGAGTGGAACGGAAGGGATAGCCTCCAGAATTCTATTAACCTTGTCCCCATTAAGATGAACTAACAATTTGAGATAACTCCAGTGTCAGACTGCACACCCAACACACAGCAGTGTTTCCTGCACATCCTGACTTGCAATACGAAGTCCAGATTTTAAATATTTTTCTTCCTTTTTCCCTCTTTTTCCCTTTGAATCTACAATGGCTTCTGGATTATCTAACAACTTTATAAAAGGCCCTCCAAGCAAAGAAACTGAAGTAGCAGCTACTCCATAAAGAAGTGCCAGGAACTGCTGTATGAAGTTATACTCTCAAGAGATCCTCCTTCTCTGGCGTCTCGTTCCGATTGCCCTGCCCTGCTGCCATGCGGGTAGGTGCTGATGTTAGTGTATGTTTTATTCTCTCTCATGGAACTTCAGGAGTTCAAGTTTTCTCCCTTGTTGGTTTGTCAAAACAAAAGTGAACATCACAACAACCTGTTGTTTAAACCAGAAGAAATTGTTTTTAACCCAAAAGTCAGTTTGTACTAAAAGAAATGCCTTAGGAGTTAAGCAGAGGTGAGTCATCAAAGACAAGTTGTTTCTATGATGGTGGTTTTTGGTCCCTTACCCAGGTTCTTTGTATGGCCTAATTTGGTTTACAGGGCTGCCAATCAAATGACCTCCGCTCATTGAACCAAGCACACATTTGACACACATGCTACGTGAATTACCAGGAAGCAGGAAGGTCGGGGGTAAGGTCAACTGCTGGCTGGACCTCAAACACTGGCAAAACTCTGGAATTGGCTACTGCTGTTGTGACATTAATTCGACATATCAGAAGACATGAAAATGAGAATTACTGAGGAGCAAAGGGTCTGGAGGACAACATATCATTCCTATATTTGCTCTTTTGCTTAGTCGTCTCCGTTGTTATAAAGGCCCATTAGTAGGTCAAATGCGGGGTGTTTGTGTCGTCCTACACATTGAAAGTTGCCAATGCTGAACTTTGATGTGAGTGTGTATGTCATTGTGTGCTGAGCATTTGAAATTGGTCCCGTGGATTATTACAATAATGAACTTCAGAGTAGAGAGTAACATTTATATACCCCAGGCATTTATTGAGTAACTTTAATATACCAGTTCATTTTGCCAGTTAGTGATGACACAAAACTAAAGATAGAGTAGTCACTGTCCTGATGGGGGTCTCCTCATTTATTTGGAGAAACTGATACCCAAACAAAATAATTAGGTAAATGATAATTACCATTACAGTGGTATGAACAAGAAGCTCAATGAACCAAATAGGTAGCATTAGCCTGGAAGATAAAGAAGGGTTCGAGAAAATCTTGGCAGAGGACTTGACACTTGAGCTGAGCTTTGAGGAAAGGGTAAAATTTCTCTGGGTGAAAAATGTGAAACGTGTCTTAAGGCAAAAAAGATCAATACATTCAAAAATAAGAGAAACGCGCAAATAACTTTGTGTGTTCGAGAAACTACAAGTAGTCCAGTGTGATCGGACGGAAAGTTTGGGGGCAGACAGAGGACGTTGGGTCTGGGATGTCGTGCTAAGAAACTGGTACTTGATTCTGGAGACCCTAAGGGGAGTCAGTGAAGTATATCAAGCAGATGAGCAGCTGTCTTAGTTCTTCCTGCTGTAACAAAAATGCCATAGACTGGGTGTCTTCAATAGCAAACATGTACTTCTCACGGTTCCGGAGGCTGGGAAGTCTAAGATCAGGGCACTGGCAGACGTACTGTCTGGTGAGAGCCCACTTCCAGCTTTGCAGGTGCCTTCTTTTTGTATCCTCACCTGGCAGAGAGAGAGAGAGGAAGCAAGCTCTTCCGTGTCACTTTTTATAAGGACACTCATGACCTAGTTACCTCCCAAATGTTTCATCTCCTTTGGGGATTAGGGCTTCAATACTACATTGGGGATTAAGGTTTTACGATGACATTGAGGATTAAGGTTTCCACATATGAATTTGGGGGGAACACAAACACTCAGCTCACAGCAGCAGCATGACTTGATGTGTTCTGATTCTGATCACCCTGGTGTCCTAGCAGAGTTCACTCTGAAGAAAGGCAAGACTGGACAGAGTCAAGATACTATCAAAAGTCCAGCTGGGATATGAGGACACTTGATGAAAGGCAGCTGAAGGGTTGTGGGAGCACAGAGGAGAGGGAGGCAGGGGAGGGGCTAGGGCAGAGAAGGAGCGAGACCTGAAAAGAGGTGAGAGAAGTGTCAAAACGATGCCATCCTGAGACAAGACTAACACTTAGTCACATGCGAATGCATCATTATCTCTTTTCCTATGTATCAGCTCTGTTATTAAAAGTGCTGGCACTTCTGCTTTGATTCTCTCGTTATGTATATAGGAAAATATAGAACAAAGCCCAAAGCATTTCTGCCTCTATGTTTGAGAAGAAGGTTGGTATAATTGCTAGTAAAATTTTACTGGGGGATAGCTAAAACATATTTTTTCTCATTTAGAAAAAATAAAGAAATACACCAGAGTAATGATTTTCAAAGGTTTGTCCAAGAACGATTACAGATTTCTGTAGTCTTTTCCAGATGTAGTAATGCAGAATCTCCCAAGAGGTTAGGGCCTGGTACTTTGCATTTTATTAAGCACAGGTGATTCTTATACATACTACAGTCTGAAAACCAATAGATCATTTATAAAGTCCCTTCCAAATCCATCATGTTTTTAATCACAAAATAGCTTCATAGCAGGAAGATTTTTCAAGCACCTTTGAGAGAACTGAATCTCTCTGAGAGAGATAAATAGTCTGAAGTCATCCTTAATAATGTCACATTATTACCAATATAAGATATTTGTTCAGTGCTCATTTGTGCCAACTAGATGGCAAACACATGGCATACATAACCTCATTTACTCATGTCAATGTCCTTTAGCCAAAGACCATCAGAGACCCTCATCATGAAACAAGTTGGGTTCATTACTTGTTAGATCGAGAAAGGACATATGCCATGGGGAGGAGGCACAAGCTGTCTCAATAAGAGGGCATTGGAAACAGTGTGTTATAGGAGTTCACTTTGGTTGTGCGATTTGGAGAAGGGTCTAGACAAGCAGGGGTTCACTCTAGACTGGGTGTTGTCAGAAAGCAGAGGTAATGTTATCTGGATCTCAACAAACATACTCTTGGGGAGGGGAGCCCAGCACAAGAGTAAAGCTGCAGTTGATATAGAAGTAGCAGTTAATCATTTTAGCTGAGAGAGGGGTGTTTGGTATTTTGCGGGAGGCACGTTGACTTTGTTTCAGCCTGTGCTTGTCTCCTTTCGTCATGATCTCAGAGTAAACTGGCCTGCAGTTGCTAGTCCGTGAGATTGTTTCCATCTGACAGGGGAATAACGGAGCTTAGCTCCCAGGGCCAGGCCAGCTTCTGAATCTCAGCTTCTTTCTTTCTTTCTTTCTTTCTTTCTTTCTTTCTTTCTTTCTTTCTTTCTTTCTTTCTTTCTTTCTTTTTAAATTTTATTTATTTATTTTTAGAGAGAGAAGAAGGGAGCATAAAAGAGAAGGAGAGAAGCATCAATGTGTGGTTGCCTCTCACTCGCCCCTACTGGAACCTGGCCTGAAACCCAGGCCTGTGCTCTGACTGGGAATCCAATCAGCAACCATTTGGTTCATAGGTGGCTTCTCAGTCCACTGAGCCACACCAGCCAAAACATCTTTCTCTTTCTTTTCTCTTTATTTCTTCCTCATCCAACAGACTCTGTACCATGAGATAAGTACTATGAAATAATGGGTACTCTGAGAGGTTATGTAGCTACTAAGTGGACTTTCTCAATCCATGAAGCTTTGCTGCCTGCCCTGGCCCTGGAAAATGGGAGGCAATCTATAAAGCAATAAACTTCTCAGTCTTGGACCCAATGATCAGAGAAGCCTTTCCCTTGGTTCTTATCAGCCGTTGACTACCAGCCACTGATTTTCAGTTATACGAAGTATTTCAAAGGCAAAGTCAGTAGCTATGCCTCAAAGCATCTGGTCAACTCAGTCAAAATTAGCAAAGATAAGAACCCAGATTGGCGTCCTACATTAGATTGGCAAATCGCAGAAAGAAAGAAATTTCAGGTTGAAGTGGTCTTTGTTGTCAAGGAAAATTAGTCAATGCTGTGGCGTTCTGAGGCAGTTCTATAAAGGCATACACTTTTCCTAGAAAATGCATGGGGCATAACTGAATTATAGACACATGCATTTCAGGTCAAAAGTTCAAACTGATGTGCTGATAAGTTTAGAAAACACTAAGAATCCAAATAAAAGCAGCTGTAGGGCCCTCTCTAAACACGTACAGGACAGGGTTAGAATATACCAGAGAACGAGGGTAAACTCCACAGGCATTTCCACTGAATGCAGCGTGTAAAAGGGATCCATGAAATCCCCTCCTCACCCCGGGCCCCTTTTGTGTCGTTCTTGCTAACGCAGCAGCTGGTCTGCTATATGGGCTCCCCGCGCTGCCGGTCCATCCACTGAACTCACTTCATCAGAGTCAACCAGCCATGGGGAAGGTGAGCAGAACCCAAGTTAAATAAAAAGGAAAAAACTTTAAAAGCCTCCATACAAGATCAATTGGGAGCAAATGATTTAATTCGCCATTATTCTTCCTTGCAGATCACTTTCTACGAGGACCGGGGCTTCCAGGGCCGGTGCTACGAGTGCAGCAGCGACTGCCCCAACCTGCAGCCCTACTTCAGCCGCTGCAACTCCATCCGCGTGGACAGCGGCTGCTGGATGCTGTATGAGCGCCCCAACTACCAGGGCCACCAGTACTTCCTGCGGCGCGGCGACTACCCCGACTACCAGCAGTGGATGGGCCTCAGCGACTCCGTGCGCTCCTGCTGTCTCATTCCCCAGGTGAGTTGCGCTTGGTGGCGGTGACGGTGCCTGAGGGTCCTCACAGTATCAATGCGGGTGGTTAGGATGAAGGAGGTTTTCCTTTAAAAATACCAAAGGATTAGGAGGGCTTTAGATACTTGCCTAAACCCGGATAGATACCCCGCACAAAAACAGCACAGACTATTAGGGAAGAATTCACTTAGAGAGTACGTTTTATTTTTAATTTTTACTACCAATAGGTCAGTCAAAAGTCTGTGACAAATGTAATAACGTGCTGCTATATAAAACAAAATTTGCAAATGGGAAATTGTTTGGACAAAAGAAGGCAGTATTTCTAAGAAATTCGTTGCACCTGTAGTAAGGGAGTTGACAATGAATGAAATAGATAAGCTCCACTGTAGAGGAGTGAAAATTGAAAACTCTAATGTTAATACAGGCTGTTGAAAGGTAATGTCCAACTCTGGAAAAAGAAATTGTTCTTAATTTGGAAAATCAGTTGAATTATGACTTCAAGTGACTGTTTAAACCAATTTTCACTGAAGTGTGTCATTTTTTAAATTCTACATATAAATTTATATACATATAAATTTACAAATTTATATACATATAAATCCATAAGTTTGTGTGTATATAAATTTGGGAGATAATACTCATATTAAAAGAATATCACCCAAAATACTTTATATTTCCTCCCAAACATTGGTTTAACACCTAGGAATCAAGGAATTACATTATCAGGAGTTAGGAAACTAAGATATTTGAACTCTCAATGAATTCTAACCCAGACTTTGACTCTCTTAAAGATCACATCTCCTAGATAAGAAATAGAAAACAAATATGCAAATATTTGTTAAATGCTGGTAAGACACAGGCCCATTCACAGCAACCCCAGACTCTCAGTTTTTACACAGACAAACCCATGCCCCAACCCACCAAGTTCATCTGTTGTTCGGTTGCTTCTTCTGCCCCTTCTCTCTGTGGACTGAGCAGACAGGCTCTCACAGGCTGCGGCTGTACGAGAGAGAGGACCACAAAGGCCTCATGGTGGAGCTGAGTGAGGACTGCTCCTGCATCCAGGACCGCTTCCATCTGAGTGAGGTCCGCTCCCTCCACGTGCTGGAGGGCTGCTGGGTCCTATACGAGATGCCCAACTACCGAGGGCGGCAGTATTTGCTGAGGTCCCGAGAGTACAGGCGCTACCAGGACTGGGGAGCTGAAGATGCTAAGGCTGGCTCTTTGCGGAGGGTAGTGGATTTGTACTAAAATAGTTCACACTACCATTTTCTCAGTTTGGAACGTAATAAAGTATTTAGTCTGTATTGTTGGCAATTGTTGGCTTCTGTTGTTCTTGCATTGTGTGCCGATTACAATTCACAGGTAAATGCTCCCTGGTAAAGGAAGCATTTCTAGAGTCCTTTGAGGACTGAATAAGTGGGAAGGGGTCTGGTCTAGAAGAGCTCCAAGATAAAATAAGTCTTGAGCAGGTTCAGAAGTGAGGGGGAGAAAGGAGTTAACCTGTCTGAGAATGCAAGGTAAGTCAACATAGAGAAACGGGAGAGGGTGACGGGTGAGAAAGGAGGCATTCAGCCTCAGCTTTGAGGAGCGCATTCCTTTTCACCCAAGAGGTGGCTGGAGGTCACAGAGGGTCACAGATGAGTGGTAAACAAAAGCCCACCTGGCAAAAAGCCTGATTGTACTATATAAGGAATTGTAGTTTTGTTCACTTTCAAGCACAGTATTATGTAACTAATGCCAAGGTTGTCACCAGCCATTGCCAAACTTACGGGCTCATTATGGACCCTCCTTCCTATACTGAAACAGCTTCTGCTTGGGGTATACCAATTATTTGGCTAGTATAGCCACTGGCCAAACACTGTGGAAGGCAGAAACTGCACAGCTGTACACAATCCCCAGCTAACACATATAAGTTAATGAGGTACACATTACTAGTTTAAAAAGATTTGCATGATATAGTGTACCATAAACATAAAAATCCTTTTACTACAATGAAAGTGTCAAATTTAAAGGCACATTGAAGAAAGCCAGAATTTCTGGAGCCCTTTGATTGAAGTAAAATCTTCTTGCTCACAAGCAAAACCCTGCATATTAAAAAAATTTAGCCCTGGCTGGTATAGCTCAGTAGATTGAGCACAGGCTGTGAACCAAAGGGTCTCGGTTCGATTCCCAGTCAGGGCACATGCCTGGGTTGCAGGCCGGGTCCCCAGTGGGGGCCATGTGAGAGGCAACCACACATTGATGTTTCTCTCCCTCTCTTTCTCCTTCCCTTCCCCTCTCTCTAAAAATAAAGAAATAAAATATTAAAAAAAAAATCCACCACCTTGATGGATTTAACAGCAATAAACTTCTTTTAAAAATTTAAAAAATCTTTTCATCAGTAGAGAATTCATTTATCTTTAATTAAAAATGTTTTCTCTAAAGTAAAAGCCTCCCATAATCTTACCACTTTACAGATTCTATGTATACAGAATTGGAGGGGGTCCTTGTGATCCCTTCTTCAATGCTAACCTGCGTTTACACCTGGTGGACACCCTGCCCAAAGTTTCCCCTCATTTTGTAGATATCTTATAAAACACATGTTCTGTTCCCCCCCGCCGACAAAATATGGAATCATTTTTGAGAACGTTGGTCTGCAACTTGCTTTTATCATTCAACATTATGGACATATATCTAGGTTAGTACCTCACTCCATTAAACAGCAGTATGGTATTCCTTTGTTTGGAAGTGCCCTAGATTATTTCACCATTTTTCTGTTGGTGATTGGAGTTTTCCAATGTTGCTTTTAGAAACCACTCTGTAAAGAATGTTGTACATGTACCTTTACCTACACATGCCATCATTATTGGAGGATCGAGACCTAAAATCGAGACTGCAGGCTCATAGCACAAGATGTATATATATTTTTTATTTTAACAGACTCTGCCCAAATATTAGCCACCAGAGGTCATAACATCTCCGATTTAGGAGCTTTACCATTTGCTGAGCACCCACCAATGGGCCAGCCGAATGTAACACTGGGAATGAGAAAACAACCGAAACGAATAAAAGGCACGATCCCCACCACCACAGAGCTCTGTACAAACATAATACTAAAATGTTAATACTCAGTAAGTATATCATCACTTTTTAGAGTCAAGTATTGCCCAAGTACTAAATAACACATATGTGATCACTTTTGTTTATTAACGACCTTCACTTGGTACTTTAAAGTCATCCTGTAACAAACTACTAGGGGGAATAAATGGAGTAATATTTATTTACCCATTTGTCATGAGATGTGTTTTTATTCCTTAATATTTTGGGAGAAGCAGGTATTTTCTTGCTAGCACATGCACATTTAACATGTCCTTACACACGTAACCTGTCGGTGACACTTTGTTTTTTCCTGCTTTTGGATAGCATCTCCAACGAAAATAGTTTCCGGTGAATAGGATGAAACAATTGTCCGTGTCACTGCAGACAGTGGACTGCACAGGAGCAGTCATTTCCACCTTTGTCCTTTTGGTTGGGGAACTGGAGGCCAGAAAGAAGCTGCTCACCAATTCTCTACCATTTCTCCTTTCTTCTCGCCCGTCCTTCCACCACCCCGCCCCCTCCATCTCCTACCTTCCTGCCCCTTTACTCCCTTGCCTGGCCCACTGGTCTTCAGGTACAGGCCAGGCGAATTCTCCAATGTCCCACCCATGCTTCGGGGGACATTTTAACAATGACCCAGAACTACAGAACCTTCTTGTTTCTTGTGCTGAAAGTACTTGGGACTCACTTATAAATCTTCCAAGGAAGAGAAATTCTAATAACAGTCCAAACATTTTATAAGTGACTTATTTTCTCTTTCTCTCATGCAAAATTACAATGAACTTGGAACACAACCTGAGATGGCTCTTTTCTTCTTTAGAATTCCGAAAGAGGAAGGTGAGAATCCAGCTTCCAGTCACTTTATTACAGTCAGTTTGGGCTTTACTTTAGTAAAGCATTCTGAGAATGATAAAGATTGATGAGAGGTATTGATAGGGGCAGCAGACAAGGATGAAGATGCTTGAGTAATACTAGTTCAGTTAAAATGGAAGTGTCATGGGACAAAGAGCAGTTTCACAGTAAAACTGCATTTAATGAAGAACATTATTTTTCCCTGTTTTATTGAGATTCAATGGACATACAGCACTGTAAAAGTTTTAAAAGTACAGCATGATAACTTGGCTTATACATCTTGAAGGTGAAAAAAATTAGCTTGATCCAAGTAGCTAATATACTAAAGGAATTAAGCCTATTATTTACAATACCTGTGGGAAAAAAACAAGATTAAATTAAGTGAGATAACATGCCCTGGATCTCACAGTTAGAAGAAGCAAGGATGAGACTAGCCCAGGTTTGTCTGACGTTTTAACTGCTATGCTGGCCCTAATGTGGGGAGTTCAATGGAGAAATATTTGTGAAAAAAGCCTGGGATAGGATTTTGAAGCATTATAACACACAGAACCCCCATAAAAATGCTCACCATGTTTTTCCTATCCTTTAAATCAAGTAGTTGTTAATATTTTAGATTTCCCAGACCAATTATCTTTAAAATTATTTTTTTAAGATTTTTTATTTATTTATCTTTAGAGGGGAAGGGTAGGAGAGAGGGAGAGAAATATCACTGTATGGTTGCCTCTTGTGTGTCCCATACTGGGAACTGGCCTGCAACCCAGGCATGTGCCCTGACTGGGAATCGAACCGCGATCCTCTGGTTCGCAGGCCCGCGCTCAATCCACTGAGCTACACCAGCCAGGGAAATTATCTTTAAATAGGGACCAACATAGGAGCATCAATTTTAATTATTCCAAGGACATTTAAAATTTAAAACAAAATAACAAAAATGTAAAACTAAGCACCAGCTATTTGCACATAATTTTATAAAAGGGAAAACATTCACAAAAGGAGATTTTAACCCCAAAATACACAAGTTCAGACCCAGAAAGAATAATTGAGAATTTTAATGTATAGTTTTTTTAAAAATGGCAAAAACTGATAGAAACTGAGTAGAGTTTGAAAACTCTCATTTGAGGTTGCCGCTCAAATGCCATCAGGGGCCAGGGAGATGATGTAAATAAGTAAAACGACCTCCTGTAAGACAACAAGGAGCAATGGGGACTGTGGGGAACTACAGAAAATACGAACCAACCTAAAACATTGCCAGAAAAAGCCTCCACACTGTGCCAACCAAATAAAACGTACCTCAGACCCACAGCCCTCAGGGCTGTCATTTCTCGTTCCCAGGCCGGTGTGAAAACTGGGGAGAGCTACCAACAATGGACATAAAAGTAGTCCCCAGAGAACTCTCTAACCCCGTGAAATTCCCCGATTTCATGTTAAGCCCACAGAACCCACCCGTGGAGCCTGGGAAAGTGAGGAGAAGAAACCTCACCATGACTAACGTTAAATTTCCTCTCCATCCAGTGAAATAACACTTAGATTCATAAAATATTTTGAGTTATAGAAAATAGTAAAGTGTTATTTCTAATCTACTTCCTTTTGTAGACCTGACATTTACTTCAGCTACACAAACTATTGACCCTCGTGCAGCAAAATCCTAACCTAGCTAGTCTCTTTCTCCTTCACCTTTATTTGAAATTGCTGGAGTGTTTAAGGAGTGGCAAAGGGTTATCTCTTGTTCCTTATCTTTTTCTTAAATATTTTATTTATTTATTTTTAGAGAGAGAGGAAGGGAGGGTGAAAGAGAGGGAGAGAAACATCAATGTGTGGTTGCCTCTCGCATGCCCCCTTTGGAGGCCAGGCCCACAACCCAGGCATGTGTCCCAACTGGAAATCAAACTTACAGCCCTTTGGTTCACAGTCCCATGCTCAAGCCACTGAGCTACACCAGCCAGGGCTGTTCTTTATCTCTTGTTCTCCCTCCAAAGACAGTCCCCATCAGTCACCCTGGTGACTCCGCATAGAGCGCTGCTTCTGTGCTACAGGTGTAAGGGTTCTCAGGTCTTAATTTATGTTCACTTAGTGCACAAAGCACAACTTGGAGCTTGGGTTGAACTCAAATTTGTTACTCCCAGAATTTTCTCTGGAGCATTGGAATCAGCCTACATTTTGGCCGAAGGCATTCATTTGCATTTCTATGAAAAGTTTAGGGTGTTTTCCCTGTTTCTTCCCTGCAGCTGAAATAAAGTCTTCTCTCTTTCTAGATAATGAAGAAAAGAAGCCCCATGTCCCTGGTTTCCGTCCCCCAGATGTACCCTCAATGTCAGCTGTAGCACCTGGCAGCTCCCACCATATTCTTCTGTGAGCTCTCCAGGGCTCTTTGCATTTGTTCTCTCTCATGTTTTAATGTTTTCATCTGCCAACACTCTCCCCATAGAAACACCTCTATACAAAATGATTATTTTTTTAATTTACTTTTGAAATCATTCTATTTTTTTATATTTTTAACATTAAAATGGTGATTTTTAGTCTTCAGATTCTGGCTGCTTGTTTTTCACTGTGTCAATGTAAGTAACTTTGGAAACATGTGCATTTACATAGTGAATACCAGGAACTGAACTCAGCATACTGTGCATAGTCGATTTTAATTCATGAATCTCAACTTAAAAAACATTTGTGATCCAAGTTAAGACAAAGTATTTCCAAGAGACAACATAGGATTGTGAATAATTCTTTGAGCGTGAAAGAAGCTAAAGGCATCAGTCATCTGCTACTCCATTGCTCTTTCTAGTCCATCAAACCATTCACTTCCAGGCCAATAAATACTTCCTAAAGTCTTCCTAGAGTTCTAGCTTCTAGATGCTCATTCCTCCTTCTCCCTGCACCATTCCAGCTCGAGCTCCTCTTCATCTCCATGTCATTAATTTCCTCTAAGTCAAAAGCTTTGTGTCCTCGTGTTCCCTGCGAAACAAAGGTGTATCTAGATCCTCTGAGAAAGGGTTTCTTAGGAATTTGGGTTGATTTTATAACAACCTAAGAGGACATCTGTGTTTTCGTTTGTTTGTTTGGTTGGTTTTGTTTTAAAGGTATTACTTTTTCTTAGTTTCTTTTATTTCCCTTTTAGTTCTTCTTCCTGAGATCAAGCATTTTAAAGCTATTCTCCCTTTTGAATCACAATTAGCCAAGATGAAATGTCTAATCCTCAGTCTACTTCTGGGCATAACTGCAGCAAAATCAGAACCAGACTGAGCGCTGAAGAGCTGTGTTTGCTATGTTTTTGTGGTTGCATTTGTTTGTTTACCATCCTAAGTTTAAAATTTCGTGAACCCCCTTGGTAAACATTCTAGTTTCTTACACCCATTAATGAGGAAGTTCTCTTAAAGGACTTATTTGAAATTCTCAACATTCAATGAAGGTCATTTTCTTCCTAGTAACAATTAGTAGTCAGTATTGTGACACGCAAGTAATATGATCGTTCTTGCAGATTATTTTATATTTACCACATTAAGACCCTGCTTTTTTTGCTTCCCCACTCACACGTATTTATTTGTTTTTCCCCAACCTATACAAATAGCGGCGCAGACTACATATGAAATGGCTGAAGCTCTACTTCTATTATTAAATAGACAATGTCCCCAAAGACTTTTTTTTTCAGCCTCAATAGCATCGACTAGTCATAGCAACCCAAATACTCTAGAGACAATGAGTCCAAAACCCACAATGAGCCTCGTGGACTATGACAGCAAAGAGAAAAAAAGAGAACATGAAAATCCCCTCCTCACCCCGGGCCCCTTTTGTGTTGTTCCTGCCAACGCAGCAGCCCGCCTGCTATATAGACCCGCTGCGCCGCCCGCCCAGCCACTGACCCCGCACTGTCCACCAGCCATGGGGAAGGTGAGCCCAGAGCCCAGGCTGGCAGGGGCCCAGGCAGGCGGGGGCAGGGTCCAGGCCTCTGAGCCTCTCATTCCCTTCCTTGCAGATCACCTTCTACGAGGACAGCGGCTTCCAGGGCCGCCACTACGAGTGCAGCAGCGACCACCCCAACCTGCAGCCCTACTTCAGCCGCTGCAACTCCGTGCGCGTGGACAGCGGCTGCTGGATGCTGTATGAGCGCCCCAACTACCAGGGCCACCAGTACTTCCTGCGGCGTGGCGACTACCCCGACTACCAGCAGTGGATGGGCCTCAGCGACTCCATCCGCTCCTGCCGCCTCATCCCCCACGTGAGTCTGCAACCCCGCATCAGGAATGAGCTCTGTGGACAAATGGATAGTTGCAAGGCAAAGGTTAAACATTTGGAGTAGTGATCATTCAGAAAAATTCAGAGTTTGGACACAAAATAAGCTACAATGGATTCCTTCAAAATCGTTTTACCTGAACAAAAGCAAAGTGTTACCAATTAATCAACAAATATTTATTGAGCAAGAATGAGTTGGTGCCCTGGGCTTGTATAAATAGAGGTTCTGGTCCATCATCATTTACAATGGAGTTGTAGAAAAACCGCTTTCATCTAGTAGATGAATAAGTAAGTTCTGGAACGCAGGATAGTTACTGAGCGCACACGGGAGTTCAACAGGAAACTATTACAAGGGCCATTTTTGAAAGACTATCTCTTTTTTGCTCTCTGCTTGCATATTTTAATTTCCCCAACCAATACAAATACAAGTACTTTCTCTCAATGGTCAACAACACAGAGGTTTTATACATGTGCTACATATATTTTTATTAACGTGTCTTTAAGCATTAAGGTTTTTGAAAACTAGTCCTTGATTTCCTTTTCCATTTTTCTTCATTCTATTTATATATCATTAAAAGAGGATCCATATGATGTTTAATGCTGCTTTCCATAGAAATATCTAACCCCTTGGTGATCTTTCCAAGGTTTATTTTAAACTCAGTGCAAGGTCATTCATTTCATAAACTGACTGTATTTTTCAAACACATGTGCTTGAAAAATTAAAATATATTTCTTCAAAACAGCAAAAATAGCAATAAGCTGTTAAATGTATATGTTTCTCTGTGGTATGGTGTACTGGTTAGTGTGATTAGCGTGGTTAGCCGTTTGCCCTGGGAAATATTTGAATATATTAAAGAGTGATAGTTCCCTTTAAATTCCTTAAGTCACATTTTATGATCTTGAAACATTGCTGAATCTCCACCTTTGAAAATAGGGAATATACAAACATTCAGAATTAATTAATTTTCACCATATATTTCTAAACGGCTTGAGCTGGTCTCCATCAAATTGGTCTGCAGGAATGTGTTGGAATCATTTCATGGTTTGCTTTTCTTCTCTTTCCATCTGCAGATGGGCCAGGCTGGCTCCCACAGGATCCGACTGTACGAGAGGGAAGATTACAGAGGCCAGATGGTGGAGTTCACTGAGGACTGCTCCTCTCTCCAGGACCGCTTCCACTCCAGTGAAATTTACTCCCTCCACGTGATGGAGGGCTCCTGGATCCTCTACGAGATGCCCAACTACCGGGGGCGGCAGTACCTGCTGAGGCCCGGGGACTACAGGAGCTACCACGACTGGGGCGCCACAACTGCCAGAGTGGGCTCACTGAGGAGGGCCATGGATTTCTACTGAAATGAGTTCTTCATCATTTCTCAATCTGGAAACTAATAACATATTTTCTGTGTGTTTCTGGCACTGGTTTGCTTGTGTTTTTCTTTTTGTGTTGCTTTTATTTTTTTATTTACATAAGTATACACACACACAAACACAAGATGTAAAAGAAAACCAAGATTCTTGATCCATACAAGGTCACAAAGGAAATTCACAATAGAAATGTGCCTTTGTGTTAAGCAGAACTTTACAGTTTGCAAAACACAGTCATAATACATTAGCTCACTTGATTCCCTGGCTTTTAAACAAGTTGCTGCTCCAAACAAAGATTTCAGGTTATCTTTGAGCAGTGAGGATCTGAGGTTCAGAGATAGCGTGAACCACTTTTTAAATCAGGAATTCTGCAGCTGGGTACCGTAATGGGTTTTAAAACACGCTTGAATCCCCTAAATGGTATGCAAAGTCAAGGTCACAAATCTCTGGCAGATTCCCTGGATGTGGAGGTGGCCATGTGAAACTCTCTGGACACCGGAATGTAAGTGGAGGAATGCTGGTGGGGAGGAGGAAGACATGGCTCTGGAAAAACTTTTGCCATTCTGATGAAAAGGAGTAGCTGCCCCCGGTACGGCAATTCCTTCTTATAGCAGATATTTTATACCCAAGAGGTGACAAGTGGGACAGAAATGCCACAATTTCATGAAGGCTAGCCTGGATGTGGTAAAGCTCCTGAACCAATATCTATTAGGGCCCTTTAGAGAAATGTGGGGGGGCTCCACCCGCAGAGCCCCGCCCGTCCACCACAGATAAGAAAAAGTCTACCAAGACATGATCTGCTTGGGAGGAGAGGGGGCCGATCTCTCAGAGGAGAAGGGCCAAGAGCCCCTTCCTCAACGGCTTTTATTAGGTTCATTTTTACACAGGAATGCAGGTAAAACTCATTAATCATTGTCGGGCAGCAAGGATCAAACAATAGATAACATACAAAGAACTCTGAGGGCTTATTCTGAGTCAGGGTCTGTTAGTTAAGGGGCTACAAAACTTTGGGAAACAAACTCATTTCCTATTCAGACCCTTACCATTTAGTTGAGAGCATTCTTAGCAAAGCAGGTTTCACAGGATTTTATATATTCTTTCTTAGGCCTGATCACCCAGAGAGCCTGCCTTGTCCAGCACAGAGCTGCACTATCCTCTGTCATTGTTTCAGGCTTAAGTGGAGCAGAGTCAGCAAGGCAACCAAGAGATAAGGAAACTTCTCTCAGACAGAAGGATGACTCAGAATATGTAAGGATAGTCAGTGGGTGAGGGTCCATCACCCCCTTTTGCTGTAGCCCCCCAAGTCCTTCCTTGAAGGCCCCCATGTGATCATGTCTGTCTTAGGCGACCCCTCCCTTGAGGAAATCTTATCCATCATTAGCTAACCAACCAAGCATTGGGGTCCAGTTATGGATGAAGCAGAAGCAGCACTCCTGCCAGGGAGATAAGTTTTGTGTCCTTAATGGCTGACAGTCTGAAGGTCACTCACTCAGCCTTAGCCATGGGGGGTTTACAACTTCTGAAACCAGGCAGGGTAGTTCCCAACAGAGAAACAGAACCAATGGGAAATACAGAGATATATACACAGATACTTTATTATAGGAATTGGCTCATGTGATTATCGAGTTCCATGACCTACAAGCTGGAGGGATTCACAGCTAATCCCTCCAGGAAACATTCTCACAGACACACCTCAAAATAATGTTTACCAGCTACCTGGGCATCCCTTAGGCCAGTCAAGTTGAAACACAAAATCAACCAACACACAAGGCCAGCAATCTTTTACCTTCAGACTTTAGTAATGGGAATAAAATACACCTACATGTGTTTATGCCACTGTAACCACCGTGTTCTATTACATGTAGTTCAACATACATTTCTACATGACACAGAGTGTTTGTGAATTTTCCTGAGGTGAATGTTTGAAAGTTTATTCAGAGTCTCAAAGAAATTTGTAATGGAAAATGCTGGGGGGGGGCAGGGGGAGGAAAGGAAGGAAGGAAGGAGGAGGAACTAGGAAAGAAAGCCACGAAGAAGTTTTATATTTAACATATTTTAGACCTAGAGATCATCTAACCTAGATAATTCATTTTAGGTAAGGGAAATTTTTGTGTAGAATTTTACATAAAATTCTAATGTCAAACAGTTAGTAATAAAAGTGGCATCAGAATCCAGAGCGCACAGCCCAGAGACCAGTGGTTTTCCATTTCAGAACTAGGAAGATTCTTGTCCGAGTAATGATGGCACTTGCTTACAGATTCTTACTTGGAGATCATCGTAAATAACCAACCAGGGACCTAATTGTTAAAATAGCATGAGATAGAGAAATCTTACTCTAAAAAGAGTGGGGTACTGGGAGCTGCTAGCGGGTGAGGGCAGTTATTGGGGGAAGGAGGGAAGATCCCAGTCCCAGGAACTTAACTAGAGAGACCAGGGCTGGGAAAGGTAAAGAAGGCAGAATTGTAGGATTTTGAATCTACCATATTTGTATGTTATCTTGCAATTGTCAGCAGCTAGAAATAAGTTTAGCACTTCATTTGCAAAATTATTAGTTAGATAGTTGCAGTGTGACTCACAACCACCAGAGAGTCACCTCATGAATTCCAAAGTGGGGGCTTTCCTAGCCTGTGCGGTGGGGGGCAAGTGGTGGGTGGGGTCTGGTGGTGGAGGGCACACAATGAAGCCCTGCAGAAATGTCTGCAGATGTCCCTGGTCCTGCTCAAGCTCCAGGAGCAGAGCTGAGGCCAGGTGCCCCCCGGGGTCTACCCCCTGCCATCCTTCCTCAGGTGTCAGCATAGCTGCCACACCCACTTAGTAGCAGGTGGGAGCACAGAGACTTTCTCTTGCAGGAAACCCCATCCTACTTTAAACATCATCCCCATGTTCCATCTTCTCTCACCAAGAACACGTGCTCTAATCTAAACGCCTCATGCTAGAGCTCATTCTGACCCCAGACCTGGTCACTCCCCTGCGTTGTTACTCAAAAAGAGATCAATTTGAAATTTAAAAAGACAAATATTTGATTACAATTATTAACTCGGTTAAGTGCCTTTGCTCAGTTCCAATTTCCTGAACAGATTCCATTTAAAAGCCCGAGGGACACCAAATTACTTTTAACCTGGGTCATCAGTTTGAAAGGTCTGGAGAGTCTAAGAGAAAACATACATTAAGCAGCTACCCCTCCCCCCACCCCAACCGGGGCCCCTTTTGTGTTGTTCCTGTCAACGCAGCAGCCCGCCTGCTATATGGACCCACCTCGCCACCCGCCCAGCCACTGACCCCGCACCGTGCTGCCCACCAGCCATGGGGAAGGTGAGCCCAGCGCCCAGGCCGCTGAGCCTCTCATTCCCTTCCTTGCATGAGGACAGGGGCTTCCAGGGCCCTCACTAGGAGTGCAGCAATGACCACCCCAACCTGCAGCCTTACTTCAGCCACTGCAACTCCGAGCATGTGGACAGTGGCTGCTGGATGCTGCATGAGCACCCCAACTACCAGGGCTGCCAGTACTTCCTGTGGCATGGCGACTACCCCGACTACCAGCGGTGGATGGGCCTCAGCAACTCGGTGCGCTCCTGCAGCCTCATCCTCCGTGTGAGTCCTGTCCCCGTGGTCCCTCTGCGCCCTGCAGTCACATGAATACTCGCTGGTACTGTCAGATGGTGGCCTTCTTTTTCTGGATGTTTTTTCCCCCTTTATTAGTATCTTAAAGGTTTCTCCCACTGAGAAAGTATGTGATGGAATGCTCTTAACTGGACATTTTATTTTGCTTTGTTAAAACTAAACTCACCTCTATTGGGGAAAAGTAGTGCATGATAGGGTTCAGAGTGTCCAGGCCAGGGTGATGGCTACGCAACCTCTTATTGTCAGGTTGCCTTAGGATAGCTACTCTGACTGTTCTTGTTTTTCCTCGTCTGTAAATTGGAGCTAATGGGAGGAGCCACTTCCTGCAGTTGTGATGCAGATAAATGCAACTCATCTGGCACAGACAAGCCATCCCTCCGCCAAATACAAACTCTTATTATAAACATCAGGGGTCTCTCAAGTCCTGCCTTTTGATTAGGCAAAACAAGTAACCAACAACGTGATTCCAATAGCTCCTATAGAGCTCACTCCTACCCAAGTAACGCCCCAGGAGCCCCAAATGCCACCGTTAGGGATTCTCCAGTTAGACTAGGACAGAGTCCTGGGGAACATGTGCCACTTTTGGTGAAGTTTGAAACCCTCTCAGAGAGTTTAATGTCTTGACAGGACCCACACTGGCACGAGGAGCCTGAAACTCTGGGCTTCCCTTTACCCGTTCCTGACACTTCTAATTGCAGGCTGCAAGCTCTGTCCTTAGTTTCTCATAACAAGGAAAGGGCTGAAAATGGCGCTGCATGTGTTTTGGGCTGCAGCGAAGATCACATTAGAAGACGTGCACGGGAGTCCTTTACCAGCCGTGGAGATGCATTATCAGCAGTCTTTTATGTCGCAGAGTGAATTCCTTATGAGAGTCTCCCCTGAAGAGGATTTAGTGGTGGAAGAAGGAAGATGTCGAACGGGCACCTGCTGGGAAGGAACACGCAGATAAAAGAACAAGTGCTCAAGGACAGACAGACAGGATTTGCCTGGAACTAACAGATTACCTTTCCATTTTTCTACAGGTTTTATAATCTATAGCTTTATAGAGGTCTCTTTCATGATCTTGAGCTTCCAATATTATTAATTACCTAAAACTATTTTGCCCAAACATATATTAGAATTAAGAACTGAAACCTAGTCTTTACGATGGCGCCCACTTTTCAAAATTGTGGCACAGCAGGACTTAGAGCAGGAAGAAGGACATGAAGGAGTTGCGCACACTGACTTGCCACCAGTCTGTCTGCCACTCAAGGAAAAGCACCTTGACTTTCTCCCGCCCTAGACTCTACAAAGCTGTTTGAGAGTCAAAATAATGCCTTTGGCAGTGATATATTTGTCTTTTTATTTTCATATGTTATTATTTTATATCATCTAATATGGAGAGCCCCAGACCGCCACAAGTTTATGAAGGAGAGAGCAAAACAAACATAAAATTGTTACTTAAAAAAGGTACTGAATAGAGCCAGCATGGCTGATATAGGCTGTGACTCAAAAAACTCTAGGGAGCATCACTCACATCATGGTCTATGTACCTTCTAGAGTGTTCCAGTGTACAACCTATCCAACTGTACACAGCAGCCCTGGCCTTGGGACCCTCTTCCTTTATCTCAGTCACATTTGATATAGAAAAGACCAAGAAGTGTCCATACCCCCAGGGCTGTGTACACTTGTTTGCTAAAGGCCGGGTTTTCTGACTTTTCCTCGTCTGCTGACTGCTGCATCAGACCAGCGTCCACAGGATCTGACTCTGCGAGAGGGAAGATGACAGAGGCCAGAGGGTGGAGTTCACTGCGGACTGCTCCTCGCTTTACGACCGCTTCCACTGCAGAGAGATCCACTCCCTCCACGTGCTGGGGGGGCTACTGGGTCCTCTACCAGATGCCTGACCCCCAGGGCCGGCAATACCTCTGAGGCTGGGGGACTGTAGGCACTACCACCTCCTTCTCTCTGAGGAGGGCCATGGATTTCTACTGAAATGTTTTTACTCTACTCTTTTCTCCATCTGGAAGCTAATCAAATATTTCCTGTGTGTTTCATGCAGTCACGTAGTCCTGTTTTCCTTCCAGGCCCCTTGGAAGGGCTCAGCAAAAATAAAGCTGCAAATAGTGTGCACTTTCTTGCATGTATCAGTGGAAAGGGTGATATGGGGGGGTTGGGGGGAGAGTTAGGAGCACCACCTCTGTAGCCAGAATGCTGGGTGCAAATCCACTTCCTAGCTGTAGGGGATGGGGCAAGTGACTTAGCCTTTCTGTGCCTCAGTTTCCTAATTTGTAAAAATTGGGGTAACAACACTCTTCATCTCCTAAGGTTGTAATGATGCACAGAAATATTTATATTTATATTTATAATATTTATATTTAATTAATAAATATAATTAATTAATATTATTAATTATTATGAGTTTTTATTTTTAATTCTCTTACAGTGGTTTGAGGCATGAAGTAAATGCTGACTAATAAGCATTTACAACATAAATATTCCTTGGTTATTATTGAGTCTTTGGACCTTAGAAATTAGTGTTTTGACAGGATATCAGTAATGGGCTGGGGATCACCTGCATGGGAATCACCCAGGGCATTGTTAAAATGCAGATTCTTAAACCCCACTCCCAGGCGCATTTTATGCAAATGACTTAACTTAGTTATTTTCACCTAGGTCCTTCCAGCTTTCTTTTTTTAAAAGAATTGTTTATTGATTTTTTTAGAGAGAAAGAAGAAGGAAAAAGGAGACATTGCTTTGTTTTTCCACTTATTTATGCATTCATTGGTTGCTTGTTGTATGTGCCCTGACCAGAGATCAAACCTGCAACCTTGGTGTATTGGGATGATGCTCTAACAGCTACCTGGCAGGGCCTTCCAGCTTTCTTTGAAAAACAAAATATTTTCTTTAAAAGCTAAATTAGAATATCGAATACATTATTTTGGTGTATGGGTTGTTTCTGCTACTATTAACTACTAAAGTTATTTGAAGAAACTTTATAAACAAAAAGAGAGAGGAAGAGGTGAGGAAGAAAACAGAGAGACACCAGCTATGAGGCTGCTGCAGACATTCGGAGATTTCTGATTTACTTGTGTCTTTGAGAAGCCCTGGGCTAAAGAGGTTCTGGTATCCCCTAAATCCAGTGCAGTGTAGATCACTGGTTCTCACTTCTGGATGTACTTTATTATTTTTTTTTAATCAGTATTTTTTAATTGTTGACATTGTACAGTTTTCTGTCTTTTACCCCGCCCCAGCCCACCACCCCAGCCCTCCCCACCTTCCTCCCATTTCCACCCCCCATAGTTTTTGTCCATGAGTCCTTTATACTTGTTGCTCCAAACCGTTCCCCTTGTACTTTAGAAACATCCATGGAGCTTTTAAAATTGCTAATGCCTGCCCTGGCTGGTGTGGCTCAGTGGACTGAGCACTGGCCTGCACCCTGAAAAGTTGCCGGTTTGATTCCCAGTCAGGGCACATGCGTGGGTTGTGGGCCAGGTCCCCACTTGGAGGTGTGAGAGGCAACTGATCCCTTGCACATCAATGTTTCTCTCCCTCCCTTTCCCTCTCTCTAAAAGTAAATAAATAAAATCTTCAAAAATGCTAATACCTGGGCCATATTCTCAAAGTTTCTGAGTTAATAACATAATTTTCAAAGAATTTCTCTCTTTTGATTTAAAATGGATCGACTTACATATGCTATTTTTTTTTTTTTTTGGTCTAGATTTTCAAATATCCCTAATATTTTAATAATAAAAAAGCTTGACTGGTAAACGAGATTTGAATTCAGGACCTAGATGGGACTCCCAGCTTCTCTTCAAATCAAACTAACCACCAGGCGCAGGCAGAGTGGCTTTGGCTTGAGAGTGCCCTTCCCAAGGACACTCCTGCCCTGCTAGCAGAGTCAGCGCAGCAGGGAGAGTGCGGGGCCTGGGCAGACGGTCCCCGGTCCCCGTACGGCAGCACGGAGAGACCAGAGACCGTGTGAGCGATGGCCCTTTCCCTTTCGGATTTTCTGTTGATTAGGCCAGCTGAACCACCTGAAGGCCCAAGAGACATTCACCTTGCTGAGGAATAAGATTTTTAAAATACGAAGAAGGCTGTAGACCCCAGCTATGCTTAAATTCACTATCAGCCGGATTTATTACTAGTAAGATAGCTTTCCATTACCAAAGCCTCACTTTTTCTCTTTGTACTCTGCTTCTCACATCTTCCTTTTATTACTGATTGAGGGTTGGAGTAATTCTTTTCTTATTCTTTTTTTGTGTGTGAAAACTTGGATGACTTTTCGGCTTCCTCTTCTTCCTAGACAACACTGTTACTTAATCTAGGTAAGAGCTCCACCCAGTGCTCACCAGAAGGAAGACAAGTATGGTTTCAAAACCTCCTCCAAATGGTTAACAGATTATTTTGCACCTTTAAATGTATACTCTGCCACGCAGTGTACTCGGAGTATACTCATAATTTAGCCAAAGCACTTATTAAGCAAGTGTAAATATTAGTTTGAGAGCTTTGCGACGCATCGTAAGCATTTCCTAAAAGAACCTGAAGGAAGGCGGAGCAGGGGGTCTGGGTTCACAAGCAGGTGCGGTCCTTTCCGGTGGGGAACCCAGCATTTGCACCTTTAACAGAGCCCCCCCATTGTCTTCCTCTGTCTCTCAGCCCCTGACAGACCCACTTCTAATTTATAAGCCTTTGAGTCCCCATGAGTAAGAGAGATCCCATTCTTGTTCAAATATTTCCTCCACTTCACTTTCAAGCTCAACTCCTGTTCATTTACAATTTCTCAACCAACTCTTTTTTATAGTCCTTACATTTTTTTTCTTATCATTGTATGTATGTATGTGAGTTGTTGTCTTACAGACATCTTCATTAATATCCTTTAGGAAAAAAAGGATACCTAGTCCAAATCTCGTTGGCCTGTGTTCCGCCATCCCTCTCTCAGTGTCTTCAGGCATAAAAGGATATTCTCATCCAACTGGTCTCAAAATATCCCAAATCAACCTAAGTGCTTACGGGGATAATAAACAGTACGTGGGGTGGCTGCTCTGCTGCCCACCCTTGTGTTTCACAACCTTGGTTCTTTAGAACAACACCCAAGCTGTGTGTCTTGAGGCTGCTTTGAATAGTATCCTCCAAGTGATGTGTGTCTTTCTGCCTGAACCTTCCTACTCCCATAATACTCTGCTCTGGAAGGTGAGAACTGGGAACTGTGGAGGTAACTCAGTGATATAGTTCATGTTCTCATATCCTCTGGGCTTCGTTAAGCATTTCAGAAAACCTCCACCAGATGAACCAGTGACCCTTTGGTTCACAGGCCAGCACTCAATCCCCTGAGCCACACCAGCCAGGGATAATTTTTCTTTTATTGCAGGGAGTCTCAACCCAAAACTCAGAAGGATAGAGAGAAAATTTTCTCTCCTCTACAGTTTTGGCAACTCAGACGGTACCTTCTGGGATCCACCACTTACCCCAGAGACTGCAGATGAGATCCCGGAAATCTGGCAGACGCTGGTGGAGGATGAGAATTCTTAGCAAAGTCAGCTCTCCCGGATCTCCCTCTGGGAGTGCCCCGTTGAGAGAGCAAGGTAAAATGTCACTTTGACCTTCCCTTCCCAAATTCACATTAGCAGAAGAAAAACATTTGTAAGAGGTAATTCTTTGAATCGTGACTTGTGTATTTGATTTTAGGGTACCCATTGGTTATTGCTCTTTTCCCTCCCAGGGGTGGCTCTTGCTTTCCTGTTTGTCTCATTTTTGTGTCCCAAGAACTTAGGTGACTTGTGGAAAGCCATGAGGATGGGGGTTGGTTGCGAGGGCAACCACCCTAACATTAGAGAGTTGGAACTTTCTGCCCCACCCCCACCACCCTCCTCTGAGGAAGGGAGAGGGACTGAAGATGGAATTCAATCACCAATGGCCAGTGATTTAGCCCATCCTGCCTATGTAAGGAAGCCTCCTTAAAAACCCAAAGGACAGAGGCTGGAGAGATGCCAGGTTAGTGAACACACAGAGGTGCTGGGAGACAGGGCGTGGAAGCTTACAGTCCCTTTCCCCATGCCTTTCTGAGGCATCGCTTCGACATCTCTTGGGCTGTTCCGGCCAAGATTTTAAGTGACAGCAAATACTATGTAATAATATGTATAACTTAGACTCTTTGGAATGCTAAGACAGTGTAAGAAAGTTTCAGAAACGCTTAAAAGAATAGACACTTTCTGTGAAAGAAACTGGTTTGGTAGCAATTTTACTGACTGCTTTTCACAAAGTCTTTTCTTTAAACCACTACCTACAATCTTTAAACAAATAAATTAAAACTAAAACTAAAACCTCTTAAAAACCCCTTTACAAAAAACCCTTTTAGCCCACAGACAAGGACAATGGGGGGAGGGGAGGATTGAATGGGGGGATGGGCAGGGCAGGGGAGAGCAATGGGGGAGAAAAGGAGACAACTTTAAATAACAACAATAAAAAAATTTAAATCCTTTTATAGTGATAAACTTGTAATCTAGTAAATAAACTTTTTCTGACTTCTGAGAGCGTCTCTAGCATATTAATCAGACTCAAGGACAGGGTTGTGAGAACTTCCCATCAATAGCTATTTGGTCAGTAGCACAGGTGACCACCTGGACTTGTGACTGGGGTCGCAAGTGTGGTGGGAAGCTGTCTTGTAGAACTACACCTTTAACCTGTTGGATCGGACACCATTTCCAGGTAGATCATGTCAGAATTGGATGCAATCGCAGGACACCCACCTCGTGACAGAGAATTGCTTGAGGTGTAGAAAAATCTCCCCACATTTGGTGTCTGCAATACAGAAGTGTTCAGAGTATTGTGTGCGGTGTCAAGGAAAACAATAATGAGGGTTTTTTTTTTTTTTTTACACCTAAGCACCATTCTCCAATAAAAGAAACCAGGGCTCCTAAGGAGAAGTGGTTCATTCCAGGGCAGGAGCAGAGGAAATACAAATGAGTCTGGAACATTCTGTGGTACCAGAAAGTAAGAAAACGCTAAAAGAACAAAAGGGGGGGGCGTGAAGAGGGGAGAGACACAGGAGCCAAGCTGACGGTGCTCCTCATGACAAAAGCTGGAACAATTTAAACTGCGCTCTCTCAGCTTGTCCCAGGGCTAATGAGGATTCAGTGCAACTGCCACCCCACAGGGAGCTTTTTAAAAAGGTGACACAGTGGGAAGGGACTGCTTTCCTACCCCCTCCTCCTCGGAGCTATCAATTTTAACATTTCTATTGGCTCACAGGCAAACAAAAAAGTCCCCCTGTGGTATAATACACGTTATTATAATTTTAGAGATAAAGCCTAATTGGCACTGTTGAGATGATTCTCCACTGAGGCTTTCTTGCACAGGAAACTGTTGCAGGTCTTAAGCATCTGGAATATATTTGCAGACGTGGAAAGCCGACTTGCTGGCACTGCGTCCTGCAACCGGCACATCAGTGAGTGAGGACTGAGCAGCTGCTAAAAGCACAGCAGCGTTGGAAGGCTGGCCTGCTGCTTCCACAATGTTTCTTTCTGTCATGAAGCCAGTGGTAACAATTGACACCGTGTCCAGTGGTTCCAGCGCCTCAGGCACGGCGCCAATCAATGTACATCCATTTGCTTGTTCAGTCCTTCCGCAACAACTGTGCGAGGTAGGTCCTGGTCGTGTAGTATCAGCATTTAGCAAGGATGCCAAGTTCAGAACAATTAAAGGAATAATCCAGTGCCACATGCAGACGGAAGGAGCCGAGCCCGGATTGGAAGCCAGATTTCTCTGACTTCAGAATCCTCACATTTCACCATTAAGTTCCATTGCCTCCGTGTGACATATGGATGCACTCCAACACAGGAAGATAGGGGTGGAGGACATAAATGCATATATTTCCTGGACATGACATTTCTAGCAGTAATTTACCCAAACGAAAGGGTCAGAGGGAGAGGCAGAGAAAGTGCCCCAGGTAGAGGACTAGGAAGGGAAGGAAGAGATCTTTGAAACAAGAAACAACTGTTGGGGGTAGATTTCAAGCCTCTAAAAATCAGAAATCAGACTGGATGTTGTCATTTCTGTCGTTTTGGAGGAGATCATCAGCAAGATGATAAGGAAAAAAAAGGTGCGACTAACCAGGTTCCTGCATCAACAACAACAACAACAACAACAACAACTGTTCCTGTAGCACATTTGCAGGCCTGGGCGGGTAGCAATCAGCCCTCCCATGACAACACAGCCTTCGTCTGGGGAGGAATGGGTTTGATAAACCATCACTCACGTTTTCGGGGCATGAGACCATTAGGCATTGGCAGCGTCTTCTCATGAAGCTCATTCGTACCATTAAACAAGGAAAGGGCATGAAGTGTTACAATTTCCCCGTAAGTTGCTCTCAGTCCGGAAACATGAAGGATGCTTTCGAATGAACGGGAAGCCCATGGTCTGTGCTCCTGCTGAGAAAAGACAGCTAGTGCAGGACGCCACCACAACCAACCATCTGGTTCCCAAGGAGGGAGCTGGGCGCTCTGCCCGCTGAGAAGGAGGGACTAGTTGGGGTTCATGAGAGTGGCCCGTGGACTCACGGAGATGATCTCACTCATGTGGAGATTTAGAAATGGAGGTGGTCTCCCTGTTGAATATTTTTTGCCATTTTTAAAAATTTGTATTTTTCCAGTACTGTTTACATCCATATTATTTTGCATTAGTTTCAGGTGTGCAGAACAGTGGGCAGACAATCAATCATACACTTCAGAGAGTGTTGCCCCTCTCCAGGACCCACCTGGCACCGCAGAGTTGTCACAGTATCGTTGCCTTTATTCCCTACTCTGTGCGTTACACCCCATGATGACTGCGTGACTACCAATCTGTACTTCGCAATCCCTCCACCTTTTCTACCCAGCCCCCAACCCCTCTCCCCTCCGACAACCATCAGTCTGTTGCCTGTGTCCCTGTTGAATTATTTAAAAAAGAAAAAAAAATGTGTGTCAGCCAAGAACTGAAAGCCCAAATGGGTATCATAAGATTATTATTAATTATCTTGACTTGAAAATATTAGGGACTTTTTTGTTTGTTTGTTTGTTTCTTGCAAAAGGGCTGATTTACCTAGAGGGTTACCAGAAGGAGTAGGAAGCTTGAGCTCTGTCTTCAGAAGACAAAGTAAAGAGAAAACTTCACCTTAGAAGCAGAAGCTGGGAAAAAACAGAAAGAAGTGAATACATCTCAGGAGATGGGCAGGGGTCCTGGCTGTACCAGGCACCTTGGAGCTCACAGTCGGTACCCAGCTCGGGAGCAGAGAGGAACCCCGCCCCATCCACCCCACCCCGCTCCAATGGAGTGTTTACTGTGTAAATCCCCAAGTTCCAGAGAGAAGCACGTGTGCTAGTGAATTGAGTCCCCGTCACTGTTCAAGACCAGACCAAATGTGGCAGCAGCGGAACTCTGGTAGCAGCGACCAATGCCGCGTCAATCAGAGGATAATAGGAGCCATGACGATGGACGTGGAGGAGCTGGCCAGGTGCCAGCAGCTCACACCTGCTGGGCCGTAGGGAACTCAGGCAAGAGGGGGAGGCCAGTGAAATGTCACCTCCAGGAGATGGACAGGAGGCTGGCAGGCAGAAGGAGTTTGATGTCCTGTGGAAATCTGGGATTTTGTTCACCTCCATTGCTTCTGAGATCCCTGGTTGTAACCTATGTGGGTTCCTGAGTGAACAAACGTCTTAATATTTTTGGCAAGTCGACTTCCTTGTTGGCTTAGAAGTGCAGAGTCTGCAGGCAACAGGTATTGCTGGCAGCTGGGACACCTGAGCAAGTAGTGATGAAGAAGGGTCCAGGAAGGCCCAGCTCAGTGTGGGCTCAGACACGGGAAGACCTGCTGTGCCAGCCACACATTCATTCAGTCAGTAGTGCAACGCAGGCTAATTGAACACTTATTTTGTCCCAGGTCCCAGCGCTGCTGAGTTAGGCAGAGCAATTTCGGAGACGGCGAGATGGTCACAGACAGTAAGGGATGGGGGAAGGACTAATGCTGATCCAGCCCTTTGTCTGTGCCGTTCATCGTAGCAGGTTCCGGGGATGCAAAGGGAGTAGGACATGGCCTTTCCCCTTCGAGAGCTCAGAGTCCAACAGGAGAGCCGGCCCTACAGTTCACTGGCGGTAAACCATTGTTACCTGGGGAGAAGCTGAGGGTGTGAAGGGCTTCAGGGGCATGGAAGAAGAAACACGTGGATTCTTCCTGGGCAAGTAAAGGGAATCCCGGGCAAGGAGGTTCTATTTCCCAAGATGCTGACTTTGGAGATGGATGTTTTTAAGTATGAGTAAGAGCCCTGACTGGTGTGACTCAGTGAGATGGGCATCATCCTGCAAACCAAAATGTTGCCAGTTGATTCCCAGTCAGGGCACATGCCTGAGTTGCAGGCCAGGTCCCGTGTTGGGGGCATTGCAAGAGGCAACTGATGTTTCTCTCCCTCTCTTTCTTTCTCCCTTCCCCTCTCTTTAAAAATCTTAAAAAATATAAAGTAATGATTGAGAAAGAGCAGAAGGATGTTGATAGCACCACAACAGCAGGAGAAAGGCGTGAACACACAGAGCTGTGAGTGGGATTGGTGCCTCGTCGGGCGGATGGTAAGGAGGCCAGCAGGGCCGGAGGACGGGCTTCTAGCAGCGGGGCAGGTGAAGGGCCAGAGAAGACACTGGAAAGGTGGGGTGGAGCAGAGCATGAGGTGCTGAGAGGTCACGGGACCATGGAAGGCATTCAGCAGGCTTGACACAGTTGGACCTGTGTTTCCTGAAAGACAAAGGACAGACAAACGAGAGGAGGGACAGGTGCAGGGAACCGGGGCCCCACAAGGCACTTGCAGAGAACTGGGGCAACTACATGTGGACTTGCCTCATCGGGAGGCTCAGCTGGACATAATCCCTGCCTCGCCAGGGAAAGGAGGACCAACTTTTCATGAAAATCTAGAACTATGCGTTCTGACATTAACGATCCTCCTACCACCCAGACTTTTAATACTGGCTTAAACTTTGAAAAATCATCACCTAGGGCAAGCACCTTCAGTCGGATTTCTGTACACTTAGGAACAAAGGAGAGATTGAAACTCCAGAGAGTGTCCTTTGGAAAGTAAGCCATGAAAACAGATAGACCTGGGTTTGAATCCTGGTTTTCCCCTGCTAAGCAGCCTGGAAGCCAGGGGAAAAGTATGCAGCCTCTCTGAGCCTCACCATACAAAATGATTGGCAGCACTGTTGTGAGGGATAAATGAAACAGTGCACGTTAAGCATCTAGCACAGGACCTGGCATACAGGAAGTTTCAATCCACATAAGCTTCGGTTGTTGTTATAGCTGTGGCATTTTCAGTACTGTGCATTGTACATCGTGCTATTGTGTAGTCGGTGCATTATTCTCCTTTCCATAAGTTACAGTTGAGGTGAATTTTTTTTTAAGATTTCAAGTACCACAAATAAACACAACAACCTTAAAGCGCGCACACACACACACACACACACACACACAGATAACATCATCTTTCCCTAGTTTTAATACCTATAGGAGTAAGAAAACAAAGTGATGTAACTGGCATTATTTACCCTCTTTTCCCTCCTTTTGGAAAACAAATCAGAAAACATAAACCTGAGATTCATCGAGTCTTTCTCCCAAGAATATGTGCTGATTACACTGTTTAGTGAGCCTCATTCTTTTTCTCACTTCTTTTGAAGTCTTGCAAATGAATTTTTAACTCAGAAGAAATTCTCCAGCTTACCTTTTCAACAATAATGGAGTTTGGGGAGACATTTTTAATAGCCTAACCTAAATTTAAAATTAAAGGCAAAATTGACTGCTCAAAGAGCCCCAAATGAACAAATATCTCACTTGCTAGAGCTCTATTATGTTCAATGCTTTACACTTAATCGCTCAAATGTTTTGGATCCAACTTTGCTCAGAGAGCACTTAGTGGATTAGCAGCAGTTACTAGGTTTGACCTATACTGGGGTTTCATTTCTGTCTTCTAGCAAAATACGAAAGGTAAGATCAACCTACGTGGTGGGCAGAACACAGATAACTGTGAACTGAAGTCACTGCTACATTGGACTCGGCAGGCCTCTCTCAACTGCAGGTGACTGGAAACTAACTCACACAAGGTTAAACAAAAGGAGAATGTATTGGTCCACATAATCTAAAAGCTTCAGGCATGCCTGGATGCAGGGTTCAAGTGGGACTATCAAGAGTCGTTCTCTGGAGCTCCCTGTCCTCCTCAGCTCTGCTTCCCCTGTGCTGGCTTTACTCTCCAACGGCTCCAGGCTTAGAGCATCCTGTACCTCTGAATCCCAGTGGAGACGTCTAATAAAGTCTTGGCATGGAGTCCCATTGGCCTCGCTTGAGTTAATTTCCCTTTTCCCAAGCCAGTCACTGTGGCCAGTACATAGAGTACTCTAAGTGGCTACGATGAAGTTTGGTCTAAACCCTGGAGTTGGAGGATAGAGTCAAGGAGACCTAAGCCACATGGAATGAGGATGAGGAAGAAGTGTTGACATAAGAGAAAGAGGGACACAAGAAAATGGAATATAGGGTCTGACACAAATAATGTCCACCTTTTATTACATAAAAATCTTTTATTACAAAATCATAAGCATGTACTTCTATAACATAACAATATCACACTCGAGCACATCAGATAACATTTTAGGTAAAATGTTAAAATCGCTGTCCATCTCACGCGTGACATTCCCGTCCCTACCAACCACACTCAGTGGCGTTACTTCTGCCGGACCCTGCAGATTCCACGCAGAGAAAATAGCTCACGGCCTGCCACCAGGTGATGCCCACCACAAAATCCAAGGAAAACTGGTAACTCATTTGGTGCCACAGCATGTAGCAAACCCTTCTGCTAGTCAACAGGCAAACTAGCTCCCAGTTCTACCAGCACCAGGAACACAGAGCTGAGGGCGTGTGGTCCATGCATTGATAGCACCTTGATTTCTCAGGTCAGCACCCTGACAATTTCAAAGCAGAACATGATTTCTTCTTCCTTGGAGTTAAAATGCTTTTTTTAAAAAATCACGTTACTGGAAGGATTTAGGGTTTGGTAAGAACTTCTCATTGATGAAAGTGAATAAACCCTGGGATGAAATTACTGGGCAAAGTCGTAGGATTGTTCTGTCATGAGCTGCCTAAAAACACAGGGCCAATGAACATGCTGATCTCTTCAAGGCAAGTCTTGGAGTGATCTACATCGTGATCCATTTCTTTGAATGGCCAAGTCTCCCCACAGCCACATAACTAATTTGGTCCTTTAATCTATTATCTCATTTTGGAAACCAGACCTTTAACTTCTGGCAAGTTCCAAAACCATTTGTAAAGCTCTCATTTATAACTAGCAGCAGGATTGTGCAGCAAGAAGAGGTTTAGATTTGGGGTCATAAGCTTTGAAGTCAGGGCTCCAATGTGCTTCTTTTATATGTCTAATTTGCGCTTTTTTTTTTTACTGAGATAGAATTGACCTACGCCATTATATTACTTTCAGGTGTACGATATAATGATTCAATAATTGCACATATCGGGAAATGATCACCACAATAAGTCTAGTTGACATTCATCACCACACACAGTTACAGTTTTTTTAGCAACTCGTTAATGTGTCCTACAGAGCCATCAACCCGAGTCACAGGCCGCACAGTACATCCCCATCCCACGTGCTTCTTGTTATTTCCACGGCTCCATGCAACCCTCTGAGCCTCTGTTTCCTTTTCTCTTAAACACCAAACTCCTGCCTTACCCACCTCACTGGACTTTCGTGAGAAGCAACTTGGACAATACCCAGGAAGTCAGCGTTTAAACTGGAAAGCGTTCCACGTAATTGTTTGTAAGGCAGACGCGTGGAGTTCCTACGTAGTAGAACTGCTGCTTCGGCAGCCGCTCAGCTTCCACCGCATCCCAGACTCTCCCCCAAGTGGGCAGCTGTTCGTATTTGAATATTTGATAAATGTGGATGGACGTCCATTTAAAGCTTGGCTTGCCTTCCTTTTATTTGCTTGTTTCTTTATGCTATTACAGTTGTCCAATTCTCCCGCCTTTGGCCTGTTCTACCCAGCCCGCCCCCAACTTCCATCGTCAGTCCCCACACCGTTGTCCATGTGCATGGGTCCTTCACACATGTTCTTTGACTAATCCCTTCACCCTCTTCCAAACAGTCCCCACCTCCTCTCTCCAGCCTGCCTTCCTTTTAGAGAAACAAAATTTTCTTATTTGATAAAGATAGTTACAAATCATTTAGTGTACTTTTATTCCTTTCTTTGTACCTAATCTATTTTTTACCTTCATATTACAGAGGTGTCTCTGGAGACAGCATTTTTTTCATCTGTATGTTATTTCTGGCTGCCATTTTCCATCCTGGATCCCTTTGCACTTTCCCTCATTCGAGACACACTCAGCCTCACACTCCCCGCCTCAACCCCCCACCCACCGTCAGGCAGGAAATAAAGCGCACACACACACACTCACAGAAGCATACAAAGGCAGGAAGAAAATTAGGAAAAAGACAAAATTCGGGGACCCAGAGAAGGGTGTGGACAATCAGGCAGAATGTCATGCATTTGGACAAGGAGAGAAATTGTCAGTTAGGACTAAAGTGAATTGAGGGGAGGGGAGGGGAGGGGAGGGGTGGGGAGTCCTGGCTGATGAGGCCGAGAGCCCGGCTTCACAGCTCGTGTCTGTGGCTGCCCGAGTGTCTGGGGGGTTGTGCTCAGCTAAGGAGACTCTGTGGTGTCATCACTTTGGAGAACTTAAGCAGCTTTTTGTAGTTTTATGTGATTGTAGTTTTTGGCCTTCCGAATCAATTTTCAAAAAGGTGATGTACACAACAATGCTGATGGAACTCATAAATGTGTTATTCGCAAAAGAAGCGAGATATAAAAGAGGACTTGCTGTATTGGTTCCATTTTTATAAAACAGACAAGCAGGCTAAGTGGATCTATGCTGTTAAAAGTTAGGATAGTGGTTACCCTTGGGGAGGGTAGGGGCGCAGGTGGGTTTCTGGGTGTTGTGTAATGTTCTATTTCTCAATCTGGGGACTGCCTATATGGTACGACTGAAAAATCATTGCGCTATATACTCACAACGTGTACATTTCTCAGTAATGTTATACTTTTAAAATGTAAGTAGCATCAGTTGCTTTAATAAATTTCTAGAGCAGTTGCCTTGACGTATATTTTTCCCTACTTGCTGCAGTCAGCTGGAGTGAGAAGTATGACAGGTTGACATTCAAGCCCTTCGTTGCTCAGCCATTCATTCATTTAACACATGTTTATTGAAGAATTGTGTCGGGGGTCCCTGCCCTCGCAGAATACAATCCAGAGGAGTTGGAAATGAATGTTAATCAAATAATTGCACAAGCCAGTATGTAAGAGATGGTGAGGAGTGAGGGGAATGCTGGGAAAGGCCTCTTGGAGGCCCAAAGGGCAGATGAGTGTGTTAGAACGGTTGCGGAGTGGCGTTTACATGTTATGCTTAACTAGTCCACTAGAGGACGACCCCAGACAGGTCTTTGTGGTGATTCCGAAACCCGTCAAGAAAGGAGGCTGGAAGTTCCCTTAGTTTTGCTTCAACTGTCCTTGACAGTGTTAAGGAGCACAAAATGCCCAGGGGACACTAAAAATCAAGTATAAATTTACATGCAAATGTTGCTTTATAGTCTTGCCCAATAGAATAATCCAGATTCCCACCAAATGCCTAATGACCTTAAAAAGAAAAAAGATACAAAGCTGGAAAGGAATGATGAAAAGAATCTTTCTTGGTTTTCACACATCCTGAAAGAGCTGACCACCAATCACAGACATGCTGTTACTATTTCTGACTTAGTAGTGCTCCCTACATCCAAGTTCCTCATGCCTGCTCCACCCACACCCCCGCAGAAAGTGTTTGAACGAGGACCTTCCACATGATAGTATGCTTCTCACTGAGGCAGCTAATGAGCAAATGTAATTTTACACGTTGCTCACAAACAAAAAGCAGAGCAATCAATAATTTACCACATCCTATTAAATGACCAAGGATGAAATCAGGATTGAAACCAAGACATTTCCAGTGTATTTAACAGTAGATTTCTTTAGCATCTACTACAGCCAAGCACTCTAGTTAGCATTTAAGGCATAACACTCCCCTCTTTAAACCTAATTCCCAATGAATTAAATTTTTAAAAAATGAAAGCAAAGTTCTCACAGTGACGGGTAAAAGTGTATATGATCTAACCATTACCAATCTCCATACCTCTCTCCTTTCTTTGTTCCTTCCTCCCTCGTTACTTTTCAGTCTTACTGATCTTCTTTCCATGAAACCACCAGACATTTTGCATTTTCCATAATCTAACTTTGCATTTGCTGTTTCCCATGCCTTGAAATGGTCTACTCCATCATCTAACAAGAGTCTCTTGTCTTTCAACTTCCAAATTAATTGTCGCTACCAAGGAAAAGACTTCATAAAACACCCATCCCGTCTGCCTTTGACCTTGAGCTGGGCATTTCGCTGCTGCTTTGCTAAGGAGCTGGATGGAACCACGTTTTTGGTTAATGGGATGTAAGTGGAAATGTTGAGCGGGACTTCTGGAAGCCTCCTTATGGGGAAGCAGACAAGCCTTCATCCTATTTTGCGTTCTCTTACTATCTGGAATGTATTCGCGATAAGTGCAGCTTCTGGAAGCATCTTGGACCCTGAGATGGCAGTGAGCAGGGGGAAAAGGGCAGATAGAAGCCTGGAGAGCTAATGACGCCTTGAGATCAGGGGCGGAGCGTGCAATGCCAGCCTCCCTCGAACTTCTATGTCAGAGAGAAATCAACGACTTATTTAAGCCACAGCTACTGGTAGCTTGACTATTACATGTCGCCACAGCTTAACAGTAACTAAATATACCACAGCCATCCCCAGGCACGTGGCCCCACCTGAAATAGCGCCTTCGTTTGTTTACATAGAAGCGCGGAGCTGGTCTGTCTCGTTTGCTGCAGCATCACCCGGGCCTGCAGCAGCGGAGTGTTTCCATAGGGGAATTCCCAGAATGTCGTGAAAAAACTGATACTTTTCTGAATCACAAGAGGAATCAGTTGAGAAATCAGAGGCAAGTATTATAATTCTTCCTGCAAGAAATTCTGTTTACGAATCTTTCTGGAGATGAGGCTGGCTGGAAAGACTCCACCAATGCCAGCAACTGCTGATGGTGCAGCGGTCCCGGGAAAAATCTGGGAAGTTTCCAGCAGTTACGGCACTTCCCTTTGCGGGAACAAAAATGTTTTAAACTTGCAAGATGAAGCATCAAAACACAGCTGGCAGAGGAGGCAACTGCCATGCAGACTCTGCACGTGAGAAAGCTGAGTTCAGGTGATGAAGCTGGAACCCATCAGCGTGATCCGCAACAGGATGTTTTTCTGGCAAGTGTTAGAATCAAAAATTGTGAAGCTGTTTATATTTTCTCCAGAGAGAAATTCTCTTTTGTAACAAGAATGGGGAAAAAAAACTTAGAAGTCACTTTGGACTTTAAAACGTCCTGAAAACACACTGGAAAAATGATCAGAAGGTTTTTAAGTCTCCTAAATCTGATAAAAGTGATTTTGTGCCCACTGAAGCTAGCACTTCTATAAAAAGAGGAATACTATGAAATTGTGTGAGAGAGATCACATTGCTTAAAACTGGTTTGATTAGCGTTAAGTAACCGTGATGCAAATCTTCTAAGCAAAAGCAGAATTCCACTTTGAGCAGACTGCTTTTATTTATTTATTTATTTATTTTCAGAACGAGGGGAAGGGAGGGAGAATGAGAAGGAGTGAAATGTCGATGCGCCCTGACCTAGTGTCCTGCAGCCCAGACGGGAGAGCAGACTGGTGCCCTTTCCCTTCACGGGAAGACTCCCAACCAACTGAGCCACACCGGTCAGGGTGAGCAGTATGCTTTTAGAAGAATTAGAATCAAACAGCTTTTGCAGAAAAAAAAGGTTTAATATCCTTCATTAAATATGTAAGCAGTGTTAATAGTTTATATGAGGTGGATAGCCTTTTTGCTTTGGCAAACAACAGTGAAATAGCTCCATTAGCACCATTGTTATTGGAAAGACTTTTGTGAAGGAAAGTGTGCTTCATCAGAAGAGACACAAGAGGAGTAAATGTTGCTGTAGACTATTCATTGTCAAGTGCGAGATTGACCTAAAGTCTGAATTAGCAAAAATAATATGGACTTCAGTGGCAAAATCAAAGTCAGAGAAATAAGACTGTATTTTGATCATTAAAAAAAGGTAATAAGTTTGTAATAAGCAACATGCACCTTAGTGGCCAACCTGAAGATGCTTCTGTCGATGTAAGAAATGTCCAAATCTATAGAGAATTTTTTTAGCTTTTTTGAAGCAGACTGAGGTGGAGATTGAATTACAGGACAGTTAACAAGATAATGTACTCTCTTGAGGGAGTTTATTTCAAAGATGTGTTAACCTAGATGCAGAAAAAGAAATGGACAGGGCTTGCTTATGGCAAAAATAACCTTTACTAAAGACGTAATATGCCTGGAGCGTGACTACCCACTGTGACCCGCTCAGTTAGCAATTTATGATCAGATCGCCTTGTGAGGTTACTTTTGGTCACTGGACTTGTCAGTTTTATTATAAAGCCCCTTTTTCATCCACACTTCTGGACACACACTCAGCAACTCAGCTAATGCCAACACAAAATGAAAGAACATTTTGTGTCTGGAATATTTGTCGTAAAACAAAGACCAAGACAATCAGATAAGTCAATTGATGTTTTATGTATTTTTAAATTTCATTTTAAGAATTATAGCTTTTAAAATTTAGATGTGGTATTATTATTTAATTTTTAAAATCACTTTATTTGGAATTTGTTTTGTGTCACTACTTCCTTCTTTTAATAGTTTCTATTATTAAATGTCTATATCAGGTAGCAATCATTTTTACACATCACTGAAGTGTAGTGTAATCTTGTACCAATAGATATGTTCATAATAATAATAAACCATGTATTTATTATTACCTTTGTCTTTTTCACAGTAAATCTCAGAACCTTCTAGTATAACCCTATCGCAGGAAAATGGGTCACTGTTTACTATTGTGGTCGCTCACTGTTTAAAAACATGTGAAGAAGGTGTTACACAAACATACAGAATAACTGAATATTTGGCTCCAGAACCCTGAAGATCAACATCAGGAAACTGCAGGCACTGACACAATGCCTGGCCCAGAGCAGGCACTCGGCAGGGATTTCAAATGAATGGGTGATTAGTAGGCCCAGAAGTCCCGGGAAATGGATGTGAATGGGCCCGTTTTACACATTAGAAGTCCCGGGTCTCCTGGCCCTGCGAGGCATACCCTTAACTAAGATCGTTAGAACCAGTAGTAGGCCTTCCTAACATTCTTCTGACAAAGCGTCTCCCAGCCACACCCTGGATATTTGATCTTAGCCCTGAAGCCAATTCTTGTCTGGAAATCTTTTCAGGGGAGAGACGGGATGAGCAACAGTTTTATTTGAGGATCCAGTAAATCCCAGCTCTTTCCAACTCTGCTAAAAACCGGAACAATTTCTTTGTGGGATCATCTCTGCAGTCTCATATTTTATCATTGGCAACTAGAAGAAGCCAGCTGGCATCTTCAGTCTTCTGATTGGACATCTCCCCAGCCGACCCCAGAGTTCTGAAGTAGCCTTTCTGTTTTCCACATTATTTACAGATGGTAGTGTTGCCACACTTTCTGCCACTACATAAGAAGGGTCCTGTTTTCCAGACTCCAGTACCATCTTTCTCAACATCCTTCACACCCCCACCAACCTGCTCCTCATGGCCCCTTCTGCTTCTTCCTGCCACCCTGTCCCAAAGCCAATGTCCCCTGCTTTAAGTATTTGTTAGGGCAGCACCCCAATTCTAAGTACCAAATTCTGTTCAAGTTATCTAGTGCTGCATAATAAACATAGTGGTTTCAAACCACGCCTCATCACTACATGGGGACAGGGCACAGCAAGGGGCAGCACACTTCCGCTCCAGAATGCCTGGGGCCGCGCCTGCAGCGAGCTGAACGTCTGGGAGGCTCCAGCCGCTGGGGCTGGCTGGCATCTCTTTCTCTCTCTTGGTTCCCCTATCTCCCCATGCGGTTTCTTCATGCGGCTGTCTTACACGTCCTTATTTGATGACAACCTCTGGGTAGTTTGCCATGTCATCTGGCAGCCCAGGGCTCCAGCCAATGTCCCAAGAGACAGAAACAGAGGCTGCCAGTTTCTTAAGGCCAAACCTGGAAATTGCCATTTCCACAATATTCTACTAATCAAAACAGAACAGCCTGCCCAGAATCAAAGGGAGGAGATATTGGTCCCATTTCTGAATGAGAGTGGTGTCAAAAATCGCTAGTTATCTTCTACCTGCCACACTTTCATAACTATCGTTATAGTAATATAGTGAAACTTCATGATAAGAGAGATTCAGGTATAACCCAACCCCTGCCCAGTCCACAATCAGAAAGGGGAGTGGGCCCAAGTCTTTGCCGTTTACAGATGGTTGTCTGGTGATCATCTGAGAGTCTTAGTTCTCTATATGGTGTACACTGTGTTTAAAATAACCAGTGTTCTGAATATTCCCCATTCCTCTCTCCAGATAATCTCTACCTTTTCCCACCTGCTCTGTGCCCCAGGGGGCTTCTGGATGAGCCCCACCACAAAGTGATAACAGGCAGGAGGTCAGTATCCGGTGGGAAGTGGGGAATGGGTGGTAGTGAATCTTAGTCAGGCTTTTCGTCCTTTGTCCTTCCATTTTTAAGAGGTCATTACATATTAAAAGGATATCAACCCTTCATCTGTGATGTATTTTACAATCATTTTCTCTCAATTTGCTAGCTAAGTGGGGGTTTTAGCCACAACAAAAAAATTTTTTTAATTATTTTATGTAGTCAAATATGTAAATATATTATTTTATTGCTTTTAGATTTTGAGCTTTTCTCCATACCAAGATTAAAGAATTCACTCCTGTTGTCTCCTAGTCTTTGTGACAGAGAAACTCACGAGTTAAAGATTCAGGCTGTGGTTGTAGTTGGTAGGCTAAAGTGACTAACGCATGTGGAAAACTGTCATTCCAAGAACTGGAGTACAAGACCTATGTGACCCCAGGAGGTCGACAAGCAATCCACCTTTGTGCCCCAGAGGCTCTCCCAGCCCTCCACCCAGATGGCATCTGAGCCATTGTGTTCCAGTGAAGCGGATAAAAAATCGACCAGCTGACAAAGAAATAATACTAGGAATATCACAGCTGGTCTGCAACTCTTATGATTAACCTTTTTTTCCAAACCCCTTACCTTCCCTTTCCTGCTCCTTGTAAAAAATATCAAGTTGAGATGAGGTGTTAAGACAGATTTTAGGGCACATAACTCACTGTCCTCTTTGATTGCCAGTATCTGATTAAAGCACCCATAAAAACTCAATTCTTGTTTCTACCTGCTGGTTCTGCTAGTGACAGGTAGCACAAACACTGACTTTTCTGGTTTCACTTGCAGGATGTAGTATTTCTCATGTAGGTCCCTGACTATTTTAAGTTAATTCTTGACTATGGTGTGAGGTTCAGGTTTCATTTTATCTTCTTCTTAATGTACCATTGGTCCCATTATTATTTATTAAAAATCCCATTTTTGCCTGCTGGTTCAAGATGCCACTTTGTCATATACTAAAGTTCCATATGTTTGTGATTCTATTTCTCAGTTTTTAATTTTATTCTATTAGTCTATTTGTTTAGTCATGAGCCTATACCACACTGTGTTAGTTATAAAGGTTTTACAGTATGTTTTTATATCTGATAAGGCTAATGCCCCTATCAATTTTAAAAACTGACTATTTTTACATGTCTTTTCCATGTAAACTTTATTTATTTTAAGTATATTTTATTGATTATGCTATTATAGTTGTCGCAATTTTTTTCTCTTCTTTATCTCCCCTCCGCCCTGAACTACCTCTCCCTCCAGCATCCCACCACCTTTAGTTTATGTCCATGGGTCATACATATAAGTTCTTTAGCTTCTCCATTTCTCATACTATTCTTAACCCACCCTGTCTATTTTGTGCCTACTAATTATGCTTCTTATTTCCTGTACCAATCCCCCCACCATCCCCTCCCCCTCTCCACTGATAATCCTCCATGTGATCTCCGTTTCTGTGATTCTGTTCCTGTTCTAGTTGTTTGCCTGGTTTTTGTGTCTGTTTTTTAGGTTCAGTTGTTGATAGTTGTGAGTTTGTTGCCATTATACTGTTCATAGTTTTTTATGTTCTTCAATTTCTTAGATAAGTCCCTTTAGCATTTCATATAATAAGGGCTTAGTGATGATGAACTCCTTTAACTTGACCTTATCTAGGAAGCACTTTATCTGCCCTTCCATTCTAAATGATAGCTTTGCTGGATAGAGTAATCTTGTCTATAGGTCCTTGCCTTTCTTGGCGTGGAATACTTCTTTCTGGCCCTTTCTTGCCTGCAAGGTTTCTTTTGAGAAATCAGCTGATAGTTTTATGGGCACCCCTTTGTAGGAAAGGCTCTCCTTTCCTCTTGCTGCTTTTAAGATTTGCTCCTTATGTTTAATCTTGGATAACTTATAGATGTTGTGCCTAGATGTGTTCCTCCTTGGGTCCAATATCTTTGGGACTCTCTGAGCTTCCTGGACTTCTTGGAAGTCTATTTCCATCACCAGATTGGGGAAGTTCTCCTTCATTATTTTTTTTAAATAAGTTTTCAATTTCTTGTTCTTCCTCTTCTTCTTCTGGCACCTCCATGATTCAGATGTTGGAGCACTTAAAGTTGTCCCAGAGATTCCTAAACTTTTTCTCATTTTTTTGAATTCTTGTTTCTTCACTCTGTTCTGATTGGATGTTTACTTCTTCCTTTTGTTCCAAATCATTGATTTGAGTCCCGGTTTCCTTCCTTTCACTGTTGGTTCTCAGTATATTGTCCTTTATTTCACTTTGTATAGCCTTCAGTTCTTCCTCTAGCCTTCATATTACAACTGAGCTCAGTCAATTCTGTGAGCATCCTGATAACCAGTGTTTTGAACTCTGCATCAGATAGGTTGTCTATCTCCTCGTTGCTTAGCTCTTTTTCTGGAGATTTTTTTAAAAGATTTTATTTATTTATTTTAGAGGGGGAGAGAGGGAGAAAGAGGGGGAGAGAAACATCAATGTGTGGTTGCCTCTCATGTGCCCCTTGTTAGGGACCTGGTCTACAACCCAGGTATATGCCCTGACTGGGAATCGAACCGGTGACACTTTGGTTCACAGCCCATGCTCAATCCACTGAGCCATACCAGCCAGGGCTTTTTCTGGAGATTTGATCTGTTCTTTCATTTGGGCCATAGTTCTTTGTCTCAGTCCACTCTAAGGGGTAGAGTCTTACATCTTCACCAGGGCAGGGTGACCCACATCACTGCACTGTGGCACTGTCTGTGGGGGAGGGGTCAGAGAGGGAACAATGCCTCTTGCTTGATCAGCTCCAGCCCCACTTTCTAACTAACTCTACTGTGAGACTGGGAGTTTCTGCCACTTTTGCAACCCCCAAGGACTTAATTAGAGGTTTTGAGTCTTTAGTTTCCCCAGCCAGCCCCACCTCACCCACATGGCCCACCGCCTTGCCTCAGGTTATTTCCACCCAGCTGCCAGGCCACCCATCTCCACCCTTCCTACCTGTCTGGATGAATGTTTCTTTAACTCTTCGGTTGTCAGCGATCCATGCAGTTTGATTTTTCTGGAAGTTCTGGTTGTTTATGGTTTTAAAATTGGTTGTTATCCTTCTTTTGGTTGTACAAGGAAGTGAAGTATTTCTACCTATGCCTCCATCTTGGCTGTAACTCCTTCCCACATAAACTTTAGTATTAAGTTGTCTGGCTCCATAAAAAAGCTTGTTTGTTTTTTTTAATGAGGATCATGATAATTAATAAATTGAGTTAGGAACAACTGATATCTCTGATGTTGTGTCATTCTATCCAAGAATAGATGTTTTAATTACAAAGGCTTTATAGAATATTATAATATTTGTTAAGGGTAGTCCCCACTCAAAGTTTTAATCTTCTTTTTTACTGGCTTTCCTTTACTATTTATTTATATTTTCATATAAGCCCAGTATCAATTTAAAATACTTTTGTAGTATCTGTATTGGGATTGTCATAACTGATACATCCAATTAGGGCAAATTGACATGTGTCCCAAATCTGATCACTTCAAAATACGTAGTTTTGGTTTGAATATACATACACAACATACATACATACCCCAGAATCTAAAAATTCATGCCAGATGTGAAAAGAACCAGTATCATTCAATTCATCAAGCATTTACTTATTACCTACTACTTGCAAGTTGTTACCATAAAATATGAGATGAGCAAGGCATGGTCTCTGTCCTCAGGAAGATAACTACCTGAAGAGGGCCATGTGCACTTACAGAAATGACCGTAATGTGCCTTCCCTAACATTTAAAGCAGCCTATGTATAGGGTTACCATCTCTCTGAGCCACAGAAATCTACAACCTGAATATCCATGTAAAGTGCTTATATGCATGCTGATTAATTATTCCCCAGGTATCCTGACTACCTCCAAAACTGTCTCTTTCAAAGGAGAATAAAAGATTAAGATGAGACTATTCATACATTCTACAAGTATGTATTGACTGCCTTCTGTATGTGAGGAACTGCTCTTGGAGCTGAGATCACAGTAGATACAAGAAAGACCACATCTGTCCTCATGATGGTTGCATTCTAGAGGCCAGAGACAGAAACAAACATTTAAGATATTGAAGATATCATTTCAAGTAGTGATAGAGCTGTGAAGAAGAGTAAGGAGCGTTAAGGAGAGATAAAGAGTAAGATACCATCCCTCCCTCGGGGAGAACACATTTGGGCAGAGACTTGAAAGATATGAATGGGTAAACCAAGCAAAGGTCCTTGGAGAAGAACCTTCTGTGCACAGAGGGGCATGTGCAGAGCTAGGGACCCTGTGTAGGCCAAACGGCTGGAGGAGAAAGCCAGGAAGAGACTGGGAGAAAAGGCTTGAGGTAGGAGACGTCAAGTAGAAACCCTGGGCAAAAGGGGTTGGGTTTTGTTCTGTGAGAGGGGATGCTTTTGGCAGGGGCGTGGCAGGCATAATCTGATTTGTGTGTTAAATCTGGCTGCCACAAGGAGAGGGAATTGCAATGAAGGCCCAAGTGAGAGGCTGGATAGGTGTCACCACGTTGTTCTTGTGAGAGGTGAAGCGGCTTTGGATCAGGGGACTGCTGCGGAGAGGAAAAGAAGTAGAAAACAGGAGGAATGTGGGAGTTTTTTAGAACTCAAGCTAACAGGAGTTGCTGAAGGACTAAATTTGGGAATGAAGGGAAGCCAGGAGCCAAGGATGGCACTGTGCTTTTGGCTTGAGCAACTGGGTGAATACCATATATTGAGGAGGGGTGACTACCGGAGCAGGAACACATTTGGAGCAAAAATCTAGAGATCTATTTTGGACACATTTTTTCAAGATACTTAGTTACTTCTCATGAATTGTTAATATACCTGAATAAATTATATGTTCCTTTTCTATTTTTCTCTAGTCTGCAGTTAGAGTTGTTCCCAAGAATTTTTAAGCCCTATGTAAAAGAAGATATGGTAAGTGATCATTTGGTCATTTCTCAAGGTCACAAACATTATTCCTCTATACAGTGCATTAAATCAATATTACTGTTGATAATAAAAGCTGGATTGGTCCAGTTCATTTCAACTGTAATCAAGCAGGAAAGAATGAACTGAGGTTAGACTCAGTTGTTTGCGGTGTTTTACCTGGTCAGAAGCAGAGATGAATTTATAGTTTTCAGTTGGCTCAGGATGACAGTGCATTGGTTACCTGGGGGAAGGTGCCTTAAAAGGTGTAATCTCTGAATTGGAGTCTTGTAGTCAACGGAACATTTTCTCACATCTGCCACACATAGGCCTGAGACTATCGCCATGTGGGATGCTGGCCCACTGCTATTGTTATTCTTGGACACCCCTTTGTTCCTGGAGGATTTCCTGTGATTTCCTAGATGCAGTTGATCATTTGGGTTTTGTTCGTGGCACTCTGATGAATCTATAAGACCAAATTCGTATCTTAATGAAACCACAAATGGGTTAAGGCAGGTAAAGTACTTCCAGGTGTTCAGGTGTGAAAATGATGAGGAAATACCAATTAATATTATCTTTACCTTAAAAGTAGCTCTTAAAACAATAAGCAAAATGAGGGTTAAAACAAAAACGGTGTACAGGGATGTTCTTTATAAAAAAAACTTTGAGTTCTACAGTCAACTCTTTCCTGGCTGAGATCCTTGGTATTCTGGGAATGATGAGGAAGTGCAGTTAGTCCAGGCCCCAGCTTGACGTCTTAGTAGGGAGAGCAGAGCAGAATATCTACAGCTATTGTGAACCGTAAGTTATTTTGAATTTATGGGATAGGAACAGTGGGATTGGCCGTAACAGCAGGAGACTAGACTCTGGATGGTGAACACACAATATAGTGCACGATGATGTATTGCAGGATGGTTCACTTGAAACCCATGTAATTTTATCAACTGACGTAACCACAATGAATTTCTTTTTAAAAAGAACAATAGGATTGGGCTGGGTATGAATGATTTACATCTTCAGCATCAAATGTACACATTTTTTTCTAATAGTAACAGCCACTTTTTTCTTATAAGAAAGGTAATATAGATTTAATACAGAAACTTAAAATACAGAAAATTATAAAATAGAAAACATGTTAACTATAATCACTACTCAGAGGTTACCTCTGTTCATATTTTATTTATATACTACAAATACATATGTAGTATGTAGTGTATGTGTGCATATATAAAAGTCATCTTCTAAGAATAATGATTTCTGTGAGTATATTCTTTAGTAGAGCATGATTGGAAACTGAAGTATCAATTTCTAAAAGACTTCAGATTACAGTGAAAAGTCGAGTAGTATAGATATAATGCATTATGTGCACTTTATAGCCATCTGTGCATGAAATATTTTATCATTACTAATAATAGCTATTATTAATATCACTAATACCAATTAATATTATTAACAATTAATAGTAGTGATTATTGAACTGTTGGTAACAGGAGAAAGAATTGCTTGGTGGGAGACTTAAGTCCTAGACCCAAGTTTTGATTAGACACAAGACAATGAACTGTATTAAGCCTCAGTTTCCTCAAATATACAATTAAAATCTTGGGCTAGATCAAGTCTGAGGACGTTTTAGTTTTAAAATCCTGTCCAAGCCTTGTTTGGGAATATGGGCACTTACTGAGATGCATTTCCTCAGATGCAAAATTTTACTTTTGAATATTTTATCTAAAATACACCTGTTTTCAAGCAAAGAAAGATGGATCGCATTTTTGAAGAATATTGCATGCTTTGAAGATGGGGCCTATTTACAGAGACCAATTTGTTTCTCTGCATTATTTTAGCATGTACTCTATTCCATTCCTGAAGCTCCCTAAGTATCTGAGGCTTCGAAAGAGGGGGTGGAAGAAGCTTATTACCATGGAGATAGAGGGGAGCAAATGGTCACATCATCAAAAGCAAACTAGAAATGTACAAAGCTTTTGTGATGCTGATCCTTTTTTTTTAAGTAAGAAGAAGAAGAAGGGAAAAAAGGCACAAATAAAAGGACAGATCTCTCTCATTAAATCCAACACTAATTTAGTAATCAGTGAAATAAAGGTACTCTTGAGAGCCTGCTGCTGGGAAAGACAGTACAACAAAGAAGCACAAAAGGTTGCTGGCTGCCAGGTGTAATTTCCAGGTACTCCAAGTGCATTTGGACTCTCTCTTCTCTTAGCTTTTCTTTGCCGATTGCCATCTTCATGGTACATTCGAACTATCCATTTAGTCACTCGAGTGTGTTACCCAAATATTTAGGAGGAGAAAAATTGCAGGAAAATAACCTTTAATTTTATGATTCTCCAAAGGAAATTGTTTAAAATTAAGAGGTATAGGAAGCTAAGAATGAGTGCTAACTTATTTTTGTTTGTTACCTATCATTTTGGATAATCTGGAAATAATTTTGACAGTGGGATAAGAGTAAAAATTTACATAAAGTAGCTTATACCAGGATAAAGTCGCCATCAATGAGATTGCTTGTGTTTATACAGCTTTTCTATTAACCCTGTTTGTTATTTCATTTTGTTCCAGAAGCTGCCAAAGCCTAAAGGCAGAGAAGATTTATACTCAGTTCTTCATGAATACTCAAAAGAAAAAAATCACTTAAGGATAAATATATAAAAGTTAAAAAAAAACTTGGCCAAGATTCTGCCTTGAGTTTTCAGTCTATAAATTAGAAACAGTAATTCCATGCTCTTGGGACATTTTAGAGATTGAGGTGATGTTTTATAAGTATTTTGTGTTATCTGGAGGCACAATGCAATTCATACTCTATTTTAAAATGTGAATTATGGCCCTGACCAGTGTGACTCATTGGTTGGGAGTCCTCCCCTAAACCAAAAGGTGGCCAGTTTGATTCCGTGTCAGGGCACATTCCTGGTTGTGGGTTCAGTCCCTGGTCAGGGCACTTCCAAGAAACAACTGGTCGATGTTTCTCTCTTACATCAATGTTTCTCTTCCTCTCTGCCTCCCTCCCTTCCCCTCTCTCTCTAAAAAACAAATAAATAAACAAGTAAACATAAATAAATATGTACATGAATGCATATCTTTTAAAAATGTGAATTATAAGAAAAATTGTCTTCTTCCTCCTCTTCTTCCTCTTTCTTTTTCACTTAAGATTTCTCCTCTCTGCTGACAACACTAAGAGAGAACACTATTCACAAATTTTTAAGACACTGATTTCCTTAATTGATCTATAGATTCAATATAGAACTAAATAAAACACCAAGGTGCTTTTTTAACTTGACAAAATAATACTAAAGTTCATCAGGAAATGGAAATGAGGAATTAGAAAAATTCTGAAAAAAGACTAATGGGGACATAATCAATACAACCATATATTAAAATGTATTATAAAGTTACCATAATCAAAATATTCTATTCTAGAGAGGAAGTAGCTGATCAGACTATAATAGAATAGAATTATCAGAAATAAACCCAAATACATATGTGAATTTAATGTGTGAAAAAGGTAGATGGGTCGAATATATGGGAGGGGAAAGAAGGGATGATGTATTCATGAATGAATAGTGATGGGTAAACTGACTAAGAATAAAAAATAAAATGTGCCCTAAACCATACTTTTTTATCCAAAAAATTTCCAGAATATTCAAAGATTTAAATATCAAAAAATAAAATTATAATATTAGTAGTTCAAAACTTTGGTGAGCTTACTACTTGGTGAATAATTGTGATGTACAAAAACTAAGACACACAATCCAAAGGTCTTAAATGAAGAAAAAAGTCTCTTCCTGCCTTGGGTGGCGTGGTTCTCTTGGTTGGAGTGCTGTCCCATAGACTGGTGTGTGTTGGGACATGTACGAGGGCAGCCAATTGATGTTTCTCTCACATCGATGTTTCTCTCTCTTTCCATCCCTTCCCCTCTCTCTAAAATTAATGAGTATGTCTTGGGGTAAGGATAAAAAAAAATCTCTTCTCACTACTATCTCCCGCAATTTCACCCTCTGGACTAGCATTACTTTTTAATGTACAAAATGTTTGCCTTATCCCTAGATGGGCCAGAACCTTCCTCTCCACCTCTGCCCACCTCTATCAGTCTTACCCGGCATTTTCCCAAGAGGCTTCCCTGACCACCCCAGCCCACTGCAATGATTATAATTACTTTCTCATAAGCTCATCAACTATTCACATCTTTGGGTTAACTCTGCAACAGAAGAGATGCCAACACCTCCCACAGATTCTAGGTTCCTGTAGATTTCTCTCTCTGCCCCTCCCCTGCTCTTTAAGCTCTCTCTGTACTGGTTGCTTCCCATCTCCATTTGAAACTTTTCAAGAGTGTCCAATTATAAGTGAAGCAGAAAGTGTGCCACAAAGTTCATGTCCACTTAATTTAAGTGCTCAGAAAGGAACGAAGAAGGAAAACCCTGTAGCAGTGGATCTAGAGGTTGTAGTTTTCCATGCCCTGCATTAAGCTGAAAGCTTCAGAAGAATCAAGCATATTTTGGACTGGTGGGGTAGAGTAGCCCCCAACTGTGAGCAAGTCAAATGTCCATCAACAGAAGAGTGAATACATAAAATACGCTTGTACTGTAATACACAAAAGTGTGTTATGGTGAGTGTGGAGTGGAATAGGATACATGAGTGGTGGAAATGAACGAACTGTCGTTACATGAAGTGACGTGGATGAATCTCATCAACGTTTGAGGAAGAGGAAAGCAGCCGCTGGTGTCCAGGAACTGGCCTGGTTCTACCAGTCAGCCACTTGCAGGTCGACCTTGGTGTTCTGTTGAACATAAATAATTTCACACAATATAACATCAGACAAGGCCATTCTGTGACCACAGCAGATCAAGCAAGACAAAAACCAGACTACTCTGTAATCACATCTGACCACAGACAAAACATGAATAGTATTGCCAACCCACAAAAATTACCAAATATCCTCTTATCTAACTAATATGAGTGGCTGCTGCTTCTTTCCCCATCATGGCCTTAGCCTCAGCCCACCCTTCCTTCTAGGTAAGATACAGTGTGACACCCAAGCACAGAGATGACTCTGGCTTCCTGACCAGGGATATCCAAACCAGAGCAAGGCCCCACTTCTTTAAACTCTCCCCAAATCACCCAACACAAGCCCAAATCCTATAATAAATCCCAACACACTCTTCCTGAGACTTCTGTGGGTTCCTCAGATGTGTGTTTTCACTCACCGTAAGGCAGGGCTGTCAAACTCATTTTCACTGGGGGCCACATCAGCCTCAAGTTTGCCTTCAAAGGGCCAAAAGTAACTTTAGGACTGTATAAATGTAACTACTCCTTAACAGTTAAGTGAGAGCTCGGTGCTGCCACCGGGTAGAAACAAGGTGTTGGGCTGGATAAAATAAGGTGGAGGGCCGGACTCAGCCCGTGGGCCTTGTGTTTGCCACCTGTGCCCTAAGGAGTAACAAACCCAACTTGCTCAACTGCAGAATGTGCCTGTTTGATTGGAAGGCACCGGTTACATTGAACTGAGTGAAAGAAGCAAGTCCCCCCAAAATATAAACTTCCATACAAATGAAGGGAACCAAAATCAACACTAATGAAATAGCTCAGGGATGCATTAGCGTGTGGGTGATAAAACTATAGAAATAAGAGGAAGGAAATGATCAGAACACCGTGTTGGTGTAGTGTTAGCTCATAGGGGAAGGCAGAGATGGGAGGGGTTGAGGCATAACCATGGAGTGGATCCCAAGGACAGGTGCTCCTGTTACAACAGGACTGGTAAGAACAAACAGAAACATGGAAACTGTTCTTCCAGCTGTGTGTGTGACCTCTTCTCCAGATGTGCCTGAGAGAGAAGAGGATTCAAGCATTATTCCACTTGACAGGGAATGGATTCAAGAGCATGTCTGGTGATAAAGCTTCAGTCCAGACATAGCTTACCTTACTCAAGGATGAGTAAGAAAAAAACACAGCAGCTTAGGAAAGAACTTTTGCAGAATAGGAGAAAAGAAACAATCTCCAGGAGTTTCCGGGAAAGGGCTGGCCCTGGGGACTGATTAACTGCAGGATGCTGAAGAAAACATCAGGGAACCAACAGTCTTAATAGGCCCAAGATGGACTCTTTAAAGGGCGAGGATTATGAGCAATTAAAGGAAGGAAATAAAATGAGAATACATTAGGATGAAATGAAAATGCAACCAATTTTTTTAAAGGAAAGAATAATACGGTAAAGAAAGATAGGAAAGAAGCTAAAACTGAATGTTGGAATTTTTAAATAGTTACACTGGAGGTATAGCAAAATTGATGCTGTACTGATGTAGAGGACAAGTTAAATCATTCCCAAAATACAGAGGAAAGAGCAAGGAGATAAAGAAGTTAAGATGATAGAAATGAAGGATAGAGATCAAAGAAGAGAGAGTTAACTGTTCTTTAAGAAGAAGCCAGAACGACGAAGAAGACACAATTGCAGAGATACCATTGGAGAGTGGTTCTCCTCGGACGGTGAGGATGAGGATGTGCAGCGATCCTGGTGGGCGCAGGACCAGAATTGCCCAGCGAGGAGCAGTGTGCTTTAAATCACAGTAATGAGTGGATGCTGGTCAGGCTGTATCGGGTCCTTCAGTTGTATCAGCAAAAATAAATAAATTGGAACCCTGGTGTACTAGATTGCAGGTAAGATAACAAATGAATCAAAACAGATGTTTAACCAGATCAAACATCCTAAACCTGCTAAGCCATATCGCACGAGAAATCAATTAAGAACAATTCACACTTAGACATATTTGGACAACATTTTTAAACCACTGGATTAAAGAGGGGCAATGCCACCACATCAATTTTCTCCCCTTAAAGAAAAAAGAATACCTAAAACAAACAAATACAAAAATAGGACTTGCCACAAGATTTTCTTTCTTGCTACACAAAATTCTTAACGACAATGAAGGAATGCCTACAGAATGCTAAGGAACAGGGTTCGGATCCAATAGTGCTTAGCTATGTTTTCATTCAGAGAATGGCAACATAAAGACGCCTCCTCTCCGCAAGCACTCGGAAAGGAGTACTTATCACTGTTGACGTTTGCTGGCACAGTAAGGAGCAGACAACTACTCGGTTTCATTATCGCTCCATTGCCCTGCTCTTGCTCTGCCACAGGTTTTAATGATTCTGATACATTTATCTGGAAAACTGAATGCCAGACCCTAGGCCTCTCTTCTCCCAGTTATCCTCCCAAGAAGAAGCTGTGGTTTTAATCAGTTAGGATCACGCTGTCGCTGCCCCTATCGGGAAGGGGAGTATTTTGTGTGTGTAAAAGACAGCCTGGGACTGGGCCAGCATCTCCACGTTGCCATCAGGGCTTCGTGCTCCCTCTAGCTTTTTGGCGTCAACATCCTTCACTTCTGTGTTTTGCCCTTCAGCTCACAAAGTAGTTGCTGAACTTCAAGATCCTGTGCTGACATTACATGCAAGAAGAAACAGGAAAAGTGAAGGCAAAATGCTCACAAGTCAAAACTGTCCTTTTTAATGAGGAAAAACAGTACCTTTCCTAGCAACCTCATCTGCCAGATTTCTGCTTACATCACATTGGCTAGAATTGTTATCTGTCCACTCCAAACAGCAAGTCTTTTTTATTTTAGTGGGTGCATTGCCATCTTGAATAAAATGGGGGCTCTTTTGGTATGGAAGCAGGATACTGTTTAAGTAAACTGCCTGGACATTACATGCAAGCTATTAAATTCCTTTGTTGCAGAAATGTCCTGTAATAAGTAAACTTGGGGTATAGTTGAAGTTCTTATAAGAAGAAACTTATGGTTGAGAATCACTGTACTTTTAATAGTTCCAGTTCTGTGGCATGGGAAAGCTCCATGCTGGGGTCAGAGTGTTTGGGTCCCTGCAAATTCACATGTTGGAATCCTAACCCCAAAGATTGTGATGAAGTTTCAGATCGCAAAGACACTGAAACTCCTAGGGAGGGGCTGGGCTGAGGCTGAAAGTCTCTCCCTACAAGAAATTGCCTCTTGTTGGAGAAAAACTTGTGGAACTGAGAATGGTCTCCCTTACGGACTCATGCGCACACAGAACAGACTGACAGCTGTCAGAGGGGAGGGGGTTTTCGGGGCTGAGATTAAGAAAACAAACAAACAGACGACAGTGTGGTGATTGCCAGAGGGAAAGGGGGTGGGGGAGGTTGAAGAGGGTAAAAGGGAACAAAAGAGGGGAAAGGTGATGGAGAGAGACTTGACTTTGGGTGGCGAACGCATGATGATGTATACAGATGATGTATTGTAGAATTGTCCACCTGAAACCTGTGTAATTCTATTAACCAATGTCACCCCAATAAATTCAATAAAATATTTTTTAAAAAGACACTTCTTGAAAAGTGTGAATCAAGTTCTTTCATTTTGCTTTTATGTGACATTTAATGCTAGACAGGTATAGGCATGGCTATAGATATACATATATGTACAGACACATATATGTACACAAATGTATATACATCTGAAGGTATAGGTGAAAATATTCGTGGATATAAGTACAGATAAGATATAGAGGAGGAAGTTTACTACCAACGAAAGAGGATGAAGTTTACTACCAACGAAGTCTACTACCAAAGTGGCAGGCCTCTTTGAACAAACCTTCTCAAAGTTTGAGCTTACCACACGGCACAGCCATCTTCACAACTACAGTGTATTCTAAAACACCTCTGTCATCAGAGTCTCCCCAGCCTGAGAGCCAACAGTGATTTAGAACGGCACTTGGTTACATGAGGCCTGGTTATGCGGTGAAGTCCTGTGGGGCCCTTAAAAAGAGAAACAGGGTAGAACTTCAGGACTACTGGAAAGATGGGCACAGGTGGGGGGAAAGCTTTGTGAAGTGAATGAAGGCATCTGTGAAGCTGTAGACAAAGGAGACTTCTAGTTGGTGTTTTTTGGGGGAGGAGAGGAGATTAGATTATGGCTAGAAAAAATTCTAAGGGGATGTCCAGTGCAATATGACCTTTTTTTCCTGGAGAGATCATGAGAAAACAGTCTACAGTTTTCTGTTATTTGCTTCTCTAATGTTTTATGTTTTATACAAAATAAATACTGCCTTTGAAATGAGGAATATCTATACATACATATACACACCGTATGTGCAACACGGTCCCCCAAACTCACTTTCTCACAGGATCTGCCTTTGCCTCCATTCCACTCCCAGACTTTGAGCTTTGATCATTCCCCTGATGCTTTTACCCCCGTTATTCCTCCTGCTCGGAATGCCCTTCTCTGAACACTTCATTATCCTAAATTCTACCCACCTGACCATCAGGACCACCTAGGCTACACCCAAGGGTCTCCTTGAAACGCTTCCCCCAGCTCTCAGTCTGTTTGGACTCCTACCTCCCTCAGTTGTTACAGTAATGGCTTTCAAACGTCAGTGAGTATCCAAATCCGCTGGAGAGGCCATTACTGCCCCTGCTACCCACCCCCAGACTCTAATTCAGTAGGGCAGGCCGAGGCCCCAGAGTTTGCATTTCTAGCAATGCTGCTGAGTGATGTTGATGCTGCGGGGTGTGGATTACATTTTTAGAGGCTCTGATCTACCACCTAACAACTTAGAGCTCATTATATCCTGTTGCTTTATTTCATAAAACGCATATCTCTTTCATTAGACTGTCAGGTCGTTGTGGCTAGGTACCGAGTTTTGTACTCTTCTGCGTCCTCTGCAGCTGGAGAGCCGTGAGGTGTGCATAGGACACATGCTAACTGAGGCCGAGAGCTTTGTAGGTTCCACAGTAATTCGCACAGGGGTAAGGAATTATGTAAGAGTTTGTAGCAGTCTCTTCCACTAGTACCAGCTCGAGAACACTTTCTAGCCCTGGCTCTGCACTTCAGTGCATCTAGAATCCATGGGTGTGGCCGTGTGACTTTACATAGGTTAAGGGACAACAAACAAACTGGCCTCAGGAGGATGATTCCTTTTGATCTCAGATTCTCTGAAAACTTAACTTTATAACAAGACTTACTGCATTCAATTTCCAGGCTGTTCCCAAATTAGTGGAATCCTGAGGCTGGCTGATGCAACTTGGTTGTAATAGAGCGATCTCAATTTAGGTGGCCGTAGCTAAGTGTAAAAATGCAAGTATGCAATTGACTTCTAGCTCTTTTTTTTAAGAGGAGGGACGGGATAGGTGGGCTTGGTCAGGCCACTGTACAAATGCCTGATCCCACTCAATGCAATCCAGGGTCAGCCAGCCGGATGCCCAGCTCTGCAGGACAGCCTGAGCAACAGAACCCATACCCAGTCCACGCTGGTACTCTGCACCCGCCGAGGCCCACCCTTCTTTCTCTAACCAGTTGGGAAAGTTGCCAGTTTTCTTGGGAACCACACACAACTGGAAAAATCCCACCTACCCATCTCTGTGCCTGTATTTCTGGAGTGCTGAGAATCTCAGTCCTTGGTTTTCCTCTTTCTCTTGGGCTAAACACCCCCTTCTCTCTCCCACCAGGTCTTGAGAAGACAGGAGGCATCATTAGAGCTCCTGTGTGTTTATTTGTGCCTTGTGAATCTATGTTACTGCAGAAAGCTCCACTTAGGGGAATAAGAATGTGCTTCTTTCTACCCTAGTAACTAGAAAATTAGTCTTTAACCCCATAGGAAAGGACACCTGGCCCTCTACACTGATAGGGAAAAATAGGGGACATAAGTAGTTCCCAAATATATCAATAGTAGTCATGGGAACCTCTCAGGAAACATGCTTTGCTTGAAATGTTGAAAACGGGCATGAAGAAGTGGGGGAGAGGGTACAGTATTTTGAATTACTACCTGAAGCGTGACAAATATTTACTAAGCACTCGATCACGGACATTGTCCTGGGTACTGAGGATATAAGGGTACACAAACACAGACATAGTTATTGCTCATGGAGCTGGTGATTACTCCCATGACACTTACACATGAGGAGGTAGTTCTTAATGTTAAACCATTCAAACAAATAGAAAATCTTAATTGCAATAGTGCTGTGAAGGAGGAGTATATGGTGCTATAAATGCATGAAGTAGAAGCTGTCAACCAACAAAGGTGGTGAGGGAAGTCTTCCCTGAACATCTCATTACTGAGCTGAGAGCTGAAGGATGAGTGCGGGCTACCACTGATCCTTCCAAGAGTGGTCTAGGCAGAGAGATATGCAAAGGCCCTGTGGCAGGAATAAGCATGATGTGTTCACTCACTGAAAAAGGCCCCAGTGCCTGTGCAGACAGCTGGGAGGAGCCTGGTGCAAGACGTTGCTAGAGAGGAAGAGCCTCACCATGCGAGGGTGGAGGTGGATCAATAGTGCTGCTGGGAGAGCAGCGAGGGGACCCCCGCAGTCATCCAGAGGGGAGAAGATGGGAGACTGATGTAGGGTTGGAGCAGGGGAAATGAGAAGTGGACAGTTCCACCACTTCCCAGGCAAAAGTAATAACGTGTGGGAGTTCCCCTTGTGAGTTGCAAGCCTCCAGCGAAACTGCGAGTGTGAGGCCTTCATTATAAAGCTGGTGGATAATAATGTAGTACTTTGAATTCAGGTGGCCATCCTAAGTCCAAAATGTAAGCGTGGGATTGACTTCTAACTTCAAATTCTAAAAGGAATAACAGGACAGGTGGTTTTTCTAGAGAAGCAGACCACTGGAAAATGAACAGAAGCAGCATGCCTAAGGAGAAATTGCCCGGGGGTGTTATTCTGCTTTTTTACCACTGAGTGACGCTGTTTCCAATGCCAAGTTCACCAAACACCAAGGGCCAAGGACCAGTAAGAGGAAGTGGGGGGAAATCACCTTGAAATAGAAGAGAAAGACAAAGATGTTTCCTAATTTTGAAAACCTGAATTCTAATCAGCAGGGGTCCCCACCAAGTTTTTGTGAAGGTCATTTTGCAGTACGATAACTTCTGGCTTTACTGTCAGCATCTCTAAAGACAGTCCCCAGAAAAAAAGGGGCCAAGAAGGGGCTTTTTTAGAACCATTAGTCTGCCCCTCCCCCACAGTCCCATTAGTGAACCTTATTAAACCAACTCAGACAAAGAGCAAAGATGCCCTCGTTAATGGAGAGTCTCTGATAATTACTCTGCTCAGCTGCTTCTTTTAGGGTCTGAATGGCTTTTAAATAATGTTTCCCTTGCTGTGGTCGCAGACAATGACCTAGCAGTCGGCTTTAAGCGGTGCCGATCCCATTAGCGGAAGAATAGCAAACTCTGTGTGTGTCTGTGCGCCAGTGAGTGAGTGAGTGAGTGTGTGTGTTAGTGTGTATGTGTGTGGGTTGAGAGGCTCTACTTATAGTAGAGATCACATTTAAATGTTGCTTTCTTCCTCTTTTTTCTTCCTTCCTTCCTTTATAAACCTATTCCTCCCAGGAATCTGTGCAGGTTTAGAAGGAGCCACCCTAAGATGTGCCTCAGTGGTCTGCAGAGCACTTTGAGCTAAAGGCAATTTTATCTTCTGGCTCAAGAGAAACTTCTTCCCTCTCCCCCTTAACTACCTAGAAAAACTTGAATCAGTGGCCTTGCCCATAATAAGAGGTTATCAGAGATAACTTCTTTTGACCAATCTAAAGGGCAGGACAAACTTCTGTTTACTAAGCATCTGCTCTCCTTGTCATCCTGCAATGACCCTTTGCAGCCCCAAGGCCCCTCTCCTCATCCCTAGCTCAGGATGCCTTACACACCTCCATCCCCCTTTCTCTCTCCGAACCTCTCCGCATGCCTGGCCCCTGACTCACTCAAGTAAGCAGGGTTCCCATACATAGGTATGTATTAAATTTGTTTATTTTTTTCTTATTCTTCTAACTCATGTCTACTTGATTATTAGACCAGCTAGAAAAAAACCTCAAGGATAGAGAAAAGTTTTTTCCTCCCCCACAAATCAAAGGCATCATTGTGTGGACTGGGTCAGCTATTGGGTGAAAATCTCTTCCTGAAAATGGCAGGGGACCCCTCAAATGCCTGCAGAAGATGCCTTGCATTCTTCTTTACTAGTCATTTCTCTGCTCGATGTTATTTTAAGCTTATGCCTGTCCTCCAAGGACTTCAAATCCCAAACCACAATCATGCAAAGAATATAAAGTCACCCCAGTACACGTCTACTGGTCAGAGCTGAAAAAATGGGAAAAGCTTGATAAATGTGGTGGAAAAAAAGAGTAGGGGACAAAAGTAATAGGAGAAAACACAGAGATCCTTGGAATATTTTTCTCTGTGGCTCTCTCTCCTGAGGCTTGCAATTCTTTTTTTTTTTCCTGATAATTAGGCTATATAGTTATATAAAGTCTCATTATATCCTGGACAGAGAATGTAGGAAAAGGACAACCTTAATTTATTTAGGAAGCATCAAATCTTCCTGTACGACAGTATGAATAAGCTCAATGGTGAGAAAGTTTGCAATGAAAATGCATAAAACAATGTTCAAAAACATTGTAGCAAATCAAATCTATCTGATAACTGCTCACCTTTGCCTGGAGGACTTCCCCAGGGTTTCCAGAATGGTCTGATTCAACAATTTTTTTTAAAAAACAAAACCGGTGTGAAAACAGGCCAGCATAGGGAAGGGGGTGAGCCCAGTTACATAAGCGAGTTACATGGGAGTGAGTTGTATGCAGCTCAGTGAGTCTCACAAACATACACACACTCGCGTGCACGCACATACACACAGCATTCGACGACTCCAGGAAGAACAATCACACTGCAGCCAACGGGATAAGTAGAGCCATTTTCTAGTTCTGAGTTCTAGAAGGACACCATAGGCAAGGAAATATTCCATTTGGGTTAACTAAGAGATGCTCCATTAAGTTCTCACTACCTTTAACTTTGATCTTTCATTTTAATGGCTGTGAACTGCTTCTGCATGATTAAATTTCTGATGTTATTTATTTTCAAAAGCATAAACTTACAAACAGTTACCTGAGACACATTGGTATCTTGTATGTTCACCATTGACTACCTGTCTGCAGGGTAATTCTTTCATTTGCATGATAATTAGTTCAAATGTGTGAAATAAGGACTCATCCTGAAGGAACAGAAAACTTAGTGTTTTGCTCATGGAACTCTTTTTTTATCAGTGATTCCCATTCTGGTGAAAAAGACTAAATAGTGTGAATGTTCATTTGGGTGTTTGGGGAGGTGACAGGGAACTTTCAGATCATGTAAGAAAGACAAGGGCATCCAGCTCTTAGGGACAGGTTTGGACCTTGGGTTAGATTCACACACACACACACACACACACACACACACACACACAAAGACACAAAACCAAAATGCAACCCTTTTAAAAAATCACTCTGAAAACCAACTTGAATTCTGGGATCTCAGTGGTCTTCGACGTTACAAATACAAATTGCTCGTTAGATCTCACTCTGGGCCATCCCAGCGCCTGGTGCTGTGGAGATAAGTCTAAGATGTATAACTCACAATCCTAGGCCTTGTGGCGAGGGTCATACATAACTCAGAGGTCCTGACCCAACCCACAGCCTTTTCTAGTGTAGCAGAGCCTCTCTTATGACGAGATCACTTTATCACAGTCCTATAAGAACGAAAGATGGACTGTCGCATTAAGAGAGTTGCTCCCCGGTAGAACATCCAAGTACTGCCCTTGGATCTGGGCAAATGGGCTGACCTAGGCTCTGCTTTAGGTTCTCCTCTGCCTGCACTTCTCACTGGCCAAGAAGGGGGTCACCTGGAGCCCCTTCCTTCCAGACCACGAACCTAGGGCCTCAGAATTCCTGGCCTCCAAAGTCTATCCCCATAGCTGCATGGGCTTTTCCCCCAGGGCTTGTCTTTCTGGGGGCTGATCCCGCTGCCACTGTGACCTCATAGACCTGAGGGGTGACTTGAGCTGGGGATGCGGTGTATGAAGTTAGGACGAGGCAGCTGAGATGTCTGCATGTGCACGTGTGTGGCCTTGGGATGCAGGGCTGGGTTTGGGCTGGGAAGCTGGAGGCATCCATTCATGTTCTTTCCCTGGTCCTTGTAAATATCAGGATGAGCCTGCCCAGGTACAGTGAAATGAAATTTTGCCCATATATATACCCAGTCTAGCACAAATAATGCCCCCTTTTTATGAGCTGGCAATTTATACCAAATATTTTATTGCAAAATCATGAGTATGTAATTCTGTAACATAAAAATATCACACTCAACACACAATATGACATCTTAGGTAAAATGTTCACATTGCTGTCCCTCTTGGGAGACATTCACGTACCCTACCAACCACACTCAATGGCGTTACTTCTGCCGGACCCTGTGTAGATGATAGATATTGATATACTGTAGATGTAGATATTTGTGCATATATACTTATATAAGCATGGGTGTAGGCATGATATATACTTACATATACTTGTATATCAATATTGATATACATGCGCATACATAGATAAGTATAGATAAACACACACACAACTGTGTGACATAGTATCTTTGCATTTAGCTCCTTGCAATAACATTCCAACAACACTTTGAAGTAGATGATATCAAAAGGATTATGATATTATTATTACTATTTTACCCATGGGAAGACTGAGGCATAAAGAAGCGGAGTACGTTGCACATGACCGAGGACTGGCACGTGCCAGAATCAGGACCACAAGGCAAGGGAGCTCCTTTCCGTCTCCTTTGTTTTCCACCTCAGTTCTGTTGTATTTACTCTTCGTGGCAGTCTCAAACCTTGCTTTTTTAGTAGAGGCCCACCTGAGCAGCTCCATCTTCCCTCCAACTTTCTGAACTTCTGAAGTTTCTTTTGCCTTCATTACTCTGAACACACGCTGTTTAAGACAGCTGAAATCTTTCCATATGCTTGTATATTAGCTCTACCATCTGAAGGAGAAAGATGACTAGACTCCTAGCTGACAGTCTGTCGAGTGGGCAGGTGGCTGGTTTTCCAGAACAGGTATGGTGGCCTCTGGGATGGGCTGCCCAGGTCCCCCATCAAAACAGGACTTTGTTGCCGCAGCCTCTGGGGTGCTGTCAGAGGACTGCCTGCAGTGGACTGTTTCAGGGCAGAGAGCCACCTTGCCCCAGGCCATGCCTCCTCCCAGCGTGGCCCACATCTGTTCACTGGTGGATGTGGGAGTGTACAGGCCTGCCCTCTCCGTCAGTGTGGGGCCGGGCTTCTCTCTTGAGTCCCAATCATGCCCATCTCCAATTCCATGTTTGGTGACACCACATCCAGAGCTTGAAATGAGGCATGCTCTGGCATGTGCACCATGGAAACTGGCAAACTCTCTGGTTTCTCAGTCGGTTTGACAGCACCCTATATTCTTGTCTCAGTTCAGGACTACTGTGAAGCCACTAAAGGGCCGCTCTGCCACTGAGGTCTTTCATGGGTATTAAAAACAAGGCAACAAGCCCCAAGTGACATCATTGATGCTAATCTCCACATCATTTAACCAAGACTTAGTGCTCAATTACAGTTTCAGCTTTCCCAGAAATGGAATCTTAGACCAGTCAATCAGGAGTTACCTGGTGAGCACTACCGACGTAATTGGCCTGATAGACCCCTGCCATTCCCTAAAGGGAAGTGACTTGCTTCAGCCAATCTGCTTTCTGCTAGTGTGAATTCCTTGTTCCTGATCCCTTCTGCCTATAAAAGATTATCATACTGTACAGCTCCTCAGAGCTCCTTTCTATCTGCTAGATGGGTTGCTGCCCAGTTCATGAATTGCTGACTGCAGCCGATAAAATCTTTAAAAGTTACTCAGTTTAACTTTGTTTCTTAACATAGTGTCCATGGAGCCTCTTGTTGCTCCCTATACCCAACTCTCCCGTCTTTCCCCCCCGCCACACAGGTCAATCCCAGAGGCTCTCCCTGCATGCTGCACTTTCTCTGAAAGTCTGCTTCCCCAGGAACTCAGCCTGCAACAACTCTTAGAGCTGTTAAAGTTTATCTAAACTTTTGCAGATTGCTGAGGAATTTTATCAGGAATGCTAGGATTTTTTCCCAGAAAGAAGTTGAGAATGTGACATACAAAAATGTTCCCTCCCACATCAAGGCTGAGACACTTTTCCTTGTGTAAGGTTTTAACTTTTTGGACATTTTTTTCAATAGGTATGCTCTTAAAGGAGGCCCCTGGTTAGGACTCACCAATATACAAGCCGCCAATGGGGTTGTAGAGAGGTTGTAGGTACTACAACCCCACTTACTGCCTAGAGGACAGTAAATTCCTGTAGTACCTGCTCTGTGAATGATTAAAATGCACCACAGTCAGATAGCCCAATTAAATAAGTTTTTCTACAAGATTCTCTCACTTATTATTGATCTTCTGGTTAAAAAAAGACAATATGTGGTGGTAGGGTGGGAAATCATTGAATATTTTGCTTTGCTAAAGGCTTTTCACTTGGTGTAGGAGTGGTAGTCAAAAGATTTAAAAGCATGTATGACTTGACTATCAACTAATCATAAAGAATCCTGGTCCTAATGAAAGAGCAAAGTCCTGTAGGTACCCTTTCAGCAAAATAGAGTCAGGTATTAGTCCTTTGGGTGCTGAATATTAGGATGTGTGGGGCAGGGATTCCTTTGGAAGAGAACTAAGACACCTAGGAAGCTTAGGACAGAAACTAGTTACCAAACTGTAGTGAACTATTTTAATATTTTAACAATGGGTATGGCCTTGTGGGTACCCACAAGCTGAATAGCAGGCTCATTTGTTATTTCAACAAGCGACTCCACTTATGACTTGAGCATTTTCCATCTCAAATGCTTTTAATTTACCCAAGGAGACAAACAAATTGTATTATACTGCTCTCAATGAATAGCTGAATCATATTTTCTTGGGCCTATTTGGGGAGATGAAGTGAAGCATACTTGGCTTGCAAATGTTAAACTCTAAATAGCACCACAATTTTTCTGATTAAGTTTAAAACATTTTTTGATGAGATTTTTATTTCTTGGAAGACAGCATCACTTTATTGAATCCTGGCTTGACCATTACTTTAGTAAATGAAGGCTAAAAAGAAAAAAGTGTAATGAGATCTTCTTACATGTCATTGGTGTTTCATTCTGTTGCGATGCACACTTACTGAGATCATTTACTGGGACCCATGATATGTTCTGTGGAAAATACAAAGATGAGTAAGATGCGGGCCCTGCCCTTTGGGGGACACAGAAGGAGATATAATGGGGGAGCCTAAAGCAGGATAATGAGAAAGGAAGAGTATCTAGGAGTGGTAAAAATCTGAGTCCGAACTGCGGAGTGGAGTATTCGGGATATAAGTCTGGAAAGGTGGAATGTTTGTCAAGATGCGTTCAGTTATAAGTGACAGTGACAGAAAACAACTCAAACTACCTCGAGCAAACAGATTTAATTGGTATGATCAACTGTGAGGTCTAAGAGGTGTAAAGAAATAGGTGGCCCTATGGACTCGGGGTGATAATGATGTGTCAGTGCAAGTTCCTCATCTGTAACAAACGCACTGCTCTGGTGCAGGATGTTGGAGGGGGGCATGCAGAGTGGCGGTTGGGCATCTATGGTGCAGGGAGTAAGTGGGAACTCTGCTTTCTGCTCAGTTCTGCTGTGAACCTAAAGCTGCTCTACAAAATAAAGTGCATTAAAGAACAAACGGTAGGGTTGCTGTTAGTAGATAGCCTTTTGAATGGAGAGAGGAACTTAAATATTTTAAACTTAGAGGAGCAAAAGGTCTCCTTCTGACCCAGTGGAGGCCTAGGAGCCCACCCCTGCTCAGCTGAGGCTGTTCTCAGCCTTTACTTTTTATCCCTTTTCTGGTATCGCTCCCTTGGTTCTATGCTGGGAATCTGTTAGTGATAGTGAGTAAATTCAGTCATTCTGCAAATGTGGCTTTTTAATGCATTTTATGCACCTTACCCTGTGCTTAATACGTGGTGGGGGAAATGGCTAAGCATGAACCCCCTGCCCTCAGACTTCATAGACTGGGATAGTTTTTCCAAATAAAAAAATCTGAGATGAGGTGGGAGGAGGAGACAAAGAAAGTTAATCAGTTAATAGCTTGGAGTTGACATTAAAACTCTACCTGTATTCCCCAACCTTTGAATTAACTTCCAGACAGCTATTTCAGCAGTCAACTAGAACAAATAGCCCACCACCAGATGCCACTTTATCCTGTTTGCATGTGAACTTTCCAGAGTGCTGTCCACCACCAATTCAGAAACAAGTACTTCTTCCTTGGGGACTATTCACCTATCCCAGAACTTTCCTGCTTCACTTTCTTCTGCTCTCCTAATGTATAGCTGCTGTTAATTCTTTCAAAACAACCTACATCTTTCTTTCCCAAACTCATCGTATAAAAGAGCCCTGGCAACCCCAGGATGGTGAACGTGATTTGTCTTTTCCATTTAGCCCCACTGCTGATTGCTTGGACTGTGGGCCCCAGGACCTGGCTAGCAAATGTCTCAATAAACTTTTTTTTCCTTTCAGTGCAACTTTTGGTCTCACAGTTTTTGGTTGAACATCACCTATATTGGAAGCACTTTAAGGCACTTGTTAAAATCACAGAATTCAACACCCTATCCATTGTAGACCTACAGAATAAAAATCTGTGTTGTATAGTGACTCAGAAATTTGCATTTTTAGTAAGCATCCAAGGGCCTTGGCACTCAAAATGTGATATCACCCATTAGTTCATTAGAGGTGCAGAGGCTCTGTCACAGACCTGAATTATAATCTGCATTTTAACAGGATCCCTACACATTAAATTGGAGAAGCACTGTTTTAGAAGGTGCTCTTACATACTGACATTTGAAAACCACTAGTCTAGGAAGACTGATGAGCATATCGATGAATTTGGTACAATGTGATGAGTGCATTTAAAGAGGAACATGTGTGTCTCTCTGGGCATCCACAAAAGAAACAGGTTCCTCTGTCAGAAGTTCCCAGGACAGGTGTGATGTCACTTGTTTCTTGAAGAGCAAAGAAAAGTTGACCAGGCTAAAGGAATGGAGAGGGGCTGGGAGCTCTCTTCAGATAAAGCCACACATACCAAAAAGGCCTGAGGCAAAAGAGGACATTCTTTTTAGGGAATAAGAAATGCACCTCAAATTGCAGTGTCGTTTTCGTTTCAACCATATTTAAACGCTAAACATCAACCAAAGAAGATATTTTTTTTTTCAAATTTCAATGGTTAATGGTTTTCTTATTCATCTTTAAGGGTGAGAGGAAATCAGGTTTTTCAATTGCTATAACACTGCTTTCTTGAGCCTCCTTTGACAATTTTTTTAGCATTCATTTCTTCATTCATTCATTCATTCATTCAAACAAATGTGGATTGGGCTTTGTCTTTGTGCTTATTATGTGGTGGTGAATGAAACAGAAGTAGTTCCTGCCCTCAAGGAGTTTATACAATAGGGAAGGCAGAGTGGAGGTGAAAAAGCCAAGGAAATAGATAAATAAATAAATGTGTAATTATAAATTGAGAAAACAGCTAGAAGTGTGTTATACTGTTGAAAAAGGCAAGCGACTTCAAGTGAGGTCTTCCAGAAAGATCACTATATCCTCTTGCGAGCTGGCCAAACTCACTGTGGGTGGGGTACGGTGGAGTCTTTCACTAAGGAGCACCCAGGTCACCTACCAGTGTGTCTGGTTTGATGAGAATCTGAATGGGGGTTGAAGACCTGACCTCAGAGCCATCCCCTTTCAACCTGCTAGCTGCACCATGAACGAATAGTGAAAATTGATTTTCATTGCAACTGCAAACCAGAATGGAGAAGCAATCTCCAGGTTCTAACAGGCCTGTTTTCAGAAAACTTAACTAATTCTCTTAGACAAGGGTGCTGCGAAATACAGGTCCAGGCCCTGGTATGTTCCAAGTGACATTTTCCAATTGTAAACATCATTTAGGTGTTGGGAGGAGCAAAGAGGAGACTGCCCGGCACACGCCATTGTTTTCAAAATGTGTGCAGTGAGAACTGTGCAATAAAACAAAGAGGTAGGAGGCCTGGTGGGTGCAGTTGGGAGGCCGTGCCTGGCCCTTGGGTCCTCGGGCAGGGAAGACGTGTCTTCACCGCCTGGAACCTTGTGTGTGCGGGTCTCGCTTCCCGGCCTGCAGCGGGGAAGCGTTTAAGAGTGGGACCGTGAGAGGCGCCTGTAAACAGGGAGCCGGGCGGGGATGGTCCGCTGCCAGACCCGCTGTCATCGTGAGTCGGGCGGGTTCTTGAAGCCCAGTCCCAGCCAGGAGTAGACTGCAGGCCCAGCAGGTGAAGGGAAAGAAGCAGCCAGGGGCCAGGTGAGCATCGGCCCGCTTCTGCGCTGCCTGGCTGACCATTGGGGGAAGGGTGTGGGGATGACAGGGTTGTAAATATCTGAGAGGCGCCCTGGGGTGGCGGTGATGTTGCTGTTTGTTCCGCGCTCTGTTTTTATTTCATTCTGGAGACTGCACTACAATGTTGTGGGTAATGGGTGAGGGGAAATTACATGATGTCTTGTCTGCCGATTTTTATGAATTAGGTATATAAGTAGAAAGCAGTGCTCTTTCTGTGTGTTGGTTTTAGTACCCCCAGCCCCCTCCCCGCGTCCTCCCCTGGGTCCAAGAAGCCAAACCTCAGCAGAGCTTTGAAATCACACCAATTGGGGCTCCCCAAGAAACAACTGTTGTTCCTTCTGTTGACTCCGCTCATTTTTAATGTACAGTAAATGACACTATGTAACCGATGACAAGCATGATTTGGCCTTCTATCAGAGAATTACTAAGCTAAAAATTCAGGATAAGGAAATTTCAGACCCACTCTTCAAATGAAGTAAGTTGCTACTGAGATATACAAATGAATGGCAAATTAAGACTGATTTAGATTTGTAGCTTGTAAAGCAGGGCATATTTGAATTTCCCGGATTAAAATGAGATTGAGCTATGTGCTGTTGTAAACTTATTTGGAAGTTTTTTCCTCCTCCTTTTCATTTTTCCTCCTTGGAAGAGAGAAACACTTAGCACTTTCTTGATAATATTTTAATTTCAGCAGTCACAGTGAATTGTGATTTGTATTCATTCATAAGGTATTTTATTATAACATGCTACATGTAAGTTATAATGGGAGTGCCTAAAGTAAATACAAGGCGGTTTTTGTTTCATTAACTTCAAATGCCTTAACCACAATTGGGCTAACAGGTCGATAGACGTGTGGCACCTCTTAGTTAGTAGAAGAATATTGAATTAAATTGCATAAGTATTTTTAAATTGTGTACATTAAAGAAATACTATTAATGTCCAATGAATTCGTCATTACAATGAATATTTTCACAATGTATTGGTTAATAGCAAGAGCTATGAAGCCAGCCTGGGTGTGAATTCCTTCTTGGCCACTTCCTATTTCGTAATGTTGGACAGTTTACTTACTATATTTCTCAATCTGTAGAATGAGGATAACAACAGTACTGATCGCATAGAATTGTTATGAGGATTAAATGTGTTAATACTTTTAAAGTGCTTAGACAGTGCATGTAGTAATTGCTGTATGCAGGATTGTTAATAAATACATAAGGTAAAAGTATACCAGTGTTGAAAGTAAGATGGTGGTTGCCAGGAGCTGAGGGGCGGAGCAGAATGGAGAATTGTTAAATGAGTACAGCGTTTCAGTTTTGCAGGATGAAGAGTTCTAGAGATTGGCGGCACAACAGTGTGAATCTACTTAAAGGTACTGAACTGTATAAGCTAAAATGGCTAGGATGGGATATTTTATATAATGTGCATTATAAAATTTTCCCACATTTAAAACATTCTAAAGAGTACCGATATTAGTAAAGTTATACATTCAGAATCTTTGTTAGCACACAGCAGCCCCATCCACAGTCGCCTTTGCCATTGTGAAACAGCAACTCTGGCAGTCATCAGTAAGATTTGTTTATTTGATAAATTCATGCAATTAAGATATCATAAAGAGCACAAACAAATCATTTTAAAAATTATACCAAAGAGTCTATGGCAGGCACAATTCTAAAAGCGCCCCTATACTGAGATATAGCATGCCCTAATTCCTGGAACCTGTAATATGATAAAATATCCCTTAATTTATGTGTCGTAAAGCCCAGTTAAACTTAGGATGGGGAAATTACCTGGGTTGGCCTAATGGAATCACAGGAGCCCATAAACGAGGAACATTTTCTCTGGCTGGGCAAATCAGAGAGATCTGAAGCCTGGGAAGGAATGAACATGCTGTTGCTGTTTTGAAGATGGAGAGGACGCTGGGAAAGGAACGAGGGCTGCCTTGAGAAATGTGGGAGGCCTGGAGTTGCTGGGGGTGGCTGGGCACGGAAACCGGAGCCTCAGACCTCGGGCCGTGGGTAACTGGAGTCTGTGAACACAATGAATGAGCTTAGAACTGGATTCTCTTGCGGAGCCTGTTGTGAAGAGGGCCTCTCGGCCAGCATCTCGATTTCAGCCTTGTGAAAGAGACCCTGAGGAGAGAATGCAGCCAAGCCCACCTAGACTGGGACCTTCAGAAATATGAAATACAAAATGGGTGCTGTTGTAAGCTACTAAGTTTGTGGAATTGTGTTACATAGCAATAGAAAAATGGGCAAAAGATAGGAACAGACTATCCAGAGAAGAGAAAATAAAGGACTGATAGACATATGAAAATGCATTTTCACACCATTAGTCAAAGAAATGGAATTGAAGCAATAGCAAGGTACATTTTTGCAGCTTTCAAATTTACATAGATTTTTTAAAAATTGTAACTCCACTTTAGTAAGTGTGCAGACACCCTCAAATGCTATGAAGGGTGTGCAAATGTTATCACCTTTCTGAAAAGCTCATTGGCTTAACGTATGAAAAACCTCACCGATGCTCCTATGTCTTAATCCAATAATTTGACCTCTAGCAATCTATTCAAAGGAACTTGTGAGAAATATTTTTAAAAAAATGTTCACAGATGTTTTAAATGGTTTTGGTTAGAAAAGTCAGATATTGGCAGTAGTCTGAGGGCCCAACAACAGGGGAACAATTTAAAATAAATTATGGTATCATCAAAAGATATGCCATTAGAGAGACATGTAAAAGCATATTTATGAAGAATTTTAACCATGGAACGGTGTTTATCAATTATTGTTAAATGGTGGACAAATAGGGTAGGGAACTGTATTTACAGTATGTGCTCCACTGTGCTTAAAAATCACAGATCTGCCTACATAGGAAGGGGCCAAAAGGGCCAAAATGTGGCAGTGCTTTTTCCCGTTGAAGGGTGAATAGGCATTGTTTATTTTATCTTTTATACTTTTCTGTATTTTCAAAATGTTGAACAATGAACTTGTAGTTGTTGTTTATCATCACAATGGTCCAGTACCATTATTTTGAAAGCTGTTAAGTTTCTGTGCTTGGGGCATAGGATGAATCTAAAACATTGTCCAGTCAAATAATGGAGAAAATAAAAATTCATTGAGTAACTTAAATATGTGGCAGAAAGTGAATTTTTTAGGAAAACTATGAGATAGGAAATGATATGAGGTCTGTGCAGAACGTATCCAGCCAATTAATATGAAAAATAGATACATTTATTGAAGAAAATACAAGAAACATTGTACATAGGACGACGACACCTCAGTCTCCTTCAAAGTAGGCACCTTAAGACCTCACACAGTTCTCCCAATCACCATCAGCTGCCCTGTCATATTTTTCTAAATCTCATCAATGGTCTGAAATCTCTTCTCTTTTAGTTTTGGGAAAAGCCAGAAGTCACAGGGTACCAAATCTGGGCTATAGCGGGCCTGAGTCACCTGGGTGATTTGATGTTTTGACAAAATACTCTGCACGAGACATGATGCATGAGAGGGCATGTTGTGATGGAGCTGCCAATCACCAGTTGCCCATAGCTGTGGCCTTCTGATTCATCTGAATAGTTTCCATGGAGGAACGTTCAAGCTGAATGCAAAATTTGATGTAGATTTGTTGCTCTACTCCCTCAGTCATTTTGAATGCAAAGGCCATACAGTACACATGCTCACCCAATGGCATCTACCACCCCCACTGACTAGTACAGTGAAGTCATCATCATTCATGCATGCACATTCCAGTCCACTCTCCTTGGCTGCCAAGGTTACATTGATGTCACATGAACCACTCTCGTTATATTAACAATGGCTGGACTTTTTCTGGACAGACCTCATAACTATTGTTGGAAATGTTGAAAATAAAGTCAGATAACTTATCTCTCAACAGGATAATCAGTGAAAGCTTTGTGGTAGAAAAAAAATCACTGAATATTATACTGAAATAATAGGAAAAGAAAGTGCATGGCTGAATTTTTATTAAAAGGCTTTGTTTTTTCATAGGTTGATGGGTTATAGGCTTTGCACTATTGACCTTAGTTACCTATACAAGTGGAAAATAGAGAACTATGATGGATACGTAACCCTTTGCAAAAAAACAAAACAAAGCAAAGGTCCTGCATGTTATAGCCATGAAAACCAAGCTGGACCTAGGCCAGTAACATATGCATTAAAAAACATCCAAAAGTAATATTTTATCAGATACTTGATGTACTCTATTCCTGTTTGATTATGTGTGTAGCCTAGTACTTGAAGTCAAGTCATTTACATATTGAGAAGCAGGTAGGTAGATGGGTGCTACTTTTTTTAATAAATAAATAAATAAAATTTATTTCCTTTTAGAGAGAGGGAAAGGGAGGAAGAAAGAGAGAAGGAGAAACACCAATGTGTGGTTTTCTCTCACGTGGCCCCAATGGGGACCAGGCCCACTACCCAGGCATGTGCCCTGACTGGGAATCAAACTGGTAACCCTTTGGTTCACAGCCTGCACTCAATCCACTGAGCTACACCAGCCAGGGTGATGGGTGCTACTTTCATTACTAGCTTTAGAAGACCTGATTTTAACAGAAACCTTGGACTGATCTTTTCATGATACTCTGTCTCTAGACAGCTTCCAGGAGCACCAGGCCCCAGCTACTCCTTCTTCATTTTTCCCACTGGCTCCTTTGCCTACTTTCACTTTACCCTAACCTCTCACACCCCTAGAAAGTACACGAAGTGTGTTGCCCCACTGGCTGCTAGGCCAAATGCCTGTTTTCTGCATGGGGAATGTTAACCCCTTGAAAGAAACCATTTGGAGGGATATCTAGCAAGGAGTTTCTTTTTTTCTTTTAGAGTGGATTTTGTATTTGATTCATATGCGTTGAGCTAAATAATTCAGAGGACTGAGTACTGAGAGAGAATGTGATAAATATGACCGTTGGCAGTAAATTCCATGCATCATGTTTGTTCTATTTCATTGGCTACTGTAGATATTCCAGACAGACAATAAAAAGTCCACATGACTTATGTTTCTACTGACAACAAGGTAAGAACTTTATTTGGTCCATGAGTATAATTAATCTTGATAGCAACGTGAGTTACGAGCAGAAACCAAAGTCAAAATATAGAGGCTCTTGCATTTGAGATAGTAGGTTTGCTATTTTCATTAACATTTTGTTTGTTTTTCAAATACTCATTAACTGTTGATTTGAGTTATGTGTTTCAAACTGGATTCCCTGGTTATATGCCACATTTATGAGTGTGGTAGAGATTTATTTGTTCAGTTATCTTGATTAGTGTGACCAATTTATAATTCAGTACAAACGAAAGCTGCCCCGTTCTGCCTTATCTAGTTTACTTTCGGACATTTATCTAACTTGGAATTTGCTAAATACCCACTTCACCTTGTGGTCTGTAGATGTGATTATAAATATAGATTTTCAGTCACAGAACAGGGAACGTATATTATACGTTAAAAAACATCAGAAATGTAACCAGCAGTTTTTATGCTCCAGGAAATTAGCTAACTGACCTCCTCCCATGTGTCCTTGATCCATTTTTATCAGCACTTTAACTTTTCCAGAACAATTTCTCTTCCACCCTTAAGGGTTCATTGATTCATTGATTGAACAGTAGGAATTGAGCACTTGTTCTGTGCCGTGACACAGAGCTCTTGAACTTGGAGCTAGGAGTACAACTGAACAAAATAGGCACACTCTTGCCTTCATGAGGCGTATAGTTAGTGGGGGAGACAGACAAGTAACCAGGCCATTTTACACAGAGTGAGGAGTATTATAATTGAGGAAATCAGGGTGCTACAGGAACACATAAGGGGGATGCCCAAATTGGCTGTGGGAGGTCAGGGAAGAAGTGATACCTCAGCAAAGACCTGAAGACTAAATTAAAATTACCCAAGTTGTGTGCCTGTGTGTTGCAGGATGGGATGTGGGGAGGGAAATTAAAGAGATACGCCCAGGGAAGTAAGTGGCCTCGAGCTCTTACAAGCAGTGTGAAGGAGTGCATGGCTCCTCCACAAGATAGCAGGGTTTTCATCTTAGACGAGATCTGACGCATCCAGGGTGGTATGGCTGTGGACCAGGGTTTTAATTTTAGAAAGCCCACTCTGACCACAGTGTGGCCATTGGGTTAGTGGAGGGCAAAACTGATGGACAGAGGACTGGGTGGTGGTGTCTGAACAGTAACAAAAGCAGGAATGAAGGAGAGAAATGGATAGATTTGGCAGATCTTGTAGAAGTAGAATCAGAGTGACTTGCAGATTTGGAGTGATTGTGGGTGGGGCAGCCAGAAGGTTCAAGGGTGGTGTTCATCTTTCTGGAGGGTAGAATGACGTCCTACACTCTCGGGGGAGGGGCAGGTTGAGGGTAAGATGAGGAGTTTGGTTTTGTGCATATTAGGAGTTAGGAGAAAACCAAAGGCAGTTGCGTATGTGAGCCTAGAGCCCAGGAGAACAGTCTGTTCCTCGCCTACCACGTGGACTGTAGCTGAAGCCACAGGAATAGAGAAGATCACAGGCAGAAGAGGAACTTCTTTAAGAGGTTATGGGTGAAATTGAGCAATACCTTCATTTATGATGTGGGCAGAGGAAGGGGAACACCAAGAGGGGACTGAAAGGAGCACCCAGACATAAAGGAGAAATATCAAAGAGACTGTGCCAGTGCACTCATGAGATCGATGCAAAGAGTGGGTGTTCAGTCGGTGAGACACAGCTGAGTGGTCGGTCAGGTGGGGAGTGGAAAGTCTCTGGTTTAGCGACAAGGAAATGGGCCTCTGCCTGTGCAGTTACAGCTGGGGCAGAACCAGATTGCTTCCGGGGAAGATGCACGGGTGGTGAGAGATGGAGTCAGAGCATACGCAACTTTCAAGAAATTGCGAAGAAAAAGAGAGGAGGGAGAAGTCTCCTAGCTGTAAAAGAACTTGGGGGACAAGGGAGGGTTTCACGTACTTACCTTTTCTTCTTTGAGAAGAAATACTCCTCTGAGTCATCCTGCATCTTGCACAATGGAATCCCTTCACTTCAGGACCATAAGAAAAGCGATGCATGGCAACTCATGCTGCCTTGAAGAGTGCGGGAGGAAGCTTTGAGTAAATTAAAACCTATCTCAGAGCTTCCTAAACTCATTGCTGTCACCAGTCCCTTCACCAGTTTGTTGGTTTACAGTGGAGCGGATGAAGAGAATGCGGCGAGCCTTTCCCTGGTCCCACCCAGACAACCCCTACTCCTTCCTGTGTCCTGCTGTGGGGTGCACAGAGCACTTCGGCCTAGCGTTTGAATTACGCTCCGAACACCCTTTGAGGGAAGTAGGGCAGGAATCCTTATTTGACCTACATCTGAAATTCAGGTTCACCTGACTTGCCCAGAATTCTACATCTGACCGTAGTGCGTGGAAGTTTCAAACCCAGGTGTTCTAATTCCAGATCTTCCAGTCCAAAAGTAATTGCCCTTCACTGAAAGGTTAGATATAATGTCTATATTTTCACTGTAGTGTGGTCAAATGAAACCTTGGGCATATTGTTTTTTAGTCCACTTAAAGAAATGAGACTGAAAGTTGTGGATCAACTTTTTTTGTTTGGTTTTTTATTGATATTTGTCCCGCCAGCACTCCCCCACAAAAAGTTACGTCGGCTTTAGAAGGAGGCAGTTTATTTGGACGTGCCTTAATCATGAAAATGTGTTTGAATTATCTATAGTCACATCTAATTGGAAACTATTTCTTCTAATTCTTTTGACACAAACACTTATTTGCAGGTTTTTTAAGAGCAAACATTTTTACAAGTGTTTCTATTTATTGGTTAAGTGAAAAATGATGTCTTAGGGAAACATTAGTAAAAGGTTTGGGCAATTAGGACAATGTAAACATTTGCAAAAGCACTTGTTTGGCCTAAATGAAGTCACAGTTACACACTTGTAGGCATTCCAAGCATTGTGTCCAAGGTCACTAAGAGAACTGAGCTTAACTATCTAGTTAGAGAACAGCCTTTTATTCTGTTTGTTCAGGGACCTCTCATCCACCATGCCCTTAGAGAACTTGCAATGACAAAAAAAGAGGTGATTTTTTTTTTTTTTTTTGTAAATTATATAGGTGTAAACTATTGCCCTGGGCACAAGGATGATACTAAGCAATTAACTTTCTGAGTTGTAGGATTAACAAACAGAAAGATTTAAAAATAAATATTAAAGTTGCTGGTGTTTGACACTAAAATTCAAAGCATCATGTATGTAAAATTTTAGTTGTATTATCTGAACGCCGTTAATTTACTATGAGTTTTCACATGCTGACTGTATATGCATTTTAGAGTCGTTTCTGCTCACTCACTGGCCATATTACCTTGAACAAGTACTTTACTCTTAAATCTCAGTTTCCTTACTTAAATTGGTAATGATAATAGCAGCTCTCTGATAGGTTGCTGTGAGGATTTAACAATATAACACAGCTAAAGGGCTTAACATAATGAGTGCCCTTTAGTAAGTACTCAATAAATATCAGCTATGACTCTTTACTCTTGGTTTTGGCTTAGGAATTATAAGAACTATCTTTATTGTTTAAAACATTTTATTAAATACATCATTCCACATTTAACATGAGCCCGACCACATTGGAGGAGTCCCCTGCAGGGCCATTTTAGAGTTTAGTACCATAATAGTCTCTGATGCTGGGCAACTATTTGAGCCCACTGTCATTCTAATGTCAGATCAAAGCAGAGAAATGTAGGCCAATCAGAGTTCCAGAATTCAACTCCAGAATGCTTACACACTGCAGGATTGTTTTATAAAAATCCATTCCATGCTAATAATAGTCCATAATAAAAGAAATTTTGACTCAGGTTTGGAGACAAAAATATAATGTTCTTCTCCTCCATACTTTGTAAACTTTTCCTTTGTCCCGTATGATGGGTAGAGGTTTTCTGGCATTCATGCTGTACATAGTAAAATAGCAAAGACTCATCCTTCTATTTGGCCTTACGTTGTCCTTATCTTTGAGGGTCAAAGATTGTGTTTTATCTGCCTTTGCCAGCCTTGCTTGTTTTCCGACAGAATTGTTAAAGGCTGCTTTATAGTCAACCTTATCACAGACTAAGTCCAAAAGGGAGGGAGGAGTTATGGATGCAGTCCATCACCACTCTGTAGGTCTGTCCTTTCAAATAAGAAGTGAGTCACCTTTTGATCTTATCATGAGTTGTTTCTCTCCAGGTGACATTTATCAAAGACCCAGACTCACTTATTTATTTGTTTTTTTTTTTTTTTAAGCAGATTCAAGTGTAGCAGAGAAAGAAAAATCAGCTAATACCTCTCATGTACGTTCATCCTAAATACCCATAGGAAGCAGTTTTGTAAATAGGTGCTAACCTATAAGCTGGTTATTGTTTTGAAGGTTAAAGTTGTAAGTAGTCTCATCTCCCTTCTGTGAATCAGCAGCAATGATCAAAGGATTAAAGTCAACAGGAAGTGAGGCAATTATTCATTTCCTGTAACATCCCAGCTACCCAGCAAAGGCCTCCTGTTGACCAGTGTTTCTGTGGGTCAGAAAGACTTGGACAGCTTGTGAAGAGGCCCTTGGCACACTTGCCTTCCGCCTGTGCAGTTGGTCAGTTCACTTCAAGCTCACCCTTTGGTGGGACCTCGGAAGCCGTTACTATACATTGACAGCTTCACGAGAGAAGTATCATTTCTCGAGCAGGTATGGTTGGTTTTGTTTGTATGTTTGTTTCCTTTGTCTTTGATTTCTTTCAGCTGAAGTCATCTTTGTATGTATACATATTATTGGGTCATTTAATTATGTTGTGTTACTTAAGGCCCTGTATTGTCCCTTGATTAGTAATGATTCTTTATTTATGTTCTCATAACACCTTTTGTTTACTTCTGTTAAGGTACCTTGTACACTTGGTTTTGTGGTGTTTCCCCATTAGTGGACTAGCCCTTTGAGGATGGGAGCTGTGTTTTGTGTGCCTAACATCTAACTTGGCATTTGGGTACTTGGTCCATCCTCTTGTAAATGCCAGTTGAGTATAAATGGTTGTGCGGTTAGGAATCAGCTAGCTTCTAATAGGACTAGTAATTGTTTTAGATTTTTTACAAAGAACTTTTACGTCCATTATCCATATTTGTGCTTTACAACTCTCTAAGGCAGAGGGGGCAGGCGTTAGCAGGACTTTCATTTGGTGGGCAAGGAGGGCCCAGAAGCCCCGAGTCAGCCTGACTTGCTGGAAGTCATTCAGCTTGGAAGGCAGTGCTAGGACAGGAAGCCTTTTCTGGTGTCAGAAATTTGTGCTCTTCCCATTGCTACACCTCTCTCTCATTGAATAAACTCAAAACTGGGTAGCTCCTGGGTGGATTCAGCCTTACTCCTTGTTTATGGTCTTTCTAACACCAGGGCCTCTGAGCAATTTAAAGTGGTTTAAAAGGTAATTGAACTTGGGTGGCTCACGGGACTCGGTGATTAGACCGGGGTTCCAGGAACGTTTTTCCTCTTCCCATGGGAACTTCGGCTGACAACTGATGAGTCATCCTGGTCTCTCTTTCATCATCTTTGAAATAGTCCTACTACTTTATTCACCTCTCTTCGCTGCGATTACTACATGTATTTATCAAGAAGCGTATCAAGCACTTACTATACTCTAGCCATGCATGTGAGGATGATTATTCTCAGCAAAGCCAAGTGACTTTCGCTCAGGCTAGCTGAATTTGAGGAGTTGTGAGGAAATCGGATGACGTTCAGTCCCGTATTGGGTTTGGAGGTGTAGCTGGCATTACTCAGGCTCAAGTGGAAGACTGTAAATAGTTGCATCAGCCAATGGCACCTTTAAATTTAAAGCTACTTCCCTAGCTCTTTTTGGGTGTCTTGCATGTCCGGGTCACAGTGCACCTCCTAGGCATGGTCGTTACCTTAGTTGTTGCGGTCTGTCACCCACTAGCTCGTGGCATCTGGCTCTGCCCAGGTGGTGCCTGCACGGACACTGGTCAGTTACTCTCCGTTGCAGTTGGAGGCTGACTCCAGCAACACTGGTTTTTATGATGGAAATTTCCACTGTCTTCATCCCAATCCTAGGAAGAAGATGATTTGAATGGCTGTTTGGTTTGTTTTTATATCGCCCTCCCCTGCCACGGAGGTAAAAGGCAATGGAAAACATGGAGTCTGCATTTTTAGACACTTACGCAACTGAAGTCTGTGTCTGTCTTGTTGCTAAAAGCAGGACATACTGGAACTCTGGTGTTCTTATGAAACGGGCTTCCCAATCAGAACTCTTGACTCTTCAATCCCGTGGTTGACTTAGGGGCATAATAACATCGCTGCCTTCAATAACAAAGCACTCTGAGATTTGAAGTGCCATGCTTATATTTAGTTTGGTTTCTGGGAAAACATCTCAGCGCATCAAATGTCTCGATGATTTTGCAAGTGGCGAACAATAAACAAACACGGAGATGTACTGAAAAATGCTTTAAATTGATTGCTGGTGGGTGTTTCAAAGGAACATCTCCTTACTGGTATTAGAAAGAGCTTGAGCTCGAAGTCACTGGAAAATGAGAACAGCTAAGCTACTGATTTGGAGTCATTCACAAAATAATCCCTAAGTGCTGCATAGGTGCTTTTGTTTCTGCAGAAGGTCTGAGTGAGGTCTTTTGCTACCTGACCTTTGCCATGTTATTTTTAAACCTGGTCTCAATAGTTTCTAAGCTTTCTCTACCAAGAAAAAATGTAAAAGCTCAAGTCAATAGAATATTTTGGAAAGCATAGTAAATTTTACTTCCATGAGTTTATAATGAATTCACATGCACTTTTGTCAGAAAACCAGAGTGGTGTTTATATTTATAGGTGTCAGTGCTTTGCAAGCATATTCTTTATGTAGTTGTTCATTCAACAAATATTTCCTGAGTACTCACGGTATACTGGCTGTGTTTCTAGGCCCAGTGGGGTTATACAAATGAAATAGGCTACAGTTGCTGTTCTCAATTGGATGTAAGTCCAGTAGGGGGTGTGTGTGACTTTAGGCAAGTTGTATATCTTTGAGCCTCAGTTTCTTCATCTGTAAAATGGGGATAATAGTACCCACATGAGGGTATCTCAGAGATAATTGTAAGCAAAGTCTTGGAGTTGAGAAAGCATGATATTTGAGGAATAGCATTCCAATGTGAAGGAAAAGAGTGTAATTTGTGGAAGAAAAGAAGGAAATTGTATGGGCAAGGGAGGCCAAGACTGTGAAAGGCCTAGGGCGTCAGGTTAGAGTTGGATGTTGTGGTCAGTGAAAGCGTCATTGATGGATTTTCTTTGCTACAGTCTCCCCAGTGCCTAGAACTGTGTCCAGCTGGAGGGAGTACTCAGCAAAAATTTAGTGAATGAATAATTGACTATGATTTTAGACCAGCTGAGCTTAGTTTTGTCATGAGATGTGCCTACAAGCAGTTGGGAACACAGGACCAGAGATCAGGCCTGAGGTTGAGACCAGAGGTAGAACTTTGGGAGGTGTGAACATAGAAGTATTATTGAAGTCATGAGTATGGATGAATTGCCCCGAGAAGCACAAGTAGCCGAGTCACAGTGGAGGGCTCAGGTAGTGCTCCCATTTGATGAGGAACATGTAAGGAAAGGAGGAGACTGAGGATGAGAGGAAAACTTAGAGAGTGGGGTGCCTCTGGTGGAGGGAGGCCATGTTTGGAGAGAGGCCGGCTAGTAGCATAGGGAGGAGGGTCAGTCAGGGCTGAGGAGCGCCCTGCGCGTGTGCAATGAGGAGGTCCGGGCCTGGCTGTGGAAGGGAAGTTCCGTTGATGGGGTCCAATGCCAGGTCGTAAGGTGTAAGCGGCACAGCACACGCTGGGACATTTATTTTTCTCAAGGTCAGTATTCACCGGTATTTCTTTTTGAGCACACATTTAAACAGTGTGCCCAAACTCTGTATATAATCTGATTCCAATTAAATGTTGGACAACGCACAACTATCGATTTATTCTTTCCGAGTTATAAGATCTTGACTGATTTTGCCCCGTGGTTGTCACTATTTTCTGGAGTTTCTATGAGTATTTACTACTTTTAGAACTAGAAAAAACACTATACAAATTATTTTTTTAAATGTTACACTTCTTATGTATTGCATGGCAATAAACTTCTCATTTCTTGAAACTTGTATATAATTCAGCCATTGAATGTTCCCTCCAGGCCTATGAAAATGGGCGGGATTGCACCTGGGTTCCTAGCTGTCCTCCTCTGAAAGCCCCCTGAGCTCTTGGTATGAGGTCTGTATTGGCACCGTCTCCTTGCCTGCTGCTTGAGGCCTCTCTGTACTACACCAAAATGCTGACTTTGTCCTTAGGACAAAAAGCACCATGAAAAATCAGAGCCTCTTGTAGCTTCATGGTCCAGACATGTCGTCTCACTAGGGTCAGACCCTCTGGCAGTGGATGCTTTGCATTATATAAGTCGCAGACGGGTCTCAGTGGGCCTCAGCCTTAACCAAAGTGAAGAGCACGTGAAAGCCACATGTGCTGACCATCCTCGAAATCACCCTTGATTTCAAAAGGATTGGCAGAAAGTTTATCCTAGGTGTCCTCGGCACTGCATTTTTCTCCATAGTGCAGCTGCTTCTAAAATTACACGGCCCCAAACCACCCTCTCAGCACTCATTAAATTCTGGTTACAAGCCATTTAGTCCAGTGGGAGGAAGTCGGCACTTTTACCAAACAGCTTGGAGAACAGGGCATCTCTGTGGGGGCCTGGCTGGTCTTACTGCTCATATCTGCTTCTGCGTGTGTGCGGGAGGACTGCCAGATTCACGCTGTCAGTTAGCCTTGCCCAGTGAGCACGTAAATGGCAGATTTCCTCCTTAGAAAGTAGCCACACCCGGATTCTCCATCCTGTTGCCTTTTGATGCATTCATGGGAGTCTTGGGGTTAAGCTTTGGTTACCACACTAAGGAACAGATCTCCAGAACTTTATCTTGCAAATATGAAACTCTACACCCGTTCAACAACTGCTCTTTCCCCGCTGACCCCAGCCCATGCTAACTACCATTCTACTTTCTGTTTCTATGAACATGACTACTTTAGATACCTTGTGTATATTGAATCATGCAGTATGTGTCTGTTTGTAACTGGCTTATTTTACTTAGCATGATGTCCTCCAGGTTCATTCATATTATAGTATGTGACAGGATTTCCTTTCTTTTTAAGGTTGAATAATATTCCATTGCATGGATATACCATATTTTCTTTACCCACCTCTTTTTTAAATGAGGTTCCATCAGAACACAGACACGCCCATCCATTTCTGTGTTGTCTGTCTGTGGCTGCTTTCCCACCACAGCCATAGAGTTGAATGTTGCCGAAGTGACTGTGTGGTCCACAAAGCCTAAAATATTTATTATATGGCTCTTACAGAACATGTTTGTTGACTCCTGTTCTAACAGGGAGAGTCCAAAGGGTTCAGAGAAGTGATGTGGAGGCTGTGTTAGAGGAAAAAGACCATGCTGGCTTTGTGGGGGGACCCAGACATGGATGTGGAATGTGCCCCAGAGTCTAACTGAGGGGGAAAAGACAGTCTACAAAGTTTACTTGTTTAGTGATGCTTTAGACATTCAGGGAAGGGAGAGACCCAAAGGGATTGGTTCATTAGGAAAGACTGCACAGAAGGTTGGGATTTGGGATGGGATGGAGGGCTGCTTCACCTTTTCACCGCACCTTAACAGGCGAGGCAGGACGGGGGAAGCACGCAGAGCTGTGTCTGGCAGAGAGTGGGGGCTCCGCTGCAATCTCAGTTCCACAAGGGCAGGGCTTTCCTCTGTTCGCTGTTGTGTCACTGATGCCTAGAACACAGCAGCTGCCTCAAAAAATGTTCATGGAATGAATAAATCACTGCTTCTCTCAGTGACTCCTTTTAGCTATTTCATTTGTACTGTGCAAATACAGGTGATGCCTGGATTTCTCACACTGGCCTACTCATTCATTTATTACATTAAGGAGTGATTTTGCAGGGAGGACTGCGGTTAAAGCAGCAGCTGTCTTTATTGTTTATTGCTGGAGATAATCATGTGGAGAGAGGACTCTAAGTCAGAAGTGCTGACAACAAAGGAAAAAGGGAGTAAAAGAAAACTATGTCAAGTGATTCTAAAGATAGCCACTCAAAAAAATTCATTCATTTATGCAACAAATATTTATTGAGCTGCAATTGTGTTCTGGGGTCCAAGGGTGAGCAAAAGAGGCAGTTGCTGCCTGAGGGGATATTGACATTGAAACTGGTAATTACAAATGTGATGTGTGTAACTCACAGAAGTTCAGGTGCCACGGAAACCTTAACAAGGACTTTTAACCTAGAGAGTGCTTCCCTAAGGAAGTGATGAGGCCTGATTATTGGTTGCTGTGTGACAAACTACTGCCAAACTTTGTGTCTTCAAACAATTTGTTCTCTCTCATGGTCCTGAGTTAACTGGGCTCAGCTGGAAAAGTCTCACTTGAGATCGCGTGCAAGTTGCAGTGAGATACTTGGCTGGGGCTGGAATCCTTGGAAAACTCAACTGGGCGCTCATCCAAGGTGGCTTCTTCAACTCACATGCCTGGTGCCTCTGTGTTCTACTCTGCGGGCTGCTTCTAGTATCTGTTTCCATCCTCTATCAAGGTAGCTTTTTGGACTTATTTTCTTAGGTGCATCATGATAGACTGTGAACCTCTTTAGGGCGAGAGCTGTGTCTTATTTGTCTTTCCAACTTTAGTGTCTTAATCATGATATGAACTTATTAGATGATAGGTGGATGGAGAGATGAGTGATTTCCAAAATGCCTTGTTAAACAGCATTGAAACGTTGTTTTAAAGTTGAATTCTACTGCCCTTTTATGAGGATCAAATGAGGCAATGCAGGGAAAGTGTCCATGGGACCTCTTGCTTCCTCTGGGCCTCTGTCTCTCCTCTGAAAGCCTGGGTTGAAAGGAGGACCTCAGAGGCCTATGGTTTCAGAACATGTGTGATGGAAGTGTTGCACAGCCCAGGACTGCTGGCCATCAGGGGTTCTTTGCTTCTCACCCGTCTGTGAAAATCCGAGCAGAGGGCACAAAGAGTATACTCCTAGATATTTTGATTTTTTTTTTTTTTAAAGGAAGGAAGGAAGGAAAGAAGGAAAAGAAAGAATCACTTTGGAGGTATTGACACTCTAGTATGATCAAAGAATTCGATACAGAATTTTAAGCACTGGGTGGGTAAGAAGAGGAATATCCATAATATAATCTGAGATGAATAACTTAGTGCTCTGCACCCCGATGCCTCTTCTGTAAAATGGGAAACATATTTGCTACTTGTGTTTATTTGAAATTATAGTAAAGAAAGAACTAAAAGCTATAAGATTTATTATATATCTCTTTTTTTTTAGCTACCCACATGCAAGATAAAATTTTTAAAAACCCTCCCAGTTTCAAAATTAGAGAAGTAGTAAAACCCTATGGTACAGTTCAGGAGGCTAACGTCCTCAAACCCTGTTGGCTGCTGGAAGAACGTTGTAACTGATTTTATCTCTAAAAATCAACCTGTGCCTTGTTTCATGAGTGCTTACATAATACATATCAAAGTATAAAAGTAGACAGATTCACAGTCATTATCACTTTACAAGAGGTTAACCACAGAGTTCTGGTGAACTGCAAACCCCCTTGATACGTTTGAAATAATGAGCTTTATATCCTAGTTTACTTACATACATTAAGCAATGTAGATTGGTGCTGCTGATTGAAATGTAATGATTTAATGACCTAAGTGCTAAAAGTGATTTTAATTAACCATAAAAATTGTGCACTTTAAAAAAAAAAGCACATCTATGTTCTTAAGAGGCAGCAGCTTGCAAAGGTGTTACTAATTGCCTAGCTTTACCTATTTGTAAGTAGTCCAGGGGAATAAAGATTTTGCCTAGTTGCTATTTTTTGGCAAAAATACAATGGTATACATGGCTGTTGAATACATGAAATGTAGCTAGTGTGCCTGAGGAACTTTATTTGATTTTAATAAATTTAAACAGCCATTTACAGCTAGTGTCTACTGTATTGGACAGCCTCACCATCAAGCTCTGCCCTAGCTTGGCCTCACTTTAGATCTACCGTTTTGCTGAGAGAGTGGATTGGTGCGAGGATTCTCTCTGCTCAGCCTAGAGGCTGGACCTGTACTCCTAGGCCAATCTCAAATCTTTTTCCAGGACCACTGGAGGAATTCTGAAGTCTAGTCATCATTAGGCATTACGTAACCTAAACCTACGAAGCACAGCACAGCTACATTTGGGTTTAGTGAAAGGACAGAGTCTCCCTCTCTACAAATTATCAGAGCATTCAAGGTTTGTGAAAGAACTCATCCATTTATGATTTTCAGACTGATTACCATAGAGGCCCAGTTACAGAATTCCTGGTCTCTTTTGCTTACTATTTTAGGTCAACATATCACAGAGATTTGCCAGGGTAGTCTTTTCACAATTGCTGTCAAAGGCTTCTCTGTGTGAGTAAAAGCTATTGACCTTAATTCCCCTTATCAAGAGTTCCACTCTGCTCTGTGTGAGTTCTAATACAAAGCAGGCAGTGATGTGTACTCTTGACAGTGGGACTTCTGTGTATGTGTTGTCCATTTGTGGGCATGAGTGCCATAGAGAAGATGGAAAGATGGGGAAATAATTGGGCAGGTTCGTGTGCTACGGAATGTAGTGAACCATGTGTCGATGGTGTCCTTTTTGTTTTCTTCCAGGAAATTAAGGATTGCCATGGCATTGTTTTGAGAAGCACTTCCTGTTGTCTTTACAAAGATCTCACTGAAGAATAATCTCAAAGGAACATTTCCCTTCTGATACCTTTGTTAATGGCCACTGTCAGCAAGCAAATGCTTCTCCTAGCTGGGAAAACACCAGCCACCCTTGTGCGTGGCCTGCTCCAGGTGGCCGAATGAGGTTCCTTCCAGTTGTTCCCAGAACTCTGTTGCCCAAAACATCTCCGTTTGTTGGGTGACTGCTCATGAGGCCCTTTCCTGAACCAGCTTAGCAGGCTTAGGCCTCCAGAGCCAGCAACATGGAAGCTTTGGAAGTGGATGATATCAGCCCGGCCTTGGAAGTTACTGAGGATTTCTTTACTACTTTTGACAGTAAGCTAGACAAGGCCGTGCAGCAGGCAGAGGTGTATGGGATTCAGGAAGTCCCTGAACTGGTGGGGCACGAGGTACTCAGCAACCTAACAGACAATGGTGCTATCAGAAATGTTGCTTCCCTGGGCAAGGGGGGTATGATTTGGGACCACTGTAAGACCAGGCTCTTAGAAACCAAAGCTCAAAATGTCTTCCCTGCCAAAGAACAGTTTATGGTCCAGAAAGGGACAACCCCAGATAATCTTTCCTGGATGGAACAAAAGGAAGCGTCAACTTTTAATTTGTTCGACATCTGTCAGCGTCGGAGGAACAGACCTCGTTCTGTGAATGACTTATTGGATGAGACCTCTACTTTTAAGCCAGGGCATGCTCGATCAAGGTCAGACGTGACCCAGGTGGACTGGAGGGTCATCCTCAACACCACCCCTTTGCAGCAGCTGCCGCAACAACCATCTCTTCAGGGCCCTCACTTCCCCAGGCCGTCTCTGCTGTTGCCCTCACCAAACAAGATGAAAGATGCTCAAGGAAATACTGGTACGTTTTCTTATATCTGATTGCCGTTGACCAGTTGTTGATTTTCCTTTGTGTCTTTTACATTTGCCTCATGAGAATCTTATTCTCTGGTGTCCTTGTCTGTCTGTGCTTACTTAAGCCTCCTCTTTTGTTTTCTTTTATACTTGACCTCATCTCACGGTCTTATTACCATCAAAGGCGGTGCTGAGTGAAAAGACAGCTCTGGCTAATTCTTCCTTTCTCGTCTTGTATGTTAGAATCAGAATGCTCATCATTAATGTAGCATTTTCCCTTTGCATATTGTATGGTACCACTTATTCATGTCAGCAGGTGTTCATCGGGTCACACGTTGGGCATGGCCTTGTGCCGTGAAGGATTTAAAGGTGTGTGAAAACAATCCTGCCCTAAGAACTTTCCGTTTAGCTGAGGGGACTGACACTCACAGAGTCTCCGGGAGGCACCCAGTAGTTAGAGAAAGTAGATGGCCACCTGAAATGTTTACGAGGGCGGGAATGTACACATTTTATTGTCTATTGGATGCTCTTTGATTGAGGGAGTGACCGTGACTGTGAGAGTGTAGAGGAAGGAGAAGATGCCCTGGGCTGGGCTTGTCAGGCAGGGCTTGTGAGAGGCCATGGCACCTGAGCTGGACCTTGAAGGACACTAAGGTGCAGAAGGAGTCTCAGTGTAGAGCCCTGGTCAGGGGCAGGGCGTGAACAAAGGGGAAGACGTGGGAGGTGCAGAGAAGAGTAAGTCAACCTTGTGAGAGGAGCTAAGGATCCCATGGCAGGTATGGGAGGAAAAGGTTGGACAGGTTCGTTGGGACCTCATGGTGTAGGACCTTGAATTTCCTTTCTCCTTGTACTTGATACACATACCTGCACTTATATGCTGTATACTATATAAATATGCTTCCGCACTCGCACATGAACTTTCTCTTCTGTGAGATATGACAAGCCGTCTCTCTGTTTGCCTCAGCATTTTCCTTCAAGGGAACCTCTTTTATACAGGCTAACCATTTTTATTACTGACGATTCTTCAGTGACCCTGCTTAACCTTTCGTATAGATGGCTTCTGCTCAGTTAACTGCGGAGACTAATTCATGTACTTGACTGCTATTTTACAGTTACTCCAGTCCCTACCATTGTTTGGGATTCCATTGGTACATTTAACATTTGATTAATAAAACTTATTTATAAGTGTAACTTGAGGCAAGGTTGTAATTAGATATGTCTGTTCAGGAAAGGCGGCGTTCCTTGTGAGGCGCTGCATTATTTTCAAACCCAGTTCAAACCCAGCCTTTTCAAATACTTTTTTCCACTCAAGTTTATGACTTGTGATTCCTTGTTTTTTGGTTTTTTTCCCCCTAGCATTTCACTGGCCCTCTGTAACATCTGGCCAAGGGCGGTGGCCACCAGAGTAAAAAGAAAAGGACATTGTAAAGCACAGAGGGCGGAATGAGAGCTCCACCTGGAGCCCAAACAGGTGTACTCCTTTGATTAGCAAGTAACCTCCGCTGGTTTTGGTTTCGTGGAGTTCACACAGATTTTCATCACTGCACCTTCGTAACCATCTAAATCCCTGGTACAGCCGAAGTTAAGAGAGCGTCCCAGTCCCAGCTTCAGTTTCCCTATATTGTTTGTTTTGTAAATGCAAGAACCAGACCTACTTTTGGTTCTCTCTTTAGTATATTATGGTTATGATTATGATTTTTTAATTCTCTATTTTAAAAAAGTTGAATGTTAAATGACGTTGAAATATAAGTACTGAATGGTGTTTTGAAAAATAAACTTTAACAAATGGCCTTTGTAGATATTTCCATAACGTAACCTGGCCACCTTTTGGTTATCTGTGTGATACACATTTTAGCAGGAATTAGCGGAGCTGGACAAGCAGCATGTCAAGTTTCTGACGCTTTTTCTTTCTGGCATGTTCTGGAGATAGGCAGGATAAACTGTGTTTTTATTACTAATCAGGTGAAGGGTGAAGACAAGCAGTGAGTTGGCCATACATTCTCAGGTTGAGGGTGGAAAGGAGTTCTAGGTACATGGCTGGTCACCCACTCTGCTAACTATAATTCTTACAGCCTGTGGGGTGGATGTGCCAACATTCAGGTTCATTTTAGTCTAAATCAGCCAAGATCTTTGAGCTAAGTTTACTTTAAAACCTTTGAAATTAGTGATCCAGACTGAAGAAAGGCTTACTGTTTCTCCTGAAGGAATATGCCAAAAGCAGAGGGAGGCGGTGTCGTATCCTGGCTGGAGCTGGAGGTCTGGGGTCCAGCCAGACCTCGTCCTTGAGCTCCAGACTTGCATATCCGGCTGCCTGGTGAACATGTCTGTTGGAATGTCTCACAGGCACTTTAAATTCAAAGTCACCAAAAGTGACCCATCATCCTACCATCTCCCACTCCCGCTGTTCTAAAAATTAGCAGGGGTTAGTGAGAGGCTGGGAGCTCCTCAGAAGAAATGAAATCTAGTCACGTTGGCTTCCTTTGACGAAGTCAACTTGATGTTGTGTCTAGGTTTGTCATTCTCTTACCTATGGGCTTTATTACTGCAAATTTTTATGCTTCCTCCAGCTAGTTTTTTTTTTTTTTTTCTTCCTGGCTCCTTTTCTGAGCTCATCTTGAATAGCTTAAAAACTTTCCAGGAGCCCTGACTGGTGCAGCTCAGTGTGTTGGGTGCCTTCCCATAAACTGAAAGGTTGCCCGTTCGATTCCCAGTCAGGGCACATGCCTGGGTTGTGGGCCAGGTCTGTGGTTGGGGGCTTGTGAGAGGGAGCCAATCAACGTTTCCCTTGCACATCGAGGTTTCTCTCCCTCTCTTTCTCCCTCCTGTCCCCTCTCTCTAAAAATAAGTAAATAAAATCTTTAAAAAAAAAGACTTACCAGGAATGGTTTTTTTTCCCCTCATCCTTACCTTCCTTTTCTTCTGCCTCCCTTATCCCTCTTGTTCCTTTCATAACAACAAGCCCACAGGTCTTCTTCGTTCAGTCGGACTGCTGCACCTTCTGCCTCCTTCAGTGATGAATGACTGGGCTTTTGAGCCTCACTGAGGATAAATGCTGCTTTGGGTATAAAGCAGACCAGCTTCTGGCATAGTGAGGGCAGGCGTAGCGGGGGTGTAATATCGGCTATTTGTTAATGGGCAAGCCTGTCTGGAGAAGACTCTCTGGTCCAAAGAAGATAGTGTATTGGTGAAAAACACTGTCTCTAAACAAGCAAACAAAACATAACCAGAGACGTTGAAATAAAGAACAAATGGACAGTAACCAGAGGGGAGAGGGGAGGGGACAATGGGAGAAAATAAGGGAAGGGCTGTCAAGGAACATGAATAAAGGACACATGGACAAAGCCAAAGGGGGCAGGTTTGAGGGTGGGAGGCAGGGATGGGAGGGGTGGGGGAGTAGAGGGGGGGAATGGAGACAACTGTACTTGAACAACAATTTAAAAAGTTGAATTTTAAATTAAAAACAAAACAAAACACCGACTCTAAACCTATACTGTTAGTTTCGGTCCTTGTTCCAGTACTTACTAGCTCTGTAACACAGGGCAGCTTTCTTCATCTCTTGTCTGTATTATTATCTTCGTCATAATGTGTGGGAAATAGTAGTATTCACCTGTTTCTTGTGAGCATTAAATGGGTTGAAATATCTAAAGGAATTCTTAGAACTATGTTTAGCACATAGTAGACACTCAGTAAATGTTTTAAATGTTTAACAATGTTAATTGAACTTGAAACTCATGACTGAGAATCAAGGCGACATTACCAATCACTCCTAGTTTTCCCTGCAGTCTATTTCATCAAATGGCCTCACGAGAAGTATTCCTTGGATTTACCTTCCTGCAGTGTTCTTTCTCACAGCTGCTAACTGGTTTGTTAATGAGAAATAGACCACTCAGTCCCTCTCACATGCTGACTTATGATCAGCTGTTTCCTGTCTTCCACTTCAGAGTTTATGGTTACCGCGGAAGGGAGTGCCTCTTACTCATTCATTGTTTTATCCTCCGTGCGTACAATAGTCCTCTGGAAGCACTCTGTGCTCAAACGTGCTTTTAGTGCCACAGCTGGTAAATAGGGGCACCTGGATTCGAACCTAGGCAGTCTCCCTCCAGAGTCCATGCTCTTAACCACTAAGCTAGGCTGTATCCTCGCTTTGGAAACCAGTAATCAATCCTCAGGCTCCAGAACCCTCCACTTCCAAAGCCTTACTGGCAGTCTGTCTCTGTGGGGGTAGTGGGTGGGAAGTAGTGTGGAAGAAGTAGGCCTGGATAATGTTTGTCGAACTAAAATTAGTCTCTCAGGGGATCGACCGGTTAGGAAAAACTGAGACACTCCAACTCAGTCTAGCTAAAAGCAAGGATTGTTTTCTGCATTTAACATAGTTGCTAAAATACATGGACAGTGCAGAGCTGGTCACAGGTCTTCAGGAGACCAAGGAACTGCAAAAGGAAGCCTGTAACTTTGCTTTTCTCATTCTATGTTACCTATGCAGGGGGTATAAGTAAGCGGACTCCCCTGGGTTTGTAACCATGGGAAGGTGACTTACGGTTTTGTCCCATCTTTGGCTGCTTCTTTTTAGTTTTTCTTAGAAGCATGCAAATACATTCTAGATTCTGCATTGCCTCAGGCAGATGCAGACCTGAGGACAGATTTTTTCAGATGGAATGTTGCCTGTGTTAATGAATAAAGGGTCCTGCCAGTGGGTGCTACTGGGCTTATGGTATGTGGCTTGAATCCAACCTGGTTAACACTATCTGCTCTACCTGGAGATTGGATAGCAATGTCAAAAGGATTAGCTCATAGATTGACAGGAAGGAATAGCTCTAAGGTAAGGCGGCAACAGAGGCAGTTATTTCTAAAGAAGCCAAGGTAGTGGTAGAGAACAAAGTTTCCTGAGGGTTGGCTCCTTCCCTTTCTGCCATCCCAGGGTCTGCCATGCCCTGGGTAGCTGGAGGGAGGTATGACTGGACACTAGCCCTGAGGGAGGGGCTTGATCCCCCTGCAAGAATGGCTCATGTTGAAGTTTAGCACTAACCTTAGTTCTATGCAAATGTGCTCTTCACAAGTGTATATACTTAACCCTTTACTCCTTTGCATCACTGTCATCTTGTTCATGTTCACTGACTAATGGTTCAGCCATGTGCACCAGGGATTTCCCAGAGCATAAAGAAAACAGGGTGTTAGCATCATAGAATTGCAGTCCTGGTATAAACATACATCCAGGTAGGAACATAAAAAGTCACATGAACATGAGGACATTAGATATGTTATCCGTATGAAAAATAGGTTATGTGCACACACATAATGCTTATATGGGTATATTTATACCTATAAGTGTGTGTACATAGTAGAGGAAGGTGAGGTTCTCTGGAAAGAATACTCAACCAGGACTCAAATGTATTGCGGATATTTGGAAAATCTACTTGTCTGTTGCCTTTGGGTTTATAAACCTAGTGAAGCAGGTTAAATCATTTCAACAGTCCTTCCCAACTCTAAAATTACATCATTCTAGGATGCACTTGAACTGACCCTGACTCATGGTTGTGTGGGAGCTAATTACTGTAGTCAGATTGGTGATGGAAATATAGGTATGCTTTCTGTGTGCCTTGTAACTCTACTTCTGGATGAACTGCTGTTGTACTTTTAAAATCAAATTTTTTTTTAAAGAAATGCTTTGCATTAGCTCTGAAACTCTGAAACTCAACAGACTGCCAGAATCTGACTTACTTTCCCTCCCTGACTGTGTTCACATTTTCATCTGCTTGCCAAGGGCAGTGGTCAGCTGGGCTTTTGTTTCAGTCGGTTTCACTCTCTGGTGACCTGGTACCATTCCTATGGCTGTGTTTTCTTGTTCTAAGTACTTTAGGAGATGGTCTCAAGCAGAGATTTTCTTTAGGGCTAGAAAAACCATGGCAGTATGGTTTCTTTATCCTGAGTTTTATGTTACTCTGTTTTGATTCCCTTTCCCCCCATCTTTCACTTGAAAAAAAAAAAAAGCCAAATTTGGAACTTATACTAAAATGACTGCTTTTTCAATTATGATGTTTCTCAAAAGCCTTGGAGCCAGTAGAGGTGGGAATATTCCTGCAGGCTTAGAACAAGTGAGGTCACCAGGACATGGTCTCTTGCTGAATTTATGATTCACCCTTCAGCAAGATTAGTCAGTGCAAAGAAGTTGCTAAAATAGGTCAAAGAAAGTTGATTTTTTATATGGTTGTATAGTTTCCATTGGTTACATTATTGAATGTTGGCCGGTGGCAGCTATTTGGAAACCCAATGTGCCTCATCGACAGGCTGTATTCTGATTCCTAAAATTTCTACACGAGGACTCTGAAAGTGAAGCATCTGACTTTTTTTTTGCAGCTGCTCTGTTAATGTATTTTATCTTTCTCCGCCAGGAAGAACTATAGCTCCTAATTTGACAAACTGCTAAAGTTACCTTCTTAAAACACAGATCTTTTCATGCTGCTCTGTTCTCAAAAATGAATCATGGTTCCCCATTTTTTACAAAATCCAGTATAAATCTTATAAAGCATCCAGATATATTGCTAACCTCATTGCCCACACCTTCCTTCAGCCCCTCGACATGCCATTTTTGATTGTGCCATGTCCTGTCAAGCTTCTGGATTTATGGGAATTTGTTTGAGAATTCATGCTGTCTCTTCATCCCAGAATCCTTTCCCTGCCTTTTTCACTTTCTCAAATCCTCCATTATCTTTCTAGGACCAATTCAAATGCCACATCCTCCCTGAGACCTTTCCATGTTTTTCTCAATTAAAATTCATTTTTTCCCTTTCACCCTATGTTTCTATAGCACATCTTATTTTTATTATGCTACACATGTTAAGTAATTGCTTGTACATCCATCCCCCACACTAGGTTGGAAGTTCTTTGATGATATGAACCATGTTGTAGAAAACTTTGTGTTATACCAATATGAGCATATGCAAGGTATTTGGTTGAATTTTATGTATTGGTGCTTGGAAGATCAGGACAGTACAGTTTGGGATTGTTTTTTTGTTTTTTACAAAATGGAAATGGCTTCTCTTTTCATTTTCCTTATTCATAGCTTGAGTGAAGTTGAATGAAGTTTGTTATTATTAATACTATCATTTAATGAGAATTAACCACATTCCCAATTCTGTGCTAAGACACGTCCATTGTTTATCTTATTTAATATTCATAATAGTTTAATGTGATAGATGATATGGTTCTGATTTTACAAATGAGGAAACCGAGGCTTAGAGAAGCTGGCGTCACACCAGGCCATGAAGCTAGTATGCGGTGGGGCTAGTGTCCCAACCCAGGCCGGACATTGGAGGCCACTCATAACCACCCAATAATGTTGTCTCCCAAGGCTGAGGAAGTCTAGGACTTATTTTCTCCACAAATAAAACAGAATTTGATCCAGATTGAAAATATGGATTTTGGAGTTCCACTCTCAACTTGTACACTTTGTGGTATATAACCTTGGCCAAGTCATTTTGCTTCCTGGAATCTCTTTCTAAATCTGTGAAATTGGTTAGTATATTTTCAGAAGCAAATAATATCATATTCAACTAAAAGTGGCAGAAATAGTAAGGCCACTTATTATATATACCTAGCAGATGGCTGTTGAACAGTTAGTGAATGTCAAGTACCATATGCAATAAACACTGAAGAAGTGTGTATGTAGGTGGCCCCAGGGTCATCAAGGATCCAGGTGCTTTCTTTCCATCTTTTTGCTCTACTCTCTTCAGCGTATTGGTGATGTCTCTTCTCTCCCCTCATTGGTACCAGGAGGCTGTAACATTCCCAAGGATCATTTTCTTATCTATCAACAGCCAAAGTCAGGAAGGGACACCAGGGCACCTCCTGTGGGTCTCTCTCCAATACCTGCTCAGCAGCCAGAACATGCCCACCTTAAAAGCAATCTCCCGCAAAAGAAAATAGAATTCCTGTGACTGGATTATGCAAATCACGGTTCTTTCCAGGGAGCTTGGGAGGGGCCATCTTCTCTAAGCATATGCCATCCTACCTGAACAAAATAGGGTTCTGTTAGTAAAGAAGAGGGGGAGAGAACTAGTCAATAGGATAAGCAACTAACAGGTTCTGCCTCTCATGGTGTGGGCTAAAAAACTTTCTAAGTTTCTGTGATTCTGTGTGTTGCCCAAGGTACAGTAATGACATGCCATTTATATTAAAATCTGTTGGCCTAAGTATAGGAGATTCTTTATACTTAATGTCTATAGATAGAGAAAGAGAGTAGAAAGCTTACTATGGCAAAGACAGTATAGTTTGAAAGCTGATGTTTGGAACTTTCTGGGTGAAAAGTTCTATTAAGATGAGAGGTTACCCTTGTTACAGAAGGCAGAAAGCCTCTTTTAAATAGTTGGTTGGGTGTGTTGATCTCCTGGTCAGGATCACACTTGAGAATTGAAATTGACCGTGACTATATTGACTTACGCTCCGTCACTGCTGCCCTTAGCAAAGACCTTAGATGCAAAAGATCCCTAAGTTGATACATCTAGCTGATATGTAGCAGGTATACTATAGGTTGATTTCTACTGGAGCTTACCTAGATAATATGTGTTTTTCCCTAGGTTTATTGTGAACAGAGAACAAATAGGATATTTTCTTTTATCTATGGAAAAAAGGTACCTAAAGTAGCTTACAGGAAAGATATTACTGGAGACTAGTTCATTTCTACCAGAATAAGTTTAACAAGTATCTGTGAGCACTACTGTGGACCATATTTTAAGCGTATAAGGCACAGCCCCTCTTTGGTTCCTGTAGCATCATTCTCTTTATGTTCTTTGCTATAGACATTTGGGGCAGTGTCCTGTTTAATTGGATCCTGTTAATTTCACTTCTCTCATGTGCCTCTAATGAGAAGAACAAAGACCTAAAATTAGTCAAAAATTTTTTCTCTAGTTTCTGGCTTACACACAATTGAATACTATACTATGATATAAATAGACTCGGAATACTGTGTCTTGTTACCCAGGAATGTAAAGAAAAGAGAGATGATTATGATGGAGAATGTCAGAGAAGCCTTCATGGAGGAAAGGATGTTTCAGCTGAACTTGAAGGGTGGAGCACAAAGTCACGGTGGAGGTGAATGCAGCGTGCGTGTGGGATGGCCAGGAGGCCAATCTGGATCAGGTCTGAGTTTGGGAGAGTGCAGCAGTGGCCTCGCGTTATGAAGGACCTTCAAAGCCAGACAATTAAACGTAATGTGATAGGTTTGGCAAGAAGCACTTGGAAATTACTTGAAAGTCAGGATTAAAAGGGCAATTACAAGAAGTTTGGAAGTTGGCAGGGTTGAGGAGGAGTGAGGGGGAAGGATAGCAGGGAACCTTCTTTCTTATGCCTTCTGTGTCCGTGTAAAGGGACGTCAATTAGGCTGACACTCTTGGGCTCTCTTCCTCCTTTGCTCCCTTCAGCCCTGGGGAGGCGTGACTTATGGGCAGGTTTAGGAGAGGAACCAGGCAGTTAGAGTGCAGCTTGTCTCGCAGGAAGCACTAATTCTGGCCTGCTCCTCCAGGCTTGCTCCTCCATTCGTCAGCCTGTCACGGGCTGTCCCCCAGGGGGGGCAGCCTGTGGAGATCACTGCTGCTTGTGACTCAGAAGTAAGTCTGTATAATCCTGGGGTTCACTGTGTTAGGAGGACCCTGCGAGAAAAGTCTTAACTATTGACCACAGAATCTAGAGGAGGAAGGAGTACAGTGAAACAAAGAAGAGACGGCAAGGGGTGAGGTGGAAGTGTTTCAGGATTAAGACCCTTATAAGGATGGGGTAGAAGGCAGGCATGGTGGCGGAGTCAGAAAAATGCCTGGGTTAAAAAGGAAGGAGTACCACATTGGAAATTGGTAAGTGCTTTATGATGAAGGGTCTGAGAAATCTAGGAGTTTACTGTTGTGGAAGAGGGAGTTAGGTCTCTGGAGTCAAGGAAGGTAAGGAACCTCCTTAATAAAGATTCTAAAACCAGATGGCAAATGCATGCCTATATCTTTTCCCACCTCAGTGACATCACAGTGCTTTCCCTCAGACTCTGGATGTATTCAGCATCTTTCTCAATACAGGGTTCCAGGCAGCAGCAGTCAGTGGAAGTTGCCTTGTGTCGCTGCTTCAGACAGTGTCAGAAGGGGCTGCTACTCTAGGCTGAGGGTGGGTAGAGCTAGGAGCAGGTCAGTCTGTAAGAGGTGAGGTCCGAGAGTCCCCCTGGAACTGGAATTGAGGACCAGAGCTGAGTCCTGAAGCCTAGAGGGGATAACTGACCCCAGAGAAGCGTGCAGTTGAGGAGGAAAATGTGGGACTGGCAGGTGGATGGCCAGTTCTCAGGAAATTCTGTGCCTCTGAGGAAATGTAATTACATTCTCTCATGCTCTAGGCTATCAGTGTGGTGTTGGTAGTACCTGGGCCAGAGCTGTGAGTTAAGGTTGAACCAAGGGGCACTGAAGTCTGGGAAGCAGGGAATGGGATCTGGAAGTCAGGAGAAAATAACAGTCAAGTATAGGTAACTGGCACTGGCCATTCATGAGGAAGAACCTAATTTGTAGGGGGTATCTTTGTTTGAAGTGACACTGTAGTTTCTCCTTTATCTTGAGCTATTCAATTTACTATATAGATCCGGAAGTCTCATATTGAAGTCATTTACCAAAACCAACTGTAAACACTTTGAGAACTTGTTATCGTGGTGTCTTCAACAAGGCTTAGTGCCCTGCTTTGCATATAGTTGGTACTCAGTAAATGTGTGTCAAATTGCTTTGCTTCCTTCTTTTTGAGCCCATTTAATAGTTGTAAATCCTGTGTCCTGGGCTTTCGGATCTTAAAGTCATCTGTCCTTATAGCTGACTATAGTCTGGATAATTTATAGGGAAATTGAAAAGAAAGATGATGAAGAGCAAAAGAATCATAATGTATCACTAAACTTCGAGAGGTGATCCTTTCGGGTTTGTCTAGGACAGCGCGTAGTACCGTTGTATTATGAGTACTCCATTAACTCTCCACCTTGGCTGTCTTTTACATTTATTAATTTGTTATAAGAATTTAAATGTTTCCTTTAATTTGCCTAGACAATTTTGATTTGGAATATTGACACCACATGGGCTTTGGAGTTCTGTGGAAACATTAAAATGTTGCTCTTTGCTTTCCACTCTAACTATTGCCTGATCTTCAGAATCCTATTCTTGTGACTTCGTTCGTATACTTACTCAGGCATTTCAGATTGTCTTGGTAAAGCAGATTACCTAAATATTTCATTTATTGCTTTCTGGGACATGGTGGTTTTTTAAAAGACAAAATTGTATAAAGTAACCAAAATGAAAGTACATAAAACAGTTCAGTAATTATATGCTAATATGTGTGAAAATAAATACCTAATTATTAGGTATATTATTACATAAATACATATATAGATATTACATGTAATGTCTCAAGGCTTCATCTCAAATGGTACACAGTCTGGACAGGTGGGTGCTAGGGTGTGGAAGAAGAAATGTGGTGGGGTTTTTTTTGTTTTTTACCTTTCTTGCCAATTTTTTGAATGATTTTATTATAATTTAATACATATTTGATGAATATAAAATAGAATCTGAAATGCAAACTTTAAGGTCTAAATAGCAGTTAACAGAGAACATGGAAAACAAAGGAAGATTTAAACAACACCATTAGGGCACATTCTGCCAAATCCAGGGTGTGAGAAATTCCAAATGACAAATGGGACTAATTTCTTCAATAGATACATGTCATGAAAAAAAAGGAGGAAGAGGAAACTGTTATAGATTTAAAAATACTTAAAAAATACAGCAGCCAAATCCATGTGTGAACCTAATTTGGACAAACCATCAGTATTAAAGAAGTTGGACACAGGCTGAGTGTTAGATAAGGAATTATCCGTGCTGTTGGGAGTGAAAAGAGTATCCCATGTATATTTTAAAGTTCTTATTTGTTAGAGATACACCCTGAAGTATTTATAATAGAAATGATAAAATGTCTGCAACTGGCTCTCAAACATCCCAGCAAACAACTACGACAGTGGCAGCGAACCCTGCAGAGCCAGAGTGGGGGTGGGATGGGAGAGACGGGACAAGAAGGGCGGAAACGTGATTTTTGAAGCTGAGGGATGGTTACGTGGGGATATTCAGTTCACCCTTCTACCTGCTTTTGAGTGTGTTTGAAAGTTTCCACGATGAAACCTTAGAAGCCCAAGCTAAGGGTTTGGACTCAAACGTGTCGCACGGGGACACTTGTGAGGGGTTGCTCTAACGAGAGGCCCCAGAGGCTGAGCTGGTAACGGAGTGTGGATTGGCCAGGACTGGGGAGGACTAGTAGTGGGAGCCTGCGTAAGAGTTTGATTAAAAGTTGGTAGCTGTGACATGGGTATGTTCTTGAGAACGGATAGAGGAAATAATGGCAAAGGCAGAGCTCTTTGAGGGCAGTACAGAAGGGATCCGGGTGCATGATGGGGAACGTGCTCTTCCTCCTCTGCAGTCGGCAGCGTTCGTTGTCCTCACACCACTGCGCTGGCTTCCGGATGAGGAGGAGGAGAGGGAAAAAGTCTCTCCACCGAGGATGAACTCAACCAGCTCTTCATGCTAGAAAGTGGAAAGCAAAGAGGAAAGAAAGTTCTTTTAAAAATGTTTTTAAAATAAGGAATTAACTGTCTGTGGTTGCAGTAGGAAACTTGCAGGCATAGCAATTCATCTTGATCATTTTTCTCTATTTCATTGAGGCATTACGACAATCTTTGTCAGCGGTCCCATCCGAATCGTTTCTTGTTAGTTAAGATGTTAATCTGTACACTCTACAACAATGTGTGTGGGTTGATTAAATGAGTTGAAACGATATGGTCTGGGGAAACAAAAGTAAAACTATAGTAAATTCATGGAAGCTTAGATTTAACATGTAACTTCTGCTTTGCCAAAAGAAAAAATATTAAAAATAAACTTTAGATCCAATGAAAGTAGCAGTTGTTAGAGATTAAAGAGAAATGGTAGTTCTCCAGTTATCTACACACAAAGAGAATTAATACTTCACACCCAAAACATTAATAAGGTCTGATATAAGCAGGCGCTCCAGAGAGGAACGAACACCCCAGAGAATAGTTTTCTGATCACATTTGCCTTCTTCTTGATGCTTCTTCTTCAAAAAAATCACACTACACATCAGTCTTTAATTATGGGTCACTTCCTATGACTAATACCCCCCCATCTCCAGCTAACATACCTATTTAGAGAGAGCTGAGCTAAGGTGGAGAAAAATACTGAAACACAATGCATTTTTTTACTTTTCTGCATCAAGAAGGTGAGGGAACTTTTGAGAGCCCCTAAGACAACTTCTAATTCAGTGCACCCTAGGACGCCTCATGTACCACCCTAGCTGGTACAGCTAGAAAGAAGTGAGGTTTTAGTCAGCTTTGCTGCTGGTTTGGACCCAATGAAAGTAGACTTTCTAATTTGTGGTAGCTTCTGTAAAAAGCTCTCAGGGAGGAAAGAAAAGGAGAGGAAAATTCCTAGCTAAAAGCAAGAGGAGTGGTTTTTATTTTACCCAGGGCTGCATAGCCGAGCCACTGGGTCACAGGAGGGATGGGGACGAAGGGAGGCTTGGTTAGGAGGCCTATTATGGAAAAGGTGGGACTATCATCAGCGCCTGATGGAAATGAGAGGGGCAGAGGCGGCAGCGGTGCCTAGCAGCACTGCCTCCCTCATTGCATTATCAGAACAGAAAGAGAACCTGAGAATAGGCATCCATTATCTCTTCCTACAAAGGGATTAGTGTGGGTTGCAAGAAATTAATGGCTTTTGCATTAACACAAATACTAATGAGTGGCAGGACCAGAGATGTAAAGCAGGTAAAATAGGCTTTTCTCTGCCTCATTTCTTTCCTTTTCTCTTTTGGCTTGCTATTTTAAGATGTAGATCTGTGTTACTCTTTTTTTTTTTTTTCCTTCAGCCAAGATCAGAAATCATGCCCTTTGGGAGTGTGACTTGTCTTCTGTAGGGAATGACTCAATTAGCTTATGACCGTCTTCAGCGTGTGTCAGCAAAGAGATGGAGACGTCTCAGAATAAAAATCTCTAGCAGCCAGGACTGGTTCCTCTTGCACTGCTGTCATTTTCATGCCTGATAAAAATATCAAGAAGTCTCCCAAGTGATAGCCCTTTTTATTACAGTATTAAGCTTGTATGTATTGCAGCCAGTCATTGATTAAAGATGGTATGACCAGGTACACTTTTGAAACCTAGCCGAAGGGAGGGGAATTACATCTACTATATGCTGGGCATTGTGCTGGAAGCTTTATGTCTAATTCATTAAGCTCTTGTAAGGTACCTGCTATAAGTACCAGGCATTGCATCATATGCTGTGATATAAAGATGAAAAGACAGACCTCACCCATGCCCTCAGTAGGGAGGACAGACTTAATAAAAAAACCCACAAACTTCAATATGTATTTTATTTGTTTTGATATTTAAATAAATGATTATAATACGGCTTGATAACAGCCCCTTGAAGAGGAATGATACAATAGGGATACCTGATTCCGATCCAGGGGTGTGTGCGCAGGCAAAGGGGCGGGGGGTGGGGGAGTCAGGATGAACCCCCTTTCTGGAAAAGCGGGTAGCTGGTGGAGATGATAGGAAGGAGCATTGCAAGCGCGGGGAATGGCGTAAGCACAGCCAGGCTCATAGGCGAGCAAGAACTGCTGTCTAAGCAGAGACCTAAACAGGGAGCCAGCTGAGTCGAGTCTGGAGAACTGGTTATAGGATGGAAGGCTCATGAACTGGCCGTGAAGACTAACGGGGCTGTCTGAGAAACGGGGGTGTGTGAGCATCACGCATCCTGCGCTGTCCTTCCCGTTGACCCCTCCTGGCTTCAGCACCCTAAAGAAAGATGAAGCTGAGCAGGGAGTTAGGTCAGGTGGTAGGAGGAATATTCTGACTTGTGTGTGGGTACTCTGTAGGGAGTTGCCTAGAAACAAGAAATCCTGGCAAAGTGTAAGTGTTTGGTGGGTCCACAGGGCACAGATAGTCACATTTTTTCCCAGTATTTCTGTTTCCCACGCAGACCTCTGCATGTCACATTGACATTGCTCTTCTCCCCAGTACTTACTCTTGTGATCCCACCCTAGCTAAGTGTTTAGACCTGAGATTTTTCTCCGATTATATGGTGCCAACTAGGCGCTACGTCGGAAGTTTACTACTCCCACGGAGTTTACTTTGAACCAGAAAGGTGCCGACCCCTTATGCACTTGGCTGCTTGCACTTGCCTTTTCATCTCATTCAATTTATTCTCATTATTGAATTAATGCCATGCCTTTTTGTTTTTGTTTTTTCCTTCTAGAACACAAGCAGGCCTTCCCAAACATTGTGAAGAAGGGTTACCTGGAGATTAGGAAGGACCATGGCAGCTGCTGGCAAAGCTGTTACGCAGAGCTCTCCCCTTACAACTTATACTTCTACAGCCTTGACAGCAGCGGGAATCAAAACCTCTGCGCCACGTACCCGCTGTCACACTTCCAGAGCATCTCTGTTCTGGGCAACCTCGAGGCCAGGCTGGTGGACACCGTTCTGTATGACAACACGCAGCTCCAGCTAAAGGCAGAGTCGCCACGGGAGGCTTTGGACTGGGGGCAGAAGCTCTGGGAAGTTGTGCACGCCTCCGTGCCCGGTTACGTGGGACGGCGGGATGAGCTGGCAAACTCACCAGGGCTTGGGTATCATTTTGACTGTACACAGAATCATTGTTTACAGAAGAAATCCAGTGAGCTGCTCACACGGTCCTCTGTCTCGGATAGCCCCAAACAATACCAAAACATCCTCAAGTCGGGGACGCTGTACAGGCTCACGGTCCAGAACAACTGGAAGGCATTTACATTTGTGCTGAGCCGGGCCTACCTTATGGCTTTTCAGCCCGGCAAGCTAGACGAGGATCCCCTGCTAAGCTACAATGTGGACGTGTGTCTGGCTGTCCAGATGGACAACCTGGACGACTGTGACTCTTGCTTTCAAGTCATTTTCCCCCAAGATGTCCTCTGCCTTCGTGCTGAGACCCGGCAGAGGGCTCAGGAGTGGATGGAGGCTTTGAAAACAGCTGCCAATGTGGCGAGGAGTTCAGAGCAAAATCTGCAAGTCACGCTGAGGAGCAAGCCCAAGGATCAGATGGGTGGACATGAGCTCAGGAAGAACAAACGTCAGTCTGTGACCACCAGCTTCCTCAGCATTCTGACAACTTTGTCTTTGGAGCGAGGGCTCACTGCCCAGAGTTTCAAATGTGCAGGTATGAAGCCGATTTTTAGCCTAAAGCTTATTAAACAATTCTGAATCTCACAACCGGAATTCAGTAGCAGCTCCTTCTTGTTTAAAAAGCTATATTAGAACATCTGTTTGTCTTCATGCCATGCAGGTGAAGTAAGTATAGAAGCAGAGACGATAGACCCCATTGCATCAAAATGACTTTGCCAAAGCATTGCCGGACTAGACTTTAGGCTTCCTGAGTCTACTGTGATTCTGTTTCCTCTGCTTCCTTAAATAAAGGTCACTGTGGATATGGATGCCACAGGTGGTCTCATAAGAGACATTCAGGCTCAAAGCCAACTACAAGCATCCTCAGGCAAGGGATATGTCCGTGGCCAGTAACTGTCATCAATCATGACCTTGTCAAATCCTGTTAGGGTAGAATCTATAGTCAGCTTTGACAGTGATATGGGTGTGAGTAAGAGAACAGGGTAGACATGACTAAGCACATGACCTCTGAGTCACAATGGGCCTGTGCCTCACACTAGGGAAGCCTGGGCCTTCTGGAATTGCTAAGGGAAGGTGAGACAGAGTGGAGTTCAAGGCCAGTAATCTGTTTTTTCTTAAAATCCTGTTACTGCTTCTCTCCCCTACTCCCCATTCCTCTTACCTTCCCCAAAGCAGTGAACTAGACAGGAAAAAAAACCTCACTAAACTGAATCTATATACTTACTATAAACGAAATCAGATGATTTCCCTTTTCCCCACTCTTTGAGATAAGAAATTTACCATGAAGGCAGCTTTAAGTGGAACCCCAATTCGGAAAATTTTAAGTCATGTACATCAGATTTTTAAGTATGTTGTTTAAAAATATATGAGAGGCTAACTGCCAACCAAGACCAAATTTTAGAATCTGTGTTGGCTCCCACATTGAAAAGCCATCAACAGTGGTGGCTCACTGAAAACCCTCGTTTTGAATTTACGTGAGTTATGATGATGACCTTTTCTATTGAAAAATAATTAACCTGACGGGGGTGGTCAGGATTAAGTGCGTTATCCCTGCCCTGCCTGGAGGGCCTCAGCGATTGTGAGCAGCAGCTCACAGGGTGAGGGTGGAGAGAGTGGAAACACCCAGCCAGAAAGGAAGCCATACCAGGCGATGTGTGTGTGTATATATATATATGTCTACAGGCCTGGCTTAAGCCAGCCATCTACTTTTCAAAACTGGTTTTGAAATAAGGAGACACCTTTTGTAGTGCAGTTCTTTAGAAATGATCGGTATCTCAGTATCTAATTATACTACTAGTAAATATAGTATATTTCAAAGTTCAGACATTCGGCGGTCATGTATTGAGTGCTTGCTTTGTGGATGTTCCGGAATTATGGTATACTTCTCTGGCTTTAGGCTGCTGACAGGGGCAACACATCTGTTATGTTATTAGAATCAGGGAGGACAGCCCAGCTTAGTTTTCAAGGTGTGCCTGAATTGGGAATCTTTCTAGTAAAAGGAAAGAAAAGCCTCAGGTGTAACATAAGGATTGTTAACCCAGTTGTCACCTAATTCACCTCCCTGTCCTGAGTTTGCTTCCTGCAGAAGTGTGCACTGTTCTGTGCTGCATTAGTAGTGTTTTTAGCACTCAGGGGAAGGAGAACTGCAGATAGAGGGTACCATTCAGCAGGCCCAATGCATCTGGCAGTGGAGAAATGAAAACAGGTAAAGGACAAAGAAAGGTGAGTAGAAGAGGCAGGGAAAGGGATGCTAAGTAGAAAAGAACAGGAAAAGGATTAAGTAGTGGGTGGGGATAGAACTTTGAAGCAGCTGCTTTGGTTTCCATATTTAAGGGTGCCTCTCTTTGCTGTGTTCACTAAATTTGGCTGGTTGGAGCATAGGCTGGTAGTAAGGAATCCAGGAGATGGGTAATGTAGTCTAAAACTCATCTGCTTCGCTCAGCTTTTACCTTCATGTTTTGGCTTGGAGTTTTTAATAGGGTATAGGTAGGTTTTTAATTGGAGATGGGGAGAAGTCAATCCTAATTTGTATGGTGTGGCCAATTCCAAATTCAAACATGTTCATTTCATTTCATTGCTCTCTCTTCGATCAGAAACTGCTACATTCAGTTGCTTTGTGGTACATGTGGTTTTACTGGGTTGCTTTTCATTTTCCTTAAGTGCCCATGCATGGAATACTTGTTTTCTATCTCAGGTAGGAATACTTCATCTCCTGTAGGGGGCAGAGTCTCAAAAGAAAAAGGCAGGAACTTGTTAAGCAAAGCTCTGAATGTTTTTTAAATTACTTGGGAGGCTGTTCATTATATCAAGATTATTATAGCAGATGGAACTTTAAAAATTGATCTATGTTTCTCACAAACACAGTTAATGTAAACCAGCTGCTTCTTCATGTAGTGCTTGTGTTCCCTAACTTTGAATCCTCATAAAAACACTCATTCAGTGAAAAGGCTGGTTGCATGGCCGTGTTTACCTTCCAGAAGGCCAAAAAGTCCAGTAAATTGTTTTGAGTTGAATCTTGGCTTTATCTACTATTTTAAGGAGAAGCAAATCCACAATATTTCATGGTTTTAGTGAGCCTTTTTAGACTGTAAGTTTTTATGTCCACTTAGTCCCTCTCCCTTTAAATATTTTTGATGAATAAACCTTAAAAGTGGAAGATTGCACTGAGCAGCTCCTTATTAATGATGTCATTCAGTTGCTATTCAGAAGAGCCACAAACGTTGGCTCTTCAGTCTACAAAGTAGTGCAGTTGGCCTGATTGCATTAAATTCTTTCTATAGGTGAAGAATTTTCTATATTCTTCTTTGAAACTTAAAGTGCTCCTGCAGAGAAAATGGACCGCAACCATCCAAAAACATCTGAGGTTATGGTTTTGCAAATACATGCTTATGTATAACTGTATCTTTCTTAACATGTGCTGGACCTTTTTATAGTTGTATTTGATTATGTGTGGTTTGTCCAAGGCCTCCTCTCCAGCTTCATGGCTGCCCTGTGCTTGGGAAGCCCCAGGCTGGTGGCCTGCTTGCCGCTCTGGAGCCCACCCTGGTCATTCCCACCTGGCCTTTACACGTGCTGCTCCCTTTTCCCGAACATTGGCCTTTGAAAGTGAATTTCTTTCGTTCGTTCTACCCTATACTGCCTGCCAAGTTTCTGATCACGTTTCTGAAACTTGGGTGCACCTGGGCAAGTCCGTGCTGCAAAAAAGTAGTTACTGTCCCTGCTCTTGTGGAGCTTGTGGTCCACTAGGCAAGATGGACATTAATCAAGTAATCACTTCATGGATGCCAAGTGACTGCTGGGACTTGAGCTCCAGAAGAAGAGCTGGCCCAGTCACGGGATTAGAGAACCGTCAGCAGCGGTGCCAAGTGGAACTATATGGCATTGCAGGTATTTGGTCGTTTTTGACCTACAGAACAGGGGCAGTCTGACAGCGTTTAACCCTGAAGCTGCAGAAGGTTCTTGAGCAGAGGAGCACATGATGAAAGTGGTATTTAATAATAATTAATTTGATGGTGCTTTAGTACAGCTTTTCAGAAACCCCTCTGTGGCAGAAAACGAGGCGTGCTTCTTTGGTGGAGTTACTGATTGGGATTCTGAATGGTGGTTGTTGGGCAATGGGGAATCTGTGGTATTAAAATATTAATGCTAAAACAAATGGTTATATGGCTTATTAAAATATTTATAAAGTTTGTACCTGTAAGTGGTTCTCAGGTTGTTCCCAAATAGCTGTATAAATTAGGTTATAAGGCAGCAGCCCTGTTTTCCTCAGGAATTAGACATGTGTGTGTACATACCTATTTCCCCCCAACGGATAACATGATTTTCTTGGCACTGGTGCACACAGATATTTTTCATGTAATTTCCCAGCAATCAAGAAACCTAGCAATTGAGTACAGTACTGTAATAAAAGGGCCCAGGGCCTTGTTTATAGTTGCAACAGGGAGATGCGAAGCTTATCTTTTAAAGTGCCCCTTTTGTTACCGCTTTGTAATCTGGTAGTGAAATCAGACGGCCCACTGTGGGACCATGTTCCTGATTCCGAACTGAAGTTGAAAATGTTAACGGAAGAGACAGCAAGAAAAACAGCAAGCCCTGGGGATCCTCTCCGCCGTTTTCACACTGTCAGTTTTTATGGTTTAACTCCTTTGGCTGCTGTTTAACCTCTTGGGACTGCTGTTGGTAATTACGTCTCTCTGGCTTTAAGAGCTTTTTGCTTTCCTTTTTCCCCCCCAGCCCTTGGGAGGGGTTAGCCCAAGGTAGAGTTGGGGGTGGGGGGAGCAGTTTTGCTGTGAATTCTTCAGCCATTTAGTGCAAATTCCTGTAATTACCGGCATTGTGTCCTCTCTGAATGGCACATAATGCAGCAGAAGCCATTCCTAATTGAGACCTTACAGGAGGTACAAATCCTCTCTTTGTTCAGCCTGACAAATTAGTGCCAGAAAGTGGCAGGGTCCGAGTGGGAATCAAAGGCAAGAAACACAAAGATGGAACTTAAGGCTACAGTAATAACCCTCTCTTGTCCTGAAGGAAAAAAAGGAATGACCAATGAAAAATGAAGTTTTTTTTTTTTTTGTTATAAATTCCCTTGACATGACAGCACCTCGGGGCTGCTCTATTTATTTAGCAAAAGTGATTAAATAGTCATACAACAGGGCTGCCCATTGTTTCCCTGGGCACCCCCACCTCACAGACCCCCGCTGCCTCGGCTAATTGATTGACAATGAACCTCTGATAAAGAAGTATGTTGTTAGGGCCTGGGGTTGGGGGGGGAGCATTTTTTCCCCCTCTCTTTGTGTGTCTGAGGGTGTGTGTGTGTGTGTGTGTGTGTGATTTCACTTTTGTTTGAATTGCCCTTCAGTTTTTCTTTGCTCCCCCCACCCCCTTTCCCCCTTCTTCCCCTTGCTTTTCCCCCCCCAAAGCTTTTCAGCACTTGCTCCCAGCTGACATTCACAAACAGGTAAAGAGGAATTAGTATTGTAGTGCAGGCTTTTGACAAGTTTATCTTTGGAGTGAACTTCCTCCTTTCCCCCTGCTCCATTTAAGGCAAAACAGCAGTGTGAGAAGAAAGAAAGAGGAAGGGGGCTGATTATTGGTGCTTTAAGGTCAGAAAAGTGTTTTCTTAAGTCTCTCATTTATGGAAACGGATGTCTGAAACTCATCTTGCACTAATATTTTTCTCTTAAATTCTTTACTCGACTTAAAAAAAATGTGTGCACTAATAACATACATTTTGGGGAGGGGTGTTGTAGAGTAAGAAATTGAAAGTTGGATTATTTCATCTCCCCTTAGCTCCTGAAGAGTGGGCATTGATAATTTGTGGGTAGAATCTGGCTGCTTGTGGTGTAACTCAGTACTCCGAGGATGCTGTAGACTGTGGGAAGATGACCAGAACCCTCCAGGCAGATAATTAATAGCCCCTAGTTTTTATATATGCTCAACTAGCTAAACCAGAGCTAAATCCCTAATTTAACTCTGTTACAGCTGCAAAAACAAATCATTTCAAGCCCCTATGAAAGCAAAATATATTAAACAAACAGTATCGACCTTGTTAATACCACTTGGCATTTCATGTGATAAATTAGAGTGTCTTTCTGGCAAAGGCCTGTTTTATGACATTGTTTAGACATAAAGGATACCTTTACCCTGGTAATACAAGCATCCCCGATAGAAAGTATGAGGTGGTTAATTATTCATTAAGTAGCTGCCAGTCTGGAAGTAAGCAATTATTTCTGAGTTGGGCATAGTTAGTTACTTATTGGCCTCAGAGTAAATCATGCAGAATAGCAATTCTTAGGAAAAAGAGAAATTAAATGTGGAAACTGATTACACATGTGAGTCTAGGTAAAGGAAGATCCGTAGGTTTTTAAGTGCTAGGAAGGGAAGTCGTATAGTATGCTCTTAAAAAAACAAATGTTCTAATGTGCCAAAATCTGTTTTGATTTCCATGTGAAAAATTAGAAGATCCTCTAGCCGCAAAGGTGCCAGATCTCCTAAAGAAGTGAGAGAAAGAAAAGAAATAGACTTTCCTTGAGATCTCCAATTCCCATCTTTACAACTATTTTCAAATTTGTCCCCCTCTTGCTAGGAATGGTAGTGAGGTGAAGATTTATTTGAGTTAAGTAATAGACGGGTAGCCAATTGGAGGAGGAAAAGACAATGAAGGAAAACTTAGATACGCCCCACCCCCAAAATGTCATAGGTAAAAATTGTTTAGTTCCTTGCTGTCTTCTCACCTTTTATTGTCCAAGTCATTTTGGTTTTTAGTATATTGGATTATTGTCTTACAGAGGAGAAGTCTCTAGTTTGTGTGTTAGCCCTGAAGGACTAAGTTTTATTTCCCCACCTTGAATATGACCATGAAGGGATTGCTGACAGTAAAATCCTTAAGTGGTGTTTGGTGGAGGGTTCATTTCAACAAATATTGTTTAAACTCCTCACGGGTACCACACACGTGCTCCACCAGGCACCTTGGGATATGCAAGTAGGGTGAGGTACAGGCTGTGCTTTTCAAAGATTTATAGACTCCCCTCCAAAGGCTATGAAGAGCTTGAAAGGGGTGAGCAGGAGAATGGGGCTGGGAGAAAAGGGGTTAAGCTTTTAGGGCCACTGGCTTGGAGATCAATACATCCTGTCTCTGCTTATGTCAGAGACTCCTGTTGTAGAGAATTTGAGAGCTGAACAGCTAAAGTGTTCTCTCGCCTCATATCCCCCTTTTAAACTTCATCCTTATATTTCCTACAGAATTAAACTCAGGGGAAAGTCTTCTTGGCCTTTACTACCTGTCAAGGGTAAAATTTGAATTTCTGTTGCATGCTCGTGCAGTAGGGGCTGTGGGAGAAAGAAGAGAAGCACAGAAATGGGCTGGATCTCCAGGACTTCACAGTCTGGTTGAGGATGCCCAAAGGAAGAGGAGGGGTTATTAGACAGGTCAGGTGTATATGCTATATAGCAGCGATTTTCAATTGGCGCAAGAATGTTAATCTGTGCAATACCTGACTGTTTTGTCAGGGGCCCTGACCTCATTTCTTTTAGATTGTCAAATTAAAAAATGACAACAGCCAACACAACAATAGCTGTCTGGTATGAATGAATCAAAATTATACCTTTTTTTTTTTTTTTTTTTGGTTAGATAGGGAAAAGGATATTTTTTTCGTGTGCCATAGAATTTTAGAAATTAATTTATGTGTACCATGAGATGAAAAAGGTTAAAAATCATTGCTGTATAGCACTTAGTTTTCCGAAAAGCATTTGGCAAAACCCTCAACACAGGGAAACTTAGGTTAGTAGGAACTACAATTATTTGCTCTTGTGAATGATGGGCAGCTTTACCCAAGGATTGTTGACTAATGGATCCCTGTCGGCCTAGGAGGTTGTCAGTAAAGGTACATGATAATAATGAGAAGCAGCATAACTTAGTAATTAAGATCAAGAGCTCTGGCATCAGACTGGCTGGGTTTCCAGGTCTGTGGCTCACCAGCTGTGTGACCCTGGGTAAATTACTTAACTTCTGTGTATCTCTACTTTTAAATCTCAGATTTGAGAAAATAATCACATCTACCTCAAAAGTTTGCAGTGAGTATAAAATAAGTTAACAGGGCTTGGAACTGTGCCTGGCACATAAATATAAGGATTAGCCATTTTTATTATTTGCCCAGATAAGACAGTAATTACCTTGATAAAGATATCATAGGCATACTTAACAATTTGTAGTGCTCCCAAAACTAGGTCGGACAACTAATATGCTGAATGACAGAATCCAGACTCTGAAACACAAGCTAAGGAATGGACCAAACAAAATATGATTTAGTAGGGATAAATAGATAGCACCATGCTTATAGTCAGAAAATTAACTGCAAAGATAGAAGGTAGAGCACATTTGGTCAAAGAGCAGCTCAGCGGGCATACAGATGAGGCAATAGGAAGCCAGAATCTGTGCTGCTGTGGGCGCATCAGAAGCACACACCACAGGTCTAGTAAGAGAGATCATATCCTCATCGTGTTCTGTGTGGCCAGACCTGGACATTTCAGTTATGGATGCTGCTCTTGTGGAACAAACAGCCACATCCATTGACACGTGAAAGGATAGGGAAGGTACTAAACACCAATGCCATGCAAATATGACCTAGAACAGGGAGGGTGCAAGTGTTGTCTCCACTTATTTAAAGGCTGCTCCTTAGCAAATAGCATTTGCTATTCTCTGCATAATGCCATGGGACCAAGGTAATAGAAATGTCCTGAGTGGGATGGACTTTGCTTATTTAAGATTTGATGGTCATGGGTGAAAATGAGTAGAGTGGCAAGAGCCCTGGCCAGTGAGACTGGAAGGCCTCGAATTTTGACCTCAAAGCAGATCACTTTACTTGTCCCAGCTATAGTTTTCTCATCTGCAAAATGAAAAGTCTTACTAATTCAGCTCTTCTGCAAATGTTTATTGAAGCCCTCCTATGTTCTAAGCACTGTGTTTGATGCACAGTGAACAAGATAATCCCATTATGTCCTCATAGAAATTGAAAATTAGAAAGCAGACAATTAAATAAGCAATTATAGCACACAGTTGAACTGGAAGATTTTTAGTTTCTTTCCGATACTTCCATCTCTCTGGGATATTTTAGAGGGAATGGCCTGGCGCTATACGGTCCCTTTTATCTCTCGTTCTGTGATTCTTTGAATGTCTATAGAAAATTAGAGAAAATTAGATTAATGTCCTCCATATAAACCTCATTTAATAAGTAATACCTTTTTCCTTTGGGGAAGAGATTTTAAAGCCGTGGAAGTGTCACTTGAGTAAGAAGACTGGAGACTGGAGTCTTTCTCCTGGCTCTGATGTCTATCATTGGATAAATTACTTTGCTTTTTACACCCCCCCCACCCCTTTCTTTGCAGTCTTAAGTTTCTAGGGTCATAAAATCATTTTAAATAAAAAAATAAATGTATATTAAGAATATGAATACACACTGAAATAATGTGACCCTTTGGGAGGAGAAGAATGTTATATAATTTGGGTTTTGAACTATTTCACATCCTAAAATTCAGAGAGATTTGATCACTTTGTATAAGTAGACCGTTTGATTTTATAGGATATAAATTTGCTTTTTTGATTTATTCCTGGTATTCTCATCATAGAAGTCACATGTTGGTCTTTGATATGTTTCAGAAGAATGAAATCATTTTGAATTTCAGAAGATATGGATCTTTTGATAGACCTTCCTGAACTTCATAGACCATAGCTGTGCTATCATTTTTTTTAAGCTGTTCATTTCTCCCAGTCTTTGTTGCTAGACTTTGGTCTGGAAAGTTCTTGTCCCTTTTTGTAGCTTCCTTTATGGTTCACATTGTTCTCATCATGTGTTCATTTCCGTCCAAACTTCTAAAGGAAGTGTTAATGTACTATTGGACTGTCCATCGAGTGAAAAGTTTCTATTTATTGACCTTTCATTAGGAGAGAAATTGATGTAGGTGTGGTTTTAGGATAGACCGGGGATACCCTATCTGGGGGGAGGTCAATACTCTCCTTAATTTCTAGCTAAGTTCCGTGAGAAACTGAGCTTTCACAGGCTCCTCTAAGAACAAGAGCTACTTGAGAGGTTTTCTAAAATCCATTCTACTGCCTAAAAGCAGAAACATACTTCAGTAAAAACTTGCCATTTTTATCAGTAAATACAGCTCTAAATAAGGAAATCTAATAATAGAGTAATACTAATTTACTTCTCACATTAATATTTGCATCCAATCAGTCATTCATTCACCAAACACAGGCCACGTATAGTCCCCAGAATTCAGGTGTTGGGGTAAACTAAAAGTTAATTTTAGCAGTAGGAAATATGACTGTATGCAGGTATTTATACTTCTGAATATGTTAACATAGAAAGTGTTGTAATTAAATCACATTAATAAAAAGCAAATAGGGTGAAATATCTTTTCACATTTCAGATAAAAAGGCCTGCAAAGCAATGAGTCCTGAGATGAGGGTGGCAGGCGATGTTCTGGGTGTAGCTTTATATTATGCTTCGTTGAAGATTTCTGAGTGTAAAAAATTCTTAGAGTTTTTTCCAAGCCTTCCTGGACTACTCTATCCTCCCCCCGCAGCTCCCCTTGAATCCCCCAGGTAGAAGTGTGCCCTCCTCCTCCATGACCCCACCCTCTCCACTCCCCTGGACTCTAGTCATTGGCCTATGACTTGGGTCTGACTTTTGAGGGCAGGGCTCCAGCCCCTCTTAAAGTGCGGTCAGAACACCATCTGCCTCAGCATCATGAGGGTAACATGGGGGGCATTGGCTGGACTCTCCTCCGTTGAAGTCCGGATCTCTGGAATCAGGCCCAGAGATTTGAGCAAACTTTCCAGTTGATTTGATTGCATACAAAGTTTGAGAAACCACTGGCCTATCCCTTAGAGCGTTCGTAGTGAATGAGTCAAGCCATACTTCAGTTTTCTCTGGGTTATTAAGCAATTTCCTCCAACTGTTTCTTCTACGTATGTCCAATATTGAGGTATCGATCTGCCGATAATGTCCACGTTTCCATGGCTGCCCGACGTTCTGGACACTGCACTGATGTTCTAACAGGGTTCGACCCAGCAGTGAATACAAACAGAAGAGATTAGTTCAAGACCTTATCCACATTCTGGCTTCCTTTCTAATACATCCTAATATTATGCCTAGTTTTTATTTTATACTTAGTAAGCATATTTATATTTGAATTTTGATAGCCTTTACCTCTCTCACTTTCTTTGCTATCAGTTGGGTCATCTTTCACTTACACGGTGACAGTGGTCTTCTAAGCAGTTCTTCTTGCTCCCATTCTTACCTGTGTCAAGTCGTGTCGTAACTGCAGGCCATGGAATCTTATTAAAATTCAGATTGACCCTGGTGGACCCCTTTTTACAGTCCTTCAGTGGCTTCTCATGCCTTTTGGCGTGAAGATGAGCATCCTTATAGTGTCTCCACATAGTTCGACTCCTGTCCCTACTCACCTTCAACTCTTGCTTTCTTGGCATCCTCTCCCACACACCGAGTTCCAGCCACACAGACTTCACTCTGTTGCTTCGATGCACACATCCTTCCCACCCACCTCAGAGCCTTCCCGTGTACAGTTGCTGCTCCCTGGAATATTGCCAACTGCCCCACTCCCCCCAGCTCATTCTTCAGGTCACTACTTACCCATATTTTTCAGACCATAAGATGCACCTAGGTTTTAGAGGAGGGAAATAGGAAAAAAAATTTTGAAGCAAAAAATGTGGTAAAATATTTAATAACATAATATTTCACCAATGTAAATGTAAACAGAACTCAGCAACAGCATTAACAACCATTATTCCTCCCAAATTTGGGGGGCAGAGAAGTGTGTCTTACAGTCCAAAAAATATGGTAAATATCGCTTTCTCAGGAACACCTTCTCCAACCCTTCTTCAGACTAATTTAGGACCTATTTAGTTCCCTCCACTGGGATGCCAATATAGTACCTCTCACTCTAGTACTTGTCGTAACTGAGATTACATTGTCATTTGTATGACTGTTTGTTTAATGTGTTTCCTCCACTTTACTGCAAATGCTGTATTGGCAAGGGCTCTGTCATCTTGTGCAGCGCTGTCTTCCTAGCTGTGCATCTGGTGCACTAAACATTTCTGATCATCTCCGTTTTGAACCCTCTTTCCCCACTCCCACCATCGGGTTGCCTGCTTTCACAATCTCTTTTAGGAATGCTAGGTTGGAGTCATCTGCAGATATAATTAACATGTTCTCTACTCCATCATCTAGGTTGTTGAAAAGTATGAATACGTCATGGGGCCAGAACCTACCCTTTTGACCATCAAGTTATGATTGTGAAGGTTTCCAGGAACTTTTTTATTTTTTATTTTGTTAGGGAATCTTACTTTTAATTATTTTAAAATGGTATAAGTATATATAATACTTGTTTTATAATTATTAATATTTATGCAATAAAACAGCACTAATAGTTTACCACTATATTCTTTTTTTTAAATTATTTTTTTGGCCCTGGCTGGCATAGCTCGGTGGATTGAGCGTGGGCTGCGAACCAAAGGGTTGCAGGTTCGATTCCCAGTCAGGGCACGTGCCTGGGTTGCAGGCCAGGCCCCTGGTGGGGGCCATGTGAGAGGCAACCACACATTGATGTTTCTTTCCCTCTCTTCCCCTCTCTAAAAATAAATAAATAAAATCTTTTAAAAAAAAATTATTTTTTTGAATTTATTGGGCTGACATTGGTTAATAAAATGATATGGATTTCAGGTACATAATTCTGTATTATATCATCTGTATATTGTATTGTATGTTTACTATCCCAAATCAGGTCTCCTTCCATTACTATTTATTACACCCTTTACCCTCTCCTACCTCTCCCAGCCCCCTTTGCCTCTGGTAATCACCATACTGTTGTCTATGAGTTTTGGGTTTTTTTGGGGGGGGGTTTAATCCATTCATCTTTTTTACTCAGGCCTCCAACCCTCTCCCCTCTGACAGCTGTCAGTCTGTTCTCTGTATCTATGAGTGTGTTTCTATTTTGTTAGCTTATTTTGTTCATTAGATTCCACATATAAGTGAAATCAAATATCTCTTTCTGCTGGCAAAACGTTATGGTTTCCTTCCTTTTTATGGCTGAGTAGTATTCCATTGTGTAAATATACCAGTGTTTTTATCCACTCATCTGCTGATGGACACTTGGGCTGCTTCCAAATCTTGGCTATTGTAAGTAATGCTGCCGTGAATGTAGGGGTGCATATGTTCTTTCAAATTAGCGTTTTAGGCTTCTTTGGATATATTCCCAGAAGTGGAACTGCTGGGTCATCGGGCAGGTCTGTTTTTAGTTTTTTGAGGAAACTCCACACTGCTTTCCGCAGTGGCTGCACCCGTCTGCATCCCCACCAGCAGTGTAAAGGTTTCCCTTTTCTCCACATCCTCGCCAGCACTTGTAGTTTGCTGATTTATTGGTGAGAGCCATTCTGACAGGTGTGAGGTGATAGCTCATTATGGTTTTAGTTTGCATTTCTCTGATGATTAGTGATGTTCAGCATCTTTTCATATGTCTATTGGCCATCTGTATGTCCTCTTTGGAGCAGTGTCTATTTAAGTCCTTTGCCCGTTTTTTGATTGGATTGTTTGAGGTTTTTTGGTGTTGAGTTGTATATAAGTTCTTTATAAATTTTGAATATCACCCCCTTATCAGACGTATCATTGGTGAATATGTTCTCCCATTCAGTGGGTTGTCTGTTCATCTTGTTGATGGTTTCCTTTGCTGTGCAAAAACTTTTTAGTTTGATGTCCCATTTCTTTTTCTTTTGTTTCCCTTGCCTGAGGAGATACATCAGAAAAAATATTGGTACAAGAACTGTCTGAGATTTTACTGCCTATCTTTTCATGGAGGACTTTTATGGCTTTGAGTGAGACATTTTTTAATTTAAATTTTTGACTACGTAACCTTGACCACTTGCAGAGACTTTGTTACAATGATAGGAGGGGTACATGTGAAACATTTCCAGACTCACCTGACCCTCCCTGCAGCACTGGGGTTCCTCCAACACGGGGTGCAGACCCCTGCTCTGCGGAGTTTTTCGCACTTGCCCGTATCCTGTTTCAGCCCCATTGGTGCACTGTCCTTCAGTTCTGGCACTAACCACCCTCAGCGCAAACCTCACGGGTGAAGGACTTGATCCTCCACAAGACTGCCCCCACTGCAGGTGCCAGCCACAAGTTCTGGGGTCCCCATGCCACCTGCACTCTGACTAGCTACTAATTTGGGGGTTCCCACAACCCCCACAAGGTTGCTAATTGGCTGGAATGACACATAACTCAGGAAAGCACTATACTCACAATTATAGTTTTATTAGAAAGGAAACAAATGGGGAACATCCAGAATGCAAAGCGTGGCAGGGCTGCAAATACAGAGCCCTGGGCCCTCTCCCTGTGGACTCCCGGCACGTCACCCTCTGGCACATTGATGCGTTCCTAACCAGGATGTTTCACAGAGTTTCGGCATCCAAAATTTTTATTGGGGTTTCATGATATAGGCATGCTTAACTGAGGTCAGGCTGGCTCAAAGCCTCAACCCTCTAATCATGTGGTGGGTCCTTCTGGTGACCACCCCCATCCTGAACCTATTTAGTGGCCCACCGTGAGTCACCTCATTAGCAGAAATTCAGCTGTGACCCAAGAGGCTCATGAATAATAAGGACATTTGTATCACTCAGGAAATTACAAGGGTTTTAGAAGCTCCCTGCCAAGAACCAGGAAGAAAGACCAGACGATAAATTATAGAACAGCACAGGACATTGAGTGGGCCATTTCTACAGCAGGAATGGGAACCTGGATGGAAGGAGAATAAGTGATATGTGTAGCTGCTCCCAGAGAATGAGGAAGCCTCAGGCTACTCATCCAGTCTACACATTTCCAATCAGCCTCTGGTGTGTGCCCTCCTGCACTGACTGCACCCACCTGGGGAGAGAAGATTTCTGGTGTATCTTCTTGGGTCTTCCTGGGACCAAGCGGCTTCAGAAGCGGCCAAGGGACTGGCTGGCTGAGGGCTGCTGGGCTGGCGCGCTCAGGGGCGGGGTGAGGTGCGCACCCAGTGACTTTGTGCTCCCCACTGTCCAGCCCAGACACCACTCTCAAATCTTGGTGTAAAATGGGGAGCATTTTCTTTTTTACAGGATATTATAAAGGTGGCCAACAAAATGAGTTTTATATATTAGCTTTCACTGAAAATAATTTTGTGTGTGCCATACACCACTTCTAGATGGGAACTAGGATTCCAAAACCAAAGGCATGCAGGCTGGTATCAATTTTCCAAAGACTGAAAATCATGTTCTTTTATTTCCTCCCAGCTTTATTGAGTTATAATTGACAAATAACATTGTGTAGCTTTGAGGTGTGGGATGCAATCTGATGTATGTATATAATGTGAAATGATGGCCATGTTAAAGTCGGCCAAGATGTCACCCCATGCAGTTAACGTGGTTTTGTTTCTTGTGAGAACATTGAACATCTATTCTGTTACCTACTGCCAAGTGTACGACACTGGTAACTATGGTCACCATGCTGTACCTTAGACCCCCGAAACCTAGTTCATCTTTTTCCCAGCTTTGTTGAGATATGGCTGATAGAACTTTGTGTATCTTTAAGGTACACAGTGTGGTGATTTGCTATACATAGACACTACAGAATGACGACCACAGTGAGGTTAGTTAACACATCCATCACTTCACTTAGTGACTTTTGTGTGTGGAGGGGGGTTAGAATTTTTACGATCTACTCTCTTAGAAACTTGCAAGTAATACAATATGATATTATTGACTAGAGTTGCCATGCCAAAAATCGCATTCTAACCAGGTATGTGCCACTATACCAAGGGTTGTGTCTTGCTCATGTTTTTCAGTAAAGGAAATCACGTGACGGCTGACTCAAAAGCCCTGCTGAAAATCACATCCCCTTCAAATCGCCAGGCCTGTGCCTTCATCAGAGAATAGGCTTTGGCGGAGAGTCTTGGTCTCTGTCTCCACCTTTACCAGTAAAGATGTTCTTTTCAGCTCCAGACTTTTAGAAACCAGACAGAATAACGGACATACATGCTTTGGTGGCTCGGAAGCATCCAGAGTCAGTGGGATAGATAATAAATTAGGAGCACAAGAGGCTGCTCTTCTGTTTACAGCCCTGCCTCTGGTTTGTTTACTATGCAGCCTCAAGCCAGTCTTTTCACAGCCTTGCAAGTTAGCCTCTTCAACACTACAACTGGAGGGAAGCCTAAGCTGCAATTCAAATGTTAGAAAAATATCAGCAGAACCAGAAGTGTCAAATCTTAATTTGGTAATATTGTGTATCTCTGCATTTTTTTCCTGAGGTTCCTCAAATGATTTGAAGTCTACTTATCAAATGAGCAGAAGTCTACTTATAGTCCAACAGATGAGGAACGTTTAGGAAAATGATATTTATCATCCATAGGAGGATGAGAAATTTAACTGAGCAGAGGGGGCCCCGTAACGCAGAGGGTGTCCTGGCAACCCCTTGAGCCCATCTGCCGTGTGCGATCCTCATCTCAGTGCTCTGGTGACCCTATGCCTCCCCCTTTCTTCCCTGCTTCCATTTTTGGATGCTGTCTGTCTGAGCTATCATCCTTATAGGGGCTTTACAGGGTTAAAACTCATACCTCTTCATTCTGTCCCCAGGGCCAGGAAGATGGGGGTCACAATAGCCACATGCACTGCTTGTAGACCACATGTCTTATTATATAATAGACCCTTAAACTCGATGGACTTCCTCACAGCTGGAGACTAGGCCATGCTGTCCTGTCACGGCAGACAGAAAAATTGCTTCCTGCAGGCCAGGCTGAGCATGCCAGGGTCCTTCTAAACTCACCAGTCAGGCGCCTTATTTTTCCATCTGTGAGGAAGGCTGAAAGGCTGGGGAGAAGCTGGGAATATTATTAGTCTAGGAAATTCCTTTCAAGAGGCAACATGAGGACCAGGAAGTAGGAGTTTCCCACCTAGCACGTCTAAGTATCCCCACGGAAGCCGCCCATCTTCGGGTACTAAACATACAGGCCAAAGCTTAGCTTTGGAGGTGGTCGCAAACCTGTGTTTTCAGAGAGAGAAAAGTTTGGAAAGCAGGCCAAAGAAGGCATAAGGGAAAGAAATAAATGGATAAAGTGGACTGAGGCAGTCCCTAAGTTTTCCGGAACATGAAGAATTCGGTTTTGGGTTGAAAATGAAGAAGTCCAAGCATGGATTTAAAGGAAGCTGATGAAAGTGATCTTTTTCACTTTGAGACTGTTTCTAGCACTACTCAGATCCACTCTCATGACTTTAATTTTATCAAATTGTTGTCATTACTAAAATAGCTCAAGTAGAAATTACTCTAAGAGATGCGGCCATGGTTTTTTAGGAGGTCTTGGCAAAGAGGAAAGGTTGTGTTTTAAAGATATTGTAAAGTTCAAAGAGATGAGACTCTCGCAGAGTAGTAGGAAGGAGAAACGAGCATTAAGCGTGAGGAGTGCTGTGAGAGAGAAGTGAGAGGGGACCCTGGTGGGACAGTGACGGCTGCCACAGACCAGATGGGGCTGATGACTGTGGAGGCTTCTGTGTACCTCAGGCTGGAAGGAAACATGAATTCCAGAAACAGTAAGGAAAGACAGGTTGCTTTTCAGGTAAACCAAAGAGATAATCTGAATTGCTAAGTCAATAAGAGGTTATTGACCTTTTGAAGCAATCATGATAGCGATGTAACTGGGGAATCACAAAAAGAGTTAGCGGTGCTTCAGGATAATGTTAAATGCCAGGGGAAATCACTGTAGCAAATGGGGGCAGGCACTGGATTCTCTGTGAGGAAAAAAGGGTTCAGAGCGGGGCTGGGACTAGGGTGAGGGAGTGAGGCACTCGCCTCGGGCCCAACATTTAAGAGAATGCCAAAAAACCTTCAGTAATCAGGATAAATAATATTTTAGTGTAATATTATTTAAAGGTAAAAAATAATACCAAGAAATCCACAAAGAGCAAAATGTCAAATTTTATATGACTTATTTTTCCTGTGGCCTCAGGCTCCGATGTAGTTCAGAGGAACATTCCAGTAAGACATTTTCCCCCGAAGCTTTCAGTGTGTACATTCCAGGTAGCCCACCCAGCACTTAGGAGGGCGGTGAGGTTGACCTTCCCTTCCTGCCGAGGGTCGCAGGGTTCCACGTGGGTAACCCTGGTACTCCCTGTTTAAGATAGAGCTGATAGAGGACAGGAGGTAAACTGTGGCAGAGAAGCATTATTCCCACCACCAGCAGCTTTCCTGTTTGAAATGATCAGCTTAGTTTGACACCCTCTGTTTCTGCCGTTGTTTTTGAAGGAAGAGTTATTGGCAGACAAGTGTTTCACCAGAGGGTTAATTTGTGAAGGAAAGAGCCTGCAGCTTGGAGCACGTGGTGGTAGCCGTGGTCGAGTAGATGGCGCAGCGCAGACAAGGCCGCCCCTCGGCTGCACCTCTTTCCTCTAACCTAGCAGCCTGAGTCGTTTTCTTTAGATAAGAAAGTAGAGCTGGTGAAAGGGCTTTTTCTCCTCCACATAATAGATGGCATATTCCTCGCTTGTAGAGAAAAGTGATTAAGGTCAGTACACGGATCTCTTACTGTGCTCACTCATCTTTGTACTGTCTCAGTGTTTTTCAGCGGTGGCACTATTGACATTTTTGAACCACATAATTCTTTGTCATGGGGGGCTGTCATTTGTGCATTGAGGGGTGTTTAGCAACATCTCTGGCCTCTGTCTATTAGATGCCAGCAGCTACCCCAACTCATTATTTTGTGACAACCAAAAATGTCTCTAGATGTTGCCGATGTCCCCTATTGGGACAGAAACCTCCCCGGGTTGCACTGCGCTACCAAGAAGCAAGACCTTCTGTGTCTTCACTTCTTTGAACTGCTCTTCCTCACTTCTGCATAAAGTGTCTTCTATGAAATGCATGTTGATTATTTCACACCATCTGATGGCTTATAATAAGACCCCGGCATCTTAATGGGTAGATTTAAGTAAAAGTAGTAGGTTATAGAAATAGAACCCTCACCAACCATCTTTCAGCATAAATCTATGAGATGCTTTCAGTCACAAGTAACAGAAAATCGAATTCAAACTGATTTGTACAATGAAAGGGAATTACTCTTTATCAGTGGAGCTTTAGGCATGAGTTGATCTGCTCAAATTTTTGAGCTCTGTTTTTTTTTTAACTTAATGCTTCAAACAAATAGCTTTTCTTCCCTAAAGCTGCCTCTTCTGACTGATAGATTTCTCACATAATAGTTAGAAGCTCAGAACGTCCTGGGCATCTTTGAGGAGCCCCTTGCTATGTTCTTTCCATTGGTCAGCTGTCAAATTGTTGGCATTTTATCTACACATTATCTCCTTCTTTCCTTCCTCTCCCTGCTCCCAAGCCTGCTGCTAACTCAAGCTCAGGCCGGTGCAGTAGCTTACCAACTATTTCTTCCTTTCCAGTGTTTTCATGCTAGTTAATCTCAGATTGCTGTTCTGCTTCAAACAACTCTAGCTGTCCCTGTATCTTGTTGATTGCTAGGACTTCTTCCCTCGAGCATTCCAGTTCTTAGGTTCTAGTGTCAGTTTATGGTTCAAAGCTGCCCCAATGTCCCTCTAAGCTCTGGTGGGCTTCAGACCGCTGGAATGGTCAGTGTTTTCCAAACGAGCTCCCATTTTTCTGACTTGAACTTTTCTTTGCCAAAATCTCTTTCCTTTAAGGGGCAGCTGAAATGCCCCTGAGTCTACACAGCCGTCCTCAATCTCCACAGTTAGGATGATTGCTTTGTCCTTTGCTTGTCTCTTCTGCTTTCTAACTTATAGATTTGTATCCTTGCCCTCCACCCCATCCCACTTTCATATTCAGAGGCAATGCTACTGCTTGTGAGGTCCCAGGCTGAATGCATTAATGAACCAAATTATGTACTTGATTCATTCATATTTTCTGTGCTTGTCATATTACCATCCATGAGTAGACAATTTTTACAATATCTTCTACAAGAAAATAGCTATGTGGAAATTCACCTATATAGTTCATTGGTTTGCTCATAAAGTGCCACATCAGCTACTTCTTTTAGGCTCTGCCTTTTTCATTAGATGTACAACCATGGACAGAATTAGTTTATCACCCTCTGCCTCCGTTTCTTCATTTATAAAAAGGAGATAATACCTACCTCATAGAATTGATAAGAGAACAGTACATGGATGCGAAGTGAATATAATAGTGACTGGCGTATATAGTAAACACTATGTAGAAATATATTTACCTATTTGTCTATTTATTTATTTATTATTTCCATTTTAAATTGCTTATTTTTTTAAAAAGTCTTTGGGGAAAGAGCAGACAGGGACAGAAGTTAATGAAAAAGTCTAAGAAGAAAACAAGTATAAAAAATACTAAATTTAGGCTGATTTAAATATACTAGCTTCTGAATTTATAGCACTTCATTATTAAACTTATCTTACCCTACTATAAATAGTACTAATAAAGCATCTTATTGTAACAAAATTAAAGTAATCCAATGACTCAAATCATTTCTTTGGCAGTGAAAATGTGTCACAGATCATTATATTTTTAACTCAAGGTAGCTATTTAGTAGATAGAAAACCAGTCAGAATTTCTAGAACAGTGAACATATTTACTTACTTGCCTTGGCAAAAATCAAGATTTATTGCCTTTCAAGATAAATTTTGACTAAATATTGACTTTAGGCTCTCAATCATTGTTTACTTGAAAGACCAATAAATCTTGACACTTCTCAACTTCAGTTGGAGTCTACTTGGTATTTATTAATTTATTTAATAAGATTTATAATCTTAACAACATTCCATGAGCTTGAACAAACAAACATAGAGTTTAGCAAGACTAGAAAGTCTTTAGTTTGTATTTTTTTTCTTCATTTTTTTTTTCTTTTCTTTCCTTTTTTGCTGCAAAAAGCTTTATTGTTTTCATTTGATCCACAGCTTGGGAGAGGGCTCCAGGGTGGTTAAAAACTGCCTCATGTCAGGGGGCAAAAGACCTGACACCAGGGGGGTGAAGAGGGGCCCCTCAAAGTCCATTGGCCTCTGGAGGCTCCTAGTCCTGCTTGAGGGTGAGCCTTTCCAAGAGATACTCGCCCAGTCCCACCTGCGCAGGTTAGTCAGGTGGTCACCCACCTTCTTGATGACGAGTCACTTCTACCTCGTCATCCAGGTAGTGACTCTCCAGGAAGTCAGAGAGATGGAGGTCCATGTGAGCAGAATGCAGGGCCTACAGATCCCAAAGGGCCCAGCTCAGGTTCTTCTCCAGGACCATGGTGCTTCATGGCATCCATGGCTTTACCTGACTCATCCTGGGGTGGCTTCTGCACGTCCTGGAAGAGGATGTGGCCACTGCTTGCATTTTAATGAGAAGCCGGGTGCTCTCGTGCTTCTCCTCACAAAAGAGTGGCCCACCCCCTCCAGAGCTACATCGTCATGGTGGATATATAAGCCCAGAGGGAGGTAGGGTAAGAGTCCCGTAGATGCAGAATGCAGGTTGCAGACCAAGCAGTTGATGGTGGCCTCCACCTAAGTGGAATAATTCTGATGAATCTGGGAGCTCATGGTTGGTCAGCAATAAGGAGCTAACCCCAAAATGTGTGTTGGATGGTCCTGGAGGCAGGGGATGGCCGAGACGATGGCTTTGGTGGTAGTGACTGGAAAGGAGGTTGGAGGGTGGTTAGAGGCTGGAAGGAGGAGGACTCCTGGGTCTGTCCCTTCCAAATACTGTTGAAGCAAGAGACAGATTCAGGGAACCACTGGCGTGCTCCCTCAGAGTTACAGTCGGCAGTAATCACATAACATGGGATTTTCACTTCATTGCTTACTTAAATATAGTGCCTCTATATTTAATATGACACACAAATCAAAGCTAACTTACCTATGTAAATATTCATCACAAAACAATCCTTACTGAGACTTGTAGAATACTTCTAAATTTTAAACCAATTATATTCGGATTAGATTTTTAAAATTATCTTTCTTTGGTTGCCTTAGTCCTATAAGTATAATCAAGTAAGCCATGATTATAGTTCTTAGATAGCCTCTGTCTTGGACAGTTGGAATCTGTTGGTCCGAACCTCAGTCTGCCTCCGTTTCTCTGGATATCCTGTGGATTGCACACTCCTTGTGTCCCGGGGCAGAGCTGGTACTTCACGAGCAGTACGTTCGCCATGCTGCTGTGCCGAGATGCAAATCCTTTAGTTAGGTGCACCCATTTTGTCCACTAGGAGTTACTAACGTCACTTACATTCTTAAGGACAGACCTGTCTTAGCAGCAGTCCAGTCTACAAGTGCCAGCCTAAGTTTTCCAACCCATGTCAGCCTCCGTAGGGAGTTCCGTCCAAGTGATATCAACTTAGATTTTTTTATAACCCTCACCCAAGAATATGTTTATTGATTTTAGAGCAAGAGTGAGTGGGGTAGAAGGAGAGAGAAAGAAACTTTGATGTGAGAGAGAAACATTGATCACTCGCCTCCCTGCAACCGCTTACGCTCCCCGACCAGGGATCAAACCCGCAACCTTTTGGTGTACGATGACGCTCCGACCAGCTGAGCCACGGCGCCAGGGTTTGTGTATGCTTTTTACCATGTGTCGTCCCTTTGTGCGGCTCAACTTTTTGAATCAAAGTTTCAGCTAACAGTGACAATTTCTTTTTATAATCATTTGTTATAAAGTCCATTTATAAACAAACGAAATGAAACCATCAGAAAAAAAATACATTATTTTCTGATGAAAAGAAATGAATTTCAGTATAGTTTTGGAAAGAACCAGTCAATACATTTCAAGATTATGCTTTGCTTTATTGCACTTCGCAGATGTTGCACTTTTTAAAAATTGAAGGCAAGACCTTCCACCAGCAAAAAGATTACTCCTCACTTCGTTGAGATACTCTGTTTATTGCATTGGTCTGTAACCAAACCCACAATATTTCCAAGGAATACCTATATGTGTATTCCCTCCCAGCCATGAATTTTTCATCTCCTGGGAAGAGAATTCACTATTACAAGACTTAAACCTTATGGAGAAAATAGTTTTGAGATGTTGCAGCCTAAAGTGAGCCCATAAAGTACACAAAGGGACCACTAGCAGTAAGTATGCGTTCTGCAGGGGTGGGCAAAAGTAGGCTTATAGTCGTGAGCCTGTGAAATGTATTGTTATTTATTACTGTATTGTTTCCATATGGACAACTGTAAACTTACTTGTGCAGCCCTGTATTCACGTTAGCATTCTCGGCGGTACACATTGGACTTTTCTTGATTTCCCCTTTTGTTCGTTCACTTTCATTTGAGATGCTCGTGGGTCCTGCCTGCCTTGTGACAGACAAAGTGCACACTCAGAGGCATGGGTTTTCGTGTGCCTGATTCTCCGTCTGAATATTTCATGTCTTGATTGGTGTTCTAAGTAGGTGCCTCCTACTTGGTGGGTCCCCACCTTGTCCCACTGACAGAATAACAGCCATCGAGATGGGGAAAGTTTTAGATCACTTATAGTAGTCCGCCCTTATCCACAGTTTTGTAGTCTGGGGTTTCAGTTATTCATGGTCAATCTTGGTCAGAAAATATTACATGGGAAATTTCAGAAATAAACAATTCATTAGTTTTAATTTGCACACCACTCCTGTCAGTGTAATGAAATTTCACGCTGTCCTGCTCTATCCCACCGGGGACATGAAGCCTCCCTTTGTCCAGCGTGTCTTGCTGTGCACTCCGCCCCCACCGCCACTAGTCACTTAAGCAGCCGTCTGGATTATGGATCCACTGGTGCAGTGTTGCAGTGCTTGTGTCCAGGCGACCCTTGTCTTACTGTTGTACTCATTCTCTTTTCGTATGAGGTATTGTTGTTCATCTCCTACTGTGCCTAATTTATACATTAAACTTTATCATGGGTATGTATGTGTAGGAAAAACATAGTATGAGCATATTCGTGTGTATGTGTGTATACGAGTATACATATATGTGTACACACACAACACATACACACATTTAGGGTTTGGTACTCTCTGCAGTTTCAGCATCCACTGAGGGTCTTGAATCATATCCCTCACAGATGGGGGGCCCCAGTGTGCTTCTAAATCAGTGTTTCTCAATGCCCCTCACCCTTGGCTCTTTTCCATTACCATTGTGTAGAATTCTGTAGTCTCAGTTCCACCTGTGTTAACTCGAGAACACACACGCGGTCAGTCTGATACGCCAGCTCGGTCCCCTCCTACAGTGGAGAGTGCAAGTTGCACCCAGGTTGGCTTCGTCTTTACTTCCTTTAATGGACACCAAAACTACCCTGCAAAAGATTGCTTCTGCCCTCTGTCTGATAGTCCCTTGCTTAGACACTGTACAAGCTTTGTGCTAATGCCAAGCTCGTTAAACAGAGTTTTCAGTTGTATACCCAACGTGACACCTTATTTTAAAAAGTACATGTTCAACACTTAACTACTTACTGAGCCAACAGTTATAGACTGTAAGCTAAAAAAGCTAAGTTCTTTTTGATTTTTTCTCTTAATTCTTGTACAATAGCAAGTCATTGAACCCCTATTTCCATTTTTCATTTTGGCAATTCCAGTCACTAAAGCATATGACCAAAGTCCAGGCCTGCAAGCCACGTTTTGCACAATGCCTACCACAGCTCACTGTCCCAGGCCAGGACACGGGACAGTATGGAGGAAGGGTGAGCAGTCCCCCCCACCCCACCCCACTGCCCCTATGGCCACCTCCCCTTACCCTGTGGGCATGCAGTAAAAGAGGGTATAAAACTTACCCATTTTATTTTTTTCTATTTTAACAGAGCATATGAAAATCTGTCCCCCGACTCTGAATCTCTTTTACTGTGTTTTATAGAGGTACCTTCTCTTTTTTCTTTTTATTTGCCCCTGTTCTCCTCGTAGAGCTTTTTACTTTCCGAATACAAACACTGGATTTACATGACCAAACTGGGTAAAGTGGTAGTAGGGCTGAGCACACTCAGAAAGCACTGTGTGTGTTTTTCCTCAGTGACAGGGATTCACCTAGATCCAGCCACAGCCCTTGGTACTTTTCTCTTACACCCATGAGTTTTCCAATTGCTGATCTGGGGCCAGAGGGTGGAGTTGGTAGCCCTGAAGCAGAGAAAACGTGGTTGGCTCCTCGTCAGATCCCAGCTTCAGTAACAGCGCGTTGCAGCCAATTGAGCTAACTGGGTACACTTGTTAGAAGAAAGATTGTGCCTTTGTGGAGAATTATGCCAAAATTTCTGCTTCAACCCCCAGCAACAGATTCTTTGGGGTGTCTTAAAAGGCCATTTGGGAAATGGACTTACATACAGCAAATAGAATTTCTGTTAAATGGTTACATTTGTTTCCCAAAGTGTATCAGAGGGAAGCCAAGCTCCTCAGAGAATGCGTTCATTAAAGATTTGAAGTGGGGTGGGAAGCAATAAAAAAAAAAGGCCAGTGGGTTCTCTTGTGAGATAGTTTTTTGTTCCTATGAATTGAATACACTCTCTGAAAAGTTTCAAAAAGGGACTGGGAAGAATGTATTTGCTTTGATCCAACATGTGGAGTGTTCCCTACTCCAAATGCCCTTTAATTTAGAAACATTGTTGAAAAGTCTATTGGAAGGTACATACAAATATAATATGTAAATAAGCTCTAATTAGTTATTTCAATTAATTATATTTCGTTTCTGCTTCGCAGCTCTATTTTTCTCCCCATAATGTTGCTTGTCAGAGTCCAGCTTTGGCACCCTCCAAAAAAAAAATGGGTTTTTCTAACAGTAATTATTAATAAAACACTTTTTTCCCTCTCCTGAAAACTTTATAATGATGTTTCAGACATTTTTAGTCGATGATTTGCTAGTATAATATTAAAGAAGGAAATCTGGCAGTTAATTGAAAGAATGGGTGTTTCCTTCTTCAAATAGATGGTATGTGTCGTTTTTATAAAGTGAATCTACATCAGGCTACCAGCTAGTCTCTAATCTTCTTTCCCAACCATCCTATGTTCTTGTAGTGATAAATATATTGGATTTGAAGATTAAAAGTATTATTTCTTTGTAAGTCAAATAAGATTCTTCTCAGTGGGGACAATGAATGCTCTGGAAAAACACTGGTAAAATGAACTCAGGTTGTTTCTACATAGTAAATTTTTGGAAATAGACAGAACCTGAAATGTTGATTTTGGCAGCCTAGAAAATAAACTATGTGACAAATTATGAACTTTTCACCGAGCTTGTGATTTGTACACCCTCTGCACTTTACTTGAATAGAAGTAGAAATGCAGAACGTGGAGGGACTTTGGCAGTCACCTAGAAATCAGGGAGCAATGCCCAGCTTTTACACACCTCAGTTCCTGGTGGCGGTTGGGTAGAAATGCCAGTTCCTAGGCCCTACCCCAAAGGTACAGAATCAACATCTCTGGGGGTGGGGGAGTCTACGCTTTTCACAAATGTCTCTAGAAGATTCTCATGCTCACTGAATTTGGCAAACCACCAATGAAGGCGAACCCATTAATTCTGCGGTGAGGAAAGCAGGCCTAGAGAGTTGATGGGTCGGACTTAACTGTACCCTGGGCGAGAACAGGCTTCCCAGCTCTCGGCCTGTGCTTTTCTACACACCTCGCGTATCCAAAACTCCTGCACATGCAGCTGGGTCGACACCTACTTCTGTTGTTAGGGGCGATTTCAGCACCCAGAGTAGGAGGGCATGGTTCTAAATAAGGTATGAAGGTAAAGACACCCAAGGACTGGAGGTCGGAGTTTTTGTGCTGGTGCTCCTGTCTACACACTAAAACCTGAGCGAACCTGAGCCATGTCGTCTCAGCGTTTCCCTCTTTTATGAGGCTGGAGACCTCTGCAAACAGGCAAAGATGTTTAGCTCGTTTGTTAGCTCATGTAGTTGAACCCCCAGAATGGTAGGCTTTGGACCTGTGTGGCTGGTTGATATACAAATCTGTAGGCTATATGCTTTCTTAAAATGCACACTTGTGTATTTTAACAGTGCCTAGAAAATTATAATAAAGTCATTAAAAAGTATAGGCTGATATACCCAGTAGTACCTCTGCAGCATATGTAAATATCCGGCAAATGCTTACTAACGTGTATTACATCCATCAAATAACTAAAAAGCTAAAATAACCTCAATGTATTTTTGCAGTATTCAGCAGTGAGAGTTTCAACTATAAGAATGATTCTGAATTTGAACAAGATCATGATTACTTTCTAAATCATTAGGAAAGATTGAATTCTATCCATTGTCATTTCAGCATTGAGTCAACTTGATTGCCTATTAATTTTTGGAAACTGCGGTAGCCCAGTGTCTAGAATATGTCAAGATCCACTCAACTCTTTTTCAAACTCCGTGTATGAACGCATGTGTAATGTATAAATCTTAGTACAGACAACACGTTTTCACAGGAAAATTAACAAAAGTAGGCTGTTTCAAGAGGTAGTTGACCGAGTTAGGAGGGTCAATTCTAGAATAGCTATGGGAAATTAAAATCTCTTTATATGCACGTGGCTGGTTGTGTGCTAAATAATACTCAGTTTATCATCCCCTCAACATAAACATTTGTTGATGGTCTGCTATATGCAAAGCTTTGTGTGAAGTGCTGAGGATAAAAAACAGATCTGAGAAGATAATAGTGTGGTTCTGCTGTACAAGCACATAAAAAGGCCTGCTTGTGTAAGGAGACGTGTGCTAAATGCCAGACAGGCAGTGAGTGCCGCAGACAGCTCCCTGAGCCCACGGCCCGGTGACTGGGACAGCGCCTCCTGCGTGTTCAGCAGGAGCAACGTGTGAGTTTGGTTCCTCCTTGCCTTTCACACATACCTCAGTCCGAGGCCAATCTGAAAAACAGGAACCTGCTAGGATTTTGTTGCCACTCAATAGTAAGGAAATAGCTCTTTTAGGAAGGAAGAGTATTGAGCTCTTGAGGCATAATACCAACGCATTTACTTTCTGTCTCTCAATACCTCCCATATTTAAAAACAGTAGGATCTCATTCTCTTTGTGGTGGCTGCACTGTGAAACTGCTTGATTACCCATGCTGTTTCATTTCTAATGAAAATGCAAGTTCTGTGAACTTTGTGATCCTTTTATTCATGCAGTTCCTGTGAATCAGTATCTTCTTGGGTTGGCAATTTGTTAAGTGTGTTTTAGCTCTTTCTAATGGAAATGGGGTACAACATTGATCATTATATCATCATTATTATTAATAGTGGTAATTTATTTTGTACCCATATCACAAAACAGTCTTAATATGAGATTTCTTTGATAAATGTAGTTCTTAGCACCCAGTCATGAAGTGGGCCATATGGAAGGATTTCTAAAATGAAAGTTGTAAATCAAAAATGTCAAAAAAGTGCTGTTGTTTATACAGTCATGATTACCACCTGTCCGGATTTTGTCCGTTGGATTGACAGAGTTCTCTACTCATCTGTAGAAGGTAGTTCCTCCATCTAAAGAAAAATAGTGTCTTCTTGGCAGCAGAGCTGTGAGCATCACCAGGCTCCCTGAAGTACCAGGGCAGCGCTCACAGACCATGGTCTTCCTTGGACACAAAGAGGGCCTTCGCAATGACTTGTAGGCAACCAGTGGCCTTGAGTAATCGGCAGGATGGGGCAAAGTGGAGATCAGAGAAGAGGGCCTTGCGTAAGGAGAAATAATGTGTACCAAGGTATGGAGGGTGGAGGGAGCACACTGTGTTTATTCGGGAAACAGTGTGGGGAGTTCTCTGGCTGGAATAAAGAGGTTACGTTCCCACTGGAGAGTAGTAGGAATGGGTAGTCAGAAAGGGGAGATGGGGGCCAAAGGACACACTTCTTTCATTGACTTTGGAAGCGAAGCTACATACCAGTTTTTAGGGTTGTTTTAGAGTCAGACAAGCTCAGAGCCAAGTCCAACTCTGCCCCTTGTTGACTGGGTAACCTCAAGACAAAGTACCTAACCTGGCTACAACCTTAGTCTACTCATCTGTGAAACAGAGCTGGTAGCATCTCTCTCATAGAGATGTGTGGCTCATACGACATCCTGTCTGAGAAGCCCCAACAGAGTGCCTTGTGGACATAGAGTGTCTGAGGAGGGAAACAAGGAGATGACAGTGGGCCTGTGGGGAGACTGCTCTGTGGCAGCTGCGTGCTGAAGAGCTGGAATCAGGAGAGGCCAGAAACGGGCCCAGGGGAAGCTGCTGGGCGAGGAAGGAGGACACATACACCTGTACCTGGATTCTCTGTGACTTCTTTCCCGTTGTGGAGTTTTGTTTAAACTGAGGGTTGTACAGTCTTGTCCTGTGCTGTACAGTACAATAATCACAGACTTTTGTGTTTGCTTTGAACAGGGTGCCAGCGATCCATAGGCCTTTCCAACGGGAAGGCCAAGGTGTGCAATTACAGCGGCTGGTATTACTGCAGCAACTGCCACGTGGATGACAGCTTCCTCATCCCGGCACGCATAGTCCACAACTGGGACACTTCGAAATACAAGGTAGGCCAGAAGCCAGGTTCACTTCCTAACAGCAGTCTGTTCACATGTCGCCACGTGCATAAGAATGTGAAGCACACTTGGCCGGGTGGTCTCATACAAGCCATAAGATCTTTCCCACTTTTACTGTGTTGTGTTATCTCCCTCCCTTCTGTGGTTGTAACTACCAGGACTCCTGTGCTGATGATTCCCTTTTCTCTCCAGCTTCAGTTTTGCTACTGAAAGTGAGATCTGTGGAATTAATTACCTAATGGACATCTCAACTTTAGTTTTCAACCTAGTTGTCTTTGAGATATGTGGATTGGTTAGCTACATTGTATAGCGTTTCCACTCTTGCATAAACCAGGAACTAGACATTGGCAAGGTGAGGAATCTAACCCCGCAATGGGGTGGTACTTTAGGCTTAGGATTCTTTTTTGGTCCTGTGCCTGCCACGCAACAGAGAACTCTGTTACCTGATCTGATTAGAGCTCTTCTGATCCTTCTGCCTGAATGTTGTCACATCCATTTTGAATGACCCTTCCATGCAGGTGCTGTGAACAAAAACAGGCTGTATAATCGCTTTGTTGTGGTTTTTTTTACCTCACTCCTAGATGTCTAGGACTTGTTTTCACTGTAGCTATATCACCTGGGAGCAAGATAAGTGGAAAGGGGTCTATAGCTGTGACCCACCTGTAATCTTTGAAGTTGTAAACAAACATGGAAACTGTGAGTGATCAATTGGCTTACATCCCTGGGCAGCGCTGTCTCCTTTTCTCCTCAATAACCATCCACATCTTCACTGTCTTCAGGATGCCTCATCCTAATCCTTAGTTTGTGACTTTGCCTCCTTCAGGAGAAGACTGAAGCTACGAGATATGAATATGAATACCTACAGTCCTGTGGGTGCTCAGCCTCAGTACGCCACAAGTGGGCTTTCTCACCCTCACCTAATGCGCCCTGCCCCCAAGTGCACATGGCTCCACCAGTCAGCACGGCCGGGGCTGGGGGAACCCCTGGTCTGCCTAATCAGCTAGCAGGAATCAACTGCGGAACTTTAGCTCTTGAGGTCATGCTGCGCACTGTACCCACAGCTCCACCACACTAACTTGAACCCTCAGCATCGCTCATGTGGAGGAACTCAGGAACTTCCTACCTGTGCTTCCTGCCTTCAAGGCTTGCCCTAGCAATATTCCAAAAAAGTTATAATTTGCACCAACAATATTTCAAAGAAGTTCTAATTTGCCCCCCAAAAATTTGTTCAAAAACAGTCCTAAACTCACCTTGGGTAAATTTCGTTCCCTCCTCAGTCTCAGTTTCTTCACATTCAGAGTGAAAATAATAATAGTACCTATTTTATAAGGTTGCCCTTTGCTTAAATAAATGATTCACAGAAAGCACCTAGTGCAGTGCCTGGTATATAGTAAGTGCTCAGTTAATGCCAGCGTTTACCCGGTTTGTACCTAAGGTAAACACAAATCTCTTCGCTTGGCATGAAGATCTTCATGATCTTTAGTCCCTGCCTTTCTAGCCCCTGCATCCACTATGTCCCTGCCCCCATGAGTCTCCTCAGTAAAACCACGGTCCTCCTGCTCCACAGTCCTGCCACGCCATCTCACACCTCGCTCTTCCTCTTGCCCTCATTCTGAATGGCACGCCCTAAACCCAGCTGAAACCCTGTTTCCTCTCCTGATTCTTTCCTTCCCCTCTACCACACAGAGTTATCATCCTCTCCTCTGCGTCTTGTACTCGACACTCTGAATAAGGCTATAAATATATTCGCCATGTGTGTATTAGATAAAAACTTATTTAGAGGGAGAGAACACCAGTTGGATTTGGCTGAGACAGTTTGGATTAATCTGCTTGGAGCGGGGCTTTGACAGCTAGGAGAGGTGTGTAAGAGCGTGCGAGCGAGGCAGTCCCAGCCCCGTAATCATTGAGGGCTTTGGCTGGTGGCACCTGCCAGCAGCATATATGCCAGTCAGGGGAGTTAAAGCAGAAAAGGTGTCACTGAATGAGGGAAATGAGAAATTGGGGCATAGTTTATGAAGACGTGACATGAAGGAAGCAATCAGGTCTGTCTGCAGTGAGTTGTACGGGCCACCTGCCCTGTCCACTGTCAGTTCAGCCATCACTGACACTGGGGTCTTTCTCTGTGGCAGGCATTTTGCCGTGGTGGTCATTCAAATGACAGGGTCTGATTCTGAGAGGATAGTATCTAATGGAAGATATCAGGTACCCCCACTTCATGCGTATTGCACGTGAGGAAAATCTCCTTTGTCAGACCATTCCTTCTCGGGATGTCAGTGGACAAGAGCAGATTTTAAAGCAAAAACAGAGCTGGTCGATTTTATCTGGATCATCTCTCACGGGCATTAAGTAACTGCAGTATATTCCATTTAGTGCAGTGTCTGTCTGTCTTTGCTCAAATGCAGGATCTAACTTAATGTTCCTAATTGTGAGGATCAATTCAGACCTATCAGTTTCCAAAACCAGACATCTTTCCGTGAGATCTGCCTGCTGTCCCTAATAGCAAGTACGTGACTGGCTTGCCTATCCATTTAAAAGAGTGAAAAAATGGTTTCGCAGAGCAGGATGAAATCTGTCATCTTAAGCGTTTCCTTGTCTGTCCTCTGGGGTAATAATAATCCTAATTATTTTTAAAGCAGGATTTCATCTATTTTCCGGTGTACATCCTGCAAATTGAATTGAGCTCCAGGATTACCCAGCAGCTAAACCCTATCCTCAAATTCTATAGCCATTTTCTAATGAAATTCTCTTTGACAATAAGATACCCCCCCCGCCCCACACACCATCATTCAAAAATACCAAGCATGACAAAGAGGTGGTAAGAAACTTAGACTTAGCCTCAGCTCTTCCTAATAGTTCCCCTCCATTGTGCTTTCAAAAAATATTTTTGTACCCTAGCCTGAATATTCACATTCCATTTAGCTAGGGGTTTTCCATGTTACATAAACCATTTCCTGTCTCTATTATCTTGAGAGGCATTCGAGGCAGACTCTATTGCCCTTGCAGAGCTGGAGAGCCGTTCGCTGAGGGGGGAAACCACTTGTTCAGAGCCATTTGGAGATTTTGAGAACAAATTGTAATTAAACTTAAGATCTCCTGATTCCTCCCCCATTAGCCCACAGTGCCTGTTTTAACAGGACCAAGAAGTATTGTGGTTGGGGTTGATTTCATTAAGGCTTGCACCATGGTTTTTCAGACATGGGGAAAAGTACTGGACGGAAACCTTATACCAAAGCAATAAGTGGTTATTTGACTGTGGTAAGATAATGGGTGATCATCTTTTTTTTTTCAATTTTTATTCTCCAAATTTTCAGTAATGTGATACTATTTTTATTATTTTATAGATTTTAACTGTCACTTAGCTCCATATATTCTGTTTAAGAAAATATGTGTTAGAAATTAATGTTTGTAATGCCTCAGAATTATGATTACGATTGTTCTGTCCTGTGATGGAAAACTTCAGTGTGCATTAATGTGGTGTGAGAGGCTATTTTGCCGTAAAGAAACTGCCTTGTGCTGGTATACTTTTATTCTTCTGTCTTGACTGTACTTCCAGAATTTTCAAGATTCAGAAAGTACAAAGAGCATGTATGCATAGATAATCTCCCTCTCGCCTCTTTCTCCTACCCACTCTGTTCTTCTTGCCTCAGGCAAGTGGATTACACAAACGTGTTTTTTATGTAGATATGGCCACAGGTGATGTAGCATACGGGCTCCTCTTAGAGAACTTCCATTTAGATCATCAGACTCTTCCTTGGGCTTTTTAGAAAAATATATAGCTACTCCAGATTCTATCATGAATTGCGCACGTGCGCGTGCGCGCACACACACACACCAGTTTATGCAACCTGACCTTTTGGGGATTTTTTGATGGACATTAAGGTTTTCCCAATTTTTTGCTCTAATAGGCAGTGATTCAGTAAATAGCTTTATACATCACTTTGAATATAAGTTCTCTCATTTCTGCATGAGCGAGATTCCCTGCAGATAATTCTCCAGATGTAGGTATGCACCGCTGCATGGATGGATGTTGCCAAACTGCCCTCAGTCGGGCTTGCACTCTGTACTTTTACCTACATCTTCTTGCAGGTGCCCTTCCTCCCTTAGTACCAAGACATCAGCTGTCACATCTGTTGTCACTGTGCTGCCTCTCGGGTCCTTTCCCTTTTCTACTTTGTTACCTCTGAATAAGTTGTGAACTTCGAGACAAATAACTGAGCTGTCAGGAGGGTGTTTAAGGTAACGGTGTGTGGTTCGAAGTTACAGCCGGAGTATTGTGAAGTACTCGTTCATTTGCTCAACAAGTGTTTATTGAACAGAGACTGTGCCCGCCATTCCAGGCATTGGAGCACAGTCTCTACCCCGAGAATTTCTCCTGAGGGAGAAAGACAGTAACCGAATACACAACTAAGAGACTTCTACATCAGTGAAGTGTGACTGGACTTCAGTGTTTGTTTTAGAGTTAAAATCAAGTGGGAACCTGCATGCCAGTGTATCGCCTCGTTATATTAGGTTAGTTTGTGTGTAGCCCACTTTCTTGCTGTCTGTCTGGGGAGGAAGGAAGGACAGGGATCACCACTTTTAAAGAGTGAAGAGCAGATAGTTCATGGTAGAGTTATGGAAAAATAAAAAGAACTGTGAATGTAAACAGTGCTGAAAAACCCAGCGTATCTGGAGATCAAAGTTTTGGTTCTAATTGTGCCACAATAAGTTACCCAAGCTTTCTGGACTCAATTTTCTCTGCTAGGTCCGGTCAGCATTTCTCAAAGTGTGGTCCATGGAACATTAACAAGCTCTCTGAATGTTAACAGTAGTTACTCAGAAAAGGGGCCCCACAGTTGGGCGACAGGGAGGTCAGCTTTACAATCTGAACAGGGCCCCTCCAGGAGAACACAGTCCCGGGAGCTCACAGCTTGGCAAGAGGATGAATCAACTTAGACAAAGATGCCCCTTCCTCCTATTGGCAGTGGAGCCCAGGCTGGATTTCATCTCCCTCTATGCCCCCCACCCCCATACGGCCTGTACCACATTGAACAGCTGCCCTGCCTGTAGTCAGATAGGTTTGGGAGCGGCTTTTCTTTACTACAAGATGTCCCAGTGCTTGAATATGCCAACTTGCTGTACTTGAATCATCAAGAGAAAAATGTGACGTGTGGCATATTTCTTGATGGACCTCAGAACTTCTTTTTTGCAGGATTAGTATTCCTTGGAACACAGGTTGAGAAAAACTGAACTAGATTATCTGTACCAATCCTTGCTATTCCAAGATTGTATTCTCATCTGTTTTATTCTGATATTTTCCCCCTTTAACAAAAACTGAAGTCCTCACTGCTACCACCACCGCCACACCGTCTCTAACCTGCTGTCTCTGGTGAAACATTCCCTTTGCCCCACTGCGTTAGTACCCAGGGCTCTTTTTGTGGGAGAACATCCTAGGACGCTCTTCTACAACCTCCCTCTCAGGATCGTGTGAACCTGAACACCACTGAAGCCCTCTGTTTCTAAGAGGTAGCTGTTGCCAGAATAATAATTCTATGTACTAAGGATGCTTAATATTCAAATTAAATGATGTGTGTTTATTTATAAATACTATGTGTATGTAGCAGGTTTGGTCATTATTAATTTCGAGCTAATTATGGCCTCATGGTGCTGTTTGCTGCAGAGCCCTAGGGGTGTGGGGTGGGGAGGGCACCTGCCTCCCCCGGGCGTCCTCCCCCTGCGCTCGCTCAGCTCACGGAGACGCAGGGCTGCAAAGGAAGAGCCAGTTCACAAACTGCAATGCGGCCACAGGTTCGAGTTCTTACAGCTTAAACTATTTTGTTATAAGGTAGAAGAGCAATGGAAAGAATTTCATGCATATTAGTAATAATAAGCATTAAGGATTATCTAGTAAAATACTAATAGGTCAAGAGTTAAGTGAGCTATATTGGCCCTGTAAAAATCTTTGATAAAGAAAGAGTACTGGGCTCACCCATCTGCACCTGCGGACTGAGTTTTCATGTAGGTCAGAAGTAGCACCCAGCTTTGCATGTTTTCCGAGTGTTTGGTTGGCAGGAAGTGGGACAGTGGCTCTTAGCTTTTAGGTGAAATACAGTCGGCGTTCACGTATAATTCACGTAATATTTATATTAACTGGAAAGAAACTTACTGTCATATAAACTTCATCACCTAAGGATGTCATTGGCTTCCTTCCCTAAGTAACTATATAGAATTTGAAACATTTTCTTTTTTAAAAAAGCTGTTAGATTACAGTTGAGTTTGAAAGTGGAATCCTCATACCAGTGCAGAGAGCCATTTGGAACTTAGGGGGAAAAATGCTCTATTTGGCAAAAATGGCATTTCACACCGAATTTTGAGTTCTCTCAAGCATTTCCTCACCAGTAAATGACTGGCTCTCAGAAAGAAGCACGTGCTCAGCCTTGCTGCCCCAAATGGCTCCGCTCGGCGGGGATTCGCTCAGCTCCTCGGGCAGCCACGGTCACAATGCGCTCTGTATTCTTAACCTAGTTAATAACCTCGTGAAACAGCGCCTCAGACATTATTGAAACTAGCTCTGTTTTTGTTTTTAGCAATTTCAGTTTATGAATGCTGATGTCAGTAGCTGCTGTCCCATTTGTCTTACTGCTTTTACTGTCTCTGTAAAAGACTTTTTTTTTTCCCTCCCTTTCGGGCTTAAGTGCCACCTGAAGAGAGAAGCCTTTTAAGGCCTGGAAGACTGGCCAGTGCCCTTTGTCCTTCTGTTCACCTACTAAAAGGTAGCATTGTTAACCTAACTCAGCAGGGCCCTGGCTCAGCGTAAACACTGCTCAATAGAGCCAGAAGGACTAATTGAATTGTACAATACATCATTTTTCAGCAACAGTTTCAAGTGGGTCGTACTTCATTTTCCAGAATACCATTTGCTTTTTTCCTCGTTTAAGATATTTAAATATGGCAAATATTTAACCATGATAAAAAAACTGTATTTGAACCCGATTCTGTCTTTCCTCACTGAACTGCGAGCTATGTGAGGACAGGGCCACACCTGGTTTATCCCCCACTGCGCACCTAATGCGTACCGCAGTGTCTGGCGCGTGCCCGCAGCTCCGTGCCTCGAAGTGTGGCATTGTTTAGCTCTGCCAATTGTTGTTTCCAGTCTAGTAACATAGTCGAAGGTTTTGGCTAACTCTAGGTGCTTGTTTGTGGGCTGGAGTTACAGAGACTGTAAACTTCATTAATCTTAACTCCATAACTCTGCAGAACCCCAGAGGATTACACAACACAGCAGCTACCTTGAAATAATTGCTTTCAAGGAAAAAGTGATACTTTTATTAGAAAAAAGAGTGGATGCGTATGTTGCATCTCTGTAAGGAACAAACTTTTATATGAGCTTTACAATAAAAGATTACATTGAATTTCATAAACATGGTTTCAATCAATATATAGTAGCCATGCATTTAGTTATCTTGGGTATTCATGGCTGTGTCTGCGTATTGTACTCTCCTCTGTCCCATCCCTACCCGCCAAGTGAATTTCTACCTCTCTTTCCAGGTCTGGAGCCGGTGTTACCTGCTCTGCCAGGCCTGCCCCAGCTCCTGGCTTCCTCCTGCCAGCATAGTTATTTCTCCCCGCTTTAAGCTACCAACGGGCCTCATCCGTATTTCTTTGGTGGAAGATGACAGGCTATGTGCCACCCATATATTTTGTTTTAAATATTTGTCGGTGGTACTAAACAGGGAGTCCCTTGAAGGCAGGGACCGTATCCTGTTTAACTTCATTAATAAGCTTCTAGCCTAGAGTGTGAAACGTAGTGCCTTTTCCATTTTCTTTTTAATAAGCGAAGTTGTTTGTTTTTTGTGATGAATTCCAGCTTTATTCCCAGGACATGAGAGGTTTCGGTGGGAACTTGAAGGGATTTCACCTTCCATGACTAGAAACTGAGCCAACTCTGCGTATCGCGAATGAGTCCACGTCTCAGTGGATTGGAATGCACAGATTCCCACAGATTATCTGTGTGTCATGCATTATTTAAGCAGCTCCCTGTCTCTTGGATGCATCGTGTTCCTACTTTTTATTTCTACTGATGACAAAGACATTTTACAATCAGCTTTCATCATTTACTACCACAGGTGGAGATAGACTTGGATGAATGTATTGGCCAGAGTCAGCCCAAATTCAAAGTTGTTCTAATCAGAAAGACTCCTTTCTGCTCACTTTTAAAGTGTGTGTGAGCCTGTTTTCTATGCATTGAAATTATTCTGCATATAATTTTTTTGAAATATTTTTTATTCCTTTTGAATTTTATAATGCATGCATGGTTTGCCTATTTTTTTGAAAGTGGCTACTTATAAAAAGCATTATAGGATATACATACATAGATATAAATGCATATACATGTATGTATTTTTAAAATTAGAGAGTCTTAATTCCTTTTTTTTTTTTTTTTACTTTTTATTTTGAAATAACTAAACAGTCACAGAAAGTTGCCTAGATAGTACAAAGTGATCCTGTATCCCTTTCCCCTAGTTATCCCCATTGGTTACATCTTAAATAACTAAAGCATAATATTTTAAAAAAGAAAATTGACATTAGTATAATAGGTCTGTGTAGTTCTGTATCATTTTATCATGTGTGTAGATTCATGTAATCATGTAATCAGGAAGCAGAATTAGTGAGTTCCTTTCAATGCCAAGGTTACTTTTACCAGCTGAGTTTCTAGAAGAGAGAAAGAGAAGCCAAAACTTATTCTTAGTTAAATGGGCTTCTTCATTTGGCTGTGACATTTAAGCTATGGTTCTTCGTCTGCAGAGGTGCGGGAGGCTGGATGACGCACCGGAACTGATTGAGGACGTTTACTCTGTAGGTGTCTAAGCAGGCCAAAGAGTTTCTGGAGTACGTGTACGAAGAGCCCCTGATCGACGTCCAGCAGGAAAACCCCATGCTGTACCTACACGCCGAGCCCCTGGCCGCCGTGGTGCGGCTGCGGCAGCGGCTGAAATCTCTGCGAGCCTATTTGTTCAGCTGCCGGAGAGCCGTGGCCGAGGATCTGCGCCGCAGGTAAGAGTCATAAATGTCAGATGGCTCCAGTTTGTTTTTCTTTCCTGCCCTGGGAGGGTGGTTAGACAATCTCCAAGGGCCTTGCCAACGCAGACCGTCTGGAATTCTGTGGTTCTCCCTCTGGGTTCATCTTTGACATTTCCTCCAAGGTCCTCTATCAGGTTGAGCCAAGCAAAATGAAAACAGTATCTCAGCATCAGTGCAGGCTGTTAACCCAACGATCGAGTTCCCAGGGTGGTGACGACTTCTCCTACCGGGAGGGGAACTTGAAATCATGACTGTGGCAGTGTCTTCATGGATCACTTCTGCGGTGTCTTACACTTTTACACTTTTCTCCATTTCAGTTCCTATCTATCACCAGTAAAACCAAGCATGTTTGAAATATTTCATAACTTAAAAATATTTCTCAGTGGGATGTAAGTAGGTGGTTATTCAAGTCCTATTTTCTATAGAGAAAGACGCTTGGTAAGTGATGCAGGTAGTAGAGCTGGGATTGAACTTCACAGGCCCAGGTGCTTTCTTACGGCTTTGTTGTCTCAGAGCTCACAGAACGCACAAGTCCATACCAGGCTCAGGTCCTCCACATCAAATTGAAGTGAAATGTGCCTGCTCTCATCAAATTCCTTCTTTTACAGTTAGATTTTATTGGCATTTAAATTCTCACTCTTGGCATACACAGACCAGCTTATACTTGACATAATTGTTGACGGTGTTCATAAGTCTCTAAAAATACCTTTTAATTTTTTCTGTTTTAATACAAATGACCACAAGCATACTATATTAGTCATGGATTTTGGAGGTATACCTACATGTGTAAGAACCTTTGGAAAGTATTAAAAGTGATACAGTTAGCTGTTTGAGATCCAATTAGATCCCAAGACGTTGACATAACCTCAGGCATCTGAAGAAGACGTTTTAAAAAGAATTAAATGTAGGTAGTGAAGAATACATAATATCTAGACAAGCTCTCATAAAATAATAATGAAAAGGCAGCTGCCATAAAGCGAAATACTTCTCAGTGGTAGTCATTCTGTTACCTAGTTTTGGGTTTTTTTTTGTTTTTTTTGTTTTTTTTTTTAGAAAGCACTAGAAAGTGGTCAGGATTTGTTCTTATAAAGTCTAGGCAAACCTTAATTTAAAAATATCAGGGCTTTCCCTGAAGGGCAATAGAATTATGTGTCAAACTAATTTACCAACCAAGATTTTTAACATTCAAAGCATGTTTGTTCTATTATTTTCAGTACCTTTTGGCTTTCCTCAAGGCTGGTTTTTCTTGTGCCTGTATTTTTGGACAATATTAAAATCTGCACATGGGAATTATGTTAGATGCCTTTCTGATACAGTGTTTTACTTTGGTTAAACATGCCAAACAGGGCGCACATTTAGAGATGAAACAGGAGACCCTCCCTTCATGTGGAGGACCGAGAACACCTGCGCTGTTCCAACAGCCTGGTGGCTCACTACCAGGTACTGTGCCTAGGGCCAGACCACCAGGAAAGGAACGGGAGTTTCAGAAAGAAGGCACTCCCAAGGCTGTACTCCCGAGAATGAAGACGGTATTTCTTTTCTTTCCCCAATTTTTCTTCTCTGGCCTTGTTCATGACCATTACGTAGTGCGGTCCTGGCACAAGGTAGATGCTTCGTCAGTGTCGAATGGGTAGATGGACGGAAGGCGGGTTGGATGAATGGCTGTTGTGGTGTCACTTTTGACCACTGACCGATGGCTAGGAGCCCGGTTTTGAGGAAGGAGTCATCTTCAAATTCTTTTTCTTACTTCCCTATGTTACTTAGCACAGTGCATGACCCATCTGAAAACCTTAAAAATAGTTGTTGAATGAACAAATGAACTAAAGAATGAACCTAATCAGTCCAAAAAAGATTTAGTTGGTTCTGTTTCTGGGGTAAGTCTGAAATCTCTCCTTTCCTGCTCACATCCGGCACAGCACCCTGATTCAGGATACAGCCCCTTCTGTCGCATCCGTCTCACGGCGGTGCTTCCCTCTCCCTCTCCAGTCAACCCTTCACATGCGACAAATTACTGAAGTTCAAGATCTGCCCAGGTCTGGTTCATCACATTGCTCTGCCCTCTCAAACAGCTTGCACTTCACACGCAAATAATTAATATTGTTATTTTAGCTTCTCTGTACTTATATGCTTGAGGTTACTATGTCTTTCCAACCTGGCACAGAGCAAAATATACCAGTAACAAGCATTCTTTGTACAGCTTTTTGGTGGGGGCACCTGGAGGGGGCAGCCAGTCTTCTTGAGTTATTTAAAGTCTTTTTGATTTGTTTTGAAGTGTGACTATTTAGTGAAAGATGACTAAGAGATTTTCTGGGATGTGTCCATACTTCTTGCAGCTGGGCCATACTTAATATCAATTCACGGTCTACCAAAATAACCATAAATACAAAGGAGAACCATTGCCCACCTAATACGCCAATATCCTGTCCCCAGGGGTCCTCTCCTACCCATCTTTCACTTTTATATGGAACCTGACATTTTCAAACAGAATTTACATTTAGAGATGATAAGCTTACCCAAAAGCAACATCCCAGCTTCCCTTTGTCTCACTGGCGGATACAGCAAAAGTGGAGGAGTTTAAACAGTGTGGAGAAACTGCTGGACACTACCGATTTTACATATCCTCGATAGAAATTAAAAGAGAGAGAACTTGATAGGCCGTAAGGGAACAGAAGAGAGTAAAGAAAGTCCAGTTCTTATCTGGTCATAGAAAGGCATGCTCTCCTTGCCTGGGTTTTACCTCAGTGGAAGAGTAGCCATTAATCTCCAGCAAGTAGGCCCAACATGCTGAAGACTTGTCAGCACCGTATAAACAGAATAAAGCAAACTGTTAATATTGCTGTCGTGAGAAAACTGAAAACAGACTGATTAATTGTATCGACGCTCGACCGCCAGGGAGCCAACTGTGGTCGTCGCCTTATTAGGGAAGTCACAGTTTGCTTTTAGGCCTTTCATTATGATGGCCGTCCAGTTTTCATCCTCACTGTTTTTGTTATTGTTGTTAAACGAACGCCTTGTTCTTGAACTCATACGGCAAATCTTGACTGGCAGAGGTGATTAGTTTAGAAAAAGTCAGTGTCCTCCCTGAAGTCTAAAATGTTTACAGTGCTGACAACTCACTGTTTCTGAGGACTCCCAGATGGCGACCCTGCTGGACTGGTTCAAGGCCTAGTTAGCTTTTCACGAGAGGAATAATTTACAGTGTCCACACGTGAAGGTGCATGGAGAACTCGGTGGAAAACCTTAGCACCGGCAGGACAGCTGGATCAGCAGCCCTTAGGGGAGCCTTTGGGAAAGCCCCCCAGAGGAGCGGGCAGGGGCCACAGCCCTAGGTCTCCCACTGAGCTCGGAGCGGCGGGATACACGTGTGAATCAGAAGTCACAGTGCGTGCCTTGGGGCCAGGTTCGGCCCTCAGACATGTTTGGTGGGGCCTGTCAGAGATGGCCGTACCAGTTTTAAATTGTTGACATAGTTGCAAACATTAAATAATCAGTTTTTGTGAACATACAACATGAGGCTAGCTCTCTGGTTTCTCTTAGGAAATCAGACGCTCTGGTTATGCCGCGCTTCCCTCATTCCTGGAGAGCAGCCATCAGCTTGAGACACTAGACACTCTACTCTGCCTTAGTGTCTGTGCCCTGCTGTCTCCTGAGACACGGTGGCAGTCGGCACAAAAGACATTGCTGCCCTGTTTTTCTTATCCCCGGCCTATTTCATTTGTTTATGTTGGTGCCTAGGCCTGTGTAAGATAATGATGATTTTCTCAGTTAAGAAATACTTTCCTATAAATATGTTATTTGTTCTTTGCAACAGCCCATATAGCTAGGACAGAGGGTATTTAGCAAGAAGAGAAAGAACTGTCACTTTGAGATGCTGTGTGACTTGCCTGAGGTGACAGAGCTACTAAGCAGTGGGCCCACAGGCTTTCTACTGCTCAGATCGCTGCTGCTTTCCCGAGCACGCTTGTTATTGGTGACGGTGATGTCCAGAGGTCTGCAGACTCTTAAGAGGAACCACTTGGGCCCTGGCTGGTGTGGCTCAGTGGTTGAGTGCTAGCCTGCGAACCAAAGGGTCTCTGGTTCAATTCCCAGTGTAGGGCACATGCCTGGGTTGAAGGCCAGGTCCCCAGTGCGGGGCACACGAGAGGCAACCACACATTGTTGTTTCTCTCCCTCTCTTTCTCCCTCCCTTCCTGTCTGTCTAAAAATAAATAAATAAAATCTAAAAAGGAAAAGAGGAACTACTTGGAATTCTCCTGAAGCCTGGACTGAGGTCATTAGGAGAGTGTGAAGGAAGGCAGGGAGGTGGCACACGGTACTGTCCCGTGAGTGGGAAGGTGGGATGGCTGACACCAGCTCCCCGTGCGCACTGCCGGCTTGGGCAGCCTTGGACAGGAAGGCATGACGGCCGGCTTAGCACTCACAAGTTCATTTTCTCTAGTCGGCGTTTACCAGGCCTTTGCGTTTTGCAGACCTGTTCATTTAAAGCAAAAATGTGGAGATATCTATAGGGCTGTCTTATATATGTCTATAGCCAAAACAAACTTAAACATTACCACCTGTTTCTCACTATCATTTCATAAAAGAACATAGTAACACTAAAAATATATTTAGGCAAACAACCTCAGAAATTGAACAGCTTTTTAAAAATCAAATATATTTAAATTTATTCTACTATTCTTCTTTTTTCCTCATTTTACCTTGCACTGCTAAAAACATCACCAGACTGATACCAGCTGTTTGGACCAGCTTTTCAGAAATCTTGATTTCAAGTCATATTTTCTCTTCTGTGTAAAGTACAATCATCCAATCCAGGGAAAGACACTCTAGAAATTAATGTGGGTGACTGAGCATTTCCTGTTCTCTAACAAAATGTGATTTGGGGACTTGGGGTGCCTGGCGAATCCAAAGTTTCTATTATGATATAAATTTCAAATTAGTTTTTCTCCAACACTAGTTGTGGCCAATAGGCAACCTTAAGCCTATTCTCCCAGTTGCTTAGAGCAGAATTATGTCGATGTGGGCGAAGCATTGGTCATACTTGGCTTAGACGGTTCTGAAGCAACTTAACAGCTTAATTGGGAGTCTCAAGAGAATATGAAATGTTATTCTTCTACCTTCTAAACTACCTTCCTGTCTTTGGTTTCACATTTTATTTGAAATTATATTTATATCCAGCATTACTTCTCAATGATATACCAGCTTTACTGAACAATGAGAAACATCTATCATAAAGATTGCTGTTTTTACTAACATTATTTATCCTGGCGATTCCCAGAAAAAATGAGTACGCATGCGTGTTGCAAGAATCTCACTGCTGCTTCTTCCTTCAAGGAGAATTTAGCATCTTGCTAAGCTCTTAGAGGAGTCCCCATAAATGTCACCTGATTTACCAGGATTCCCTTTCCACACCTCCTCTTGTTACCCCAAGGGAGAGCTGTCTTTTTAGGGAGTTCACTGGAGGGAAGCTAAGTTCAAAGGTTGAAGTGTCCTTGGGACGCCTATTAATATGTCCAAAACTGAGCTCCTGATATCCCTGCCTCCACTCCCATTACAAATCGTTCCTCCTGCAGACTCCCCCATCTGGCTTCATGGCACTTCCATCCATCCAGGTGTTCAGAGCAAACTCCTTTCTCTCACAGTCCACATCCAGTCCATCAGCAAATCCTGTCAGCTTCACATTCAAAATACATCCACTCATCACCACTTCCAATGCTACCACCCAGGGCCAAGCCACTGTCTTTCCCCTGAATTGTTTCCCCTGAATCATTGCAGTAACCGGTCTCTCCCCCTTCAATCTGTTCTGAAGAGCACAGCGAGAGTTGACGTGTAGACTGGATGACATCACCCAAACTATCTAATAGCTTCACCTCCCACTGTGAGTAAGAGCCAAGGCCCTATGTGTTCTCGCTCCCTGTTGCCTCTCTGCCCTCTCCTCACTACTTCCCTTCTCATTTACTCTGTTCCGGTCACACTGGCCTTTCTGCTGAGCTCACCTAGCAGGCGTCTACATGAATTCTGTACTTTGTTCTTCCCCCAGATAACTGCAAAGCTTACTTCCTTACCTCCTTCATGTTTTATTCAACTCACCTTCATGAAACATTCTTGACCACTTTCTTTAAAATTGCAACCAATGAGTAGTCACAGGGATGTAAAGTATGGCACAGGAAATAGGGTCAATAATATCGTAATATCTGTATGGGCAGCAAGTGGGTGTCAGACTTACGGGGTAATGACTTTGTAAAGGACATACTGCTGAATCACTATGTACACCTGAAACTAATATAATACTGTATGTCAACTGTAATTGAAAAATAAATTAATAGTGACATGAATCTGAAAAAAAATTGAATGAAAAAAACTGCAACCATTGTCACGTACTTCCTGTGCTTATTTCTTTCCAGCTTCTCCCCACCTGACACGGTATCTTATTTTGTCCATCTTCCTCTCATAGGCCATTTTGTGAGGGTGTGGAGGTTGTGCTTTGCCCTCCCTGTGCAGCCAAGGCAGTGGCCCTGCCCCGCCCCCCCAGACATAAGCTGCAGGAGGGCGAGGCTCGTTACCTCTTCAGTTCGCTGCTGCATCCCCAGGCCCTAGACCAGGGCCTAATAGGTAGTGAGCGCTAATAGGTATTTGTTGAACAAATTTATTAAATGAATAAAGCACTAGCACCAAGATTCTACCCACTAAAATTGGTCAAACTTATTTTTTTCTTATTACAAAAAAGAAATACTGCTCTTCATAGAAAACCAAAATATTTAAGAAAGCCCCACATTATTCTACCACTGTGGTGCGTATCCTTCGAGACTTTTTCCTCTGAGCTTCATACTGAATGTCCTTCTTTTAACCCAATCACTTCCCTTAGTGTATTGTATCTTTTTATGCCAGTAACTGTCTAAAATATGGTGAACCACTGATTGAAAATGATGTGTTGCTGTGTGAGCAGACCTACATATTATTGACCTCGGGAGAAGGAAATGAGGATGTTATTCAGTGTACCCAACTGAAGACTGCATGGGCTAATAATAAATTAGCTGGGAGAGAGCATTTCAGAGCAACACCATCTCTTGTCCCCTCTCTCAACCCCTTCCCCCAAAAGTGAGACGTATTAGGTGGAAGGGTTTCTGTTACAGAGAGAAAAGATGCGCACTGCTCTGAACTGAACACACGTAACTGAGAAGGCCAGCTTGTTAAGAGTACATCTCTTGGGGTAGCCTCGTTCTTAAGACACGGTCCGCGCCAGCGGGACTTGCTGCGCCCCTGCGTGGCATGTGAGGAACACCTTCTAACTGAAACCTGAGGTACCAAGGTGCGGTTAGTAGCCAACAGAGTCTGGTTAATGTTGAATTCTAGAAGAGTAAGCCCATTTTATTAACAGTATTACCACAAAATTAGTCTCATTCGGGACCAGTAATTATTAGCACTTCCGAGTGCATAGGTAACCCTTTTCTAAGGTCAATAAACGAATACAACTCATATTCTCTGTAAGGGTTAATATTTGCCAGCCTCTGTGGCTGGTTTTCAAGTTAGCTAATTAAAAGTGTCATTGGCTGCAGTTGAGGCTTCGCTCTCAACAGCTTAGCTGCATGAACATATCAGGACTCGGAAACTGCTAAAACCCAGGATGCCTTTTTGATACTTTTTGAAAGCAGTCATTCTCATTCTACATCAAGAATTCCTTTTCCTTCGGATGACTTCTAGAACTATGGTTGTGAAGTCATCTGACTTCCTAATAGCTCCTCCTCTTTCGTTTTCTCTAGAGATCTCATTTAGCAAATCATAAAAATACCAACATCAACACTCTCGGGGAAGGGACCTAGAGACTCTCTAAAAAAGACAGTGTCTTTCAAAACTTAACAGATAAGTAAATTTTGAAAAAATAACTCTGGCAAGTTATGTATTAATTTCACTATAATATACACATAGTTTTGTATTTACTGAGACACCCTTCAGAAAGTTAGAAAGTGATTTTATCTTACTGAGATTAAATGAGACATACATAAATTATCTAAAATCGTTTTCTAAGAAACAACAAAATATAAAACTTATTGCAGGAAAAGTGTTTTGTTCTTGGAACTGTTAAAAATATCATAAGAATTTGAGGTAGGAGCTACAATAACTGTTATAATCTGTCACTTTTATAATCAGACCCCAGAATAATCACAGCCAAAATTACTTCCCAAGTATTTCTACTCCAGGGAGACTGTTGCTAAGAAATTTAAGCACAATTTCTGAATGAGCCGGTAAAAGAGACCCTTATTTCCCATAATCATCTACCCAGATATAATACCTGATACAATCTTGCCACTTTTTCATCCAATGAGATTAGCAAAATGAGTTATCCAGAAAAAATGATTGAAGTTTGTTTCTTCCACACGGGTTGCTATCAAAATATCTGCCTTTGATTTCAAATTGTTTTTCCATTAGCCGGGGGCATGGCTGGACATATGCGTTCTGTCCACATCCAGCCTAATGTAACTATTTCAGGAAGAGTTTGCAGCTCATATCAGGAACACCAAATTGCGTCTCCCTGGGGATGCTTCACGGTGCTTTTTGCTGATCTCAGTGTGGGTGTCTGTGCCCTCCAAAGGAAAGACACTGAGGCTCTCAACTCCGTACAAATTACCTACCCTGGAGCATGTATTCTTGGAAAACACAGTAATAAGACATGAATAAATGATTTTCCTTTTTATATGATGCCTTATGTACTGTATTCTTCCTATAGACCCTTATAATTTAAAATCAAAATTGGAGGATTTCCTTCAGTGTTGTATTATCTTTTTTGATTTAGTGTGTGGCAGGGATGAGCGGGGAGGGGAAAGAGGGGAGGTTTTTTTCTTTAAAACCTATTATGTGTGTTGTGATATTTCCATGGCAAACTTTTTTTTTTCCATTTTAATCATTGGGTTTTTTACTGCCAGTTGTGCAACTCTAAGAACTGAGCTTCAGGGAAATGGCGATATTATGAAACCTATCAGAATCCTGCAAAGGGTCCGCCTACTTCAGAGCCCGACCTGTCCCTCTTCTCTCATCAGCATCAGGGCTTGGCGGAAGCTGAGTTGAAGTCCTCAGAAATTAGTCAGGTTAAATGGGTCTTGATGTATTTGACTCAGTGTCCTGGTACAAAATGGAATGAGGACCCCCTACCTTTTTTGTAAAGACTCCTGGCTTTGATTTCATAGGCAATTATCTCTGCATTTTTAACCTCAAGTACCAGCTGCCTAATATACGGGCTCTGAATCATGTATGATCTTTTCCCTTAATTTTCATCTTGTCTCACCTTTCTCATTAGAGCAATCTATAATGAAGCCCAAGCTACCTTCTCGGTGTGTCAGGCAATTCTAAAGGTGATAAAATAGAAAACGTTGGCACTAGAAATGACTGTGCTACTTGGTTTTCATGACCCTTTAGCAGCTTTCTTCCTTGTTCTTCAGCATCAGAGAATGTGATAGTGCCACCTGCCAGGGACAGGTGAGGGGAATGTAGAGTTGACTGTCCTCACATTTGTCCTCTGGCTCCTGTGTCAGATGAACTTGCACTGGCATGAGCGCGCCGTCCTCGTGGCCGGCCTGCTGGAGAAATGCTGTCAGACCTGATGATTAATAGGCTTGCAGTGCAGTGAGGTCACTTAATGGACAGAAAAATCCCAAACACAGCAGCCCCACCAGGAAACAAAAGGCTGCCCCGCACTGCAGCACGAGCCCTGCTTACCAGACATTGCTGAGGCAGAGCACCTTCAGTCAGGGTGCTGCTTTCGCTTCCCGACATGTTGAAGTTTGGAGGGAACACTGACGAAATCAGTAATTGCCTTTTCACATTTTAGTAAAACCTTGAAGCATTTCAATTAAGAAAATGCAGCGTGTGTGTGTATTTGAAAGAGCTTCCAGCTGGTCCCCATCCCATTTCCTTGAGGCCTTTCCAGGCTCAGACTCCCTCAATTATCACAGCTTTTGTATCTGCAGCTTCTGTTTCTACACTGGCTTCTCTATTTTATCATGTAAATATGCCCAAGTCTCTCCCACGTTTAAGAAAAGAATCCTCTCTTAGTCCTACATCCTTCCTAAGCTATGACCCAGTTTCTTCCATTCCTTGCAAGTTAGCTTCTTACAAGAGTCATCAGCCCTTCGCCCCTCTGCAGTCTGGTTTCCATCTTCCTCCCCTAACCATCTGTCCGAGGTCACTCGTGAATTCCCTTTGCCAAATCCACCAGATACTTTTCAGACCTCGTGAGAGTCTTCCCCATGTTAGTTGACCTCTCTGCTGCCTTTGCTGCCATTGACCCTCTTCTTCCTTGTTGAAATTCTCTCCTTCCCTGATTTCCCTGATGCTCACTCTTCTGCTCTTTCTCCTCCCTAACAAGCTGTTCCTTCCCAGTCTTCTTCCTGCAGCTACTCCTTAAACAGCACTGTTCTGCCAGGGTCGAGCATTTTCTGTTTCCCTAACATGGGCTGTCCTGGGCTTTGATTCATTCTCATGGCTTCACCCACCACCTATAGGCTGGGGGCACATAGATTTCCTTCCTGACTCTGGATGATTCTACTTCGCCATTTCACCAACACTTCCAGTCCTCTGCCCTGACAGCTGAGCTACCTTTCTCCCCAAACACAGCTCCTCTTCCTTGTCCCCATGTCAGTGAATGGAACTGCCATTTACCAGCTGGACCTAGCTGGAGAACTGTGAGTTATCCCAAACTCCTTCCTGGCCTGCAGTTCTGGTTATCATCATGACCTGTGCATTTCCCTTGAACCCCGGGCAACCATTTAAATGCTGTTCAGGCCCTGATCATCTCTCATCTAGTTTACTCCCCAAATCATCCATCCTTTCATTCTCCTGCCCTCTTCCTGTTCTGCTGACATTGTTCTTTTACAGGTGTGAATTCAACCCTGCCATTCTCCTGCTGGAGGCACTTTTATGGCACCCCGTCTGTTTTAGGGCATTCAAGACCTCTCATGTCTGGCTACATCCTGCCTTTCTAAGCTCACACCCTGCACTTTCCCCACCCCAGAGTGCACACATGGACAGCTCCTTCATCTACACAGGCGGCTGGTTCGCTGAGAGCCTTATTCTCCCTCTGGCCTCTCTGCTCGTACCCACCTTCTCCCTCCACCTGGAATGCCCACCATCCTTCCACTCTCTCATATTAACTTAGACTTGTCGGTTCTCTGAAGCCTTTCCTGACAACGCGATCTGCAGGCTTCCCTCACACTGCACGCATGACTACAGATCAGCACCGTACTTGTGAACTGGAACCACTCCTTACTTGTCTGTTCACCCCACTGGTCTACGTATTCCCTGCTATTAAAAAAAACTCTTCTTGGGCTCCAAATCTCCAGGGCCTAGTGCAATGCCTTTCCCATGTCATGCACCCGACGCCTGCTATTGCAGTGAAAGATACGCTGATCTTAGGTTCTGATCCTAGGTCTTCACCGTAGTGACAGCTCACAGAGATCATAAAGCTGGACTTTATTTGTATTAAGTTCATGGGAGATATGATCACATCTGTTTTCTGACGAACAATGCAGGTAATCATCCATTCTTTCTTGAATACATTAATAGTAAAAATTAATGCCGACCTGACTTTGTTGGGGGGGGGTCGCCAAACTTTGCGTTCCAGACAGGAAAGGCCTCCCAGGCAGTCCCTGAAGTGGCTCACATTTATCTCTGTTTCTCTTGCAGAGTCAGATCTGCTTAAGGCAGCTTGATGCTACCTGAGCATGCCTTGGGCTTGTGGGTCCTCCACAACCCTTTCCACTACTCAGGGTTTAAGGGGAACTGGCCCCTGGGAGTCCCTACTTGTCCCACCCCTTTCCTAAAGAGCTCCTGTCCAGACAGCTAGCGTGTACATCTAAGCCACAGTAGGGAAAAATCCCTCAGCACCCCCCACACGGGAAGTTGCCGAGGCTTTTCTGGGCTTGGCTTTTAAGTCGTTATTTACTCTATGGATGGTCTGCCTAAGGAAGATATTCAGAGAATGTCTTGCAAATTCAGTGTACCTTGAAGAGGAAGGCATCTGGGAAGACGAAGAAACTGATAGCTGGCAGCCTTAAGTTATCTGACTCTGCCTTCAAAACCCTAACCTCCTCTAAGCAGAAGAGTGTGTCTCTACCTCTAAATAGCTGCAGAATATCTTTTTCTTTTACTTACATTAAAAAGCATCACTGTAAGAGACACATTTTAATACCTCTCAGTCTTCCCTCTCAGGAAATTTATTCTCATATTTGACTTCAATGCTTTTGTGCTACAATATCCATCCTCCAGAGAGGAAAAAAAAAAGGCTAACTGGCATTATCTGTACTAAATATCTGTTTTTTACGGCCACCACTAAATCTGGACACAGCACCTTCTCCAGACACAATAAGCTCAGTTCCTTTATCTTTTCGGTATATGTTGCGTTTTCCAGTTCTTTATGTCTGTTAAGACTGACCTCGTGTGAATGACAGTGTCAGACACTGCAGAGGGACAGCGAGGAGACAGTAGATAAGGAGCTGCCGGAGGGGCTCGGAAACTCTTAAAGAGAGAGAGAAAATAACCCTTGTGAAATATATTTACGCACACAGAAACACTAAATAAATGCATAGCTAACTTTAGCTGTATAAACAATGTTGATGAAATACTAGAGATGACTGTGCCCCAAGTTGGTTGGTTATTGTGAGAAAAAGAATAATCAACTATTTGGAAGCAAGGAGGGCCCAGCCTAGTACAACAAAGCTCAGAAATAAAACCACGCACTGTGGTACATTCATTTACAACCAAAGAGCCAAGAATACACAATGGCGAATGGACAGTCTCTTGCATAAATGGTGCTGGGAGAACTGGACAGCCACATGCAAAAGAAGGAAACTGGGGGATAACCTTAACCCAGGACTTGGCTGCGATTTTTTTAATCTGACACAGAAAGCAGCAAAAGCAAAAATAAAATAGAAAGCTTCTGCACAGCAAACCATCAACAAAATGAAAAGGCAGCCTACTGACTGGGAGAAAATAATTGCAAACCACAAAGCTGATAAAGGGCTAATATTCAAAATATGGAATATAAAGAATTCATAGCTTTCAATAGAGAAACACCAGACTACGTGATTAAACAATGGGCAGAAGCTCTAAGTAATCATGTTTCCACAGAAGACATACAAATGGCCAATAGGTACATGAAAAAGTACTCCATGTCACTAATCATCAGGGAAAACAATCAAAACCAAAATGGAATATTGCCTCACACCTGTTAGAATGCTCATTATCAAAAGTAAAAAAAAAAAAAGTGTTGATGAGGATGTGGAAAAAAGGGAACTCTTGTTTACTGTTGGTGGGAATGCAAATTGGTACAGCCACTATGGAAAACAGGATGGAGGTGAATCCAGTCATTCCACTTCTAGATATTTATCTAAAGAAAATGAAAAAGTATCTGCACCCCCATGTTTACTGCAGCATTATTTACAGTAGCCAGTTATGGAAGCAACTGGAAAATGTGGGGTACATATACAACGGAATATTAGTCAGCCATTAAAAAAGGATGGAATTTCTTTTTCCCATTTGCAACAACATGGATGGACCTTGAGGAAGTTATGTTAAGTGAAATCAGTCAAACAGAGAAAGAAAAATACCATGTGATCTCACTTACCTATGGAATCTGAAAACAAAATGAAAAACAAAGACCAAAGAAACCAAGCTCACGGATACAGAGAAGAGATTGGTGGTGGCCAGATGTGTGGGAGGAATGGGCAAAGGGGGTCGGAAGGTAAAAACGTCCAATAATGAAGTGAGGCCTGGATGTGATGGACAGCACGGTGACTGTAGTTAATATTACTGTTTCGCATATGTGATGGATGTTAAACAGTGGTGACTACTGTGGTGGTTATTTCACAATGCATACAAATATCAAATCATTATGTTATACACCTGTTAGTAATACAGGGTGGGGGAAAGTAGGTTTATAGTTGTTTGTATGGAAAGTAATACAATCATTAATAATAATATAAGAATGAACTCTGTATTTTGTATACCTACCCTGTATAATGTAATGGCATATGTCAATTACACCATAATGAATTTTTTTCAAAACCTGAGTATTGCCTGTATCGCTCATCAGATGTGCTCACTGACACATCCACCAGCAGTTGGGACAACACCTGGCTCATTCTGGGCACTCAATGAGTGTTTGTTGACTGGACAGCTGACTGGCTCCGGTACTCTACTAAGAGAATACCAGCATGATTTGGCTCGTGAACTTATAAATAATTCTTATATCCTTTATGCTCTCAGTCATAGAATTTTGGGATTTTGGAGCACAAAGAACTTTAAGTAACAAAACATTATAGTTACGTTACCCAGCATTTGTCCCTGCTACAGTGCATTTTAGTTGCTTTCCTTCTTCTAACTCCCTCTGACCTATGTTTGTACAAAGCAACAGAAGAGGCAATGCTAAATTTGAAATGATTTGCCAGCCTACTCACTCAGTTCACTGTCTCCATTTATCAGCTCTGTTGCCACCTTGCCTTCATTTTACCTTCTTAAGGGATTTCATTTAATAGCAGTCACCTTTGGGAAGGATCATGCCCCCCCTCCCCCCCCGACAGCCGTGCTCGGACCTCCTCTGTCCCTGTATCAGATCGTCGTGCATCGCTGTCCTGTAGTCCCGCTGAAAGACTGTGTCCTGTGTTTCCTCTCTGCACATATGTTTGGGTCTCCAGTTTTCTTGCAAATGATTAAATATGTATATATACAGTAGTCCCCACTTTAACCATAATGGGTATGTTCCAGCACCCCCAAAAGGATGCCTGAAACCACGGACAGTACGGAACCCTATATACTATGTTTTTTCCCATGCATACATGCCTGTGATATAGTTTAATTTATAAATTAGGCATAGTAAGACACCAACAACAATAGCCAATCATAACATAGAACAATTACAATAGTAAAATAAGGGTTACTTCAACACAAGCACTGAGATACTGCCACAGCTAATCTGATAACCAAGACAGCTACTGAGTGAAGGATGGTTAGCATATACAGCACGGGTGCGCTGGGCAAAGGGATGCCTTACATCCCAGGTGGGACAGAGCAGGACAGTGTGAGATTTCATCACACTGCTTAGATTGGTGTGCAATTTAAAACTTATGAATTATTCCTGCAATGTTCCATTTAATATTTTTGAACTGCAGGTTACTGAAACTATAGGAAGTAAAACCACGGATAAGGGTGGACTACAGTATTTAAAAAAAACTGTAAATGCAATGTTGTGTTCAGGATTGGATCCTTGAACAAGGGACATTAGTGATATGATTGGTGAAATCTGAATGAAGTCTATAATTTACATAATAGTTTGTTTTTTAGTTTTGATACCATGGTTGTATAAAATGTTATATTAGGAGAAGCTGGGTAACAGGAGGAGGAATGACTTAATCTCTAGATTTGTCAAGTAATGCATACTTAATTGAAAGACTGAATAATAAATGTCCTAGTGAGCAGGATGGATATTAGGTCAGTGGCTATGAACTCTGACTGCACTAATAATCAGGAAAGTTTGTGTCTTGTTTAACACTGATTTCTGGATTCTACCCATGCTTGTACCCTGTTATTTTCTAAAAGCTCCCCAAGTAATTCTAATAGACAGCTAGGGTTGGGATCCACCATGTTCGACCATTCCAGAAATGAATGCCCACGCATTACTCTCTTTCAATAACCAACCACACTGTATTATAATGATCACTTCATGTACTGTTCCCTCACTTGCCTTTATGCTTCTTGAACTCAGATACTAGGGTTGTCTAACTCATAATTGTCTTCTGAGTGCCTGGCACGTAGTGGGTAGCCATAAATGTTAATTTAAGAAATTGGTGGTTTCCTTCATTTAGGACACAAGAAAATTGCATAGTACCATGTAAGATAAAGAGAGAAAATGCTAGAACCATGAGTTTTGTTGTGTGCGTGTAGTGTTGTTTTGTAACCATCTACTCTTTGGTACCTATCTCTTTATCCATAATATAGTTTGTTTTTAAAGTTCGCTCACTGTCATTTACCCAGATGCTATGAATTGACAGCAGCAAAAGGCATGGGACTTTGTCAGGGAGTCCCAATTTGAGCTATTTTGTCTCATTCTTCCCATTTGTACCTAGGTTCTAAAAGTTATCATCACTGTGTAGGTAAGAGGATAGCTCGCTGATGGGATATGGAGCACTACTATCCCTGCTAATGAAACCTGTAGAAGCCTCCAGACAGAAGACACACAGGCTGCCACCCCCATTATTTTTCTCAACTCCAGAATCTATTAAATTAGATACAGAATAATGGAGCTGGAAAGATTTAGAGAATGGAGTTCAGTCACCTTCATTCAACGGTGAAGAAGCTAAGTAGGTTTTGTGACTTGCCTGAGATGGCGCAGCTCGTTAGGGGCCCCGCTGGCACAAGAAACCCCATACTCTGGCCCTTGGGCCTGGCCCACTCCGTGGTTCCGACAGCATCTCGGATTACAGTAAAATCAAGGAGCAGACTTTTACTTCCATCTCATGATCTGTGGTAGGAAGAAAAATATCTGGAAAAAGGTCTTATTACAGATTTTTCAGAGGGTGTGAGGAGGAGTACAGGTGGAAAGGGGAGTACAGGGGAGAAGGCAGACGAAAGGGACCTTGAACGAGACTTTGAAACTTATCAGAAGAAAATGCGTCGTGTGGCAGCACCACAGTTCATCTGGGTTTCTGTCCTTGTTTTCAGAATTTTCCCCAGAGAATACCTCCTCCAACAAATCCACCTGTATTCCCTTGCTGATCTGCAGCAGGTAAGTACTCAGAGGAGCCGTTTCATTTCTGCTCTCTCCCTGGGGAGGTGTCTTTGTTGATTACGGTCTTGGCGCTCAGTTTGGCCACCCTGGGGTAGTTTCCTTTCAAGCCCTGATAATTGATTAATTTCTCTTCAGAATGGAAAAAATAAAGTTAGTATAAAAAGATATTCCAGGAAATAACAACTGTTGGCAAGGATGTAGAGAAATCGGAGCTCCCACCCATTGCTGGTGGGAACACGAAGTGGCACAGCCAGTGTGGAAAACCAGTCCGGTGGTCCCTTGAAGAACGGTTGCCATGTGGCCCAGCAGTCTACTCCGAGACATTGCCAACAGAATTGTAAACACATGTCCACTTTAACACGTAATACATGCGTACTCATAATAGCCAAAGAGTGGAAACAACCCAAATATTCATCACCTGATGAACAGGTAAAGAAAATGTTGTCTGTCCATCCAGTGGAATGTTCTTTGGCCATAAAAAGGAGTACAGTACTAATGCATGCGGCAACATGAGTGCACCTAGAAAACACCATGCTGAGAAAAACCAGACGGAAAAGATACATATGTTTATGACCTATTTCAATGAAGTGTCCAAAGCAGGCAAATCCATGGAGACAGAGAGTGGGTGAGTGGTTGCCGGGGCCTGGGGAGGACAGCGGAATGAGGACTGACCACTAACGGTCCAGGCCTTCCTTTGGGGCTGATGAAAATGTTCTGGAGCCAGATAGTGGTGATGGTTGCACAGCTGTGTGTGTGTGTGCTAACGACCACTGAATTGTACGCTTTAAAAGAGCGAGTCTTATGGTATATGAATTCTATCTCAGTAAAAAGAATTGTACGAGGAAAAAGGATATAAAAGCAGTGAGTACATTAAACTCTTTGTGCTCAAGCCAAACAGTTGGATGGCTTTAAATTTTAATAAAATGTAACAAAGCATGTAAGAGTCAAAATCATCTTTTTATGCTTCTATTAGTGTATGTCCTTTTAATGATTGACAAGTCAGCAGCCAGGAAGAAAACTGACATTTGTCTGTTCATCCCCAAGTTCTGAATATGTTACGCTTTGGTTAAATCATTTAAATCGGCAACTCCCTCCCTAAAAAGACACTAAACGAAGGCATATCTGTTGATTCTTTCAAGAGTTATTTAAAAAAATAATGGCGACAACTTTCAGAACATCTCCAACTGTTGTTACTCTGTTCTTTTGCTTGTTGTTCTCCCCTCTGGTGGTTTTGCCCAGAAGAACTGAGGTCAACGAGAAAGCTGTACAGAGCCTTCAATCATTTTAAGACTTTTAAAAGAATCTTACAAGTAGTTTAAACTTAAGAGTTTTGTGTTCTTTTTGTCCCCCAGAGACAGGACATTTATTTTAAGTGGTAGCAATAGTTTTAGAGCACGTCGTCGGAGAAGTCTGAGAGAACACGAGAGTTTTCGTTTCCCCTTATGCGTTGATTGTGAACCTGTTTGTGCACGTCAGCTCCCTCCACTCTCCCAGTCCTGTCTGCCCTGCACTGCGTGATCTGGCTGCGGCGATCTGCTGGTTGGGGTGGAAAGGGATCTATTTTTAATTACCATCGCCCAGTGGTGTTCAAGAGGAAGTGCTGGTGAACATACCATTATGCATTTATCTATTTTCTAGGCCTCTACCTGATCGCAGTGTCTGAGGACCAGGCTATCACTTGAGAAGCATGTTTACGATGTATTCTCATAAAGGTGGTTGAAAAGACAAGGGCGGGCCCCAAAGTGAGTCCTCTCTGAGGAACCCTTTCACAAATGAGTTTTGATGCCAGATTAAGAGAAAGTATCAGAGTAATTCCATATTCATTTTAGAGTGTCAAAGTAGTGTCCATTTGACATAATAAAACCTGCTTTTTAAAGCTTTCCTATACCCTGCTGTCTTTTTTTCTTTTCTTTTCCCATGTAATAGTCACACCATACATGCCAAGCGGCTTACTTCAATCTTGGTGGGCCAGACCATTAGCCCCCGGAGTCCTGTAAGCAGCTTAATCAGTTCTCAGCCTCAGTAGTAAAGTGATGGAGGCAAAGCAGCAGCCCATCAAACTCCCTGTGGGCGGGGCGGCGAGAGCTGCCTGCATCCATTTACTCCAAGGCCTGGTGCTTTGTGCCTGGCTTTAAACCCCCCAAACTTATCATATTTAGAAAAGGTTTAATTCAATTGCTTTTCCTGCCTGGGGTGGCTTAAATTGGATTTAGCTTTTGATCTGTCTACATCTAGGCTATCAGTACTGAAGGGCACCTCCACCCCGTCTAACCTTGGCTTCTGAGTAAATTTCAGGCATGTTTTCTGAATCTGAACTATTCTTGCAAGTAAATAGGTAAAGGAAGGGAACACATGGAGGGGAAAAAAATACTACTGCTTTGTGACAGAGCATGTTGGTGGTAGCACGTGACCCAACGGCACTGACCCACTTGCCAGCCCCTGATTGTCCTGTACCCCTTCGGCCTCGTCTGGCTGCTTTGTCGTCCTCTTTCATGTCTGCCTCAGGAGTTTTAGAGCAAGTTCTTTCTCCCCACTCCTAAAGTGAGGTCCTCTACAAAAGCAGGCCTTTCTCTCAGATAACATAGCTACAGAAACATGCATTTCAGTTTATACATTTTTCAGGGGAGGGGAGGGTAAACTAAAGCAAGTGACTAAAGAGTTATACATCTCAATAATAATATAGATGCCCTTCCTGGTGGTTGATTCCTTTCTACAAACTTCTCAAGTGAATTTGACTTTTCTTATTAGTTTTTATTTAAAAAAAAAAACAAAACAACAGACATTTTTCTTTCCAAAAAGAAAAAAAGGTAAGCACTTAATAAACATTGTTAAGGGGGATTAATAATTTAAGTAAATACAATCTTAAAATAATACAGTACACAAAACATTAATAATGCCTTAAATAATGATGCTGAAAGAATTCTGGTACAAAAATATTTACAATCTTATCTCTCTCTGTCTTTCTCTGTCTCTCTCTCTCTCTCTCTCTCTCTCTTTCTCTTTCTCTCTCTCTGTGTGTGTGTGTGTGTTTTCAGTTTTATAAGTAACAATCCCCAAAGTTTTAGCCAAGAGACTTAGCTCAACAATTTGGCTAAAGATTTCAAGCTACCTCAATGTTTCTGATGTTACATTCAAGACAGTTTTTCCCCTGCTCATCATTTGAATTTACTGGCTCTCTGCATGCATTCTCCTTTACGATCCTGTACTTGGATGTCAGTCAATGACTAGCACAGACGGACACCGCTTCACAAAGGGAACTCCCTTGCTCTGGGAGCTGTAATCACCTGCCCACTGGCCAGTGAGTGCCAGTTATTGGCAGAATTTGTAGCTTATGCTGGTACAGAGTCCCTAATTATCTATTTATTTCGCCAGTGATGGAGCTGCTCACTGGATTTTACTAGCACGTCGTGAAAGCAGTAGTTGAAAACAAGTCATGACCTGACTCGCCAGTGGCAGTACTGTGACATGGAACATGTAAGATAGGAGCCAAGCACCCCTCCTGGCCCAGCAGCAGGGCTGCGGGAGGGAGCAGAAGGCGGGGGCAGAGGCTTCCCAACTCCCAGGAGCTTGGGGGTCCACCGGCTTGAGGTAGTCATTTCTTCAATTTGGCATTGCAGGAGAATTTCTGTTCAGCAAAGTGAAAATTGCTAGAATACAAAATGCTGTTCACTCTGCACTCTTTGAATGTCAATTGACAGAAAATAAAATCTTATAAACAGGAACTTTCTTTTAGGAGGTGAGAACACGCAGTGGTTTTTGGGAACTGACAGGTGGTTCCTTCTAAAGGGTTTGGCAGGCGGCGTATGTGAACAAAGGGACCAGTATTGGTGCATGGTTTTTGAATCTATACGTCTCAAGATTTGTTTTCTTTTAAAACTTTGAAAATTTGTATTTTTCAATTACATTTAATCCCAATAATTTTACTCCGTACTGGTTTCAGGTGTACAGCATGGTGGCTGCTTTGCCTCATGTCCCACAAATATTTCCAATACTAGTGGTGCATGTTCTGAATGGGGAAACTGAGGTCCTGCTTTCTCCTGGTTTGATACTTTGAGAAGGGGGAGCAGAATCAAACTTGTGTTCTGTCGTTTTCAGTCTATCCGTCATCATCACAATCCACGGACGAGCTTTAAGATGGGAATAGGATAAAAAGAGACACTCCCCAGAGCCAGCAGAAAGAACCCCCTGACTCCCCACACACAGCCCTCCCCTTTCCTTGTGAACTGCGCCTCCTTACTCGCAGCCCTGGAGCCGTTTTAACACTGATAAGAGAGTTCCACATTTTACCAGTAGAATACATTAGTATATGTTCAAGAGATTGTAGTTGCTCGTAAGGAGCAAATCAGAACCCTGGTTTAATATGTCATTCCTCATTTTGTGTAAATGATAGGAGAATTCTTCTAAAGTTCCTGCTACTTGCTGAAAGGAAAGGTCAGATTTAACTTCTAAATTTTGGCTACCCGTGCTCTTGTGACAAAACCCTAAAATGTATATTAATGACTAACGCTTCTGGTGTTACTCACCTTTGGGGCATATGTAAGTTAAGCACTGAATGATTCTGTTTGTGCGTGATTCATGAGAAAGGGTACTGGATGATCCCATGGGTGAGGCAGCCAGTGAGAGTAGCCCCTCCCCACCCATTCCCTGCACTGCCCACCACCACTTCACTCCCAACACAGCCCCGCCCCCGTCTTGTGGGACAGTCTAAAGAACTTACCTCCCCATTGTTCACCTTCCCTAAATTTTCAAACTAGACTGTACCCTCAGGTTAAGGCAACTTAGACTCTAAATAAGAGAAATATATTGCCTGAGAAGAATAAATTATTATTTTGGCACAAACTCATTTGTCGTAGTAATAAATTGAAAGCATAGCATGACATTTGAGGGGAGAGAGATCTCAACAGATAAGATTGAGTCAGGAAAAAAGATGGAAAGTCTGAAGTTTGGAGTACTTACTGAGGAGATGTGAAGTGGGAAGGATGCCAGAGAGGGGGACCAAGGCACGCACGAGCCGTGAAAAGAGAGAAGAGTGAATCAAATGCAAACTACCTTTCTGGAGTTGCCTAGAATGGCCTGAGCTGTTTGTTCTGTGCTAACACGGCAAACACTCACACTGAGCGGCGGGCACACGCTTTCCGTGAATCGATGGATACCTGGATGAGTACACACACACACCATCCTAACCTCACCAGCTTCCTCCCCAAAGAACACCAAAGTAATGATGTTAATGTCAGCCCCTAAACAACATATTGGAAATGCTGATCCGTAAAATAACAACACACAGAATTCTAACCACCTCCCCCCGCCCGCCCCCCCCAGCAAAATCCCTGCTTTTTATATGTTGTAATAATGGTGAGTTGTTGGATATTGCAAACTTCCGGTACACTAAACATTCCCGCAGAGCTGGCTGACTCCTCAGTTAAAGCTTCGCTAGTCTTCCATACCCATAGAGCTTGGGAACTGTCATCTGTGGGACCCTAACATTTGTCAGAATTGGCCTCTGAAGAAATAATGCAAATCGTGGTCCTACCTTGAAGATTTCCTAGTGTTTTCTAGATAGAGTATAATCACCAAAAGGCGACGTTTTAAGGCATTTCAAGGCAACTTTTAAAAAACATACTTTACTGAATTCTTTCCCAAGGAAGTTATGCAAGTTATTTTGCATGGCCCTGCCCCCTGTCCCCCGCCCCCGTCACACACAGACTCCGAGACCGAGACCGTTGTTCCCTGTGGGTGCCGTTCAGAGCCAGCAGACAGAGGCCAGCCTGCGTGGGCACCCAGCACAGCTGCCCTTTCACCAGAGGAGTAACAGGTGATGACCTTTATGCACACGGAGAACACGGCGCCTCAGTCCCACAACCAAGTCACGGGTCCCCAAGCCTCAGGAGCCCGAGGAACTTGTATTCATAGCCTCTCAGCACCCCTGCTCCCCGTGCTATTGTTCACCCAGGCGTTAGCAGGCAGGGTAACTAATTAGGAGCTTTCGGATTTAACAAGCAGAAAAACAAAGCGTGACAGCTTGCCTGTGCCACACTGTGGCCAGCGCCTGTGTCACCGCTGCTGTCGCTGCCCTCAGAAGCCTCTGAGCATAGTAACCTGGGCTGAGACAGGCCTGAGGCCTCCAGTGAGACACCACTAAACCTCTGGTAGCTACTTTAGCCAGGGTTGTTCCACCCAGCGAATGAGTTAGGAAAGAGGACTGACTGTGATTTGTGGAAAAGTCATGCCTTTTAAATAAGTGGATCTTTAACAAGTGATCTTTCAAGGGGGAAAGCAAGGGATTGAATTTTATCTTCTGAAGGATGGGCCGGTTGGCAGCAGAGCAAATTTAAAGTCACTGTTTCCCTGGAGAGCAGGTGTACCTCGGGTAGGTGCTGAACAGTTCACGCCTCGGATTCAGTCTCCCGGGACCTTGCAGATCTTGCAGGGAGGGTGGAATGACAGCCACTGCTAAGTGCCAGGGCTGGAGCCTGGGCCTTCCGACTGCCCCCCAGAGGCCTCAGTCTTCAGAGTTCTGCTGACCGTGACTACTGGGTTTTGGCGTTCTGGTGATGGGGCCGGTTAGCTGGGTGAGTTAAAGTAGTTGATTAACAAGGTGCTGATACAGACTGTTCTTTATGCCAGCTGGGTAGTCTTCGCCCAGAGGAAACTGTGTGCACACCCAGGCACCACACCCAGCTGTGTCCACACACCTGGCCCACGAAGCAGTGAAGGACCGGGGAAGGCAGGCAAAGGCTGTGGCAGACGGTGGGGCTAGCTGAGGGCAGGCTCTGCTGTTTTGGGTCAGAAAGATGACTGTGCTGTGAGTGTTGGGTAGAGAGCCTCATCCTCCAGGTGAGAAAGAGCTCGGGTGAGATCAGGATTCCCGAGGCCATCCCTGAGCCCTCAGGTGTAAACAGCATCGTGCAAGACGAGGATAGAGCCACAGGATTAAACAGTGTTTAGTCAGTGCTGAAATTGCTTTCCTGGGGGTCCAGTTACCTGGCCCCCATTTCTACTTTGGCATCCAACCATCTGGGTCCATCCAGCAGTGGACTTGGACTCTCCCCTGCCTGACCCTTCAGCCTGCACTTCCCATATGAATGTGTTATTAGTCACTAGGAACAGGCAAGAAAGGATGTAGATCAAAACCTAGCACATGGTCAGAGAAACGGAAATGTCTGCCCCACCATTGGTTGGTTAGTGTTGGTTATTGGTTGCCATATAACAAATTACCCCAAATGCAACAACTTAAAAGTCAGCCTTCATTGTGTCCCACGGTTTCTGTGGGTCAGGAACTCGGGGTCAGTTTAGCCGGGCAGTTTGGGTATGGAGCCCGTTAGGAGGTTGCAGTCTAGATGTTGGTCAGGACTGCGTCCCCTGAAAGAGCCTTTGACTTCCAAGGTGGGCTGGCTCCCCCACAGCCGGCAAGGTGGCTCTGGGCACTGCTGGGCGGCCTCCACTCCTCCCACATGGGCTGGCCTCTGCATGTGCTGCGGCGGCAGCATGCCAGGCATCTGGAGCCTAAATGCCAGGGGAAGCCTCAGAAGGCAGACGGCTGTGCTTCTCCACGTTGTACGCATTTGAAATAAATGACAAAGCCAGGCCCACAATTTGGGAAAGAGAATTAGACTCCACCATCTAAAAGGACACTTGTCAAAGAATGTGTTGTTTAGAACCACAGTTTCCTGTAATAATCTCATTTTGTACTTGTATTTTGCATTACCAGTTACAAAGCATTATTCCCAACAACTTTGTGAGAGAGGCAGGTCCGCCTTTTTAACGCCCCCTTTAGAGGCGAGAAAACCGAGACTGAAAATTAGCCGGCTGGCCAGAGCTGCACAGCTTCTGCTAAGGGACTGAACCAAGACCGAAGCTGAGGTTTTCCGACTCCTCGAGCCAGTGTCTGAGCGTAAAGAAACAGGCGGCCTCTTGGGTCATCTCACGTTTGCCGTGCTCATGGCACAGAAATGCCAAGGGGAAAAATATTTTCAAAAAGCTCAAGAGAAGAGAATTATGAGGTCAGTTATGAGTCTTGTAGTTATTTCCTATATACAGCCTGAGAGGCATAAGGAAGCAAACGCTCCCTTTGCATGTCTGGTACACTCACGGAGAGCGGCCTTGGCCCAGGGGGGCATTTAGGTCCTTCCCCTTCACGCTCACCCCGTTTCCCTGGTCAGCCTTCCCTTGTGCCAGCAACAGCCAATGTGAATGGGGCCCCCAAGAGCCCTTCTGGTTCTTCCTTTCTATTCGGTTCTATTCACCCAATAGACGTCAGATTCCTTCTGTGTGCCAGGCACTGTGCTAGGAACAGAGGTCACAAAGGTGAATGAGTTCACAGTCTAATGGGAGAGGCAGACAAGCATTTTTTACATCGGTGGATTTGGACACTTGGGGAACACATCTAACCAAGTGTGGCGGGTTCTATTTTGTGGAGAGAGGCACAACAGTACCTTTCGTCCCACTTGCCTTTGATATTCCTCCATTGAGAGGTGGGGGTAGGGGGTGTCTATGTTCCCCTTCCCTGGACTTGGATGGGCCTGTGACCGTGGAGGTGGTACTATGTGACTTCCAAGACTAGGTCATAAAATGATACAGTTCCAACACGGTGCTCTAGGTGGGCGCTCACTCTTGTTAATCAGCCACCATGCTAACCAGCCCGTGAAGAGTCCTGGCTTACAGCCATTACCAACCACCGAACGTGTGAGTGAAAATCCCTCCAAATGAGTCCCTCCCCTAGCTTTCAAGGGGCCACAGATAAGGCTACAGATATCTCAACACTGTCCTTCCTGAACTCTGACCGACAGCATCTAAGCATAATAAAATGATTGTCTCACACCACTAGATTTTGGGCTAATTCGTTTTCAGCAACAGTAACCAGAACACTCATAACTCAGCTGTCAGGAAAGGCTTCCTAAAAGCTGTGATTCTAAATTGAGGTGTGAGCCAGGCGGAGGGAGGGGGCAGAGGCCTTCCAGGCCGTGGTAGCCTCAGACCCCTCGGTGACCTAACCCGCAGTGTTTCTGTCTCGGAGACAAGCAGGAGAAATTTTTCACGACTGACTTTGACATTTCTGAAGAACATTTTGTCTGCATGCTTCAGGATTATTTTGATAAATCGTCTCAACAGACATTCATGGAATGAGTATGATGGGATCGCTTCACTTTCCTCAGAAATGAAAGTGTTATAAAGAGTCTATGAAAGGGTCCCCAGCCTAGAGCTGCACCGAGTGTGTAGAGCTTAAAAACTCTCCAACCTGCGCACCTGAAACACGAACCCAATTTCCTATCACCAAACCCCTGGCTGGGGGGTTTCTCCCTGTTCATCTACTCATTTAGCAAACACTTATTAAACACATTCTCTGTGCCCAGAGCCATGGTGACCTTGAAGTTGAGACAGCTCATTTTCCCAGAAAAGGACTGGTGATTCTTACTGGCTGCAGTCAAACTCCTGCACTCTGCCTGCATGCTGAGGACTTCCAGGATGAGGCTGCCCGTGATTCCGCTCAAATTCACAATGATTGGCGGGATTTTACCCCCAGGGGCCTCACGCCAGCCATTCCACCACAGTTGCTGTCGGTCTTCAACGGACCAGAGGGATCACAAGAAGGCTCTGTCTAGTTAGGTGTGGAGGGCTTAGGGGGCTCCAGCGCTTTTACAGAGTCCACTCACTTGGTGATGCTCCAGAAGTGGAGCCGGGAGGTATGGCGGCCTCATTAGTCAGCATTAGCACGTGTCTCAGCCAAAACTGCTGGCCGTGTGTGACAGTAGCTGCAATTCCATCGACATTTGGAACCTGCTGCCCTTCAGCAACATCACACCCATCTTTCTGAGAAAAAAGCGAAGTCTTCCTATTACTGTTTTATATTTTAATTTCTGGCTAGATCCAATTAAACCATCAACACTTTTGCTCCTGGAATGTTAAGCAAGATTCAAAATCATCTGTGACAGCAGGAAAGGCCTTTGCAGCAGAGCAAATAAAGAAAAGGTAGACAGCAGCCTCGGTCATTCAGGGAGCTGCCGAAGCGTTAATGAGCCTGGACCTCTGTAGCTGTTGAACAGGTTTCTTGTCACTCAAATTCACTTTCTTCCTGAGAGCTAGTCATTCATTTATCCACCCACGTAAGAAGGAAGTGATAAGCATCTACCATGCACCACCTCCAGTGTCAGGTGCTGGGGACAGGACAGAAAAGGGACAGCTGTGCCGGAATGCCAGGCGCAGCTGCAGGGGCTGCCCACCCAATGCAGTTCACATTTTAAAGGAGGGAGATACGGCTTTAGAACAGAGTCTAGTTGATTAGATTCCTGCAGAGGCCAGGCAAGTGGCATCTGGGCCTGAAGCAGGGCCAAGGTGAGGCTTCGGGCCATGCTGAGAAACCAGAGAGTGTCCCCCTCTGAAGGGGGCAGCCGTTACTCAGTAGCCCCAGTGTTGTCATCCTTTCCCGTTTTCTGAGAGAAGCCGGAAATCCGTATTTTTATGTGAAATTTCTCAATATTTGAACACTCTGCAGGCCAAACAAAACACAGCCACTGGTTCTGACCTCTGCTTTATAATAGAGAATGCCTGCTTTTGTTCCGTCAAACTAATGAATGCTCAATTACGAGAAGGAATTTGGAGGTTAGGGTTAGATTGTGCTCCTTAGAGGTCTGCAGACCCCACCCCAAACCCTTGAGATCCTAATTGACAGACGTGCACAGGCTGGCAGCTGGGCTCAGAAAGTGGACACACACATGGAAACAGGCAAGCTATTCCAGGTCACTTTGCAGGGTCAGGGCAGCAATGCAAACATTAGGAATGCTGAAGACAAAGGTCAGGTGGCAGCAAGGAAGCCCTCCCTTTCCTTGAGCTGTCAATTAATAAATCATATTCAAATGGTACCACCAGATTCCCTCCCCCTGGTACTGCTTTGTGAGGTGGAAAATTAAATAGAAATCAAAATTAAGATGGCTGTCAGGAGACCAGCAGGCCAGCGTGAGGCCAACCAGGGATGAAGTTTCTGCCTGGAGCAAAGGTCTCCAAAGAGGTAATGATACCCGACCTTGGGCATTTCAGAGGGCTGGATGGGACAGTGGTCATGCACTGGAGCCTGGCTGCGCACACTCCTAACTCACAGCAGACTCACTCAGGTAACCTTGGGCAAGTCACTTCTCTTTCTTACCTCAAGAAGCACTTCATCTCTGATGTAGAGAATAATAGTACCTTCCCCAAAAGACTTTTCTGGGGCTTAGAGGAGTTAATATGTATCAGCCACTTAGAATCTGCTTGAGCAGCTTGAACCTGAGACTTGGCCTCTCGTTTTCATTCCCAAATGACATGAATTTCAGCACCTGCTCCAGCTCCTCCACCAACCGTGGGTTCTGAGCAGCTGGCCAGCACTGCAGCTGGTGTCTGTGCAGGCTCCAGGGGCTCGGGCTCCCACATCTCCATGTCCCACTCCACTGGTGTCTGGGGTGGCTGGGGGCCCGGGAGCCTGGCTGCAGGGATAGCTGGGGATTTGGCAGACATAGGGGGAGTCCAGAGCTAGAAGGAGACTAGGCAATGCCTAAATGACCTCCTGTCCTCCTACCTGGAGAGGGCGAGGAGCCTGGAGGCTGATAATGTGAGACTGGGGAGCAAAATCTGGGAACACCTGGAGAGGAAGGGACGCCAGGTCAGAGACTGGGGGCATCATTTCAAGACCATGAGGACTTGAGGGCTCAGACCTTTGCAAGTTCTGTGAACAATGCCCTCATCCTTATGCAGATTGACAATGCCTGTCTCACCGCTGATGGCTTCAGAGTCAAGTATGAGATGAGCTGGCCATGCAACAATCAAGAGTGACATCACTGGGCTCCGAAATGTCATTGATGACACCAGTATCACCCAGCTGCAGCTGGAGACAGAGATCGAGACTCTCAAGGAGGAGCTAGCTGTTCATCATGAAGAACGATGAGGAGGAAGTAAATGGTCTATAAAACCAGATTGCCAGCTCTGGGTTGACCATGGAGTTGGATGCCCACAAACCCTGGAACTCAGCAAGATCATGGTGGACATCCAGGCCCAGACGACAAGCTGGCTCGGAAGAACCAAGTAGAGCTAGACAAGTACTGGTTCCAGCAGACTGAGGAGAGTACCACGGGGGTCACCTCACAGACTCCTGAGAAGGAGCTGCTGAGATGACACTCACAGAGCTGAGACATACAGTCCAGTCCTTGGAGATCAACCTGGACTCCATGAGCAGTCTGAAGGCCAGCTTGGAGAACAGCCTGAGGGAGGTGGAGCTGTGCTGTGCCAGGCAGATGGAGTAGCTCATGGGATCCTGCAGCACTTGGAGTCAGAGCTGACCCAGACACCAGGCAGAGGGCCAGCACCAAGCCCAGAAGTACAAGGCCCTATTGAACATCAAAGTCAGCCTGGAGACTGAGATTGCCACCTACCACCACCTGCTGAAGGAAATGGAGAACTTTGATCTTGGTGGCACCCTAGACAACAGCAACTCAACGCAGTTCATCCAAAAGATGACCATCCTCAGGACTGCAGACGGCCAAGTGGTGTCTGAGGTCAACAACACTGAAGTTTGGGGGTGTTGAGGTGGCAGAAGTTGGACACCCATTGAGGGGCAAGAGGCAAATAGAAAGTTAAGAGATCATTAAAAAAAAAAAAAAGATGACACATAGGGCTGAGGAGATATGAGCTCTCCTAGTTGTATAAGGACTAGTATTGGTGTTGCTATGAGATGTGGGCTCTTCACAAATGGCTCCCGGTTGCTTTCTTCTGTGTCACCAAGACTGCATTTCTGGACACTACAGCATTGTCCAGCTGTACCCACAAAAGTAATGCTTGCTGCACCCCATCTGTACCCTTCAGATTCTGCAGTGATGTCTAGGCCACAGGATTCTGCTGTAGCAACAGCTATGCAGTAACCAGGTGAACCAGCACCTTGGTAGGGAAAGCTCCTCCCCGCACTGCTTCATTCCATCCACCTCCCACCTCCTCCGTCCCCGAGATGGTCCGAGACTACCCTTCCTCCAGTGGCCGCACAGAGGAATCACACCTGGAGAGCTCATCCCCAGGCAATGAGATCTCTGTAAGGTTATGCTCTGAGCTCGCCACCTTCTTTGGTCTTGCTGAGAGGACTTCAGAGTTTGAACCAGAAGGTTGGTCTTGGCTTCCCAAAAATGGTAGGCACCTTCAGCACCTGTCTCTTTGAAGAATGCATGCCCTTTCAGTGGGTTGTACAAAGATACCAATTCTGTAGAATCATAAATATTTTTTCTGCTTAAAAATACTGAGTCTACCCTATTTCTGCAGGTATAGAAGGGAGGAGCTTACCAGACTGAAATGTTGGCAGAAACAAAGAGAACCCGTGTGTCTTCCCACCTGCAATTATAGTTTTACTAGCATGTAAAGCACACACAGAATTTGCAGTACATTCTGCCCTTGTAGTAAGGGAGAGGCCCTGCTGTGAGAGTAATTGGCTTTCTAGCTTCCTTTAGCGTGGAGGTGGAAGGCAGCTTGGACTGAAGGGCCTTTACTCTTAGAATTAACTGATGTTGAATTGTGCTTAAATTCCACACATCTCCCTGAACGTATTTGTTCCATTAAATCTTAGGAGTGGAGGCACAGCTTACTTCTTAAAATACCCCCATCCCTATCACTTCTCAGGGCTTTATAAAAGCTCAGCTTCTTTTCTAATGGATTTTAACTTAACCCTCATAGGGATTATTCTCAGACCTGTTCACCAGTGTGTTAAAGACACAGGGCACCTTTACATGACAATTTTAGACAGTACGTCCAAATTTGGACCACCTTTTTCTCAGGCTTTGGCTTTGTACTACATCTGTTCCCGAAAGGAGAATCACAGTCATATTTAGATAGAAAGCACCTTCATCACCTTACCTCTTAAGTCTTACATTCCCTCTTGGTGAGGTGAAAGTTTGAGTGAAGCAATTTTTCCAGGTGCTTCCAGCTTTAGGACCTGGGTTCCATAACTTTGGATACTTGAGAAGCAATTAAACTACTTATATTGACTTTATGGAGTTTCCCAGCCAGTTTGCGCAGAGCCGCCAGGCCGTGGGCAGTGTGCAAGGGCCCGGGTGCTAGAGCCATACTCAGCCCCTTAGGCTCCAAGCGACAAATGTCAAGACTTTCACTTGCCAAGGGTCAGCTGATGATTTGCTTTTTTGTCATTATATAGCTGTTTCAAGCATTTTCACAAATATGATATGAAGGACAGCTTATATAAACAAGTTGTATATTTTGATTTTACATATTCCTTAAAGGCAGATAAATTATTTTCTTAATACCTTATTATCCAGTGGCAGTTAGAATAATACCCAGCACACACAAGTTGGCCAATAAAAACACGCAGAAGATAATATGCCATCGAGGGGGTTTGCTGCATCAGTCAGATTATCTGGTGAACTGCAAATTGGTGTTTGTGCTGGGCTGACAGCAGAGAGCCCACTGCAGCCCAGGTGTGCATAAGGCACAATAAAAGGATAGGACATCGTAAAGGAAGGTTTAGAGCTGAAAAAAAAGGGAGTCAGGGAAGGGTATTGTGAATGGATTCTTGGCTGGAGCAGAGGTCAAGGGTACAGAGAGAAAGTAGCATAGGCAATTGCAGGTAATAAAACTACCAATCTGGGTTTCATCTGTTTCTCCTTTCTTCACCTACGGCCTGCTGGGGGCTGGGACTGATCATTTGACAGACAGGCAGGAGGAGCTACAAAGGGCCAGGGTTTTCTGTCTGCTTTCTTCAATCCAGAGTTAAGGCACAATCTCACTGAAGGCAAGGGGCTTGCTCATTTCATCGTCATTTCATATCACTTAGTCAAGGAGAAAGAGAGGGACATTTACAAAACTTATGACCCAAGGCAACAGCAAGTTTATCATTTAGCAAGTCACATGATCTCTCTGGTGCTTAAAATCTTTGTAAAATGAAAAAGTTGCACTACATGATTATATTAACAATATCTATATGCCTCCAAAATGTTAGTTACTTTTATTATCGAGTGCTTAACTTTACGCCAGACCCTGTTTGAAATGGACACAGATGACCTTGTTTAACCCTGACTACAGCCTTCTGAGATGGATGCTATTATTACCCACGTTTCACACATGCAGTGAACTTGCCCCAAGTCAAATAGCCGACCACAGGAGAGCTGGGCTTTAAACCCAAGCTGCCCTGTTCTAGCGCACACCCTCCTTTGTTTTGTTTCCTTGATTTAATATGAAATGTTTCGGACTTCCTCAAAACATAAGGAATAAGGAATAGGACCAGCTGCGCAATCCGCCCAGCAGCTGAAGGATTCCCTTCTCCTGGGCGCGCACTCCGAACCACTACATTATACCGGCTCCTTCCAGCACCAGCACCCTGCAGTTCTAGAGGCAAGCTGGGACCAAGATCCAGGAGGTAGCAGGGCCAGGCCCCACTGTGGAGGAAACCCCACCTAGTCCTTCCACTGGGTGGTCGGAGGAAAGAGCAGGGTAGAGTGGGGATTGCCTCCACTCTAGAACCAGGTAAATGCGTCTGTAGCTAGCCCCAGAGAGCCAGCACCACACGTGGCCGAAGTCCCAGTGCCCAAGAGACGCTCTGTGGGTGTGGCCAGGGCCGCCTTCTCCCAAGTAGGCCACAGCCCCTACAGTTTTTACAGGTCCATTTTAGCCACCACTGTGGCGGTCAGAATGGTCCCATTCCATGCAACCCAGCGAGTGACCTGTAGTTGTCAGCAGCAGCAATGTTCTAGAACAAAGAACTAGATAACCCATAGAATATATTAGTCTCTAGTCCAAAAGGAAAAGCAGGCTATTACAGATGGATTCATGATACTGTGAATTTGCTTTTTGTTTTGTTTTTCAAAAATTTAGAGTTGGCACATTCTACATTCATAGCTAGGGCTGACCTGTTCAGTTTGTGTTTATACCTAGTCAGATTCCCAAACAGACCTTGGTGGTAACTTCCTGTCACCTCACGTGTGTGTATGTGTACATGCACACACGTGCACCTGCATTCATAACTGTAACTAGTTTTAATTCCCCTCCTTTCCATTGGCTCAAATCATTGGTATTATACACGTATCGAGATGATTCTTTGCTACTTGGTATCCTCATGCCCAGAGTTCTGCTGGTATCCCTCCTACAGAATGTGGTTAGAAAACCCAACTCTTCTAGAATTGCCTTCAGCCTAAAGGTTCCCTTCAGCTCCTGGAAGGATAGAAAGCAAAAATCTCTGATGCAGCTGACATTTTAGGTGTGTATATAATTTACCAAATTGTTGGCCACTCAGCTCTTAGTCAGTGGTCACAAAAGGAATTAGCAGTCTTCCCCTGCTACCCCAAAACCCAAAGGAGGAAGGGTGTTACTCAGCTTTGGCACAGAGGCCTGCTGGCACACAGCGTCAAACAGCAGCTCGGCGGTGCATTTTGGCCACAAAAGACTTTGGGTGGTAGAAAGGGCCAAAATAGTTGTGGCATAAGTTGGCCAAGATATTAAGCAGATCTGAGTTTAATTTAACATGGAGATAACAACTCTCTTTTTGTTTTCCAACTGGCTGCTGCTTTCTCTGTCTCCACAGGTCTAGCATTTTCAGCCAGGAGTTAGTTCGTGAGGACGTCCAGGTCTTTCCAAGGAAGATGTAGTGGTCTTTACGCGGGCTTTCACGTTTGGCTGCACAGGATGCAGTGCAGAGAAAAAGGCACATGGGATCTGGGGAAGGCTGAAAGTGGATCTTGAGGCTTGAATTCCTTCTCCGAGTTTGCTTAAGCCACATTGCCTGAGCTCAGAATAGAGAGGCAGGCAGTCTGTCTCCTTGGGATAAGGAAGGATTTGGAACTCAGCTACTGTGAGGTCTTGGCCCCTACTGTGTTTTCTGGTTTGTTTTGTTAGCAGGAGCAAGTTATTCTAGTTTCTTGCTTCTGGGGTTTTCTTCAGCACACTTATAAGCTGAGTCTCCACCCCACTGATGGCAATGGGGTGGATGGAATGGGATAATGAAAGGGGTGGAGAGAGAAGTTGATTCAGCTGCTTAGGATGAGGGAGGCAAAGAAACTTTAGACCTCTGAGTAGCTTCTGAATTTATCAAGGGTGGGGAGGGAAGGGGCACCACAAGGATTGAAGTCATCCCAGTCTAGGAGAGAAGCTGGTCTTTCTGAGATACTAATATGGCCAGGCGTGCTAGTTGGGAAAACCAGCTTATTGTTTGAATTACAATTTTATTACCCATGAAGTGGTTAGAAGTAAAGAAGCCATAGTATTTAGAAAAGTTATCGAAGTGTAACCAAAAGTGATTATGAGATATACCTAAAAATGGTGAAAATGGTAAATTTTATGTATATTTACCACAATAAAAAGAAAGAATACTATCATCTTAAAAGTGATTATGGGCACTGCAGGAAATTACCGGCACTCCTTTACTTATAAACTATATTTTACAGCCTTTCAAGTATTTAAGTGCTAGCCATTACGTACTGTGATGCTGTGAATTCGAAATACGTGTAAGACAAGACACATTCTAGGTGGGCAGCGTGCTGGAAAAGCCCTCCTAGTGGGGTGAGCTCAGTTCCTAGGCTGGAAGCAGAAAGGGGACAACTTTATGGTTCTTGCCAAGACTGTTGACCCATTCCCGAAATAAAATGCACCTGTGTTACCCAGTTCTTTGGCCTGCTCCATGAGCGAAACATTCAACCTTGAATGCAAATCTTACCTTATTCGTCCTGGTCCCCACTACTAAGAACAGAGCCTGGGCAAGAGGAAGTGCCTGATAAGTATGAGGTAAATGGATGTGTCAATTACAGGAAGAGGAAGGCAAGGACAAGAATGAACTCAAAAGAGGCTGTTAATTCAAGCTCTGTTATTGCATAAGTGAGCATTTGTGAACTGAAGACCTCGGCAACACTTATCTCTTGTTTTTTCTTTAGGGCTGTTTGGTCCCGAGTTCAAACAACTGCCCTTCCAGTAAACCTTTTAATTAACCGCAGTCTGTTGTTTAGCAACAGCACACCCTCCGAAAGGCAGGTTAGCCCAGTGGTTGAGGGCATAACATCTAGAGCCACACAGCCTGGGTTTGCATCTTGGCTGCATCCCTTACGACCTTGAGAAAGTTACTTACACTTGCTGTGCCTCAGTTTCCTTATCTGTGAAACAGGGATGAAGTACATACCCTGCAGGTTATGAGGTTGTTACAAATATGTCAAGTGCTTAAAAGAATACCTGACATACAGTGAGCGCTGTGTGAGCACCGCTGTGGAAAGTCCCTCACGGTCACATTAACAAGGTGCCGCGAATTTATGGCACTGTCGTACGGCTTTATCATACACCCTGTGAACGCAGGTGCTTTCCTTCTATTTTTTTTTCTGACCAGCAGTTAAAGCTGTTTATGAAGAGCAAGAGCACCTTAACAGGCATTAGAAACTTAGAAACGTCACAAAGGGGGTTTCCTGCCTGGACAATTTGGCATTTGTTTCACATCCTGTTCCTACCACTACTGCCCATCTTCTCTGGTGTAGATGGCCTCAGTGTCTCCATCTCTGACCTGGATCATAATTTACCTTATATGACTGATAAGGAAATGAATCAAATATATGTTGAAGCTTTGTGGAAGTATGTTAGCAAATTATTAAAATGTATAATTAAAATGCTTTTTTCAAATGGCGCAGCAATCACTGATACTGGCAATTAAAAATACTTTGAAAACAGTAGTTGACTTACTAGCAACCATACCCTTTAAAAGGAATGCCCTTTATAAAGCTAAGTGAAAATAACCCAATAGAAGAAGCAAAAAGTACAATATGTAGTCATTATGATATGGATCTGAAACTCAAAAATCAGTCTGGTGGAGGTATTATTGCTAAGTAACATTGCCTTTAAGAGTGATGGTCTTTTCTTTCATCAGCTCTTATAGCATATTCTTGGTTGTAATTTACATGTAAGTGTGCACAAACAGTGACAAACAATGCAAATATATGTAATATCCAGTCATGTATTTAAGGAAATGGTCTCCTTTCCATAATTCGAAAATTCCCAGTAACTCCCTTTTATTTTATAAAGCACACATTCTCACTTGATCTTAACTACCTGCTTCCTAGGATGCCCTGTAATTTATACTGCTGGCACTACCTTGTGACAGGAATTATGAGTACTACAGCCAGTTTGAAATTCTTACATAATGAATGAAAAACAAAGGGGAAAAAGTAATAACCTGTGAATGGGGGAGTACTGGGGTGGGGGGGGTGGGCAGGAGGAAGGGAGGAAGGCCCAGGAATGGCCTTGGAACAGGGGAGAAGAGAGGGAGCTGGCTGCCTCAAGATGTGTTATTTTTACTGTGGCTTCTTGCCCCTCTCCACCCCCACCTCTTCCAGTCTGAGCTTGGAGTGCAGTTGAATTTTCACCACAAAACTTGGCTAGGCCTCCTCAGGGACTTTCTCTTTCCCATCTTTCCATAAATTATAGGTTTGCACATGAGAGCAGCACAGATGATTCCCATTATCTTTTGGGTTGGGTTAGGATTTTTTTTAAAAACCTTCTGCCCACTCTTAAATGTGTATCCTAGTTCAGGGAGGTGGAGCATTGGTTAGCATAGTGCCCCATCCACCAACGAATCGATCTCCTTCTTTAATAGGATGCTTTCAACCTGGTTTTCTTGACCAGTGTGACTGTGATTACTTTCCTTGGCCTTTAAATACTCTCAGAAGCTGTTGTTTCAGGAGAGTGGGGCCTGGTCTGAGTTGTTCACCCACATCCCCAGCACCTGGAACAGTGCCACAGGTGCTGCAGACTCCCTGTGAATGTATTAGATTTTGCTCCTTAGTTTGGTGGTAAAGTGACATTTCTAGGACACTATTATACCTTCATAAATGACCCCTTCAGGTCACTGTGAAGTAATCAGACAGATCCAGAGGAGTTAAGTTACCCTAGAACATAGAGGCCATTTATAGGTAGGGCGTAGAGCTCACTAAAAGCCAGAGCCACCGCTAGTAGTTAATATTTATTGAACACCAACCTCGAGTCCTCCTTTTGATTAGATACCCAGACCAGATGCAAACTCAGTGATGGAAGGGGAAAGCAGTGTTCACTGCATTGCCTCTGACCTTATTCAGCTCTTTTGGTCACTTAAAGCACTCCAGGTAAGCCTTCTAAAAGAAGCAGGTCCTGGGGGAAAGTGCAAAGGCAAATGGAAAGGTGTGACCAAATTCCACTTTCAGGATCTGGAACATTCTATTGGTTACAGACTTAATAAGAGTAGAGTGAAGGAATATTTTTTTAATGTCCTTGACAACAGTGTGGGAGGAAGAAGTAGGAAAGGACAGGTAACATTTTTAAGAAAGAATAGTTAATGTTTGATGCAGAATTCAATAGAAGAGTGGCGAGACCTGCCTGAAAGAGCAAAGCAAATGAGGACGAGAACTTGGCCTAATCGGAAGAGGAGAAGCCTAGCAATGAAGAGGTCTGTGGGGAAGAGGTAGGCAAGTTACAAATGGGGCACCCTGACAGCAAAAAGGAAAAGCTGAGGTGCTCAACCTGACACGGTGGAGGAAGAACCAACAAAAGTTAAAAAGTGAGGAGACGAAGGCAATAAAGTGTTACCAAGAAGCATGTCGTGGGGCTGGAGGAAACTGTCCTACAGTAAATGGGCAGGGACTGAAGAAGACAAGACATTTTTAAAATCCAGATCTTTTTGTCCATCAGGCCACTGTCAAGGTGGACTCAGCGTAGGGTCTAGAGATTGCTTTAAGTTTCCAGTGTGACCTTATCTTGTATTTTAATAAATTAAATATGTACTTGTCCACTATCTCTTGCCCTAACCTTGACCAAGACCTACTAAATTAATACCCTCTCTTTCTACTTGACTGCCCTGGCAGCGCTGTTGTTCTCTGTGCACTAAATATAGTCCCAGGGACAAAAGGGATGGCACATGAAAGGCAGCAGCTTAGGATATGTTAATGTGCGTCTTTCTTGTTCAAGACCAACTAATCCATCTCAGGAGCCCCTAGAACCACTGCTTTTTGATGTTAGCTTATTTATTTGATGGTTTAGTGATAAGTCCTCCCTTACTATATTTCATAATAAGAATTAAATCATAACATGTGTAGCCACTCTGAGGGTTGAACCTGACATTAATTCTGTTGTTGACTCTAAACAGAGGGGACATTGATTTCATAATTTAAAACCTAATGTATTTGGATGGCCTTATTTATCTAAAGAATGACTTGCAGTTAAGATTGTGAAAGCCGTTCTCTACAGTGTGACCTTTTTGTGTTAAATGCATTGTGTACTGTGCCTTAAAAACAAAAATATATTATACAGACCTGCCCTTGACCAAGTAACTGGAGCATGAAAGAAAGCTTAAACCAAATGAACAATAAGTTGCCTGATATGCATGTGGACCAAGTCATTTGTTTTAATTCAAATTAGCCAAGGAATTGCCGTTCTTATCCCCTAGCTATAAGTTCTTTCCAGACACATGTTATTGCATTGCTATATGCCTGGTATGTTCTAACGTGAAGTGTAGACCTTTTGGGTTCCTCCAAGTATGAAATAATAAGTGTAACTAACATTTTTGAGCTCTTGGTATGTTGCTTACAGTTCGAAGAGCTTTACATGTATCTACTCATTTGATTCTCACAACCAGCCTGTGAAGTAGGTGTTACTGTTACCCCCATCTCGTAGATAAAAACCTTAGGCAGAGAAGGTAAATGACTTGCCAACGGTCACCAGCTGGTGCATGGAGAAGCCTCAGAATCTGAACTCAAGGCAACTGATTTAGCCAGCACTCTCAATTACTATTTGAGGACACCTCTGACTCCATAAATGGCCACCAAAATGGCACTAGTTTGTACAAGAGATACTTTTAAGCAGTCCATGGTCATGGCATTAAATGACACTTAATTACATAATGAGAAAGTTATTCCCTTCCATCCTCTTTCTGTCCTTCAGGTTAAATCCAACGGAAAGTTTCATCCTGGTATTGCTATGACTTGAACCCCTAACACTTGCTAATCTTCCTTTTCTATAGAGTGTCAGCTGCAGGCTCAGGGACTTCCAGCAGTTGTGTTATCTTGAAAGTGTGGCAAGAGATACTGGTTTTCCACTTAATGATATTCATGTGAGACTTCCACTTTGAAATAAACTTATTTAAGTAAGCCAATGACTCAGTTGAAATTGAGTAAATAACAACACAGGTGAAATGCAGCTGTGACGCTTGCAAGGGTGTTTTCACGTAACCGAAGTTCAGGAAACACTGTCCTCATTCTTCTACGTTGAAACTCACTTTAAAGCAATGGTTTTGGCGAGAACAATAAGCTCCCTGTTCTCTTATCACAAACATTCCCAACTTCCCTCCGTGGGCTGAGGGCTCATCTGGGATGGAGTTTTCACCAGGTCATGCAGAAGGGAGAAAAATAATGCAATGTGGTAAATTTTCAATAACACCACATATATTCCATGTAAAATATCCTTTTTTCCTGAAAGCGTACTCTTTCTACTTTTTAGGTGTTAAAATGTCCTTCCTTTCTTGTGGAGTGATGACACCAGATAATAGATTTTGGTTTTAGTCCTTATTTGGCAAAGTAAAAAATTGTAAAACCTTTAAAAAGTTGTACTGACCCAGAAAACATGAAATGTGGGTGTCATTGCTAGTCACTCTCTCTCCATGGACAAGCCTCTCGGTTGCTTAGCAGTCGTGGCTGCTCCAGGAAGGGTGCGATGGAGTCACGCCAGTCTTTCTTTCTGAAGTGCATTCAAGCATTTTCTTCAGGGAAATTATTAAAGAGTTCCTGCCTGTGAAATTCTCTTATGTCTGTTTTCTAAGTTTACAGTTTTCCTATCAGGACTGCCGTGCTAATTATTAATGAAATAATTTCTGAAAGACAAGGTGTCTCTGAAATAACTAGTGATTACAACCAGCTCGTTGGAACACCTACTTACAATTGCTAGGATATGTTTACTTCATTACAATATGGAAAGTTGAGAGCACAAGTTTAGAAACACTTAAATACTTACCTTTTTTTTTCTTCTTTAATGCTGCTGCTGTTGTTACTGGGACTCTGGAGAATAGAGAAGATAAATCTTGGACATATTTAAGAAGATTGTAAAAGGTCATTTTTCGGTTCTTCATTGCTTTGACCAGCATTGTTTTACATAAAATTTAAGAGCTGGTCTGGAAAGAGGCCATGTGGAGATGCAGAAATATTTAAAAAAGGGAGAGCAGGAGGCTCCAAATGCCCACTGTCAAGAAGGCTAGGGTTGGAAGGGTTAGCTGTAGGACCAAAGCACAAACAAGAAGCAAAGTTGAAAGACTCCAAGTTTTAAGGTGGTTTGTCAGGATATGTCTGAGTTAGCTATGAAAGATCTGGCAAGTTCAAGGCCAGCAAACCCAGAGTAACAATTTCATTGCTACAGCCACTGTTCTATGAAAGAAAGTAGAAACTAGAGAGCCCTCAGACCTAGACATTCCCACGCACCTGGGTCTCTGCGCAGTCAGTGGATATTACCGGGTTGCATGGAACTTTTATTTTCACTAACTCTTAAGATATTCGTGTAGTCTTGTCTGTTACAGGGCTTTCCTTTGTGCCTTAAAAGTTCTCATTTTCATCTACGCAATTGCCTCAGTTTCAATAGCGGATAGCAATGACTCGTTTCTAGTCTGACTCTACATCCCATGTCCACATGGAGTCCTTCATGATTCGGTACAAGGGGACCTGGAATAAGCCTATCATCCTAATGACATTTTTATTTTCTTGAGAGTAGCCATGATCCAGAGAACTTGCAGGAGGCGGGGCCAGATGAAGTATGTGGACACCAAGCAGGCAACTGTTTGGCATCCTACTCACTGATAGGCTTTAAACGTATTTTCAATATGTACCCGAATGGTATATAATGTATTTAGTAGTTAAGGGAAATTAATAGCCATTAATAAAAATGCACATATACCTCTTTCTTTCTGTTGAAAATAAGGAGTTTATTACATGTTTTGACACCACCTTTTTAGCTTACTTGGTGTGGGATTCCTATCAGTGTTTTTGTAACTCTGAACTGGATAGTGTCAGTCCGACTTTCCAAGCAACATACAAGGATATAGTTACAAAGTCTTGTTCAGAGATATATTTTTTAAAGTTTTCTGACTTTCATGTCAGCAAAATGTTTCCAGCTTTTCTATGTTCCAGATCTTGCCATCTGAGACTAGCAATGGTTTTACTTCTTCCTTTCCAATCTGGAGTTTTTTCTTTTTTTCTGTAATTGACCTGGCTAGAACCTCCAGTACAATGTTGAATAAATATGGTGAGAACAGATATCCAGTCTGTTCCTGATATTAGTGGGGAAAATATTTAGTCTTTCCCCTTAAGTATGTTGTTAACTGAGTTTTTCATAATAGCCTGTGCCAGGCTCAGGAAGTTACCTTCTTAGTTTAGTGAGTGTTTTTATCACAGAGAAGTGTTGAATTTTGTCAAATGCTTTTTCTGCAGCCATTGAGATAATCATGGGAATGTCTAGGTCTGAGGGCTCTCTAGTTCCTGTCCTTTATTCTACTAATGAAGTCTATTACACTGCTTGATTTTCAGATGTTAAACCAACCTTGAATTCTTGGGATAAATTCCCAGTTGGTCATAATAATTCTTTTTATAGGTTTCTAGATTCAGTTTGCTAATAGGTTGTTAAGAATACCTGCGTCTTTTTCCAGGTTTTCTATAGTTCTTATTTTCTCTAGGTTTTCTGTTTTCAGTTTTCACCAAATCAGTTTACTTTAACCTTTAGGGAATAAAATTAATCTCTTGCACCCACACTAGTTGATTGCTAACTGAGATTAGTGTGAGCTGCTTCATTCCAAAACTATATCTCTGACCTACAGTTGGTCTGTACACCTTACACACACTTACCGCCAAAATGCTAGTACTAATATGTAAAGTTTTTTGTTTTTGTTTTTTTTTTAAATTTTCACTGCCATCTACTTATCCTGAAGTGGGAGTAGTTCAGTGCCAGCAATTTCATGAGTGGCTGTGAAAACCTGAGCTCCCTGGCACCCTATGTCCAACTTTTTCGGTGATAGTGTGACACAGTTTATTAGTTCACGCCCTGGGACCGCTTGGCCACACCTTAATCTAGCTCTGATGGTGCAGGGCTGAGTAGAAGAGCCTCATCACTGATTGGACTCTGATGTTTGGGTTTATAATCCCTGATGGAATAGATCTAAGGCTACAGAAAAAAAAAGCTCTCGAGGATTGTTTCAGTTTTCTATTGTGTCAGCCATAGTTTGGGGAAGCACAGTCACAAAAGATTACCCACATCTTACTGGCCCCTTTCAGACACTGTCTGTGAGAGAAAGGACACAGAAGAGCTAGGTGAGCACATGGTGCCAAAGCCTTGCCAACTGGTGGTGAAGTCACGTGTGTGGACGGTTTGGAGTGCACGGCGCAGTGTGACAGCCTGCTGAGCAGGTATGACAGGTACCGAGACACGGACTCGGATACCTGCCTGTTAGCCTGGACTAGCCACATCATCGGTAGAAAATGATTTTTGTTGTTTGATTAGCCAACTCTCATTGTGAATTCAGACCTTGTATAACTGTTTTCAGAGACAGAGAAAGAAAACAAGAGAGAACAGCTCTGACCATGGTCTAAAGCCAGGCTTCTGTCACTAAGCAATAAAGAAAAAAGCTCAAGTAGCCCTTGCATAAGTGGGAATTTGCGGTTTCTAAAGCTGCCCATTCCCCAAACGACTAAAATATGTTATTGGCATTTGGCACTGTTTCCTATGTTTTGCTCTCCTTAAATTTCTCTTTAAAAGGGTTTGAGTTTAAAGACAGAACCACTGAAAAATGCAATTTAATCATAGAACTGTGAAAGGCCAGCCCAGCGTTAACCCCAGGATGCCCTGTTTTGTTTTGTTAAACCAGAACCTTGAACCAGGCTTATTCCCAGTGGGTGCTAGACAGCCTAAGGGTCTGCAGGAGGGAAGGAAAAGAGGGAGGCAGAGGAAAGAAAAATGAGTCGGCCAGACTGGCCCTCGGCCATCGGACGGCGCCGCCGTGCACAGGGGCTTCCCTCCCTCAGCAGCCGGGCGGCTCCGAGGTTTACGCTGGAGAGAGTGGGAGAGCGGCTGGAGAACTGAAGAACCACCCGCAGCCGAGGGGAAGAGCGGGAGGACCCTACCGCAGGCTGGCTGTCACGGGACGTCTTGACCCCGAGTCACTTTTTAAAAAGTTCTGTGTTTTTTCCCCCAGATTGTTCACTTTTTAAAAAGTTTTGTGTTTTCCCCCCAGATTGTAAACGTATACTCACTGTAGAGAACTGGGGAAGTACAGAAAATTGCTGAAAAGAAAATGATCATCAGGCAGCATGGCAGAGAGGTTCAGTTGCCACGCCTTGGCGGACCTGAGTGTGAGGTCCAGCTCCACTGCCCAGGGTCCTCACCTGTAAAACCGGGGTAGGAAGATCCTTGTAATGACCATGCGAGGGCTGAATCAGGTCACCCACCCGGCTAGTGTCCGTTGCCATTGTTATCCCTATTGTTATTCACCACCACCACAGCTGCCATTTACATACACATCGGCTAGTTTTTCCTGTGCATATATAGGCATAAAACATAGCTCATTCTTCACAATGTACACATTTTTAATCTTACTTTTTTAATGTATTAAATAATTTTCAGAAGCACTAGCTATTATGAATTCCTGGATAAGATCTCATCAGCTGTAAACACCTTCTCCTTTTTGTTGGGCATTTAGTAGTTTTTTTATTTTATATTGTAAATACTATGATAATATGTATCCTTGTACAAAATTTATTTTCTGGTTAAGATAAACTCAGAAGTGGAACCACTGTAGTCAAAGGATTTGAAAATTTTTAAAAGCTCTGGATACGATTCACTATATTCACGCCCACCACCACTATAAGCAAGCTTTCCCTCACAACACTGGACCGCTAGCCACTGTCATTTAAAAAGCACATAGTGTGGGTGGTTTTAGAGGCAAAAAAAGATTTCCCATTATTGTTTTACGATTTTTTATTATTTGTGAAGCAAAACATTTTTAATGCACTTTACTCCTACTATTTTATTAATTTATAAAGTTTATTCCCCCATTCGAAGGGAGGCTGTCTTCTTAGTTGGTTTATGAGTTCCTTAAATTTTAGGCTATCAACACTTTATGTGTGATATTTTCCCTAGTTTTATTGTTTGCCCTTGGTTTTTGTGTGTGATGTTTTGTGATAAACAGAATTTTACAACTTTTATGTGTTCAGATCTATTTGGTTTTTTTCTTATGTGATCTTTTCCTGTGGCTTTAAAACCTGCAAAGCCTTTCCCCACACTCAGATCAGATAAATGATATTTTGCATTTCCTTATTTTTTTTTTCAAACAGTTCATTTTATACATTTAAAAATAAACTTCTGGGATTTATTTTAGTTCATAGTATAAGGTGAGAATATAGTTTGATTCTTTCCCCAAGTGGTTAAGCAGTCATTTCACTCTACTTTAAAAAAAAAAAAAAAAAAAACAGGCTTAATTTACTGTTTTCCTTGTGTAAAATCGTGTGGCGGCACAGCTGGAGCCTGGGTCCACTGCACAGGAACCCTGGGGAGGGTCTGTCCTTGATGGTCAGTGAAGTCCTGCAGCGAGACTTGGTGTACACGGTGTCTTTCCAGAGGTCAGGGGTGAGATAGCTGTAGATCTTAAGAGATGGCATCGAAGGTGCCATCTCTTAGCTTAGCCTTGGCTTAGTTGCCCAGGGTGGCGATGCAGCCCCCGGCTAAGGAGCAGCGGTTGTGATACCAGCCATCAGCAGCAGCTTCTTGGGCACAGGGGCTGAGATGATTCCAGCGCCCCGGGGGGCAGGGATAAGGCGCACCAGCACAGACTCTCACCGGCCAGTCACCTTGCAAGGGACAGTATGGGACTTGCCAGTCTTGTTCCCCAGTAGCCTTGCTGCACAGGGACAGTTGAGAGCTTGGCCAGGACGATGGCCCCATGGATGGCAGTGGCTATTTCTTCTGAGCACTTAACACCCAGACCAACATGTCCATTGTAGTCCCCCATGGCAACAAATGCCTTGAACCAGGTCTTCTGGCCAGCATGTATTTACTTTTGCACGGGCATAACCTTCAAAACCTTGTCCTTGTGGGATGTCCCCAAGAAAAAGTCAATGATCTCAGATTCCTTGACAGGTGGAAAGAAGAGGTAGGTCTCCTCCAGGGACTTGATCTTCATGTCCTTGACCAGGCAGCCCAACTTGGTGACAGGGATCCACTCCTTGTCCTCGGCCTTACCTCCTTGAGCCCTGTGGCCTCAGCTCAGACCCTAACTTGGCTGCAAACTCGGCCCCAGATGCTGCTGCCAAATCCTCCACAGAGGCCACCATGGCCTCCCATTCCAGGGGCCCAGGGCCTCCAGGCCTCCAGGCCTTCCCTCAGCACCAGCATCATCCATCATTTATTGTTTCCTCAGAAAAAAAGCCATTACACTTTTTAATAATTCATTCTTTCTGTGTTGACCTTTGATTCCAAATCCATCATAATCTCACTACATGTGTGTCCTGGAATCTGTTTCTGAGTTATCACTTCTGTTTCCTCAATCCCAATCCCAATGCCAATGCCAGTTCCAGTTACTTAAATTTCATGATATATTTGAAACCTGATAGTACAAATACATCTGTATATCTTTGTTTTACAAAATTGTCTTATTACTTCTGGCCAAGATAGAGGCATAGGTAGACATACTTCACCTTCTCACACAACCACAAGAATTACAACTAACCTCAACACAAAAAATACACAGAACTTCCAGAAAAATCAAACTGTATGGAAGTCGGACAAACAAGTATTTAAAGAAGCCATATTCATCCAGATGGGGGGGGGGGGCGTGAAGACAGGGAGCCAGGGTGGAGAGGACACTGTGTGGCACTGGAGAGGCAGTGGTGCAGTGGCATGGGCCGTCCCCCGCTCTCATGTGGTGGACAAAAATCGGGAGGGATACCTTGGGAGAAAGGGATCCCAGCGCCAGGTCAGATCATGCTGCCTAGGATCCTAGCACCCAGAAAATAAAGCCTCATAATTTCTGGCTTTAAAAATCAGTGGGGGTTGGGGCAGCAGAATAAATTGACAGTTTCTCAGGAGAGTCTGTTTAAAGGGCCCATCTGGACCTAGAACATACTGAAACCCACCCACTCTGGGAACCACCACCAGAGCAACAGCTAGAAGGGTTCCAGTCACATACAGGAAGTGCGTAAAGTGACTGGAAACAGGGCAAGGGCTAGGCAAGCCTCCAGAAACCAGGTAGCAGCACTGTCCCCTCTCCAACCCCTCCCCACACACAGAGCCACAAAGCAGTGAAGTGGGTTGTACCACCCTGGCAAATACCTAAGGCTCCGCCCCATACAATATAACAGGTACACTAAGACGGAGTCAAAGCAGCTCTACCTAATACACAGAAACAAACATAGGGAGGCTGCCAAATTGAGGAGACAAAGAAATATGGCCCAGATGAAAGAATAGAACAAAACCCCAGAAAAAGAACAAAACGAAATGGAGGTAGCCAACCTATCAGAAGCAGAGTTCAAAACACTGGTGGTCAGGATGCTCAGAGACCTCGCTGAGTATGGTAAAAGCATAAGGAAGGAAATGAAGGCTACACTAAGTGAATTAAAGAAAAATTCACAGGGAACCAACAGTGAAGGGAGGGAAACTGGGGTTCAAATCAACAATTTGGGGCAGTGTGTCTTGCTCCCCAGTTGTTCCTCCCGATTTATCCGCACTCAAATGTGGAACCACCCAGTCCACCAGCCACCACCTTGCTGCACGTCCTCCCTGCCCTGCTGCCCATCTCTGCCCCTCCTGCCAGTCTGAGACCCACCCTGGTCAACGCTGTCTTTGGTCACCTAGTCACCTTACAAAATGAGCGGCAACTCAAGAACCAGCAGACTGGAGATGGTGATAAAATGGCACATAATCATGAATCCTAGACTTCCTCTTCAGGGTCTGAAGATAGCCACCTAAGAATCATCAACACTTCTTCCAAAATATTGAAATAAATGAACATCATTCATCAATTTTACTATTGCTTAAGGCCACATTGCCCTTGATATTATACCCACAGTTTGATATTTGAAAAAAGAAAACAGCTGTAAAAATATAATCCAACCATCAGATGTCCTTCATGTGGATGGCACAAGAAACATTATGCATAATCATCAGAGACCTGCCATGAGCACATATTCGTGGAAATATCTGTGAGCTGCAGTGTGAGCAGATTAACCCCAGCAATAGTGAAGAGGGAAAGAGTACAATCATCAACGTGGGCACAGGAGGAAGCTGGAAAATAATACATAAGTGAATTTAAAGAGACTCACACAATAGAGGGCTCTACATATTTACAAGCAAATACAAAGTGAATGACTGGTCCCAAAGGAGTTCTTCCAAAGCCAGCTCTAGACAACATAATGCAGGTGGAACAGACCTGTGGTGGCCCTTCTGCCTCGCCTGCCTTCAAACTTCCCAGTCCTCACACACATAGTTACCTAGCAGCTTAACTTAACCCCTTCCCGTTGTGGTTCAGAGTGCCCCCAATCTTCCTTTTAATGCTACTGCTTGCATCTTATGAAGAAATTATCCTAAACAATTTTATTTTCTATTTTTAAATATTCAAATCTATCTTCCCCTAATAACTAATTTCCAAGGATTTGAGATTCAATTCAAAACGAGACTAATGTCATCCAGCAGAAAACTGGGCACATAGAGATGAGAGCAACGCATCAGATATCCAGTAAATTATATTTCCTCGTAATCCATCATAATGGAAGGAAGATTTCCACGCTTGCTCTGAATGACCAATTTAGGCCCTTAGGAACATAAAACATGCTGTTTTTCTCCAATTGGCTATGCTTTCCATTGGAAAAACCATTTCAATATGGCATAGTTAAAATTGGCTCCACTAAAATGACTTTTATTTTAAATAAGTAAAATGACTTTCATTAAAAAAAAACAATTTGGAATGTAAGAAAGAAATAAACATTCAACCAGAACAGAATGAAGAAACAAGAATTAAAAAACAAAACAAACAAACAAAAAACAAGGAGAGTATAAGACAATTCTGGGACATCTCCAAAAGTACCAACATCCAAATCATAGGGATGCCAGAGGAGAAGAAGAAGAGCAAGAAATTGAAAACTTATTTTAAAAAAACGAAGGAAAACTTGTCTAAGCTGATGAAGGAAATTGCCATACAAGTCCAAGAAGCACAGAGAGTCCCAAACAAGTTGGATCCAAAGAGGACCACACCAAGATATATCATAATTAAAATGCCAAAGATTAAAGATAAAGAGAGAATCTTAAAAGCAGAAAGAGAAAAGAAGAGAGTTACCTGCAAAGGAGTTTCCATAATACTGTCAGCTGATTTCTCAAAAGAAACCTTGCAGGCAAGAAGGGGCTGGAAAGAAGTATTCAAAGTCATGAAAGCAAGGACCTACATCTGAGATTACTGTATCCAGCAAAGCTATCATTTAGAATGGAAAGGCAGACAAAGTGCTTCCCAGATGAGGTAAAGCTAAAGGAGTTCATCATCACCAAAACTTTTTAACAGAAATGTTAAAGAGACTTATTTAAGAAAAAGAGGAAGATTGAAACTATGAACATTAAAATGACAACAAACACAACTATCAACACCTGAATCTAAAAAACAAACTAAGCAAACAACTAGAACAAGAACAGAACCATAGGTATGGTGATCACTTGGAGGGTTACCAGTGGGGAGTGGGGAGAATGGGGAAAATGTACAGGGAATAAGAAGCATAAATGGGAGCTACAACATGGGGGGTGGGTAAGAATAGTATAGGAGAAATGTAGAAGCTAAAGAACTTATGACACATGGACATGAACTAAAGGGGAGAATGTGGGTGGGAGAGGGTGTGCAGGGTGGGGGGAATGATGGGGGAGAAAAGGGACAACTGTAATAGCATAATCAATAAAATATATTAAAAAAATTAAAAGAAAAAATATTTAAAAAAATAAAAAAAATAGTATAGGAAATGGAGAAGCCAAAGAATGACATGTGGACATGAACTAAAGGGAGGATTGCTGGAGGGAAGTGGGGTACCAGGCAGATGGGGGGCAAAGGGAGAAAAATTGAGACAACTTTAATAATATAACCAATGAAGTATACTTTAAAAATTGTTGTACTTATGCCTGCTCTTTTATTCTTCCAAATCAACTTTGGAATCACCTTGTCAGCCCAATTTAGTTTTTAAATTATTTAAATAATTGTGCTGTTCCAAGTTGGATATTTGTACTTTTTTCTCAACAATGACACTTTTTAGCTTGGGACTTGAAACTATGCATATGTAGTTTCAATATATGCAAAAATAATAAGCCAAAGAATTAAGTAACTCATTTAACCATCTTAAATACAAGCATGATTGAATGATCACAACCAAATGCTGCCCAATCTTGTCAGGAGGCAGTTGCAGAGCCAGTCACTTCCTGTCAAGTTGTGAGACTTTACAGATTGCGCATTAATATTCACTTTGCAGTACAGAAGGAGCGGAACGTGTACCAAATGTTCAAAAGCTTTGGTGCTTTTTTATTCTGCATAATCAACAAGAATGTTAGCTATTCCAATAATAAAATGCTTTTCAAGATCATTTTCAAAATTGCCCAGTATGGCCATTCAGGCTGCCCACAGAAGTCACCCTCCATTGTCCTCAAGTTTAGAGAGCTGGCTAGCTCATCCTTTAGGAATTACACATGTCCCTGGAGCTCATGAATCATGCATCCCCTAGAGGTTCTGCTAAAGTACATGTGGTGTTTAACTGGCAGTGACTTCTCCATTTGCCCTCTGCGTGCATGCCATTAGACCATAGCCCAATCTGGTCAAAGATTTGCCATTTTGCTTGGACAAAGTTGCAATTTAAGTGTTTGGTTCTAGGGCTTACAGTAGGAATATTCCAGAAATACTCACTTTCAGCTTTTTTAATATAAAGGTTGGATGCACTTGGAAAGGCCCAGGATAGAAATGCAGCAAGAGCCATTCCTCCTTAATTAGTGACCTGTTTATACCTGTGGAAGGTGACAGAGTAAGGGGGAGCAAATGGGTGGACAAGTAAAAAATGCCTTGAACCCAAGTGGCACTTGAGTCAGGAGTGAGAGCACAGGACTTGAGAGGAATCGAGGTGAAGTAGGAAGGACTGAACACTGAAATTAGATGTCCTGGGTTCAAACTCCAGCTTTGATGTCCATGTACATTGGCTCCCTGACCATGAAGCTGCACCCTAACCTTTCCATGTCTCAGTTTATTTATCTGTAAGATGACTATGTGCTACTCATTTTTGGGTAGTTGCAGTAAGAATTGGAAATAAAAACAGAAAGCTTCCAGACTTCACACATGATGATAGCAACCAATGGTATTTACTAAGATAAACTTTTTCAGGGAATAAGGAGTAGACAGGCATCAGGAGAGCATAAGATGAAGGGGATGGTAGATAAAAATTAGAAGCAAGTGTGGAAAGACAGGCTTGTGCGAAGACCTTGTAGGACAGGGCACACCAAGAAGCAGACCTTGTCCTGTAGCAGCTGAAAAGGCTTCAGGGGGTTTCATTTAAAAGATGCCAACTCTCAGAAGGCACTAAAGCGTAGTGGTTAGCCTTGGGTCTGGGAATCCAACCCCCTACACTCTACACATTTGAGCAGAGCAACCTTGGGCAAATGACTTAAGCCTTCTAAGCCTCAGTTTTATCACCTATAAGTTGGTAATGATAAAAATACTGACCTTTTAGGATTCCAATAAATAAAAATAAATAAATAAATGTTATTTAATGCTCACTGTGTAGCTGGCAATGTTCTAAGTGCTTGACTTGTATTATCTTAAAAGGAGACAGTGAATTAAAGGGCTTAGGGCAGCAATTGATACACATTAAACAGCCAATCAGTGCTATGGGGGTGTTGCAACAGCTGATGTCACTATTCTTATCGTCTGCTCACATCGTATTTTATAAGATCCTCTGGTAGTAGCATAGAGAATGGGTTGGGGTGGGTGGAGCAGGAGGCCAGGAGAACAGGTAGGACAATAGTAGTTTCACATACATGTTTAAAAATTCATTCGGTTGTGCCCTAGCCAGGTGGCTCAGTTAGAATTGCCCTGTACACCAAAAGATTGTGGGTTCAATTCCCAGTCAGAGCACATAGCTAGGCTGTAGGTTCAATCCCCAGTTGAGGTGCATACGGGAGGCAATTAATCGATATTTCTCTCTTACATCAGTGTTTCTCTCTCTCCCTCTCTCTCTCTCTCTCTCTCTCTGTCTCTTCCTCCCTCCCTTCCACTCTCTAAAAATCAATGAACATATCCTCGGATGAGGATTAAAAAAAATTAACTGAGTTGTATACTTAAGACTATGCATTTTACCTATGTATCTTATACCTCAATTTCTGGAAATATTATAAAAGAGAAATAGCCAATGAAACCTCTTCTCCCAGTTTTCATAAGTTACTCTAGAACTGCTTGGAATTTCAATTAGCTGAGCTCTATCTACCCACACACACACACAAATTGGATTGTGAGGAACTAATAAAATCCTTTTCAGTCAGCCATGCTCCTGAAAGACAGGGAGCCCAAAGAAGACTGAAAAACCTCTACAAATCGCACAAAATTCTGACCCATTGGAAAGTTTTCCCTTTGCTAGAGCTCCCAGCAGTAGCGAATGAATCTAGATGAGAGTCTCTTCTGGCCTAGAGGTGCCGAAATGTTAGAACAGAGAAAGGCAGGGCATTGGGGTGGCACACACAGAGAAGGATGTTGGAGGCTGGACCAGATCACAGACTCTCCACTGTCCTCAGCCCTCTGGGAAAGCTGGCTGTTCACTGGGCTTCCTTCTGTGGGGCTCCTTTCCATTTAGACTTTACCAAACCTCAGAACATGTCACACACAGGTGGGCGTACTATTAAAAACGCTTTTCTCTTTGATTATGTTTGAATGTCCTCCTATTGTAAAACCACAGTTGTCGTTTCGTTCTTAAGGCCAAGTCTAAGGCAGGTCAGTCGGTTCATCAACTTTTCTTTGGATTGACACCAAACTAAGTGGTTAAAAACATTTCAGATTGGGTAACATACTTCCTCTGCACAGTGCCCCGGGTGATGTGAAATCGCTGTGACCTTTGAATAGATGGGGAATGGATTTTTAAAAATCAGATACCAGTACTGTTTCTTCTGTTGACTACAAAACAATCTGAAACTGTTGGAATTTCCAGACCAACCAGGTGATGAAAATCAAATAATGTGCTTCGGGGGGTGGAGCCAGTGAGGGTAGGTCGCTTGGGACAGGGCAGGAAGGCAAGATCCCTGGCCCAGCAGAGCTGGGAAGGGGCATTTAGAACAGTGAAGTGAGACTCATAGAAAATGCAATGTGCATTCTAACTAATTGCTTACTTACTAACTCCCAGTTAGGTATTTAAAGAGATAAGATTAAATGTCTAGAATTCAGTGATAATTATGTCAACAAAACCACCTTAAATTTCCTGGCATTAGATATGGCTGTTGACACTCTGCATATCTTATAAGTCATTCTAATTGGGGCAGTGTTACCTTCCAAAACCTAAAACCCCCTAAGTCAGGAAACATTCTGATTAGACACACAGGTCTCCTTGGATACAAGCATCGAGTCCGAGGCAGTCACAGCATGTTCACTGATAGGCAAACTTTCAAGAACTTTTGTCAAAATAAACAGAGTGGGAACAAGTGAAAGCACAAGTCATGTAAAACTAAAGATTGAAGGTTTTTCTACATTTTTATAATGCTCACATATATGCATATGGAAATTACATGTATATATTTCTAAAGCCATTTTTATAGAGCTGTCACGGGGTTATTTTTTTTTTAAGCAAGTTAAATATTTATTATAAAAGTGACAAGTTGTATTCATTATTTAAATGTTCCAAAGTACAGAATTTTTCTGAAGGTACAAAAGGTTTATTACTTACATAATCCAGGTCTCTGGGATGAGCAGAGTGCTTCGAGCAGGTCCTAAGTGGGTGGCTTGGGCTGTTACTGTGGCTGGGGTCGGGGTTCTGGGAGGGGGCCCCTGCAGGTGGGGATTCGCAGGAGCCTGGGTGGTTTGAATCTCCTTCAGGTGCTAAAGGGGGAAACACTTGGGCTTCCTGTCAGCTTGCCCAGGCGTGAGCCTTCAAAGCTGTTTGCTGTCAAGTATCAAAACAGAGTTAACTCTATCACAAACATCATACACACAATCACCAACATGTTCTTCAATGTTACCACCCACATTTTTCTTCCCTCTCCACTCTCACTATCCCTTTTTAGTTTTAAAAAAGTTATCATCTTTGAATCTCTGTGAATGACCTTTTAAATTGAGGTATAATTGACATATAACGTTATACTAGTTTAGGGTGTACTATATAATGATTCAATATACTTTTCCGTGTTTCTCACTACCTTTGATCAGGTTTTTATTTAAAAATTGGCTGTCTACAGTGATTTGACCTTTATGGAATAAACAAATTGCAGTGTATGCTGCAGGCTTCTTTCCTTCTCTGGTGGGTTTCTTTTCTGCGGGGGGCTTCTCAGCTGCTGGTGTCTTGGTGGCCACAGCCTTTTTTCCCCACCAAAGGCTTCTGATTTGTAATGCCAACAGCCTTCTTTTCTTTCTTCCCAACCACAGGCTTCTTGCCTGGAGTCCCCTTCTCATCTGATTTGGCTTCTAGTGCTGCTGCTGCTTTACCCACCTGAAGCTTGTGGTTCTTGGCCTGGGGGAAAATGGTGTTCCAGCACATGGTCTTTGTACGTGGGTTTAGTTGCAACGTGATTCTCGGGTTTTTCAGTGGATTCTCCTTCAAGACTCTGTGATGATTCTTCTTGCGTGTTGCTTGGAGGGATCTTTGGATCTCTGGGCTTTTCAAGACTCTGCTGAGGTCTGCACTGAGTGTCAGGTGCACAGGAAGATTGTAGTCATTCTCAAGGGAGGCAGCGCTACACCAAGTGCCATACAGACCATCTGACCTGCGGAAGCACTTCCAGTCCAAATGCAGAAATAGCCCACATGCCCCTGGGAGCAAATTTCAGAATGTTCAGTTTGCTTACACTGAGCCAGAGTAGTTCCAGAGATGTTTCTGAAGGCTTCGATAATACTGTTGTTTTCATCAGAGGTGACGCAAGGTCCCTGCGCTAGATACGACGATGGTTTCTCCTTTTGCCCTTGCCAGCTCTCCTTCGCTGAGAATCGTAGAACTTTCTGATATCATTCCAGGCCTTATGCTTCTTAAAAAGCAAAACAGCCTCCTTGGTCTTCTTGTAGCCTTCAACTTTATCTTCAGTCACCAAAGGAAGTTCAGGGATTTTCTCAATACGATGGCCTTTGGATATGACCAGTGCCGGTAAGGCCGAGGCAGCCAGATCGGAGCCGCTGGCATTGCCCTGCTCTGTTGAGTTCACTCTGTGGTGCCAGTGGCGCCGGGTTTTGGTTGGTGCAAACATGCGGCCCCCAAGACACATATTCCCAAAAGCACCCTGGCCAGGACAATGAGTCCCACCTCCTCGAACTCTGGGAACTGGAGCCACAGCCCTGCCAGCACCCCAAGAGTCAGCAGTGGTTTGATGATCTGCCAATTCACTGACAGCACAGGGCTGTCTATTGTTTTTGCCCGAGTGGGTGTGAACAAAGTTCACAATATCTGGTCAATGGGGGCCTTGGACATGGCAGGCAAAGTGACACTTGTGCCAGATTCCCCCTTTTCGGAGCGTACTGATATCAGCGGACAGGCACATTCCATGGCAGGAAGAGGGGGAGGCTACTCTCCTCTCAACCTGGCAGATCCCATAGGAAAAAGCTGGTTCGATATGTATATAAATTGCAAAATGATCACCACAGTGTCTAGTTAACATCTATTACCACACATAATTATAAGAATTTTTTTCTTGTGTGAGAACTTCTAAGATCTCTCTTAACAACTTTTAAATATGCAATCTGAGGTCTGTCCAGAAAAAGTCCAGGCATTGTTAATATAACGAGAACAGTTTGTGTGACATCGCTGTAACCAGGCAGCCAAGGAGAGGGGACTGGAATGTGCATGTGTGAACAATGATGACTGCACTGTACTAGTCAGTGGGGGCAGTAGATACTGTTGAGTGTACTGTGTGGCCATCACACTCAAAATGACTGAGCAAATAGAGTAATGAATCTGCATCAAATTTTGTTAGGCTGAACATCCCTCTGTGGAAACTATTCAGATGATTCAGAAGGCCGCAGCTATGGGCAACTGGTGATTGGCAGCTTCATCATGACAATGTGCTCATTCATGTCTCATGCAGAGTTTTTCTGGTGACACATCAAATCACCCAGGTGACTTAGGCCCCCTACAGCCCAGATTTGGCACCCTGCAACTTCTGACTTCCCAAAACTAAAAATCACTTTTGCAAGGGAAAAGATTTCAGACTGTCAGTGAGATTCAGAAAAATATGACTAGGCAGCTGGTGGCAATTGGGAGAAGTGGGTGAGGTACCAAGTTGCCTACTTTGAGGGGGACTAAGGCGTCATTATTCTATATACAGTGTTTCTTGTATCTTCTTCAACAAATGTCTCTATTTTTTATATCACATGGCTGGATACCTTCTGGACAGACCTCGTACAATTTTAACTATAGCCACAATGCTATATATATATATTACCACCTCAACCTACCCACCGTGGGCAACCACCAATCTGTTCTCTGTATCTATTAGCTTGAGGGGGGGGCGGTTAAATTTCATAAACAAGTGAGATCATACAGTATTTGTCTTAGTCTGATTTATTCCACCTAGCATCATGCCCTGAAAATGACATATATGTTGTGACAAATGGCAAGATTTTCTTTTTTTAGTATATTTTATTGATTATGCTATTACAGTTGTCCCAATTTTTTTCTCCCCTTTATCCCCCTCCTCCCTGCACTGCCCCCCTCCAACATTCCCCCCTCCCATGGGTTATACACGTAAGTTCTCTGTCTTCTCCATTTCCTATACTATTCTTAACCTTCCCCTGTCTATTTTGTGCCTACCAGTTATGCTTCTTATTCCCTGTATTTCCCCCCCATTTTTCCCCTCCCCACTGATAACCCTCCATGTGATCTCCGTTTCTGTGATTCTGTTCCTATTCTAGCTATTTGCTTAGTTTTTATTTTTGTTTTTTAGGTTCATTTGTTAATAGTGAGTTTGTTGTCATTTTATTGTTGATATTTTTTATCTTCTTTTTCTTAGATATGTCCCTTTCATATTTCATATCATAAGGGGCTTGGTAATGATGAACTCCTTTAACTTGACCTTATTTGGGAAGTACTTTATCTGCCCTTCCATTCTAAATGATAGTTTTGCTGGATAGAGTAATCTTGGATTTAGGTCCTTGCCTTTCATAACTTCAAATATTTCTTTCCAGCCCCTTCTTGCCTATAAGATTTCTTTTGAGAAATCAGCTGATAATCTTATGGGAAGTCCTTTGTAAGTAACTCTCTCCTTTCCTCCTGCTGCTTTTAAGATTCTCTCTTTATTTTTAATCTTGGATAACTTAATTATAATGTGTCTTGGTGTGTTCCTCCTTGTGTCCAATTTCTTTGGGACTATCTGGGCTTCATGGACTTCCTGGAAGTCTATTTCCTTCTCTAGATTGGGGAAGTTTTCCTTCATTATTTGTTCAAATAAGTTTTCAATATCTTGCTTTTCCTCTTCTTCTGGCACCCCTATGATTCAGATGTTGGAACGTTTAAAGTTATCCCAGAGGTTCTTAAGCCTCTTCTCATTTTTTTTTTTTTTTTGCATTCTTGTTTCTTCATTCTGTTCCAGTTGGATGTTTATTTCTTCCTTTTTTTCCAAATTGTTGATTTGAGTCCCAGTTTCCTTCCTTTCACTGTTTGTTCCCTGGGCATTTTCCTTTACTTCACTTTGTCTAGCCTTCACTTCTTCCCTCATTTTGCAACTGAGCTCAGTCAATTCTGTGACCATCCTGATTATCAGTGTTTTGAACTTTGCATCAGATAGGTTGTCTATCTCCTTGTTGCTTAGTTCTTTCTCTTGAGTTTTGATCTGTTCTTTCATTTAGGCCATATTTCTTCATCTTGGCACATCTGTTACATGGTAAGGGTTGGAGCCTTAGGTATTTGCCAGGGCAGGGCAGCCCTCTTTGCTCTATATGTGGGGGAGGGGTCAGAGAGGGAACAATGACACTTGCTTGGCTCTTGTCCCATTTTCTGTTACTTCCCTTCCTTCCCACAAGCAGATTGTGCCCTTTCAGGTGCTGATTCCCAGGTGAGTGGTTTTGTGTACGTTCTAGGATCCTGTGGGTCTCTCCAATGAACTCTCCTGTGAGGCTGGGAGTTTCTTCCACCACCGCAATCCCCATAGACATTTAAGAGCCAGGGGTTTTGAGGCTTTATTTGCCCACACTGGAACCCTGGGTTGTGTGGTCTGCCTTGCTCACCGGTTGTTCTTCCCCAATTATCTGCTCTCGAATGTGAGATCGCCCACATGGTCTGCTGCCTTGCTGCATGTCCTCTCCACCCCAGCTGCCCATCTCCACCCTTCCCACCAGTCTGGATGAACATTTCTTTAACTCCTTGGTTTTCAGAGTTTCATGCAAATGATTTTTTGGAAGTTCTCGTTGTTCTTTGTTTTTAAATTGGTTGTTATCCTTCTTTTGTTTGTGTAAGGAAGCAAAACATTTCTGCCTTTGCCTCCATCTTGGCCGGAACCTCAAGATTTCCTTCTTTTTATGGCTGAATAATATTCTACTGTATATATTGCCCCTTGCCTTCTAAAAAGGTGGAACTAATTTACACTTCCATTTAGTGTCTTGAGAATTCCTGTTTTCCTACACCCACATTAACTTTCCATATTAATGATATTTTTAATCCTAGCCAAACTGAAAAATAAACTATAACTTCATACAGTTACTTTAATTTGTATTTTTTTCCATTGTAAGTAAGGTTGAAGCATTGTTTTATATGTTATTGGCCATTTGTAGTTTTTGTGAATTGCCTGTTAATTTCATTAACCTATATTGAAATTATATTGTTTTCCTTATTCTTATTAATTTGAAAGCACTTTCAGTATGAAGGAAATTGGCACTTTTTCATATAAATAGGAAATATTTTCCCAGTTTTCTGTCATACGACTCTGTAGATGGTGTTTTGTGTTGTACTTATTTTTAAATTTTATATATGCAGATTTATCACTCTTTTATGGTTTCTAGAACTATAAAAATATTTTCCCCAGGTAAATATTTTTCTAACATTTTTATCTAATACTTTATTTATAGTTTTAAAAATATTTTTAATGATTTATTTTTTATATTTAAATTTTTGAGTTATCCAGAATTACATTTTTTTATCCTCACCTGAGGGTAGGTATATTAATTTTAGAAAGAGAGGAAGGGGAAGGGAGAGAGAGAGAGAAACATTGATCTGTTGCCTCCTGACTGGGGATCAAACCTGCAACCTGGGTATGTGCCCTGACTGGGGATTGAGCCTGCAACCTTTTATTGTATGGGACCACGCTCCAATCAATTCTGCCACCCAGCCAGGGTGCAAAGTTACATTTTTTATGAAATGAGTCAGAGATTCAGCTTTATTTTTTTCCCCTAATGGCAAACCAGCTGCTCCAACATCATCTATTAAATAACTTATTTCCTCCCACTTTTCTTGTATACTAAATTCCCATATTATTTCAGTCCATAACCTAGGTATACAGATACCCAGTACACGGACTCCACAAACACAGCAGATAATATTCTTGAAAAACAGGATATGTGAAATCATAATTAGTGCTATGTGTGAGTGGTGGTTTACTACTTGTTGGTACCTGGAGGCAAAGAATAAAAATCACCAACAATCACAACACAATGGCATGTGAGCTAATAAAGAGCACTTGTTTTGATCTGTATGCAGGGTTTGTTTTTCCTCACATCAGTGGCCCAACTCTGTATTAGATTAGTGTTCTAGTTGAGAATCTACTTCGGTTCTCATTTAATCTTAGGCATTGCTAGTCTAGTAAAAGCTATTAAGTAATAATAACATTGAGCACTTATATTGTACTTTTCTTCCCTGAGTGCTATCTAAACATTAACTAATTAAATGCATTGATGAAAGGAAGGGATTTTCAGCCTTCTTCAGGAAAACTGATATCTGGTTGCACACCTGTGAGGGGATGATTCCTAAAAAGCATTAACTCCCTTCTGAATGGCCCTCAGCAAGCAGAGGAATAAAAAGCTGGTGACATTATTTCACTTCTTTTGAAAATTACCTTGGGTATCTTCTAATTAGTCTGGCTAAACTCACCTTTTATCTGTCTCCCTGGATACTCCCTTTCTACTTTCTTGGGGGCATTCAACAAGCTTCTTTTGATGTTTCCCCTGTTCGTTAATCACAAAACCATAAAATCTTCCAACTGAGAGGGATCCTTACTGATCATATAGTTTTGAATGACCTAGTACAATCACTTTATCTTGTAGATGAGGAAACATAGGCCTGGAAAAGTTAAGTGACTTACAAAAAAGGTCATACAGCTTACAGGGGACATGACTAGGAAGAGAAACCTAGGCTTCTAACTGCCGTTTCAGATCTCAGTCAGCTTCATCCTGTTATTTCCTTCTTTGTGAGCTTCTGACTTCCCTTTCTCCTATCTTTTTTAACTTTCCTTCCTTCCCTCCTTCCCTCCCTCCTTCCTTCCTTCCCTCCCTTCCTTCCTTCCTTCCTTCTCTTCTCTTCTCTTCTCTTCTCTTCTCTTCTCTTCTCTTCTCTTCTCTCTTCTTTTCTTTTCTTTTCAATTCCATCTTTCCCTACTTCTCCTTCCCTTCTTTGTTTTCTGCACTTTCTGTCTCCCCTAACTCCTGATGGGTCGGTCATCTGACATAATCAGGTAATGTTGCTTTTTTTCTCCTCTATTTCTCTTCCCGTTTAAACATGGGGTCTTTGTTGTGTTTCTATTAGGGTGACTTACATTGGCCTTTACTCAGGTCCTCTTTGAAAAGCCATTTTTCTTCCACATACCTGCATACAGGGAGTTGTTTGTTTTGCTTTGTTTCCCCCCCCCCCCCAGTTGTAGTTGCTTCTCTCTTTAATAAAGTCATTTCTCTAGTTTTGGTAACTAGAATAGGATTTATGTTGATGTTAAGTCCATTTTTGTCACAGAGTTTTGTGTTACTTTATGAATTTCCCATATGAATACTCCATATTGAGACATTTACACAAGAAGGGACCATTTAAAAGAATTCTTGCCCTGGCTGGTGTAGCTCAGTGGATTGAGCACGGGCCTGCGAACCAAAGGATCGCGGTTCAATTACCAGTCAGGGCACATGCCTGGGTTGCAGGACAGTTCCCAGCGACAGCGGACACACGAGAGGCAACCATACATTGATATTTCTCTCCATCTCTCCTTCCCTTCCCCTCTAAAGATAAATAAATAAAATCTTAAAAAAAAAAAGAATTCCATCAAGAGGTAAATAAGTTAGACAATAAATCTTCCTAAAAGCTAAGGGCCGATTCAGTTCAGATCAAAACTGTGGGTATAAACCTTGATCAATCTAGACTGCGCATCTTGCTTCCTTGCAGGAACTGAGTCAGTTTTAGAAATCTCCCATTTGCACATGGTGGGTCAGTAGGTACCCGGTGACCTCGGAATTCTCAGGCTGCACCAAATCCTAAGGCTGCCTCTGACCCCAGATGCCCTCCGAAAGTCCTTTCCCTAGAGCAGTGAAGAGTGTTTGAGAGGTCTGTCACTAATGAGCAGGGTGACCTGAGGCAGCTCGCGTTACCTCTCTGGGCCTCTGGTTTCTGACATACGTATTAAGTAAGGAAGCTGTGTTTATAAGGCCACTTAGGGCCTTCCTTTGTTTACTATTTAATGAGTCACTAATGTCAAAACTAGGAGCAAAATGAATAGTAGAGACCTAAATCAGATTTATTTCAGGCATATAACTAATTCAACAGAGAAGTAAAATTCTGCTGAGATTTTTTTGGGACTGTGTCAATTTAAAACATTATAATCATTGTCCCTCGTAAATAAAGCATATGTACTTCTGTCAGACTACGTGGCCTGTTTGGGGGCTCAGAACATGTGAACCATCTGACTGTACTGGACTCTGCAAATGCTTCCGCTGAGTTCCATGAGGCTGTGTCTGCACAAGGCCACACCCCTCGAGGCACTTTCCGTAGGACAGAAAAACTACCTGCAGTAGCCCCCAGCCCCCATGCTTTTCTGAATGAGAAATTTATGTCCTTCGGTTCATCTTTGCCATTCAACAACTAAAGAAAACTGAAATTGGAATTCCTTTATCTTTTATTCCCCAAGACTTAGTTTCCAGTAGGAAGCAAAATGTAATTTGATAGGAATGATGGTGACTACTCACAAATCTACCCAATTACATCAGCCCAGATTCAATTATCACGTACTTTCCTAAGTCTGAGTAGAAATTGTCACCTTCAGGAAAGGATCAGATAAGAACTATTTGGTGACATCATAATCCACCCTCAGTGAAGTGCTTGATTAGCCAAAAGCCCAGTGGTGTTAGAGCAGCCCCATAATGGGTAAAGAGGGGCGGGGAGCAGCTAATTGGAGAAGGCACAGTTTTCTGTTTATATACAAACACCCCAGCATTGAGCCTCCGTAAGGAGCTCAAAGGTTAGTTATGGGAAAATGGGGTTCAGCCAACTTTTGAAATAGGAAAATCCCCTATGCTTTTTATTTTCCCTTTTTAAGGACATTATTAAGAAGAGTAAAAATTGAAATTGAATGAGAGCTCAGAATATTCTCACCGTGTGTTAGGGTTTTCATACTTGAGCAAAATCCACGGGCTGTTCTTTCCTAACTCTCCACGAACTCACATGACCCAGGTCCCTAGACTTCACTGTACCTGCCTGGTAACGCAGAGAAAGGGCTCTCAGAGAAAACAGTGAGTGCCACCTCCCCCGGGCCTCTGACCAAGCACATGCAAACTAAATTACATTGGAAATCATCTTACAGTGTGTGACAATTTTGGGTCTTCCATTTCATCAAGCTAGCTTGTTACTAGTAAGTGGCAGGTGGCTTTGTTTACTGTGAATGGGGTCTTTGGTTAGACTTTTAGAGGAGGGGCCATTTGTCAAGTGCGGCAGCCCTCTCCATCAAAATATTCCCAACAGTTGGCCAGAATCTAAATGCTGCACAATGGTTGAGGAATGCTTGTATTCAAATGGAAGGTAACTTGACAAATCAGGGGGAAGGAATTAGCCAATGCATACAGAAATTCAATGAGAAAGGGCTTTTTCTTTCTTTTTTCTTGTCCAACTTAGGAGTGCTCTGTCCCTCTCCCCCTGTAGATTTTGAATCTTGTGCTGGTGCCAAGGGAGTGAAGGTAACGGACATAAAAGAATCATTTGTGCCCATTTCCCAATCCCACAGATCTCTATTGGCTGCCGACCTTGAACATGACACTGCAATTTCCTGGTGCCACACATGAGTAATAAGCAGCTGCTTCTGAAACTGTGGTTTGGAGAAGACAGCACTAGGTTATTTTTTAACTTAATTGTAATTTTTGATTGGTCTGCAAGAAAGTAAATCAAATAAAGTCTGTTGTCTTAGTCTGCAAGAAAGCCATAGGCCTCAAATTCCAATGCTGACCATCTTGACCAGAATAGAAGAGGGGGGAAAATGTGTGTATCCCTGAACTGGAAGTTCGACCAGGCAGCTTTCGTGGGGTAAGCATATTTGGTATATCTGTCAGCTAGCTGGATCGTGGAAAGTAATATTTGATGGTTCCTTGAGTGCTAGAAGTACCTGAAATGATAGAGTGAAAGAATTTATAGAGAGACGACAAAAGTGAAAAAGAGCAAAATCAGGAAGAAAATATCAGCCTGATGCTGCAATCTGTCCTTATCCTAATTACCTTGCAATAGGAGGACACGTCATTTTAAGTTGCAAATGGAAGTGTGTATTCTTTGAATACCCAGTCAGAAAATACCTCTGAAATAGTCATACATGCATGCTCTCCAATAAGTAATACCAGAGTAGTACCTTTCTTAGTAGAAGAAATTAAGTGGAATGGAAACCAAAAGAAACTCTTTCACCCTATTTCATACATCTGCCTTTTCTCAAGGAGACAGGGCAACTTGGTACATGGAGAAGGTGGGGGAGGTTGAGAGCAGGGGATTGAAGGATGGACGGAGTACTACGTATACTTTCTGCTAATTACTTTGTTATGATTTTGCACACATAGACAAACACTTTGGGGAAAGAAATAGAGGGATTACTAAACCTCATCTCAGAGGCCTATTTTGCCATCACTTTATGACATATCCAAATGACCACCTGATTGGTGGCCTTGTGACATTTTTCTGATTTATTTTTATTTATTTTCATTATTTGCCATTGAAGCATTTTTTAATTTTTCAATTACAGCTGACATACAATACTACACTAGTTTCAGGTATACACCACAGGGACCAAACACCACATAACCCACCAAGTGATCATCCCAATAAATCCTGCGCCCATCTGAATCCACACATAGCTACCAGAATATCATTGACTATGTTCCTTATGCTGCACTCCACATCCTGACAACCATTCTGTAAAAACCAATTTGGACTTCTCAATCCCTTCATCCCTGTCACCCATCCCCCAAACCCCCTCCCACCTGGCAACCATCAAACTGTCCTCTGGATGAGTCTGTTTCTGTTCTGCTTGTTCATTTATTTTGATTTTTAGATTCAATTGTTGATAAATATGTATTTATTACCTTTTTTACTGTTCATATTTTTTGTCTTTTTTCCTTGTAATTCTTAAAGACCCTTTAACATTTTATATAATACTGGTTTGGAGCTCCTTTAGCTTTATCTTGTCTGGGAAGCTCTGTAGCTGTCCTTCCATTCTAAATCAGAGCTTTGTTGGGTTAGAGTAATCTTGGTTGTAGTCCCTTGCTTTTCATCACTTTGAATATTTCTTGCCACTCCCTTCTAGCCTGTGAAGGTTCTGTTGAAAAATCAGCCGACAATCTTATGGGAGCTTCCTTGTAGGAAACTAACTGCTTTTGTCTTTCTGTTTTTAAGATTCTCTCTATGTCTTTGACCTTTGGCATTTTAATTATGATGTGTCTTGGTGTGGGCCTATTTAGATTCATCTTGTTTGAGACTCATTGCACTTCCTGGACTTGTATGTCTATTTCCTTCATCAAGTTAGGTAATTTTTTTTTGTCATTTAAATAGGTTTTCAGGTTTTTTTTTTCTCTCTCTCTTCTCCTTCTGGCACCCCCATGATGGGAATGTTGGTATGCTTGAAGTTGTCCCAGGGGCTCCTTACATTATCCTCATTTTCTTGAATTCTTTTTTCTTTTTGCTGCTCTGATTGGTGTTCTTTGCTTCCTTATATTCCAAACCACTGATTTGATTTTTGGCTTCATCCACTCTACTGTTGATTCCCTGTAAATTATTCTTCATTTCAGTTAGTGTGTTCTTCATTTCTGACTGGTCCTTTTTTTATACTGTTGAACATTTCACTAAGTTTATTGAGCATCCTTATAACGAGTGTTTTGAATTCTGCATCTAGTAGATTGCTGGTTTCCATTTTGTTTAGTTCTTTTTCTAGAGTTTTGTTCTGTTCTTTCATTTGGGCCATATTTCTTTGCCTCCTCATTTAGACAGTCCCCCTGTGTTTATTTCTATGTATTAGGTAAAGCTGCTAAATCTCCCTGGCTTGATAGAGTGGCCTATCACTCTATCGAGTATGTAGTAGGTATTGTGTAGGATTCATGGCACAGCCTCTCCAATCACCCAAGCTGGGTAGTCTAGGTGCATCACTCCCATGTGGGCTGTGTGCATTGTCCTGTGTAGTTGAGCCTTGATTGCTGTTGACATGTCAATGGCCAGTCAGCTGCAAGGACTGGCTGTGACCACTGACCTCCAACCACTGTGGAGAATCAGCTGTATAGGGGCCCATCCCACAGAGCAGGACTTACTTCAGTGGGGCCCTGGTGCCTGCTGAGTCCTCCCCTTGAGTGTGTCACTTGTGGAGGTGGTTAGGTGGTGATGCTTCAATGTGGTCTGAAGCTGTCCACTGGGTGTGCTGACCCTGGGGCCTCCCTGGAAGTGCAAACCAAGGTCAGCCACCACCTGTGTTCTGCCCAGGGCCACCCAGCATAAGCTACAAAACAATCTGCATAAGGCTGCTACTTTTGCTGGGCTTAGAGGTGCCCAGGTGAGGCCAAGCTGCAAACCAAGGCTAGCTGCTGCTAGGGTCACTTAGCAAGAAGTGCAGGGCTTGCTGAGCCAGATGCTGCTTATTTGAGAGATTTTAGGAAAATCTGAAGCATAAGCCAAGATAGGCCATAGGTGTGGAAAAGCCACTGGAAACAGCTTGGGTAGGCCTGAAAGTTGGGTGGGGTAGGGCAAACAGTGTGAGCCAGGATAATGGATTCTCAGATATGGTGCCTACCTGCTGGCTCATCAGAGCAACAATGGCCTCTGCCAACACTTCTGTCTGAGAGAAAGCTGCCCCACCCCCAGCTCTCATCCTAATGCTGGAAAAGTCATTTCCTCCCCTTATGTCTCCAGTGCCTTTTGAGCTGTTGTCCCAGAGCTCAGAGGGAGGGAGTCAGAGTAAGTCCATGTGCAGGCCCTTTAAGAGGAACTGCCCGGGACTCTAGATGGCTCCCTCAGCCTCAATCTACACTAGCTTTTACAGCCAGAGTTATGGAGACTTCTCTTCCTAGCACTGGAACCCTAGACTCAGGGGCCTGGTGTGAGACTGGTAACCCTTGCTTCTCAGGCAGGGTTTCTGCAGCCAAGATATCCCTCCCAATTTGTATTTGCTACACAAGTGTGTGGGCCCAGCCTGTTCCGTGTCTCCACCCCTTTTATCATTGTCTATGTAGCTTCTTCTGTAATTCCCTAGGACTTCCATTCAGCCAGATTTCAGGCAATTCTGAATGATGGTCACTCTGTAGTTTAGTTGTAATTTTGACGTGGTTGCGGGAGGAAGCGAGTACCACATTTACGTCCACTACCATCTTGACGAGAAGTCTGGCCTTGTGACTTTTAATGGGTTGTTATAAAGTTATATTAACTTGTGACCAATTTAATTATTATAAGTAGGAAAAAAATAAGCAAGACAAATTCCAGCCTTGTTTTTTCCTTTCCATCCCTCTGCTTCCCAATACCCAGAGACAACTAAGCTCTGAGGGAGAATGGAAAACTCTGCAACATAAGCCTCTCTGGAAGACTCCCTAATAAATCTAACTACTATGCCCCAGAAAAACACACCTAAGTTGTCAAGGAGCAAAAACTGTACTGTGGTTAGATTCTTTTCTTAATAAGCTTTAGCCAGTATTATGAAGAAAAGCTACTTTTCTGGCTTACTTTGTCCTAGTCAGTCCTGGCTTGCTCTCAGTGACATTAGAATCCCCTAGATCAACTCTGGATACACGGCTTGTAGGACTTTTCCCCGTGCTGGGCCCCATTGGAACTAATGTCACCCTAGGGAGGCATTCCAGTTTCGGGCTAACATAGCAGAGGTCTCGGATCTGACTTCCCTCAGGCTGTGCTCTTGTTCACCTGTTGGTGGTTTGACTTTGCCCAACCCGTAGTATTTTCCATGTCCATTGGCATTCTAATAGTTCTTTTCTACTCTTCATTCTCATTTGGAACCTAGTGGTAGGAGGATCTTTGGCCTTCAACGCTGTCACCTTCCTGGTGTTTTTGGAAAGTGGCCCTAACCCTAAGCCCCCACCAGGATGGCTAGGAAGTAGAAATGGAAGTTGTAAGACTCTTAGGGGCAGGAGGAGATGGTGAGAGGCAGGGCACTTGATTTCTTTTTAAGCAATTATCCACAGTAAAGATATATGGGATTTTTAAAAAGAACCCTGGGAGATGTCACACTTGGAACCTACTTCTTTGTAGTAATCAAACCTCTAGACCAGAAGCCAGATTGTTGGATCCTGTTCCTAGTGTTGCTAGCAATTGCATTCAAAAATAAGATTTAAACCTCCTAAATATATCTTAATCCCTGGAAAATTATAAGTATAAAGTTTTCCTTTTGAAAGATTAAAGAAATGTTTGTAAAGTCTAAAATATACTTATAGGCTATTACCTCACTTTTCTGGAGGGAAAACTCTCAGCAGCTTCAGCCCCTTGGAACATGGTCATGAACCTGAGCTGACAAACAGGGCGAGCAATTAATCAAGTGAAAAGAAGCAAAAAGAGTCCCTGAATAGCTGAGCTTCCACCAGGTCCGTGCACTCTTTATGCTCCTAACTAAGTCACACAACAGAATGATTGGAAATGTCAGTGACACAAAGAGAGCCCTAAGATATGACTGCTGCAGCCAAGGAAAAAAGATGAGAAAGCATCGGTGGCCAGTCAACAAGAACTTAGGTGCCTGGCAGAGAGGGGACATTAAAGACAAGTATGAAATCCAGTCTTTGCCTCCAAGCAATTTACATTCTCTTAGGTGGCTCAATATAAAATTGGCATTTTTTAAAGTAAAATCACCATTTTATAGTTAGTATCACCATTTTGATATGTTCGATCAACAGTTGGATAAGCAAAACAATCACATTTTAAACAATAGCAAAGAGTACAAAGCAGCATCAAGTTCTGTATTAAATTACATGATGTAAAAGTAATTTATGTGAAGCACAAAAGATCCAAACAGCTGAAGTTGCCAAAGGTGGCTTTCCAGATCATGCCAGAATAGATCTGAGCCATGAAGCCTGGGTGAAATTTAAATAAGTGTTAAGAAAAGAAGTGAAACTTTAGATAGAGGAAATGACATGGGTGAAGGCACAAGAGCAAGAGAAAGCATATTCTGCATGAGGAAAAGTTCGCTCACAGCAGAAGGTACATTGCAAGAGGTGGAAAATGAGTCCGGGTAGAGGGCATGGAATCGGCTAATGGAACACCTGCACACCAGGAAAATGTAAGATCCAGTTTTGCCCAGTTCACTCTTGCATCCAGTATATGGGACATAGTAATTTAATACAATTCTATGCAATGAAGAAGTAAAGAGTTTTTATTAATGATAAAGAATTCACCAAGGCTTGAGGAAAGACATGACATGTGATGAGCGTGGTATCTAAAACTGACTAGCAAATATGCTGTTTGGGTGAAGGAAAAAGCCTGACATCTGGAAACAAAACTGGAAGACTGAACAGTGACACGAGTGCTGGGCAAGATGGGAAAAAGGACTTACCCCAGAGATGTTTGGAGAGAATCAACGTGAACTTTGACAGTGTTATGCTAAGTGAAAGAAGCAAATCACAGGAGACCACATAGTGTGTGATTCCATTTATACGAAATGTCCAAAAGAGGTAAATCTATGGAGACAGAAATCAGATTATTGGTTGCTTCGGGCTTGGGAGAAGTTTAGGGGGGAGAGGGAGTACTTGCTTTCGGGTACAAGGTTTTTGGAAGAGTTAAAGAAGCGTTCACAAATTGATGGTGTTGGTGCCCAACTCTGCGAATAAACTAAAAGCCATTTAATTGTAGACTTTAAATAGGTGAATTACACAGTATGTGAATTATATCTCAGTAAAGCTGTAATTTGAAAAGAGAGGAAATCGATTAAATGTGGTGAATGACAATATGCATATATGTTTCTGATGGAGAAAATGGGCCACTCACTAGACTCCATAATCTCCAGTTTGATTGTCTTTGAAATGACAAGAATGTCCACTGACACCATCGTTACTTAATATTGTTCGAGGAGCACTGGGTGATGCAATAAGACATGAAAGATAAATGAGGTATAATATTAGAAAAGAAGTGACTAGATTATTACTTTCAGAAAAACCATAAGAATCACCTAAAAATTATTTACATTCCTGAAAATTCAGTAAGATATAGTCATACATTAGATGTACACAAAAGTTAATATATTCTAATATACCAGGAATATCTAATAAGAAAAAATATTACATAGAAGTTTAACTTTGAAATACCTGAATATAATAAGAGTATGTGGCTAATACAAGAGAAAGAAACAAATTTTTGTTAAGCAATAATAAATGAAGATTTAAGAAAATGGAGATTTAAGAAAAAGAAGATTAAAACTATGAACAGTAAAATGGCAATAAATACATATCTATCAATAATTGAATCTATCCCTGGCTGGTGCGGCTCAGTGGGTTGAGCTCTGGCCTGCAAACTGAAGGGTCGCTGGTTCAATTCCCAGTCAGGGCACATGCCTGGGTTGCGGGCCAGGTCCCCAGTTGGGGGGCACAAGAGACAACCAATCAATGTATCTCTTGAACATCGATGTTCTCTCCCTTTCTCCCTCCCTTCCCCTCTTTCTCTAAAAAAAAATAATTGATTTTTAAAAAACCAATTGAATATAAAAAACAAACTAAGCAAACAAGAACAGAGACAGAATCATGGATACAGAGAGTGTTTTGATGGCTGCCAGATGGGGGAGGGTGTGGAGGAATGGGTAAAGAGGTGAGGGAATTAAGAAGTACAAATAGGTAGTTACAGAATAGCCATGGGAACGTAAAGTAAATGGAGTAGCCAAAGAACTTATACACATGACCCATGGACATTAACAATGGTATGGGGATTGCCTGAGGGAGTGGGGGCTGCTGAGTGGAGAGGAGGCAAAGGGGGAAAAACTGGGACAACTGTAATAGCATAATCAATGAAATATAATTTTAAAATAAATAAATAAAATGGAGATATAGATTAGGTTCTTTGATAGAGAAACTAAATATTGTAAAGCTGTCAGTCCCCAAATTAACTTTTTAAAGCTTATTAAAATCCCTAGGTAGGAATAAGTATACATCGTTGCCTGTGTAAGTTTGTTGAAATATTTCAAAAGGCTTCGAAATGTTCATACCCTTTGTCTCAAGGAAATCATCTGAATAGGGCAAAGCTTTATGCTCAAGATGCCTAGTCTGCTCCTTCAGATCCTAGATGATAATCCTCAGGTCTTCCCCAAGGTCTTCTCATCCTCAGTTCCTTCCAACAACCTTCACTCACCTGGTTTCCAGAACTGTTCTACATCCCCATGTTTTCCCCTGAATGGACTGTAGTTTGTGCCTCTCTTTAAATGTGTCATTAACCTTGGCTGTTTAGGAAAGAGTAATGTAAGTAAAGCCAAATGGAACTGAAATATCGTTACCACAATTTAGAAATAACCCTATGACACATTGGAAAGTGCTTACTGGTGGCTGGGTATATGATTTGGTAGTGGTTATTTCTTAGAAAGTGTATCGTGTGTTGCTATTAGGAGGATGCTGTACTGGGGTTTATTAAAGTTAATGGTCCTTGAGAAAGTAAAAATAAAAAGAGCTCTATCTATGGCTTTCTGAAGGTCATAGAGAGTGAAATAAGTTAAAAAATGGTGGGAAATGGGCTTGCTTGACTCAAAAAACAGCAGCATAACTTCTACTGTCTTTATTAAGAAAAAAATCCACTCTTATAAAGCAGTAAACCTGATTTTTCATTTCACTTTCTGAATCTTGATGCAAAAGTAATATACATTGTTTTAAAAATGCAAAAAAAGAAAAGACAACTGTATACAAAGTGAAAGACTTGCTTTTCCAACTTGTTCCCTTCCCTAGAGTTAACTATTGTTATATTCATTTTTAAACCATTGTGAGATAACGCTGTGATCTGTAAAACCACTTTAGTTTTTATCACTAGTATTATTCACAACTTCATTTTTTGCAAAATACAGTATTACATTCTTTGTAGTCTTTTATTTTTGTAATGTCAGTTACTACTAATTTATTCTCCTTGGCATTGTAATTTCTTTTTAGGTATGATTAACATTGCCCTCAGACATTATTTTTATGTAAAATTTTCATTTAAACTATGTATTCATTTGAAAGTATCCATCTATTTTTCCAATTATTTCCAGTTATTTCCTAATAAATTAAATTTCATCTTTTTTTCTCATATCAAATTAGTGTACATATTTGCACTAATAGAAATAAAGGCACATTTTATCTTGTTAATGTATGAACTGCTGGACTCTTTGAAGCCCGTGTGGCATTAGTTGAGTGAGGAGGGACCCAACTAACCATTGGTTCCCGACTCCTGGATCTTTGCGGGGCCAGCAGGTGAGGTAACTGCGGGAGGCAGGCACGGGCAAGACACCAGTGGGGGCAACTGGTGGGGGTGCTAGCTGGGGACACTAGTGAGGACAACTGTCACCAGGAGAGCACATGCCCCAGTGGGAACAAACTGCCCCTGTCATAGCCAATGTCATTGGATGTTAGAGTTCACACCTGGTTCTGCTAAATCTAAGGATTTTTTTCAAAAGAAGCCCCCAAAACTGGATTGTTATGTGAAATCTCCCAATTATTAAATTGAGTTTTCAGGCTTGATGTGACCTTCAGACTGCCAAATTTGCAACCTCTTTATATTATACACTTGTCAGCAGCAAAACAAAACGACTTTTCCACATTTGGTAAGTGTTCTTGGGGGAGATAGTGAAAAACAATCCTATTAACTCATCAGAGAAAGAGCGCTATTGAATTTGCAACACAAGGTTCTACATTCATATTTACCCTGCATGTTCTCAGTCTATTTTGGGAACTCCACCACATTCCTCTTGTACCACCCCGTAACTGTGAAGTCGGTCTGTGGAAGTAGGGCTCCCCATTTGTTGGCCTTCGATCCCCTACTCTACACTACAAAGAAAGAAGAATACAAAAGAAGTTTCCACATCTTCATTTTCCAACCTCCAGTGGTTTAAACCAAAGGGTTCTTTTGGAGCGAAAATACTATGTCTTTTCTTTCTCAGAGTTGCTGAGAAATTATAATTAGAGGTTTTCCTGTTGCGTAAAGGAAAGGAATTCCAGTTCTCCTCATCTGCAAGATTTCTGTTCTCAACGACTTGCTTCCCTGTCCCGTTTCTCTTTCTGTAGGTAATAGAGGGAAAGCTGGCTCCATTCCTGGGCAAGGTCATTAAATTTGCCACCTCACACGTGTACAGCTGCAGTCTTTGCAGCCAGAAGGGGTTCATCTGTGAAATCTGCAACAATGGAGAGATCCTCTACCCTTTTGAGGATATTTCAACAAGCAGGTACAGAATCTCTTGTTTTATTTTTACCTGAATGTATCATATGCAGTTTTATTTGGCCAGATTGGGCCAACTTTTAGTGAAAAACTGTGTCTTTCTCTCGTACCCTGTATCAGATCTCTCTTATTGTTGGTGAGCATTTTTTTACCCTTTGGTTTTCTATATTTATTTCCAACGCACCTCACTACCTCTACCCAGAATGAGATAACAGAGTTACAAGGAAACGTCGCCCAGCTCTGCCTTATTAGGTAACAAAGAGTGTTCAGATTCATTTTTAGAATGAAGACTGGGGAGGAAGAACCCTCACAGCCATTTCAGGGCCAAGTGATGGGCGGTGGGAAATGGCAGCCTCAGAGGAAGGCCAGAACTGGGCGGATGACTAGGAGCGAAACTAGAGGACACCGGTGACCAGCTGTCTGGCTCACCACATGTGTTGGTCCGCGGATGCCCTGCAGCGTAGTGATGAAAGTTTTAGTACCGAATGAGAGAAAAGTGGGAGTTTCTGTGGGATTATTCTTCTAACCAAAGTAACATTTGGGCATCATCACATCCATTGATTGATGGATGATTTTTCCCCACCACCTTGAGAGCAGGATTTTTACCATTGCTTTTCTTGAATCTCAAAATGATATATATCACTTTTCCTTTTATCCAAAGAGCATGATAGAAATATACACTGGGTGTATGTGTATACTGGCTTCTTTGGGCATGAGCATCCTGGTCCATTTCCCACCCTGCGGGGCTCACTTACTCTGCGGTTCAGACAGAAGGTGAGGCATGAAGCCAGGGAGAGTGGAAGCATGCAGGCTAGAGTTAAGATATTAACAGTTGACTCAGCCCTTCTGGCTGCTTCTTAAACCCAAAGACTCTTTGTAAACATCCAGGAACATTGGTTGTTCCCACACATGGAAAGACAGACAAAAAGACACACTCTCCAGCCTCCAGTTTCCTGAGTGGACAGGTACTTAGCTCATAGCCTAGAGATTATGTACTGCTTAAAAATGTACGCCACACAAAAACCTGCACACAGATGCTCATAACAGCAGCATTCATAATAGCCAAAAAGTGGAAACAGCATAAATGTCCATCAGCTGAAGAGAGGATAAACAAAATGTGGTATGTCCACATAATGGAGTATTATTCAACCTAAAAAGGAATGAAGTGCTGGTACGAGCTGCCATGTGGACGAACCTTGGAAACATTATGCTAAGTGAAATAAGCCAGACACAGAAGGCCATACACTTTATGTTCTAATTATAGGACATGTCCCAAATAAGCAAATCCATAGAGATAAAGTAGAGTAACAGTTGCCTGGGGCTTGGGGACAGGGGAGTGGGGACAACCAGTGGATACAGATATTTTAGGGAAGAGAGGAAAATGTTTTGCAATTAGATTATGGTGATAGTTACACGGTCTTATAAAAATCAGTGAATTGTATACTTTTAAAAGTGAATTTTATATTATGTGAATTATACCACAATAAAAAAGCTTAATAAAAATTAATATTAAAAAGGCTTCCAACGGAGCTCTAGGTGCTGTGGCTCAGTCGGCTGGACTGTCATTCCCGTAGCCAAAAGTGGGCAGGTTTGATTCCCAGTCAGAGCACATGCCTCGGGTGAAGGCTTGATCCCTGGTCTGGGTGTGTACAGTCCCTGGTCCAGGCATGTGAGGGCGGCAACCAATTGACATTTCTCTCTCACGTCCATGTTTCTCTCTTTCCCTTCCTCTTTTTCTTCCTATTTCTCTGAAAGCCATGAAAAATGTCCTCAGGTAAGGATAAAGCAAAAATTGTAATGCTTTAAACTGAATAAACCATTGCTGGACCACAAAACATGTCTCAATTAATTTTAAAAGACTGAAACTATACCAAATATGTTCTCTGACACATAGAATTAAAATCCCCAGTAAAAAAGAATCTGAGGAACCTCAGAATATTTGGAAATAAAACAACACATTCTAAAAACTCTGTGTCAAAGAAGATATCAATTACAAGAGACATTTTAAAATATTTTGAAATGAATGAAAATAAAATACAAAATTTCAAAATGCATGGAATACGCTACAATAATGCTCAGAGTGAAATCTATAGCTATAAATGCCTATATCAGAAAGGAGGGAAGAAGGGCTCAAGTCAATAACCTGAAATTCTACCTTAAGAAACCAGATAATAACCAGTAAATGAAATCCAAAGCAAGAGAAGGAAAAAATAAAGATTAGAGCAGATATCAGTGATGTAGAAAACAGAAAAACAGTAGATCAGTGAAACCACAAATTGGCTCTTTGAAAAGATCAACAAAATTGACAACCCTTTAGGTAGGCTGACCAAGAAACTGGGAGAAAACACAAATTGCCAAAACCAGGAGTGAAAGGGTACAGCAATTAAAATAAGTATAAGGAGGTATATATAAACAACACCATACCAATAAGTTGTAAAACTTAGATGAAATAGATAAATTTCTAAAAAGATAAATTACCAAAAGTGACTCAGTAAGAAATAGAAATATGAATAGACCTATAAGGTAAAGAAATTGAATTAGAAAGTTTTAAATCTTTCCATAAAGAAGGCAAATGGTTTTCATGGTAAATTTTGTTGAATATTTAAAGAAAGAATACCAGTCCTTCACACAAAAGGGGCATTACATAGTGATAAATGGGTCAGTTATCCAGAGAGACACACCAGTCCTTAATTAAATCTCATGAGGCAAAAATTGAGAACCGCTAGGAGATATATATAGGTATATATATTGTATATCACTATCAATATGTATATATATGTACACATATATACAATGTGTGTGTGTATCTATACACATATATACATATGTGTGTGCGTGTATACATATATACACATTATGTGTGTGTATCTAAAGAAAGTTTCATTTCACTGTACCTGGGCAGGCTCATCCTGATATTTACAAGGACCAGGGAAAGAACATGAATGGATGCCTCCAGCTTCCCAGCCCAAACCCAGCCCTGCATCCCAAGGCCACACACGTGCACATGCAGACATCTCAGCTGCCTCGTCCTAACTTCATACACCGCGTCCCCGGCTCAAGTCACCCCTCAGGTCTATGAGGTCACAGTGGCAGCGGGATCAGCCCCCAGAAAGACAAGCCCTGGGGAAAAAGCCCATGCAGCTATGGGGATAGACTTTGGGGCCCAGGAATTCTGAGGCCCTAGGTTCGTGGTCTGGAAGGAAGGGGCTCCAGGTGACCCCCTTCTTGGCCAGTGAGAAGTGCAGGCAGAGGAGAACCTAAAGCAGAGCCTAGGTCAGCCCATTTGCCCAGATCCAAGGGCAGTACTTGGATGTTCTACTGGGGAGCAACTCTCTTAATGCGACAGTCCATCTTTCGTTCTTATAGGACTGTGATAAAGTGATCTCGTCATAAGAGAGGCTCTGCTACCCTAGAAAAGGCTGTGGGTTGGGTCAGGCCCTCTGAGTTATGTATGACCCTCGCCATAAGGCCTAGGATCGTGAGTTATACATCTTAGACTTGTCTCCACAGCACCAGGCACTGGGATGGCCCAGAGTGAGTTGGTTTTCAGAGTGATTTTTAAAAAGGGTTGCATTTTGGTTTTGTGTCTTTGTGTGTGTGTGTGTGTGTGTGTGTGTGTGTGTGTGTGTGTGTGTGAATCTAACCCAAGGTCCAAACCTGTTCCTAAGAGCTGGATGGCCCTTTCCTTTCTTACCTAATCTGAAAGTCCCCAGTGTCTAAAAGTAGACATGTACTGGGGTGATTTTATATTCTTTGCATGATTGTGGTTTGGGATTTGAAGTCCTTGGAGGACAGGCATAAGGTTAAAATCACATCCGGCAGAGAAATGACTAGTAAAGAAGAATGAGAGGCATCTTCTGCAGGCATTCGAGGGGTCCCCTGCCATTTTCAGGAAGAGATTTTCACTCAATAGCTAACCCAGTTGACACAGTGATGCCTTTGATTTGTGGGGGAGGAAAACACTTTTCTCTATCCTTGAGGATTTTCTAGCTGGTCTAATAATCAAGTAGACATGAGATAGAAGAACAAGAAAAAAATAAACAAGTTTAATACATACCTATGTATGGGAACCCTGCATACTTGAGTGAGTCAGGGGCCCAGCATGCAGAGAGGTTCAGAGACAGAAAGGGGGATGGAGGTGTGTAAGGCATCCTGAGCTAGGAATGAGGGGAGGGGCCTTGGGGCTGCAAAGGGTCATTTGCAGGATGACAAGGAGAGCAGATGCTTAGTAAACAGAAGCGTGTCCTGCTATGTAGATATATATGTAACCACTATTACAGTTAGAGACTTCAACACCCCTCTCTCAGTAACTGGCGGAACCAGAAGGCAGCAAATCAGTGAGCACAGAGCTAAACTGCACAGCATTATCAATGATGTGGATCCAATTGGCATCTTTGTCCATTCATGTGGTTCATCCAGTAACAACAGAATACACATTCTTCTGAAGCTCACACGGAGCATTTACCAAGAGAAACCACCTTCTGGGCCATAAAACACCTCTGAACAGACTTCCAAGCCTAGAAATCATGCAAAGTATGCTCTCAGACCACAGTGAAATTAAACTAGCAATCAATAACAGAAAAATACCTGGAAAACCCCAAAATATTGGGGGAGTAACCAGTATGCTTCCAAATAACACAAATTGATAACTTATATCCACCCCAAAACCTGCACATGGATATTTGTAGCAGCTTTAACTAACCACCCAAAATTGGAATCAACCAGGTGTATGGATATACAGTTGACCCTTATACCTCAAGGTTACAGGCTCTGACCTCAAGTATAAGTACAGCCAATCCTCTGCATATGTAAATTCCCAGCCTCGGAGTTGGCCCTTGAACAACAGATTTGAACTGGCTGCAGGATGTTCAAGGACCAACTGTGTGTTCATACAATGGAATATTATTCAGCAATTAAAGTAATGAGCTCTCAAGCCACAAAGGGACACAGAGGAACCTTAAATGCATATTTCTAAGTGAAAGAAGCCAATATGAAAAGGCTACATACTGTATGATTCCTGAAAATATGGTATTCAAAAAAGGCAAAACTATAGAAGGAGTAAAAAAGTGAGTGGTTACCCGGGGCTTGGGAGAGGTTAGGGAGGGACGAATAGGTGAAGCACAGGGGAACTTCAGGGCAGTGAAATTATTCTCTATGCTCCTGTGACAGTGCATACCTGGTATTAAGCATTTGTCAAAACTCATAGAACCCTACAACACAGAACGGACATTAAACTGGGCTTCAGTTAATAATACTGTATCAACATCTGTTTATGAATTGTAACGAACATGCCACACTAATGCAAGGTGTCAATGACAGGGAAAAGGGGGCAGGGGGTGAGTAATATGGAAACGCTGTACTGTATGCTCAGTTTTTCTATAAATCAAAGCTGTCCCAAAAAGTAAAGTCTACTGAAATAAAACCATTTATCCAATTAACAGTTGACTCAATGTTCAAAGCTGGACAGTTTTCATACACGTCATTAAAACACTTTCAGATTTACGCAAACATCACAAAGGCAGTGCAGAGTTACCGTATACCCTGCACCCAGTGTCCCCTGCGAACACCGCACGTGAACACCTCACATGAACACCTCACATGAACATCTCACATGAACACCTTACGTCGGTGAGGGGCATTTGTCACAGTGAACGAACCGATGCTGACACGTCACTATTAACGCAAGTCCATGGTTGTTTCCCGTTTCCTCACTTTCTCCCTACTGCCCTTTCTCTGCTCCAGGACCCACAGTGCATTCAGGCATCGCATCTCCCCTAGGCTTCCCTTGGCTTTAGGCTAAAGTGTCCCAGACTTTGTTGTTTTTTTTTTTTCCTTGACCTTGACAGTTTTGAGGAGTGCTAGTCGGGTGTTTTATAGAATCCCTCTGTTGGGATATACGTGATGCCCTTCTTATGGTTAGACTGGGTTTTACAGGCTTGGGGAGGAAGACCAGTTAGTTGGTCTTCTTCCCCTACACCCTCCCCTTCCCACCCTCCTCCCTGCGGAGGACGTCACTATGCTCAGTGCACACTTAGGGCCTGGGGAGTTACGTCCCACCCTGCCTGGGAGCAGAGCGTGTACAAAATTATTCGAAATTCTTTTTTTATTTTTATTTTTGCTATTTCGAAACATTTTTAATTAAATTTATTGGGGTGCTGCCATTGGTTAATAAAATTGTATAGGTTCCAAGTGTATCATTCTGTGACATACAATCTGCACGTGACCACATTGCCAGCTCTCCACCTGGAGTTGCCTCTCCTTCCGTCACCGCATGTTTGACCCGCTTTGCCCTGGAATCATTCTGCGTGAGGATTTGTCTCTTCTTCCGTTTCTTTATTTTTTCAATTGTTTGTTCCCATCAGTGTGGACTTGTGCATATTTAGTCTACACTGTGGGTTATAATCCAATACTACTTTATTGTGCTGATAAAACTGTTGCGGCTTTGGCCATTCAGCTCTTTCATTTGTGTCCTGTGTCCTTTTGACGTACCTGTCACAGCGGGGCTTTTATTTTTGACCAGTTCCTTACTTACTGGCACTATCAGATGTTCCAGGCTCTAATTTTTTTCTGCTGTAATCCCAGAAGCAGCCATTTCTTCAAAGAGCCCCATTCCTTTTATTGGAGAATATTAGAAATGAAGCTCAGGGCACTGGGCTGCACACATATTTCACGGCACTCGCCCAGTCCAGGAGTCAGCCCTTGCCTGGGGCCAAGGCACTCCCCTGGGACTGCGCATCACAAGCTCCTGGGAGGCCTTCCAAGGCTCCCCGGGTGGTTCTGCATCACAGCCTGAGGAAAACACTCCTGGAAGATAGTGTGGTCCTAGTCAGGGCTGCAGCCTCCTCACAGCCAAAATGACCACATTAGCACATCTGCAGGCTCTTAAGGGCCTTAACCCAGCAGGAGAGAGTTCCTAGCTATTCAGGACCCTCTGTTTCTCCCTTGGTCAGATGCAGTTCTCGAAGCTTGCATAATTATCTGAGTCCAAAGGAGCCCTGGTCAGCCTTGCTGAACTTCCAGAATGAAAATGCTTTTCAGGAGCCTGTTGAACTATTTCTTGATGTTTAGTTTCCAGTTAAACACTGGGAGTGGTTTACATGAGTCTATAGGAAAGGACAAAGAGAAACACCAATAAAAGATTTAGTAAAAGAATCATTAATCAGAAATAGAGTTGCAGGTGTAAAACATGTCCATGGAGATGTGCCAAGTAAATAAATACGATAAATAAAAATAAGCTTGAGCAGTGGGGTACACTTTTAAATCTATATGTAACTGAAGTCGTTATGGATGGAGTCACATGATAACTGGGACCTGCTTCATAATAATCTAATAGTGGGGAGGCAGATACAGATGAAAGGTTGGTCATTGTTGAAGCCAGGTGATAGGTGTACAATGGTTTATTATACTGTTCTCTCTACTTCTGAGCATGTTGAAATTTCCATAATAAAACATGTCTAAAAATCTATATGTAAAAATCTTAGAAATGAAGTATTGAGTGAATTTGTTACCACGTATCCTTGACCAGCTTGCTAAATTCAGCACCTCCATGTCCTCAGAAATATACTTACTATCCTTTGAGATCCAAATATCATTGAATAGTATAATTCAGTTTTTAAAAATCCACAAGCATTAAAACTATTCAGTTCTTTCAGAAAACGATTTCGTGAGTGTACTATGTTTGTGCACTGGGCTGGGTTCTGGAGACACACATTGAACTTGGCATGCTCCTTGCTCACAAAGAGTTGACAGCCTCTGGAAGAGAGACGCTCCCTGAGCCATTAGGAGGTCGCAGTGAAGTATGGGAAAAGCCGCAGGAAAGGGTGAGAACTGAAGCTCCAACAAGGAGTCATCCACAGCAGTGATGTACATTGTAGATGGAAAAGAAGTTCCACATTTCTAAAAACGCTAGAGCCCTCTATATTGGACTTAAAGCACTGAGTTAGGTAATTTAGCATTAGAATATGCTTGGCTTTAACATGCTTATTTGATTAGGGCCATGCATCAAACACTGGTCAACTTCTCAGACTTTCTTTTCCTTATTACCGTATTTTGCCATACGGTAAAATACCCACATTTTACCACATTTTTACCACTTATTACCCACATTTTTGTGTGCATTATATCTGTGATTATCATACCCATGGTATGTAAACATTATATCCCTGTATAACACGCATCCTTATTTTTCTCTCAAAAATCTGGGCAAAAAAGTGTGTGTTATACATGGTAAAATATGGGTAAATTTATTGTTATGCAGGAGAAAACTTCATGAATGTGTAACTTTAAAATAATAGCCTTAATATTCACTTTTAGAACACCATCTCTGGCAAACAGAATGTTCTGGGTCTGTAAGGGGAGTAATACTAATATTTATTCATACTAATGGGATTAATTTGCATACCTCATTGTTTAATTTGTATGCCACTGGTGTGAGGGAATATTTTACCTTCATTTCAATAACAAGGAAACATAGGTTCAGAGAAGGCAATTACCTTGGCCCAAGAGATAAGGCCCAAAACTTGAACCCAAACATATCTAACTCCCCAATCCAGCCCTTTTTCATTATACATCACTGTTTCTTCTGTACCTGTAATCTTCAAACCGTTTTTGCAGCATAACCCGTAAAGATTGGGAAAAAATTGTGTACCTCTATCATTAAAGAAGCCTCCCCAAAACTGTTATTTTGAATTTTGCTTTTATTTGCCACCTGGAAGTTTTTACATTTAGAGCCTATGAGCCAGCGCTAGACAGAGGGTGGGGGAGCTGCTGTTAGGGGAGTGGGGAAGGGGATCACAGCCAGGGGTTGCTGAAGGTGGCCTGCGAGCCTCGGGCCTACTGGGCAGACCTACCTGTGGCCTGTATACCCTCCCTTCCATCCAGAAGATACTGTTAACAGTTTTACCTTGAGATACTCGGTCTTCTCAAACACAAATTAAAAATGTACCTCTCTCACATTTAAATAGGAAAACACTAAAAGCCAAATCACCAGGTTTTCAATACAACAGGAAAAGCCAGAGTCTCAAGACTGCTTTACGTAAGACTGGCCCAGCATTTACCCTGCCAGAGGACTGAAACGCAAGTCCCGCTTTTGGAGAGAGAAACGTTCTGTGAACACAGGGGTAAAACCCCACACCCTGAAAAAGTAGATGGGACAGCGTGCACCCTCTAACTTTTCAGAATTCCAAATCGGAAGATCGGACTGATACTGTTAGAAAACAATGAAAAGCAAAGAATTTGCTTAAATCCACAAAATGACCCAGAACATAGATTTTTTTTTTTTTTAATCCTTAAATTGCCTCCCATCCAGCAGTCTCCTTTCTGACATCTCCACAGATCTCCAATCTTCTCTTGCCATTAAGGACAGAATGCTGCTAAGGAGACCAGTCTGTTTCACACATTTCTGTGAAGATGCCATTCCTGAGTCTTGCAATGCTTTTAGATCCCAAGTACAGAAAGCCTTCATCTTAAAAACACTCAGCATGCATTTTATGGGACTTAGAAAATATACCAGCTACTATGGACCAGTGCCATCCTGTCTGTCTGACCCATTTGGCTCTGTTGCATTTTTCCTGTGACATACAAATCATTCCCCCAAGTTTTCCAATATGGAAAATGCTGTACTTCGAGACTTCATGAGCCCCATGCTGTTGCTGGCTGTATTTAGATGGGGGCGTGCTTAACACTGAATTTACTGTGTTTCATATAGTAGGCTTCCCACGGTATTTACTGTTTGGTTCAGCTCTCCCAAGTATATTATGAGCATTCATTAAGAACACTGGCAGCCCTGACGGGTGTGGCTCGGTTGGTTGGGCTTTGTGCTGCGAAGCCGAAGGTCGCCAGTTCAATTCCGGTCAAGCCACATGCGCAGGTTGCAGGTTCGGTCCCTAGTCAGGGTGCGTATATGAGACAACCCATCGATGTTTCTCTCTCTCTCTCTTCCTCTCTCTCTTTCCCTCTCTTTAAAAATAAGTAAAATCTAAAAACAAAAAAACACTGACAAAGCTTTTTAAATAAACTGATTAGTTAAGAGAATTTAAAATACTTGCATTAAGTGAAGTCAGACAGAGAAAGACAAATACTGTATGGTCTCATTATATGCGAAATCTAAAAAGAAAAAGAACAACTCAGATACAGGGAAAATGTTGGTGGCTGCTGGAGACGAGGTGAAGGGGTGGACGAATTGGGTACAAGTGCTCAGAAGGTACAAACTTCCAGATCTAAGTTCTAGGGATATAACACATAGCATGGTGACTAAAGATAACAATATTTTACCATATATTTGAAAGTTGCTAATAGTGTAGATTTTAAAAGTTCTCATCATAAGAAAAAAAGTTTTGTAACTGTGTGAGGTGATGGATGTTCACCAAACTTACTGTGGTGATCACTTTGCAATATGTACATATATCACATCATCATGTCGTTGACCTGAAACTAGCACAATGTTACATGCCAATTTCATCTCAGTACAACTGGGGGAAAAATACTTGCAAAGACAGAGGAGCACAGTGCAAGTCCGAAGCAACACTACAGCTTTACATGTAAGGTTGAAGCGACGGACTTACCATTGAAAGCATCTCTCTGGCATGAGCATCGGCCCACCCAGGTGAGCAGCCTTCGCTGCCCTGGGCAAGGTGTCCCGGGAGGAGTCTTCCTGTGTGAGGGGCACCTGCAGCTCAGCGGTCAGTCTTCTAAGAGTTACATGTTTTTTCAAGCACTGGGTTTTAGAACAGATTGAGTGTTACTTGCCAGTTTTTCTCTGCATGCAGTATTCGACCACTCCCTCCCTGCCTCCCAGAAATCACGACTGCACACAGGACCTTGAACTTATCAACACCAAACTCTTACCAGTTGAGTTAACGTACTCTGACACCCCATCAAATCTGCACACATTTCAAGAACATTTCCTACACCTCTCTAGTGAGAACAAGCACTGGCCTTATGGGAAAGGCCACAGCAAGTGAGTTTCGAACAGGGCTTATCCTGTTTTTCATTTTTTAAATCCGTTTTGTCAAGTTAGCTCACAGAAAAGGTCTCACAAAGAATTTGCTGTCATCCATCTGGCCAACTCTAGAAATGTCCAACTTCTACTGAAGAACGGGAGGGCTCCTCTCAACACACTTGACCTTTTGAATTGGTCTTTGTCATTCTGCAGTTCATTGTAATCCCTACCACGCTGGCCCCGAGGACCTGACTTGTTGGGACATGCGCTTTATTCTTGGCTGTGGCGCTTTCTGCCCTTCTTCAAGCTTCACGCACATGTGAAGCTTCCGATAGCTAAGTGTCGTCAAACCTCATAAAGGTTTGTTTAAAAAGAGAAATAAACATGCTTTTTAATAAAGTATAGAATTACTTCTTCCCATAGAAGATGCTGAGATGCAGTTTTCCTCGCACAATTTGAGCAGTCCACAAACAGCTGTGTTCAGTGTTGCCCTGGTTCTCTTTGATTTGCCCAGGGAAGGTAACGTGGAGGTGGCTTGGCCTAAAGTTGTCACTTACGTATGTGGCTAGAAAAATCATCAAACCCCACATTTGCCAGCAACCCTATAAAGATTCGTCCATTTTTCTGGGGAGCCAGTTCTAGTCTGTCATTTTCTGAAAGAGCGCTTCATGTTTAGGCAGGAATGTGTAGGATGGGGGCAGGGGAAGTACAGCAAAGCTCCGGAGCGCAGAGAGAAGCATTGCCCAGAGCTGATCTCTCCTTGTGGCTTCCTATTTGCTCAGCCTTTGCTTTTTGCAAGTCCTTGCACAAACAGACCGAATACCTGGATTATGCCCTCATCTGGACTAGAATACATTTACATTACATACCCTTTTCTCACTAATCAGCCTGACACATTCCTTTGTGGGGAAACGGTTCCAAAACAAACACTGTCAGCGCATCTAATTAGCAGGTTTGTGGGCAGTGCTTGGCAGTCCTGTTACATCCTGTTCGACAATAGAGAACAACAGCCTTGGCTAGGTCGGGCTTAAGGGAGGGAACAGCCTCCCTTAAGCATATACACTTTCTTAATGATATTTCCTTTCTGTGGCTTTTCTTGGGAAGCAGCCACTCGGTGAGTATTGTAATGAGGTGTGGGATCCTCGAAACAGCTACAGGAAATTTGGGCTCGTCTTCACAGGTACCTTTGCGGAGGAACCATGAGTTTCTGGCTTCTTGTTGCTTCCTCTCTCTGGTATTGAAGAGGAGCACATGGAGGAACTTTCTCCATGGACCTCTAACACTGATGGTAGAAGACGAGACTCCTGCCTGTGTTCTAGAATCCTAAACGAACGGAGACGGAAGGGACTGTGGAGAGCACCTAGACATTTGGCAGCGGGGTAGAAAAATGGAAGCCCAGAGAGCTCCCAGATTTTGTGAGGGCCAGAAGCAGGGTAGCGACTTACCAAGATGGAATTCTACTTCTGTTAGGCTATACGGCTGCCCCCGAGTAAGTGTATTTGTGTCGATGAAGGTTTTCTTTGATTAAAAACTCTAGCACTGTGCTGGGGTTTGTTTTGGGGTTTTTTTTTGTTTTTTTTGTTTTTTGTTTTTTTTTGCTTTTAAACTTTGGTCAAAGAGTGACTTGGTAAACAACATTTCACCTTGGCCTGGTGGCTTCTATATTCACATGTCAAAATGTCTCAGCATGTCTAACACAAGCAAGACTTTTGTGAAACCCCCAGGACTGACCTGACCCTTCATGCCATTAAAAGCCACTTGATAAGTATGGTGCATGTATAAACACAGTCTTAGCTAGCGAGGCCACCATCGTTTTCTGAGGCCATTTGGGCACTTGAATAGCGGGCTGTCATCTCCCCCTGGGCATGTTGCTTACCAAGCCTCTCATTCGGCATCTGGTTAATATTGTGTTAACCATCTTATCTCTAAACAGTTTGGACAACCTAATTTTATGTTGATTGTTGCGGGGGTGGGAAATGTTCATCATTGTTTAACTCACATTTTTAACTTTCTAACCAAAATTAATTGATATTCATTATAGAAAATATGAAAAGTAACACAAAAAATGTAAAGAAAATTTCTCCAACATACATGTGTATATTTTTTAATAAACTTGAGATCATATTAAAAACATAATTATATTCGAGCTTTTTCGTCACATCATATGAGATCCAGGGAAGTAATAATATTGAATTTTAAAACTTTTGTTAATGGGTACTTGGACCGGACCAAACTTAACTGGCTCTAACATCACTGAGATCCATTTAGTAAATATGGGCAGGCTAGTCCACGGAAAGATCATTGGCCTGAGAATGAGGAAGCCCACAGGTCGCTCCTCGCTGGCCACTGGTTTGCTGTGTGACCTTTAACAAACCACCCCCACCCCTGCTGACCTGGCAGGCGTATGGCACAGATTTAAGCTCTTACTGACCAAAGAAGCTTTACTTCAGCTTTATTGCTTAGCATTTTCTATTAGCCTATTTGATAGTTTGTCATGATGTTTTCAGTAAAGTTGACTGATTTTTCCAGAATTCACCCGTAGGGACTGAAATACAAATTCAAGCGGTAATTCAGTCCACCATTTTGAAATAATGTAAGTTTCATGAGGAAACAGACTTTTTCCATTTTGTTCACTGCCCCATCCTCTTCATCCAGCACACCACATAGTAAATGCTCAATAAATAATCCATGAATGAATGAAGAATTTGCTTTATTTTAGTTTTTCAAGTCTATACTTATTTTCTGTTATTTTCAATAGCTTTTAAACTAATTCCAGGGAAATTGTCTACTTCAATGTAGAGATATATTACCAAGATATGTGAGTTTATTGAGTGATAGTTCAATATGTTAGGGACAGATGTGTTTTACTGGCCCAATGGAAACTTTAATGTCAAAAATAGGAGCTTTGCTAAATTACTCAGCTAATTTAATTTTCAGGACATCTTTTTGGTCATTTTTTAATGTGTGCCTTTTCCTTCCCTATAGGACTGTAAATAAGTAACCCGAATACACAATAGGGAAGAGAAGGAGTATTTACCTTTCCATGCAAAAAATATTGACTTTTCAGACTGAGCAGTATGTTCTGAAATGAATTGTTTTATGCTTTAGAATTACAAAAGGTACAAGAGTATCTTGGTTTTGTTAGTGTAGGTTTATAATAGTTCAAGACTTTTTTTCTTACAAGTAATCATGAGAGTACAGATAGTAATATCTTATTAAAATTGTTTTTAAAAAATCCTCTTTTGTTTTATTCCAGTATCTGATATATGGTATCCTAATTTTATTAAACCTCTTTAGTATTCTGAATATTAAATGGCTCAGTGTTGCATCAGAAAGCATCTACATTGCTGTCTATAGCTACCATTAATAATCATATGCTACCTAGCTACCACTAATAATTACCTGTTCAGTTCAGGAGGCCATCCAAATACTTGAAATAGAGGTAAAGGCCCAGTCCACAGATGTTCGCACTCTGTAAAAAGTGGCCATTTACACTGAATTGATATCAGAGCAGAGAACCTTTGTAGAGTCAGAGGGAACTTAACAATCACTCTCCCAACACTCTCATCCCCTTTGACACCCATCCCTCCCCCTACTTCCCCATGACCCCCATCAAGGGCAGCATCTGCACCTGAAACCACAGCCTGTGGCTGCAGGAAGATTCAGGCTGCGGGACCCAGTGCAGTGCCTTTCTGCCTCACTCCTTTTGTCAGGACTCCCTCCTGAATTTGGGGGACTTGAGGGACCTACACGCCATCTTAGGAGGACAAAAGGCCCCTCTACTAAGCCTTAACGAGTCTCGGTTGCTTCCAGTGATGGTTGATGGTTTCCAAAGACTGCATTGGAAACACTGGAAGCCACTAACTTGAACTGATTTAACTGAAACGGAAAGATCTAATTTGGCCTTGACAGTCAGGAGATTGAAGGATCCCAAAGCCTTTCTTTAAGAAGGGCACTAATACTTTTTTGCCAGAAAGAGAATCCTTGAAGGTGGAAGGGAAGGAAATTAAAAGATATAGCTGTGCATCATTGATTTAAAAGAAGAAATTCAGAATTTTGAGTGAAAAGAGAAGGAAGATTTCATTGGCAGGAGGGAAGACTTGGGCAAGGAGAAGGGCAGGGTGGAGCGGTGGGGAGGGGTGGTTCGTGGATTGCCTGAAAGAGGCACCAGCCCAGGATTTAGGGACAGAAATGATGTGAATGTCACAGCAGCAAGCAAGCAAGATGACTTTTTCCTTCCTCGAGCTTCCCCGATAGCATACTTAAGGTATATTGTTTAAAAGAGAGAGACCTAATCAGAGGAAGCTTAATATTTACTTAGAAAGTACCTGTGAGCAGTACTCAACCCTTCTTCACGCCTGACTCCACCTCAGTTCTTCTTACCTCAGTTTTTCTCACTGAAAGGGCTGAAGGGTTTGCCCAGGCCACCACCTAGAGACAATGAAAGAGAAAAGGCTCAGTTATTAGTTAGCACAGCACATTGCTAACCAGACAACGCCAATCAATGCTTCCTCTCCCCCACTGATGTTTCTCTCTCCCTTTCTCTCTGCCCAAAAGAAATGAAAAAAATGTCCTCAGGTGAGGATTTTTTTAAAAAAATCAATATAAAACAGGCAAGGGGCATAAACTAATTTACTGAAAAAATAAGCAAATAGCCAATAAATACAGAAACCACTCCATATTAATTGTGATTAAATAAAATGAGATTTACCTGTGAGCTTTGAGAAAACACAACAGTAGATATGAAATGTAAAGCCCTATGTAAAAACATTAGTTAATAATCACTTCTTAATTTTGTTTTGCAAAGTCCATATTTTTGTTTCAGATATTTAGAACAGCTCTAATATTAGCCAGCTGTCTTTGGAAATGATTGGCCTGGAACAGTGGTTTTCAAACTTTCATGTTCATAAAATACTCTGGAGAGCTTGTTAAAACACAGATTGCTGGGCCCCACCCTCGAGTTTATGACTCAGTGAGTCTGGATTGGGACCCAATAATTTGCATTTCTAACAAATTCCCTAGTGACGCTGGTTTGGCTGGTGCAGGGACCACACTTTGAGAGTCACTGGCTTAGAACACGTTGAGTATCAGAAAATTCTGTAATGCCATCTTGTTAAGAGAATTGTACTGGTGAGAGGAGACAGTTAGGGAATTAGGCTGAAGTTATGATGAAACACTTTGGGTCATTTCTTTGAAAGTATTTCTTCTTCTAAATTTACCTCACTAACTTATTCCTAAGCAACTAATCATGCTGCTCATAAAATTAGATTTGGTTTACTTCTGAACTATTTTGTATTTTTCTAATATACCCATGCTTGAAAATTTTCTTTAATTTTGGCTCCATTAAGTGTCGTAGTACTTTGAGGAACTGAAGTGTAATATGTTAAACAGAAATAAATCCTATTCTTAGATGCCTATCTTCATTATAAATTATTATTTCTTTGAAAGAGACTTACTTCAAAATTTAAGAGTTAAATTTTTTATTTTTACATTAAGAAAAAAGGTTCCCTGGTAAATCAGTGGAATCTATATATAAGCCAAGATTATTCAAGATTATTGTTTTTTAAATCTGTATTAGCCTAATGATACTCTCATATTTATTTCCTTTGTCTTAGATGTAGCAAGACATTTCTAAACATCTCTTGGGCTCTTAGAAATCCTTACAGAAGGACAATTCTCTTATTTATGGTTCTCTATGACTACAATTATAATATACTCTGGCTTTTTCCTTTTCCAGAAATTGTAGAACATTTTTAAATCCTCCTGCAGTCCTTTACTCTTCTAGTATTAAATAAGATTTTCCTAAGATAATCCCCAAAGGAGACAGACGTTTGTTTGTTGAGAATTCTATTAACTGCCAGGTGAACAATAAAAAAAACCTTAGATATGGAAAAAACCTCAGTTTTTCCGTATCCCCCCCAAAACAATTTGGGGCAAATTTATCATGGTTTTAGACAGCTCCATAGGCTATTGCTGAGTTCTGTCACCATCCACAAATCATCACAAAGCATTTATTAAGCTTTTGCACTAAAGGTAACAGCAAGTTACTGTCCCCAGTAGGGTAGCAAAATTAACAAATGAATTAATTAACCCTTGTTTACATTCTATTTCAAAGCCAAGATTTTAAGTAAAGCTTTTGCTAAAGGTTATTAGCTGAGCTTGGTTTACAAACTAAAAGTGCAAGACCTGTGAAAGCCAAATGCTTTGTGGGGTGCAATCAGGGAAAAGCCTTCCTTAATTAACTCTGGGGATTAAGAGGTAAATAAAAAGATCATTGCAGGACATACCAATTGTTCTTCCCAGATTTGAGTCTTAGCAGGCATTAAGGGATGTTTTGAATAACTTAAAGGAGCATGTCGCCAGTAACAGGGGGAAAGGCCCAGATTTCAAGTCAGAAGACTGGAGTCAAGTCCACTCACTTCCTAGTCCTGGGACCAGAGCAGCCACCAGTCATTTTATTCTTTCATTTCATTTTATTGATTTACTGACTGACTTATTAAAAATAGGAAAGTAAAGAGTACCTAGCTCAGAGAGCTAATGTAAGGATAATTTATGTAAAAACAAGGGCAAAGGGCCATACAGATGCTGCCTGATTTAAGTGTCTAATTTTGATCTCGCTGTATTTGCACTTACCATTCAGAATTATTGCAATAGCTTTACGAGCTAGCACATAGACGCCTTAATCTGCCAGACATTTGGCCAAAGGAGCTGGATCTTGTCCAGTCTCTTACAATTCTAGTCAAACCATATGGATACCTTTTCAGCCCCCATATCCCCATCCTCAGCCAAAAAAATTTACAATGAACACTCCTAAATGTGATACGTCCAAGTGTAGTCCATTTCTCACTCTACGAGGAGCCACAACAGTTCTGGAATCCAACATTTCCAGACTCATTGCTCTTTCCCTTCTCTCGCCTGCGCCTGCAGTGGAATAAGGGGCTTCGTGGACAGAGTGAGTCCTGGCCATCACAGCGCGAGGCTTGACTGGAGGCGGGGCTCCGGGAGGTGGCTGTGAGACCCGGACTCTCCTCAGCCGTCAGCACCAGCTGTAATCAGTTTCCTACTGAAACTGCGTATTAAACTTCCTTTATTTTAACCCCGCTATTTCCCCCAGTAGAGCGAGTCTGTTACATCATGTCATTTGTTTAAATCATAATGAATTCATTTTATCTTAGAATATTTAGTAACATGTCTGTGCCTTCTTCTAAACAGCATGCATACGTGTGTAAATACATGTATAGCACATAGGCACCCTTGCAGGTGTCCGTGGTATTTGGCTGATTTCCTATTCAGGCAAACTATAAGTTGTTTGCTTATGTTCATTTACTTATACAATAACAGAAGAAAGCACCAACCCAAAATATTAAAGTAACCAGGGCCCAATAACTACCCCCCTTAGCTAAGAGATTTAAGTAATCATCTTGGTTTCTTGGAAAAACCAATAATAGCTAGTGGTCCTATGGGGCGCCTTACATAGTAGCTATCCACCAAACCACACTCGCCTGCCTTATAACGTGCACTTACTTCTGCACCCCACCCTATTTGCTGTGGGCTCTGACACGTGGAAATCAGCCAAAGCTCTACTACCCTGCTCTGCAAGCCTGTCCTTTCACTTGTCAGAGATCCAGCCAAACTCAAGCCTGCATCTGAATCCTAGTGAAATATCTGAGGTCACTGCCTGAGCCAAAAATAAAAATGCAGCAGGAGTAGGACCCAACATCAACAGATCAGAAGGGTTTCAGTGACCTCAGCTTGGGGCAGGGGCCTTTAGCAGTTTCCTGTGACCTCCCTGTGTGCCGAGAGAATCTGGAAGGGCGCAGACAAAGCCATCGAGCCTGTCTCTAATTGGTCTCACATCATCAGCATTCCAGAACAGGAAACTGTCTGCAGCCGGGAATTCTTGCTTCTTTGCCATAATATCTGAGAAGCAAACCTTTCTCCCTGCACATATCTAGTTTGTAGCAGGTCAGTCTTCTTGGTTTTGACAGCCGTAATAAGAATGTGTCTGTCCCATGTCTTGGCAATTGACTTAGATTTCTAGGTTATGAACTTCTCCCTCACTTGCCATAGGTCAGTTAGTAAGCTAATTTTTAGGCCAACGACTGTTCATAAAATGTAGAGTCTCATTCCATGGTGCCTTTACTAAGACACAAAACGAGATTTGTGTTGTCCCCAAATGGTAGAGATGTTCTCCTGTCCCTAGAAAGGGGACCAGTTTGCCAGGGCGCACCTGGGTGATGGATGCCACTGTCCCGTGGCGCTTCCACCCAAGCACACCTTGAGTTCCCCCTCCCTTGCGCCACATCCTGTGGTGCACCCAGTGCTGATATGCGCCAGGGTCACACCGGGGTGGTCGTCCCAAGGGCTCAAACACGAAACTCCTTCCAGGGAGGCGGTAAGTGACTGCTGCCTCGAGCCAGCTCCCTCCTTCACCCTCAAATGGAAACCCCGCTTCTTCTTTTCTTGGAGAGATGTGGCGCTGATGAGGGTGGGGGAGGCTTAGGAAGAAATCCTTAATGTTGAACTGAAAGTTTACAAGACAGGGCAGAGTCAGCTCCTTTTGGCCACATTTCTGATCATCGGAGCTGCATGTACTAATTTGTATAAACTATTTCATAGCTTTTGCTTAATCAATGCAGATAAATAAAGTTTAAAGTACTGTTTTTCACTTTAAGGCTCATCTCATGCAGTCCCAGCTTGTCAGCTTGAGCTGTTCCCAGGAGGGGCCCACAAGGCTACGTTCCCATCTTTCATCCACGGACTTTGGGGCAAGGAAATATGGAAAGGGGAGGACAAAACCCAGAGTAGCCTTTTTTCCTCCTGCACAAAATCTACAAGCTGGACGGAACCTTGCATACTATCTAATCCATCCTTCTTTATCACGTTTGCAGAGAGTGAGGTGCAGAGACGAGTGACTTACCTAAGAGCCCAGTGACTCTTGGGCCCCCCTGGGCCGAGAACTCTGGGTCCCTCACTCCATCAAGCCCACGTGCTGCAGTGAGCGGCCTCCTCAACATTCCCAGGGCCCCTCTGCACTGCGGTAGTTGCTAAACCCTATCTGCTTCAGTTACATAAAAGCAATTCATTTTATGAAGCAGACACAGAAGTTTTTCGTTTTGATTTGCTGGGTGGCCCAGATAGGGCACGAAGAAGCAAAGGATACCACCAAGAAACGGCCCAAAGGTGCTGGGCCAAAAAGCAAATAAATGCGACTGAGGGCCAGCCACCAAGATGGCTTTGGGGAGGGCTGAAAAATCGGTGAGTTGATGGAACGTTAAGGGTTGCTGAGTGATGCAGAGAATCGTGTCATCAGTGATAGTCTAAATTATTTTTGAGAAACCACAGGATGATTATGCTAGTGTCAGCTATCTTAGTCAAATAATGTATTAAAAATATACACTTGTGAAAGTGACATGGATAAGGATACTACACTGGACCTTATTGACAGTATAAGCCTGGGGAGAGCGTGTTTTCCCCCGGGGCACTTCCTCCAGGAGGCCTTCTTCAGACAGATGAGGTTAACAGTTCTCAGCTGTGATGGCTCCCCCACACGGCACGTTGGACATTTGGCAGTGTCTGCGACATTGTTGGTTGTCACAAATGCAGGGAATGGAGGAAGGGTGGTACTGGCATCCAGTGGGTAGAAGCCAGAGACACTGGAAACATCCCACAATGCACAGGACAGCCTCCCCACAACAAAGAACCATCCACCCCGAATGCCAGCAGTGCTGAGGTTGAGATGCCTGGATTAGGTGAAGCGATGGATGTTTTCAGGAAAAACCCGTTGGACGGCTGTGGGCCGTAGCCACTGTGTGTCCCTGCAGTGGCATTCTCTGTGACTCGGGAAAGGGAGGACATAGGTCTTTGTTCTCTGTGGTGCACAGCCGCAAGCAAAAGCCAGGCAACAGCCGATGGCTGGGACTGAGTGACTCAGAAATGGAGGTGCTGGCTTCCCTTTGATTTATCACTCAGGAGCACTGAAGGGACATTTCTCTTTCATTATGTGCAGCAATTTTCTGGCCAGATGATTGCACTAGTAGATTTGTCTTATATAAAAGACATGTTTCTGAAAAGTTGGTGTTTGTTAAATCATATTTTAAATAAAGTCAGGACATTCAGTAAATACTAAAGAGCCAGCGACTTTCGAATGCGAACGGTCCTTTTTAATAAAGTCCTATTCTCAAAGAGGAGCATACCTATATTGCATTTTTAAAGTAAATACTTTCTTTTTCCTGTACATTACAATTTTATTACAGAGCTCCATAAAATGTATGTAAGAGAACAGTTTCTCTTCCTTCTTCCTGTTCCTCCCTTATCCTTTTCCTTTAAAGAAAAAGTCAGGTGGGGGGGGAATTAACAACAGAGTCTCTGAATTTAGGAAGGTCATTGATCAGTCTATCCATTACACAGTTCAAAAGATGCCTGCTGGGTTACAAATTGTTAGAAAACAGGACTTGGTTCTATTTTGAAATCATTAATTTTTTATCTCACTTTTTTTTTTCAGTTACTGACCTTTGGTTAGAAAGAGCAGGTGCACTTGGTCCCTCCATCACCCGTGGGTGTTTGCTGCTCCAGAAATATTCGATAAGAGTCAACCCCTACCACGGGTGGGGGCGGGGGGCTGGTATCAGCAGAGATAAGGGAGTGGCACTGAAGGAACCCAGTGGTTTTCTCCTTATCAGTCGCCGCCCTAGGGCGACATCCCATGTGTATAAATCACTGACTAACTCAGCAGGGCAAAAGGGGCAGGAAGGAGGAAATTTATTTGATAAAGCTACCATTAGTGTCACTTCACCGATAGGAGGTTACACAGAGGTGTGACCCAATGGGGACAAAGCCACTGCCACTGGGGAGGAGCTGGCCCAGACAAGAGAGGCAGACTTCGGCCTGACCTTCATCCCCACTGGAAGTAAGGAGGGGCAGGGGGCAGAGAGATGCTGCAGATGGCCCAGCTTGTCACCTGCCCTGGCCAGCAGAGCTCCACTGGCGAGAAGGCGAGAGCCACCGTGAGAGGTGGTGTCACACTCCGCTGCTCCTTCGAGCCCTTGCCATTCTCACCGCCCTTCCTCACACACTCGCCCACTGGAGTCTTGCAGACCCCGGTGAGCAGGCAGGGGGTCAGTGAGAGTGGCCTTTTCACTAACGAGGGAACCAGAGCACCACGGAAATAAATCGCCTGCTCAAATCCCTCAAGGAAAGATTTCTGATTTGAACGCTGTATTCCGACTCAAAGCCCTGCCTTCCCCCGCCTGACGGCACACACTCTCACTCAAGTGACCAGGCCTCAGTAAGAGTCACAGCTGAGCGGCCAGAGGTCCTGGGTTCTAGTCACAACTCTCTTCACCTCGCTGTGTCCTCAGGGGGTAATCATGTGCCCTCTTAGAATCTTAGCTTTCTTATCTATGAAATCAGAGGGTGGATCAAGGTGTCCTCGGGTCGCCACAGTGACCTAAGTGAAGTCAGGTTGAAATGAGGCTCGCGAAAGGCAGCAGACCGCTGCCTATATGAAAGGCGCAGTCTTAGCTGTGTTCGGCACTTGCTGTTCGCCAGGAACTGCGCTACAAGCTTTCTTCATGATCTCACTGGAGCCTCACAACACCTCTGTGAGGTGCATGGTCATGGAAACCCCACCTAGCAGAAAAGGAAAGTGAATGAAGCTCAGAGAGGTGCAGTAACTTGCTCAAGTTCATTGCGTGAGTCTGCTCAGGCCGTCGTACACAATACCACGGACTGGGCGGCTTAATAGCAGGGATTTCTTTCTCTCAGTTCTGGAGGCTGGGAGTCCCACAGCCAGGGGCAGCGGGGCTTGGTTTCGGGGAGCGCTCTCTTCCTGGCTTGTAGATGGCCACCGGCTGCAGCCCGTCCGTCCGCAGCCTTTCCTCTGAGCTTCCTGTCGTCCCTTCTTGTAAGGACACTAATCCTATCAAATGAGGGCCCGCCCTTATCACTCGTTTAACCTTAATTACTTCTTAAAGGCCCTATCTCCAGTTGTAGTGGCATTGAAGGTTAGGGCTTCGATGCAGGGATGGGGCGGGGACACAGTTCAGTCCATGACAGCTATACACCCAGAAAGTGATCTGAGGGCAGAGTGGAAGGCAGCCATCGTACTCTTTGCTTACTCTCCTAACCACTACGGCTTACTGGGCCTAGAGAGCTGAGCTAGGGGCAGAGACTGCGAGTGTGGTGAGGCTTCTTTCTATCCCTAACCCTAAGCTCCCCAGTGTCTCCCCCTCCAAGGCACTGCCTGCTCCCCTGGGTACAAGAGTGGCTAGATCCTCCTTAGGCAAAATTTCTCAATCCCTACTGGTGCCAGGGGTAAGTCAGTGGCAGGCAAAGGAGTAGTACTCCAAAGACTATGCTGAGCCCGGGAACAAAACTCACGATACTATAAGAAAAGCAAAAGAAGCATGTGGCTGAGCCCCGAGGCCTGGCTCCTTGGTAGCCATAACCAGCTTTGTACCTCATCCAGTGCTGGCCCCTCCCTGGTGTTGCTGGTTGAACAAAATCACGTGGGCCCAACTCCCTGGGCTCCAGGGGCAAGGTGATAGTCGCCTTGTCGCTCATGTGTGGAAGGATGAGAAATTAATCCACGTTGGCAAGCCACCCACCGCAGCAGCTATAGTTGTGCCTGTCAGTTACTCATTATTAAAGACTTTGCAGTAAAAACAAGCCATCTAGACTCCTGTGTAGGCCTCCCCAACCAAGCCAAACAACGAACGAGTCATCCACCTGGAATGTCTGCTCTTACAGATTATAATATCTGTGTGTCGGTTTAAAAACCTATGTTCTCTTCCTCACTGCCTCGTGCTTTACTCTTTCCACTCGTTTCATAAAGATAGGCTTAAAAGGGTGGGTGGGTTTTCCTAATTTAAAAAAATAAAACTCAGAAGAACAACAGACCACGGGATAGCATTCAAAAGATGAAGATGTGTCATTTTATCTTCCCATCCTGTCAAATAAAGGCAGGGAGTTGATGGAGAACCACTTAGCTCACGTTAACTGCCGTGGAAAGCTGCGTTTTCACAGCTGTGACGCGGGGGTTGTCGCTGGTGTTCGGTTGTTCTCAGTCAGTTGCGGAGGCCCTTCACACTCACTTTCTGTCGCTGACGCCCTTCTCTCTCCATGGAGAGGAAGTTAACACAGAGTTTCTAGAACTCTGTCCATCATCCAGCGTTGGGGTCACAGTGTTGTTAGTTGACTGCTGGCTCCGGTCCACCAGTAAGGGAAAAGCCTCCTCCCCAGCTACTTCTAATCACCAAAAAAAAAAAAAAAAAAAAAAGTTTTCCAAGTGCAATTCAACCTTGAACATTTGGGAAAAAAAGGGAAGCGCTCATTTATGAGTCATCTCTCTTCCCAGCGGCACGGCTGTGCAGAATAAAACGCTGCGTCCCGAGCTGCACGCAGGCCCTAGGACTGCAGCTGTTGTGTCTTGCTCATTTCACCCTTGCTCATCATATCCCTCACTGGCTTTTACAGGTGTGAGAGTTGTGGAGCCGTTTTCCATTCTGAGTGCAAAGAAAAGTCTGTCCCCTGTCCGAGGTGTGTCCGCCGGGAGCTGCAGAAGAAGCAGAAGTCTTTCTGGCAGAGGCTGAACATGGACGAGAGCCTGGAGGAGGCTTGCAACATGTTTGAGCTGTCCTACCAGAACACCTGACTGGGCAGGGGCCCAAGGCCAGAGAGTGACCTCGCAGTGACCCATCAGCCCCAGTGGTGTCCTAGCTAGCCAGTTAGACCCCTCTGGATGAAGAGTACGTCTCATGTTCAGCTAGCTATAGATATATATTTATACATATATATGCACACACACATACCTATCGTATGTTCTGTGTAAGTCGATGTCTCAAAGGTCCATGGAGCCTCTGTGGCTCAAAAAACTACCAATAACTGATTACGCGTAGCCATGAATTTCAGCTGCTTGCTCCCAAGCAAAATGTGGTTTACACATAATGCTTTATGGTTCGGACATGTTTCTTTTTCGTTTTTGGCTCTCAGGGGCCATTTTATTAGTGCACAGGAGGAAGCATTTCCAACAGAACAACAGTGCTTTGGCGGGGGGTGTTATTTATTTTTAGCCTTCATAGCCCAGTGAGGTAACTGAGGCAAGCACCCATCACCATCTGTTTCCTAAGAAAATCTTCAAAACACAGGAATGACTTTGGGATCCTTCCAGGATCCGGTGTCCCTGGCTCTCTCACCGCAGTTTCCTCCCCAGGGATCGCCTGAGCTGAGCCGAAAGGATTGGCAATCAAGAGTGTGAGCTCCCCCGACAGAAAGCATGCACCCCTAATTTACATCGGGAGAGCGAGTTCTGGTTTTGAAGTCCATCTCAGAAAAGATTTTTCTTTAAAAAAAGAGAGAGAGAGAGACCGCTGCGGCCAATTCCTGCATGTCATTGCTCTGTTTGCTGGTACGAGTCTCCACTCCACCGGCGAGGCGGCGCTCCGCCTGTTTCCCAGGCCGCGATCGAGGCGCTCGTGTGCGTGGCGTTCCCGGGGCTCCATGGGTGGTATTTATGATATTTTAATGGTGCTGGCCGGAGGAAGTTTCCGAGGATTGTCGTTAAATACATCCGTGTGTGGACTGGTAAATACATAGTGCATGCATTCCAAGAGATCGTCCTCAATTTCTTTTCCCAGAACCCTGTGGAAGCGGTTCCTACCTACTCATTGTAAATGCTTTCTTTCTCATTGTTCTTCATTGCACTGTCATCTTGACCACTGTCAATCTAACCACTGCTAACTGTCATATTTTTTAATTATTTAAAAAAATCAGAATAGCCTGGAACTTCAAAATACCAACATTAGACTATTAAGAAAACACCAAACTTACAAAATATATTTAATGAATTAAATCTAATATCGTTTAAGTAAATATACATACACATAGATCATTACTACCTTAAGGTAAAACAAGAAGTGCTGAAATAATATTGTAGGAAGAAGAAACACAACAGATTGCTGGGCCGTCTGGCGGGGTCATGTCCTCCACCGCAGCGCCCTAGCAGGAGCCACCCTGGCGGTGGCTGTGGCAGAGACGGCAGGGACGGGGGCACTGGGGTGGCGTGGGGGACCACGGTCCCCGCTCCTCCCCTCGACTCTTTCCAGACGGAAAAATAAGCTCATATTGGAACAACGGTACGTTTGACCCCATTGGTCCTTTTCCCCACACCCCGCTCCCTCCAGACGCCAACTCGTTACACTTCTGCCCACCCGGAGACGTGGCGTTTCAGACCTACTTTTGTGCTGACCGCGCGCTCTAAGCATCGCGCCTCTCAAGCTGTGCCGGTTCCTTTGCACCCAGACCGCACGTTTCCACTTAATAGCTCTGCACCACACGTGCGTTTGATTTCTCATTCTACAGGAGCTGTGTCCGAGGCTTGGAGACTTGTTCAGAGGCAAGGGCCCCATTCCCGAGATGCCTTACGGTGCCTTTTACTCTTAGAAAAACAGGTTGACTCCCCACCCCCACCCTAGTTATAGAGAACGTCGTACACAAACGTAAAAGGGTGGAAAATCTCAAGCACTTGGCAAAGAGGCACACAAATTTGATCATCTCCTCTTTCCTACCCCCCTTCCATGAAATACAGCACTTATATTTTTCAGCCTCAAAGAAGATAGCAGAACAGGATCTTTCACTAGAGAATTATGGGTCTGCTTATTATAAAACAGATGTGCTCCGATGGCACAGTGCCTTTCCCCTCACCCCCGCTCCCTGTCACTGTAGCTTACTTCTGCCTTCGCGATAATTAAAGCATCTGCGACTCCGACTGTCAGCGAGGCCGTGCCCAGCGCAGTGCGCCTGGAGACCTGCGCGCACAGCGGTCTCCTGCCCTTCCAGCATGCTTGCTCTGTGTGCAGAATTTCCTGTCCCACCTCACGGGTCCCCAGGGTCAGACCCGCCATGCGTCAGGGGAACATTATGGATGCCAGTTCTAAAGGCCCTTGTCCCCAGGGCCCCATTCCGAGGGCCTTGCTAAAATATCGGCAGTCCCCGTGAACTTCTGCAGCAAGCTTTCCAGCCACATAGATTTGTGCTTATTTTCAAAAGGAAAGAAAATAGACGTGCCATCACTATCAGCTACCCAGAGCTGGTGCTGTATCCCAGCGGCCTCCATGCGCTCTCTCTCCTGCCCTTGCGTCTCTGGCAGCCCCGCCAGGGCCACGAGCGCAGGCCCGTGCGGTGCTCGCGGCCACCACCACACAAGCCTGACCGGACAGCGCAGCCGGCGTCGGAGCTGGGTCTGCCATGAAAATTCAGAATTGCTGTTTTCAGCCCAGAATGCCTGAGAGCCCATGAACGCCCTTACTGTTTTCAACTCTAACCAATTACTTGGTGTATGGTTAGGTAATTGTTCCACTGCTTAGAAACTGTGGAAACAAAGGCAAATCTGTGGATTACCACCTGCGTAACACCAAGCTAATACCCGCTTTCCCTCACGTTCTGTTTTTCATCCCATATTAAATATCTTGTGCCTAAAGCACATGAGAAAATGGCCAATTAATCTCCTAGAGCTGGCAGCCGACCCAGGAGAACCTCTTTTCCCTTGAAAGGCCCGTTCCCGGGCGTATCACTTGAGGAACTCCCTCCGCTGAGCGCCAGAAACTCCTGTGTGAGACAGTCCGACCCTGGTGAAACGTTGGCACCTCACCCCGCAGTAAAGCAGCCAGTTCCTAAAATAGACCTCAGTTTGCACCGCTGCAGGAAGGCCACAAAGTACTTAAAAAGCAGTCAACTGGAATGCGACTTGTGTTCTCTCCAGGGCTGCTTTTTCCCAATTTTGAAAGCCTCTTTATATGAAAACCATGTAAACGCCTGTCTTCCCCTCTTTGCTTCACTAAGCCTTTTCAGGGGCCTGCATTATAGTCGTTTTCATGTGTGTAGTGCTCAAGGTAATCTTTTTAGGAGCTGTAATATTTGATTAGCTGAGGAGGTAATACTCTTTGATTGTTCTACACCAGGCCTGCACCGAAAAGGGACCATTGCAAGCTCTCGGGATTTGTGGCTTCCAGCCCATTCAGTGGTGCCCTTTTCAGGCTCCTGCAAAGGGACGCGCGTGATTTCCTCCCGCCGCGCTGAGAATGGAGGTGTTTATATCTCTAGCTGTTGTGAGCAGCCTTCGCTAAGCTGGGGGGAGTCCCTTCGCACAGGGCCGGGCCTCTGTTTTTGTCTCTGCGCATGTGCACACTGAACGCTGACAGGGAGGGTATCTTCCCGAGCCTTCTCAAAAAGGCTTGGCTTCCAAACCTAGGGTTTGTGTGGGCAGAAAAGGCCTTGTATGAAATACTGTATCAGGGCGGGCACTGTGATGCCACCCCGAACACTTTCTGCAAAGAGAGTGTTCTCTGACAAAGCCACGGTACATCCTGCTCCTAATTTAGGGTGAAGCTGATGCTGCTCTTCGTGTGTCTGGGCTGCTGTACTTTATTGAAATAACTGGATCATGAAGTGAACCTTCAACTCCTGATTCGAATGCTGCCTGGAGTCACAACAAAGGCTATTTTATATTTTTACTTCTCTTAGGAAAGAGAGATGCATGCAATTTTCTCCTTTATTTCTTGAGTTTTCTGTCTCACTACTTTTCTTACTCTAAGATAATGTGAAAAAGTAGAGAATTTGGGGCACGATGGAAAGAAACGAACACCTCCCTCCTTGGTGGGAATTGAGTCTTTCGAAGTCCTATGGTTTTCCCTCCTGGGTGCTTGTGGACAGCTGGGCAGTAGGAGTGCGGTGTGCTGTGCGCCTGGTACCACTCTTCTCCCCCTGAGCCAAGCGGAACCAACCCCTCCAGGCTGAGCCCAGAGATGGGTGAATAGGTCGGCACCATCAATCCAAGCAGACATCTGCTGGGTTCCGTCACATGGGACAGTGTCTGGATGGTTAGGTCCACCACCCGGCAGCCTTACTGGTCACAATTCTACTTTCATTGTATTCAAAAATCTCTAACTCGAGGGGTTCTCAGCAGTGTGTTTGGGTGGGGTCTAGTGTGTTTTAGTGAGTTTTTACCTTAGTAGGTAGAATCCAAGTCCTCGTCCAACTCTAGATGAAAGTCGAAAGCTACCCTCCTCGGCACACCTCCAGTCGTCAGGTTCTCTGTCAAATGGGTTCCAGACGATCACGTCATGTGGCACCTGCTCACAGGTGGCCTCTGGTGTGATGGGAGGCACCGTTAAACTCCTGCTCAACTCAGTGAAGAGACCACTGCAGTTCTGCTGTGGTTCCTCCTTGTGGAAAGAGAAGCCATCTTGTTTGAAAAGTCTGGAGTGAAGCCAGTTGCTGCAGGCAGAGGACGCAGGGGCCCACAGCAACCCGGCCCAGTGAAGCTGTCCTCCTACTGGCTGTAGAGCTGCAGACCAGCCTCCCTTCCTCTCCTTCCCTTGGCCTTCCCTGCCCCTAGCCCTGGGCCCTGGCCCAGATTCAGGCCTCATAGCTAGCACCCTGGCTAGTGGACCACTGCGGCCCGAGGCTCCTTCTCCACACTGGCCAGCCCGTTAGTTTCTTTCCCCCGTAGGAGTGCCTTATAGTACTGCTTAGTGCTTCTCGCCTAGTCTCTCCGACCCACTTGAAGCCTGCAGGACTCTCCTCGTGGACGTGGATCACTTTGTCTCTCCCCACCCCCCCAACCCGCCAGCTCCTCTCTATACAGGTCCCTTGGAGCCTGCATATTCCACACGCATGTCAGACCTTCCACCTTCGTTCAACCTGGTGCCTTAAGCTCATGAGTGAAAGGGACTCCCGTGGGAAGCGCATAGTTCAAGTAGAGGGGCAGGAACACTGGCTTCTTAGCTCCACTGACACTATTACCAGGAAATGCAAAAGGTACAGACCGTGTAATGTTTTCAGTTTGTTTCATGCTGTTTTTCAAACCACTCCTTCTGTTTGCTTGATTGGTTGCTCTCATTAACCAAACTCAGGGGAATGCCATGATGTCAGCAAGGCCAATGGACAGAGAAATTAAACCAGTTATCCAGACTTGCGTCTGTAAAGTCCGTGAACGCATCCTTTTTCAGATTAAGAAATTACATAATAAACATAAAAGGATTTTTTTTCTTTATGCAAAGGTTTCTTTTTATTTTGCCACCTGTTTCCCAAGGGGGAAGCCCCTTGGAGAGTGTGCGATGAGATGTTTGGGTGGTGTAGGCAGGGCACTGAGCCATTATCAAGTGGGGCTGTCGCTGCTGCAGGCTGGGTTGGGTTTTGGTCATCAGTTTCAGTCTTAGCACAGCTAGCCAGTAACCTACTGCAGAAAATTTAAGGGGGAAAAAAGTCTGTCTTTGAGGGATGGTAAAAAGAGGGAAAATGCTGAGGTTGCAAATGAAGAGTTCTGAACACAGTGACGCAGAAAATGTCTACACAACTGTTCTTCTTTCATTCCTGGGTTGGAACGATGTCATCTCCCTACTGGGCTCGTGCACTGCAGAACTGACGAAAGCTCGGGGCTTGGGCTCTTGGGTCGCTATCTGTTGAGCTGTTCGAAGTAGCTAACGTGTTAACTTATGTATGTGTCATTTCTGTTTTCTGGATTTTGTTGCCTTTCGTCTTGTCATCACTTTCTCATATTTGTGTTTACATCATTTTTTAAGTATCAGTAACTGTAATACTATGAAATGAAGTTGTATTGTTGACAAGGCCCCTAGTTTTTATGGTTATCTGTGAAGTGCACCAGTTCCTAATGTATAAAGTTATCTCACTCTCAATAAACAATGCAGAAGGTACTGTCTCTTATAACTTCATTAAATTGTTCTTTTTGTGGGGTTGGTAAAAGTCCAAGATGAGCCCTGGATGTTAATTCAAAGTCAAGATTTGAGCTTTATTAACAGTGAGCTGCTAGGCTTTAAAATATCTCTTAATATTAATCTTACAGGTAGATTTTGTTTTTTTCTAAATTCGTCAGTCTATAATATTCTCACCAGCCCTTCCTATGTTTATGAAAAACAACATTTTTTTAAATGCAGATGTTGTGTTATGGGCCTTATTTGCCAAATCAGAGCACGATGATTTTCTTCAGTTCTGAGACAAACCTGCCTAAGCTCATGCATGAGCTGTCCTTCCACCAAAGCTCATTGCCCCCAAGTTCTCTCACCCTGGTTTCATCTCACTTCTGCACTCTCCAAACTAGATGGACAAGTTCTGGGCTCGGGGCCACGAGGCAAGATCGCTAGTCCTTCCTGCAGACCCTATTTTGGGAGCAAAGAGTGAAAAGTAAAGAGTAGGTGTTTATGTGAGAGATAGCAGTCCTCTGGGAAGTGAGAAGTGATTGGAAATATCCACACGACCTTGCCTGGGCTGGCCCTTGACCTTCCACCATGAAGCCCACGGGGTGCAACGCCTGTCCACATGGAGCCCTGCAAAAGCACCAATGAAACTCACTTTCTCAAAGAAAGACATCGAGGAGACTGAAAAGGTGCTTCTGGTTAACCATTTACCAAAGGTGAACCCTGAGCCTCACTCCCCGAGACACTCCCCGAGACACACCTACCCAAACAAGTTCGTGCCCAGCCTCCACCCTCCGGAAACCAACTGGGGCTCATATCCAGGCCGTCCAAGGAGCAACTGGACTTCATCCTCACAAGAAACTTGACACAATCCACGATAAAAAGAAATGAGTTAATGTTTCACTGACCCAAACTAGACACTCAGCCTAGTCAGAGAGCCTGAATTCATCTGACTCACAGGCCAAGTTAGCTTTGCCCCAGTTGTGGTGAGCGAGGGGCTGGATAAGTCCAGCAGTTCAGGGTGGCATCTGAGAGAAGCTGTGCGGAGGTGTCTTCAGAAGGGTGGAAAGAGACACCATCCGGTTCACTTTCCGCACCCCCCCCCTCAGGAGATGGTGATTTGAATCCCCGTTAATTGTTCCCCCACCTCACCCCCACCTGTCCTTTTAAGGATGGCTCAAGATGGTGCATTTAATCTGTGGTTCCCACATTAGAAACACAAGAAAAAACCAAAATGTCAGGACTCCATATAAACCATTGAATTGAATCTCTCTGGATGGGGCCTGAGTATTCGTATTTCCCTGAGTGATTCCTGCGTGCCCCGAGAGTTAAGGACCACTAAGTTAAATGGAGCACGTTGCCCTGAAATAAACATTCGCTCGGCACGCTGGTGGTCAGTCGACCGTGGGAAGGGCGTCGAAGGGATGCAGAGGGACTGAACAGCTCTGGTTGCCCTCCAGCTGGCGGCTGTTGCTTCCCGCCCACCCCCACCCCAGCAGAGCAGTGCTTCAAAGTTGCTGCCTGCAGACTGCATTCATTTTCATAAAACGTTACCTCTTGATTGATCCTTTTAACTTTATTCCAGGGTGTGGTTGGCTTCCATTATCCAGCATATACTAGCGCCAGACAGCCTGGTGGTAAATAGAAGTGGCCAGGTCATGGCCACAGGTGACTAAGCTAGCCTACGAAAGGAACCGTGTAACAGTCTCCCTTTCATTTTTTTATTCTTCCTGGTTATGTTGCAATTGTCCTCAAATGCATGTATATGAGGGTCTACTTTAGGCCCAACCAATGAACGTGAACCTCATCATTCTGGACAGTGGTGTTTAAAATGCGAAATCACTAGGTGCTTCTTGCCCAGAAAGGCCTGGGAAATTCAGGAAATCCTGAGCTGTGCTCAACTTTGTCTTGGTTCAGGAGAAGAACGCCTTTGAAATGAACCAGACTCATTCCAAATGTGGGCGCCTATTGAACTGATGACTTTCAACCTCAGCTGCCAGTTACAGGAGAGCGGAAACGTAGAAAGACAGTCCTGCCCCTCAGCTTCCTCTATGGAGTCAGTACAGTTCCTCACTGATGGAGCCCTTTTCCAAAGGATTCAGAGTCTTAGCAAAGGCATGATCTCCTCCATGCTCACAATGCTTACCACCGGGGCAACACCCACCACAGCAAGGAACTTATTCAAAATCACTGTATGAAGCTAGTAGTGCTAAGGGGCAGGAAAGCACTAGAAATGAATTGCCATCTACCAGGGTCTGAAGCAGCACCTTTAGCACCTTGTTCTAAAGCAGTATCATTAGAAACTACGTTCCTGATTAGGACAAAAAACATTTCATATTTATTTTTATTATTCCATTGGATTCTGATTGGCATTGAGGGTATGCCTCCCCGAGAGAGCAAAGGCTCCTGGTACAGGATACCCAGGAAGCCAGGGGCAAGCACAACCAGGAGAAAGACGGAGTTAGTTCATTCGTCCCTGTTTGCATCCATTTTTTTCATGGCCTGGGCAGGGAAGCCGAGCAAGAAGAACACATTGTTTCCATAGTTGAGCATACAGAAAAAAAAAATCTGATTTATGTGCTCTGACTTCCAATTTACCTGGACAATAGGGAAATGTACTACTCCTCCACCTTTATTTCATATCCCTCCATTAAGGGCTATTGGTTTTAAGCAATTCAGCTAGAGTTCACAAGTTCATGCCATATTTCAGACCCTGCCATGCAACCGCAGGCCGCTGCTGGTCTGGGGGAAATTCCTCCAGCTCTTGTCCAGACGCTCCCAGACAGACCAGTACGAGAAACGCTTTCAGTGACTCCCGTGTTCTCCCAGGATGGCCTATTGTTCTGAAGCTGAGAAGCTGCTATTAGCACAGTAATTTTTTCAAATGAACATTGAGCTAAATTATCTCAAACGTATAAAAGACCATCTCTCACTGTGTTATAGAAAATTGCGTTCCAAATTACAAGACTATACAAAGCACATATTAATTTGGGGCCCAAGGACATCCAAATTGCCTTGGCTTCCATGCTATATTGTGATGACACGCTCTTAATAATGTCAGGTTCCGAGGCCACCACGAGGTGCACGCCGTTGTGAAAATGAACCAGAAGCTTTCTCTGTGAAGATCACCACACGCATGTGCAAGGCCGGCCAGCGGTATTTTGCTCTGAGATTTCAGCCTTTCGCAGAGGAAATAAATTCCAATTGCACAGGCAAGGAAGTGAGTTTGAATTCTAAACTGGGTCAACCTCCCCAAAGGGCTTTCTCACTGCCCCCCAGGAGCCAGGCTGCTGAGGAAGCAGCCATCTGCCACCCTGGTGCCCAGAGGGGACTCCCGACAACAACTGTGTCCGGAAGCAACTCCTACTCATGCGTGTTCGACTCCGCACCAGGTGAGATGGGGGAAGCAGAGGGCAGGCCCGGCCGAGAGCCAATGCTGGTAGTGAACATGTGACCACGTGTGGTCCAACAGGCAGCCCCGCCCAAAGCGCCCCAAACCAGTCCCCAGCCTCCACCCCCCAGCCCAGACAGCCCACCACAGGAAGTTTCTAATGAGGATTATTAGATTTTGCCGGGTTTGTTTCACCTACTCTTGTTTTCCTTTTTTTACTTTGAAGAAATATCAAACCCCAGACATAAAGAAAGACATGCTATGCCCACATGCTTTAGTATTCATCTAAAACATGTTTATTTGTTTGCACACAGCCACAGCAGCATTCCACACCTAACCAAATTAACAGTGATTCCTTGTTATCAGCGGACGCTCGGTTCCAAATTAAATTTATCTTTTTGTCTTAAAGACATCTTTTTGTTTCTTCGAAAAATAAGGCTCTTACACAATAAATATAAGAATATGAATGTCGCCACCCAGGCTTGATAAACCGCAGAGGACCATGGCACCTCCCCAGCCTCCCTTCCCCATCTTTAATGCACAGGCGTCCCACTTGTCCTTCAGAGTACTCTACCCCCCATTCCAGGTGGCCCTGGTGGGCTGTCAATCAAAGCCCCCTTTTCCTGTGGGCTCAAAGCCCAAGCTCAGTCAGCAGGAATTTGAATCTCGACGGGAGCACGCACGTTGAATTTCAGTGTCTGAAGGCATTGTCTGATAGTTTCTGCTCCCTCGAAACTGCCCTGATCCCTGTTCTTCCAAAGACCTGGGCTTTTATTGCTCACATTCTATGAACTTTGCAACACATGTCTTCTCTCTTTAAGAGCTGCTTTCTGACACAACGTCTTTCCCATGCAGTTTCTCACCACCACTCCTCCCGTCTCTCTGCATTGCGACCTCATCCTCGCCCATGCACCCCACAGATGCTGCCTCCTGAACACACGGGAGTGAGCAGGGCAGTGCGCACCCTTCCTGGCTTCTGCATTCGGAAAGCGGTACCCAGGCCAGGAGGAAAGTTTTTCTCTAGCCAAAAAGAGGTGCTTCTTCAGCAGCCTGCTGCACCCCAACACGACGGCAGCGACTTAGCAAACCGTGCTGAGTGCTGAACTAAATGGCATCACTTGCCCGAGAAACAGGGCTGGTTCCTGCAGAACGGAGTGGAGAGAACCGCTCGTTTGCAGAGAGGCAGTCGCCCCAGGGTGCAGAAGCTCCTGTCCTGTCTGTTCCCAGGTGGTCCACGATCCCAAGCCAGCACCCTGATCCTCGAGGGCAGATTCCTAAATTCCTCACTGATCCCCTGACATGCCCTCGCCAAAGATGCTAGAATTCAAGTGCTCTTTATTCGGTTCTTTCCTCAGATGAGTATTTTACTTTAAAGTCTAAGGTAGTCGTAAAATAAAATTAAAAGCCACAAAAATCTGTGAAAGAGAAGGGTTCTTCATAACAGTTATCCCAAATAAAAGCCTGTCTAGATACTTTCTAGAAAATGCCATTGTTTGCAGTGTGCTTAGTTGATCATCTTTTTTTTAATCAGATATAAATGACTGTTCAAGATTATAGTTTAATGCAGGCAGGAACCTAATTACCTACCATTACGGTCAAAAGTTCTCCACTTTAACTTCTCCATAATAAAGCTTCTGATCTGGGGCCGCAGAAAGACAGAGGGAAGGGAAGGGATGGGATTCCCTGCCGCACTGGGAACGTTGTATTACAGCAGCCCTTCTAGACCATGGTCCCCGACCAGCCGGAGCAGCCGCAGCCAGTAAAGCGCTAGGAGTGCACGTTCTCGAGTCCCACCTAGACCCTGGGGAGGGGCCCGGGGCCTGTTTTAACAAGCTCTCCCTACCCCCACCCCAGAGGATTCAGATGCAGGCTGAAGTCTGGGACCCACAGGGACACAGAGGAGGACTACCAGCAATTCACCCTTGGGCCAGCAAATGTTCCTGGAGGCCTCCTGTGCACCAAGCACTCTGCCAGGTGCTGCGGCTGCAGAGACAAAGAAGACACAGCCCCTGCAGATATGCAGGAAGAGAACGAGGGGGAGAGCAGGGAAAGCAATAGAGCCGTGTTAACCAGCTCTGTGGCAGCTGCCAGATTTCAGCCCCCTTCATGCTGGGTGACCTTGGGCAAGTCATTTAACCTCTTAAAGAAGTGGCCTCCGTTTCCCCATTTGCTTTCTCTGTTGGGATAATGACAGCTGTCAGGTGATGGGGCTGTTGTGAGATGTCAGTGGCATGATGCACACAAGGCCCTTAGCACCAGGCCCGGCCCACAGGAAGGAAGGAGATGTCAGGTCCTGTTATTTTCAGGGTGCAGAGGGAAGGCATGAAAGGGGGTGTGGTGCTTTCATCTGGTCAGGAAAAGCTCCTTGGAGAGGGTTCATTTGAGGCTGGTCTCGGAAGGTGGGTCATTCTGTGTAAGACGGGGTGTAGGCTGCACCCAGGTGACTCTGAGCTCCCTACAGTTTCCAGGTGACATTCTGGTGTTCCCGGGCATTCTCCAGTGGTTCTGAGAGCCCCAGCAGCATACTTTGGCTACCATGTTGCTCTTGTCCGCCATCCTGCCCAAGTCCCCTTTAATGCCATGTGAAAGGTCACAACCACCGTCTGCGGCTCCCGAAATTCCTGGAGCTCTAACACGCCACCAGCAAATGGATAAGCCTTCTCCCTCTCCAGCTTCCTGGCCCCCTCATTGAGCAATGTGGTCGAAATGAGGATGCACCAACCTCAGCCCCGCCTTCCAATCAACCTTTCCCTTTTCTTGCCCGCCTTTCCCACTGGCTCCAGGGTTTACAGAAACACGGAATGTTGGATGTGGAAGGTGTCTTGCTGAAGTTTCCCTGCCCACACACACGCATCCCCACCACCAGGACCCTGAAGTTGTCTGCAGCAAAGCGCATACACTTTTTCCAAAATAATTCTTTTCTCCCTTGTTTTTATTATTCATTTCGAAAGCCCTGCACAAACCGCAGCACTGCGCCCCCTCTGTGGGTCTAGCCCCTTCTCTCCATCAGGAACCTGGGCCTCCAGTCCACCTCCTCCGCCTTCTCCTCCTCTTTTATTTCAGCGGCCCACGATTGGAAAAGAGGGGCCCCCCTCTTCCTCCCAAGTCCACAATTGTCACCGCCAATTAGCGCATTGTTAGGACACACAATGGCGTTACTGTAGCCAGTGGAATGGGCAGCCTTTGTACTTCTCCAGCCGGCCGTGGGGCAGTCAAGTTTCATTTAGAGACTTAAAACACAACGCCAAGAGGAAAATGCTATCAGAAAAGCAAAAGGAAGAAAGAGAGAGAAAGAGGGGGAAGCACAAAAAGAAAAGAAAAGAAAAGAAAAAGAAGCAAAGGAGAAGGTGAAGAGGAAGAGGAAGGAAAAGAAAGGCAGGCGGCAAATGTTGAAAAGGAGAGGAGAAAAAATCTGCTATTGAGGAGTCAGCCCGAACTCCTGAAAGGACGCAAGTGGTTGCTGCTCACTGAAGTCCCCCCTCAGCGCACAAAAGGGGCTGCAGCTTAACAGTAATTAGTGCTCTGATTGTGCTCGGAACACTGTGTGTCTTTAGAGGATTTTTCCAACTTTTCTATTTTTTTTTTTCAGTCTTAACAAATAGAGGTAGGAGGAGAAAGGTCGGGGCTGGGGGAGGCAGGGGGCCTGCCAGCCGCTTCCCCCCACCCCGCCCCAGCATCTGGGGTCGGGGTGTTCAGCCTTTTTCTTTGACAGGTAAATTGGATTTTATTCTCTAAAGCATATAACTAATTACAGAGCGTATTTTTCTGTAAGAACGTGACATATGGGTGCGTTTTAGAGTCACTGTTGTGTTTGTTTCAAGTGCCTTTCGAGCAGCCTGGCCCTTTTTGCAGCCCAGAAGATGCCCCCAGAGGCCCAGACCCTTTCATTCGGAGCCCATGGGTTGTGGATTTGTTCTGTCAGCAAAACATTTATGTCCAGGAGAGCTTTTTTTTTTTCTGCCTGTAAAATTAATATTCGAGTTTAAACATACAGCAGACCTCAGAAAGCAGCCTTACCTTTGGCGCTGGCATTCACTCAGAGCACCTGTCAGGTAGCCCTTGGGCTGGTGTTTCCTCCCTCCCTCCTCGCTGGTCCCTAAAATGATCGGGTATGTTCCCCGCTTGTCTGAGCTCTCCGCACAGAAAGGGCTCTGGGCAAAGAAGCCGCCCTGACCTTAGGCTCGTCTCCTTCTCCCACCTGGCCCCCACCACTCCCTCCAATCTCTAGAAAGTGCCAAGACTCACCAAGTCAGTCTTGCCACCAAACAAGGAGATTCTTGGATTTTTTGTAACAATGTAGCCCGACGCAGCCAGTTCCTAACTTGTACCTAGTTACTAGAATTTCATTTCCCTTCAAATGCATTAAACGTACCTCCCCTTTCCCTCTTCCTGGGTCAGACCAGATCCTCGTTTTTTTAAACAAATAAATGGAGACATCATTCTATGCACAGTTTAAAAAAAAATTGCCCCCACTTTAGAAAGAAGATAGAATTTCCCCAAGACTCCAAGACGGCCACACCGTACAGTATAAGCAAAGGAACCTAGAGGCTGTCTCCAGGCCTTGGCCTAAGATGAGAGGAAGTCGGGGTAGAGCACCCCAAAATGTGAAGACCAGGGTTCTAATCCACATCACACCAGCATGGGGTTGCTCTAGACCTCAGTGATGGGCCGGCGTTCATGGGTAAAAGTGGGTGGGCACTGTGCTGCCCCCAGGTATTGCAGTGAGGAATACAAGAGACAACCTATGAAAAGGGAGGGACCCCGGCGCAGCCCAGCGCTGGCACAGAGCACGCACTGGCTTCTTCCCCTGCGGCCTGCTGGCCAGGAGGGCTCCTGGAGCAGCCCTCCCCGGTGGCCGTTTCTTTTCTCTTCCCCCCAGCTGTCCATGCTCTTGTTGGAGGCCTTGCTGCACGCTGGCTTCCTCAGCCCAACACCACCCCCAAAAGAAGGGCAGGCCTGGTTCAGTCAGGAAATGAAAAGTGAAACGCACAGAACATGGCCCATGGAATGTCACAAATCCCCGTCAGGAAATGCAGGTCAGGGAGGCTAGCGAAACAATGGTGACTGACTTCCGCTGAAGGCAGTGTTTCTAGGGCTGGAGGAGAGAGTGGCACTGATTCTGTTCCAGATCTGGGTCAGGGAAAAGGTCTGCCCAGAGGGAGCCGGTCAGGTAGGTCCTGAACAGGTCCTTGGCCAGAGGTCTGCGGTACAACGTCAGCCCTTCCCACTGTCCCTCCACCTGCAGCCTTTGGCTCTGGGCTGAACCTGCAAAGAAGGAGGCACGAGAGACCTAGCACCGGTCCACAAGTCCCGCCCCCCGCCCCCCCCCACGCCCCCCCCCCCCCCCCCCCCCGCCGCACTATCCAGTCAGTGTCCCGTCATCAGCTCCACGCCGACGATCTTTCCGAGTCCAGTCCTCTGGTTCCTGTCACTTCTCCTGCCCTTATCCTCTCTCCAGGCCATTTCAATGGCTTCTTTTTTAAAAAATTTATTTATTTATTTGTTTGTTGATTTCTTTCTAGAACGAGGGGAAGGGAGGGAGAGAGAAAGGTAGAGAAACGTCAGTGCGAGGCAGAAACATGGATTGGTTGCCTCTCAACAGCACCCTCCTGGGAACCAAACTGCAACCCAGACATGCGCCCTCACCAAGAATCTAACTGGTGACCTTTCACCTCGTGGGACGAGGCCCAACCAGCTGAGTTGAGCCACTCCAGTCAGGGCTCAATCACTTCTTATCCATCCCTCCTGCCAGGCCCTTGGGCGCTGCCCCCAACATGCTCTTTGTCAAATGCAAGCGCGATCTTGCCTCACCTCAGCTTAGAAATCTGTCCTGTCCCTCTGTCACCTTCAGGACACAGGCCAAGCTCCAAAGCACGACCAGAACGCCCTTGATAACATGGTCCTACTTCTCTCTTTAATTCCCTCTCCGGCCACCAGGGCGGCCTCGCGGGCATGCCACCTGCGCATGGCACAGGCCCGCCTGTCCCTTCTGCCACTTCACATTCCCCTAACACCAGACTTCTCACGGTGCTTTTTTTGTAGTTCCTTCTGTTTTGAAATGTTCTTCCTATTTGCTGAGCTGCTCATCGCCCATCATAACTTTGCTTATGCTTCTCTGAGAATCTTCCCAACTCCCTTGTCCAAATATTTCATCACCCCTTTGCAAATGTCCACTTTTTGGCTTATCGCAGCTTATTATTATTTATTCCCTGCCTCGACTTATAGCTTATAAACTCCAGCACAGCGTAAATTGTGTCTTGCACAGTACCAGGATTTCTTTCTTTCTTTTTTTTTTTTACATTTTTTAAATTTAAAAAATTTTTTTCAACTACAGTTTACGTTCAATATCATTAGTATTTGTATTAGTTTCAGGTGTACAGCATAGAGCTTAGACAAGTACCAGGGTTTCTAATGCTCATCTGCACGACACCGAAGTAAGCGCTGCATCTCCGAAATGACTGCTCATTGGAACTTTCAGGAGGCGTTCACTCAAGGACCACACCCGTGCTGCATGTGCGGATCCACTGCGACTCTGCACATCTTCACTCCGGCCTCATTTTCGGTCCCTCGGGGCCATGGCACGGGTCACTGCAGACTGGGACCCGCCAAATGGCCTCTGTTAAGTGGTGAGCCTTAAAGTAACACTGTCCAGTACAACATCCTGCCATGGCAGAAGTGTCCCGGACAGCTGCACTGTCCAGTACAGAAGGCACCAGCCACATGTGCTGTCGAGAACTAGGAACATAGCTAATGCAACTGAGAAACTGGATGTTTAATTTAATTTAATTTTAATTAATTCAAATTTATACAGCCACAGGTGGCAAGAAGCTCAACGTCCGACACAGCCTTCCATGATGTTGCGGCTCGCTGCCGTGGGCCAGGGAGCCTGTCTGCTCACAGACCTTGTTGCTCCAGAAAGACTTCCATGCAAATCACAGGCCTTGAAGCACCTCCTGGGGAGAAAGGTTTTCAATAAAAGAGAAAACATTCTTTTCTGTCTTCCTTGGTTGAAGCCAGCAGCCTCTCTCTACATACATTCTATTGACAACCACAGTTTGGGGCTCCCTGGTGCAGACACACTTGGTCTCACCCATGAAATGAGAGGGGATAAAAAGCCTTCTCCACCTGGGAGGGAAATACTTGTTGGAGTCAAGTGTTTCTCTTATGGTCACCAAGGGCAATGAGACCAGCCTCCATTCCTTCCTTCCAATGTGGTCACAGAATTCCTGCTAACGGTAACTGTGGCTCTCCGCAGGGCCTGCCCGGCCAGCTCCCTGGTCCTGGCAGGTCAGCTGTGGAGAGTCAGCTGGGTTGTTGAAGACACTGAGTGAAGCCGAGAGAGAGAGTGAGGATCCCATTTTCAAAGTGCATTGTTCCTTTCTGTGGGGACTTCTGTAACTGATACAGGTAACAGTAGATCACCTGGGGACAGTTTCAAAGATGAGAGCAGCTGGGTGAATAGAAATCACAGCACATCTAGATGGCCGAGAATCAGGACAGTGCAGCGAATCACAGAAGGAGGAGCCCCTCGGCCCCTTTGTATTTAAAATGATCCACAAACTTGCAGAAAATGGAAAACCCCTCTACGATTTGAATTATACTTTCAAATGCTGTTTTAAATTATTGTCATCAAAAGGATAGATGAATTTTCAGGCCCTCAGGTAAAATGTGGGTCCTTCCCATCAGCTTTGCTGCCACTGCTCATACCCCCATGGCCTCCAGTTTCCCAGGGGCACTCCCTGTTTTCACAGGCCCTGGAGCAGGAAATTCTGGAAAATTAGCTGCATCTAAGACTGGAGAGTTAAGATAAGAATGAGGGAAATGATAATTGAAACTGTGGGGGTTTCCCTTCAAGTTCTGATTGCATTTACAACAGGTACACAGCATTCCTTCCAGAATCATAAAATTCAAGTTGAGGGGTCCTTCCTAATCTTCTTTCTTGTCTCCGAGAACAGCTGTTCATACTGATTATTCTCAGCTGACTTAAAGTTTACAGAGGCCCTGAAAGGTTGTCCACTAAAAATATACTTTATCAGTCAATATTTGGGTACATGGTGTTTTTAAGAGGAGTTGTGTACAAAAAAAAAAAAAAAAAATGTAACCCAGGCCTTTGGCCCCAGAGGCGTCACTGTTTGTCTGGTGTGACAAGGAACAAAGTTTAGAGAACGACACAAGGACTAATAGAATTCCGTATTCAGTTAGGAGTTGCCAACTCCCTGCACGGTCAGAGCTGGAAAGGCACAGGTGTCTGTGCACTGCAGGCAGGAGGCCGTGTCACCCAGGAGCTGAGCAGAGTCCCTCCCAAGGGAGGACAAGTCAGAGCCACCACAGTGGCCTGTGAGTCTCATCCATCCAGTCCCAGGAACCGGCAGTGCCTCAGCGAGGGAACCCCAGGAGCAGGAGGGGCTCTGCCAGCGAAGCTGTGGACTCTGAGGGTCAAGGACACACTGCTACTCTTGCAGGCGTTCCCACACTCGAATATGGGCACAGAGTAAACCCAGGGATCTCCGTCCTGTTCCCCTCCCACTACAGACACCAGCAAAGTCCCCCACTCCTGGCCTTGGTTCCTGTTAGTAACCCTGACTCAGTGTTGGGGGACCACAGACACAGAAAGGACAATAGTCAGGAAGATTTCACTGACTGCCCCCAAAGGGACAGAGATGAATTCCCAGCCCTACTATTTACCACGAGTTGTGTGACCTTCAGCAAGCAACTTAGCCTTCCTGGGTCCTCCCCATCTGCCAAAGCGGGATAGCAGTTCCCTTGCGGGATGATTAGGAAGGCTAAATAAGATTGAATAAGAAATGTACAGCATTCAGCAAATTGTTTGGTACATATTAAACCTGTAACACGTGGTAGTTATCACTATTGACATTCTCCTTCCTGGAGGAGAGGTGGGAAGACTGAGTGAAGGATCACTGTCCCTCTCCCACCCTTTTCTAATCCACGGGTTATTTGATCACTAAGTGTTCTCATTAGGACAAAGTGCATTGCAGTACAGGTTCACTACAGTGCATTTCAAGTAGCAGAAACTTGATGATCTACTATTTTCATAGCCATTTGTTTTTTTTTCTCTGAGACTGGCAGAACAGGTTAAACTTAGAGAAAATTGTGCTACAAGATGTCATGAAGAATTTAATTAGCTTCTGGATTTGAGTCATCCCTGTAAATCCTAAAAAAGGAGGACACTGATGAAACACCTGCTGTCCAAAAGTGGCTTAGCCATTCAGTAAACGTTCATGAAGCCCCTACTAAGAGGTGGGTCCTGTGCTGTGCACAGATGGCTGCCTGACTGTGTGCTCTCTCTTCATACTAAAAAGTCTCATCAATCAGTATTCCTTAGATAATCAAAAAGATCATGACAAGCACTTGGGTCCAGAATGATGTTGAAACTTATTTTTTAATGTGTTTAATTTGTCATGTATGTTAACAGATAAAAGGAAAAATATCCAGAGTATATGAAGATTGTCTGAAATTCCATTTAAAATCATACCAGACAACGAGCAGTTCACAGAAAAGAGAACTTAAACTTGCCAATAAACATATGCAAGATACAGTGGAATATTATGCAGTAGTCAAAAAGAATGAGTTGACAGAATTACCACATGATCTGGCAACTCTACTTCGAGGTATACACCCCAAAAGAACTGAAAGCAGGATTTGCACCCCCACATTCATAGCAGCATTAGTGACGATAACCAGAAGGGGAAAAGAACCCGAGTACCCGTGAACAGACAAATGGATACACAAAACGTGATCTACACATGTCATGAACTATTATTCATCCTTAAAAAGGAAGGGTGGTATAACATGGTATAATATGTTAGACTAGTGTATTAAATCAACCTTGATATTAATGGTGTAACTCATGGTATAACGTGGATGAACCCTAAAGACATCACGCTAAGTGGGCTAAGCCAGACACAAGAGGACAAATACCGTCTCACTCCATGTATATGAGGTATCGGGAGTAGTGAACTTCACAGAGACAGAAAGCAGAAAAGTGGTTGCCAGAGGCTAGAGGGAGGGAGGACTGGGGAGTCAGTGTTTCATGTGTGTGGAATTCAGTTGGGGAAAATGGTTGCATGCCAGTGTTAATGTACTTAATGTCATTGGACCATGAACTTAAAAATGGTTAAAATGGTTGATTTTATGGTATGGCTATTTTACCACGATTAAAAAAAATATTTCCAAGCTTGAACTCCAAAATAATTATCAAACTTTGGTTCTTTTTTCACTTTTAATTATGCTTAAGGAATAGTCTTCCTTTCTCTCTCATCACTGAAGCTTTCCAGTGTGCTTTTATTATTTAAAAATGCAAGGAAAAAAATAAGGTAGACACAGAAAGAGGTTTAAGATAAATCATTAGGTGAAAAGGTTGATTAATACACTAGTTTTTCATTTGTTATGGAAAAAAACACAGTGTATATGTAAAAGCAGAGAGAAAAGTCTCCAAGAAAACACCCCAAACTAGTAAAAGAAATTGCTTCTGAGAAGGAGAATGAGAGGCAAATAGGAACTTATGATTTATCTTTATTGTTAAATAACTTAAAAATAGATCCATTAATCCCCAGTACCAGGGTAGGAGGCCTGGGGTCTCCTGCCCAATAGGTTTGGCAAGCAAGGCCTGGGACTACCATATCTGACTTTAAAGACACCCTAAAAGTGACAAACAAGCTAACACAGGCCCAGGGCAGAAGAAGACCATTCAGAGTACCCATCACCTGTCAAAAAAACAAAACAAATCAAAACAAAAAACCCTGTACTTGTAAGATCGTGAGTTTCCGTTTTTGGTCACCACAGTCCCACTCTGAAAGACTCAGAGGTAACAGCTCAGCCTGGAACCAGAAATATAGACGTATCAATACCGTGGGGCCACATTATATGGGTATGATGCAGGCAAACTGTTCAATCTTCCCAAACCTCACTTTCCTCATCTGTCAAATGGGCATAACAAGAATACAGCTTTGGGTGGGTGTGGGGAGGGTGAGAGGATCAGACAATGTCTGGCATACACCGAACACCCCATAAATACCATTGATATCAAATAAAGTCATTTCCTTAAAAGGGTAGCTGGAAGTTAGGGCTTTCAAAAACCAAAGCCAAAGCTATTTCCCTTACGCAATACCCGGCATTAAGAAGGCACATTCTAAACAGGACCCTGAGCCTCACTCATCCGTGGTTCTCAAACTTCAGTGGGCATCCACACCATCTGAGGGACTTGTTTCGACTACAGATTCCCAGAGTCTGTCCCCAGAAATTGTGATTCAGTTGGGTTGGACTGTGGCCCCAAAAATCTGCATTTTACCTCCAGCTCTGTATAGAACCCTGTCCTAGGAGTAACGTTTTAAAAAAAAGATGAGGCAGAGGTCAAATATCCCCATCCCCGAAACTGTTCTTTGCCCTTCTCTGTGTTCCCTTCCTTCTCAAGAAGAAAATTACCCCTCCTTTTCTTCTCCTTCCTCCAGAGTTTTGGGAAGTACAGTTTCTAGAAAGGATGCCCTTGCTATTTCAAGACAAAAATCTCAAGAGGACTGTTTTCAAGAGAGAAGGGAGGGGACGGAAAAAGGAAAAGACGGCTGCTTGGAGAGAGTGGGAGGACAGTAGGAAGGCTGAAGACTTCGAAGTGTTTGGCATTTAAACTAAAAAGACTACAGATCCTTAAGAGCCCCATGTGATGGGCAGACAGACCTTTTCCATCCTCTGGGACAAAATCCAAAGAGTTTTCCAGTTGGAGGAAGAGCGGAAATGAGAGGGAGGAGAAAAAAATGGGCTGGAGAAAAGGAGGGTGGGGAACCTGGAGGGAGGCACACGGACGTCCACAGGACGAACAACGTAACTTGGATGTGAGTTCAGGCCAAGACAAAGGTTCCCTTTTTCAGTACCTTTTACACAAAATAAATAAATAAATAAAAATAAAAACTTACCTAATGCTTTCTTTGGATTCCTGCCTCTCTGCAAACACCAACTAATGAATTCGTCTGCCCAGGACAGCCCCTCCGGAGGGAGGTAAACAGTTACAGGCTCTTAGGCCATATCTGCTAAGTAAACCAGAACTACAATGGGCTAGAACTTAAGCAGCTTGTGTGGCGAGAGGCTGCGTACAGCTAATTAATTGCGTCACGTCTGTGGCTGATAAAGCCATTCGAGTGAGTGGCTGTTTTTAAAGTCTCACAGCTTTAGTTGGAAATTGAAAATTAAAATAGTTGCTTCTTCGAGAGACCTGAGGTTCCAGGATTGAACCTTTACTAGGGCCTCAAAGGAAGGGGTGAAGTTGCTCAGAGAAACTTGAGGAGCTGGGGTTGGTCCAGAGGGGTTAGAGCTCCCTGTCAAAGCCTGCTGCTAATGCAACCATTAGCCTGGATTTTTAATCCCAAAGGCAATAAAGACACGGGCCCCAACACAGTGCTTGTGAATGACATTCAAGAGAATGCATTTGTCCACTGCTAGATCCGGAGGCTGTCCAGCCGCGACCCGTCCCCCATCGTACACACTCTCCCCTCTCCCAGTGGGCTTCATTATTCCTTTAACTACGACAGGAAATTTCAGACATGCCTATGAACCCCCTCACACAGGAACTTAGTTCTCAGCCTCAACAATCAACCCCTGGTGAAGCTGTTCCACCTAAACCTCGAGGTCCTCAGGCTGGAGTGTGCATCAGAATCACCTGGGGGCCTTCTTAAATACATTAGAGGGCCCTCCCCCCTAGTTTCTGATTCAGCAGGTCTGAGGTGGGACCTCAGAATTTGGATTTTCAAGTTCGCTGGTGATGCTGATGCTTCTGGTCAGGCAGCCACACCCTGAGAACCACTGATCTGTATTCCCACTCTGCTTTTCCTTCCAGTATTATTACTATTATTACTATTTTATTTTATTGTTGGCATTATTACAGATGTCCCTCATTCCTCCCTCTTTTCCCCCTGTACCCAGCCCTCGCCCAGGCCTTCACCACACTGACTTCTGGTATTATTATTAAATCTAATCTCATTCATCATATATTTCATCTGAAATAAAATGTCATTATTACACCTAAAGAGTAATAATTCATTGATGTCATTGAATATATAGGAAGTGCTCAAATTTCCAAATGTCCCACAAAAGTCATAATTTTTTACAGTTTATTTTAACCAGAATCCAAATAAGCAGTGTGTATTGTGATTGCCTGCCTCTTAAGTCTCTTTTCATCTTTATCCCTCCTTCAACATTTTTATTCCCTTGCAATTAACTTGTTGAAGAACCTTTATTTTGTTTTTAAGAGGTAGGACATTGTAGTGGAAGCTCTCTGGAGTCCAGCTGCGCGCTTGGCGCCCCCACCAGCCTTCTGACCTTGTTAAGTGAGTTAACCTCTCTCAGTGCAGGGAGACTGGTAAATGTTTAACGACTAGCTCTCTGGGGCAGAAACACAAGCCCTGATTTGTATGTTTGTTAATTTCTGTGGCGTAAAAACTGCCACCATGCTGCCACGAAGGGGAGAGGTGGGAAGGCCAGCACGGCAGCGCGCTCTAACCCGGGATTCTCGCCAGGCGGACACGGCACCGGTCAATAGCCCCTGGGGCGTAGACAAGAGTGCAAGGTAGTTAGTGGGTAGGAAGTGATAAATTTTGAGTACTTATTACCTTTGTTTTTAATATAGTTTATTTGGTTATACGTTTGGGTAATTTAATTTTTAATAATGGTCGTGTTTAACCCCTAGCTTGCCAACCAGTGCTGGGTCCTGCATGCAGCTGTGAGATGAGAGGCATGATCGCAGTAACACTTCGTGGTGAGGATGAAAGACCCACCACGGGTGGGTGGGGGTGTTGGGGCCCACAGTAAAGATCCAGTGCGTGTACTTGGTCATGTGGACATCAAGTACAGAGTTAGTTACTTGCTCCCCCTGCCTGGGCAGATTAGATTTCTACATCCAGGGGAAGCGAGTTTCAGAGCTCCAGGGGAAGAAACAGCCAGCAGGGTGTGAGCTCAGTACCCCTGGGCTCAGGAATTGGCCCTTGGGCCTGGCTTGATTACCAGACAAATTCCAACTGCCCAGAAGAAATGCTATTTCAGGAGCTGACTCAGTCCTGCTCCACCCCTCCACTTTACACAGAGGCCACTTAAACTGTTTGCTAAAATCAAGACCCTTCTTTTGAGGTAGATCAGGTTACTGGGCAAGGTGATTATTGTTTCTAATGGTCTGCAAACAGGTTCTCAACTGTTAATCCCTCCAGCCTCTGGGACACGTGGACAGACTAGACAGAGGCAAACTCCACCCAGAGCTCAGGGGTTTGAGAGATGCCACAAGCCTGAGGCTGGATTTAGGAGGGTCCCGTGCTAGTGAACAAGTTGAAGCTCAACTCTAGGCTGAGTGCTCAGCACCTATACCCATTCCCCAAGCAGCCTGGGACTCCCTCCTGGTGGTCTCAGACTCCAAGGAGGCCCTGAGGTTAAGCCAGGGGCTGGAGAATTCATAGGCCTGCCAAACACTATCCACAGAATAAGTAAATAAGAGGCAGGATCAAGTGACATTAAATCCTCCATGCCTGTAAGACTTTGAATTTTCAGGCCCCCACTTCCCACCTTTGTGAGCTTGGGCAAATCAATTCACCTCTCCAAGCCTCAGTTTTCTCATCTACACAATGGGGGTGATAAAGGATTCCACCCTGTAGGGTCGTGGGCAAAATTATGGATAATGCATGCAGAGCACTTAGCAAAATACTTGGCATGTAATAAATATGCGATAATAGTAGTTGCTATTAATATTTTCACAATAGTTTAATGCATGTAGTTACTGTCACAGTTAATAAAATGCAAATCCAATTAAATTGTGTTTCATTAATAGTAGCTTTTCTTTCCAGGTATTTTCTCATCCATAGATATTACAAGTGTCGTTGGGAATATCTTTGGGGTGTTGAGACCTTAAGAAGGGGCCCTCATTCTTGGGGAACTGCTGATCTAGCCTGAGAGACAACAGCACTTTCTCCACATACCCCAGGAAGGCTTGAGCCCACCAAGGTGTTTTGCACAGTTGCAATGGGAAAAGGTCGTGCTGGAGATTCAACAGTTTCCCTGAGATCTCAAGAAGAGAAGGGCAGGACTGAGGAGAAGAAATCTGGGATGAGGTGGCTGGGAGGCCAGGGCTCCCTGAAAAAAAAAAACTATTTCGAAATATATGATGTCTCTAGAACTTTCTTTTGCCTCTTAGCGACATCCACAAAAATCTGTCTGATCAGTGTAACGTGGAAGAACAATATTTAACATGGAAATAGGAATTTGTTGACACTCAGAAGTCGCCATTTCAATCTGCTTGCTTATCTCACGCAGAGCCTTCCCTCCAATCAGGGTGTTACCCCAGAGCCCGTCACAGCCCCGCCCACAGCGGGGGCCCATTTATGAGTCTCGGAGAGTCGTCGCATGAAATAATAAACAGCAGCTAGCACAGAGACGTGAAATTTAGACGCAGGAAATAAATTTTGCTTATTTCATTACTTCTATCTATAAAGTATTGAACAATCACATTCTACCTTTTTTCCCCCTACTTTTAAAATTTAGATAAAACTTGAAATACTGAAGCGGACAGATCTTAAACATACAGCTTGATTGAAGGCATGCACCCTGTAATCCCACCCCCCTCAAGACATGGAACGTTTTTGTCACCCCAAATGTTTCTTCGTGCCTCTTCCCAGTTACTCCCTCCCCCAGACCCCGTCCACACCCCATCCTTCTAGCCTCTGCGAGGCCCTGGTTTCTAGTTTTGCCTGTTCTAGAACTTCATCTGAGCAAAGCCATACATATGTACTCTTGAGTCTGGCTTCCTTCACTCCGCATAATGTCTGTGAGACATTTCCGTGTCGTCTCACATATTCGCAACTTGTTCCTTTGTGCTGATGAGCGACATTCCGTTGGACGGACCTGACACAGCTCGTGCAGTCTACCTGTCAATGCACACCTGGGCTGTTTTCAGTTTCCGATGATTTTTTATATAATAACTTGATTATTATAAATAAAGACGGAAAAGAATTCTTGACCAAGCCTTTTTTTTTTTTTTGAGGACAAATGTTTTCTTCAAGGTAAATATCTAGAAGTAAAAGTGTTGGATTAAAATGAACTGTTTTCTGCATTCTTACCGAGGGCTTGATGATCCCCTGGGCAGGATGAAATGGAGGCAAAGAGAATTGGGGGGCGGGAGAGGCCGCACTTCCGAGCAGAAGATGCCATGAAGCAGCCCTTTGTCCACACTTCAATCTACCAAACCCCTCAGGGTCCCAGCTTCCTCACCTGGAAAAGAGGAGCAATACAGGCACACCTCACTTTATTGTGCTTCACAGATTATGTGTTTTACAAATTAAAGTCTATCAGCGCCATTCTCCCAACAGAGCAGATGATCATTAGCATTTTTTTAGCAATAAAGTATTTTTTAATTGACGGATGTCCATTGGTTTTTAGATGTGATGCTATTGCACACTTACTAGACTACTGTATGGTGCACACATAATTTTTTATGCACTGGGAAACCAAAAAACTTGCGCGACGCGCTCTATTGTGATGATTTGCTTTGTCGTGAGGGTCTGGCGCCGACCCCACACTATCTCGGAGGCGGGTCTGTGATGGTACAGACAGGGACAGTGGGAGTGGCTGTTTTCTTTTTCTTTTTTTTTTTCCTTTTAGATTTTATTTATTTATCTTTAGAGGGGAAGGGAAGGAGAGAGGGAGAGAAACATCAATGTGCGGTTGCCTCTTGTATGTCCCCTGCCGGGAACTGGCCTGCAACCCAGGCATATGCCCTGACTGGGAATCGAACCTCGATCCTTTGGTTCGCAGGCCCGAGCTCAATCCACTGAGCTACACCAGCCAGGGCGGGGAGTGGCTGTTTTCAGGTAGACGCACCGAGACTGTGGACGGCTCACTGCCACACCTCTTGCTCTGACTTCGAGGAGGAAAATTGTGGTCAGCACCTCCGTCTGTGAGCAGCAGTGGCGAAAAGACAATGCTCATCCTGACTTTCTGAATGCGGCTAAGGGAGAATGAATGAGTGAGTAGTTTAAATCCAGAAAGTTCTCCCAGTATTGTCTCCAGCTTACAGTTTACCAGGACCAATCCTGTCTTCTGCACCCATTCTTCCTTCCTCCAGCACCCAACAGGGCAGGGGGTCCTGGTCCAGATTTCACATGACAATAATATCTAAGTTCTCCGGAGGTCCTGAGGGTATAAAGTACAGCATAGGGAATATGGACAATAACATCGTAATAACTCCGTGTGGTGTCAGGTGGGTGCTGGAACTATCAGGGGGACCACTCTGTAAAGAATACGATTGTCTAACCACTATGCTGTACACCTGAACTAACACAAAACAACACTGAATGTAAACTGTAACTGAAAAATAAAATCTAAAAACATTCTCTGGCGGGGTGAACAAGGGCACTGTCGGGAGTGGAGCCAGCCACACGGAAGGTCATGGAAGGCACTGGGAGGCCCGTCAGCATTTGCAGAGCGGAGATTTGCCAGTGAGACCTCGGCCCCAGGCCGGAGAGGATCCTCGGGAGTCACCGATCAGCACCCGGGTGGCCCCGTCATCTGCTCCTGCACGGGGGTCATTCCTGCCACACTGCAACCTAGAAGAGATTATGTTTTCACTTTGTGTCTCTTCAGATTCCCTGTAAATAGCAAGGATCCGATGAATATTGAAGAAGTGAGTGAACTGTCCTTCTTGTGGCTTCCAGTTGGGAAGAAAAGAGGCTGAGGCAACGTTTTTGAGCCTGTGCAGGATGGCTTCATTGCCCAAGTGACCTAATGCTGGATCAGTATTTCCAGAGCGTTAGACTTTCCTGCTGCCAATTTCAATATAAGTCTCACAATTCTAAGTCCCTTCCATGAAACTTTTCCTTGTTTATAGGCAGGAATATTTTCCCTCTGTGTTCTTGCCTCTGGCAAGATTTTAAACATCGCCAGGGCAGAAAAGTCCACCGCTGAAAGTGGGAAGAAAAAGAGAGGAGAATGTGAGCATTATGATTTCACAGAATTTTCTCCTCTGGGCCAGCGGAGTGTCTGTGGTTCTGATTAGAGTCATTTTGCCTGGATCTATTAGTTCTTGTTTAATCGAAACGATTTGCTCTTGTTTTTCTTTCCTTGCTCCCGAAGGTATGGCCTTGGGAGGGAGACAGTTTTGGCAGCTGGGAGAAGCGTAGGAGCAGGAGGAAGTGGAGACTCTGGACTTGAATTTAAGGCAAAGGCCTGAATAGTGAAGCTGTCACTGCTTTTTTATGAATGCTGCAGAATATCCTCAAATTACAGTACCCAAGGAGCAATAACACCACTGACTTTTATTTTATTTCAAAATATAAAAATCAGCCCTGGCTGGTGTGATTCAGTGGATTGAGTGCCGGCCTACAAACCAAAGGGTTGCCGGTTTGATTCCCAGTCAGGGTTGCGGGCCAGGTCCCTGATTGGGGGTGTATGAGAGGCAACCACACATTAGTGTTTCTTTCCCTCTCTTTCTCCCTCCTTTCCTGTCTCTCTAAAAATAAAGTAAATAAAATCTTGAAATACATGTAGATCAATGTCACCTGGAAAGTAAGCCTAGTTCTTTGGATTCCAGTCCTGGCTCACCACAAACCACAGCAGCTTGGACAAGCCATTTCCGGGCACCTCATGGAGCTTCCACTCTGAAACACATGTAAAGCGGTGGGATATTTAGAAGTTACAGTGAGGGGTACTGAGATCTAAGGCTTAGGGATATAGAGAAAAACAATTCAAGAAACTCTGCAATCAGCTACGTCCAGTCTTTTGCGGTCGTCTCTCTCTCCATCCTACTTCTTAGTTCCCCAGACAAATGGAACAGCCTCTCGGACGGACACACACACACACACATACATACACACACACACACACACACACATACACACCACTTTTCCCAGCTGGGCTCCAGGTATGTGCCTGATCTAGAATGTTCTTCCTTTCTTCCTGAAGGGACAGATGCTTCCTTGCCAGGTCATGGAGCTCCAGGATAAACAGGGTGTGGATGCTGAGTGAAGCAGGCCTGGGCTGGAATCTTGGCCCCACTCACTCCTGGGCATCTGTGGATTTGGCTGAGTTACTTAATCCTTCTTCCCCATGTGTTAAATGGGGTCGGTAATACCTTCGTCGGAGGATTCTTGTGAAGACTAAGTTAGAGAGTGTGTTTAGCTAATGCTAGCACATAACAGGTGCCCAAATAAATATTTGAGTGAATAAAAGTACAGAATGATCCATGGGTGTTTGGAGAGCCATGAAGCATTAGATATCATCAGAAAAAGATCTGAAATCATAAGCTCCATGACCTCAGGGACCCTGTCTAAGTTGTTTACCTGACACAGTGCCTGGCATCTAATTGGCACTCGATCCGTGTTTGTCCAGTGAGTTATTCCATATAGAAGTTTAGAGAGCAAACCAAAAAGTCTGGTGATTATTTTGTCCTATTACTCAACTAATATCTATTAAGTGCAAACAATATGCCAGGCACTATAGCAGCCTCTGGGGAATGAAGAAGCCAGGCCCTGCCTTCCAGAAGGCTACAGAAAAGCCAGCTTTCAGGTTGGGTTGGCAGGAGGGTTGGACGAGCTGGAGGAGAATGAGTGAGGGAGGCTGGTGGGTGGGAGTGTCAGGCAGGGTGGGGAGCGTGACCCAACCTGCTGGTTAGAGAGACAGGTCAGGGGTAATTCTCAGCAAGTAGGGGGACAAGGAAGATCTCTAGATAAAGCCAAGTTTTTATAGTCAGATTTTCTCTCTGTGTGCTTGGCCACTGGGCAGTTGAAACTTCTTGCCACAATGGGGAAAGGTTGTGGGTACTAGGGAAGGATGCTTCCTCTCACTCCACGGGGGCCATGCGCTTCCTAACAGAGTCACCCCGCAGGAGGGACTCCCGCATCCTGGAGCTGGAGCTGGTCTGATCCCTGAAGAGCGGGGGTTCTCCCAGTGCAACACATGATGCCACAGCCGACAGGCAGGCCTGGGGACCTTCTGAGAGGGACAGGAATGGAACTGGGATGAGCTCAGAGGCGCTTCACTGAATGTTGCACATGCACCTTTCATAATACCAATCCGGGGTGTTTCAGTTTGTGTTTTTTTAATATGCAGCTAACTGTCCCCACTTTATTCCATGTTAGTTCTCTCTTTCTCTCCTTCTCTCTCTCTCAAAGGTGGAAGATTTTTTATCTATCCATTCATTTAAAAATTATCCACTGACAGCAAGCATGCTAGAGACACCAAGAAAAACAAGATAGAATTCCAGCTTTCCAGCTTGGCCACAGTTATTAAAAAGTTAAATGTCATCACAGCCTTTGACTCAGCAATTCAACTCCCAAGAATTTATTCTAAATATATACTCCCACAGGTGCTAAGACACATGTAGAAGGACAATCCCTGAACTATTTTAAATAACAATTCAAAATTAGGAACAATGCGAATGCCCACCAATAGGAAACTGATAAAATAGACTATGATAAATTTAGACAGTAGAATACTATAACTGTCCAGAAAATGGTTGATCTTTATGGGAAGATAGGAAGAAATCCCCAAGAAAGATTATCCACTAAAAAAAAAAAGCATGTATATGATATTACTTTTGTTTTTAAAAATTATGTATTTAAAAAATATGCATACAAAGAATATTTAGCTTCTACAGATAAGCTGTCCACGTGTGGCTGCTGAACATTCGAAGCGTGCCTCGTCCAAATTGAGGTGTGCTGTGAGTATAAAACTCACAGCAAATCTTGGAGACTTAGTATGAAAGCAGTAATTACTTATTTTGATTACATGTTGAAATAATATTTGGGATAGAGTGGGTTAAATAAAACAGATCATTGAAATTGATTTTACTTTTTGAACACTTTTTTAAAGTAGGGCTATAACAAAATACAAAAGTACATATGTGACTCACATTATATTTGCATCAAACAGCAAGTACTGTTCTAGAACAGGAGCCAGCCAACAGGGGCCTGTTTCTGTAAAAAAAAAAAAAAAAAAAAAAGCATTATTGGCCCACCGCCATACCATTTGTGTCGTTATTATGTATGGCTTCTTCCCTGCTGTAAGGACAAAGTTGAGTAGCTGCGATAGACATCATGTGGCCACGAAGCCAAAAATATATACTATCCTGCCTTTTACAACTCCTATTCTATAGAAACCACAATCTACAAAGATTATCTTTAGGGGTTGACCTGAAAGCAGATTTTTTTTTACTTCTCTTTTGCGAGGCGGATGGTGGGGGTGGTGGTAAGAATGTATTATTTTTGTCAGCGAGGAAGAAAAACAATTAAAAGAATTTATAAACCTGCCTTTAAGGGTTACACATTCTAGTAGGTGGTCAAGCCAGTAAATAATTAAAGGGTCAAGAAAAAGTACAAGGTCGCCGTTAGGTGTTCGGAAATGTCGGTGGACAAGAATAATAATGGCCAGTAACTACTGAAGGCCTACGAGGTGTTGGCCACCAGGTGCACAGTCCTGCTTTCTGTACCTTATTTCATTTTACCACAGCATCCCCATGCTACAGTTGAGGAAACTGAAGACTAAAAGACATAAGTGACCTGTCCAATGGGACAAGTCCATGCCCTTAACCACACTAGACCCCACTGGGGAGCTGGCCTGGAGGAGCCGTCTGTGGAATCAAGGAAGACTTACCATCACTTCCCTGACTCTGTTTCCCTCTCTCTCCTTAACTAGCATTTTTGTCTGATTTTTTGTATAGTTGGCTTGAGCCTCAGGAAGGGGCACTGTGGGGGCTGTTATTCTGGAATGCACTAAATGCCTTTAAGAATGTCTTCATTATAAGCATTAACCTGCTTGTAAAATACTACAACAATCCAGGAGCAAAACGTGACTTTCCCTTTCTGCGCCCTCCTTCCCAACATTCCCTGTGCCCATCTGGAGGGTGTCTTCCCAGAATTCGTCCCTAAAACGTAAGCAATGCTTTTAGCAGAAGCACTACATGATGATATTGTCAGCAGAATTGCTTTTATTGCTGACCAATAAAGCATGGAACCCTTTACATGGGTTCTCACAATCTGCTTAATTTTTTAACAAGTTCTAAGTAACCCACGTGTTATTATTTTAGTAACCTGCTTTTTAAAATGAAAACATCAATTGAAGTTATGATCAATACTAGAAAAACAACTTTTAAGAACCAGTTTGACCTTTTGCTGTTGCTTTCAGGAGTTAAATTTATGTTTGCGATTTCTCCGTGGACCCAGCAGCAGGCTAGGTGCAGCTCTGAATGTGTGGGAAGCATGTTTCACACCAATTTTCAGTCCGCAATAGTCTGCAGACAAACAGCCAGAGACACAACTGAACGAGGTTGTCTTTGGCCCTCGTGTACTTGCAGAAACAGCAATGGTATACACCTGTAAAACCCAAGATAATTATGACTTGCCTGGAGAATGTCAAAGTCATGTCCAGGCAGGGCAGGCTGAAGAATAAAGCCTTAGTGTCTGTCTCTTTTACCACTTTTCCAGCCACCAACCTAGCTTGGGCCTCTTCACCTGGTCCCTGGACTCTGTTGAGATCTCCAGGAGTCTCCCCACCTCAGACCTCCTCTGCCACTAACCACCTGGCATAGAGTGGCCAGGTTACACTTCCCAAATTATTGTTTTGTGCATGCCCCTGGTTTAAATACCTGAACAACATTCCAGATCTTTATCTTGGCATCCCAGGTCCTCCTCAGTATTGCTCCAACCTACCATTCTGCTCTTATTAGCAAGTTACTCTTTAGGCTTGCCCCCTGTCTCCAGCCTTGTCTCCTGTCCCCTTTGTCCCCAACGCACCTTGTTCATTTCAAATTCGGTCTCTACTAAGAGAGTCTCTGCCTGACTCCCACAATCCTTTGGTTCTATCTAAATCCTTCCCTAACTCAAGTGAAATTCTTCTGAAGACTTCTGATTCCCTCAGCCTCAAACTTCCTCCCCATCCCAGCATCAGGTTGATTCCACATTCCTCCGCTGATCAATGGATGATTTTGGTTGTTACCAGTGTGTGTAGAGATTATGTGCAACCTCAGCTGGACTTGGTAGGCAAGAGGGACTTTCTCTCATATCGTTTTATACATTCTACAAAACCTTCCTGAGCACCTTCCATATAATACATCGTCGGTAACAGTTGGCACAGATTAAGAAGCAACTCACTGCCTCTGTTCTGGTAAGTCATGGTGCTCTCTTCCTGGAATCCCAGAGACTCCAGCTGACCCTCTCCCTTGGGCATTGTCATACCATCCTCATTTGACAGGACTTCTTGGAAATGCACTATGTAAAAACATAAAGAGCCTCTTTCTCCTCCTCCTCCTTCCCCCGCCCCTTCTTCTCTTCCTTCTTTCCTTTTCCTTCTTCATAGTTATGTGCTATTCCATCCTAAGGAGGAACCGTAATTTGTTTAACTGTTCCCTATTGATGGTCATTTAAATTATTTCCAATATGTTGCCAGGGAAAAATGGTGCTCTGAATAATTTTGTATATCTGTGAATATTTCTGTAGGATAAGTTCCTCAAGCTAAAATTGTTAGGACAAAAAGTACTTTCATTTATAGCTTTGAAATATAGTTCCAAATTATACTCTTACCTGTAAAGTTTGATAGTCATTATATTTAATATGTTCAAAGTATTCCACTGAGCAGAAGAACTTGATTAAAACGTTCCCTTATTTTTGTACATTTAAGCTCAGTTGCTACCCAATACAGAAATCTACTTCAAAAGTCCTAGAAACTGAGAATGTGATCCTTTGACTTACAAATGACACAGCTTCTCCATGGTACAACAATGAAAACTCAGGCACCTAACTCTATGTACAGAAATATGCTCTGAAAAAGTATAAAAATAACATTTTTGTAAATAAAATCAAACAGCTAACAAGAGGATACAGCATAGTTCAGGAGAAACAACACAGATTTCATGGTCAAAATATAAAATAATGTGTCATCTTTCTCTTATAAGCTGTGTGACTTTGAACAAGCCACTTAATGCTCCCTGAGGTAAAATTTTCCCCTCTGAAGAAGAATTTAGGAGTACACATTTTGACATAAGTGACAAATCCATGTACCTGGAAAATCCATCTACCTGAGTTGGTAGCTGGCTCAGGAAGCACATGTGAGTACTGTTTCACCCCCAGTGTCCAGATAGTTCCTGGAACGTAACATGTAACCAATACATAATGAACAGATGAACCATATTTCATCCGCTTGTCCACAGGATAGGTGGCTGGTCCAAGGTCAGGTAATACAGAACCAAGAAAAGTTGAAGTTAGCTAAGACAGGGCTCAGACAGGTGTACTGAACTGCTAGTCTGGACTATTACATCTCCATCTGACCAAACACTTCATAATTGTCTCCAGCTTTGCTTTATTCCAAGTGAAGAGATGTGAAGAAGGTGCCTTCTGTAAGCCATTTTTAAGATTTCTCCCCTCCCTTACTTATTCATGAATCCTACACTTTCAGGTCTCTGAAGAAATGAGACTTTATATCTGGCCTCCAAGTATACTTCTTAGCCTTAGATCAAACACATTCTTCAAAATCATCCAGTTCCCCACTCCATGCACCTGTCCCTTTTATGACTATCACATTTTATTTACACCAAAACAAAATATCCTCTTACCTCACTCCCACCTTCCTCATCTCTTTCTTAACTCTTCCAGTAAACTTCCCATGTTAATTGGGAACATTCTCTCAAGCTCTCATGATTTTGAATTTGCAAGACAACTCTGTAATTTTCTGGTGAGACCCAGAAATTTTAAATTGTCTGCCCACGTTTAGAGTAATTGGGGGCATGAGTAGATCTGAACTCAGGTCTTCAGGGTCCAGGCCCAGAGCTTATTCAACAGTCCGTGCTCTTCTGCTCGCTCCCCACAATTTGACATTTACAAAGTGCTTTTGTTTCTAGTTGCTCATATAATCATCATGACAGTCTCAAAGGCCATGACCTCATCACAGTTGCAGAGGAACAAACCACCTCAAAATTCAGGGGCTTAAAACAACCACCACTTCCTACTCGAGCTCCTGCATCTGCAGTTCAAGTGAAGGTTGGGTAGGTAGACCTGCTGATCTTGGCTGGGTTTGTTCATGTATCTCTGGATCAGCTGGGTAGTTCTGCTCTAGTCTGGGCTGGGCTGCGCTGGGCTGGGCTGGGGATGCTTCCTCGGGCAACTCTGCCCCACATATCTCTCATTGCCCACATATCTCTTATTCCCAGCCCAGGCACACTCTTCTCACGAAAACAGTAAAGATGCAAGAGAAGAAGTCCTTGATGCAAGTATGCTTCCAAGTCTCTGCTTGTATTATCGCATTTGCTAACCTCCAAAGCAGACATCACAGTCAGAATCAGTGAATGATCTCTTGACAGAAAGAACTGCAAAGCCACAGGGCACAGGGTAATGATACGGAGAGGGATGAGGACCTGGGCATTTATACAATCTACCCAGTGTTCAAGTATCAAGCCATCTTAGATAAAGATAATTTTCCTTTTTGTCTCCAAGCACGAGCCAGTGCTTAGAGCATGGGTACCCAGAGCACATGGTGAAGTGGGACTAGGCACGAGAGGCCCTCCCACTGCTGGTGCCTTCAGCACAAGCTGCCCTTTGGCTGCCACAGCATGGCAAGCTGAATGAGGGTGACAAGCCAGCACTGGCTCAAACCTCCTGGTTCTGTATCCAGCTGCCCCCACCCTAATGGCTTCTTAAAATGTGATTCACTGCTCTGGGGAGAGAAAAGTAATTGAGGGTGTAATTTATATTGGGAAAATTGCTCTAAAGAAATTTAGAGAGCAACAGACCCAGCACTCCGGCTCAAAGGGAGTTTCATACCAAAAGACCAGGGAAACTGAACGAAGGTAAAAGGATGTGGGGGCCTGGAAGAGCAGATGGACCCCAGCGGTGGCAAGAGGTGAGGAAGAGATCTAAAAACGGGGGGAAATGGACAACACCAGGAAACTCCAATATAACCTTAGAGGAGGAAAATGGAAGGGCGACACGCTTCACATTTTCCCCGAGTTGTTTTGCTCTGTGAAAGTGCTCAAGAAATAAGACTGACACATGTAACACCAAGTTTTCGATGAAAATTTCTCCAAGAGATTTCTCTCACACCCCACCCCTTCCATTGCCAGAACAAATATGCTAGGAGGCTGGTCACATACAAAATGGAGTCCAAACAGCTGAACCCAATTCAGGGAAACCTGAGAGGATCCAGTTCTCAACTCAGGTAACTTTGCGATTGAAGAGACTTTTATAATTATACAAAACAATAGTCACACGTGAATATGCTAAGAAGGTTAAATTACATAATAACGGTGACATTACTGGCCACAAGTGATACTAACAAAGGCCACAACCTTGTCCGTCTGAGGTTTAGAGGACGTAGGTCAAAGCCCAGTGAGGAACTTACTTTCCTAGCCTTCCCTCCCCCCGAGGTTTGGACTTTCTCTAATTTTTTTTCATTCAGCTTGCTAAGGCATCCAGCATTTTCTTTCTTGGCCCGTTTTCTCCTTATAAAAGAAGGAAGTAAAATGACATGACCATCGAGGTCCAGTCCAGCACACATACATAATTCTGTGATTTTTCTCTATGCTTCCCAGCTCATGCCACTGAGGAATGAAGGAAATCAGTGTGGAACACATCTTTGTCCAGGTATTTAATAGCAGGGGTCGGCTGGCATAGATATCTAAAATACAAAGCACAATGGAAATACAGCAAGAACTCTCTGCAAGTGAAGCTTTGCCAGGTACAAACTATGTGCCCTTGGACAAGTTATTTCATCTCTTTATGCTGAGGTTTCCTCATCTGTAAAATGGAGCAATAACAGAGCCTGTTATTATTGGGTGTTATGGGGACTGAATGAGCTAATGAGTGAAGAAGCATTTAGAAAGGGACTTGGTACATAGAAAGCATTCCATACGTTTATTTATGATGATCTGCCAATGTGATTTTGGCAATTCTGAGGATGGTGGGTTTTCGTTCACAAAGAGGTGAATGCTGAGAAAAGTTGTTTATAAATGCAAGATCTTGTTTTTAAAAAATGCAACCTTTTTTTTAATCTTTATTGACTAGCTGATGTGAACTTGTAGCTTGGGTTTCTTCTTATTTGCTTTCATGTTAGCCTACCTGTATCTATGCATTTGGTTTAGTTCACCATGCCTTTGACCAGCAAGACGATTGCTGTCAGTGGTAGCTGCACATTAGAATCATTTGGGGAGCTTTAAAAATCTCTATGCCCACACTGTCTATGCTGTCAGAAGTGTGGATAGAGGTTGGGTGGTGGGGGGAGTGGGGAGTGGGGGAGACTAGATGGGAGACTGATGTGTGCTACCGGGGTGCTTGTGAGGTTCTGATTCTTGAGCCGAGTGGTGGCCACACAGGTACCTTCAGTTTGTAAAAATCCATCCCCATGTATCGTTATAGCACTAGCACGTTTCTACATGCATAATATACTTCAATAAAAAAAAAAAACGTAAACACGAAGCTCTGTGCTGAAGTTGCACTAAAAACCAATTAAATCAAAATCTCTAGGGACAGGACCCTGGTGTCGACATTTTTGAAAAGCTTCCCAGGTGATTTCAATGTGCAGCCAAGGTTGAGAGCAGCTGTGGAGGTTCTTTTGGCCACAGTGGGCCCAGATGTTGGAATTGGCTTTTGAGCCAATCATAGAAAGCCCCTTGGAGCAGCCAGGAGTCAGTGGAATTGACCTAAAATTTGTTTAGGCAGATCCCAAGTCCAAAGGTCATTAGGCACAATAGTAGGGGGAAGAGCTCTGGACCTGGACAGAAATCTGGGAGCAGTGTCTGGGTCTCTCCTCACTGGCTGGGAGACTTGGGTAAGCGTGCAGGGAACCTCATAGAACTGCTACTTCTTCATCTGTTAACTGGTGCTCACGCTGGCTCCTTCTTACCTTGTTGGGTCCCCTATACCCCTTCCCACAGAGCAAGCACTCCATAAGTGAGCTGTTATTATAAGATGTTGCAAATTTTCAAGAGACCTCCCCACCCCTGCAAAAAGCATTTTGTCCTTGCCTCCAATTTCCAGCAGAGAGGCTAGGCAGTATTTTGACATTTGCACCGCTATTGCTTCTCCCATTCTCTTTTGCGCTGAACTGATATGGGAGGAAGAGGCACTGATTTGAGTTTCTCGCAATCAATGACTTGCTTGTTGCACATTAATTCAACGCATGGGCACATGGATGGGAAATTGGCCATCATGTGGCTACACATTTTTCAGCATCTGGGTCCTCCCTTTGGTGAGGCTTGATTAAGTCAACCTAGCTTTGCATCCTTTAAGAGAAAACCTTAGTTTCTTTTGTCTCCACTTTCTGCTTACTTCCACCAAAATTCTAAGAATCCTAAAGTCAAAAAAATTCTTCCTTCCATGCTTCCTGAATCTTTGTTTTATTTCTACAGTTGTGCATACATTTCCTTCTTCTCTTATTCTTTGGGGAAATGAAGAACAATCCTGCTCAACACAGCTCCTTCGAGCAGTTGAACATCATTCTCGTGATCTTTCTTTTTTCCTCCTTTGTCCTAGCTATATTTCAGCATTCTAGGAATTTGGGGTGGTTCCCCCGAACCTTCTTCATTTCCCCATATTCTTTTTATAAATGTGGCTCCTCGCAAATATAGTTCTCTTGAGCACTCAGGAGGCATTATTAGACAAAGATTTAACGAATGAACTCAACAGCACTTACTGAGGCTTGCTACATAGAAGATTCTGGGGTGGGTAGTGAAAACCATTGATTCCTGCTTTAATGGAGTCCACATTAAGGTAGACTTAAAAATAACATTAGCACAAGATGGGCTGTCAGACGTTCTGTGATATAGCCACACACGAGCCAGCCATGGGAGTACGCCGTCAAGAAGGTAAATCCTGCAATTGACAATTACCAAAACTGCTTGATGTAAGAGACCTGGGCCTGTAGTTGAACAAGTGTACCATCTGCACATCCACACACAGTCATAACTTGTTTTTCTTTTATTCTTCCTTACAAATGTCACTGCCAATTTGAAGTTTCTTATGTTAGAGTCAAAGAAGTTTTTTTAAAAAAATACAACTTACCATCTTTAAAAAATGAACCAGAACTGCTTATCTCTGTTTTTGTGCTAGGTTGGTTGAGTGAGTTTGTTAGAAAGACTTGACTATTTCACTAGCCTTAGAAAAGTCACTCACTCATTTAATAAATCATCAAGGATTAAGGAGCAATGATATATCCAAAAAGTAAATCTAAATCTTTCTTTCTCACAAAGGTGAAACAGGTGGAGTCCACGCTGGAAGATGTAAGAACGACGAAACCAGTACAAGGGCACTGAGGAAGGGGGGAGGTCTGCGGATATTTGGTGCTCGTGGCCTGGGCTGATGCAGAGCTAGCAGTCACCTTCAGACGATAAAAGAGTGACACAGGACATCTCCCCAGGATTCTCCAAGCTTCTTTCTGGAGTCCAGTGATTTCTCCAAGTCTTGTTTCCCAGACATCTAAATACCCTTTTAGATGTAACACCGATAGCGTGATGCATGAAAGAAAAATTGATAAGTCACACTTCATTAAAATTAAAAACGTCTGCTCTGTGAGAGACAATGTTAGGGAACATGGCCAGCCACAGACTTGGAGAAAATATTCAAAAACATACCTGATAAAAAACTTATATCCAAATGTACAAAGAACTCTTACAACTCAGCAATAAAGAAACAAACAACGCAATTAAAAAACAGTTAAAAGACCTGAACAGCCCTGGCCGGGTAGCACAGTTGGTTATAGTGTCAGCCCAATACAACAAGGCGGTGCGTTTGATTCCTGGTCAGGGAACACACAAGGAAACAAGTGCCCAGCATAAAAAAAAATCTGGACACCTCACCGAAGAAGATACACAGATGGCAAATAAGCCTATGAAAAGATGCATTCCATCATATGTCACTAGAGAAATGCAAATTAAAACGACAATGAGGCACCACTGCAAGCCTATTAGAATGACCAAAATCCGAAGCCCTGACCACACCAAATCTTCGCAAGGATGTGGAGCAATAGGAGCTCTCCTTCACTGCCGGTGGGGACGCAGCATGGTGCGGCCTCTTTCGCAGACAGTCCGGCAGTTTCTTACAAAGCTCAACATACTCTTACCATACAGTCCAGCAATCACACTCTTGGGTATTTACCCAAAGGAGTTGAAAACTTAAGTCCACACGGAAACCTGTACATGGATATTTAAGCAGTTTTACTGTCAAACCTTGAAAACAACCAAGATGTCCTTCAGTACATAAATGGATAAACTGTTGTACACCCAGACAATGGAATATCATTCAGGGCTAAAAACAAATGAGCTGTGAAGCCATGGAAAGACTTGAAGGAACCATAAAATGTGTATTACTAAGTGAGAGATGCCAATCTGAAAAGTCTACCTACTGTATGATCCCAACTACACGACTTTCTGGAAAAAGGCAGGACTATAAAGACAGTAGAAAACGCAGAGTTCCTAGGGGCAGGGGAAGGAGGGATAAATAGGTGGAGCACAGAGGGTTTTTAGGGCAGTGAAATTGTTCCATATGATACTACAATGATGGATACATGTCCTTACACATTTATCCAAACCCACAGAATGTAGAATACCAAGAGTAAACACTAATGTAAACTATGGTCTTTGAGTGATCATGACGTGTCAATGCAGGTTTATTTATTGTAACAAAGGCACCACTCTTGTGGGGGGTGTCGATAATAGGAAAGGCTGTGCGAATGGTGGGGGGCATAGGGGAACTCCCTACTTTCTGCTCCTTTTGCTCTAAACCTAACATTGTAATAAAAATAAGTTATATTAAAAAAATGTGGTATCAAGCCACAAAATGACATGAAGGAACGTTAATTGCATGTTGCTAAGTGAAAGAAGCCAGTCTGAAAGGCCACAGAATTGTATGATTCCAACTATATAACATTCTGAAAAGGGCACAATTCTAAAATAAAAAAGTCATTGATTGCCAGAGGTTGGAGTGGGGGATGGAAAAGGGATGATTAAGTGAAGTATGGGAGATTTTTATGGCAGTGGAGCTACTCTGTACAATATGGTAATGGCAGATATATGCAACCTACAGAACCACGCAACACAAAGAGTGAATCCTAATGCAAATGATGGGCTTGTGTCAATAATAACATATTTATATTCATTCATCCATTCCGACAAATGTACCACACTAATGTAAGATGTTAATAATAGGAGAAACTGCGAGTGCTCAATTTTCTGAAAACATAAAACTGTTCTAAAAAACCAAGTCTATGAATTTGAAAAAAAAGTGCAACCCATTTGCTTGTCCAGTCCATGATGCCCTTAAACAGTAGACTATCTTACCAGAGTGCCTTTGAGCAACAAGCAATGATGCAGCACAGCCAATGAGGGCAGGAGGGCTTTGAAGCCAACAAGGTCATCCCCTAGCTACAGTGCGAGGAGGAATGGAGGAAGGGGAACAGATGTGGTGTTTGGGACACTGGGTTCCCCTTTGTAGTGACAACCCAGGGGTCACTGAGCACCCGAAGGCAGCCTAGTGAGGGAAACACCGCTCTCAGAAACAAACCACACTTGTGACTAGTTTTAGTATTGTTTTAACCAAATACCCTAAATAAACAAATAATAATCAAATAATCTGTCCTACATGACCTTCAATTTTCCCCTTGGTGCAGCTGAGTGTGTTAATTGTTATAAATGTTGCAATGATGTTTTCAAGGCTCCCTCAAAAGCCTTAACAATGACATCAACCCATTCTTTTATATTATGAGGAGGAGGAAGTAGATGTGTGTGCTCACATATGATACTCTATGTTATTAAGGAAAATGGGGGAGGGGTTTTCTTTAGAAACTTATTTTCAAAAGCTCTTCTAGGTATTAAATATACTATTTTATTTTATTTTTTTATATTTTATTTCTTTATATTTTGTAGAGAGAGAGGGGAAGGGAAGGAGAAAGAGAGGGAGACAAACATCAATGTGTGGTTGCCTCTCACATGGGACTTGGCCTGCAACCCAGGCATGTGCCCTGACTGGGAATCGAACCGTGACCCTCTGGTTCACAGCCCGCACTCAATCCACTGAGCCACACCAGCCAGGGCTAGATATACTATTTTATTAATTTCACTGCTGTTATTCTCCTACTCATTATCTGAAATTTTGTCTAAGATTCTATACCCTCCATGAATTATATGGACCTCAAGGAATCTTTAATATATTTTATTGATTATGCTATTACAGTTGTCCCATTTCTCCCCCATCATTCCCCTCCACCATGCACACCCCCTCCCACCCACATTCCCCCCACTTAGTTCATGTCCATGTATCATAAGTTCTTTAGCTTCTACATTTCCCACACTATTCTTGCCCTCCCCCTGTCTATTTTCTACCCACCGTCTATGCTACTTATTCTCTGTACCTTTTCCCCCCTCTCTCCTCCTCCCACTCCCCTGTTGCTAACCCTCCATATGATCTCCATTTCTGTGGTTCTGTTCCTGTTCTAGCTCTTTGCTTAGTTTGCTTTTGTTTTAGGTACAGTTGTTAACATCTGTGAGTTTTCTGTCTTTTTACTGTCAATTTTTTTATCTTCTTTTTCTTAGATAAGTCTCTTTAACATTTCATATAATAAGGGCTTGGTGATGATGAACCCTTGAACTTGACCTTATCTGAGAAGCGCTTTATCTTCCCTTCCATTCTAAACGACAGCTTCGCTGGATAGAGCAATCTTGGATGTAGGTCCTTGACTTTCATGACTTGGAATACTTCTTTCCAGCCCCTTCTTGCCTGGGAGGTCTCTTCTGAGAAATCAGCTGACAGTCTGATGGGAACTCCTTTGTAGGTGACTGTGCCCTTATCCCTTGCTGCTTCTAGAATTCTCTCCTTCATTTGAATCTTGGCTAATGTAATTATGATGTGCCTTGGTGTGTTCCTCCTTGGGTCCAACTTCTTTGGGACTCTCTGAGCTTCCTGGAAGTCTGTTTCCTTTGCCAGATTGGGGAAGTTCTCCTTTACTATTTGTTCTAATAAGTTTTCCACTTATTGCTCTTCCTCTTCCCCTTCTGGTACCCCTAGAATTTGGATGTTGGGATGTTTAAAGATGTCCTGGAGGTTCCTAAGCCTCTCCTCATTTTCTTGAATTCTTATCTCTTCATTCTTGCCTGATTGGATGTTTCTTTCTTCCTTCTGGTCTACTCCATTGATTTGAGTCCCGGTTTTCCTCCCATCTCTATTGGTTCTTTGTGCGTTTTTCTCCATTTCACTTATTGTAGCCTTCATTTGTTCATCTAATTTGTGACCAAAATCAACCAATTCTGTGAGCATCCTGATCACCAGAGCTTTGAACTGTGCATCTGATAGGTTGGCTATCTCTTGGTCGCTTAGATGGATTAGCTCTGGGGCTTTGATCTGTTCTCCTGTTTGAGCTATTTTTTTTCTTTTTTTCTTTTTTTGGTCTGGTGGCGGCTGTTCTGTAGTGAGGGGCAGAGCCTTAGGTGTTCCCCAGGGCGGGGCAGCCCAGTTGCTGGGTTGTGATGCTGTATGTGGGGGCAGGGTCCAAGAGGGAACAATGGCTCTTGCTCTGCTCTCTCTTGAATTCCAGTCCCCTCCACTGCTACCCCAAGCAAATTGGGCCCTTCTGGTGCTGATTTCTGTGTGGGTGCGCTTGTGTACATTCTAGGACCCTGTGGGTCTCTTCAGTGAACTCTCCTGTGAGGCTGAAGTCTCCCCTAACACCTCAACCCCCACACGTGTTTTCAATCGGTATTTTTAGGTTTTATTTCCTGGCACTGGGGCCCTGGGTTGCGAGGTCTCTCCTGCTCTCCGCTCTCACCTGGATTATCTGCACATGAATGCGGGACCACTTGGTCAGCCAGCTGCCCTGCACAGCCCCACTGGGCCTGCCCGCCTCCACCCAGTGCCCAGGGTCCGCTATCCACCGCCTGTACACCTTGGATCCACCAACCATTCCTGAATGCCTAGTTCAGCCAACCTCCACTTTTTCCTGCCACGACTCCACCCCTCTTACCGGTCTGGATGAATGGTTGTTGGACTTCTGTACAGTTCAATTTTTCTATCAGTTCTGATTGTTTTCTTGTTTCTAAATCTTTGTTGTCCTTAATTTTGGTTGTGCAAGGAGGTACAGTGTGTCCACCTATGCCTCCATCTTCGCCAGAAGTCTCTCAAGGATTCTTTTTTTAACCTTGCAAATACGTTCTAATAGATAGGGCCTTGTCATGCTACTGGTTGCTATGGATATAGTTTGTCAACCCACCAATGAAAAGCAATACGTGGTATCCTTTCAATAATGGTCATTCTGTAATGAATTTTAAAATCAAACATGAGAGGCATTTCTCTAACTTGGCATTGGAAAGTGAAAATTCATCAAGAGAAAATAGGATGGAGAACTGAAGAAATGAGTTTGAGTCCACAAAGCTGGAGAAATGTGGAGCAGACCTGAAAGGTGGTGAAGTGAGTCCAGGCTGAGTGAGACCGAATGCTCTTCCTAGGCCCCAAATGGTGACTGCTTTTTCCTTCTGCGTGGAAAAGGATTGGCAAGACATTTCAGATTTAGATTTACCTGACTGGTTCCTACTGTGTTACTCACTGGGACAAGATCCTTTTTCCTTCCCAAGGTGGCCCTGCAGCAGAAGCTATTACCCCACCCATTCATTCTCATCGCTTGGCATGGAACTATCCCAGCACCAATGTCCAGCAAGGTAGCTGTGAGAACTGATAGAAAGCAAGGGAGCCCCAGAAATGCACCCCCAAAGCAAAAGGACTCAGGCTGTACGGTTCTTAAACTGCCACGTAAGAGTTACAGCAGAGTTATATTTTTGGTAATTAAAGCCTAATGTGAATACTGATTTTGAAAAAAGATGACATTTGTTTTCTAAAAACTAGAAGATATATTTTAGGGGGAGGGTTTTCTCTCCAGCCCACACTTTAGAGCTAAAGGCACTCTGTAGGGTTCAAACTATATACTCCTACTTCTTTCCATGAATTCATGTAGTAGATGTTTCAAAGTCACTGGCAAATACACAGAATTCATAGACTGTTAAAGGCAAAAGGGTACCACAGGACACTCTGGGTGAACCTCTTCATTCTGTAACCGAGGAAAATGAAATCCAGAGAGGTTAAGTGCTGTGTCCAAGGGCACACAGCTGCTCACGAGGTGAGACTTGAATCCAGATCTTCCGTGAACTAGCCAGCGTCCTCCCCACTGCACTGTGCTGCGTTTACCAGCACCACGGGAAGGTACTCCTTGCCTCTTGCAGAATGGGAGACTATTTTTTATAAGCTTGGAACTAAACTTGTGACTAATTAGAATACTGTGCTCCATCACCCTTCAGTCACCAGCTAAAATCCACTGCTCCATGTCCCAGCACGCCTGAGGCCTTCTGGGTGACCAACTCAAAGAAAGATTATTGTCTCAACTCAGTTCTCTGTGCCTAGGTACCCACAAAATGGAAATCGTTTTACATGGGGAAGAACAAGAGGACAAGATGAGATGAAAAGGAGCCATGTTTAAAATGGATGAAAGGAGGTACTTTTTTCCCCACTACACACAATTGACCTGGGGAACTCACTGCAGCAGGATATTAAGATCAATGGGGAAGATTTGTGTTTTAAAAGATTAGACATTTCACATGCATATCATCAACAGCAAGACGCAATAGGATGAAAGTAAGATGGATGAAAGTTCTCAAGCTTCAGCGCATAAGTTGATCACCAACTGGGTCAGGTAAAAAGAAAAAAAAATTTCTATTCGGTCATCTAAGATTTCACAGGAAGGCAGATTTGGGGGTATCCCAGTCATCGCTACCTTGTAACAAACCACTCAAACTAGTGGCGTGAATCACCAGGCATTTTGCTGTGCTCAGGGACGCTGTGGATCAGCAGTCCGAAGGGGGCACAGCAGGGGTGGCTTGTCTCTGCTTTCTGCCATCTGGGGCCGCAGCTGGGAAGCTTTGAATTCTGGGGGTGACTTGAGGCTGGGGACAGGAGTCACCGGGAAGCTTCTTGACTCATCTGTCAGACTCCTGGCCTGGCATGACCTAAAGGCTTACTCAGCTGGGACAATCAACTGGAGTACCTGCATGTTGCAAGAGAACCAGATGGAAGCTGCATTGTCTTCGTGACCTTTCCACAGAAGTCCCATTGCATCATTCCCAACATTTTATCAGTCAAAACCATCACAAGGGGAGTGGACTTAGGACCTTCTCTCCCCCATGGCATATGTCAGGGTCATGTTGCTGAACACATGCGGGATGGGTGAAGCTTTTGCAGCCGTCTTTGGAAAATACAATCTCCTAAGGAAGGGATGGAAATGTGAGATTGCATGAACCACCATCTAGTGGGAAAAAAACCCTGATATATAAACAGAAAATCACATAACCATAAAATACATTTCAAGGTAGTTATTTCCCCTTTTTATATGTTTCCATAAGAATTCTTTTTTCCCTTTGATAAGTCATCACACTTAAGTTTTTTCATTTATTTTCTGTCTTCCCCTGGAATTGGAATCTCCATGTATCTAGTTCCCTGTGCCTAAAATATTACCCATAAATATTTGTTGAAAGAGTGGATGAGTAAAATGCCGTTGATAGAGGAATGGCAAAAGGGCTGGGGGAATACAGGCAGTAGCAAATAACTCAGCTTGACAGAAGTGACATTTAACTGGGTCTTGAATGATTTTGAAGGATAACTAACAATTTTTTCTGGTGACAAAGGAGGAATGCATTTTTTTGTCCTTAAATCTCCTCCTGGGACTTCCATTAGCTAAGTCCAAGTGAGCATATCCTCATCCTAAGTGTACAGACTGTATGCAGTAGTTACGATGTTTCTGCTTGCAAGTGAAGAAAGCACTGACTCATTTGGCTTAGAAATAAGCAATGTATTGTACCACATAACGAGAAGTCCAGAGGCAGGCAGAGCAGGCAGCCTCGATGTCATCCTTCCTCAGTGTCAGTTCAGTCTTTTGTGGTTGCAAGATGGCATGTGGCAGGCATCACATGTGGACAAAACAATACCTAACAGGGAAGAACACTGTTTTTCCTTTTGAGTAAAATCTTTCCCATGAGCCCCAGACACACTAACCTCACACTGGCCTGCTCCCTTACCGGCCAGCACTATGTCCCATGCACATGTGTAACCTATATACTGCTAAGAAGGGCAGCAACATGATCATGGGGAGCAGTTACGTGTTACTGATGCAGACCCTGGCTCCTGGGGTCCGCCATACTGTGGATGAGGCACAAGAAATTTACACAGACTACCGAGTGCTGTGGAGGAAAGGGGACAGCACGGCTTCTCTCTCAAGAGGAGAAAAGCCTCGGCCCTTGCCTTGACAGGCCTTTATTGGGTTTCCCAGCACATTACATGATGATCCTCATTTATTATACACAGGTTCGCTTTAGGTGGTTACCTTTTACAGAAAACAAAGAAGGTGATGCCACTAATCACATCAGAGAAGAAGGATATTTGCAAATGCAAAGAGAAAAGTGGTTGAACAGGTTATACTCCATACTGGGGAGGTTTAGCATGGATTTTAGGAAGTTAAAGTAAGCCCTTGCTATCTCAATTCAGGGTGAGGGAGTTTTAGCAAAAGCAAGTTTCATAGCAGTCTAGGTACAATGCAGGCCTGATTCCCCACTGGAGAACCTACCTGTGGGCGTGGGTCCTGTGCATTTCCAAGTGGGAGCTGGGCCCACGCCATGCAGAATGGTCTCCTATATGTCACTTCTTGGGACTTAGATGGGAACTCCTGCCTCTCTTGAAGCACATGGCTGTGCAGAAAATGGTAGATTCCCAAACAAAACAAAACAAAAAAAACTTGGGTTCTGATAGGAAGGAGAAAGGGGAGATGATTCTTGGGTGGGTAATCAACAATATTCATAACATTAAACTTGGAGATGGTTAAGGTTCTGTTTTCTTTGTGGATGAGTATTATCACCTAGCACTTTTGTCTGTTCTCTTTTGTGTTTTTTGCTCATTTCCTTTCTCTATCTGCATTAGCAGATTTATTAGTTGAATAAGTCCAGTACTGTATCAATGAAAAAACATGATATGTTGAGTGTATATTTGAATCAAGTTAATTAAAAAAAATACATTGATTAAACACAGAGTACACTTTCAAGTAAAAACCTTGATTCAATGCTCCTATTACTCCCTGATTGCCTAGTCATGCCCAGCTGCCCATCACTTGTACTGTGCTCTTTCATGGCCTTATGTCTTTTACTTTTGCTGACTCCTCTGTTTAGGAAGTCCTCTTCTTTTTTTCCCCCCACCTGTAGCAGATACAGAGGATTGCCTCTCCAGGCCTCAATTCTATCCTCCTAGTAATCTAGTTGGAGAGATTGGAAACCTCAAAAGTACATTTCTCAGACTCCCTTGCAGCTATGGTCTGGATCTGAAATACCTTCAGTCAACCAGGTGCGCTCCTGTAAGATTTGGCAGGCAGATGCAAGGAGAGATATCATTCTGCTGCTATTGCTGCTGGCAAGCCAGGTTTGAGAAATAACATTAATAGGCATTTAATGCTGTTGGACTCAGTGTCCCATCTCAGTGTCTAGTCACCAGTCTCATAGGCATGAAGAGCAGTTGCAGCAACAGCACCATCCTGGCTTCTGGAATATAGCTCCAGCAGTGAGCCCTTGAACTTAATAGTCCAGAGGTAGCTCTCTGTCTTCTGCCTCTCCAGCCCTTTAAACAATTTTGTAAGCCCCTGCTTGATTCTCAGTATTAAATCTTTTTCTGCTTGAAGTACTGAAAGTACTGAACAGTGGTTTCTGTTTCCTATACTAAAACCTGGCTGATAGGTCACCTAACTTGTATTGAACCTTCTAAGCACAGCCTGGATCTTCCCTAGTCCACAGGTTGAGGTAGGTGCCTCCTCTGCACTCCCACCATGCCCTGCCTGGTAAGTCCATGCCTTATCATGCTTGTACCCCAGCACCAGTGGTTGGCTCACAGCATGTACAGCATCAATATTTACTGAACAAAAATTTCCTCTGCCAAGAAACAAGGAAGGTTCTGAAATTTTGTCTAAGGAACATCTTCCCTGCTTCCTGGTCTGCAAAGCCCAAAGAACAAGTTGGCTCTAGACTTTTACTGGATTCTAGATTAATCCAGAGCCCTCAGCTTTTCTACACTTTACCTCCCTCAAACACTAGAATTGAAGATTTGACCTGGTACCCAGGAAGGGGATGCTAAGGAGCAAGGGGAGTTATTTATCTCAAGATTTACTACCCATACTCTCTACTGCTGGGATTACAATGAGGCCTGCAATCAACGACAGCATAGGCTTTGGAGTCAGGAAAACCTAAGTTGGAAGGTGTGTCACCTTGGGTAACAAGTTATTTAACTTGTCTGAACCTTGGGGTAAAAGAGATTATATATATCATGCTTAGCACAGTATGTGCACATTGGAAATGCTCCATATGCATCAGTTGCTGTGATTACAGTCATCACTGCCGTTAACTGTACCATCACTGTACCACAGTTCTGTTGCTAATAATTTTTCCTTCAGCCCAGACTCCCATGCAATTAGACTAGAGTGCACTTTTCCAATACCTTCTCCTAAGATGTTCCATATTGTCTACTGATGTGATTAACCCTTTTTTGCAGAAGGTCCAGCCAGGCCCAAGTTTGGGGCTGTACTGGGGAAATAACAAAACCATCTGTGTCAGGGGTTCTCAATAGTCTCTGAAAAGCAGAATCACCTGGAGAGTCAAAAACAAAACAGTACCAAAAACAAACTAACAAATGAAACCAAAAAACAATGGCTGGAGCCCTAAACTACAGACTCTGATTTAGTAGGTCCCAAGCACCAGTGTTCCTTAAAGTTCCCCAGGTGACTATAAGGTGCAGCTGAGAGCCACTGCTCAATGTGGAAAAGATTAGTACTTCCATTACCTCTGGGGGGAAGAAAAAAAGCCTTTACTTTCTATAATCTCCACCACAGTGGGGGAGGGGAAAAGACGAAAGATTATAGTTGAATTATTCCATTCTCATTACAAACCTGAGCAAATGACTCATCGTGTTAATCCTCTGATTAGTGTCTTGGTTTTTTGTCTAGAGGTGTCTGATTTGCTGAGGACTGATCAGAACTGCTCTAGGACATGCATGGAACTAGTCTGAAAATACCTGTGAGGCATTCAGGTTGGCTCACGGGCGTCTATCCCGTGCCAGCCCTGTGCACGCTATCAGCTGGCTGCTGATGTCAGGTGTAAGCACTTTGATCAAGGACAAGTGAAATGATCCCTGCTTTGGCCTTGAATTTAGCTGGTATCTAAATGCTAGAGATAGCTAGTGACAGCTGGGAGTGTGCTCAGACACAAAGGACATCTAAAAAATGTAACTACTTTTTTCATTATTAAAGTAATATACAAGAGGAAATATACAAGATTGGGAAAACAGAAAAATAGAATAACCATAGTAGAAATTAATATAACAACAACAACTAAGACCTATATAAACTCACCAGGTGCTGGGCATGGCTCTAAGCCCTTTACCAAAGAAATTCATTTACTTTTCACAACTCTATGAGGTAAATAACTGTTTGTAACTCTACTTTGCACATGAAGAAAGAGGACCTGGAGCTCTTAGGTGACTTGTCCAACGTGGCACAGCTAGCAGAGGCAGAGCCAAGGTTTGGACTCATGCTGCTCTTAACAGGGCAAGGTCAACTTCAGATACAGCTTATAAGGTAAGCTGTATTCATGAATTCAATGCCAGCTGCTAAAGTTTAAAACATTAATCTCAGTTGGTCATTCGTTCACCCATTTATTACACAACTTTATTGAAGGCATCGAACCAAGACCATTCCAGGCTTGATTATCAAGATATTGAAGAGTATACAAAGACTACTGTCAAGCCCAGACCGGTGTGGCTCAGTTGGGGCACATATGGAAAGTGGACTGACGGAATCGACATCTGTCTGTCTGTGTCTCTCCCTCCCTGCTCCTCTCTCTCTGGAACCAGTTTTCTCCAGGTGAGAATTCAAAAGGAAGGAAAGAAGAAAGGAAGGAAGGAAAGACTGTCTATTCATTCCTATATCACTGAACTCTCAAGTGTCTCAATAGAATAGTACATGTATAATCAACACAAGTCTAGTAAGGTTAAAAATGCAGTAACTATTCTCTGGTGACAGACTCCAAAAGCAGTATTTCAAATGTCACATGCTTAGTAGATGGGATGGTTAGTTAGCATCATGGTCTGTATTTTCATCAATTAATAAACACACCTTTGACAATAATTTAAGTTGAATTTCATGAATTTGGCTTTGTAGAAACATGTTTAGTATAGCAGTAGTGCCTCAAAAATTGTTGTTTATTGGATGGATGGATGGATGGATGGATGGATGGATGGATGGAGGTGGGCTGATTAAATTAATAGACTAGGATGTTTGGCAATATTCCAGGTGCTTAAAAATGCATCTTAAAATAATTTAGCCCTGGTCAGTTGGCTCAGTTGGTTGGAGTGTTGTCTCGTACACCAAAAGGTAGTGGGTTTGATTCCCAATCAAGGCACTTACATAGGTTGTGGGTGGGATCCCCAGTTGGGGCATATACATGAGCCAACCAATGGAGTTTCTCTCTCATATCAATGTTACTTTCTCTCTCTCTCTCTCTCTCTTCCCTTCTTTCTCCCTCTCTCCTCCTTCCTCTCTAAAATCAATAAACATATCCTAGGGTGAGGATTTAAAAATCATAAGGGAGTGTTTCTAGTTTGTTGAGTAATAAATTATGACTAAGGAAAAAATAGTGATTTCTATCCTTTCCAATGACTAAATAAGTAACTTCTAGCAAGTCATTATGATACCAGTTTATTTGATTGTTGTGAAGATTAAATGAACTAATATAAACAAATTATTTAGCATCCTGCCTAATACTTCTTACATGTTAAACAGTCATCATATTTTAAACTGCCTTTAAGTAGAAACAATGTATGCCTTTAAAAAAGCAAAAATTCAAATGATACAAAAAACTTTACAATGTAAAATAAGTCTGTTTTGGCAAAGTTTCTGCTGTTATTGCTACTATTATTCGAGATCTCCAAGCAAAGGAAAACTTTCGCTATTGATTGAGCAAGGTTTACAAACCAGTAGATAACATCATTTGAGTCAGAACCACATGAAATAACACAAGTATTCTGGCTAAATTCCAGGAGGAGTGATTAACATTCTCCAACTTCAAATAATTTTTATTATTAGCTAACACTTGTCTATCCCCAATAATACACACGTTGCATAAAGGGCACAGAGTGAGACAGCCCTCCCCTGGCATGTTCACAGTCTACACATACTTTCCACTGAGGGTTTTCCTGCCTTTTTGACTGCTGTTCCCTGGCTTTTCAACTCCCACAACTTTTCAGCCCTGGGAAGTCTGCCCACCCAGAGTGCCAAGTATTTCCAAAAAACAAAGGAGATAAATATGAACACCTGTAGAGTTCCAAGGAATGAAAGATGTAATGTACATGTAAAACATGTTTACTAATTGTTTCGATGTTTGTGAAGCTATTGACCTTTATTCCTTTTAAATTCTAAGGCTGTGATTAATACACATATTCTTTATTATTTTCCACAGAGCCTTGTTGAGGGAGAGGGTTATTCTGCCATTTAGTCTCTCAATCTGTACAAAATGGAATCCAGGACACAAGAACAATACCCGCGGCCTATCTCACCCCTTTAGCCCAGTCCTGAGTCCTTCAAGTTCCCTGGCCCTCCAGTCTTTTTTCACCTCCTTCCCAGAAGGAAGAGGTGGGGGAGTGGGAAACAATTCAGACCTTCTTTGTAAGCGTGTGAATGAATTTCAAGTATGCTAAACACCTCAGTCTTCCAACCTAATTAGAACACGTAGAAAAAGAGGCATTTTTAGGACATTTAAAACTTGCAGCATAAAAACCCATTTGGAGAGTGCCACTGCGTGTCCCCGCAGTCGGGGCGCCCAGCAGGTCTTCCCGCGGGCGGCGGCTGCTCTGTGCGCCAGCCCCAGCCTCCGGCAGCTAGCGGGTGCGCAGCTAAGCAGCCCGCGGTCCCCAGGGGGCCCAGCGTCCTGCCCATTACAGAGCCTGGAGCCAGCATTGCTTCTCTCTGCGGGGAACAGCCTGGGATTTTAAAGGATTAACATCTCTCGAGTCTTGCAAAGACAGAAAAAATCACTTTCTTGTCACAAGCCTAAGATTTTGTTACAAAACGCAAAAGTAAAGGTTGAAGCCTTGGAGATACCTATTGTACACAGGGGGAATGGTTTAAATTGTGCATGCCACGGCCCAACTACCTGGGTTCCAATTCTGGGTTTGCCATCCGAGCGCCTACTATGTGCCAAGCCCTTGGAATACCGCAGGGAACAAGGTGGCCTACCTTGCGGTTTTCTTCGGGGAAACTATCCTTACCTCGAATACCTTGGTTAAGTTTCTAAATCTGTTTCTTCACCTGTAAGGTGTACTTGCCTCATAGAATTGTTGCAAAGATCTGGGATTTGTATTAAGATGTAAACGATTAACGCGCTGTCCGGCACCCAGTGCGGCTCAGTAGGCATTCCCTCTTCTCTTGACGTGAGCTCACCAGGTTTGAGGACTTGCCTGGAGTGGGGACAGGTGCCACGGTAAAGAATGATTCTTTGAGCAGTTCTTTTAAACAAGCGCCGGATTCTGTCAGAATGCTTAGCTGCAGAGAGGAGACCTGGGAGGGGGCCCTGGGAGCAAAGGTTCAGAAGCTAGAACATTACAGGAAAGTGAGCCCTGCACCCGTGGGCGCCAGCAGAGAACTCCTTGGGACTTCCAGCAAGGATTTCCCGCCCCGGGTCTCAAGAAGGCGTGATTAGCATTCGCCCCGCCCCTGTCGCGTCCGGGCCCGCGATTGGGCTGCGTGGCTCGGCTGCCCGCTCCAGGCGGGGCCGAAGGGCGCCCAGAAGAGAGGCCAAGCTCGCGGGGCAGTGGGCGGGGATGCGCGGAGAGCGTGGCGGAGCAGCCCACCAACCGAGCCCTAGCTCGAGGGGGCGGGGCTGGGGCGGGGCCTCTCGGCGGGCCTTAGAAGCAGGTGACCCGGCGGAGCGGGAGAGGCTAGTCAGCCTGCGGCCGTGACTCCTTCGCCGCCGTCGCCGCCTCCGCCGCCGCGGCTCGCTGTTCAGTGCCAGCCGGAGGTGGGAGAAAGGGTGCGAGTGCGCGGGGGAGGAGCCGAGCCGGGCGCGTCCCAGGAGCGCCGCCACCGCCCCCAGGAGTCGGCTGGAGCAAGGAGCCCCCTGCAGGGGAGGAGGCGAGCGGCGGGCGGGACGCGGCGGGCGCGCACCAAGCAGTCCAGGCAGGGCCAGCGCAAGCTGCTCGCGGTGCTGTGAGGCGGCGGAGTGCCCCAGCCGCCACACACCGCCTTCCTCTTGCCTAGGTGCTGCAGGGGCGTTCGCCCTTCGTGCGGCTTCGGGACCTCGGTGGAACGCACGGCCTGCCCCTGCCCTACCCAACCCGGATCATGCGGGGGGCCCCGGAGGAGGAGAGGGCTAGTGACCGGCCTGCGGCGATCGCGTTCAGGGGGCGACCCCCTCTCTGAGACGCCCCCACCTGCTGCTGCCATGTGCCGCCTCTTCGGATACCCAGCCTATCACCAAACTTTCCAGGTGCCAGCTTGGCTCTGAGTCGCGTTTTTGAGCGGAGTGTCCCAGGAACGGAGGACCCAGGCTGGCTGCAGAATATCTGCTTCTCCCTGGATCAGCGAAGGTGAGAGCCCGCGCCTTCCCATTTTCCTCGTTCTCCCTGGCCTTCTGCCCTTTAGTAGAGGAAGGCTGATTGCTCCGACCCTGGGGTCCAGCCTGGAGGGCCCAGTGGAAAGGGAGGCGGGGTGGGGCGGGGAGTCAACAGTTCGATTTCAGGAGGTGGAGGGGAGGGAAGGGAGAGTTGAATCTAGAGATTTGGCGACCGCTTGCAGGGACTTAGCCGTTGACTCCCCTCTAATTGGGAGTGGTTGCAATTTTTCTTCTTTTTTTAAATAGTACTTTCCTTGGAATTGGAGCCCTAACTGCCCCTCCCCAATCCTATCCGGCGAAGAACTAAGTGCGGAGGGAGGCAGCGCCTTCCCAAAACAGTTTATCTTGGGCCGAATTTCTTGAAGAGAAAAAGAACCAACAGGTTGCCAGCCCCGGCGCCACAAACAAGTCGGTGGAGAGGGAAGCTCTGGCCCCCGTTTCCCCTGCCTGCTTTGGCCCCGTTCGGGCTGTACGAGGCAAGGGGAGGGAAGGGGCTATGGCTCGGCCTGACCCGTGTGCACCGCCCTCGCTGCTGCTGCTGCTCCTGGCCCAGCTTGCAGGCCGGGCAGTGGCCGCCTCCAAGGCCCCCGTGTGCCAGGAAATCACGGTACCCATGTGCCGCGGCATAGGCTACAACCTGACGCACATGCCCAACCAGTTCAACCACGACACGCAGGACGAAGCGGGCCTGGAGGTGCACCAGTTCTGGCCGCTGGTGGAGATCCACTGCTCCCCGGACCTGCTCTTCTTCCTGTGCTCCATGTACACGCCCATCTGCCTGCCGGACTATCACAAGCCCCTGCCACCCTGCCGCTCTGTGTGCGAGCGCGCCAAAGCTGGCTGTTCGCCACTCATGCGCCAGTACGGCTTCGCCTGGCCGGAGCGCATGAGCTGCGACCGTCTACCGGTGCTGGGGCGCGATGCCGAGGTCCTGTGCATGGATTACAACCGCAGCGAGGCCACCACGGTGCCCCCTAGACTCTTCCCGGCCAAGCCCACCCACCCAGGCTCGCCAGGGGGCCCATCCTCTGGAGGCGAGTGCACCGCTGGGGGCCAGTCGGTGTGCAAGTGCCGTGAGCCCTTTGTGCCAATCTTGAAGGAGTCACACCCACTCTACAACAAGGTGAGGACGGGCCAGGTACCCAACTGCGCGGTTCCCTGCTACCAGCCCTCCTTCAGCCCCGACGAGCGCACGTTCGCCACCTTCTGGATCGGCCTGTGGTCTGTGCTGTGCTTCATCTCTACCTCCACCACGGTGGCCACCTTCCTGATAGACATGGAACGCTTCCGTTACCCTGAACGCCCCATCATCTTCCTGTCAGCTTGCTACTTGTGCGTGTCTTTGGGCTTCCTGGTGCGCTTGGTCGTGGGCCATGCCAGTGTCGCCTGCAGCCGTGAGCACAGCCACATTCACTATGAGACGACAGGCCCTGCACTGTGCACTGTGGTCTTCCTGCTGGTCTACTTCTTTGGCATGGCCAGCTCCATCTGGTGGGTCATCCTGTCGCTCACCTGGTTCCTGGCGGCTGGCATGAAGTGGGGCAATGAGGCCATTGCTGGCTATGCGCAGTACTTCCACCTGGCTGCATGGCTCATCCCCAGCGTGAAGTCCATCACCGCGCTGGCGCTAAGTTCTGTGGATGGGGATCCAGTGGCTGGCATCTGCTACGTGGGCAACCAGAACCTGAACTCGCTGCGTGGCTTCGTGCTGGGCCCTCTGGTGCTTTACTTGCTGGTGGGCACACTCTTCCTCCTGGCAGGCTTCGTGTCTCTCTTCCGCATCCGTAGTGTCATCAAGCAGGGCGGCACCAAGACAGACAAGCTGGAGAAGCTCATGATCCGAATTGGCATCTTCACGCTGCTTTACACGGTGCCCGCCAGCATTGTGGTGGCCTGCTACCTGTATGAACAGCACTATCGCGAGAGTTGGGAGGCTGCGCTCACCTGCGCATGCCCAGGCCAGGACGCCGGCCAGCCACGAGCCAAGCCAGAGTACTGGGTGCTCATGCTCAAGTACTTCATGTGCCTCGTGGTGGGCATCACGTCTGGCGTCTGGATTTGGTCCAGCAAGACTGTGGAGTCATGGCGGCGATTCACCAGTCGCTGCTGCTGCCGCCGGCGACGGGGCCACAAAAGCGGCGGCACCACGGCTGCCCGGGACTATGCCGAGGCAAGCGCAGCGCTCACAGGCAGGACCGGGCCACCGGGCCCCGCCGCAGCCGCCTACCACAAGCAGGTGTCCCTGTCGCATGTATAGGAGGCCTCAGCCCTGGAGTGAGGGAGGGGGGTTGTTTTGTTTGGTAGCTTTGCCAAGGTCACTTCCGTTTACTTTCCTGGTGCTGATGTCCCCTCCTGGGGCAAGTTCGAGAGAGGGGAAAGGGCCCTTTCAAGGGTGTAGCTGTCCCAGGACTCAAAGGGGCTCAGCTCACGTGTATTCTATTTGCGTTTCTTACTGTGTTCTTTAAGGGAACCCTGTTTCTAATTTATATGTATTTTTCTTAATTTTTAACTTTGTTGCATTTTTGGCAACAAAATTTACCTTTGCTTTGGGGGCTTTACAATCCTAAGGTTGGCATTATAATGAAGTTCCACTTGGTTCAGGTTTCTTTGAACTGTGTGGTCTGAATTGGAAAAATATATTTCCTATATTTGTGTCTTTAAAAAAAAAATGTGAACAGTGAAAGTTTGGGTTATCGCGACTGAGAAGTTGACCGGTGTTCTTTTTCAGCTTGTTTTCTCCTTCCACTGCTTAAAGTGTCCAAGATCTTTTAAGGTGAGCCGCTGTCCCTGCTTATGAAACTCCAGGTCATACCAAGGACAACATAATGTGGTTAGGGCCTCCCCAAAGTGACAAGGTTAGGGAGTGTTTGGGGACTTGGGGTCCAAGCTGGCTTTGTTTAGTGAGCTTTGGTTTCTGTTCTGTAAAACTTGTAGTCATTCTCATTCTTAACAGTGCCAGCGTTTTGAGTAAGTTAGAGGTAGCAGTATAGTGCCAGGTATAAATGTTTGGAGTAGTGAAGACCGAAGGGATGGGAATTGGTCGAGTTTGAATTCTAGATTGCTAAGATGTCAGCTCTGTGCCAGAGGAGTGGGTGGTTCTTCATAGGCTTCAGTGATCCCAAGTTTTGTACAGAATAACTTATGTTGTAATTTTTGGTAAAAGTAAACCCTCTCCCTCCTTCTGGAACTACTTAGTGATCATCGCTAAAGGGGGCTGCTTTGTAGGTTTAAGGACTGACATGGGTATACCTCTATTAATTAAGTAAATTTCCAACGTTTACCTGCTCCACCTGCTCCACCGTAGTCCCACCTCCTTTATCATGTTAAACAGTCTTTTTGCTTTTCTTATTCCTCCTCTCCTGGAGAGCTGTGATTAGAAACCACACCTACCCTTGAATGAGGTGCTTGAACTGGGGGAGGGAAGCTGGCTACCTGTGAACAAACATTGGCAGCAACGAGGGAAAATGAGTGTCCCTGGACTTTGGACTAGTGTATAGCCAGATAGGTATTCCAGAAGTGGCAAGACATTGCTTTCTGCATCTCTGAAAACAAATGAGACCCATGATACACTTGCATTAGTTTTTAAAATGTTTCCCCCACCCCCACCTTGGTATATTTTTCTCCAAGAAAGCCTGTGTATTGATGCGTGCACATACGTACACACGTTTCTTTACTGTTAGAAAATCTTGTTTGCTTTCCTAATCTGTTTGACCGTTCATTCATGAAGAGTAGTGCTAGGCCAGGACTGAAGAAGTGGGTGGCAGTGCATTGGCCAGGGAGAGACCAATGACCAGGATTGAGTGGAGACTAAATTTAGGAAGCTAAAATGGCAAAAGCAATTAAAATTTGAGAATGCTTCCCTAAGGAAACAAGTCTAGGGAATTTGTGCTTCATTTATACCAAAGCTGGAAAAGTACAATTTAAGCCCAGTTTAATTTTTACTTCATGTATATTAAGTAAACAAATGAATACATAGTTCCCATAGTGAATTTAAATACTGTACAGGGTGAGAAGGGGGAGCCTGGCATTATAGATTTAAGGAGTCTCAAAAGCTGTTCAGTGATAAAAACGGACTGCTCTTATACACTTAACTTCTGAATCAATGGAAATTTCAGTGGATGTGACAAAACCTAGCACACACAGCATAGAAAACTTCTTGCACATCTTATCTCTCTACTCAGAAGCATCTTTGAACCTTGAGATAGTTCCCCTGTCTGAGGGCCACTCCCTCTCCCATTTTTCAAATGGGGACCTTTTCTGCTCACCTTGACCTCTGTCTTCCCAGAAAGAACACAGTTCCTGCTGCCTTTGGCTGTGCCCACTCTGCATCACACACACCCCCACCTCCTGCTGTCTTTCCCCTTGTGCAGGAATCAGGAAATGGTGCCTGGTGTATCTAAAAGTTGTAGGATGTGTGGGTGAAATGATTCTTCATTTAAAAAACTTTTTTTTTTTCATTTTGGCCACATGCCAAACCTAGAAACAACCGATTTCCTTTAAAAAATAAGACAGTTAACACAAAGGACACTAGGCCGAGGAGAGGCACTACAGGTACTGCTTTCGGGGGCTTACTTTGAGAGCTGCCTCTTTGTTTGCAGTCTCGGTTTTCACCCTCCCGCTCCCTCCAGGATAAGGCCCACCCGCTTCCCTGAAGTCTCACTGATAGCCACCACCCCACCCCCTACCCAGGGGAGAGAAGCCACAGCTACTGCCGGTCACCCCCATATCCCTCCCCCGGATTTGCATTTTTTATTAGACAGACAATCCATACTCCTGAAAACAGTTATGAAGTGGAAGGCTGTGGGGTGTTTTAGCAGTTTCTTCACAGCCAGCTTGATGAGGTTGGCCAGGATTCGGGGCTCGGTTTGGGCTGTTCCTTCCACAGTTCAATTTTAAGTAATGCCTTACTTACTTTATGGATTAGGGTTGAAGATTTTAGAAGGTTGTCTAAAGGAACTAGTGAGACCTCTCCATGAATCAGTTGACATGACCTTGTGAAGTGCTTTTAATTTATATTATTTCCCTCCTCACATTTTGAAGTTGTCTAAATTGGCTGAAAATTATTTTTCTTGGTGCCTTATTGGTTTACCCTTGGAAACCTTTGTCATATTTTCACCTGACCACTTCCAGTGACGGGCCTGTGTGTGTTGTGTGTAATTGTGCGCATGTACAAGCTTAAATAATGTGCCGACAGCACTGTTTCTAAGTTGGTCTTCATTAGGCTGTTTCCTCCTGGGCCAGGGCTGCACTAATCCTGACACCGGCTGCCAGGAGAAAACCTCATGGATCCCACACCGAACCTTAATAACAGCATCCGTGACCTGCACTGTCAAGTACAGAATGGGACCCCCAGAGCTAGGAAATGTAGTTGTATATTTTAATGAACTGCTACCCCTGCTAAAGAGGCTTCTTTCACTTTTGTGCTCTACAGAAAGACCAAGGGGGGTAGAAGGGACAAAGCTTTGAATAACTGCTTTCTAACACCGAATGTGGCAAACAGGACAGAGCACATCACAAATCTAGGCAGGTGGAAGGTACAGTGGCTGAGATTTGCCTGCTCCCTCTGCATGCGCTTTCTTGCCTCCAAAGACCAGTCAAGTGATCTTGGGGGGAAAAATGCGCCTGAGTTGGGGAGGGTGGTTCTGAAAGAAAAAGCTACCAAGACATTAAAGCAGGGTGAGGGGTGGGCAGGTTGTCCATCACTAAGTAACCTGATTCAGAACTCGCAAAGCTTAGCAGGTTGATGACAATTACAGGATTGATTTCAGCCATGATAATGTCTGTGGCACATCATTTTATGATAATATTGCTTCATGTTGTTACAAACTGTCTGTATAGTATGTATGTGATGTGGGTTTGTATATACATAATATATATTATATATATATGAGAGATTTAGTGACTTTTGATACGGGTTTGGTGCAGGTGAATTTATTACTGAGCCAAATGAGGCACATACCGAGTCAGTAGTTCGAGTCCAGGGCATTTAATACTTTTTATGATTTCCATACATGTATAGTGCCTATCTCATACAGTGTCTTCACAAAGAGATCCCCAGAATTCATGAATCGGAGTCAGCAATATTTTATTTGTAGACAATCAACTCGAATCTATAAATTATTACTGGCAGATGATTATAATTCTAAGTCCATAACACTAACAAATGGAAACCTAGAGCATCTTGAGAAGTTTTGTTTTGTTCCTGGAAGTCAGTAGAACAGCTGTGTATGTGGTTATGTTAGTCTCATGATAATTTGCTGACCTTATTATTTCAGAAAAATTTTGTATGTATTATATTTGTGGGAAGGTAAAATAATGCTTTGAGATTTTTATCAAATATGGAGATTAGTTATTTATGAAAAAACAAAGAAATGTCTATTTTTGTTTCTTTGTTCCCAACTAATGTAGATAAATTTGGAAGTACATTAAAGCAATGGCAAAGACAATAAGATGTGCCCTGACTGGTGTGGCTCCGTTGGTTGGGTGTCATCCTGCCAAAGCAGAGGGTCACCGGTTCGATTCCTGGTTGGGGCACATGCCTGGGTTGCAGGCCTGGTCCCCAGTTGGGGCGCATGTGAGAGGCAACCAATCGATGTTTCTCTCCCTCTCTTTCTCCATCTCTTTCCCTCTCTCTAAAAATAAATAAATAAAATCTTTAAAAAACAAAAAAAAGAAAAGAAGATGCTGTACAAGTGTTTTACTCTGTGCTTTTTATGGAGACACACTGCTTTCTAAGAGAACCTGAGGAGATACGTGGATTCTGACGTCATAATCACAGTTCTCAGGTGCACTTAAAATGTAAATGGTAGTGTTTTTATTAATAAGACAAGCGAATTCCAATCAGCAGAAACAACTAATGAAAACTTGTTTTACTGGAATACACTTCACAGGCGTCTCCTGCTGATCCTGTCATTGTTTCACGATGCACGTGAAGAAATGAAGGAAACCACACGTAAGAACAGAGACATGGCCTGAGATGGCGTTCTGTTCTGTCGACCCCTGTCTGTACTGTACGCCAGCGGTTTTTCCCCTTTCTCCTCCCATGGTACATGTAAACTAACAACTAAAAGTGCAGCACACCAAAAAATATACTTTTTGCCAACCCGGCAAAAAAGTATGTATAATTTTGATTGATTTACCAAAAATAATAACAACAATAGTAATTACCTACCCTTTTTGCTCCAAGGTGACTTTTTAAAACATCAGGTGCCTATTCTCGTATACGAGGATTTCTGGTACCAAGAATTAACCAATCAGGTGTAACCTATTATGCAATGTGACCAATAAGATGCAACTCAATTATATGACCTATTACAAGACATGTCATTTAACCTGAATATATTATTTGACCTGTTAGTACTTCAGTTTTCTCATCTGTGAAAACTCGTATCTTAGGGTTCAGAAGACCTATTTATGGTTCAAGACAGGGCATTCACATCAGATGGCTATTGTTGTGTTGGCTGTTGTCATTTTTTTAATTTGATAAGAGAAAAGAGGTCAGTGCCCCTGACTAAATAATCCATTATTGAACGTTTTTAAAATTCTTGCTGCACACAGGTTGAAAATCACTGCTCTACTCATCCTGTTTGGAGTAGATGCTGGCGCTGTTCTGTGTGTCTGGTTGGGGAGCAGGAACTCCCCAAACTATTCATTATTCACCAGTTAGACCCACAACTTGGTCTTAAGCCATAAACACAAGTCAGGGAACCCAGATAAGAGGAAATAAATTGATTTAGAGTTGACACTTCCCTGACAATCCAGATAGATGCTTAGTGAACCTGAGGTTCTGTTGTCAGAGTACTTTCCTCCTGGGTGCTGCTTCAGCAAGAGGGAGGTTAGCTACCAGCCTACCAGCCACCACCACCACCTCATGTGAATGCCTGGTGTGTTTGTTCTCCAGCAATGCTCTGAGGCGTAAGTATGGGAGTAGATAGGTAATTAGGAGCTTACGGTGCTGTTTGGGGGAGATAAGACAAATTCAGTATGAGAGTATATAATTCAAGGTCAAAGTGAGTGTGGGGAACACGATTCAATTGGTTCATAGTTGGGAGGAGAAAAGAGTTCAGTTGTTGAGCTGGGTCCTGACTGAAGAGCATCTGGGCCTTAACCTGTGTGGGACTCCAGGGGGCACATCTTCCTCCCCGATGCTTTCTCATTGCTTCTTCCTCACAAATGGAAAAGGGAGGAAAGGGCAAAGTCATAAGTTGGAGCAAAGGGACTGTTGGGATTTAGACGCTGGAGAAATAGGTGGGCCCAGAGTAGTCTGGGTAATAATGCTTCCTTAAGTGATTTAATTACAGAGCTCTTTAGTTTGTCATGAACGGAAACATGATTAAGAGGCAATAGAATGGTTATGTGCGTAGATTTGGGAGCTAGAATGACTGCTGATCCTGTCATTGTTTCATGATGCACGTGGAGAAATGAAGAAAAACATACAAGAACAGAGACATGGCCTGAGATGGCGTTCTGCTCTGTCGACCCCCCGTCTGTACTGTACCCCAGCGGTTTTCCCCCTTTCTCATCTCATGGTGCACGTAAACCAATAACTAAAATTCTGCTCCATCATTTAAGGGCTGTGCGATCCTGGACATATTACCTAACCTCTTAGTATTTCTTTCAGTTTTCTCATCTGCGAAATGGGGATAATAATAATACTCAGATCTTAGGGTTCAGAGGATCTAAAGGATTAAATCAGGTTGAGGTAACATTAAGGTAAAGCAAGGTTTATGCAGCTGTTAAGGCATAAAATGGAAAAAGAATTAAAATGCTAGGTTTTTAAATTTGAGTCTGCGTAAGCATTATTAAGGGCTATTAAAGATGCAGATTCCTAGACTTCAGCTCCGGGGATTGAGGTTTGGTCGGCCTGGGGCCCAAGAATCTGCTGCTTGCTGTTTTTCTTTTAGGCTTTTGCAGGCGTACAGAAATTGCGAGGATAATTCAGAGCTCCTGTATACCCCTTCCTTACCTATTTTTCTCTGATGTTAACATATGATACATTTGTCAAAACTAACAAGTCAACATTGTTTCATTACTAGTAACTCCAGACTTCGTTTGGACCTCACCAGATTTTCCACTGCCACTCCTTTCCTGTTTCAGGGTCCTATCCAGGATTCCACGTTACACTTAGAGAAACTTTGCTTTTCATAGTCACTTCCACCTGATGAGAGGTGGGCTGTGGACATTTTGGGAATCACTAAGACGTGCGAATGACTGAGCAAAGTCAAATTGCCCCCATCCCCACACTGGGGAGATGAATGCAGTTTTGAAGCAGAACGGGGTACGCTGGTGGTGGAGGTGGAAATAGGTGGTTGATTTCGGAATTGGAATGGAATCCCCTCTGTCAGATGAAAGGGGTTACCTTAAGTAGCGAGACATGTATTCCTAATGCCAGATGAAATGAGTTTTGGAGTGTGGAATGTGGGGATGCTGCCTAGACTGGGGAGATACATCTAGGGTTGTGGGCAGGTCAGGGGAGTCAGGGAGGCGGCAAGCGCGGTAAATTGGGAACAGCTGCTTTGGGGAACAACACAGGATGACTCAAATAGGGATGAGAGGAGATCTGAAGCTCTGCCTTTGGAAGAGGCAGTCCAGCGAGGAGGTAAAGGGGCCACCGTTTGGGAGGCTAAAAGTGAGAGTGGAATTGAGAAAAGTAAGATGAAATAATAAACTTTCAAGCAAATGCTGGCAGAATCATTTGAGGTCTTGAAGTAAAGACTATTGATAACTTCTGATGCTATCACTGAATTTCTCTAATCAAATTATTTAGCTCCCTTCGTAGCAGTTATAATCATCATGTAATTTGTTCTTTTTTTAGTGTTAACCTTTTTTACTTGACTCTGGATTCCACTTAATTTCTAAACTATTTCATTTCCCTACTTCTTTTTGCACCCTAGAGATCCTAAACCACAGACTGGTATTCTTAGTGTTTATTTCATATTATATGGTCTCTCATCTGGCAAACCCATCTAGAGTAGTTGAGTGGAAATTGCCTCAGAAACCAGATTGTGCTGGGCTCTAGGGGAACAAGCCCTGCTGAAGGGCTCCGAGGTCTTTTGTGTTGTTTGCTGGCACAGTGGCAGACGGACCAGGTTGGTAAGTGGCTAAGTTAAGACTTTAGGTAATCTAATCCTTCACTTGTTGATAGATGCTGGGTATAATCTGCAGATTCTGCATTGAAACTAACACTTACCTGGGAAATTTCTCTGCCAGCTGTCAAGTGCTTTTCCAAGTAGCCCTGTACTCAAGAATGCAGCTTCTGGGTGAGGGAACAGTCTAGTCATTTTAGATGTGGTTAAGGGAGAAAGCTTGGGTGATGAAAGATTTTAGCTAACCTACATGCCATAGCTAAATGTTTCCAAAAGCACTGCATAACCTGAATACAGAGTGAATTCTTTTCTGGTAAATACTGGCTTCAGCATTTTTTCTTTTTAAATCAAGGAATAGTGTATTTATAGACATAGGGAAACTAAACCAAGAAATGAACCATGAGCTGTTATAAAACCAGGATTCAGTGCTGCTGGATTTCAATGTGTGGGCGTATGGGACATAGTAAGAATAAATGTGAAAGGAAGGGCCGAGTGGAATCTGATACAGCATGGAAGAAATTTCTCTTTAACCAGAAACAGTGGACCCCAAGTTTTTGTTTTAAGATGAACCATATGAAATTGTTGATAGGCAATGATTTTTGACATACAAAAATGGCAATTTGTTCAAACATATTTCAGACTTTTGTCTTCTACTGAAGACTTAAAAGTTCAGTTCATAATATACTAGAGTTAAAATTTCATTGAGGTCAGTATTCCAATAGGAAGAAAAACTAAGAATGAAAATGAATTTGAGTCAAGGTAGTCAGATACTTTCATAGTCCTGTTACTTTAAGGAACAAACCCTTCCCTGGTATAAAACCCTGAGAAAACTGTCAGTTGCCACCCCACTAGTGACTAGTTTCCACATCCCATAACTTGTCAGAGAAGCTATTCACTTTCGGTGATGTTTGTATTCTTAACCCAAGTTGACTAAATTCCCCATTTATCAAAATGGCCGTATTGCCTTCTAGAATTAAAGCCGAAGGGGAAAGACCAGTTTTTAGTGATTCTAGTTATCCCACCAACTTGTTCCTGCAACAGTTGTGTCCAGTGTGCCTTCTCCAAACTTTGACCCTTTGACCACTCACATGTGTCAGCGTTTCTGCCTAGCAGCCAACGTATTACTGTGGGGCACAAACTATCATACAGTGACATGTGATGTGATTGATACACACACATTTAGTCCTTCTAAACGAAACCAGATCACTAATCAGTAATTTATCAAGAACAAGGGATAAGATCTGACCTTAGGTAGTGAAATAAGGTGCATGACAAGATGGCAAAACTATCAGGATTTACTGAATATTGCTCAAGCTGAGTGGCTAGGATGTTAGTTGTAAAGAGGTCCTTAGAGAATTTTGTATATTTCTAACTGAAATGTAAGTCTGAAAGTAGCATTTTAAAGTCGAATTATGTGGCTTATTTAAAGTCCCCCTTCTTAAAGCACAATTCTAGTTCCTGTTCTTCCGTATTCTGACCTGTTTGCTTGAAATCCTCAAATAACTCACACTCTGATCTATAGTTTTCCTGTAATTCCTTTCTCTCTGGTATGTTTTACCTAATTTTATCTTCCAGTATGCTTTTCCCTCTTGGCACAATAATGAACTATTCAAAGATGCCATCTAATGTACCATGCCACTGAGTAAGTACTGTGGCCAATGATTTTAAGTGTAATCAATGACCTTTAGGTTGAAAAGAGCGTAAGACAAATGACTACATGTTAGAGGCAAGGGTCAGACCAACTTATGGAAATCCTTTAAGACCTCACTATCAGAGCTGATTGAATACATGTAAGTAAAGCAGAGATATAATGCTATATGAACAGAAAGAAGAGTTGCAAACACACTAGCCACATTTTAATTAAAATAGGGTTTATTAGCTTTTCTTTTAATATAAACATGAGGAAGAAAAACCACGTAAGTTGTAGCATTCTTTTCAAAATAAAACCGCAATCAATACTTAAATCTCCAAGCTCTGAACTTCATAAACAATGTTTTTTATGTGAGGTGGTAGATTGTAGTATTTTATATACCATTATTTTCTGTTTCTGTCTTTTAAAAATGACGGAACCCGCAGTACTCGATATAATACGAAGCATTGTATATTGAGAAAAAGTATTCCTTCGCCCAGAAATGCTTTGTTTATAGGCAAAATTCCTAGGAATACATTTGAGAAGGTAGATAAAAGAAAGATTTCACATAGTTGAGAACATTTTAAAAAATATTTCAAGTTTAGGTGACATTTTACCAATCTTCAAAAAGATTGATTACTCAACTTCCTGCCCAAAGCCTCGGGTACAGGTTCCTAAAATTTGTGTTTTAGGAACAGCAAAGCTGAAAGGGGACCCTACAGCCGAGTCAACATGTAGGGTAGAAGAGCTATTTCCTATCACCTGCTTTCAAAACACTATTTGTTAGGGTCCACTTCCTTTCAATGTATTACATGTCAGTTAACACTGCTCCTCATAATCTTCCTTTCCCAAATCTAGAAAAACACTTTGATGATCAAAGCAGGTACAAAGCATAACTTGCAAAGAACTATTTTTATTTTATTTATTTTTGGTAATTTGTTATTTGGATTTACATTTCTATTTCTTCTGTGAAAAATTTTCTAATTTATTTTATGGACGTTTCCCTGTAATGCTATTCTTGGGGATCCATAATTATGTATCCTGAAAGATTAGAACTTAAACCATTAAGAATCTTGTATCAAAATAGACCTATTATGTTTTAACCTTGGGAGAAAACAAGTGTTGCCATCTAATCACCCCTGTGTTCACTGCAGAGTTATTTACAGTAGCCAAGATTTGGAAGCAGCCCAAGTGCTCATCAACAGATGAGTGGGTAAAAAAGCTGTGGGATATTTACACAACGGAATACTACTCGGCAGTAAAAAAGGAAAATTTACCCTTTGTGACAGCATGGATGGACCTGGAGAGCATTATGCTAAGTGCAATAAGCCAGTCAGAGAAAGACAAACACCATATGATTTCACACCATATGTGGAATCTAATAAACAAAATGCACTAACAAGCAAAACAGAGACAGACTCATGGACAGAGAGCAGGCTGACAGCTGTGGGGGTGGGCAGTGTTGAAGGACTGGGAGGAGAAGGATTGAGCAAAAAAGAAAAATAAATAAAAAGTAATAAAATAACCTACATGATGATGACTTGCAAAGATTTATTTTCAGAAGAGGAGGGCATTTCTGTGGAGACACAGGTGTCCCCTGAAGTCCCAGTGCGATTTTCAGCTTTGGCACATGGAGTATAAATGCTACAGACTTAAAAAACATTAGAAAATTTAAATGTCTTAAACATTTAAGCTTTTAATTTTTTGTTTCAGCTCCCTCTTGAAGATGGCAAAGACTGGCTGAAACTTGTCATTTTAACAATTTACAAAACTAAGTTTACAAGAAATAGAAATGTAAACGTCCACGTGATGCTTCTTTGTGAGGGGGTGGCGTTGCTCCTTCCCCAGCAGCGCCCTGGAGGGCCCAGGCTCATGACGCTGTACTTGGGGAACACCTATTTTGTTACCGGCTTGTTATCACTGGGCCAGCACATTGGTTGGAATTATGAAAATACCTACTGATACATTTATTTAACAAAGAAACACATCAGAAAATGAGAAGCATCCTTATAGGTTTTTTTTTTTAATCCCAATATAGTTCTTAAGATATGTAGCATGGACCCACTATAAGTAGATAATCAATGACTGAAATTTTTTCTTATCCCAAACATGCTAATATGCTAATAAGTAGTGCTTGCAAAGAATTTGAATGGCAAGTGTTATTCAGCAGCTTCTGGGTTTAAACTGATGGCCAATAATAAACTAGCAGCTTCTAGATTGCAGTAGGAAGAATCCTTCAATACCTAACAATGCTACACAGTCTGTTGCTAAGTGGCTTTATGAGTTGTTAGGAGTCCCATGTTTTCATGGTAATACTGCACTGATTATAAAGGAATATGCAGCAATAGTGGGGAGGGGTTTCTATTTTCTTTCTTGGAGGGGGCAGTTCAGAAAAATAGGAAAGACATAAAAGTTATATGATTAGTGTCTTTCAAGTCTCAAAATTTAAACTTCAATAAAAAAACCTCACATAGTTCACAGTTACCAGCCTACATTGTAAGCAAATATCTGTGCGTGGGTTGGGAGCTATTGCTTTGGAGTGGCTTTTGCAACTCGTTTAGTAAAGGACAAAGAGTGTGTTGCACTGACAAGGTCCCATTCTTTCCTACGAGCATAGTACTTGCTGTCCACGAGGCTCTTCAGTTGATGTCTGTCTTACTGACTCTGCTGGTTCTTGAGCAGGGGAGGTGGTATTCCTCCAGTCCTCCCAGATGAGGGACTAACTCCGCTGGTTTTTGAGCAGGTGAGGTGGTATTTTCCCAGTCCTCATAGATGAGGGACTCATGATGTTAGAACCCTTCACTTCTCCCTTAAGACAGGATGGCTTTAGAACGCTGAACACCAATAAAATTATCAGCACTGAGAGACCTTCTCATAGCAGCTCTGCACAGGTCTTTGTCTTCGCACAATCTGGAAATGGCCTAGAAAAGGCAATCAAACAGAACACAGGTACAATTAAAGAAAACAAAGGTTCCAACCTTTAAAAAAAAAAAGCATCACCTTTAAGCTATACATTCACTCTTCTTTATATAATTCATGGTTTCTGCTGCTTTGGGTAGCTGAGGTCTACACTGTCAGGTTCCAGGGGGCACGTCTTGCTAATTCACTGAGGTAAGTCCTTTAGGGGCTGCGATTGGATTGCCAGGGCAAAGGGGAACTTAGATTTATCTAAAAATGGGTTCCCAAAGATATCAAGGGTGTAATGTGATCCTAACAGCAGTATCATCCATTGGCTCTATTCCTTAAACATAATGAACACAGACTCGGCAAAACTGGTGTTTACTCAGCTATTCAAATTTCATCCAATCTCCATTAGCTATTATGTACTCTTGGCAACTTTTAAGGAGGCAGGCATGTGCTGTAATTTATTGGATGGTAGGAAAAGTCTAATGGCTGAAGCACGCTAAGGAACGATTCTACTTGCACATTAATTATGGTTGAAAAATGTCTTATTCTAAAGTACCACCAAGGTACCACAGAAAGTGTCCATTTCAGTTGTGAACAATTTTGTATACTCACCAGAAATCATAAGCCATAAATTACTTTGTCTCATGTACTTTACCATTCCCATTAAAAACCCATGTACTTTCTATCCCCAGTATTTGAAACACACAGTATATAGTCTAGGTATACTGTACGTTTCTCAGGTTAGCCAGTAAAGCTTAGTCTAATAAACTCATGGGACTGAACCAAAATATACCCAGAAAAGAGACAAGTAGATTATGTATGTAGATACGATTAGTGATACAGTTGTAAGAAATTCATGTATGGTTATAAGGAAAGGTCAAAAGGAAAACCATTAACAGGTTAAATTTGATTTAAAATATTCTGAATTATGGTCACAGAAGAGACCTGTAATTTTTCTTGTTGTTGTTGCTGACAATGTGGGACCCTTGTAGAAACCATAAAAGACACTGGACATGTGATGTGAACAGGTTATAACAAGCTCTTCTTCAATCTGTTCATTTAAAAAAGCTTTCTATGTTCCTAATCACTTAATATGATTTATCCACAGATGTTGGCTTTGGTGACTGACAGAAACCCCACTCAGGGATTCCACAGCCTTACCTCTAGGTTCTGTGCTCTTTCTTTGCTAAGAGGCGCAAAACAAAAAGGCAGGTTGTTGTCATCTGCTAAGGAGCGAAGGTCAAAGTAGTATTTGGCATAAACACTGGCAGGAACATTAATATTAAACTGAAGTAGCTCCAGAAAATGCCTTTCCATCTCATTCCTGCAGGGGGAAGAGGAGACAAAACCAACACAGGACAATTTTAGTCAACTGGTTTATCTTCAAAAGTGTCATTCTGAGCTACTAAGATGGCTCGAAATTTTGTTCTGAAACAAATAAAGGCTACTCAGCTATATTAATACACTAATATCTGAACAAGGTACAGCTATTTGTGGTCCTTTCTGCATCCCAGCACTCTGAGTTCGGGACAAGGGGGAGGAGGTTGCAGCCCTCGGTGCACCCGTGCTGCTGACTCGGGCTCATTCTTCAGAGTTCCATTAGTGCAGCTGTTCGATTCATGCTCCTCGCGCACTCGCAAGGCCCCACTATAGTGATCAGATGAAAGGAGTGATGTGTGCTGTTTATTAGCTCTGAAGAACTTGCGGACATTTTCACCAGACCGATAACAGGAAGGGGCTTATTGAAGTAGAGACGCACCAACAAAAGGAGTGGGCACATCACCACGGCAACAAATGGATGCATCGAGAGCCACCGCTATTATCCCTGAGGGGGAAAACTCTTGAGGCAGCAAGGATTCATCTCAAATAAATAAATAAATAAGCCACATTTGATGGAAAAGGGAACCCTTCCCCATGCCCCAGTGCACGGGGCTAATGTCAGAGGGCATAACGCAAGTTTCTGTTCACCTTAATCTTGCTGGGGTGAGAAACTTTCCCTATGACAGGACAAGATGCACTTTTTAAACTGGAAGGCAGAAAGATCAAAGACAGATACCCTGTCCGGACGGAAACTGTTTCATGCTATGACCTCTGATAGAGCTCTGGGCTCCAACTCCAACAGCGTTCCTCCTGGGTTGGAAATGCAACCCAGAGGTGCTCGGCATCCACCACCCCCTCGCTAGAGAGAGAAGGGGAGCACAGCCACAGGGGTGAGTGCGACACAGCGGGAACACAAAGTCGGGAGCGGCCCTTTGCTATGTGACCACAGTGCCATCACCTGCCACGTGTTTCAATATAAAATTAGAGTAAATCATGCTACTTTCACAGGAATCCCTTGACTGAGTTAACTAATGTAAAAATGATAATACCTGAACAAACATGACAGGCTTATTTTCTAACATATGTGGTTTTTTAGTTTTAAAGTTTTAATATTTTACCCATTAGACAGGTCAGCAAAGGCTGTTCTCCTGTCTGGATAGCGGTCAGAACAGGAGCAGAGATGAGATATTCTCATTTGTTGAACTTTAAACCCAACTGAACCGACTTCCAAAATGACCTCCAAAATTCATTTCCTATTCATATGGCCATAAGTCTATAGAAATGTAAATCAGATAATGTTGTGATAACCAGCTAATCAGGACTTAATTTACTACAGGAATAAATGCACTTCACTACCCCTTTTATATTTTCTCCACTAATACATTTTAATTGTGTAGAAATACAGTACTTCATAGGATTAACGTGTCTATTAATAGAGATTTAATCACAGAAGAAAAGCAGTATGCCTACAGAATATGCATTTTCTGGGGTTTTTTGTTGTTTTTTCAATGGCTAGATGGCTGAATAGCATACCATTTACAGGCGCAGCGAATTTTCTGAATAGCAGCTGCTCAGTTTAACCTATTCTTTTGAAGGGAAATATATTCTAAAAAGACACATAGATGTTGGAAAGTTTTAAGAAAAAGCTGATAGACACCAATTTTTCAATTGAGACTCAAAATGAGAACATTACAAATAGTCAACAGCAGGGGGATGAAACCAATGGATACTAAACACTGTTGTAATGCCTTCCAGTTTCCAAAGAGCATCACCAAAAGCTCCTGGTGTTTCTCTGTTCCTAGGCAAAAAGCATGTTTACAACTAGGCTTCCTGTAGCTCTCTGAGGTTACAACTAAAACGAGAGCCCAGCCAGCTCGGTTGCAGGTTTTGAGAAAATTTCAATTGCCATCATGGCAGGACTGGTGTTCACAATTACAAACCTTCTTTCCCTCCAGGGACCAGTTTGAAGACTCATGACAGTGGTGATCAAAGTCACTTTAGCTTCTGCAGCTTCCAAAAGTACTTCCATTTGTTTCAAATTCATCATTTGCTGTGACAGTTTGCTAAGATGGCTACCAGCAACATCCCCATTACTACTCAGTTTACACTATTGTCAAAGCGGGCATTTGCACCAAAGGCCACTTTGACAGCTATTGACAATCACTGGTCCCTTTTCTTGGCCACAGTGTCCTCACTTCAGTTGTAAATATGCACTTGGCAATTCTGAGTTAAGTCTCATCTAGACTAACGAGCAAAGGAAACAAAAACTCTTGCCACTACCTCCCACGATCCTGCTCTTCCCATGCTGCTCCTCACCAAGAGGTGCTCTTTCACGTTTCCTAAATGCCACCCGCAAAGACATTTCCACCATCGAGTGGGTGGTTTGAGAGTCTGCGGGGAAATACCTCTTTGGCTTATCCCGCCTACCACTCTTAGGGCCCTTCACAGTAGTCAACGTGGCCAGATAAAGTGCCCTTGTTAAATTTAGAGTTTTACTCAAACATTGGTGAGCCATCTGTAGGAGCGCCCTTGTGGTTAACCTGCTGCCCCCCACAATGCACTGCTGTGGTTGCTGAGTACCCCAGGAAACTCTTGAGTGGGATGGGCACTGGATGATGCCCAATGATGCTTCTCCAACTGCCTGAGAGGTAGGAGCTTCTTAACTCATCAGACTTATTTTGAAACGTGCAATTCTCTTAAACGGGCGGGATAGAACACAGGGATGAAAACTTTTTATGTGGCTATTTTTTTTAATTAAAATTTTAATTCATTTAGAGGGAGGGAGGAAGAGAGGGAGAGAAACATTGACTGGTTGTCTCTTCATGTGCCCTGACCAGGGACCACACCCACAATCCAGGCACATGCCCTGACTGGGCATTGAACCAGCGACCTTTTGCTTTGCAGGCCCAACCAACAGACCCACACTAGTCAGGGCTATGGCTAGTTTTCTATCATGGCTTCTTACTTTTTTTTTTCCATTTCACTTATTTATACATTCATTAGTTGATTCTTGCATGTGCCCTGACCAGGGATTGAACTTGCAACCCTGGCTTATCAGGATGATGCTACAACCAACTAAGCTACCTGGCCACAGCTGCTCATAGTTTCTTTAACAACAGAACTTCATATTAAAAAAAAAAAAAAAAAAAAAACTGGTAAAAGTAAATACACCATATGTGACTCAAGTTTAAGCTACAAACCCTCAATAATCTAGCGCTTCTAAAACCTTAACAGTGGCCAAACATTTATTTCAAGGGCCACATGTACGCCCCTTAAAAATGGACTGAAACCAGTAGATGCTTTAGGAAAGCCATTAAGATATTTACTGTACTGTTGTTCTGGTAGTGAACTTGTAAAATGTTTGCCAAAAACCATCACAGAAATAACTATCAAGCTAGTTATTACACCACCACCACATCAAGACCTACTTAATGATGAGCAATATGAACTGGTACACCAAAGATGGAGAGAAAGAAGTATGTAATTTTATGCCTATTTCAGTTCTCTGTGCAAAGTAAGCTTTACAAATATTTCTTAACGTATAAACTTTATGGGGGCAAATGAGGCACTGGAAAATGGTTAGAAAGTTCACCAAAACCTTTCGAACTCACATGTCCTCCACTGTAATGTCCTTGAGGATCTGGCAGTAGTCCACATTCCACACAGCCTGGTCATCCCAGACCTTGGAGGCAAGAAGAACGGCTCCCAGAACAATTCTTTTCCAGTTAGTAGGACAGATGTCGATCTCAGCATAAGTTAAAAGCCTTTCTAAGTAAACCTGCAAAAGTAGAGCACTGGTCTTTGAATTTAGTTCAATTTAAGTGCTGTGATAAGAACTGTTAGCAGTGACAGATTTCATCTATTTTTTACATGCCTCTTATTCTTAGGTTCCACAGAGACTGGTTGGCCAGACAAAGCCAGAGGCCAAGTCACAGTTGCAAATCAGCTACCTCTGTTGCCTACTTTGCCCATGTGAATTTCCAGCCCAATTTTTGGTCACGGGAAGGAATATGCATCTTAGCAAAGGTCATCCTGAAGAAACACATTAGGTTACTACCTCTCCACTTATAAAAGCAGCATGTACAGGCCCAGTGTAAATTCAACTAGTTCAATACTTGGGTGCCTACCACATGTAATGTTTCCTACCTGGCTGGCAGTTATGTGGTGATTTTCATAATACTTGAGTATGTAAATCTCTGGTAATACCGAGCACATTTATATCCTTTTCACAGTAACTAGGTCCTTGTCTGGCACATACCGAAGACAAAAACTGGTGGTCAATGGAGCCTCCCAGTGGCTGCTGCGTGCACAGCAGGGCAGGCAGCACAAACAGGTGTATGAGAGGCTGGGCCGTACAGCTGTGGGGCATTCCTGTCTCAGTGCCTTTGCAAGAACACGCATGCATAACAAGGACAGCCCCTCTCATGACCCCTGATGTTCACTGCTCCACTATCACTTTATGACATCCAGCTTTAGTCAATTCTGGTGGTAATGGAGCTGCCAGTCTCTTCATCCCTGGTTCTCCTCTAAACCTGCCAGGTAGCTTGTGGGATTTCATGATTTCTTTCACATGTATTAAATGTCTATTCTACAAAGAACTGGGCGAAGTTAACAGCTGAGTAAAGATTATAGAGGTAAGCTGTGATTTGTTGTTACCTCAACAGGTGCTTTGCAGAAGAGGATATATGCCATTTGACAAAAAGAAAAAAGTCCAATTTTTAAGGAGTATGTTTAAAGAGTCTGAAGGTTATCAGATTGACAGCTCAGATTTGCCACGGTTCTCCAAACTCAACTGTGTTTTCGAGAACGAATGATTATTAAACATTATGTGCTCTTAGTGGAATTTTGTACTCATTCCCCAAAACTCAGTGCTCTCAAGTATCCTACTATCTACTTCATAGAAATAATTAGAGGCACTTACACAACACTAGCATTTTCTCCACTTCCTGTCATCTTTATTGGCAAACTTGGTACATGAAATTACTCATTCATGCATTCCCCTTGCCCTCCTGTGTCAGTGGAATTGTGATTTCTCTTCTCGCTGAAGCTAAGTCTTCTATCATGAAGTCAATTCCATCCACTTCTGCAGAACAGTTCCCACAATTACCTATCTCTCAAGAATCCTCCGTCTGCCAGAGATTCTCCCCAACGTGCTGTAAGCTGCTCCCACCGCGCCCTCCACACCTCTAGAATGCTTCCTCCCGTTTTTCTCACAGGAAATGCCGAGGCTTCCTCTCATCTCCCATTCTCCCCTTAACCCACTTCGGCCTGCCCCCTGCCACTATCACTGTACTGAAACTACTGCTACGCTAAGGTGTCTTCATGCATTCATACCAGAGCTCTTCATCCCAACTCTCTACTCCTCAGGCTTTCCCGACAAACATGAAGGGCACTGCCACTGACCGAGTTGCTGGAGCAAAGCCCCCCATTTGAGTTAGCCTGCTTGAATCTGTTAGCAATTTTGTCTCTACCTGTCATCGGTAACCTGACCACACTTTCTATTCTATCTGTCCCTTCTCACCTGTATCACTGTTATGGCCTCCTGCCTGCCCAGCCTCCCAACTCCAGTCCATTCTCCCCAAAGCAGCCAGGATAGCCTCTTTAATTAAGAGCACTTCACTGCCTTGCTCAATGTTCACCAAAGGTCCCCCATCACACAAAAATTTAACTTATTCCCATGGCCTACAAGCTCCAAGGCCCTGTAAGATAGGACACTGCCCTTCTGTGCCCCCACGTCCCACATTCCTTCCTTCATTTCCCACTACTCTGACTATACTGGCCACCCCTCACTGTTCCTTGAAAACAGAAAGCACGTTGTAAACTTGTCTCAGAATCTTGCACTTGTCCCCTCTGCCTGTAATGCCAGAGCGCCCTACCTTCCTCAGTTCAGTCTGGGCATGGTTCCAACGCTACCTCTTTAAAGAGGCTGCTCCTGACCATTCTGTGTAAAGTAGTAAGCCCCTGTAATCACTTTACCAAACTCCATCCTGCTTTATCTTCTTGTGAAAAACACTGAAAAATGCACGCCTTCCTCATAGAATATAAATTCCATCAGGCAAGAACTTTGTGGAACCTGTTCTCTCCTCCTCCTCAGCACTTAAATCTGTAAGCACTATCAGCATTTAGGGGACAAGTCCCTAGGAGTGGCTAGAATGATGGGAAAACCAGGAGAGAATGAGCAAAGAAAAGCCAAGGTAAGTGAGGTTCAAGACAGAGTGTGGTCAAAATGCTAAATGCTGCCAAGAAGTTACTCATTCCATAAATATCCACTGAATACCTACTTTTTGTCACAATTCTATCTTCTATCCACTTTTGAGTCATGTGCTTTCTCTGCATTTGAACCACTACTCTTAATTCTTAATGCATTAATTCTAATGCTCACTGCAATGATTACTAGACACTGCTGCCCTGCTGCTGCAGGTGCACCAAGCTTAACCTGTCTACAAAGAACTCCCCCTCTTCCCACCCAGATGCTCCCCTTCCTGTACTACCCAGCTCTCCACCTGGAAGTAGCACTCCTGCCTCTCTCCAGCAAGAGCTGAGCACTCCAAACAGCTGGTCAGCTCCATGAAAAGGCCTGTGTCTGATCCAGTGCCCACTGCGTGGTCTCTATTCAGGAGCACGAGCTTCCTCTCCAAAATTTTAACTGGATGCTAAAGGAGGAGGCACTGACCTAAGTATTCTTTTCCTCCAGACCATGCCATTGACTCTTCCCTTTAGGTTTGCTGTAGGGAGGAGTAATACAATCCTAACCAATTCTCACTAGAATAGGACTTATTATTCCAAATGATAAAATCTTACCATAGGAATTCTGTATGGGTGACACAAAGGTCCTTAACCCAGCTAGAGCTCAGCAGGCAACTAGCAAAGCCTTTTCAGGTACTACTGGTACTATAATCCTGGGCAACCTCACAGGCAGGCACAAGAAAACAGAGGGCTTGGATTACTACCCATCATCAGAGAAACAGAAAATTTAGGGCTAGGGTTTTCAATCAAAACACACGTTAGAACTGCCTGGGGAATTCAGTCTGGGATTCAGCTTAGGCCTACACTCAGCCTGTAGCCCAGATGGCTCGGCCATTGCCCCCATCCTACCCCACCAGCACACCTGCTGCCTTTAACAGCAACTTTTTGTGACGAGAACAGCGACAGCAACGTTTTAAATCACAATGATTCTTAAGCTCAGATGTGTGTATTTTACTTCCTTTGATAGGTTTCTTAATAAAGTTCTTTGATGTGAACAACAGGACCACACCCTGTGTACAAGGCAGAGAGAGATGCTTTATGAAGGAAGAGCTACCTTACCAAAGTTACTATGGCACACTCAGCTGTCAGCTGTGCGGCACTGAAAAGAGTACGAACAAATCGGTAAATAAATTTGTGCTCCGGGTCATGTTTAAAGTATTCCTCTGGAATTGTTTCTCGCTGAAAGGAGAAAAAAATGCAATGTAAGTATCCACTGAAGAAAAGTAAAGGATTCTTGTGATAGCAGTCTCCTACTTGTGCTCACATGCCCCTTAAAACAATTTTTACTGGTGTCATGTCTATCAGTCTTTTAAATATAAACAATGGGATCTTAAAAAACAACAGTGGTTCAATACTCACCACCATTCATTATGGCAAATACAGGCACAGCCTCAAAAAATGTGTGTGTTCCTTCCCACCTTCCTGCTATAGAATTCTATCTAAATGTAAGCTATTGCTAGGCTCAGAAGTCTTGATCACCACGTCACACTTCTCTGCAATCAATTCTGAAATACATGTTCGGTTCCCTATAACCGTAAGGCTCCAAGGTGGTGCTGTGTTATACAGTCGTCCCCAGCCACCTATTGCTACAGAACATCTGGAGTGAATTTGCAAATTTTTGTCATATTAGTTTTCTTCATAGAAATGGTAACGTATCTATTGAATTTCTTTACAAGTATTTATATCGTTTGATGCTCCTGAAAACTGTCTTACAAAAGTACATTTTCTGTTTTTTGGGTTTACTTAGCTTAGCTTACTAATTATACAAGCTGCAACTCAATACTGACGTATCCCTTTTATAACATTCCTTTTGTAAAACAATTAGATACAACAAGGGGTGGGGAAGAATATTTAAAGAAAGATGATTCTGACTCCAAGTTAGAGGAAGTAATTTTCTTCTAGTAACTGATTTCAAATAAATCAGCGTGAAATAAACACAGCTGTATGAGAGAAAAAATATAACCTCAATAAAACTGACACTTACTGTGAGTGGATGTGATCTCTCATCAAAAATATCCAAGGATCTATTTGCATCTCTAAAAAATAAAAATGTGTTTTTAAAAAAGACTAATTCAGAAATTGTTAACACCTTAGGAACACATCTGCTGAGAGTAGAGATGAGGTGGAGGGAGAAACTTAACCTTCAACAAAGCATTTTACAAATTCTGTTCTTGCATTCCATAAGACAATTTCCTGAGCTCTTCACTCAGCACATCAAATTCTGTGACACCTTTTCTCCAAGACCAGCTAGAGATGCCTTTATAAGCATTGACTCTCCCTAACAAAGTATATTTCCACTTCTCTAACCTCACGTTGGAACACATGAGAATGTTTTATAAAACATTAGTAGGAAGCAATAATGTCTATTGAATTTTAATCCACATGGTATATGAGATTTATGTTTCTCCTTGTTTTTTTCTCTTATTTAGTTTCCTAGGGTATATTCCTATTACATATTTCTTTGTGTCTTTTAAATAGTTTGAGTTAAAAACTTGCCTTTTTATTTCACAAATGGCTGTTTTTTTAATTTAAAAGTTCACCACCTAATACACTCTGCTCATTTAAACAGTGGTTCTCCAAGTATATTCTGGTGGCCTCCTGGGTTCCCCCAGGGGTGTCCAACCCACAGCCCAGGATGGCTATGAATGTGGCCCAACACAAAATCGTAAATTTACTTAAAACCTTTATTTTGCTCATTAGTTTTCATTAGTGTTTGCATATTTAATTGTGGCCCAAGACAACTCTTCTTCCAGTGTGGCTCAGAGATGCCAAAAGGTTGGACACTGCTGTGGGCCTAGACCCTTTTCAGGAGGCCCATGAGGTCAAAACTGCTTTTGCAGGAATCTTAAGGCATAGCCTGCTTTTATACTGATACAGCAATGACGGTAAAAAGCAAGAGTGAATTCTGAGCATGCATCAAAGCCGTGGTACCACACTGTTGTAACAGTCATTCTGTTCGTTGCGGCCTCTTGCAGTTGAAAAAACGATTCTGGTTTACTTAATAACATCCTTGATAAAGCAGTAAAAATTGAGAGTGTTATTAAACCTTGACCCTTCCTTTCACACCCAGAGTAAGTGGAAAGCATGCACCGATCACCGCTGCACACTGAGATGTGGCCGTGTTACGGAAAAGCACTTCCGACTTAATTGTGAGCTGAAGAAGCCACTTTTTTTCATAGAATAACATCTTTATCTGATAGTACAACGGTCATGCTCTCGAAAACAAAAAGCGAAGCTGTCACTTCAAAAAAAACTTGTATATTTGTTGCCAATGACACAATTCAATCTATCAAGCTAAACATTGGGATCTGGGAAAACTTGTACTTCTTTTTGTGAGCTTGACAGCTTTTCAATATTTAAACACTTTTCTGGTAACACTGGTGGTGATCCTAACAAAAGTTTCTGACATTTTATAAAGAAATGTAAACCAGTACTTCCCAAATGACCAATGTATAATATTATTGCAAAATTGTGTACAAGTAAAAGATCCATTAAGTATGCAAGATAGATCAATGGGTATTAATTTAACAAAGTACCTACTATAAATTCATTGATGTGATTTTAAATTCCACTGTAACTCATTTAAGAAGCCAGCACTTGTGCACTTTTGGTATAGTATCAAAGAATACCCACAATTATCTAAAGGCTTTAGAAATACACCTTTTTCTAGCCATAGCAGCTACATGAGACTGGGTCTTTATATTGTTTCTTCAAAACAAATGATTGAAATGACTGACAGCAATTGATTGAAAACAGAATATACGTTAGAATCAGCTGTCTTCTATTAAGGCTGACATTAAAGAGATTTGCAAAAAAGTAAACAACACACTTTCCACTCAAATTTTTTGTTGTGAAAAGTAGTATTTTTCATTAAAAATTGTGTTAATACTATGGTTCTCAGTCATGGGTGATTTTTGGCCCCCAGGGGACGTTTGGCCACAGTTGGAAAGATTTTTTGTTGTCGCAACATGCGGTGAGGAGGGGGTGCTCTTGGCATCTAGAGAACACAGGGAGCAGAGGCCAGGGACGCTGCTACATGTCTTACAATGCACAACACAACCTGCCACCACGGAGAGTTATCTAGTGCAAAACTGCAAGAGTGCTGTAAAAATTGTTTTCACATACAAGGGACTTATTTCTAAATTCTCAATTTTAATTTCTAATACAAACAAATACTCATTGGGATCCACAATAACAAGAGTCCTAAGGCAAAAACAAATGACTGGCTTCAATAATGTAATAAAAGCACTCTACAGCTTACTTCAATGTCTACAGTTATCACCTAATACTAAACTTCATAACTTACAAATTTAATAGCTAGAATAATAAGGCAGGTTTTAAAACTCACCTGTTCTTTATGTGGTAATATATCGCTAAGGTCACACTGTGGAGGAAAGAAAAATTGTAACATTGATTTTAATATGTAATGTCTGAAAACATATTTTAAAAGGGGTTTACAGTGGGGGAAAACCTTCCCAGCTGCCCAGTGGCCTTGAACTCCTCTTTCAGAATAGTTATCATATGGGTACTTGCACCCTTCTCTTAGTTCTTTGGCTTTTAGCAAAAATAAGGGAACCAAAATGCTAAACAACATGCTGTTAGAAGCCATGTTTGGTTGATTATTATAACATATGTTATCACATATTTCCTGTCATTCACCCTTCCACTCACAGAACCTTTCATCCTGTACAAGTTATCTTTATTTGTACACATGCTTGAATTTAAGTCACAGAGTAATTTTTATGCTTTTTTTAAAAAAAAGTTGTGAGGCCCTGCATTTCAGTTGATCTGTTTCAGTACCCACCTACCCACCCATTTCCTATCACTTTCCTAAAGGTAAATAAAGTGCTCTATACCAAATAAAATCATTTAAAATCACTTCTACACAATTATCAGAAAATTTAATAGCAGTAAGAACCCACAAAATCAACAGGTCTAGCTATCCTGAAATAAGCAGTGCTAACGATGTAGCATAATAGTGTAATATGTAATAAATTACTTCAAAATTAGCTACGTGAAATATTAATGAGCAGATACGTAAAGTATCTGTGAAAAATACTGTATTCCTAAGTTATTCAAAGATGTTGTGCATTACGCAACAAACGGATTCTCTTGGTTAAGTTATACGTATTCTCCTTTTGCCCCCAGTGTCTAAAATGAAGCTCAAAATAATTGAGGGAAGGCAAATCTGAATTTTGTAACTAGGCCCCTAGAATATTAGCACTTATAAAAAGGCTTATACCATTGTTAGCATCAAAGATGGATACTTCTATAGTGCTTCAAATAGTTTCATCTTCAAATTGATTTTAAAATCACAGACTTCAAAGCATAAAACTTCAAGGATGAAAACAACCACTGAACCTCAGATAACATTTAATTCAACAACCCATTTTACAGATAAAGGAACCAAGGCTTAAAATGGACTTGCTCAAGGTCCCACCAGTAGTAAGAAGCAGTTCTTTCTCCTACACTCTGATCAGACAGTGGTTCCCAAGTTTAGCTGTCTGCTGGAATCACCTGAGGAGCCTTAAAAGCTGGCTGGCTTCCAACTCTAGACGTTCTGATTTAAAAGGCATTGGGAAGATTCGGTGCTCTTTTTAAAGCTCCCCCGATGACTGCAATGTGCAGCCAAGTTTGGGAACTCACAAATTAGGGTTAAGATCAGAATCACCCTGTATGCTTTTGTCCATGTAATCATACCTTCTTCATTTTAAAGGCTTGTGAGAGTGAGAGAGTGTTGGGGGAGGAGGGATGGAATGCATGTTTTTAGAGACATATTTTGAAAAAGGTTGCATAAGTGATTCTAAAAAGGCTCACCCACCCCAGTGAGAACAATGTACTACTACCCCATAATAAACATTTTTCAAAATCATCCCTAAAAGCCAATTAGCTCTATTAATTTTCTAAGTAAACTTTTATTTCACCAATAGTTAATGTACTGAATGACCAAATTCAAAACTTAATGAGAACAAATTAAAACTTACTGAACTTCCAAGAATTAGACTAATTTGGAGAAATAAGCATGAAACTTTCTTGTCTGAGCAAGGTTAATCTTTAAGACTACTTTTGAATTATACACTGTAACATCAGAATCTTTTGAATTAAAAAAATCTACAGAATGTAGCCAAAGTCAAGTGGGGTTTTTTACTCATAGATTTAATGTCTTGGCTGAATAAAAATGTTCAGTGATTATTCTCAATAGGTGCCACAGCTCAGAACTTTAGAAAGAGACAAAGCTCAGTTTTTGCTCAAACACAATTTGATCTTAACTATTGTCATAAGAGAAGAAAGACACATGATTATGATTGTGAATATACTATTTTTAATTGAAATAAAAGTTACTGATACTTTAACTAGCAAAAAAATCTGGTATACTAGAACAAAATTAAGTTTATAAGCTAATATGTTTATAAGACTGAAAAATGAAATCGGGGTGAGGCTATTAATATTTTCAGACAGCATTTCCCAAATTGTGTTCTGGAAAATTAACACACATATTCAAAGGAGACACTGATAATGTTCCTTGGACAACCCCAGTGGGAGTACGGAATCTCTACATCCTGTTTTGTTTTTTCTCTTTTCAGTATGCTTGAAAAGTTCATATTAGGGTGTTTTTAAAGTGTATCTCCAATTGTGGACTAGGTGGTGCTCCCAAAAATTAATGACGAGTTTCCAGCATCATGACACACTGTTCATGTCTGCTTAAGAATAAACTTGACCATGGCTATATTTCCAAAACTTCACCTTTGTCATTTTTCTCCTGCTGTGATTTTCTTACATATGGATTTAGATAGTATTTTGGATATTTATATATCTATACCTATATAAAATTAAATTTAATATATCTATGAAATTAAAAAGTCGGTTGAACAAATGATATCCACATAGAAATTAGTTTGAAAAGTTATTCCTTAAGACTGGTTTGATGTGTTTTCTCCCTCTTTGGGTGATAGGAAGAAGTGAATTTTTACACAGAAATAGTGTGGGGAAAAAATATATGATGGGAACAATATGATGAAATCTAATTAAATTTAAAGGCACATACATCCTGATGGCAGTAAGGGACAAGCTGTTCCTTCTTCCAAGAGTAGCTTCCAAAATAGTATATAAACATTGTGTTAGGCCTTTATCTCATAAAGAAATACTTTTTTTCCTAGAAACATCCAATAAAAAGCACCTCTCCTTTTTATTATGTTCAACAATATCTTACCAACAGAAATGCATCAAATAAAGAGCAGTACTCTTTCTGGGATTTCTTATTTGCTAACTGGCTTTCCCTTCTTCCATCCACTCTAATATTAAAATAGAAATTGAAAACTCATATTTAGGTTCCTGAAATCAATATGTAATTGGCATCGGTTTCTTAACCTGATCACTGAAAAGGTCAATCAAATGACTGAAATTATATATGGCTAGGATGCCTTCAGCATAAGGGGGTCTGTCACTCAGCCCTTGGCAACCTAGTTGTACTCACCATTGTATTGTGGTTCTAAGATTAGGCTGGCTGACTGTGCTGTCATCTAGAAATATTGTTGAGCATGAGCTATATTTTTTAGTAAGGTGCCCTGGAGATACCTGAAGGGGAAGGGAAATAGAAGAAAATGTCATGGTAAGTTAAACCTATAAAAGTGTGCTTTTTCCTTGGTTAAAATGTCAAACAATTAAGCATTAAAATTTTTCTTATACTCCATGAACTGCTTGAGTGTGATATCACGTGCAGCTCTATGGGAAAACCATTAGATAGAGACTCTTAACTTCCACAGACAAGATCTGAGGAATGGATTATAAAATTCTTCCCTTGACATAGTACCTATAATCTGGCAGGTCCTTAGACATCCCCTTTATAATGCTGTAAAATGTTTAGAGTAAGATTTCAGTGTTTTTGTCTCAAGCAACGAAAAGCAGCTAAAATTTTCTATTTCTACTATTCATTTACTACAACAAAACATAACACCTTATAGACTATTGAAGCAAGAACATTTTATCGCAGTAAATGAAAGCCGATAATAATTATTAGTTCAGGAGACAGTGTGACAAAACACTTGTCAGTCAAAGGTGAGTGTGCGCCAGCGCTGCCCATTTGCTACCAAGCTAAGGAGTAAAGGTCTCTCTGGGTCTCAGGTTCTTTATCTGGAGAATAAAAGAGCATTGTTTTAAGATCCTCTCACATCCGAAAAACAGATAAAACAACTTTGAGAATTTAATTCTCATTTCATGTTTATGTAAGACTGTCATTACAGTACTCAAGTGAGAACCTCAAAGAATACTGTCCATTCATTTCTAAACGTTATTAATTCAATTCTCTAAGTTATTTGACACTCATCACAACCCTGCCTCATTCATGCTGCTCCTCTGCCGACAATGCCTTCTCTTCCTCCTGTTGCAGCAAGCTTAACTCCCTCCCCACGCCTCACCCACCTCCAGTAACCACACGACAAAACATCCCCCTGTCTGTACAGTCAGGCATCTAGGTTACCACTTGTTACATGGCATCAACTGCTTACAGGGAAGCCCCCCTCACACAAAAGTAAGTTTCTTGGCCTGGCTGGGTGGTTCAGTTGGTTGGAGTATTGTCCCATGCACCAAAAGGCTGTGAGTCCGATTCCTGGTCAGAGCACACTGGAGGCAACCAATCAATGCTTCTCACATCAATGTATCTATCTACCTACCTGTCTCCCTCCCTCCCTCCCTTGCTTCTTTCCTTCCTTCCTTCTTCTCTCTCCCCCCTCCCCCACTGCTGCATCTGCTCTCTCAAAATCAATAAACATATCCTCCTATGAGGAGGAAAAAACAACAACTCAAACTTCTCTAGGGAAAGGGGGACTTTTTCCCTACCTCCATCCAGCTGCTGGGCACAGAACCTAGGACAAATTAGTAGTTCACCTAGTGTTTGACCAATTATTTAAAATTAACCACAACTGGAAGATAAATCTTACTACAGATACGAATTAGAATGTATCTGCAGTGGAGAGGTGACAATGAACTTTTTGAGACCCTCTAAAAAATAAACTATCCTTAAAACACTTTAGAAGTATCCACTGATTTGTAAAAAGCCCAACAATAAAACAATAATCAAATACTGAAAAAGCCTAAATTATATTAGCACAATTCTCTTCCTCAAAGTAAGGCCAATAACTAATCCCAGTCACTGTAAGTAGTTGAAAAGTAATAGTAGCATTCTTTAATATTAGTACAAAAATTTTAATATCCTTGGTTTTGTTGTATTTTTTAAAACGAATTCAGATGAGCCTTCCTTCCTCATATTAACATAAAATAATTTTCATCATGCTGTCATACTTTCCCATCAGTACGCCCCACAAACACACAAAAGATGGGCAGAAAGAAAATCTAGATGCCTCTTAAAATACAGAGCATTTAAAAACTGCCGGTAGACACTATTGAGAAATATCTACACAACACCAATTCACCTGTTTCAGATGTTTTACTGCAAAGGTACTTATTCCTTATAAACCAAAAGTTCCAGACAGCATATTTTTGAAAAGTACCACAACTTGGGGGGAAATTCTCCTTTAAACAAGAAATGTTTTAGCTATAGCTAAGACTCTCTTCCTATGTTCCTTAAGCTATGGAGTTAACATGTAATTTATTTTTTGAATCTCAAAAAAAAAAAAAAAAAAAACCCAAAAACAAAAACAACGACAACAAATACAGCATAAAAAATGAAAATTCATTCAAATGCTTTTATTCAAAATGGAAGGTTATATTTTAAGATCACTACTATTAAGGTGTAATATGGTATATAATATACCACAATAAAGTCAATTATGATCAAAAACCTATATATTAGGGGAATATAAAGAATAGGGGAAAAATACACTAAAATATAGTTGGTAAAGCTTTGGGTGGTATTGCTCCCATTACCCTCTAATTTTTTTCTATTTTAAATGTATATTGGTTTACCTTTGAATATTAGTGCTAAAACCTTTTGAATGTTTAATTAGACATGGACTTACAACCCAATGGGGGCTCATTTAGTAAACTAGAAACACTGACAACTTTCTAAGCAGTCCAGGCCTTCTCCCTACTGCTCAAATTTCTCAGTACCGAGTACCTAGTAATCACTAGAGGGCAGCAGAATTAAGTTTCTGCAAAGCCTAGACATATATTGGCTGCCATCAGGTTAACCATCCCTCATCTTGCTTTAAAATTTAAGACAAAAGTCCCTTATGGTGAAAGCCTTACTTACTATTGCTGGCTTACAACCTCAATAAACTACACTAACTAACATAAAGATATGAAATGCAAATGTAAAAAAAAAAATTAAACAACCAAAATACTATTGACAATTTAGTGTTCTTAGGTATTATTAAAGTTGGTCACAAGATTTCACAGGGACAAAGAATCATACTTTATCTTCATTTATTCAGTACTAATGACATACTAGATGGACTTTTCCAATCTTTACAAGGGAAGGAGTTGCTTGGCAGACTTAAGGTTCAAAGGCAAAGACTAGAACAATAATCATACCTAAAAGTCTAACAAGTCATAACCCAAACCTTACTATCCAAGGTCAAGTACCTGTTGAAATTCTGCCCCGACCCATGGTGCCTACTGCCTCATTTTAACCCATTAAAAAAGCTGAAGTTTACTTTTTTCTCTCTACTTTTTCACAAGTTTTGAATATTAAGAATTAATGACTTAATTAACCTAAAATTTTCTAACACTTTATGCATTAATGAAAACTGTTCCATCTATGTTGCACATTAACGGGACAATATGGCGGATGAGCAGTTTGAATAGAATTCTTAATTAAGGCTCCGGCAGAAAAGTACAGTATGCTAATTATAGGTATAGCCAAAAATATTCTCTGAATTAGTATCATTAATTACATTGAAGTAAAACTTTAAACTTAGATTTACGCTTTAAATATAGGTTCTAAATTTCAGTTAAACATGGTGGGAATGACTACAAATCCATTTTCTTCTCCCCTTCCTTTCAGAGATATCTCATAGAATTAAAGGCAAAAGGAAGAAAAGGTTAGACACAATATAGGACAAACAGCAGGTAATTTTTAATGTTTGAAAGCTGAAGACTAGATAAAGGACTGGCAAGTGACAGAGCAGAACAGAGGAAGCACAAACTTGGTGCCTACAAGCGTGGCTGGGACAGGAATAGGAAGGCCAGTTTATCCGACAGAACCAAAGGCAGGTTCAGAATTGAGAGGCTTGACCCCCAAATCCTCCAGTGAGGCCTATCAGTTAACACAAGTCCTGCTCATTCCTGCTGTTTCCAATCAGACCTTAAGGTAGAGCCAGGGAGCACCACACATCTGAGGGAAGCCGACAGGTAAGAGAGATGAAAATGGGAAGGAGGAAATTAATGGGAGTGATAAAATGCAGGAGGAGCAAACGGAAACTTTAAAAAAATAATTCTTAACTTCAAAAAGGCAAAAATGTGCATTGGTGAAAAAACTGAATGCTATTAAAAAGGAATAACAGAATAAAGGAGAACACTATAAATTAAAACAAGATAGACAAAACAAAGAATTCAATAGGAAGGTTGGAGCACAAACTCAAGCATATCTCTTAAGAAGCAGAGATTTCCTTTTAGATGAGATGGAAGAGAGGAGGGAAAAACATTAGAAAACTGTGAAAAAATACTGGTCTAAGAGTTCCGGTATTGAGTAATACAAATACTAGAAAAAAAGGAATAAAGAAAGTATTTTTTAAAAATTCACTGAAATGAGAGAAGATCCACAGACTTAATGGCCACAAAAAATGAAAAGGTACAGACCAAACCATACCATGAAATTTCGGAATCCTAGGGATAGAGAAGGTACTAAAAGCTTCCAGAGAGGAAGGGCTGGGGAAGATGACTAAAATTGGTAACATACAATGTATCATACAATATCAACAGATTTAAGAGTAATGTTGTAAATGAGAAAACAGGAGAAATGTCTTCTGAACTGTAAAAATTAGTTTCATCCTAGAATTCGACACTTTATCAAATAGGAGGCATTTCAGAGAGGCTAGATCTCCAAAAACTTCGGCACAGGTACCCCTTCCTGGGGCAACGTGCTCCAGTGAAACAAGGGAGTACGACAGGGAAACAGAATCTAGAACAGAGGGGACCCAACACGGGAAAGCAGTTATGTGAGCTCCTAGATGACTTCAAAGAGATAATACGCCAGGAAAACAGGCACAGAGCAGGCCCCGGGAAAACCAGTCCGCACACTGGAGTAGGATGAGAAAAGGCTGAGAAAGGTTGTTTTCAAGAAAAAAATGAAACAAATGTGTTTAGTAGACACAAAATATTTTTGATAGGCAAGTGACAAATGTTACAACATTTGGGGGAAAATAGCTGTTAGGAAACAGGCAAGAGAATATAATCAGGAAATTAACTGCACATACGCAGAAATGAATTACTAAGCATTAAGTTAATATAGCATAAATGTAGTATTTGTCTGGTAATTATCTTTCTCTTGTCAAATTACTAGATTGATAGGTACAAATTATTATTATTATTATTATTATTATTATTACTATTATTATTTTAAATCAGGGAGACCAGGCTGCTTATTGCACTTGGCTATATGAGATCATGGCAAGAAGGGGACTGTATTATCCTGAAAAAGTACAGAAGTGCTCAGATTTCAGTTACATTTGAGAAAAAGAATGAGGGTCATACAAGGAAATGGCACAGCCAGAGAACTAAATGGCTTGGCAGTGAAAAATATTTGCATGGTCATAACAATGTGAACAGTGACTCTGATTTTCTGAAAACCATGTTACATGTTGAGGGAACAGCGGGAGGGAAGTAAGACTATGATAGAATAAGAAAGCTAAACTGTCACCTGCTACGACAGGAAGTCAATAAATAGTGCTGAAAATTAACTTAGCTATTAACACTTTTGTTATTTTTAAGAAAATAGTAAGATTTCAAAATTGAGGCAGATCTTTATACTACAATCATGTCACTGAAATTTAACTTAAATGTCAGAACTCTTTAAAAAAAGGCATTGCTAAGTCAAAGACTTTCCTGAATTCATGAGTTTGATAATTAGAAAAACAAAGGAGATTTAGAAAATCTACAAAAAGACGTCTATGCTAATAGTACTGGGTCCATTATATATTTTAGGAATCATGGCAGACAACTTTTAATTCAAACTATTAATTTCTTACTTAACTTTTCAACTGTTTACTTACATGGTTTACATAGTTGTTCTTCCTCTTTTCTCGCACTGAGAATAAAAAAAATTAACTGATCAATTCTGATACAAATGCCATAGAAAAAGAAAAGTTGCTGATTATCTGACAGATTACCAACATACAAAATGAGACAAAATTCCATTCCATTTTAAAAATAAGTTCCAACAAAATTTATAATTTAAATCACCTGGCAAGATTAGTCCCATCAAGTAAAGCTAAAAACACAGTTTTACTTTTTGACCTAACAGATATTCTGTATCAGGTACAAATGAAAGACTCTCCAGGTACAGAAGAAAAGGGCAAAGACATTAGGCCAGGTGAGAAACTTAGCTAATACCTTTCACTTGTTGCGTACTAAACACCCAGCACTCGTTTCTCATTCTACATTTATACCCACCTTCCTGGAGTCACCGGGACCTAAGAGCTGACAGCTCTAGAATCAGTTTCTGGCCGGGCACTAACCCCTCCATGCACCAGCACCCCCCGGAAACATCCTGAACTGCTGATTGGTAATCAATTAAAATACCTTACTAAAAAAGTAAATGGGTCTTCATTCATTTGGAAAGTAACCTATTAGAACTTAAATGTTAAAATGATTGTGCTAACCTAACTGAACATATCTACAGCACACAAAATCCACTTGCTCCAACAAAGGCCAGAGGAAGAATAAAAACTCTGAAGAGGGCCTTGGGTGGCACTGTTTCCCATACCGCCTCCTTAACGGAAGACGGGCATCAGAGGCGAATGTTCCTTAGGACTGGAGAGAGGGGCACGGGCTAGTTTTCCCTTTTCTGAATCCACTCTCTCTACATGTGAGCAGCCCACGGCTCTGGGAAAAACTGAGAAGCAGAGCAATTCTAACCAAAAATGAACAGCTCAAGATAGGCAAAATACACATACACCGTGAAAAGGCAGATCAGAACCCCATTTTTCATTGTGCTGCATTACTTAAAACATTACGGAATCCTCAACTTGTGGTTCTGCTGTCATAATCAACAGAAAAACTTGATCATGTGTGGCCTTTTAAGCAAGTAAACTGGATTTAACATACGTGAATGAAAATAAGCAAGCAAGCAGAAGTGTTAAAATCTTGCCGTTCTGATTCTTACCCCGAGGCAAATGGGACACAGGGGCTTTACACGTGCTGAGGCTAACCTTCTGGGAAACCCCGCTGGGGACACGTCCACTCTGGTGTGAACAGCGTCACAGCAGAGTGGGAAAGTTTGAATAGTTTGAAAGTTCTGAGTACAAATCTGGATGTGAGATAGAATCATTTGGTTGAGCACTATGTTCAATGGAGCCAAAATCATAAACTCAATCCTCATACATAAACTGATTCTTTTGATATGTTCAAGTGAAACCCTAACTGACCTAAATCCTATCCTTCATCCTTAAAATGTGTGCTCTTGGGAGCGAGGGGAAAGGACACGGTTTGGAGAAACAGAACACACCTAAATCACGTGGCCGCCTGACGGTACCAATGAGGAGGCGTGACCTATGTGAACCCACAGTCTACCTGCTCTCCTCACTGAGACAGTGACAACTAAAGGCAAGTGTATCTGTCATCACATATTAAAATAAAACAAGCAGATGCACGAAGAAATGAAACATTTAAACCAATGTATGAGTTCTTTTAAATACTTTCTATAATACACAGAAAAAAATGGTTTTCAGTCTTCTCAGAGGAAAACAAAATACTGTCTTACCATCCGTTTGAGATTTGTTCAGGAAAATCGTGCTTGCCCTTGGATGGTCAGAAGGGTTTGATTCCAAAGCTAACTCTGTATAAGAAGAGAAAGAGGGTATGTAATAACTTAGCTGAGTAGAAAAACTTAAGATTTTAAAAAGTTACATATCAATTTTAATAACTTTTAACAGTACTGGGAAGAGTTTTTAGCAATGATAACAAGCCAATTTTAATAAAGGTAACAATATAAAAATTCTACTGGAAAAATGCAAAACTGTAGAATCTCTCTGTACATATGGAATAAAAACAGGCTATGTCTTAGACTTCTTTTTTTAACCTGAACCTAAATAATCTATTCAACTTTTAGGTGAATCACCTATGTGCTTTACCACTTCTATTTATCAATTAAAAATACACAGTGACCCTCCTTTTTGCTGATATTACTAACACATTCCAGGAATAGTCTCAAGGAGCAAGTTATGCTGTGGCCGATATTACTGTCAGATACCAACTAATGTATTAAATATGCCAAAACGAAGTGGGTTGTTTTTGGCAAATATTCTTTAGACATTTAGGCTAACTCTAACCCCATTCAACAGATGTACTCATTTAGTTAAGCTGTGATTTACTTGGGGACTACTCACTGGGGCAGATTTCACAGGATAGCATAAAAGCTCAATGTCCTAATCTACAGGAACACATTCATGATAGTGATCTTTAATACTTCCATAAAAGTAATTTTTAACTTTTGCCCCCAATTCCCAAAGCTAGTCTCACTTCTTCCTTCTATGCCACATGATTATTTGGGAGCTTCAATAAGAATACTTTCCGGAGCAGATCATGGGGCTGCTTGAAAAATATTTTTGCTGTACCTGTGTAAAAGTAGGTCCGCCTGTAGTCCACCTTGCACTAAGGTGGGATAATCTATTTCAGCAAGAATACAAAACAGGTATTTGAAAATAAAATTTGCCACCATACAGAATAATAAAGTTGTTGTTAAAACAACAACAACAAAAAGAACCCTATGATACTCTTCAGTAATGTCCATCTCAAACCAGTTAACCAATCTTGTAAGAAAAGTGGACAGAAGGATGGTTAAGAAATGGTTATTTCCCAAACCACATATTTATGGTTCTACTTTTTAAAAGGGCATTTGGTGATGAAATCTAAATACACTATGTCACTGGTTCTTAGAGAATCAAAATGCACATTAATGGGTTAAAAACTAATCAGTCTAGTGATGAGTAATGTATAACTCAGCATTTCAAAAATTTATCTACCTAGAATCTTTTTTTCTCTCCACAATACAGTTAGAATCTTGCAAAAACATAATTTGGGACTTCCTGGTTTAACAGGAATCTGAATCATGCATTTTTAAGGGCACAGCCAGCACTAGAAATTTATATAGCTAAACTAACTGCTGTATTTCCTACGGAAATTCCTTCACTGAATTTCAAGTTTATTAAACTGCTTTTGGAGCAACTATTCAACATTTTTATACAAAAGGTCCATAAAATGACTTTAAAGGTTTCTCTACATATTTAAAAAATGAGACACTGTTAGCTATTTTAATTAATTCAGTTGTGCACAAAGTGACAGGCAGAGATTTTCACAGCTACCTCTAAACCCCAGGCTTCTGAAAGAGTTCAAGACTACTTCCTACCAAAAATAAAGTAAATATACTGCATTCGAATCTAAAAAATAAGCAGAAATGTTTGCAGAAGTAGCCATATTATGTATCAGTGCCTACAGCATGATAAAGATTTTTAATGGGAAGTCCAGGAAAAGTACTGGAATCAGAGAAGCAGCAGGCTTAAACACACACACACACACACACACACACACACACACACAAGTATGTGCACACCCCAAACCAAAATGTACTGTTATGGATCTAAACACAAAAGAGCAAAAATAGCCCAAGTGACAAGGGAAAAAGTGGGAACCACCCTACCCTACACCTAGGGTTCTGGGGTGGGCACATGCCCCAGGGCTGGCCAATCAATCACAGCCGGCCTGGGACCTTTTCAGGAGAGATCAACAGGAGTGCAGAACTGAGACAAGTTCTAAGAAGATCATTTAATTTCTGGATCAAGGAATACCTTGATTTTTATTTTGTAAACTCTGGTTTTACAAGTCAATACTTTAAAAAAAATGTGAAGCTATTTCAAGATAGATTTTCTTTAACTGCAACTAAAAGAAACCTAGACCTAGTTAATCAACAGTATTGAGGATCACACTAAAGGTGGGATCAGGTAAAAGCCATTTGCTCATCCCTTAACAAATATCATAAACAGAAATTTATAAGAACCAAAATAATGCTTTGTTTAAAGTAGCCATATAACTTCACACCTGTCAGAATGGCTATCATCAATAAAACAAACAAGTGCTGGCAAGGCTGTGGAGAAGAGCGAACCCTTATGCATTGTTGGTGGGAACGCAGATGGATGCAGCCACTATGAAAAACTGTGGATGTTCCTCAAAAAATTAAAAATGAAACTTAAGACCCAGTGATTTCAATTCTGGGAATATATCTGAAGGAACCCAAAACACTAATTTCAAAAGAATATATGCACCTCTATGTTCATTGCAGCATTACTTACAATAGCCAAGATTTGGAGGCAGCATATTTCAGAAAGACACTGATACATTCCAACTAAATAGAAATGTCAGCAGTTTCTGGCCCAACTACTGGGCTCCTGTTATACTTAAGGCTCCCTCATTTTCTGAACTGCTCTATCATCCCTACATGATACACTGCATTTACTATATATTGTATTAGTTTCATGGCCCCTAACACAAAATTTAGGGTCTAACTATACACTGATGATTTTGTCTGAGTCACTTTTCACTGCAGTCAGGTAACTCCCAGCCGTCGACCTTGAGCTGGCCTGCCTCCCCAGAGGGTACACTGCATGCCCCTATGTCCCACAGTCTGCTGCTCTTTGAGCCTTGCTTCTGCTTTCCTAGCCTCTGACAATCCTAACTCTGGCCTCCAAACTACTTCTGCAGCTGCCTCTACCTTGGTTCTCAGTCTTGCCTTGTTTTAGTTTTAGTCATCAATCCGTGTTTTAGTGACTGTGACTACGATGTGACACTTCATATAGAGAAGCACACCTTTCTTTATGCACTTCTAAAAAGTACTTTGCTTAGTGTCAGACTTCAGAACATTTTTGAGTTGCAATTTACCTCAATTTCATTCCACATTATGCAATGTTACTGTTTTAACCCTGAAGCTTAACTTCTTTAATACACTAAAAAAGGGGGGTGAGAAAAAAAGTAGTATCCTCAAAGCTGCTCACATGATGTGTCATTCTATAAATTCTATCCCTATGTGCCAGGTATCTGGAATTAACATTCCTGCTCTACGAAGTCTCATTTTTCAAACTTTGGATAACTCAAATTTATACCACTCACAGCCTGTCTTCTCACATGTAAAACAGGTATAATGCCTATACCACCTAACTCAAAATGTTGTTAGAATCAAATGAAATGCAAGAGCAATCTATATAACATATATATAAAGCACAGTAAATGACAAAAGAAAGTTTTCACAAATTAACTCAAAAGCAAAATGAGAGTGTTTAGCGTTGCATTGAAAAGTGTATAACAGGTTCATGCATTACCCATACCCAAACATTATCTTAAGTAAATATGTGCTTTGGCTACCCACTAGAGGGAAAGGAATAATAGTCACACAATTAGCAAGAACTTCTCCCAGTGGGGTTTTTTTTTTAATAAGCAAACACTTATTTTCCCTGCTTTTGTCATATAGTTACTGTACGTCTTCTCCTTCCTTTTCCCATGTAACTTATCCTAGAGATTACCACAGAGCAGTAAAAAGAGATCATTTTCTTTTTTATAGCTCTCTAGTTCTCTACTGTGTGGACATATTAGTTTATTTTATTACACCAGCCTTTTACTGGACATGGGTTTTCCCAATATTTTTCTTTTGAAAATAATGCAACAAAAACTCTGTGAATATGTGGTTTCTTATTTGTGGAATATATCTTCGGGATAAATTCCTCAAAGTAGGATTTTGATTTATGCATCTGCATTGTTGTGAGATTATGCCCATGTTCCCTTCATGGAGTCGAACCATTCTGCAAGTCCATCAGCAATATGTGAAGGTAACTGTCTGTTCACAGCCTTATCAAAGAACGCAGTGCCAAGTTTATGGATATTCTTCCAATGGGACAGAAACTATGTATAGTTTTACTTGCATTTCTTGTGTGTGAAGACATTTTAAAATGCAATTTGCAAACCTTTTTCCATGACTTGTCCATTCATATCTTTGTTACTACTTTTAGATTCACTTCATTTCTTTAGGTCAGCCTACTTTACGCTGTTAATGTTTGTTGTTGTTGTTCAAGCCACTGTTGGCTCTTACCTGGTCTCCCTGCTTCCACCCTATACTCACACAGTAGCTCTCCCTTTCTCCGCCCCTACTTTCCTAAAATTGACATCATTTCCCTGCATATAAGCCTCCAATGGTTTCCCATTACAACTACATTAAAATTCATATTTTTTGTCAAGGCACACTAGGCACACAAGGTCTTAATCCACCACATTCCTCCCGGCATCCTTTTCCCTCTGCTGAAGCCATCCTCATGCCCTTCTGTCCTTTGCCTGCGCTCGGCATGCTCGCATCTGAAGAACTCTGCATGGAAGTCTCCACTCCCACATCCTCACATGGCTCCCTCTCAATGTCAGTCACTTAAGAAGAGCAGCTGTCTCATACCATCCTTGTTCTTAAGTTGTCTTCCCCAAGGCTCCTCTAGAAGGTAAGGGCCCGAGTTAGGTCTTGTATATCAGTTTGTCCAGCATCTGTAATGGTGTCCAATAGACATCTAACAATTTCAGTGCACCAAACCAGTTAAGTTTCTCCCAATTGTTCTATATCTTCTAAGGTTTCATCTAATGCTATCTTTTATCATCTAAGATCAGCATTACTTTCCGATCTTAGCACAGTAGTTATTCAGAACCTAAGGCCCAAGAACCACTAACACCTAAGAGTCCAATTAGAAACAAACGGTGACTTTAATTTGAGATTAAGAACATTTAATGTTAAAATACCTTAACTACAAAATAACATCCTAATTAAGTTATAAGTATACCATCTGAATTCTACAGGGAGGTATAATGCATCCATTTTTATCTGTGACCCCAGGGTAAAGCATTATAATGGGATTGTGTAGTTTCACTTTAAAAGATGACCAACCGTACAAGGTGGGTGAATGAATCATGCTCCAACCATCTGACGGTACGCTGGACAGTTATTAAAAGGTGTGCAGGCAGAGCTCCAACAGTTGCATGAAAACACATCCTGGAGAGCTCTCTAGATGACAAACGTAGTTCCAAGAGCTTTACGTCATTATTTCTCTTTATAACAATAAGTTACAAAGTGGCACACAAAGAGTGACCATTTTTGTAGAATAACAAACTATTATGTTTATATGCATACGAAAGGAAAAATCAGCACCAAAATATTAATGAAAGTTCTGGATATTCTGAGCGTAAAGGAATGACTTCAAATGCTTATTAATACTGTCATCCCCCCCCCCAAAAAAAAAAAAAAAAAACAGAAGAAAAGAGGGATTAAAATAGCTAGTGGAAAGAGGAAAGGTCTGTTGCTCAGAGGTTTTTCCACCTAATATTGCCAATTACTTCTCTACTCATTTATCATGGGGAAGGGGGAGAAAGGGGTCACTGGAGAGAGCACCTTTAGCCAACAAATTAGCAAAGTTCATAAGATAAGAATGTGAAAGGCTGTATGAAAAGTTGATGAGTAATAATAAAATTGGATAACAGAACCTTAGTGTCTTTTTGTTGTTGTTGTTACTGATACTACCACCGGTTTTATTAGATATACTGTTAGGTAAAGGCAAGGTAGTAGAAAATTTTTAAGTCTACCTGAAATCCATATTCTTAGGAATATCTCTTTGAAATGACTTGAAAAAATCATGTTCTTCTGTTTCAGAGCATCATTCATGTATAATTTTGTGTAAGTAACCAAATAATTCAATTCTCCATTGTAGAAAAGCCAAAATGTTTTACATCTAAGTAGGTATTTCTTAGTTTCTAGGGAAACTGATATAAAATTGACTGAAATAAAGACATTAAAAGCAAACTTTCTATGGGGTACTTTATATTTGGGGTTCTGACCTATTTCTATGAAAGCTTAATTATAGCAAATGTTGAAACTGAGTTTCTTGTATCACTTTATTGAATCCCCCCAAAATTAAAAAATACATTGAAATGGAATTTTAACTATCTTGTTAAACATAAAAAGGTAAATTCTTTACTCACAAACTCCATTTTTTCCAGGTCTTCTGATTTAACACTCCTTATCATAGTCCTATGCTTAATCCTCGTTACCTTACCTGCCCTCTTACCAGCTTCTCTCAAAGTCCCTCTGTCCAGGGCATTCTCAGCTTCTTTGAAGTCACCAGAACAAATCTTTAAAATATATCAACTCGTCTACCTGGTAGATTCATGCTATTTCATACTTCTACTTTTATTCTTATTCTTCATAAGGAATTTAGAATATAGGATGGAGAGGTAAGTGTTCCTTCTGAGTTGTGTACAATAATTTTGAATGGACATAATCAACACTGGAGTAAGAGGCTCACTTTATGGAGGAATTATAAAATACAAACTGCATTCTAAAGAGTGTAAAGCACCACGAGAACTCAATTTGGCATACGTATCACCTCCGTGGCAGTCTCTTCTGTTCAGTAGCTGTGTTACAGTCATTTCAGCTCTCTAAGTCACTGTTTCTCCATTGGCAATATAGGAAGAATGTACATGGACCTTATATGTATTTAGAAGGGCCAATTGAGATATACCTGGAAATGTGTAGTAAATCTTAAAAGAACATATAAAGGACCTATTTCGGTCTCTCACCCACCAGCACCCATCTACTAACTGGTTTGTAAAATCACTCAGAGGTTCACCATGCAGCACTGAGTAGAGCAGAGAGCTCGAAGTTTTCGCAAGTGCTTCCTTGCTTTGTGTTTAAAGGTACAATTAATTCACATAATTTGTTCCTTTGTTTCACAATATTTGAATATTCTGAAAAGGGGAGTACTTCCCAGTTACAAAGACACGTCCACCATCTGGGTGAATCCACAGGCTTAATTATTTTAACTTTTAAAGAAATTAAGAGCTCGATGAAAGTTTAAATAGAATAAGAACTACTGTTTTCTTTGTGAAACAATGAAATAATCTCTGGCATTTTAATGAAACAAACGGGCCAATGAGCCTATAACATCTTTATGAAATGTTTCCTACTCAAAGAACAGTCTTCATTAGCCAAGTTGCTACCCAGAACTATTCTAAATCAAACATTTCATCTCTTCTTCTCCCCTTCCTCCCCACCCCCACCCACCCGGCTCCTCCACCCCTCCCAGCCTTTTGGTCTTCAGAACTTTCACTCAACATTCTTAAAGTTGAACAAGATTCTAAGGGCAGGAGGGGAAAGGAAGGGGAGAGGAAGGAGAGGGAGCTGTGGAGACAAACATTCTTGTGCAGGATCTGGTCTCTTGATCCGAACCTTTATATTACAAATTAAAGTCTAAATTTATGTTTGTATTCTCTTTTGAAACTTTTGACCAAGTCCCATGAACCACCCCACCTCTCCTTTGGAACAGGCAAAGTCAAAGTCTGCTAAGATAGTGAAGCACGACAAGACATACTTGTGTCCAAGCGGGAATTTTAAAGTAATCAGAACTCTGTGCATTCTCCTTTGCGCGGGGCGGGGCAGGACCTCTACTCTGCAGCGCTGGCACCAACATTTCAGGTCGTTCAGTTATTTTAAGTTCCCTCTCCCACATCTTCTTTCCTTCTATGTTCAAATTATAGCAGGAAGGAATAAAGCAGCTTCTATCCAACTGAAAACTGCCTACTTAAAAACACCATGTAGACTCTACTATGCCAGTCTCTATTTTGAACTTAAATAACAAATCCTAAAATGTTGGTGTCTAAGTTACCCCCAGTATCAACTACATGAATGGGTGGGAGGCAAGGATACCACCAGGCCCTTACCTGACTCCTTCATTTAGGCACCATCTGGATAGTTAAAGATAGGGAGATCAATGAATACTCCGAGGTTGGGGTATTAAAGTTCTCTCTCAGACAATATACCAAGTCTTTATAACGTCCCACCAGACGCTAAATAGAGCCTAAAACAGGCAGGGCGCAGGGTCTCAGCCTGGGTTGAGAAATGGGGATAGGGGAAAGAATTGAGCGTTTGGCAGTGAAGAGGGAAAGAAACTGGCCGGACAGGACGAGGAAAGAATAAGGGGTGGGGACGCTCGGCAGAACCAGCCTTCCTCCCCGGTGCCCAGCCCCGGGAAGGCCAGCTCCGGGCAGGAAGGAGCCCGAGGCGGTGGCTCTATCCCGGGGGACCCTGGGGACGGCGGAGGCCAGAGGTACTCTCGAGACCTCCCTCCGGCTGCCGCCTCCTTACCGTCCGGCATCTCCCGGTCGCTTATGTGCTGCAGGTGGTGGCCCTCGCCGGTTCCGAAATCCAACTCTGCGGGGTCCAGGGCAGCGGGCGAAGGTGCTACTGCCACGGCGTCCCCAGCCGCCGCCTCATATATCTCAGACTCGTAGTCCGGCTCTGCCTGCTCCGAGCGCCGGCTCAGCTTGGGGCTGGCACTGGGCTTCACGCAACAGGTCAGCGTGTTCCCCATGAGGTGCCCACACTCTTCGCCTCTGTCGCCGCTTTTGCTCACCCCGGACTCCTGCCCCCACCTCCGACTCCGCCGCGCTCGGTAATGCCCCCTCCCCCAACAATGGCGCGGCCGGCACGGGCAGCCCCCGGGGCTGCGCCGCACAAACAGGCTCGGCCTCGCCCGCTGTTCGCACGCCCGCAGGGCTGCCGGGCCCCGGGCAGGGCTCCGGGCCCGGCCGCACCCCTTGCCGTAGCGCTGCTACCGCCTCCCCGGAGTTGCCTAATCTGTGAGGGCTGCGCCCAGCCCGACTTATTTAAAAGGGGTGGGGACCAGACAAGCGCTGAAAGCTACAACCACTGCGGGAAGAGAGCGCAGCCGAAGCTCCTCCTCCTCCCGCAACCGCCTCTTAACTGAAAGCCGTTGTCTTGTACGGCCCCAGCCAACCGGAACGTGTGCTGAGGTCACCTGGTTAGAGGCGACCAATCACATTCAGAGCTCTCTCCACGCGGTCAGCCTCACAGGGAAGGGACGTGATCACAAGGCCCCGCCCCGCCCCCGCCCCTCGGCGGCTCCGCCCCACAGCGCCGCGAGCCCCAGACTCCGGTATCCATTCAAAGCGGCGCCCGCGTGCTTCCCGGAGCTTTCCGGTCCGAGGGAAGCGCCGGGGACCTTTGTTAATAAGAAGTCTTCTGTCAGTAGGCTCTGTAGAAAGGCCCTGTTAGTAAAGAGCCAATTGGTTAGCAACTCGGTTTTACCGGGCCTGACAGCTGACTGATTTGATGTCAGTTCACTCAGGGAGTGAACTTAGTAGTTACAGCCTAATTTGTTGACCGTTTTTGTAACTAAATGCTCCTCCTCTCTGCCTTCTAAAAGCCTTCTAAAAGTGTTAGTTCTCTCCTGCAACTTGGTATAGCAATCCCTGGGGCCCTGGTCCAACTCTGAAAAGAGCTATGCAGTGTGTCTTGAATGAGACTCGAGGACACGTCACCCTTCCACTTCCTCACCGGCAATAGGGACCCAACTAATCCTTCCCAGCTCAAAAACGCAGGGAGTCACCAATTCACTTTCCTAGCCTGTTTCTCCCTCCACGAGAGGAGTTTCCAGATTTTATTTGTTTGTTTGTTTTGCCAACAATACTTAAAGCATGATTTTCTCGCACAAAATTCAGAACCTCAAAGTGGAGTACCACAATCCAGTTTGATGAAGATGATGAGGATATTAACATTTGGCAAACACTATGTGCCCAACCCAATTCCAAGAGAGTTATTCATTTAACCATCCAAAACAATCCTCATTTTACATAAGAAATTGAGACATAGGAGTAAAGTAAGGCTCCCAAGGTCACACAATTGGTCAGGGGTGGGGCCAGGATAGCCTTATCCCCAAGGCACCACAGTGTCATTACCAGAAAAAAAAAAAAAGGTAGAAGTAAACCCTGGCTGGTACGGCTCAGTGGATTGAGGACTGGCCTGCGAGCCAAAGGTTCACTGGTTCCATTCCTGGTCAGGGCACATGCCTGGGCTGTGGGCTCTCCCTTCTTTCCTTCTCCTCTCTCTAAAAATAAATACATTTAAAAAGAAAAGAAAGATAGAAGTAAAGTGCAGAAGTGATGTTGTATCAGGACTTCTTTTAAAGGAAGAGCACTTTTTTGATGTGTATTTTAATGTTTTCCTTTCATTCCACACTAAGTCTCACCAGGGTGCCAGGCACTGTATGTGGAAAACACTCCTGCCCTCAGTGTGCTCAGGCAGAAGAGAAAACAAAGGCTTAGAGAGTTCAATTGTTTGAGCTCATGCTATGCCGTACACCTGAAGCTTATACTGAATGTAAACTAACTGAAAAATAAAATTTAAACAATGACATGTAATTGCAAAAAGTGTGACATTTACAAACCCTTTAAGCACACAAGGTGCCCCCCAAAAAGGACCAGAGGGAGTGTTCTTCTTCATTAAAAAGATGGCAGGAGGAAAAGGTCACCTTAAAAATAAGGGAAGCATGCTCCGGCTTGTGTGGCTCAGTGGATTGGGCATCCACCTGCAAACCAAAAGGTCACCCGTTCCATTCCCAGTCGGAGCACGTGCCTGGGTTGTGGGCCAGGTCCCCAGTTAGGGGCATGTGAGAGGCAAATGATAGATGTTCCAAATAAAAAATAAATCAATAAATTTTTTAAAAAATGAGTGAAGCAGGGAAGTTAATATTTAATAGTTTAAAAGATATAAGAACTGATGATAAGAATAGGCGATATATTGAAATGTGGGAAACCACAGTGGAATGTAGAATGGAAAAAGATTAGATGAAGTTCATTTGCAGTAAAGAGTCTAGTTAAATCCTTAGGACCTAGTGACTACATTCAATAATAATAATAATCATATTGTCTGAACTCTTAGGAATGTATTTTGGATGATTCTTATAGACTTGAGACAATGACTAAGATTAAGTTACAAAATAGTGCCTGCATTTAATAACAGAAACACACACAAATAGATATATACGACATTGAAGATTAAAGAATTTTAAACTTGCTAAGCAAAAAAAAAAAATTGGGAAGAATTATTAGGAAAATAGTTTTGAAAATATTTTGTTTGAAGAGAACATTGGAGACCAGTAGGAAAAAACCCTCTCCTACTATAACGGTGGCAAGTCTAGGAGAACAAAGGAAAACTAACAGGAGTAATGTGATTTGAATTAAGCAAGAGTTTTATTTTGTGATAAAAACTGAGAACTTGCTTTTACCTACTGATGGTTGAATATCCCCTGGGAGAACTTTATGATCAGTGTTTACATGGTCTGGAGTAAACTCATTATTCATTCAGTTTATTCATTCAATACCCATTCCATACCTGAGCCCTTACCACATGCCACACGCTTTTAAGGTGCTGGGGATGTTGCTCTGACCAAGATATGTAAGATGCCTATTCTCACGAAACTTATTTCTAGTAGAAGGGTCAACAGAGGGTGTTGCCCACCACACCTCGAACTCATGGCCCAGGATGATCTCCAGCTATTCTATCTTTATCCCAAACAGCAGGGCAGAATGAAACGGAGATTCTTCAGAACATCCACATAACACAGTGTTTACTGGCTTAAAGCTTAGTCACATGGCCACGCTTAGCTGCAAGGGAGGCTTTAAAAATGTAATCATAGGGCTGAGTAACTAATGCAGAAGTGAGAACTGGATATTGGAGGGTAACTATCACTCTGTGCCACAATCTGTAAGAAAAGATTAGGAAAATTTAAACTTCAGGAATAATCATAATATCCCCAGCTGGTGTGGCTCAGTGGATTGGGCGTCATCCTGAAAAGCAAAAGGTTGTTGGTTCAACTCCCAGTCAGGGCACATGTCTGGGGTGCTGGCTAGGTCCCCAGTTGGGGGCATGCAAGAGGCAACTGGTCAAAGTTTGTCTCGCATATCAATGTCGCTCTTTCTCCCTCTCTTCCCCTCTCTCTAAAAATAAATAAATAAAAATTATATGAGCAGGTCTATAATGATCTTTTATTGAGCTAATGGAACAGAAAAATGGAGAGAGTCTTAAGCTATAGAAAACCAAGTTTAGATGTAAGAAAGATTTTATGGCAGCCGAGTGATCAGGATTACATATTATATGTGTGTTGTAACTAATAGGGTTCCATCTTGAGTACTAAAACTAATCATTTACTATTAAAACAACTGATCAGTTTTTTAATAGCTAGAAAAAACACAGATTTCTGTAGGTGCTTTCTGAAACAAATTTGCCATAGGTTAAGTTTACTTCATGATGTTTCAATTTATATATTTGAAGATAACATTTACATTCCATCAAACTAAGAGCAAAATTTTTCTAAAACATGCTAAGGACATTACATTTTTCTCATGATTACTTTAATAGAGCAACTTAGAATCTATGGTATCAGCCTGTGAGTTGTCCTATGTAGAAATAAAAACCATTGCATGAAAAACCATGGTTTAAATGTTGTCTTTGCTGCTTTTGACTAGCAATTTCCATGTGAATGCACTGTGAAGTTCTTTACATGCATAAACTAATACCCACAAAAATCCCATGAGGTAATAATATGAAAGGCACTCAGGGAAACACTCCACATAGAACCCAGCTGATCTCATCACAGAAGGATTTTCCCTTCTCCTGGGATGAAGACGGAATGAACATGCTATTCGCTAACGCCCGTTTTTGCAGCAAGGTACGCCAAGGTCAGTGTGCCCTTCCCCAGAAGTACCAATGGAGTAGTCTGTAACACCTGCAAAGTCTGCTCGGCGCTCTCGAGGGTAGAAATCACGCTTTGCTGGCATTTTATGTTTCTATAAAAGAACAGGGAAAAACTTGCTCCTCAGAGTCCTCAATGACGTAGGAAGGCTGTGATAGGTAGCAATTGTGATTAGGTGTGCCTACAGGGGAACGGAAAGAAGCAGGGTCAGAAAAATACACATTCCCTCCTGGCACCCTTCCAGGGCCCCGACTGAAGGCTCAGCAGTCACAGGGTGAGCCATGCCAATTCTGAGGCTCAGGATAATTTGGATAATTAATTATTGTTAGGTAGTAATTAATAATTACTTGAATGATTGAAGGTTTTCTACCTTCAGGCTGTGGGCTGGATGCAGTGCCCTGCTGAGCAGTAATGGAGCCTGGGGCATAGAAATGAGTAATACTTAGCCTGTCTTTACTAAAGAGGTTGATATTTTGTTCATCATAGATTTTTATATAATTTTTATTTTTAAAAATACTCCATTAAAATAGTATTGATACTGATTACTGAGTTGTTGGGTGCTCCCTTAAATTTGGCACCCTTAGCGAGTACTCCTCAATGACCACCCCCCAGTACAGGCCTTGTGCCCAGAGCAATGTGGGCAGTATTTGGATAGTGCTTGGCTTGCTCTTTTTTAAAAAAATTTTTAATTTTTTTATTGTTGTTCAAGTACAGGTTTCTGCCTTTCCCCCCACCCCAGCCCAACACCCAGCCCTCCCCACCTCCCTCCCATTTCCACCCCCCACCCCCCGTTATTGTCCATGTGTCCTTCATAATTGTTCTTGCCCTTTAAAAGGAATAAAGGGAGAGCCACATCTTTGAGCCAGTCTTTACCCTTCACATCCTGAAATGTCCAAGGCATTGAGATCAAAAGAATAAAATTACTGTCCGCTCCAGAGATGACAAACTGTCTCAAGTCTTGAGCCATCATCACCCCATTCTACAGCCGAGGAACTGAGATGCAGTGCCCATGACCGATATCCAAGATGAAAAACCCAGAGAGTGGCAGTTGGGAACTTGAATCCAGCCTGGGTAGATTCAGTAGGCTGCACTCTCAGCCACTGGGCTGTGAGAAATTGCTGTGTTTTCCACCAAAAAAGATAAATCGTGTATTTTTTTCTCACTTCACAGCTAATTAAAAGTTATGACAAAATATCTTCTAATAATTTTTAATATCTTGTATTATCTTTTTCCTCTTAGGGAAGTAATATGCATTCACTGAAGAGAAATTAGAAAATACATGTAAATGATAGATAGCAAAAGAAATCAAAATCTCACCCCAAGGGCCACCCATGATTGCCATTTTGTTGCATCTTTCTCCAAGCTTTAATAAAGATAAATTAGATGTATCTGATTTCAAAATGAAATTATGCTACACATGCAGTTTGTAAACGCTGCCTTTTTTAAAACATACCTTGACCATCTTTCTTTGTGATTGCTTTTTGGCAGAGTAATTTGTAATGGCTTCATAATATGTATTCATTTGCTCATGAATATTTATTGAGGACCTGCCATTCTCCAGGCCCTCTGGAGTTGACATTTAAGTAAAGGGAGGCCTTCAAAAAATAAATGAATAAATGTGTGTCAATTAATAGGGACACTATTTTGAATGTATCAGGGAATCTGATAAAAGGCTGTTATGGGCTGAAGTGTGCTACCCCCCACCCCCAACCTTCCAAATTCATATGTTAAAGTCTAAACCACTAGTACCTCAAAATGTGACTATATTTGGAGATAGGGTGTTTACAGTAGTAAGAAGCTAAAATGAGATCACTAGGGTGATCCCTAATCCATTATTACTGGTATCCTTTTGAGAGAGGGAAGTTTAGACCTGGACACACAGAGGGAAGACACAGGAATAAGACAACTATCTATAATCCAAGGAGAGAGACCAGTAACTGGTCCTTCCCTCATGGCCCTCAGGAGCAACCGACCCTGTTGGCACCCTGATCTTAGATTTCTGGCTTCCAGAACTGTGAGAAAATCAGTTTCTGTTGTTTAAGCCATCCAGTCTGTGGTGTTTTGTATAGCGGCCCTACACACCAATACAAGGGCAGAGAAAGAGTCTGAATGAAGTGAGGGAGTGCTAGCCCTGCAGTATCTGAAGAGCAGCCAGTGCCAAGGCCGTGAGTGGAGCTTGGTTCTTTGCAATAGAGTAAAGCAAAGAACCAGATTTCTGGAAGCATGTCTGAGGGGAGAAGGGGAAGAGACGAAGTCAGAAGAGGAAGCAGGGTAACACTGGGTCCTAAAAGCACCCTGCAGGCCTTGGGAAGGACTCCAGATTATATTCTGGGGGAAATAGGAAACCACTGGAGAACCATCAAACCTGCCATTTTAACAGAGGTCCTTGTATCCTGTGTGAAGCCTAGACTAGATGTATCAAAATATTTGTAACCCTCTTACTAATCAACTAAATTATTTAGCAGTGCATCTTAAAAGCTTGGGGTGGGAAGCATGGGGAGAGGCATCAGGGACACTGGGCCCACGTCCTCAACCCTCTTGGTACTCCTGCCATCCCACTGGGCCATCCTACTGCCCAATCTGACAAACTGATGAACTGTCATTTTCAATAAGCCTCAGACTTTTCCACTGAGTCCTTCCCCACATGGTCATTCAGCGGGACCTCTCTCCCACTATTTTGAGGCCAGCTGGTTGCTACTTCTTCCCCTCCCTTACGTCTGTTCCCTCTCCCTGTATGTCTCAGACCCAAGTTTCCAATCTTCAGGCTCCCTCCACCCCAACTCAAGCCTTCCTAACTCACTGGTTCCAACTGCCAAGATTCCACCTTACTCGCCTTTCTTGCTCTTTGCCCTCTCTTCACTCCCACCTCCCCTCTTCTCTTCTCTCCTCTTCCTCCCCTCCCCTTCCCTCCCCTCTCTCCTTTCCCCTCTACCCCTCTCTTGTTTCCTCATTCCTGAATTTCCCTGAGGATGGAAAAGTAAAAGCCTCCTCTGATATCTGCAAATAAAATTTCAGGGAAGCAGACAATCTCCATTAGTCAAATATGGAAACAAAGTTAATGGCTACCCCACCCAATACGACTGCCTATCAAGTCAGAGATAATGCTGCACAAGCAATAATATAGCCCAGTGTTGGGCCGAACTTTGACCAGCATGCTTCTCTCAGGAGGCTTTTATTAGTTTTCAAACCCCTTTTATGTCACCGCGGGGTCCTCTCTTGTGGCAAGGGCCCCCATCGGTATCTTCCTTTAAGAATGTATGTACTGACTTCTGGTCGAGATGGAGGTGGAGGTAAACACAGCTCACCTCCCCCCACAACCTCAGCAAAATTACAGCTAAACTACAAAACCATCAGAAAACGAGCTGTATGAAAATCCAACTAAGGAATTAAAGTAACCACATTCATTCAAATGGGTAGGAGGGGTGGAGAGGTAGAGACTCAGAATGGGCTGGTCCCAAACCCACATGTGGTGGATACAAAATGGAGGGACATCTCAGGAGTGAGGGATCCTAACCCCCAGCCCTGGGTTCCAGTGCCAGGAAGATAGGTTCCTATAACTTCTGTAAAAACCAGTGGGGGGTGGGTCGACGGCAGAAACTGTGGGATTCTTAGGCATCACCTGTTGGAGGGGCCCACACACGGACTTACTCAGACTCACTTAGACTCACTCCATCTGGGCTCCAGCACCACGGCAACCTTCAAGGGCACCAGTGGCGTACAGGGAAGAACTGAAGTTTCTGGCATCAGGGCAAGAGCTAGGAGACAGCTTCCTCCCTGACCACGTTGCAGACAGTGGCCATTATTCTCTTTCTGAGCTCTCTGCCCACAGAGCCGCGGTGCAGCAGCACCATATTGGAGTCTCCATCGGCTGACACAAAAGGTTAGCCCCACCCTGATTACCTAAAGCTCTACCCCATCCAACTTAGGGACCCACCCAAGCTGGTAATAGTGGCTTTTCCATCTGAATGGCTGGGTTAGGCACAGACTTCAGATCTTCCTAAATCCTCTCAACAAGCAATAGCTGCGCCCAGCCCCTGTACCTCTCACTGAGTGGCCCCAGGCCTGGCACAAGCAGCAGCCATCTGCAGATCTCTTTATAGCTTATGCCATGGGGCCCCAGACAGAAACGGGTGGTTGCTGACTTTGGCTGCACCACCGGGGAAACCCCACAGCCTGTGCACCCAGCAGATAGTTACAGATCACATTGGAGTACCACCACCCAACCACCTCCACAAGCCACGGATGGAGGTGGTTGCTGGCTAAGGGTAACAGCCTGTCCCACCGGCTGTCTGGCCTGGGCAAATTCCTCCCATTGACCTGCTGACAGCAATCAAGATTCAACTACAAGAGGAGGGCTTACTCAGTCCACATGGAGGATGCACCTCAAGTACCCAGCTTAGGGGATCGTGGAGGTTATGCCACTGGACCCTACAGGACACCTACTACATCAGGCAACACTACCAAGACATGGAGTCAAAGCAGCTCTACCTAATACATAGAAATAAACACAGGGAGGCTGCCAAAATGATGGGACAAAGTACTATAGCCCAAATGAAAGAACAGAACAAAACTCCAGAAAAAAGTACTAAACAAAATGGAGATAAGCAATCCAGCAGATTCAGAGTTCAAAACACAGGTTTTAAGGATGATCAAGGAATTCAATGGGTTCTTCAACAGCACAGAAATGATCCAATCAGAAATAAAGGAGACACTAATTGAAATAAAGAACAATTTACAGGGAATCAACAGCACAGTGGACGAAGCTGAAAATCACATCAATAATTTGGAACATAAGGAAGAAAAAGACATCCAATCAGTACAGCAAGAAGAAAAATGAATCCAAAAAATCAAAGATAGTGTAAGGAGCCTCAAGCTCCAACATCCACATAATTAGGGTGCCAGAGGAGAAGAGGAAAAGAGCAAGAAATTGGGAATCTATTTGAAAAAACAATAAAAGAAAACTTCCCTAATTTGGTGAAGGAAATAGACATAGAAGTCCAAGAAGCACAGAGAAACCCAAATAAGTTGGATCCAAAGAGGAACACACAAAGAAACATCATAATTAAAATGCCAAAAGTTAAAGATAAGGAGAGAATCTTAAAAAACAGCAAGAGAAAAGCAGATAATTACCTACAAAGGAGTTCCCATAAGACTCTCAGCTGATTTCTCCAAAGAAACTTTGTGGGCTAGAAGGGACTGACAAGAAGTATTCAAAGTCATGAAAAGCAAAGACCTACAACCTAGATCACTCTATCCAGCAAAGCTATCAGTTAGAATGGAAGGGCAGATAAAGTGCTTCCCAGATAAGAGAAAGCTAAAGGAGTTCATCATCGCCAAACCATTATTATGTGAAATGTTAAAGGGACTTATTTAAGAAAAAGAAAATCAAAACTATGAACATTAAAATGGCAATAAATACATAACTCTCAACAACTGAACCTAAAAAACAAACTAATCAAACAAGCATGACAGAAACAGAATGATAGATATGGAGAACACTGGGATAGTGGCCAGAGAGGAGGGGGGTCTGGGGAAATGGGGGGAAAGGCGAAGGGATTAAGAAGTACAAATTGGTAGTTGCAGAATAGACAGGGGGATGTTAAAAGCAAGTATAGGAAATGGAGTTGCCAAAGAACTTATATGCAGGACCCATAGACATGAACAAAGGGCGGGGGATCGCTGGAAGGAGTGAGGGGGTGTTGGGTGGAAGAGGACAAAGGGGGAAAATTGGGACAACTGGCCTGTTGACTCTATTAACATTTACTTGTCATTCTTCTCTAGGCTGCATTTTATTATTCATTGAAAACAAGAGATTGAACGGGTTCTCTTTCTCAAAGAGCAATGAACCCATAAAACTGGTAAAAAACAAACAGTGAATGCTATGAGTAAGTGTGTCAGTTCCGCCAAGACTCTCCGGCTGCTTTACTCACTGGACCACAGAGGAGAGTGGACATGAAGATGACAGGCAGTGGTACGTCTATAGGCTGGACACTCCCTAGTGCAAATACACAGGGTGTGAGAAGGGGAGCAACACGAGGGCCACTAGCCTGGATCCTCACTGCCACGAAGGGCCTCAATGCCACCATATTATACCTCTAGTTACTGCAAAGTGTTGGCAGGTGTGAAGAAAGACGGTATCACCGCCCAACTTAACTCATTATCTCAGTACTGGGTCATCTCTGTCATGAACTATGGACCAATATTTTTAGTGAATCCCCCAATGACTCCCTTAATCATCTTGGGAATGATGTAATTTCATCATACTAAATGTGTGTGTGTGTGCACGTGTGGGTTGAATTGTTTACTTATTAGATATTGACATTTCAAGTTCACCACAGAGGAGCATTTGAGATCTTACACAGGTCATCACTTTGACCCAAATAAACTCTCATAAAAATTTAAACACTACAAATTTTGTAACCCCATCTTGGAATTTCTTTCTCTTTTTATCTTTCTTTTCTTTGCGGTTCAGTTTGGTTTATTCTAGATGTGGCCTGTGCTTCTCTTGACCTCTACAAGGCCCTCTGAAAACCTGAAACCAAGCGAGGTGACAGAGTCTGGTCATTCAGCACTGGGGCCTCCTCACGTTACTCCTGTACTTAGAAAAGTAAGTTGTCGTAGAAGACCAAGAGCCACAAAGCTTCTTCCCAGGCTAATCCAATTCTGAGTTCTTGGACTTTTAGTTTAATTTCAGCACTGGGGAATTTTCTACACCGGGAATATCTGGGTGAGACCGAAAGAAAATCTCGTGTGAATCCACATCTCCCAGAATGAGTGGGAATCAGATACACCTCTTGGGGGATGGGAAGGAGGGAACTGATTTCACCCGTTTGCAAGACTACAGTTTCATCTTTGCGACTGCCATTGCTAACCAGGCACTGACACGACCCTGTGTGCAGTAGAGCGGTGACAGCATAAAACTTTTCAGCAACACTTGTCCTCCGTAATAATACTGTCATCTTGAGCTGGAGGGATCATGACACTGTCTGTATGTAGTTTTAAATTCCCCGGTGATGCCAAATATATTTCTGTCAACAGACACGGTTTCAAAACGCTGGAGTTCAATCTAGCTGAATACCAGGGCACTGACTCAAGTTGCTTTGGAGGAAACAAATATATCTTCACCTCACTCCAATGGCAAAACATTGGAAGCTCAGGAAATCTGAAGTGAACTACCCAAGGCCACATCTCTGTGATGTAGCCAACACTCAAACTCCAGCCGTCTGGCTCCAAGCTCAGTCTCTTCCTCACTAAGAAGCTACTCAATTTTTATGTGTTGGGCACCATGTGAAATGATCTTCATGTGTTAATGATCCCTCCCTGAGGAGCTCATTATTTTCCCATTTTTCAGATGAGGCAAGTAGGGCCCAGGCCACTTGCTCGGGACTTAAGACCTGGTCTCGCCTGCCTCCCAACCTCATATACTTCCATTTTATTGCACAGGACAATTAGGTATGGGTTCCAAAGGTGCATGGAGACTCTGAGGAAAGAGGATACACACCGTGAGAATCCAATCAATCAGGTTCTGAAATAGGAGAAAAAAACCCTAAATGCATAAGACCCAGAGGAGTTAAGAACGCCATGGCACACGCCCTGTTCACCTGTCCCCCCAAGCCTTTCAGGGCACTGGCCCCTGAAACGGAATGAAGAAGCTGCCGTCTTCAGAAGTCAGCCTAGAAGGCATCCATCAGTCTTGTGCTAAGCTTGACTTTTCATATCCTCATGGGTCCTGATTCCAGCCATTTCTTAGATTTTTGAGTCCTTTGATTAGGCCAGTGGTTTGAAAAGCCTCAAGCCACAAGCCAGCAGTGGAAACACAAGAGAAACTATTCTTGCAGAGTGAAAATCAACTTGTTGTTTTCCTGTTATTCATTTTGAGTTTCCTCTTCCTTACCATTGGACATTGTTTAAGGAACATTATTTAAGTATTAAATTGCAGTGATTTCTATGTTCTTTTTTCCCCTTTATGGCATATTCTTATTTATTTTACAATTATAGTTGACTTACAATATTCTATGCTAGCTTCAGGTACACAACATCATGATTAGATATTTATATGCCCTCAACTCCTATTTCTTTACATTACTTTTTGACATACATTCATAGCCTCAGCTTTTGACAGAATTTGGCAATAGAGCCAGCATAGCCTGATGCAAAAGACATTTCCCCTGTAAAAAGGTGTTTTATTTTCTTGAACTGTGTACACAATTGTCACTTTTCTTTGTTTCTTCAGAAATGGAGTCCCTTTTTACAATAAACTATTGTCGTCTCTTCTTTCTGAGGTCATCTCAGTCTGTTATTTATATATATAACTCAGATTGACTTACAGCGCTTGAGTCCTCAACAGGGGCTGCTCCGACATCGTTCCCCAGAAGGCCGAGTGCACAAATGCACGCACCCACGCAGGGCCCCCACGGTCAGAACTCGGTGTCAGAGCCAAGTACTGCAGCTGAGAGTCTGACAACAGGAATTGACTGTTCTTTGATTCCACGCCCCCCAGATTTATCTATAATCCTCTACCTTATTTCCAGATTTTAACATTATAACTTTTATTTTTATTACATTTATTGGAGTGACATTGGTTAATAAGATCATACAGGTTTCAAGCATACATTTGTATGATACATGTCTGTATATTGCATCATGTGCTCACCACCCAAAGGCGAATCATCTTCTGTCACCGCATAAATAGCCCCCTCAACCCTTTACTACCTTCCCTACCACCCTTCCCCCTGGTAACCACAACACGGTTTTATATGCCACATATGAGTGCAATCATATGGTCCTCGGCTTTTTGCAACTGACTTATTTAACGCAGCATAATACTCTCAAAGTCCATCCATGTTGTCACAAATGGCAATATTTCATCTTCTCTTATGGCTGAGTGGTATTCCACTGTACACGTACGTAGCACATCTTCTTTATCCCATTCGCTACAGAAGGGTACTTTGGTTGTCTCCATGTCTTGATCACTGTGAATAATGCTGCAATGAACATAGAGGCATACATATGCATATTTTTGCAAATAAATGTTTTCAACGTTTTCAGGTAGATAACCAGAAGAGGGACTTATAGGGAACCTATCCATGTGGGATGGCAAATGTAGCTCAGCCCTATGGGAAAGCCCATAGGCGTGTGGCGGCACACAGGATGCCAAACCCACGGATCGGTTCTTCCGTGGGAGATCAGGCCTGCATTATTCCTAGGCTGCTTCGTGACTTGCTCTTGCTAAAACTCCCTCACCCTGAGTTAAGGCAGCAAATGCTTACTGCATATCTTTAAAGTAACTTCCTGAAGTCTGTGCTAATTCTCCCAAGATTGAAGTATAACCAGACCAATTACTCTTATTGGTCCCTTGCATTTGCAAGATTTATTCCTTGTTAATCTGTAGGAAATAATTAGTAACGTCCTTTCCACTGCTAGCTGTAAAAAGTAATTACCTAAAGCAAACCTAAGTATAATGAATGAAAACCTTTTTTTGATTATGCTATTAGAAAGCCAATAAAAGCCTGTCAAGGTAAGGGTCAGGGCGCTCTCCCCTTGGGAGAGTGGCTGTGCCATCCCTTTTCCTCCACAGGACTTCAGTGGTCCATGTGAATTTGTCTCATCTCATCCACAACACCATAGACACTGCTGGCCAGTGTCCACATCAATCACTGGGTCATACAGTAACTATTATTTTTGAGGAACTGCCATACTATTTTCCGTAGCAGCTGTACGCGTCTGAATTCCCACCAGCAGTGAATGAGGGTTCCTTCTTCTCCACAATCTCACAACCTTACTGCCTGCCTTGTTGATAATGGCCATTCTAACAGGTGTGAGGTGATATCTCAGTGTAGTTTTGATTTGTATTTCCCTAATAGCTAGCGAAGTTGAGCATCTTTTCATATATTTATTGGCCATTTGTATGCCTTCTTGGGAGAAGTGTCTGTTCAGGTGCTCTGCTCATTTTTTAATTATATTATTTGTTTGGTGTTGAGTTGTATGAGTTCTTTATATACTTAGCATATTAACGCTTTGTCAGAGCTATTGTTTGCAACTATCACCTCCCATTCGTTTGCTTTTTTTGTTTTGTTGTTCCTTTTTCTTTTTGTTGTTGTTGTGCAGAAGCTTTTTAGTTCAATATAGTCTCATTCATTTATCTTCGCCTTTACTTACCCTGCCTTTGGGGTCAAATTCATAAAATGTTCTCTATGACCAAGGTCCATAAATTTAGTGCCTATGTTTTCTTCTATGTAATTTATTGTTTCAGATCTTATATTTAGGTTGTTGATCCATTTTGAATTAATTTTTGTACTTATGGACAACCTGTGATCTAGCTTCATTCTTTTGCATGTGGCTTTCCAATGTTCTCAGCATCATTTGTTGAAGACACTCTCAGGGATTCCATCCCATTCAAGATCCATTTTTACATTAATATCTGGGCTTGGTATTCTTATACCACGTGGACAGTACAAATACAGATCTTACACCTTTGCATGGATTTCGCCCCCACCCCACCCCACTGCCCTCATGGGGTTACAATTTCTCAAAGGGAATTACTTCTCATACACAAAGTGTCCAAGGCACAGTGTTCCCTAGGCCATGGATGATGTGGTCCCTCTGATGCTCTTGTCACAAAGGGGACAGCATTTCCAGGATTTTGTTCTTGGCACAGGTCTTGGTTCCAGCCACTTCACTGGTGTGAGCCCTCAGTCAGGTCTTCATCCTTGTACGGCACTAAAATGCCAGCCCGCAGTATTCAGACCTACGTTTGGGTGCGGTGTCCCTGGGGCTGCTTTGATGTCATCTCACACATGTACTGCTCTGCTTTTGAGGTCCATCTTCTGGTTTAGGCTCCTAGATATTTTCTTTCAGAAAAAAACATTCATTTTATTCAGAAATCCTGTTTGGAGTGGGAATAGTTCTGCAGAACTATGCTTGGAGCTTTGGAGTGGGAAGAGTAGCCTCCGCTGGATTTCGAGCTCTTGAAATGTTTCTAGACAAGAGTGTCTCAGACTGTATTATTAGCTCACCTGGAATGTTACCATCTATTTTGAGGAGAGTCACAGAGATTAGGCATTAACAATGATTACAACATCAAAGCTTTTTCAGTTTTTCACCTTTGAAAAGAAATTCAAGGCTCTTTTTATTTGATAACATGATCCTCACTTCCTTAAATTCTTTGCTGGTAGAAAACCTCTAAGAATGGCATTTCATGTGTGTGGAGGTGGGGAAAAAGCCAGGAAGTTACCCTGGACTCTACTTGCCGTCCTGTTAGGTATCACCCGAAGACACCCTCCACGCCAGACCTTATCGAATCCTTACCAAGGAAACACCATGCTTCAGAAAGACAAGCAGAAAACTAGATTTACTTGCTGTACCTTTTCCAAGATTTCTCTTATGACTAATTCCAAAATGCAGTTTCATCCAAGTAAAACATAATTTGTAAAATATGTGGTATGGTTGCCTAGTTACCAAAAGAAGGAAGTGAATTGAGCCTCTTCCATCACAGGGCCAGTCCTGAACCTCTGCAAAGAGCCCACTAAGAAAACATGAAACCCACCTTAATGGGGGGTTTCCCTCACTGGTGCTTCTTCTCCATTCCTGGGGCCACTCTTGCTCCTGAGATGGTCAGCATTCACACTCACATTCTCCATGTTGGTGGAAAAATTGGAGGTGGGAGGCACTGGATACAGAGAAGCACAACTCAGGGGCAGTTGATTGTTAGGTTCTTATTTTTAGTTCCATCGCTTAACATGAGTTTTCCTCAATTATATGACACCTCAACAGAGCAATGGTAGGAATTATCTTTTTAAAAAACATCAATTTTTTTCTTGCTGTGTAGTAAGTACATCACCAAGATTTTTGTCAGCTCTTTTTGTCACCTGTTACCTCGCTGGCTTACAAGAGTCCCATAAGGAAAAGAGAGGGAGTTATTATTTCACAGCAGAAACTGCCCAGTGTGGAAAGCCCTCAGGTGTCCACTGGGCAAACCTGGGGCATCAAGGCTAGTAGTGACCCGAAACCTTCATTGATTCAAGTTCCCCCTATTCAGCTATGACCTTGGTTCAGGGGTTCTGTATTTTCCTTCTCTTAGCTCAATAGGTGGGTCTAACCTCTCATTCCAATTTGTCTGTGTCTCAACTCCACCACTACTGAAATTCCCACATGTACCACTGCCTTACCAACAGAAATCTTCCCTGTTATTCCATAAATGGGTCTACACGGGCTCTCACATGAGCCAACTGCACATTTATCACTTCCGTTTATGTTGACCACTGGCCAGAATCTTCTAAGTTGTAACAGATGAACCACTGTGATTCATGCAGGAACGGTAGAAACCAACTGCGACAAATCTTTGAAAAGACAAACATTTCTTGGTACTTCATTTGTGACAGGAAAATATTCTTTTTAGATAATATTTTATTTATTTATTCTTAGAGGGGCAGGGAGGGAGGAAGAGAGGGAGAGGAACACTGATCAGTTGCCTCTCACACGTGTCCTGAGTGGGGACTGGCCTGCGCCCCAGGCGTGTGCCCTGACCAGCAGTTAAACTGCTGACCTTTCCCTTTGCAGGATGATGCTGGACCAATGGAGCCACACCAGTCAGGGTGAGGTGGGAAAATATTCTAACATATAAAAGGCATCTGAATTTATTAGGTGGGTGTAGTTGCAATGTAACTACTAATGTATGGGGCTTTTCTCACAGTCTGATAACAGCTTTACTGCATGCTAGCCCTTGTCATTTATTGCTTCCCATGACTACAAAAACTAAAAAGAGTGTGTTACGGCTTGACTGGATGACTTGAATTTGTGGTTTGTTTGATCAGAAATGTGCCCTCTCATGATGGCACTTTAATTTATGGTCGTAGTTGGGTTGATAGTAAATTAAAAAACATAATTAGAAAGCACCTAGGAAGTCGAGTTGCTTTCCTAATTTAGACTTATTAACTTAGCTATTATTTTAAGTGAAAACTCTGCATGAGTTTTGATTTTTGCCCAGCAACGTTATCAAAGTTAGATAAGTCAAAAGAGCTAACTAGGTAATCAAAGACCACGAAGCATCTCCCTAGTGCTTCAGCCCAAAGAGAAGGCTCTGTCCAGGGTCACACTTCTGTGTGCGAAGGGCAGGAAACAGCAGAGAGACAAAGGGAAAAGAACATGAGCAACCAGCCCATGGTACGAAGACAAAAACATTTGAGGCAGCGACAGGAAGTGGACAGGGAGGAGAGGGGCCTGGTCCCTGGCCCTGCCCCATGCCTGGCACACAAACAGTGGTGCAGCACCAGTCTGAAGAGAACATGAGAAAGGCCATGACCCTGAGGGGTGGCCGACCTGTGATGTTGGTAGGGATGCTCTGGGGGAGACTCAACAGGAGAGCAACTGAACTCGGCAGAAAAAATAACCAGGAGTGGCATTATTAATTTTTTCGTAGTACTTAAGAGATATAATAGATCTGTTTTGAATCTCTCACCCCACCTTTTTTTCAGATGCAAGGATTGGTTGAGGCAAGACAACGACTGTTGTGAGAAAAGGTGGGAAATTCAGAGTTTGGTGCTTATGAGTTTTTACCCAGAAATCCCCAGCTTGTGGAGGGCAGATTGTGGGACTGCTTGGCCTCCTTACTGCGTGAGCCAATTGTTGGTAATAAATCTCTTCGTATCTATACATCTGTATTATTTATATTGTACTGGTTCTGCTTCTCTAGAGAATCCTGACTGATATGGCATTTCTTCACCTAAAAACTGTATTATAGGGAAAACACAAACCACACTTAAAAGTATAATCTGACTTCTTTCCTTTCCTCTTCCATCCCCTTTCCTTCCTTTCTCTTCTTCTCCTAAACAATTTAGGTGTAAAGCCATTTGGGAGGCAAGCGTCTGTGGTAGTGAGGGTGGAATAGGGAGCCATGATGGCCCGCTGAACAGAGAGAAAGGGGTGCCTGTCAGAGAGGCAGCCTGGTGTGAATGCCAGAGCCCTGGCGGAGTGCAGAGGCCATGCGGTGAACTGGCCTGGCGTGGTGGGGTGGAGGTCCTAGCGGAAGTAGGGTGAGGGGGTGGGGTTGCTAGATTTAGCCCCCAGGAAGCCAACAAAACAAAACATGACATAGTGACATTTGAATTTCAAATAAACAATAACGTTTTAGTACAAATATGTCTCAAATCTTGCATGAATTATTTGTAGTTTATCTGAAGTTCAAATATAATTAGACACTCTGCATTTCATCTGGCAACAGTATGAGAAGGGCATCCATACAGAGGGTGGCCCCGAATCTGGCATGTTGGAGCTCAAGTGCAGTGAGAAGGACATCCATTAGGAAAGTGGAAAGGGGTCCACGATGGGAAGTCAGAGCTGAAGAAGAGAAAGAAGCATGCTGGCCCCCGAGATGGGGTAGAAGCAGAGGTGTGAGGTTCCTAAGGCTGCTGTAACCAATTACCGCAGTTATGGTAGCTTAAAACAACAGAAATCTCTTCTCTGAGACCTGAAAGGCAGAACTTGGAAATCAAGGTGTCTGCAGGGCAGCACTACCTCTGAAGGTTCAGGGCAAGGATAGGATCCTTCCTTGCTCTTCCTTCCAGATTCAGGTGGCTTTAGGCCTTCCTTGTCTTGTGGCTGCAGAACTCCCATCTCTGCCTCTGTCTTTAGGCGCCCTCCCCCTCTTCTTCTTGTATCTCTCCCTTGTGCATGTATCTTTTTTTCCTGAGGACACCCGTCACTGGATTTAGGGCCCACCCAGATAGTCAAAGATGAGCTCATCTTTAGAACTTTAACTTAATTACATCTGCAAAGCCTCCTTTTCCAAATAAGGTCACATTCACAGGTTCCAGGGGTTAGGGTGTGGACATATCTTTTGGGGAACCACCGTTTAACCCACTACAGTTACATATAGGAAACTGATCAAATAAGCAAATAATTGAAACATAATGAAAGCTTTAAATTATCCTACTGGAGAACGATATGAAAAAGTATTGCATTGGAGTTATGTAGATGTGGATTGGTAAAACTGTGAATGCATGGCTTTCACTATACTACATAGGTAAGTCTAGAAAGAATTCCAGATGTTAATTTCTGCCTGTATGTGTGTGCATATACTGTCTACTGGCCAGCGACATCCCAATAGCAATGAATATGATACATCTAGCACCCAGGTTTTGGCCTCTAAATAACCATTTCCCACGAAAGGGAATCAGGTTTCTTTGGAGAAATGCAAGAAAAGTACAAGGTAAGCCCAAAATATTTTGTTGTATCAAAAAACAAACGTGTCCAAGGAAAAAAAGGGGACATATAAAAAGGACATGGAAGCCAACTTTAATAGGCTCCAGGTTGCCAAATCAAAGACAATTTGAGCAACAACATAAATGATAACAGTAGATTATCATCCAGTGAATAAAATAAGAATCACGAGTCCATACTTATTGGAATGAATGAATGAATGAATGAGTGAATGAAAAGCTTAATGAGAAATAGGCTATTTTCATACTTTTAAAGCACCTCCCCACAAAATATTTATCAATTACAAAGGGGGCAAAAATAATTTTATAATAAAGAAGTCTGGTTGGAGTATTGTCCAGTAATCCAAAGGTTGCAGGTTCAATCCCCAGTCCGGGCAGGTATGGCAGGCAACCAACTGATGTTTCTCTCATGTTGATGTTTCTCTCCCTTCCTCTTTCTCTAAAAAGCAGTGAAAAAATGTCCTTGGGTGAGGATAAAAAAACTTAAAAAGAAAAAAGAAGTTTGGCAGACACCACCTTAATCAAATGATCAATGGGACCATCGTCAGTAATGTGACAAATTTAAACCAAGCACCACCTGGTAGGATGTAAAGCACAGAACTCAGCCAGCAATAGTTCTGAGTTTTTTTCTTGCCAAAGATTCATAATAAACTTAAATTTAATCATGAGAAAACCTCAATTAAACCCAAATGGAGGGTCATTCTGCACAATAATGGGCCTACCCTTTTCCAGAGCGCCACGCCCATGAGATCAAGAACAGGCTGAACACGTGTTCCAATACCTAGGAGACCAAAGAGACCTGACAGCCAACTGTAACGGCTGAGGCGGAATCACATGCTTCTGCTATAAAGGAATCAGCAGAACCACTGGCCAGACCTGACTGGGAGCTACTTTTCATTAGATGGTAGCAGTGTACCAATGTTCATTTCTGGATTTTGGCTGTCATTTTTCGGCGAAGTAGGAGAGTATTCTTATTTCCAGGGAAACACAGAGTATTTAGGAGTGATGTGGCATCCATTTTGTGTGGGTGGTGAGAGCATTTAAGATCTACTCTTAGCAACGTGCAAGTGTACAAGAGAGTATTGTTGACCCTTATCACCATGCTGCACATTAGACCCCAGAAGTTAGTCACGGTGCGACAGGGAGTATGTACCCTTTGACCTACATCTCACCATATGCTCCACCCCCAGACCTTGACCACCACCAATCTGCTTTATCTAATCCAGTACTACTAGGTAGTTTAGGGGATATAGAGTAATGATGGAAAGATGAAGAATGTCCAGGGTTCCCAGAGAGGAAGAGTTCCCAGAGTCCCCTGTTTCATTAGTTCAGAACAACACCAACTCACCTCCTGCAAAAACATACCTAGAACAAGGATTATTTCTTCTCTTTGGGCTGGTGTCGATGACTTTTATGAAGGATCCTTCCTTCCTAACTTGTCTTGCTTTCTTGATTTGATACCCATGTGTATGGACATGAGAAACTTCTACAGAAATACTTACAGCACCTCTGAGAAGTACTCCGATGGCCAGTGGAGGGCAAGGGAGAAATGAAAAGTGAGAAGATTCCTTAAACTTTCTCACTCAGGATGACATTCTACAAAATGTGTAGCTTTCCTTGGTTTGCACACTGCTGGTAAATTATTTACTGGCCAACTAATTTTTCTTTTTTCTTTTTTTAGGGTTTTGAGGATGGAGCTTAGTGATCCTGCTTCTGTTATTCAGTCTTACCCCCAAAGACAGATACCACTATTTCCCTTGTAATTAGGTCTTTCTGGTTAATGATAATCACTTTCTGTCAGTAAAAGTTTTTCAAAATAATAGTATCTTTACCAGAACTTTTCCTTTTCAGCTAATAGCTTTTATTGGGCAGTTCCTTCCAGTCAAGGACAAGGGACAAGTAACCTCTGGGTTACTTTTGGCCTTAAGATTCTAACGACGGGCTTAAAGTTCATACCAACATACACATCACAAAGTGCTATTTGTCATCTCACATTTTTGAAAGAGTGCTGAAACATTTTTATATAATTCAGCAAATATTTAATACAGGGACACTGTGCTGGGCTTTTGTGAAGTACGTAGGGTGTAAGAAACAGGCCTGGCAGCCCAAGGAAGAGAAGACATGAACACAGATGACCGCACATGAACTACGTCAGACATTTCTGACTCACCACTGGCAACAGACTGGGCCTTACACCAAGAAAAACGAAACCCAAGATTAAAAAAAAAAGTTCTTTCAACTTACTGGACAAACAATCAAAACTACAGACTTCTCAGATTTTAGATAACATTACAAAGAATCTTTACAGATTGTAAGTTTACTCTTCTAGAATATACAATTTTTTCTGTGTTTATAGTTACAGACCTGCTTCTGTGACTGTGTTTTACAGTTGGGTATGGATGTAAAATTTTGCTCATGTTCAATGGTAGAAGATAAATGCATAACTTTCCCTCTTCCCATTGGGAAAAAAATCAGGAAGGAACTTAAATACGAGTCTTTCCTCCCATTTTATATTCAAAAATGTCTCACAGGAAATGAGCAAACAGTGAGTCTCAAATGTAACACTGTGCTTCTATGTGCTGTTCCTGAAGTTGAGATTTTTAAGGACAAATGTGAAATTTGGATTTTCACTTCCTGCACAATATAAATGCCAAGTTCTTTAGCCTAACATTCATGACCTTCAAAATCTCATCCCAACTCACTCTGGCCTTATCTGTTTCCATCTTTATTCCACACACCCAGTAATATCCCATGAACCATGTTGAGTATCTTTATTTTCTTTCTTTTTTTTTTTTTTACTTGTATCCACTTTTAGTAATGATATGCTACGAAGACACTTGGCATACCACCATAGCTACTTTAAAAGGGAAGACTTTTCTTTTGCATGGTGTCTGGCTGTGTAAGAGTATCTTTATTTTCATATCACCCCCCACCTTTGGAATGCTCTGCTATCTTTCTTCTCCCCCTAATTCCACCTCTCAAAAGTTCGTCGAGGCACATTTTTAAAAAAGGCATCCAGAAAGCAGCCTGTTCACCCTTCTCCAAATTGGAATTTCCCCTTCTTTCTTGGGTTTTTATAATTCCCTATAAGTAAGGGTTATTGCTTTTATAACTAGAACTTAAAACTAAAAATTGCTTAATACAATATCAACTAAAACTAGATCCTAGTGTTTTGAAAAGGGTAAGAAATTCCTTCAGAACCAAAGAGGTACACTCATACCTTTAAATGCTTTCACTAACAAGTATAAATAGATGTTAATTCCAGCCAACTTACAAAGTAGTAAGAAGATAGAGTTGTTCTATGGGCTATAAGTAATTTTGTTTAAATAATAAAAAAATGAAAAAAAAGCATTAAAAAGCTAGAATTACATAAAAATGAATGTGACCTACAATAAGAAAATCAAAAACTTATTAATGGGAAAATCTTTAAATGACATATTAATGCATGCCATATTCCTATAAATTTTCCTTAAATTAATATATTATTAATATATCAATGCAAATACTAATAAAAATTCCAATGTGATTTTTAAATGAGAAAAATGAAGTAAAGTTTCTTAAGAAAAACTATATAGTAAAACACACTTTGAAAAAGGAAAGGATATAAATAAGTCATGGGGATATAACCTATAGCATGTGGAATGTAGTCAATAATATTTTAGTAACTGTGTATACTGACAATGGTAATTAGACTTATCATGATGATCATTTCATAATGTATAAAAACATCACACTACATCATACAACTGAATCTGATATAATACAGTATATCAACTATATTCAATTTTAAAAATTAATAAAAAATAATGCAGTGGGACTGGTTCGACCTGATATTAAGACATATGAAATCTGTAATAATTAAAACAGAATGCTATTGACAGATGACTAGTGAGGTATATTAATAAAACAAAAGACATAGCTCAGAATTAAATTTTTGTTTATCTCATATTTTAATAAAATGTATCCTAAGGAAAATTTAAAAACTAAAAATGAAAATAAAATAGTAAGATCTTCTGTCAGAGCAGAAAAAATAAATATTTACCCAATGTCTAGAGGGAGGGTTCTTTTGGGTTAGAAGAATGAAGAAGAATCAGAAGAGGAATGAAGATATCTGATCACACACGTCTTAGACTTTTGCATAAGAAACATAAGCAGAAGGAAAACAACTGCTGTCCGGTCAAGTGCAGCAGCTTCAGCTCGGATGAAATGTCCCTCCCACCTTCAATCCCTGTACCTGGTTCAAACACACAGCAGTAATGAATAGGATCTACAGAGGAGAAATCAAAATGACTTAATTGGTTTCAAAAAGCTTAAGGATAAACACCAACATAAAACAAAAACAAAAACACTAACAGTGCACAGCATCATACAGAGAACTATACAAACAAGGATGAGGGCAGAATTCCCTCTTCTAGTCATATGAGACTGAAAAACAAAGTTGGCTCACTCATTGCTTTGAACTATGGATTCATAGGAAGCCGCAGATGTTGGGAAGGAGGAATTCACGCAGCCTCGTGTAAGTGAAGGTCTCTGTCAGCTCAACAATATCACAGTAAATCAGGAGTGTCAAACTACTACTGTGCAGCCTGTTCTGAACCAGGGGCCCAGGGCACTATGCGGCATAAGCAATACTGTCAAATAGGAAGGTGTGAATGTAGGGGGAAAGGGAAAGAAGGGAAATAAATAAAAAAAAAAAACTAAAACCCTTCCTACTAAAAATGACCCCCCTGCAAAACAAAATTCCAAAACCACATTAAAATAACAAAAACAGCCTTGGCTGATGTGGCTTAGTGGATTGAGTGCCAGCCTATGAACAGAAAGGTCACCGGTTCGATTCCCAGTAGGGACACATGCTTGGGTTGCAGGCTGGGTCCCAGCTGGGGGCATAGGAGAGGCAGCCAATAGATGTCTGTCTCTCACATGAATGTTTCTTTTTCCCTCCCTTCTCCTCTCTCTGGAAATAAATAAAATAACAGAAATAGTATTAAAATATATGAAAGAGATTAACCTCACTTCCCCAGTTGGAACATGAGTTCACTCTCGACAAACAAATTTTACAGAACTGTTTGACAAGAAATTGAAAATAAACATGCTGATGATGTTCAAAGAGATAAACGTGGTATAACTAGACCTGCAATAACCCATCTTGCAGCAGCCATTGCTGGAACAGCCCATCTTGGAACTATCATTCCTGGAACAGTCAGACCTGGTGCTCCCAAGCCTGGAATAACCAGACTTGGAACAACCAGGCCTGGAACAATCAGTTCTACAGTTTTGGAGCGAAATCCCTGCAGCCCCAGGTCCAGTTTCAACAAAATCGTGCTATCAGTGATTTGGAGGCCACCTTGGAAAGTGCTGGGGAAAGCTATGAAGGAATGCAGCAACCCCCTAAAGTATTATAGTTCCCAGCAAACCACGGATTTATTCCCAGATTACTCCATGAACATACAGCCCGATCGTGTGTGACGATGGGTCTATTCAGTCTTGATTCAGGCCCTGGCTGTATTACCTCCCCTAGGATCTGCATATCCCTGCCTTGATATCCTGCTTCTCCTTATACTTATTGTGCCAATTTGGAGCGGTGGGGTGGGGGTAGGGTACGACTGGAGTCTAATCAAAGAGGTTTTTATAGCCATGCTGCTATCGACTAATTATAAAAGATGTCTCTGGCTGTCAATAACTAGATATAATACTATTTTGGGTAGCTCCAGGATCTAGAATCTTAACCTCAAGTGCAAGTACAAAGATGTGTGATGAAAGAACATTCACATTTTCTGAGACTGGGAAGCTTGTTAAAAACTTCAGTTCAATTGATAATTACAAAATAGTCATGGGGATGTAAAGTACAGCATAGGAAATATAGTCAATAACATTGTAATCATGATATAGGGTGCCAGCTGGGTACTGGAAATATTCAAGGGGAACGCTTGGTAAAGTGTGTGATTATCTAACCACTATGGTGTGTACCTGAAACTAATACAACCTAACACTGAATTTAAACTGTAATTGAAAATTTTAATTAAAAATTATACTACAAATATACATCATAAAATAGAAGAATTATGGGATCAAAGATAAGCATATCAAGTGCTAGCATGTTTTTGAAAAACCTTAGTGCAGGTGACAGGTTAAGCTACAAAGTGCTTCAATGGTTTCCTCTGCCCTTTTGCTGCTTTACCATAACCCCTAATTTGTTTATTACTCAAACATGTGTAAAAGGTGTTTTGTATTTTGCTGTATCATGATCATAACAGTACCAGTTTGGTTGGTTCGTTTATAAGTTTAAGTACAAATAAATAAAATTATTATAGTTGTTTCTAAGAAAAAGTGTGTTGTACATACCAAAAGGATAAAAAAATAAAATCATTACAAGGTGAATTCAAAACATCAAGAAAATATTAAATGCTATCACAGATAAAAGACAGATTATGTGCAATTAGGCCACAGTCTTCCCACCAGAAACACGAGATGCCGCAAAGAAGCCAGTAAAGTGATGTCTTCAGGGTACTGAGGAAAACCAGATCTTTACACTGCTAAACTTTCCCAATGTGGACATAAAAATGAAACTGTTTTCAAATAGCAAAGAATAAGACCAAGAATCTTTAGTCACCTACAGACTGAGGCAGACAGAGTACTCACCAGCATAGGACTGGTGCAGACAAAGTGGAGATCCAATACACAGCAATGTGAATACACCGAACACGCTGAAACATACTTAAAAATGCTGAAGATGGAAAATTTTGTATTATGTGTTTTCCTGCCACAACGGAAAAAATAATACTGTGCTCAGGCCCCAAGTAATCCCACCCTAAACTCTGTGTGGGTGGGCAACGTGCAGGGACAGGGAGCAGTAGGGAGCTTGAAAAACTTCCAGGTGATTTTCAATGCGCAGCCACCAAATTAGGCCTACAACAAAGCCATGTAAAATTTAAAAGAAAAAAAGAATCAGCCCTGGCTGGTGTAGCTCAGTGGATTGAGCGCGGGCCTGCGAACCAGAGGATCGCGGTTCGATTCCCAGTCAGGGCACATGCCTGGGTTGCAGGCCAGTTCCCGGCAGGGGACACACGAGAGGCAACCGTACATTGATGTTTCTCTCCCTCTCCCTCTCCCTCTCTTCTACCCTTTCCCTATAAAGATAAATAAATAAATTCTTTAAAAAAAAAAAAAAGAATCAGAAAGGGAGTGTTTGAAAAGAGGGATAGAAGGCAAAGAGAAATGAGGAAATAGGAGAAAAAAGCCAGTACAGGAGTTATTAAATTAGACAAAATAGAAAGTGCAGCGAAAAACATGGATAACAAGGCCTGCTATGTAATAATCAAGAGTGGGAAAAAATCACGTACCATCACAAATTTGTGTGTATACAACAATGTTGTTACAAAATAAATAAAGTTACATGACATATAAAGCAAAACACATATATGAAGCAAAAACAGAATTGACAAGGAAATGCAAATCTGCAGTTGTGGTGAGAAATTTTTAACACGGTTACCAGAAACTATTAGACCGAGAAGACAAAAAACTTAGGAAAGATATAGAATATTTATAAAACAAAACTTTAATTTAGTAGGGATACAGAGAACCCTGCAAATGGCAAACAGACAATGAGTCTTCTTTTCACACACATAGGAAACAATTATAAAAACTGACAAAACAAAGGTTACAGAGTAAGTCCCAACAAATTTCCAAAAAATAAATCAGTATCATGAAGATTATATATATTTTTATAATTTGTAGTTTTCTCTTCTTGAAAATTTTTTGAAATTATGGCAAAATATTATCTGAAAAAGCTGGATGTAGGTTCAAAGTGTTTCATATTTCATTCTCTTAATGTTTCTTTATGTTTCCAATGTAGGACTGAATATTTGTAAAAAACCCAAACCATTACAAAGATGTTTCCAACAAATAGAACAGCAGATTACTATCACTTTATATAAAGAGCCCACAAAAAGATAAGAAAACACTAAAATGTTTATACATAAGTACACAAGGGACACCGAAGGACACCCAACATGAAGAAAAAACAAGTATTCAACAAATGCAATAAAATTCATTCCGAATAAAGTCAGGGAAATATACGCCCTGACAGGTGTGGTTCGGTGGGCGGCCTGTCAGTGGGATAATCACTGGCCCCTTCTGTCCTTGTTCTTCCTGAGTCCCATCTCCATGGAAGTGCGATTGGCCACGGGGGTCAGGCCACCTCGATCACAGTCCGCCAAGGACGCACAACAGGGCAACAGCAGCAATCGAAAAGAAAATTGAGGCCTTCTCCCCACAAGAAGGATACACGGATGCTACAGAGGTCAAAAACAATGTCTGCTTCAGACATTTATTGTTTAAATCTACTTTTTTCCCACGTGAGAATCTTCACACAAACCACCCCCCTCCATTCTCTTTACACCCAAACTTATTCTTTGGGCCTCTCATTTTATGCAAACAACAAATGTTTGCTTGTGGCAATCCTAGGCAAGCCCACATGTGGGAGATCAGACCTGCAGCTTGCCCTTGAGCTGTTCACGCTCTAGTAGTGGGAAAAGAGAGAACGGCAACGACATTGCAAAGAAAGAGGAAGGGGCCCTAGAGACACACAGACAGTGCTCTGGAAATTCAGAGGAGACACTACTTCCAGCCCCACCCTTGATCCCACGCCACCTTGCAACATCCCTTGCATCGTTGTCCAAGTGTTGACTCCTACCTTGTTCCACACCAGCCCCCAACTCATGCTGAGGGACTCCTGATGCTGCTCCTTCCTCTGTACCCAGGCCGGCAGCTCCTCCGAGGCAGGGCTGGAGGACTCCAACAGGTAGAGTGCTGGGGTTAATTTCCACAGACCAGAATACCACTGCGGCAGCAGAGAATATCCAAGAAATGTTACCCGAATAAAGTCTATATAGATAAGCTCGCAGATACATACCTTTATTAGCTTACTAATATTTCTTTAATGCATTTCTTTAAACAAAATAAGAAATTCAAAAATTGCTTTTCTCCTTTGCCACTCCTCCCCTCCCCCACCACCCCAGGAAATATCTTTCTGTTGTCATCTCTGGCACGGCCTCCCACCTTGACTACATAGAAATGTCAACTGAAGGTAAAACACACCTTGCTGCTGGCTCTCAAAAGAACTTTTATACCATGATCTCTTGATTTCTTCATGGAAATTCCTTTTGTGTGTGCATCAAATATCACCTTTTGGTATCACTCCCAAGTTTTTCAGAAAAACATACCGTGTTTCCTTTTTTGTTTCTTTTTTAAATGACCGATAGTAAGGAAATATCTTACTCACTTCCCTTGCTCCACTCCCGACTACAAGCCAAAACCATGCCCCGAAGTTCCCCATTTCCTTATCTGTGTTTAAGCAGGCTGTGCGAACAGGTCTCCGTCCCCTCTGGAAGCTGCCCTCATGGGTTTCAGAGTCACCATCCTCCTGCAGCAGCTCTCTCCTTCAGGATCTGGGGTGCGTTGTTCTCAGACTCCATGTGGTGGTTCAGGGAAACATGTGCTGTGTTACACTGGATCATGGTGGAGTCTAGGGAGGCACACGTCCCAAGAGAGTGACTTCTCTGTACTCCTTCACAGAAGCAGCCTGTAGTGCAACAGTCCCAGTTTGGCTCCAAGCACCTCCCACGAATCTGTGCTTGGTTAGGCAGGTCTCCGCATAGCTCCATCAGCTCTCCTGGGGCCCACACAGCTCCATGAGCTCTCCCTCCTTACACCCTTTCCTCCTGCATGGCTTCTTCCTCCTTTCTCTGCCTGAATGGCTTCTACTCCACTACAGACTGCAAGTCTGAACCCTCACTACAACTGCTTGCATGGTGGAATTTGCTTCTTCCTTACTACACCAGGCCTCATGGCAGAATCTCCTTCTCTTTCAGAACCCCCTTATTTTAAATGCTTGGCCTGGAACTTCCTATGTGACCTCATATCTGGCCCCTCCTATGATGAGCTACTTTTGCTAGTTCCCCCATATCTTTTACCTTCTTTTGGCTGCCATCTTTAGTCAGGGCAAGAGTTCCTGTGATGCAGGGACATCCGGCTCCTGCCTCTTGCCCAGGCACTATATAAGTGCCCCCAGCTATGTCAGAAGTCCCTGAATGTTCCCAGGGTCAGGTATCCTTTAGCCTGGGGCAGCAGCACAGCTATTAACTTGCCATGGTTATGCAAATATCTTAAATTTCGTTTAGTCCACTTCCTCCTTCCCTCAATTGAGGGACCCCCATTCTGCAACCTATTACAGAACTACGTTACTTTGTTGAGTCAAAATTTGAATTGTGCCGAGAGCATGGTATGCCTGACAGAGCCCCTCACGTGAAAATACCCTATCTGACCCCAGCACCTGAATTTCAGGGTAGCCTTGTCCTTTTCACCCACTTACGACACACTGTCCAGAAGTCACATGTTAATGGCATTTATACAAAAGAAAGCATTCACTACAATGGTTTCTCTCTCAAATGTGGAGATTCAAAAAGGTTTCACCCAGGATGCATTGCTGGAGAATGATATCATTGCTGGGAAATTCCGTGGAATAGAGATAAAAGAAAGATAAATAGAAAGTTACTCAATTTCTAGAGATATTCCCTGAGTCAGGACTTTCTCTAATTGGCTTTAGAAGAATTACAACTTCAAATATGAATGACAGTATTCAAGGGAATCAGTGCTACTGTTTAAAAAAAAAAAGAAGAAAGAAGAAAAAAACTAAATAAAAGAGTGGGAGGGAGAAAAGGAGGGGCAGAGAACCCCCAGAGGCCTACAGAGTAACAGTCACAAGCAGTCAATGTGAATTCCTGTCTGGCAGTCCTCTTGAATCAAATGATCTCTCTGGGCAATATTAACCACATGTCAATCTGGAAAATGACAGAGTTGTCCAGGGGGAAAGTGTCCACAGTTTCACACCTTGGGAATACAGAGCCGCTCCTTGGCGCTGGTTCATCTCCTTCCTGTCACACCCACATCAACCCAGGTCAGATGCTTGCAGGCCCTCCAGCTGCTCTGGCCAGCTCCAGTCTGTCCCAGAGCCAATCCATGAAACCCTGAGGCTGCTGTCTCAAAATGCAGGTGGGGGTGTGCTCAGAGCAGGGGGCCTGCAGAGGTGGCTCTTCAGTGTACAACACACCCAACAGGAATTTGGGGTCATTGTGTTGAGGGGCACAGACTCATGCCCTTCCTATGACCAAACACCTTACAAGTGAAAAATATAAAATAAATAATAAATAAAATAATAAAATAAAATGCAGGTGTGGCCATGTCCTTCCCAGCTTTAAACACCCACTGCCTTCAATTCTTTTTTGTTGTGGAAAAAAAAAAAATACATACCATGAAATTCACCATCTTGATCATTTTTAAGGGTATAATACTTTAGTGGTAACCATATGCACACTGTTGGGAAACAGTTATTTGGAACTTTCTCATCTTGCAAAACCAAAACTCTACATCCATGAAACCACCCCCATTTCCCCATCCTCCACTGCACTCTGTTTCTGTGAGTTTGACAACTTTAGATACCACATAGGTGGAATCATGCAGTGTAACTGTCCTCTTGCGACTGGCTTATCTCACCTAGCATAATGTCCTCAATATTTATCAACGTTGTAGCATGTGACAGTATTTCCTTCCCTTTAAGACTGAATAATGTTCCATTTTTCTTGGCCATTCATCCATCAATGGACATCTGGGTTGCTTCTATACTTGACTATTATGAATAATGCTCCTAATAACATGGGTATGCAAACACCTCTTCAAGACCTGCTTTTGCCCTAGCCAGTGTGGCTCAGTGGTTCGGAAAGTTGTCCTGTAACTGAAAGGTTGCCAGTTTGATTCCCAGTGAAGGTACATACCTAGATTGTAGGTTCATTCCCTGGGTGACCCGGTCCCGCCGCATACAGGAGGCAACCGATCAATGTTGCCTCCCTCAATGTTCTCTCTCCCCCTTTCTCTCTAAAAAGCAATGGAAAAAATGTCATCAGGTGACAATACAAAAAAAAATCCTGCTTTCAATTCTTTGGATAAATACCAAGAAGCAGAACTGCTGAATCGTATGGAAATTCTATTTTTAATTTCTTGAGGAATTGCTACACAGTTCTCTATAGTGGCTGCACAAGGACTCCAATTTTTCCACACCCTCACCAAAACATTATCATCATTATTGTTATTATTATTTTACACTGGCCACGCCTGGGTGATTACTGAAACAGAGCTCCTTTTCATGTTTGTATGTCTTCTTTGGAGAAATGTCTATTTGGGTCCATTTTCATTTCTTAAATGGGTTTCTTGTTTTTCTGTTACTGAGTTGCTGTTTATAATTCTTAAGCATGGTCCACACCCTTCAAGATCTGGTCGTAAGCCTCATTTCCCTCTTCTCCTTCCCTTACGCGCTTCTCTTTGGCAAGCTCAGTTCCGTGAGGTTCCCTAATGGAGGAGCCACACTATTACATCTGCATGTGTTGTTCCTGACAGGTGCTTCCCTTCCTGCCCCAGACACACCCTGCCTACTGGAGAAAAATCTGCTTTTGCCAGGAAAAGAAATTACCTTTGAAAAGCCTTCTCTCACTATGTCCTTTCGCCCACTACAAACAGAACTGAGTTCTCCCTCTTTTGCACGATCCATCTATCCTGTGTGCAGGGTTGACCACGTGGGTTTGTGATTTTTGTTATCATCTGCCTCTCTCACCAGACCACAAGCTCATTCAGATCAGACTCAATGTCTTACTGAATAGTCAAACTCCAATGCCAAGCACAGAGACTACCACATAATCTGTATTGTTAAATATTTTCTGAAGGAAGGGAGGGGAGGAGGAAGAAAGTTTGGTGGCCAGGTGAGCAAGCAGGCACAAAGGGAAAACATACATCTGGGCTTCTTCTCCGTGCCCTGCTCCGACTCCCCATGTGGCCTGATTCTCTCAGTATAGTCTACAGAACCCTCAACCCCTGTCTCAACTTCTCAAAGCTACAATGGCTTACTCCTCACAAAGGTCACACAAAACTTCTACCTGCAGCATTCCAAATGAGGGTTTAGACCCAGAGACTGCAAACCGGTGGTCCATGCAACCAAGCAAATACCCCAATCGAGTCTTGGGTCATTGGGAAAACTATCATTTATCAAGCATATACTCCATGCCAGCCAACACGAGAAGGCCTTCAGATTTGTTATCACAGTTCAACCCTCTTTCAACTCCTTTGAGAGAAAGGTTATATTCCCACTTCCCAAATGAGGAAAACAAGACCCAACCAGGATATTAACCAAGATTTTTTGTAATGCTAAAGCCACACTTTCATTAGTATATCATGACACTATAAAATTTACAATGGACGTGATCCATCGTTTTGATAATTATTTATTAGGTATCAGCTATATGGTTCATAGGCTTAAGAGTCATTTACACCTGGGAGGTACCTTAGAGGATATCTAGTCTAATGCCCTTAATTTACAAATGAGGAAGCTGACAACTTGACATGATTTATAAACTGCACAGTGAACAGAATGATACAATCATGCTCTGCAGAGACTTTTTTCTACTTGGTTTTTAAGTGGATTTTTTTTCCTAAATGTAAAAGCAATAAAGCTCAGTGTTCAAAATGAAAGTTAAATAAACAGGAAAGTTAAAAATAATCTATAATTCAACTCACAGACTTGGGGAAGGGCAGAGGGACGGGCTGGGAGGAGGTAGGGAAAGGGAGTAAAAACAGGAACAACTATAATGGCATAAACAATAAAATTAAATGAATTTTAAAAATCCATAATTCATATTCTGCTAAGCCTAACACTTATTAGTAAACATGGGTTTAGACTTAGTTCATTTGTAACCTCATTTTAGGCCTTAGAAAACAGATGTATTTATTAAGAGAATAGTTATATATGTATATACACGTACATATATAGTTGATATTATTCTTTATAAAAGATGGTATGCATCTCAGTGAATCTTATATTTTCTTATTTTATTAAACATTTTAATATTCTTAATTAGTAGAAAGTATTTGTACCATAATCATAAAAGTAATACTTTCTCACTGAGAAAAAATTTTAAAAATATACATAATTCCAAAGTAAAAACCACCATCAACACTTTGGGTTTTTGGAAGGAAGAGTGTCTCTTTGGATCTGTTTGTGTGTGTATATAACCAAGACAAATGGCACAGATATTTAAAACCCTTGATTGACACACTGCTTTTGAGAAAGCCTATTCGTATTTAAATTAAGAGTATCAGTAAAAGAGACTGTTCCTCTCACAGTATCCTCCCCCGCTTTAAATATTATCTTTTAAAAATTTTGTTAATTTTATAGTGGGAAATGGTGTTGGATGTGAATTTGTTTTAAAAAATTGTGAAAATCATTACAATTTTTATTTTATGAAGCAAATAAGATTAAATTTAACATATGAAGAGCTCTGTATATACAAACTCTAGTTTATATCATGCCTATCTAGACTACTTTAAACCAAGGTAACCATGGCTTGAAAACAGTTTTGCAAAACTGTATTATATTAAAAGGAATAGAAAGAGTAAGAAGGTACCAGGTAAGGCGGGTCCCAAGGGCCTCAAGTAAGACTTCTGTGGAAGAGATGATGGCAGCATCTCTCTGCAATTGGTTTCTTTCTTTCCTACCCTGTTCCAAAAAGGGAAGACAAATAATACACCGATGTATCAGCACAATGCAAACCATCAGACCTCACTTGCAACCAGAACTTCTTAAATGTTCTACCTTCTATATTTTAAAACCACCAATGATTTGAAGGGATATACATCAAAGCCACAATTCACAGAACACTGGAGCAAGAAATCCAAACACCTTCAGAAAAAGTTTAATTCCCAGTCCAGTTACTACCTTCCTAAGCCTCCCAGGACTGCTGTGTGTGCCCTTCCTGTCCTTTTGCACCTCAATCTTTTTCAACAAATATTTATGCCTTTTAAATTTCTGGCTATGACTCACATGCCATTGTTGACCCTCATATTGTGGCTACATGGTCTGTCAAAGGAGGGGAATCACATTTGCAGGATGTGCACTGTTTGGCATCAGTATTCAGAGTTCAAAGCCCTGGGAGGGTCCTCTGTCCCTCCTGAGAGGAGGCCCTGCTGGCTTGCGGTGGCAGGGTGTACAGCCACCCCTGTCATCTCTAGATAACTGTGTGAGATAAGCCTTCAAGGAGTAGCAAGAGTGAAGTGGAATTGTTTCTACTGTGTTCGTAAATATTAAGATATACGGGAAACAAATGCAAAATTTTGGAATCTGTTACAGCTTATGAATGCAATATGATGCTGTCATTATTGTTGCCATCAGAAAAATGAAATCCCTTCATACTGAATGTCTTCTCTGTTACTCATCAGTGATTAATGCTATCATTGTTCTGGGGCCTGGTGTTAAGAATGCATGACAATCATGATAATGGAGGCATGGAATTCAAACTCTTTCTTCTGACAGTCAAGGCCTTATATAACATTGACCTAGCCAACATTTAAAGCTTGATCTCTCCCCTTATGCAAAGCTTTGCTCCAGGAAAACTAGTTACTCGGTTCCTTCCCTAACCCCTGCTTGGTGAGTCCTTAGGTCATCTGGAAAGCCCTTTTTACCAAACTGCCTGGCAGTTCTGTCAATCGAGGATCATCTTAAATGCCACCTTCCCCCATAATATTTCTCTCCTGTGAACATTTTTCTCTACTCTGACAAAGGTTCTCTGGAGGTAGAAGCTACACACCTTACACAATATGAATGACAGAGACCTCAAGCTTGTTCCTCTCCTTCCCTGAGTGTAAGTTGTTGCAGGAAATTACTACCCTGCCAGGGACTACATAGGCCAGTAATATGTCATATACCCAGGTGTGCCCAAGTAACTTGCTCTTCCGGTTGCATGTAAGTGGAAGTGATGGGTGTCACTTCTGGTTTGGGCATTTTAAGAAGCATGCATTGCCTTCTTCACTCTTCTACTTCTTTGGCAGCTTGAGGAAGAAGATTCTGCCGAGCAAGAGAGCATGGCGAGAATCCAAACTGAAAGGAGGCAAATCTCCGGAACACCAGGTGTAACAAAGTTGCCCTCTGACATACAACAGAATCACTGAGATGGTAAGTAAGTGTGAACTTAGCTTCCATTTGGTTAAACCACCGAAATCTGAAGTTTTCTTTCTTAGACAGTTAGAGTCGCTTCCCTGACTAATACTGCTTGGTATACTTTAGTGCTTCGCTCATTCCATTTCACATAGCGGGAGCTCCAAAAGTATCTGTTAAATTACACTGAAAATTCAGAGACAAACACAAAGAAACAGAAATTAGGTTATACTTTAAAACATAGTTTGAGATATCTGATGACATCAAAATGCTCTCCGAACACTATTTTCTTAAAAATACCACCCCTACATGCTAAGCACTTGCACTTTGATATCAGTTGTCTCTTTGTTCTTGGCAAAGAGAAAATAAGATGCTTTGATAACTGATAGTCATTCTGGTTGAATGTGGGTGCCAAGTTTTCTTCTGGTTAAATGAGCCAGATGGCATAACTGTGAACAAATAATGACAAAATGGAAGATATTCCTCTTTGACTGTCAGAAAATTGGGTCAGCTTTTCAAATAAGACATACGCAGTGGCTAGAGGTCCTTGGTCAACAGCACTTTTGTTCATATTCCAATTAGACTTTCATTGTAAAACGATGATGGTATTATTGTGGTATTATTTCTTAGGTTGAGCTAAGTCATTAAAAAGGGAGGTATTTATTAGCTCTGCCCAAAATGTCATCAGGACAAAATACAATTGGGTCAGCATCTCTCCAAAGAAAACTTCAGTCTAATCCATTACTATAGGATGCTGCAGTAGAAAACCAGAGTGCCAACTCAAAGAGTAGGAGGGAGGGAGGTAATAAAGTTACCCAAACTTTGGCATACAGCTTTTCTTGGAATTACTCTTTAGTCTCCTCTCAGTGTGCTTTTTTACCCTCCTTCACCCATTTTATTTCTTCTCCATCTCAATAAGCGATTAGCCCCATGAAGCCCTATCTCTGTTTAGAGACATTTTCATATTATTTATCTTTAAGCCTAGATTGAGTCACTTGTCTAGCATACATTGTACCATCAGATTACTTCCCATAAAAATGTTAATAAATGTATACATTTGTTTTTGATAATTTTTCCAAAATTTTTTTGTTTTTTTTTCCCCTAAAACAAAAGTTAAACCCATACTTTCTGATAGCAAATGGACTATAAGACCCACTTTTGGAGGCCCTTTAGTGGCTCATAAAAATCAGTTGAGTCACAACCAGAATTTCCAAAAATTAAATAAAATAGAATAAATACGTGTGTGTCAGAAAGTGTTATACTTAGTAGTAGGTAAATATTCAGCAACCCTCTATTTAAGTTACTTATATTTGGCATGTACTACGAGGCAAAATAAAATATATTTCAGTGTGAGTTGAAGTTTTTCATTGTGAGCCACAAAGATGGGTTATCTAGTCATTTACTTAGGTTTCTAATTTCTTTCAATACTATTTTGCAGCTTTTATTATACAAATTCTGCACTTATTAAATTTATCCAGAAATACTTTACTATTTTTGTTGTTGTAAAAAAAATAGTTTTATTAATTTCATTTTGGATTGTTCACTAGTGTATAGAAATACAATTGGCTTTTGTATATTAACTTTGTATCCTGCAACCTTGCTCAACCTGTTTATTAGTTCTAATAGTGTGTGTGTGCGCATGTGTGAGAGAGAGAGCGCGAGCAAGAGAGTCCTCAGAACTTTCTATATACAAGATCATGTCGGGCCAAGATGGAGGCGTAGGTAGATACACTTCACTTCCCTATACAACCAAAAGAAGGATAACAACCAATTTAAAAACAAAAACCAACCAGAACTTCCAGAAAATTGAACTGTATGGAAGTCCAACAACCAAGGAGTTCAAGAAACATTCCCAAATTGGTAGAAGGGTCAGCAAGGACACAAGACATGGTGATGGTTAGCAGATGCGGCAGTCCCACATTGGTGGGTGGATAAACCAGGAGGAACAACTGGGCAGTGAGACAGACCACACAACCCAGGGTTCCAGCCCAGGAAACAAAAGCCTAAAAACCTCTGGATGTAAAAATCTGTGGGGGCTGCGGCACCAGGAGAAACTCCCAGCCTCACAGGCAAGTTTGCTGAAGAGACCCACAGGGTCCTAAAAGGTACACAAAACCACCCACCAAGGAATCCACACCAGAAGGGTTCGATTTGCTTGTAGGTATCAGAGGAAGTGACTAAAAGCCAGCGCAGAGCAGAGTAAGCGGCATTGTTCCCTCTCTGACCCCTCCCTTATATACAGCACCACAACTCAGCAAAGTAGGTTACTCCGCCCTGGCAAATACCTAAAGCTCTGCCCATTATAATGTAACAGGTGTACAGAGACAAAGAAATACGGCCCAAATGAAAGAACAGATCAAACTGCAGAAAAAGAGCTAAGCAACAAGGAGATAGCCAACCTATTAGACGCAGAGTTCAAAACACTGGTAATCAGGATGCTCACAGATATGACTGAGCATAGTCACAAAATAGAGGAAAAAGTGAAGGCTACACAAAGTGAAATGAGAGAAAATATACAGGGAACCAACAGTGAAGGGAAGGAAACCAGACTTAAATCAAAGATTTGGACCAGAAGGATAAAATAAACATTCGACCAGAACAGAATGAAGAAACAAGAATTCAAAAAAATGAGGAGAGTGTAAGGAACCTCTGGGACAACTTTAAACATTTCAACATCTGAATCATATGGGTGCCAGAAGGAGAAAAGGAAGAGCAAGAAATTGAAAACTTATTTGAAAAAATAATGAAGGAAAACTAATCTGGTGAAGGAACTGGACATGCAAGTCCAGGAAGCTCAGAGAGTCCCAAAGAAGTTGGATCCAAGGAAAGCTCACCAAGACATATTATAATTAAATTACCCAAGACTAAAGATAAGGAGAGAATCTTAAAAGCAAGAGAAAAGGAGAGAGTTACCACAAAGGAGTTCTCATTAGACTATCAGCTGATTTCTCAAAAGAAACCTTACAGGCAAGAAGGGGCTAAGAGGAAAGAAGTATTCCAAGTCATGAAAAGCAAGGACCTACAACCTAGATTGCTCTATCTAGCAAAACTATTGTGTAGAATGGAAGGGCAGATAAAGTGCTTTGCAGCTAAGGTCAAGTTAAAGGAGTTCATCATCACCAAGCCCTTATTATATGGAATGTTAAAGGGACTTATCTAAGAAAAGGATGATCAAAACTATGAACAGTAAAATAACAACAAACTCATAACTATCAACAACTAAACCTAAAACACAAAACAAAAGCAAACTAAGCAAACAACTAGAACAGGAACAGAATCACAGAAATGGACATCACATGGAGGCTTATCAGCAGGGAGGGAGTGGGGGGGAGAATGGGGGGAAGGTATAGGGAATAAGAAGCATAATTGGTAGGTACAAAATAGATACAGAGAGGTTAAGAATAGTATAGGAAATGGAGAAGCTGAAGAACTTGTATGTATGAACCACGGACATGAACTAAGGAGGAGAACACTGGAGGGAGGGATGGTACAGGGTGGAGAGGGATAAAGGGGAGAGAAAATTGGGACAACTGTAATAGCATAATAAGATATACTCTTAAAAAAATCATGTCATTGGCAAATATACATTTTCCTTTCAAATCTGAATGCCCTTTTCTTTTTCTTGCCCTGGCTGGAACCTACAGTACAATATAAAATGAAACTGGTGGAAGCAGACATCCTTGTTCTGCTGTAAGTATGCTGTGTGTTTGTTTTTTTTTATAGATGCCCTTTATCAGCTAAGGCAATTCCCTTCTATCCAAGTTTATTGGGGTTTTGTCATTTTTAACCACCAAATTGTTTTGTATTTTGTCATTTTTTTGTGTATGTATTCAGATCATGTTTTTGTCCTTTATTATATTAATATTGTATTATATGAATTGATTTTTGGACATTAAGCCACCCTTGCTGTTTTGGGATAAATTCCACTTGATCATAGTGTATAATGCTCATCTCCTATACCATGATTTTGTCTTAAAGGTAGAAGGTGGAAACCTTTGGTGGAGCTGTCCTAGGTGTGTGGCATGTCTGGCCTTTCCCTCCATACTCCTGGCACTTGGTATGGTCAAGGGTGGTATCTTTATCTCTTAATGTTAATCAGTTACTGTCTAGGGTCCTTTCCTATAGTCCAAAGGACTCCCTTTAGTATTTCTTGTAGGGCAGATCTACTAGTGAAAAATTATCTCAGTCTTTTTAATATTTATTTAAATATCTCAATTTTTGAAGGATGTTTTGCTGGATATACAATTCCGTCTTTTCTGTTTCGGTTCTTTGCATGTCACCCCACTGAACTACTGCCCTACGTAGTTTCTGATGAGCAGTAAGCTCACAGTTTCACCCATGATCACTTGTACAGGATGTGTCATTTTTCTCTTGCTGTTTTCAAGATTCTCTTCTCATCTTTGGCTTTAGACAGTTTTATTACACTGGAAATTCTTTTAAAATGTTGGATGAGATACTTATTTGCAGTTGGGCTGTAGTTCCTTCGATGTGCATTACTGCCTCTCAGAATGTTCCATCAACACTGTTGTGATCCACTCCTCTAACTCTGCCTAGAGTTCTCCTCAGAAAATATTTATGAAACAGGAAGAAATGATGGCCATACTTCCCATTTTTCCATCCTTTTCTGTTTTCTCACTAAAGGGAAATCTTTTCATTCTAAATTACCTCTGCTGAAATGTTAGGCTGAGCTGTGACCCTTCTCTGATGACTTAAGACCATGAGAAGGCTTACACTGTATACACTGTTTTGTTAAATGCTTTCTTCCACTTAATCACTGAATGTGAATATTTTCCAGTATCTTTGAAAACACAATTTATTAATGGCTGCAATTCATAGCTGCAAAAAGAAACTAATTTTGGTTATTTTGTTAGTTTTTGATTTTTCCCTATTATAAACAACACTGCAATGATTATTACCAACCTGCAGGAGGGCAGAAGCCCTACTTTATTCTGTATTATGTTGCAGCATATGCCACAGAACCCGCCTCATAAAAGACGCCAATAAATGTGTGTAGAATGAAAAAAACAAAACAAAAACAATCAAACAAAAAAACAACCCTGGCTGGTGTGGCTCAGTGGATTGAGCACTGGCCTTTGAACCAAAGGGTCCCTGGTTCAATTCCCATTCAAGACACATGCATCTGTTGTGGGCCAGGTACCCAGCTGGGGGCGCTCGAGAGGCAACCACACATTGATGTTTCTCTCCCTTTCTCCCTCCCTTTCTCTAATAATAAAAACAATAAAATCTTTTTAAAAAGAAATTATTTTTAAAAATGTGTGTAGAATGAGTCCTTGAAAACATGCTCTTAAACTTTTATTTACGAATTTGATTAGTTCCTTCAAAAAAATACCCAGAGGAGAAATTGAGGGATAGGTAGATCTGTATATATTTTAAACACTTGGTCAGTATTTTCAAACTGCATGCAGAACGATTTTGTCAGTTTACACATTAACTGGGTGCCTCTGGGAATATCTGTTCTCTAACCTCCCCAATTACTGATTTGTTTAAATCTATGTAACTGATGGTTGAAGAATAGGGCTCTCCTAATAGTTTTAATGTACATTTCTTATAGGATAAATGGTGATGACCTTTTTAATGTCTTCTGCCATTTGCTCCTTTGACCAGGAGAGCTCATCAAACTTTAGAAAGGAGGGCTGCTCTCTCCGAATCCCAGGTACCACTGCCTGCAGCTGCTCAGGGAATAAGACAGCTGCTCTGTGACTGTTAAAACCCGTCTGATCCTCAGGTAGTGCCACAGGGTGTTTGTTATCCTCACCGGTAAGAACCGCAGGGAGAGATTCAATCGCACCTTTCTCCTGACAGGTTCTTCTCTCCCTGCACCATGACCCAGGAAACTCAGAATTACCTTTGGGATTCTAGGAATTTAGGCACAGGCTCTCACTGCCACCACCTCCACTAATATTCACCTTCTCCAATTAGATAGATACCCACCGCTGCTGCCACTCAACTTCTCCCTTGGAAGACACTACCATCGCGGCCGCTCACCTTCAAGACACGAGCCAACTCCACGGCTGCTCTCCTTCTACCTTGGAAGATGGAATCTCCGTGACCACTCACCTTCTGCCATGAAGACACCACCTCCGCGGCCGCTCTCCCACTCCCGTGGAAGATGCCACCTCCGGGGACGTGCTCCTTCTCCCGTGGAAGATGCCGTCTCCGCGGCCGCTCTCCTTCTCCCGTGGAAGAAGCCACCTCCGGGGCCATTCTCCTTCTCCCGTGGAAGACGCCGTCTCCGCGGCCGCTCTCCTTCTCCCGTGGAAGATGCCATCTCCGGAGCCCCTATCCTTCTCCCGTGGAAAATGGAATCTCCGTGACCACTCACCTTCTGCCATGAAGACGCCACCTCCGCGGCCGCTCTCCTCCTGTGGAAGACGCCACCTCTGGGGCCCCTCTCCTTCTCTGGGCTACTCTCCTTCTCCCGTGGAAGACGCCGTCTCCGCGGCCGCTCTCCTTCTCCCGTGGAAGACACCGGCTCCGCGGCTGCTCTCCTTCTCCCGTGGAAGACGCCGTCTCCGCGGCCGCTCTCCTTCTCCCGTGGAAGACGTCGTCTCCGCGGCCGCTCTCCTTCTCCCGTGGAAGACACCGTCTCCGCGGCCGCTCTCCTTCTCTCTTGGAAGATGGAATCTCCGTGACCATTCACCTTCTGCCATGAAGACACCACCTCCGGGGCCGCTCTCCTCCCGTGGATGATGCCATCTCCGGGGCCCCTCTCCTTCTCCGGGCCGCTCTCCTTCTCCCGGGCCGCTCTCCTTCTCCCATGGAAGACACCGTCTCCGCGGCCGCTCTCCTTCTCCTTTGGAAGATGGAATCTCCGTGACCACTCACCTTCTGCCATGAAGACGCCATCTCCGCGGCCGCTCTCCTTCTCCCGTGGACAACGCCACCTCCGGGGCCGCTCTCCTTCTCCCGTGGAAGACGCCATCTCCGCAGCCGCTCTCCTTCTCCCGTGGAAGACGCCGTCTTTGTGGCCGCTCTCCTTCTCCCATGGAAGACGCCATCTCCAGGGCCCCTCTCCTTCTCCCATGGAAGACGCCGTCTCCGCGGTCGCTGACCTTCTCCCATAGAAGACACTGTCTCCGCGGCCGCTCTCCTTCACCCGTGGAAGACGCCATCTCCGGGGCCCCTATCCTCCAGGACGCTCTCCTTCTCCCGTGGAAGACGTCGTCTCCGCGGCCGCTCTCCTTCTCCCGTGGAAGACGCCATCTCCGGGGCCCCTATCCTCCGGGCCGCTCTCCTTCTCCCGTGGAAGACGCCGTCTCCGCGGCCGCTGTCCTTCTCCCATGGAAGACGCCATCTCCGGGGCCCCTATCCTCCGGGCCGCTCTCCTTCTCCCGTGGAAGACGCCGTCTCCGCGGCCGCTGTCCTTCTCCCGTGGAAGACGCCATCTCCGGGGCCCCTATCCTCCGGGCCGCTCTCCTTCTCCCGTGGAAGACGCCGTCTCCGCGGCCGCTCTCCTTCACCCGTGGAAGACGCCATCTCCAGGGCCCCTCTCCTTCTCCCATGGAAGACGCCGTCTCCGCGGTCGCTGTCCTTCTCCCATGGAAGACACTGTCTCCGCGGCCGCTCTCCTTCTCCCATGGAAGACACCGTCTCCGCGGCCGCTCTCCTTCTCCGGGCCGTTCTCCTCCCGTGGAAGACGAGGTCTCCGCGGCCGCTCTCCTTCACCCGTGGAAGACGCCATCTCCGGGGCCCCTATCCTTCTCCCGTGGAAAATGGAATCTCCGTGACCACTCACCTTCTGCCATGAAGACGCCACCTCCGCGGCCGCTCTCCTCCCGTGGAAGACGCCACCTCCGGGGCCCCTCTCCTTCTCTGGGTTACTCTCCTTCTCCCGTGGAAGACGCCGGCTCCGCGGCTGCTCTCCTTCTCCCGTGGAAGACGCCATCTCCGGGGCCCCTATCCTCCGGGCCGCTCTCCTTCTCCCGTGGAAGACGCCGTCTCCGTGGCCGCTGTCCTTCTCCCGTGGAAGACGCCATCTCCGGGGCCCCTATCCTCCGGGCCGCTCTCCTTCTCCCGTGGAAGACGCCATCTCCACGGCCGCTCTCCTTCACCCGTGGAAGACGCCATCTCCGGGGCCCCTATCCTCCGGGCCGCTCTCCTTCTCCCGTGGAAGACGCCGTCTCCGCGGCCGCTCTCCTTCTCCCATGGAAGATGCCATCTCCGGGGCCCCTATCCTTCTCCCGTGGAAAATGGAATCTCCGTGACCACTCACCTTCTGCCATGAAGACGCCACCTCCGCGGCCGCTCTCCTCCCGTGGAAGACGCCACCTCCGGGGACCCTCTCCTTCTCTGGGCTACTCTCCTTCTCCTGTGGAAGACGCCGGCTCCGCGGCTGCTCTCCTTCTCCCGTGGAAGACGCCGTCTCCGCGGCCGCTGTCCTTCTCCCGTGGAAGACGCCACCTCCGGGGCCGCTCTCCTTCTCCCGTGGAAGACACCGTCTCCGCAGCCGCTCTCCTTCTCCCTCGGAAGATGTAATCTCCGTGACCACTCACCTTCTGCCATGAAGACGCCACCTCCGTGGCTGCTCTCCTTCTCCACGGTCGCTCTCCTTCTCTTGTGGAAGACGTCATCTCCAGGGCCTCTCTCCTTCTCCGCGGCCGCTCTCCTCCCGTGGAAGACGCCACCTCCGCGGCCCCTCTCCTCCCGTGGAAGACGCCATCTTCGGCGCTGCTCTCCTTCTCCCGTGGAAGACGCCTCCTTCGGGGCTGCTCTTCTTCCTCTGTGGACGACACTACGGTCTCTGGGGCTGTGCTTCTCCTTTTATAGGCCCCACCTCCTCTGACATCCCCTTCCGGTTGGAGATCCCGCCTCCGCTGACGTCACTTCCTGTTGGAGACCGCACCTGGGTTAACGTTCACCTTCTGCCTTTGGAGACCCTACCACTGCTGCTCACCTTTTTCTATTAGACAGTCTCCAAGTTTTTTTGATTTTGCACCCCTGCTGGCAAACAGTTTTCAAGCGTGTTTTTCCAATATATGTCTACCAATAAAATATATGTTCATACTAAAATACTAATGTATTAAATACATATACACCTATCACATGAAACTTAAAATTTTAAAGGATAAGATTAAAAAGATATACACAACCGGGAGCTCCAACATTCCTTCTTGTTCAGTGATATTTCATTTTGGGGTCCCTCGCCTTAGAGCTTAGGGCTCTCAGTTATTTGTAGAAAAATGGGTTGTCTCCGGTCTGAGAAGGTACATTGTTTCCACAGTTCTTAGGGAGTCAGACTTCCTCCACCACTGAGCAGCTCATTGTATAGGCCAGCACTTCCCGTGGGGGGCCGTGCAAGGCCGCTTTAAACTGCTGTTCAGTGAACTGGACCCAGTGCCCTCTGATGCAGACTTTACATAGGAGCCAAAGCCAGAGCAGTGAGAGAACTGGCACTCTTTCCCCTTCTGCTCAGCCTCTGCTGCCTCACACTCACTGGCTGGTCTGCTTATTCCGAGACTGCCCTGACGTTTGAGCAAAGAAAAAGCAGCCGGAGGAGCCGAATCTGAACCGGCCCTCTGCCTTGATCCAATTAAGTGAAATATTTACATCACATTATACTGTGTACACATGTAATATCTCTACACAGAGAAACACTCTCACGCAAAATAATGTAAAAGTTTAACTGAAATAATAAAAGAAACAATAGTACTCGAATAAAAGTTTGGAGGCAGTTTCTTTATAGTAAAATGTAACACCAAATGCTTTCATGGAAGTAGCTTTCTCTAAGGAAAGAGGAAAAATCCTTCAGTACATTTTAGCTGAAACTTTGGAGGAAGGCGCTGTATTTGAAAGGGCGAGTGGCTCTGGAGCCAGACACCTGGATTGAACTAGCCTTTGACCCAAGCTCGCTGTGTACTAGCAGTGTGACTTCTGACATTGAGATTTTTGGTCTATGAAAAGGGGATCATAATCCCCTTACCTTATAATATTATGAAAATTAAACCACAGAATGCCCACTAGCCATTTTCCATGCAGTAGCTGCTCAGTAAGTGTTTGTTCATTCTGAGACAGGATAGTAATGCGGTAGGACAGTTCCTTCGCAAGTGGAATGGGGAAACTGAGACAAGAAAATTAATCAAGACCAACAAGTTTGAGCAATTTACAGCCCTTATCTCCCCTAACCAAGGACACTTGAGAACGAGTAATGTATACCTCTCCTCCATATCTAGAGAATACATAGCTTAAATCACCCTGGTTTGGCAACTTCCTTTGATACTTCTTGGGGTTGTGAAATACCACAGGTGTCCAGGGAAGGGAAGGGAAGAGAAGGGGAAACATATAAGCTGGCTACAAGCATAAGACCCCTAAGAAACACAAGAGAAACAACTGTCTTTCATTGAGTTTATTCACAGGACTTAAAGAACGAGAAAAACAAGACCAGGGTGCACCTTCAGGGAGAAAATAACAACCATTCTTCAGTGCCCAGAAGCCACAGAGACTCACACCAAAATGGAAAAGCCTTCCTGCACCTCCTCGCCCCAATCAAAAGCCTGAGCACTCACACGCAGGCGACTCTCTGCGTCTGATTCCCACAGTTTCCACCCTCTGCAGAGCTGACATAAGTCTTATCTTCATTATCGGCGTCCCTGAACTAAATTCTTTTATTTGGGGAGACAAGAACCCAAATTGGTTCTGGGTTTGTTTTCGTAATGAGTCCTACTTCATCTTTTTTTGGACAGGCATGCAAATTTATTTCATCCCTGCTTATGTCCTAACTTCAAAGCTTGCCTGTTTCAGCATTAAAGATGTAGTTTTCCACCAGCTGTTTTAACTACCTAAAAAAGTCTTAAATTTGAAACTTCTGTTGGAAAAAGTCTATGTTCCATTTGATCATTTCTAAGTCTCTAATGCAATCAAATGGGTTTACCTGTAATAAAAGTTAGTGGATATACCCTCAGGTAATTCTATAATGTGACAGTCATCTGAATTATTTATAGCATCATTAACTGATTTTTAAAAATTATACATAACTATAGTGTTCCAGAAATTCACATGTACAGCAAAATGCACATTCACATCTGCTGAAAAAGCTGCTTTAGGAGAAAGTTTCTCCATTCAGCTCTTTCTGTTCAGCTTTTCCTTGCTCCTTATTCAGTTCTGTAAATACAGGCTTATGTTTAGCTCCCCACCCCACACCTTGATTCTCCATGTGCCCTTCGAAAAACATCTCTTATTAAGGAATTTTCAGTAGCTGATCTCTTGGAGAACTATTGCAGGTGTGAATGAGAGTTGTCTGCCACAACTCTCAGGAATCACAGCTAGATCTGGAATCAAGGAGGCCCGTAACAGATGTTTGCCTGCTGCGTAGTTCTCCCAGTATTTTGGAAAACTTGCTGATGACCAGAGAGGGTCAAGCCTGGTGACTGTGGAGGTCTATTTCATCTCCCCTTCCCCACCTTCCCTGCTCTGTGTGCAGAGGATGTGGGCAGCCAGAGAAGGGGAAACGCTGACTCCCAACACCACAGACAGGTAACCAACACGTATTCCCCAGGCTCAGGGCAGGCCGGGGCTTCCCAGCCAGGTGGAGGGGCCTCACCCCAGACTATAGGTCTTTAATGAGCTAACCTTCCTAACCTTCATTGGTCACCTTAAAGGCCTCAGGCTGCTCCTGCTTTCAGGGAAGTGTCGATGAAAAAGGGGCCACGTACCAAACCTAACGGGCTCAAGGGAGACAAACATGGCAGGCCCTACCAACCCAGAGACCAAAAGTACCCATTTATAAGGGTCTAAACATACAAATTCCCAACTCAAAGTGGGTCCTGGCAGGTACTCACTCACTAGGCCTGTAGCTTTCTTGTCAAAGGTCAATCACTAGCCCAGGTAAGCCTGTCTATTGATATCTTGAATCTGAGATCACATACCTTTGAACAGTCACAGTGTCTCCAGCTCCAGACCCCTCAGGGCAAAACCTCTAGCACCAGAGCAAGAGACCACCGAATTGCTCCTTGTTATCTTGATTCCCCGAATACCATCTCTCTGAGCTGTAATGTTAATTATTGGTTAAACTTTACCCACCATTGTAAAAGAACTCTCTCCATTTTAGGCTTTATCCAATTCCGCAGATTTCTCTACTTTGCTTTCTCCTGCCCCCTTTAATCTACCACCAACGGATTTCATATAACCAACCCTCTTTCTGTCTCCCTCTTTGATTCTAAAGTATAAAATAAGCTACAAAACGGCCATTCCCAGAAACATTTTCCCATCCACTGAGATTTTGTCTCACCGTAATTTGCAGTTTCCCTAAAATAAACTAAGAAAAGATCTCTACAGGTTTGAGGTATGTCAGGTTGACAGAAGAAACCACTCACACTTCCCCAAAAGGACGAGAAGAGACAGGAGAACGATTTTGGAGACAGTGACGGACCCTGGAATCTCTCCTCTGGATCTTGGATATTACCCTGGGCCTTGGTCTCCCAGTCTCTGAGGAGGTTATCAACTCCTACTCTGTACCTACTAGGTAGGTCCATGGCACCTACTAGACACTGCATAAGCCATGATCATACCGCAGCCGCTGGCTGGCCCGGGGACTCTGCTGTCACCACTCTGGCCCAGCTCTCTCCCCTCTTCCTGAAGTTAGCACCTTTCTCATCAGCACATCCCGCATTCCCTTTCTGTTCTTTTCTTTTCAGTCTTTCCACTTTCTTTTCAAGGTTCGTCCTTCCAGTTGAACTTCCCCAGTAGACAGTGGGTTCTGCTTCTTTGTTTCTAGAAACGTTGCTTCCACAGTCACTACATGTTACCATATTTACTTCCCTTGAACGAAATAAAGCCTCGTGAGGAAAACCACCCCAGTCAGGGAAGGAAACCAGGTGTTCCTGGTAGATTCTCCCTCAGCACCAGGGTCCCTGAGGACCAGGCTGCTGAGGAGCGCTTCCTCCCCTCCCTGGGAGCTTCAGGACTGTCACTGCTGCCTCTCTGCCCTTGGACACACTTTGGGAACACTCAAGTCCTGGACATGTGGCTCAGCGTGTCCTTTCCCTCGTGGCACCGGGCCGTGCTCTCCACTGCTTCTCTGTGAAGGAAGAATCCCCCAGTAGGGCTGCCTTGCACCTGTGTGCCCTGTGACCCAGCCTGGCTTTGCCTGAGGATATGAGCCCAACCCGCCAACCTCTTCCCTCCTAAATAATAAAGGGGATAGTTTGCCTTCGGCTTTATTCACTGTTTGGTTCCTCAAATGGTTTAGAACTTATAGGGAAAAAAGAGATGCTACTTATTGGGGCCCTCTCAAGTCCCCAGTGCTATGTCAAAGAACAAAGCTGAGCAGGGCTAAGTGATAAGGAGACTGTGGCAAACTGAAGACAGTGAACTATGCAAAGGGAAGAGTCAACTCAGCTCCAGCTCATTGCCGTCTGGTGGGCATTGGACCCTACTTTCCCAGATATTTCCAAATGTCAAGGAAAGCCAGAACTCTTGATGTTTATCTGATATCTCCACACCTTTAAAGGTTGCAACCACCTAAACAAACAACAAAACACCGTCAGTGGGTGTGGAACACACGAAATATCTGCACAGGCCAAGGCTGCCCGCAGGCCGTCTGCCTGGACCCGCAGTGCTGCATCCTCCCTGGTCACACCCGCAGGTGATTCCACACCCATCATCCCGTCAGGAAAACGTCCCACATCCTATCAGGGAAAGTGAGCCCCAGATGCCCTGGGTCACCTGAGGAGGGGCACTGCTGCCAGTGAGCGAGATACTGTGGGACTGGGAGTTCGCACTTTCATTGGATAATTTACTGCTCTCTTTTTGATGATGGCTTTTGGTCTGGCTTCCTTAAAGTGAAACACACCTTTGGGGTTATTCACAAATTAACACACAGAGCATGAAAGAGGCCAATAACTCTGTAACAGAATGAAATGATCAGACGCTCAACAGTATCTCATGAGTGGAGTTGGGACTTAAGAACTCTCACGGTGAGCTTGGCAATAATTTGTATGGAAGGTTCTGAATTGCATGCAGCATTTCTGGGGGAGGAACAAACATCCCTCTACCCTCAAAGCTCTCCTAGTTGGTCAAATAATCACATTAGCACGAGACAGGTCAGCCAGAGAAAATAACCAAATTTAAGCCATGCATATCTATGGGGGAACCCTGAATACCTAAGCAAGTCAGAGACCCCACGTGCAGGAGACGTCCAGAGAGAGAGTGGGACAGAGGTGTGTAAGCATCCTGACCTAGGGATGAGGGGAGGGGCATCGGGCCTGTCAGGGGTGCCTGCAGGATCAAAAGATCTGATGCTTAGTGAAGAGAAGTTTGTCCTGCCCTATAGATTGGTCAAAAGAAATTACCTCTGATAATTTCTTACAATGAACAAGACACCCAAGTTTTTCGAGGTGGTTCAAAGAAAGGGCAGAATTCTGCTGCTCTTGTCTCTGAAGCTGACATGGCCCTAGCTCAAAGTAATTTTCGTTCCACTGAGGCATATCTCGAGGTGTCTGGTTCTGAACCCCCACACATTCATGCATTCATCAACAAATATTTATTCGGTACTTCTCTGAAAACCGCAGCTGGAATTGCGAAACCCACCAGAACCCAACCTGGGACTTCCCGCCCAAGCTGCGGCTGCCAGTGCGCTGTTGAACGAGACCAGGGCACCAGGTGCCGTGAAGCTGTGAACAAGCGAGGCTGCGCTGGCAAAATGGAAAGTCCAAATGTGGCTATTTGTGCCACACACTCCCTCAGAGCAACAGTCGGCAGTTCTGCCTCCTTTGCTCCATGTGGTGAGGGCTTCTGAAAGCTCTGACACTGAGAAGCTACAGGAGAACTGAGGGAACCTGGTGGGGATGCCCTTACCCCAGATGTGACACGTGGTTACCTCTGTGTGGCACCAACCTGGGCTTCGTTCCTTCAGCTTCCTCAACAGCCTGAAGACAGCGACTCTTTGGGTCTGCATCAGTGTCAGCCAGGGCATTGGGCCTCATCCCCGGAGGCACCTAGGGCTCGGAGACTCCCACAGAGCACTTGGCAGTGATGATGCAGAACAGCCTCCCCTGCAGGCAGGCTGCTTGGGAGTCCGGGTGCTCAAAGAGCTGCGTTCTGGGTCTGCTCTACTCTTCGGGACTCTTCCCCCTACTCAAGGCTGGTCTCTGGAAGGTTTCTCTCTTAGCCCGGGGGCTTTTGCATCTTCTGTTCCCCTGCTTAGAATGCTTTCCCTTCCTCTCCCTACCCTACTTCTATCTTTTATTCTTTTACATTTCTAATCTTTCAAATGCCAAAAACCACTTCTTAGAACCCTCTCCTTCCACTCCACCCCAAGAACCTTCCTTGTGTGCACGTGAAATAAGCCAGGCGACACTGCCTTAGTGAAGAAACTCCACATCTCAGTGCTTTCCCACAATAAGGGGTATTTCTTGCTCCTGTCACAATCCAGTGACTCAGGGATCCAGTTCCTCCAGTTTTCTGCCTCTCAGGGTGGAGGGCTTTCAGGCAGGGGCTTTCAGGTCACCCTACTGACCGGAACCCAGGCACACGGCCCCAAGTTACCAGAAAGGGGGCTGAGAAAACAGCCTTCCTTTACACAGATGATCTCCATGAGTCCTCTCGGCAAGTCTCTGAGCTACAAGGAGCCTGCTCATTTCACAGAAGGGACACTGTGGCTGACAGAGGCGAAGTGACCCACCCCAGGGCACCAACCTCCTGGAGCCTAACCAGAACAAAAACGCTGCCTTGCCCGCTAGCTTGCAGTTAAAAATAATAGACAATCAATAACATATCAATTATATATTTTACATCCAGTGTTGGAAAGTCAGAGTTCTCTTGTTACTTATTCCCTGAATAATAGCAGTTTAGACCAAAAAAAGAGCCCTCTAGTTTCCCTGACAAAGGTCAGTGTTTACCTTAGTGAGCCAGTGTATTGTCTGATTACATCTAAGGGACATACCTCGGAAGAGTCACAGTGTCTCCTGCTCCGGACCCTCAGGGTAAAACCAGCAGCATCAGAGCCCCAGACCACAGAACCCCTCAGCATTATCTGTTTCCGGGAATTCCATGTCTCTGAGCTGTAATGTTAATTACTAGCTACCCTACACCCACCAATGTAAGAGAAGTCTCTCTCCAGTTTAGGCTTTATCCAATTCCACAGATTTCTCTGCTTTCTCCTGCCCCGTTACTCTACCACTAATGGATTTCAGGTCGCCCCCCTTGTGTCTCCTCTTCAATTCTAATGTATAAATAAGCTCCAAAGTGCCATTCTCAGGACTATTTTCCCATCCATTGAGATTTTGACCCCTGGCGATTGTCATTTTGGCCCAGAGAAACTCTGTCCAGGTTTGGAAGGTTCTTGCATTGACAGAAGGAACCACACACACAAGGCTAAAGGAGGAGTAGAACGTGGGGAAGGGTTTTAGAGTCAGCGGGTCGGGCCCTGGAATCTGTGCTCTGGCTCCTGGAGATGACCCCAGGCCTTGCTCTCCTGGTTTCTAAAGGGGTTAACAGTTCTTACTCTGAAGGTCCATGGCACCTACTAGGCACTGCATAAGCCATGATCATACCGCAGCCGCTGGCTGGCCCGGGGACTCTGCTGTCACCACTCTGGCCCAGCTCTCTCCCCTCTTCCTGAAGTTAGCACCTTTCTCATCAGCACATCCCGCATTCCCTTTCTGTTCTTTTCTTTTCAGTCTTTCCACTTTCTTTTCAAGGTTCGTCCTTCCAGTTGAACTTCCCCAGTAGACAGTGGGTTCTGCTTCTTTGTTTCTAGAAACGTTGCTTCCACAGTCACTACATGTTACCATATTTACTTCCCTTGAACTAAATAAAGCCTCGTGAGGAAAACCACCCCAGTCAGGGAAGGAAACCAGGTGTTCCTGGTAGATTCTCCCTCAGCACCAGGGTCCCTGAGGACCAGGCTGGTGAGGAGCGCTTCCTCCCCTCCCTGGGAGCTCCAGGACTGTTACCGCTGCCTCTCTGCCCTTGGACACACTTTGGGAACACTCAAGTCCTGGACATGTGGCTCAGCGTGTCCTTTCCCTCGTGGCACCGGGCCGTGCTCTCCGCTGCTTCTCTGTGAAGGAAGAATCCCACAGTAGGGCTGCCTTGCACCTGTGTGCCCCGTGACCCAGCCTGGCTTTGCCTGAGGATATGAGCCCAGCCCGCCAACCTCTTCCCTCCTAAATAATAAAGGGGATAGTTTGCCTTCAGTTTTATTCACTGTTTGGTTCCTCAAATGGTTTAGAACCTATGGAAAAAAAAGAGACGCTACTTATTGGGGCCCTCCCAAGTCCCCAGTGCTATTATGTAAGAGAACAAAGCTGAGCAGGGCTAAGTGATAAGGAGACTGTGGCAAACTGAAGACAGTGAACTATGCAAAGGGAAGAGTCAACTCAGCCCCAGCTCATTGCTGTCTGGTGGGCATTGGGCCCTACTTTCCCAGATATTTCCAAATGTCACGGAAAGCCAGAACTTTTGATGTTTATCTGATATCTCTACACCTTTAAAGGTTGTAACCACCTAAACAAACAACAAAACACCGTCAGTGGGTGTGGAACACATGAAATATCTGCACAGGCCAAGGCTGCCCGCAGGCCGTCTGCCTGGACCCGCAGTGCTGCATCCTCCCTGGTCACACCCGCAGGTGATTCCACACCCATCATCCCGTCAGGAAACCTTCCCACATCCCATCAGGGAAAGTGAGTCCCAGATGCCCTGGGTCACCCGAGGAGGGGCACTGCTGCCAGTGAGGGACTTACTGTGGAACTGGGAGTTCGCTCTTTCACTGGATAATTTACTGCTTTCTCTTTGATGATGGCTTTTGGTCTGGCTTCCTTAAAGTGAAACACACCTTTGGAGTTATTCACAAATTAACACACAGAGCATGAAAAAGGCAAATAGCTCTGTAACAGAACGAAATGTACAGACCCTCAACAGTATCTCATAAGTGGAGTTGGGACTTAAGAACTCTCACGGTGAGGTGGGCAATAATTTGTAGGGATGGTTCTGAATTGCAGCATTTCTGGGGGAGGAACAAACATCCCTCTACCCTCAAAGCTCTCCTAGTTGGTCAAATAATCACATTAGCATGAGACAGGTCAGCCAGAGAAAATAACCAAATTTAAGCCATGCATATCTATGGGGGAACCCTGAATACCTAAGCAAGTCAGAGACCCCACGTGCAGGAGACATCCAGAGAGAGAAAGTGGGATGGAGGTGTGTAAGCATCCTGAGCTAGGAATGAGGAGAGGGGCATCAGGCCTGCCAGGGGTCACTGCAGGATCAAAAGAGCTGATGGTTAGTGAACAGAAGTTTCCCCTGCCCTATAGATTGGTCAAAAGAAATTACCTCTGATAATTTCTTACACTGAACAAGGCACTCAAGCTTTTTGAGGTGGTTCAAAGAAAGGGCAGAATTCTGCTGCTCTTGTCTCTGAAGCTGACATGGCCCTAGCTCAAAGTAATTTTTATACCACTGAGGCATATCTCGAGGTGTCTGGTTCTGAACCCCCACACATTCATTCATTCATCAACAAATATTTATTCGGCACTTCTCTGAAAACCGCAGCTGGAATTGCGAAACCCACCAGAATCCAACCTGGGACTTCCCGCCGAAGCTGCAGCTGCCAGTGAGCTGTTGAACAAGACCAGGGCACCAGGTGCCGTGAAGCTGTGAACAAGCGAGGCTGCGCTGGCAAAATGGAAAGTCCAAATGTGGCTATTTGTGCCACACACTCCCTCAGGGCAACAGTCGGCAGTTCTGCCTCCTTTGCCCCATGTGGTGAGGCCTTCTGAAAGCTCTGACACTGAGAAGCTACAGGAGAACTGAGGGAACCTGGTGGGGATGCCCTTACCCCAGATGTGACACGTGGTTACCTCTGTGTGGCACCAACCTGGGCTTCGTTCCTTCAGCTTCCTCAACAGCCTGAAGACAGCGACTCTTTGGGTCTGCATCAGTGTCAGCCAGGGCATTGGGCCTCATCCCCGGAGGCACCTAGGGCTCGGAGACTCCCACAGAGCACTTGGCAGTGATGATGCAGAACAGCCTCCCCTGCAGGCAGGCTGCTTGGGAGTCCGGGTGCTCAAAGAGCTGCAGTTCTGGGTCTGCTCTACTCTTCGGGACTCTTCCCCCTACTCAAGGCTGGTCTCTGGAAGGTTTCTCTCTTAGCCCGGGGGCTTTTGCATCTTCTGTTCCCCTGCTTAGAATGCTTTCCCTTCCTCTCCCTACCCTACTTCTATCTTTTATTCTTTTACATTTCTAATCTTTCAAATGTCAAAAACCACTTCTTAGAACCCTCTCCTTCCACACTCCACCCCAAGAACGTTCCTTGTGTGCACGTGAAATAAGCCAGGCGACACTGCCTTAGTGAAGACACTCCACATCTCAGTGCTTTCCCACAATAAGGGGTATTTCTTGCTCCTGTCACAATCCAGTGACTCAGGGATCCAGTTCCTCCAGTTTTCCGCCTCTCAGGGTGGAGGGCTTTCAGGTCACCCTACTGACCGGAACCCAGGCACATGGCCCCAAGTTACCAGTAAGGGGGCTGAGAAAACAGCCTTCCTTTACACAGATGATCTCCATGAGTCCTCTCGGCAAGTCTCTGAGCTACAAGGAGCCTGCTCATTTCACAGAAGGGACACTGTGGCTGACAGAGGCGAAGTGACCCACCCCAGGGCACCAACCTCCTAGAGCCTGATCAGAACAAAAACGCTGCCTCGCCCGCTAGCTTGCAGTTAAAAATAAAAGACAATCAATAACATATCAATTATATATTTTACATCCAGTGTTGGAAAGTCAGAGTTCTCTTTGTTACTTATTCCCTGAATAATAGCAGTTTAGACCAAAAAAAGAGCCCTCTAGTTTCCCTGACAAAGGTCAGTGTTTACCTTAGTGAGCCGGTGTATTGTCTGATCACATCTAAGGGACATACCTCGGAAGAGTCACAGTGTCTCCTGCTCCGGACCCTCAGGGTAAAACCAGCAGCATCAGAGCCCCAGACCACAGAACCCCTCAGCATTATCTGTTTCCGGGAATTCCATGTCTCTGAGCTGTAATGTTAATTACTAGCTACCCTACACCCACCAATGTAAGAGAAGTCTCTCTCCAGTTTAGGCTTTATCCAATTCCACAGATTTCTCTGCTTTCTCCTGCCCCGTTACTCTACCACCAATGGATTTCAGGTCGCCCCCCTTGTGTCTCCTCTTCAATTCTAATGTATAAATAAGCTCCAAAGTGCCATTCTCAGGACTATTTTCCCATCCATTGAGATTTTGACCCCTGGCGATTGTCATTTTGGCCCAGAGAAACTCTGTCCAGGTTTGGAAGGTTCTTGCATTGACAGAAGGAACCACACACACAAGGCTAAAGGAGGAGTAGAACGTGGGGAAGGGTTTTAGAGTCAGCAGGTCGGGCCCTGGAATCTGTGCTCTGGCTCCTGGAAATGACCCCAGGCCTTGCTCTCCTGGTTTCTAAAGGGGTTAACAGTTCTTACTCTGAAGGTCCATGGCACCTACTAGGCACTGCATAAGCCATGATCATACCGCAGCCGCTGGCTGGCCCGGGGACTCTGCTGTCACCTCTCTGGCCCAGCTCTCTCCCCTCTTCCTGAAGTTAGCACCTTTCTCATCAGCACATCCCGCATTCCCTTTCTGTTCTTTTCTTTTCAGTCTTTCCACTTTCTTTTCAAGGTTTGTCCTTCCAGTTGAACTTCCCCAGTAGACAGTGGGTTCTGCTTCTTTGTTTCTAGAAACGTTGCTTCCACAGTCACTACATGTTACCATATTTACTTCCCTTGAACTAAATAAAGCCTCGTGAGGAAAACCACCCCAGTCAGGGAAGGAAACCAGGTGTTCCTGGTAGATTCTCCCTCAGCACCAGGGTCCCTGAGGACCAGGCTGCTGAGGAGCACTTCCTCCCCTCCCTGGGAGCTCCAGGACTGTCACTGCTGCCTCTCTGCCCTTGGACACACTTTGGGAACACTCAAGTCCTGGACGGGTGGCTCAGTGTGTCCTTTCCCTCGTGGCACCGGGCCGTGCTCTCCGCTGCTTCTCTGTGAAGGAAGAATCCCACAGTAGGGCTGCCTTGCACCTGTGTGCCCCGTGACCCAGCCTGGCTTTGCCTGAGGATATGAGCCCAACCCGCCAACCTCTTCCCTCCTAAATAATAAAGAGGATATTTTGCCTTTGGCGTTATTCACCGTTTGGTTCCTCAAATGGTTTAGAACCTATGGAAAAAAAAGAGACGCTACTTATTGGGGCCCTCCCAAGTCCCCAGTGCTATGTCAAAGAACAAAGCTGAGCAGGGCTAAGTGATAAGGAGACTGTGGCAAACTGAAGACAGGGCACTATGCAAAGGGAAGAGTCAACTCAGCCCCAGCTCATTGCTGTCTGGTGGGCATTGGGCCCTACTTTCCCAGATATTTCCAAATGTCAAGGAGAGCCAGAACTCTTGATGTTTATCTGATATCTCCACACCTTTAAAGGTTGCAACCACCTAAACAAACAACAAAACACCGTCAGTGGGTGTGGAACACACGAAATATCTGCACAGGCCAAGGCTGCCCGCAGGCCGTCTGCCTGGACCCGCAGTGCTGCATCCTCCCTGGTCACACCCGCAGGTGATTCCAGACCCATCATCCTGTCAGGAACACTTCCCACATCCCATCAGGGAAAGTGAGCTCCAGATGCCCTGGGTCACCCGAGGAGGGGCACTGCTGCCAGTGAGCGAGATACTGTTGGACTGGGAGTTCGCACTTTCATTGGATAATTTACTGCTCTCTTTTTGATGATGGCTTTTGGTCTAGCTTCCTTACAATGAAACACACCTTCGGGGTTACGCACAGATTAACATTCAGAGCATGAAAAAGGCCCATAGTTCTGTAACAGAATGGAATGCTCAGCCTCTCTCACTTCACCTTAGTCAAGCCTCTGTGTGTCCATGGCTTTCAGACTAATAGTTTAACAGTTTAATAGTTTAACAATTAATAGTTTGCTTAGTCTGGCCTATGATGGGGGATACCGCCCCAAATGGAATTATCTTCTGGATGATGGACCCCTTGTGTTTCTGACTTCCCCAGCAAGGTGAGTGTTCTAGGGACACATCTGCATCAGTGCAGCAACTGGCATTGTTTCAGAGTCTGAACTGAAACAGTCAGTGAAGTTTTTTTGAAGACTCTTTCAGCGCCTTTGCCCATTCCATGATGGGTGATTGTGACCACACCTGCCCACACCGCACTGCGTATTCAGCAGTTTTTGACCAAAAACAGCATGACCCCCAGGTCCCGTGGTCCCTGTTCACCCGATGTGAGCTACTTTTTCTGTGACCCACCGCAGGCCACCAGACTCCAGAGCCTGATATGAATAGAAACTCTGCGTCGCTTGCTTGCTTTCACGTGAAAAATAAAAGACAATTGACGATATAACAATTATATATTTATAATCAGTGTTAGAAACTCAGAGTTTTCGAGTATTCTTGTTGTGTATCCAGTGAATAACCACAGTTCAACCAAAAAAGAGTTTTCTAAGAAGGCGAAGGAACAGTTACGACAAACGTTTCTCCAAGTGTGCTCTGTAGCTTCTGGGGAACCCCGATACCATTTTAGGGGATGCAGGATATCAAAACTACATTCATAGTAAGCTGAAATGTCATTTGCTTGTTTTCACTCTCATCCACTCGTGAATGTTCTAGGCAGTTTTCCAGAGGCCCCTACACAAGATGATGTCCTTGCTGGCATGTTAGCATGAAAGGGAGGTATGGCTGTTACTTTACAATGAATTCACAAATAGTTTACTGTTTTCAGTTTTAATTTCTGAAAGCCATACAAAATCAAAATCATGAGTTATAACCCACACAAAGTTCTTCAGGGTCCTCAATAATTTTGAAGTGTGTGAAAGATGCTAAACCAAGAAGTTGAGAACTGCTGAGTTAGACATTTAAGGCTGTGGGTTTTCGGATATCAGATTAAACTCTACTGTAGAGCTATGAAGTCTCTGTTTTAAAATATGTATTGAAAGTGGCTATGTCTTATTTATCTTTAAGATAGGCAATAGCAGAAAAATAATACTAATTGTTTTTAGTATTTTTAGTATTATCCTGTAGATTCTGTAGATCTACAGGGTCCGGCACAAATAGAGCCTTTTTTTATTTGCTGGGAATCTATACCAAATATTTTATTGCAAAATCATAAGCATGGAATTCTGTAACATAACAATATCGCACTCTAGCACGCCATATGACATTTTAGGTGAAATGTTCAGGTTGGTGTCATCTTGTGTGAGACATTCACATCCCACACTCAACGGCATTACTTCTGCCGGACTCCGTATGTTACAACACTGAGTAAAAGATTAATTTAGAACCTCAACTACAGTAGCTTGGGTTAGAATGGAACATTTTTAAAACACTGTGAGAAATATTAACAATACATTGAAAGACATTTCCTCAACTTTCTGTACCTTTTCTCATCAACTTCATTTAAAGAAACATTACTACCGGTAAGTTTCCATGGTAACAAGACTCATCTCGACTGCATGTGTGTAAAGACAACTCTTGAACATGGTTTATGGGGTACACTCTCCCAAGCTGCTGTCATCGGGTAAAGTTAAGTTTAAAAAGAATCAGGAAGCCAATCCCTTCCAGTTCCATGCAGTGGCCACACAACTTCACATAACGTGATATTTATAATCCTTTTACGCTCACAGAGGAGGTAGGCCACAGGGGCAGGAAGTTCACTGCAATGGAATACATTGTCCATGAACCTCGGTTCGTGTCCCCCTCTTACCTTAATAGGTGGTGCCCTGTCAGGGCACAGAGTCGGCCTTTGCAGAATGACTGATGAGGCCTGCCCCAGTGCACAGTTATGCTTCATTTAAGGCTTAACACTGATGAATTTATTTCAAGTATTCTAGCTTTTAGAAAACAAAGATACTAACTAATAAATTAAAAAGCTAAGATTCTAAAATGATAAATAAGAATCAATAGTCAAATACCACTATGGAGTTAGTAATAGATAAGTCTTCCTAGGTAACTCTTATGTACACGTGGTGATTGACATGTTTATAGCTCGCTGACCATCACCACTGCCCACCTGTGCAATGACATAGGCATTACCATTGTTTACTAAAGGGAAGACATTGATCTCTGCAGGATTTAAACTCATGTGCTGTGATTCAGTGCCCCATGCTCTCAACCACTATCCCATACCAGCTTCCACTTTGTAACTGTTAGTTTAAAGCAAATCCATACAGTTCTTTACAAAGGTATTTTCATTAAAACTTGTGTTCAATTGTTGGTCCTTGCTACTTTGATTAACGACTATTATGGGCTGAATTATGTCCCCTCAAAACATACATGGAAGTCCAGTCCAAACCCTGGTACCCATGAACATGACTGTACTCGGATAGGGGGTATTTGCAGATGTGATCAAGAAAAGAAAGGTCATCCTAGATTAGGATGGGCCCTAACCCCAATGACTACTGTCCTAACAATGGGGTGGGGGGTAGGTTTGGAGACATAGGCACACGGGGAGGCAACTACCATATGAAGATGGGAGCCAAAACTGGGGTAGCCTGCCACCAGCAAGGAAGGCCAAGGACCACGAGAAGCTAGAAGGCGCAAGGGAGGACCCTTCCCTAGAATCTTTTCCGGGGGCATGGCCCTACTCATGCCTGGATTTCAGAGTCCTAGCTTCCTCCACTGTGGGAAAACGCATTTCTGGTTTTTATAAGCCACTCAGTCTGTGGTACTTAGGGATGGCAGCCCACGACTTCCTGGGCTGATAAATAAACTGAAAGATGGCAAATGGTATCAGCCTTTCACAGCATCCTCTGGTCTGAGAAAGGGCCCCCAGCAGCAGCCTGGGTGGCAGAGGAGGTCAAGAAGAAGGCTGAGAAGAAGGAAAATCTCAGCTCCTTACAGGGTTGAGCACTGACCACCAAGGCCAGTCCCTTGAAGACACTTTGGTCACCACAGCCCCCTCAGCAATGACCAAACAGACTGAAAAATATGGGCACTGAAAGGCTCAAAGGTTACCAACCTTGTTAACTAGGAAAAGCCGAGCAGCAGACAACAAGGAGGAAAGGAGTTACAACAAATATTCAGGGAGTGCTTCCTGTAAGCCAAGCTCTGGTCTGAGCACTGAGCTTGTGGTCTCCACCTTCCTCCTGACAGCAAGCCACCAGGGTCATGGTGTGGACCACAAAGGGGCCACGGACTATGCCTGACAGGCTCAGGGGAGGCCTGCGTGGAAGCCTTAACAACTCCGAGACTGCAAGTAACCACATCGGATGGTCTGAACAAACACATTCCTAACTAACACCTGGCCTGTTGGTAGTCACGTCCTAGCCCTCTAGCTTCCCTGACAAAGGTCAGTTTTTACCTTAGTGAGGCGGTGTATTGTCTGATTACATCTAAGGGACATACCTCGGAAGAGTCACAGTGTCTCCTGCTCCGGACCCTCAGGGTAAAACCAGCAGCATCAGAGCCCCAGACCACAGAACCCCTCAGCATTATCTGTTTCCGGGAATTCCATGTCTCTGAGCTGTAATGTTAATTACTAGCTACCCTACACCCACCAATGTAAGAGAAGTCTCTCTCCAGTTTACTCTTCACCCAGAGATCCCCCACTTGCTTTCTCCTGCCTCCCTTCATCTACCACCAATGGATTTCATGTAACACTCCTTATATCGCCGCCTTTTATTGTAATATACAAAATAAAGTACAAAGTGCTATTCTCAGGAGCATTTTCTCAATTCATGGAGTATTTGCTGCCTTGTGATTGGCATCTGTTTGGCTCAAACAAGCTCATAAATTTCTCTGTAGGTTGCGTTGACAGTGGTTAAGATCTCCCTTTTGCAGATGAGGAAAATGAGGTAGGGAAATACTAATTCATTAGTCAAGGTCATAGAGCTAGGAAAGGATGTAGCCAGGAGGGAAACTGGTCCCTAGACTCCCATTTAGAGATAAGGAAGCAGGTAAAACCCAGGAGTGGTAGTGCCTGGCCGGGGTCGGGGTCGGGGCCGGGGCCGGGGCATCAGGGAGAGCGGACCTGGGACTGGTTCACTCTGCGCAATCTCCAACTCTCCGCCCCTTCGATGTACCCCTGTGGCCGCTCCATGAAACACCAGGCTTGCGTGGAACTGGTACTTTTGAATATGTTGTATCTGAAGTCACAGTAAATCTGTGAAGTGGGCAAGGGTGTAGGAAGAAAAGTCCAGCTTTCAGAGAAGCTGCAGCAGCCTTGGGGGAGCCTAGAGGCAGAGTGGAGGCAATGGGAGAGGGGTGAGATCAGAGGCTGGGGCCCCAGCACCCCGGCAAGGAGTTCTCCCAGGGCTTCTTCAAGTCCAACGCCGCAGAGAATTCTGGTGTCTGGGACAGAGGCAAGACCTGGCATTGGTCAGAAGTCGCTGTGAGACAACAGCTCGGTAGGGCTGGAGAGCAGAAGGCAGACAGCAAGCAGAAGGCCCAGCAGTGAAAACCAATGGGGGTTCAGAACGAGTCACCCCAAGATGTGCCTCTGTTGCATGTGGATTGTTTTGCGCTAAAGACAACATTAGTCATAGCCTCGAAACACTTCTACTCCTCTCTTTACTACCTAGAAGAACTTAAATTAGGAGCCTTGACCCATACACATGGCAAGAAAACTTCTATTTACTAAGCATGTGTTGGTCTTATCATTCTGCAATGACCCTTGAAGCCTCCAAGGCACCTCCCCTCATCCCTAGCTCAGGATGCCTTACTCACCGCGGTTCCCCTTACTTCTGTGAACCTCTCCTGCATGTGGGGTCTCTGACTCGCTCGTGTATGCGGGGTTCCCATACTTATGTATGCGTTAAATTTGGTTACTTTCTCTTGCTTACCTGTCTCATATTTATTTGATTATTAGAAGAACCAGCCAGAAGAACCTTGAGGGCAGAGGAAAATTTGTTACTCCCCACAAACCTATAAGCAGCAAGCATGTACCACTCTTAAATACTGAATTTGGAGCTAATGGGACTGTTCGGCAAAAAAAGGCTGTTGATGGAACAGGTTGGGGAGCCAGCCTCCTCAGGCCTGGGGAGGGGACAGAACTCCTAGGGTGGGTGTGGTGGTGCTGGGGTCTCGGAGGGGCCACTCCTTCACTCTAGAATGGACGGGAAAGATGTAGCCAGAGATCATGCTTCCATTTCACCAGCACTTATCAAGGTCTGTACTAACTGAAATTATCTGCCGATGATGAGTGTGGAGAGAAGACTTTTGTCCTTCTTACACACATCCATCTATTAAGATCATATTTGTTTGGCAAGTATGATAGCAAGTTAGCCATCACCAAATTGTATACAAGGACTTTATGGAATATTTGTATTCTGTCTCATTACTTCCTAAGAGCAAACAACCACCGTTTGCACGATGTCTGTTCAGAGCAGCCCGGCAGGCTGAAGCACAGCATCAGAAGCGGTGGACGGGAACAGAGACGGTGCTGAACTACTGGAGCCTTGAATGCCAGGCTAATGGCACAACAGCTCTGGGTCCCAGCTCTCCTTCTGGGCTTGGTTAGGCCACGTGTTGGTTTGTGGACCCAGAGGATGGGCTTCTCCACAGAGAGAGACGAAGCTAAGCCACCTGGGTGTGGATGAGGCAGTGTGGCGGCCTGTTCAGGGGTATCTAGCACGCAGGACACAGAGGTTCCCACCTCCACTTCCAATAATTCTTACTACTATTGCTCAAAGCAGATAGATAGATAGATAGACAGATAGATAAAAATAAAAACAACAGAAGACATACTATCCATTAGAATTCTGGTTGCATGTATCAGGCACCCAAGCCAGTTTAAGCAAGAAAGGGAAATTTATTATCAGGTTACACTGGTGTCCCAGAGGTCCTGGGAGCCCAGGTGCAGCCAAGAAAGGCTCAGGAGGGGAGAGCCAGCGGGAAGCCTGGCCCCTCTGCCTCCAGGCTTCTCTGTACTCTGCTCCGGAGGATGGCCCCACCCAGTGCGACTATCTATCTCTATTGTTCAAGGGACCAGCCCAGATTGAATGGATTGTGTTTCTTCTGCAGGGCACAATGAAAGCAGCTCAAACCGGCTTAAGCTAATTAGGGAGTTTAATGGTTCAAATAACTAAAAATTCCCGGCCAGCTGGGTCCAGGTGGTCACAGGGCACAGTAGGGGGCAGCTTCTCCCTCTACCAGCTCCTGCACTGGCTCCCCCCCCCCCCCCCCCGCCCTGTGCTGGTTCAGCCCTCTGAGACAAGATGACCTACAGGAACTCTGGTTCCATCGTTCCCAGCACTGGTTCTCCGAGAGTGCCAGCAAGTCTCAGGACAGATGGTGGGGAAGCCCAGCTTTGGTCACACTGCCCACCTCGGAATCACCCATGGCCCAATTGAAGGGCACGTGCACTGGCCAGGCCTGGGAGACATGTACCTGGTCTCAGAGCCAGGGCCAAGGTCAGCACCACCCAAGTATACAACAAGAGCTAGTGCTACATGAACTTCACTGTTTTCTGGGCACTGTTTTAAGTACCTTAGATAAGTGAACTCATTTTTTTAAAGATTTTATTTATTTATCTTTAGAGGGGAAGGGAAGGAGAGAAATATCAATGTATGGTTGCCTCTCATGTGTCCCCTGCTGGGAACTGTCCTGCAACCCAGACATGTGCCCTGACTGGGAATAGTTAACTCATTTTAACCTCAGTTTACTATCTATTTACTAACGTAATCAGCACACTATCCCCTTTCTATAAGTGGGGAAATGGAGGCACAGGTGAGTGTGCCTTCACATTGGCCTTCACTTACAAAGCCTCACAGCTAGTAAGTTGCAGAGCTGGGATGTGACCTAGACTCTTGGGCCCCGGAAGCTAAGCTCTTGACGGGTAGCAGAAGAGAATTGCTACCAGCAAAATGGGAAATATTTAGATGCTGGGCTAATAAACACAATAGCAACAGCAGATGTCCAATGGCCACTCCGAATTCTCACTCTGCAGAGAAAATTATTTACCCAGCCTGGGTTGGGGATCCACCCCTGGCCGAGGGGTGGGATCACCTTGTACCAAAGTGGCTGTTTCTACTATGACCTCATACATGGACTGGTTCCAGAAAACAGGAGGGACAGAAGAATATGTGCCCTTCTACAATTATGCTCTGGTGACATGTCATAGGATTGAGCAAAGGCCATTTTAGTCTTAAGAATAAAAATACAAAGCCATCAACCAGTTCTAGGTGTACTTATTTACATTCTACCCCCACCCTAAATCTTGCTCCCCACAAGGGGCTGGGTGGGTGTGAAGATTCCAACAGCCTGAAGGTACACAGGGAGCCCCCTGGGCTCAGGAGATGCCCCAGTATGTCCCCTTTTGAGTGGTCTGGGTCCAGGAGAGGACCAAGGAAAGAAGCCCAGTTCCCCTTGCTAAAGGAAAGCGCACACCTTACAGATCGGTATACTATGACTGAACTGCCCTTTGGGGTTGCAGATGATGCAAAGAGTGAATCTACTTTTTTTCACATCCTAGCAAGACTGGCAGTAGAACTGTCTTCAACCTGAGAATCGCAGCCTGATAAAGGTGGTCAGTGATCGTAAGCTGATGCTGACAGTGGAAGCCCAGGTGCAGGGCGATTAAGGAGACTTTATGCGCTCAGCCGAGCTCGAAAATGGATCTTCTTCACTGAGAAGCTACACTAAGCTGCCCATCCTAAAAACTTCTGTTTTGAAATTTCTCTCTTCCACGCCTGTGTTCTGTCAACTTCTGCTGAGTCGTCCTGTAGCGATGACTCCCAGATCTCATGGTTACCTCAGCAAAGGTTTATTTGTCACTCATGGTTCACAGGTCAGCTGTGGTCTGCTCCACCTGGGACTGCAGGTACGGGAGCACCCCAGTCTGGGACATGCTGCTTTGGAACACAGGGAAAAGGAGCAATGACACAGCTGGGCCAGACTCCTCATGTTCCTTCTTGGAGGTGACAAATGTCATTTCCACCCCCAATCCATTGGCCCAAGAAAGTCACCTGGTGAAGCTTGACCTCAGTAGGGCGTGGAGACAGCCCTTCCTCAGGAAGGGACACCACAGACAGGCCTGTGTAGAAGGAGCACTGGGTATTTAAACAATATAGTCTCCTACATACACAACTTTTTGTGAAGATTAAAAATTTATTTTCAAGCAATCACATGAAACCATTGGCTGTTTTCAGTTTATTATGATAAAAACAGAACTCCACTTAAAATCTACATTGCTATACAAGTTGCATATGTTCCTAAACATTCTTTTTGGTACTTCCTGAATCAATGGGCACCACTTAGCACACTGGTAGGACTAAGGACATTCTTGTTTATTATGGTCGAGAAACAGCAAATAACTTTCCAAATAAACTGTAAGTAAATATAATGAGGCAAATGTCTTTCTTATGTTTGTGGAGTGCTGGAGAGGCTGGGAATGTTTTCTTTTGTGGATGATTTCAGCCAAAGCAATGGAGAACGGGGAGAGGGAATGGAGGAGGGGCCAGCATCTCTGTGCCAGGCTTTGTGGGCGAGAGACCTGGGACCTAGGAAGGTTTGGTGATCACTCAAGCTCATCCCAGTTAAAGTGTCAGAGGCAGAATTAACATTCGCACCATTTCTCTGGCTCCAGAGCATATACTTTTTTTCTTGTGCACCAGGATGGCTCCCCCAAGGAAAGGGACAAAGAGAGGGAAAAATAAGGAGTGAGTGGGAGGAGGAAAGCTGAGATGGCAAAGCCACACAGAGAGGTAGAGGGGGTAAGAAAAAGGAGATAATGGGAGAGAACAAAGGAAAGAGAGAGACGATCGACAAAGAAAACAAAGTACCACTGAATGGAAGAGCAACGTGGGAGGGCTGACACTCCCTGACTTCGGACTTAACTATGAAGCTGCAGTAATCAAGTGTGCTATCAGTGAGAGAATAGACAAAGGACAAACCTCGGACTCCGGGGACGTGTCTGAAAAATACGTATCTGATAGAGGACCGTTATCCAACATATGCAAAGAACTCTTAACTTCAATAATATAAAACAATCAGATTATATATATATATATTTTAAATATATTTTATTGATTATGCTATTACCGTTGTCCCATTTCTCCCCCATCATTCCCCTCCACCCTGCACACCCCCTCCCACCCACATTCCCCCCCTTTAGTTCATGTCCATGTGTCATAAGTTCTTTAGCTTCTACATTTCCCACACTATTCTTGCCCTCCTGTGTCTATTTTCTACCCACCGTCTATGCTACTTATTCTCTGAACGCCCCCCCTCCCACACCCCTGTTGCTAACCCTCCATATGATCTCCATTTCTGTGGTTCTGTTCCTGTTATAGTTGTTTGCTTTTGTTTTAGGTGTGGTTGTTAATAGCTGTGAGTTTACTGTCTGTTTACTGTCCTATTTTTTATCTTCTTTTTCTTAGATAAGTCCCTTTAACATTTCATATAATAAGGGCTTGGTGATGATGAACTCCTTGAACTTGACCTTATCTGAGAAGCACTTTATCTTCCCTTCCATTCTAAATGACAGCTTTGCTGGATAGAGCAATTTTGGATATAGGTCCCTGCCTTTCATGACTTCAAATACTTCTTTCCAGCCTCTTCTTGCCTGGAAGGTCTCTTTTGAGAAATCAGCTGACAGTCTGATGGGAACTCCTTTGTAGGTGACTGTGCCCTTATCCCTTGCTGCTTCTAGAATTTGCTCCTTCATTTTAATCTTGGCTAATGTAATTACGATGTGCCTTGGTGTGTTCCTCCTTGGGTCCAACTTCTTTGGGACTCTCTGAGCTTCCTGGACTTCCTGATAGTCTATTTCCTTTGCCAGATTGGGGAAGTTCTCCTTTATTACTTGTTCAAATAAGTTTTCCACTTTTGCTCTTCTTCTTCCCCTTCTGGGACCCCTATAATTCGGATGTTGGGACGTTTAAAGATGTCTTGGAGGTTCCTAAGCCTCTCCTCATTTTTTTGAATTCTTGTTTCTTCTTTCTCTTCTGTTTGGTTATTTGTTTCTTCCTGGTCCACGCCACTGATTTGAGTCCCAGTTTTCCTCCCATCTCTATCGGTTCCCCATGCATCTTCCTTCATTTCACGTATTGTAGCCTGCATTGTTTCATCTAATTTGTGAGCAATATCAACCAATTCTGTGAGCATCCTGATCACCAGGGCTTTGAACTGTGCATCTGACAGGTTGGCTACCTCTTGGTTGCTTAGAGGAATTGGTTCTGGGGCTTTCATTTGTTCTCCGGTTTGAGCCATTTTTGGTCGTTTTTTTTTTGTTTTGTTTTGTTTTGGTTTTGGTCTGGTTGCTGTTACGTAGTGAGGGGGTGGAGCCTTAGGTGTTCCTCAGGGCAGGGCAGCCCAGTCGCTGGGTTGTGACGCTATAGGTGGGGGCGGGGTCCGAGAGGGAAGAATGGCGCCTGCTCCGCTCTCTCCTGGATTCCAGTCCTTCCGCCGCTTCCCCTCTGCCTGGACCGTCTGCGCGCGCTAATGTGGGACCACCTGGTCAGCCAACTAGCTGACTTGCGCTGCCTCACTGGGTCTGCACAGTTGCCACCCCGTGCCGGGGGTCCGCCAGTCGCCGCCTGTGGGCCTGGGGTCTGCCAGCCACCGCTTGCTCACCTGGGAACCGCCAGCCACTGGTGCCTGCGTTCCCGAGTCCGCACCTCCACTTTTTCCTGCCTCGACTCTGCCCCTCTTACTGGTCTGGATGAATGGTTGTTGGACTTCCATACAGTTCAATTTTCCATCAGTTCTGGTTGTTCTCTTGTTTCTAAATATTTGTTGTCCTTAATTTTGGTTGTGAGAGGAGGCACAGTGTGTTCACCTACACCTCCATCTTGGCCGAAAGTATGAAACAATCAGATTTTAAAACGGTCCAAACAATTTGGGACATGAAGTGGTGCTTAACAAGCAAGTACATGAACAAGGTACCTGAAAAGGTTCTCAACATCACTAATCGTTGGGGAAATGCAAATCAAAACCACAGTGAGACATCACCTCACATCTGTGAGAATGGTTATTATCAAAAAAACAAGTGATAGCAAGTGTTGGTGAGGGTGCACAGAAGAGGGAATCTTGTGCACTATCGGTGGAAATGTAAATTGGTACAACTACTATGGAAAACAGAATGGCGGGACCTCAAAAAATTAAAAATGGCACTACCATATGATCCAGTGACCCCACTGCTAGGGATGTATCTGAAGGAAATGGAGTCACTGTCTTGAAGAGACATCCGCAACCCCATGTCCACCGATTACTCACAGTAGCCCAGACACAGGAACAGCCCAGGCCCCACCAGCAGATGGACGAATGGAGAAACGATGGTGTATGTGACACACACGCGCGTGCACACACACACACACACAAATATTATTCAGCCATAAGAAAGAAGATCCTGCCGTTTGCGACAACATGGATGATCTTGCAGGCATTGTGGTAAGTGAAGTAAGGTGGGCAGAGAAAGATAAATATTGTATGGTCTCACAGATATGTGGAACCTAAAAATACAAACAACAAACAAACTCACAGAAACAGAGAACGGATTTGTGGTTGCCAGAGGCAGAGGGTGGTGGGAGGGGGACGTGAGTGTAGATGGTCAAAGGGTACAAACTTCCCGTTGTAAGTTCTGGGGATGTGATGTGTAAAATGGCGATTCCAGTTAATGATACTATATTGGGTATTTGAAATTTGCTGAGTGTAGATTTTAAAAGTTCTCATCACAAGGAAAAAATTGTAACTATGTGAGGTGATGGATGTTAACTAAATTTATCGTGGTAATCATTTTGCAATATATACATATATAAAATCATTATGGTGTACACCTTAAACTAATACAATGTTATATGTCAATTATATCTCAATAACACTGGGAAAAAATTCTCCACAGCATGTCACTAAGGAATTGTAAATTAAAACAACAGTGGCCAAAATCCAAAACCCTGAACACCAAACGCTGGTGAGGCTGAGGAGTGATGGCAGCTCTCGTTCATTGCTGGTGGGAGTGCAGCATGGGAGACCACTTTGGGAGACAGTTTGGCAGTTTCTCACAAAACCAAACACACTCCCACGACATGATCCAGCAGTTGTGCTCCTTGATATCTACCCTAAGGAGGCGAAAACTTACGTGCACACAAAAGCCTGCACATGGATGCGTATAGCAGCTTTATTTGTAATTGCCCAGACTAGGAAGCGACCGACATGTTCTGTAGTAGGTAGTAGATAAACCGTCGTGCATCCACACAATGGAATGTTATTCAGCACTAAAAATAAATGAACTTCCAAGCAACGAAAAGACATCGAGGAAGCTTCATGCATACTAAGTTAAAGAAACCAATCTGAAAAGGCTGCGCATTGTGTGATTCCAACTACATGACATTCTCGAAAAAGCCAAACTAGGGAAAGAGTAAACGGAGCAGTGGTTGCCAGGAGTAGTGGAGGAGGGATGAACAGAGGATTTTTAGGGCAGTGAAACTACACTGCATGATAACATAATGGTGGATACGCATCACTATGCATTGGTTTAAATTCATAAAAAGTACAACACCCAGAGTGAGCTCTAATGGAAGCTGGTCTAGGGTGGAAAAGATGAGTCAGTCCAGGTTCACCAGTTGTAACCAATCTGTGAGTCTGCTGGGGGACGTTGATAATGGGGGAGGCTGAGCATGTGTGGGAGCAGGGAGTGTAAGGTAAATCTCAGTACCTTCTCTCCCATTTTGTTGTGAACGTAAAATAGCTTTCAAAAAGCTACCAGCATATAGAAAGTAAAAATAAACTGCTCAAAGAAAAAAAATCGACCTCCCCTGTAGACCCTCAAAGTTCACTTCAAGACACTTTTGCGGCCCCAGACCCAACCTTCCTAGCAAGGTTAAGGAAATCAGAATGAGGCCTGGCACGCCCCCTGCGGGATGGGAGAGGGGCTGCTTCGGGACTGGCTTGAGCCTCCAGCAGGTGGCGGCACCCGGAAATCACCACTGAAGCTCGCAAAATACCAAAGTTGCGCCCCACCGCACACGGCTGAGACTTGCGTGTAGCCAAGTCCCAGGACGAAAAGCATTCGCGTTCATTCATTCAGACGTGCAGCGGGGACTGGGAATCTCCGTGAGAAAGCGGCGGCGCAGTGGGGTGAGGGGACTGGGGGTCAGGGCCCAAGCAAGAAAGGAAAAGAGAAAGCTGCTCCCCGCGTGATCACACTTTTGGGTGCTAACTGCAGCCGCACTTTCCAAGGGCCTGCGGCATGGGTGCCACGCTGTCAGCAGCTTTCACGTCAAGAATTGGCGTCCCTGGGATAGATGCGCTAGCCATCTGCCCTGGGAGGAGGAGGACTAGAGCCTGGGGTCTGGAGCAATTGTGGAGGCATGGTAGGGGACTCCCCATCCCCCAAGCACATTTTACAATCCAGGAGCCGGGCCAAGTGCTAGCAACGCGTTGGAGCTCTAGTTAAAGGCTTTGTCACTTTCCCACTGTATTGTCACCAAGCGGGCTATTACGCCCCTTCGAACTTCACTTTGGGGACGCGTGGACGAATGGGTGGGTGACCGTGTATTTTTTGGAACAAACTTTCTCCTACACCCGCTAACGGGCCACCTATAAAACTAAAAACGAGGACGAGCACACAGATAGAAAAGTGCAACCAGTACAACAGTGTAGCCAGGGCCAGGTTGGTGGCTTCTTCTCACCGGTCGCCAGAGTGCCCCAAGCCCTCTCCGCACCCGCCCGCTATTCTGCACCTCGCTCTGCAGCCAACGCTGCCCTCGGCCTTGGGAGAACTGACTTGGGAGCCCGAATACCTTGTGGACCCACCGGGGTAAGAGCCAACCACCCCGCACCCCAAGCAACGGCTCCCCTCCCGGCCCCTCGTGGCACACGCATCCGCCTCGCGCCCCCCAGCGATCGCCAGGCACCGGCGGGGAAGGCTGGGAAGGGAGGAAACCGGAAACGCGGATCTCGGGACCTCCCTCCTCTGCCGCTTGCCAGCACAGCCCCCGCCAGGCCCAGCTCTCGGCTCTCCTGCCCTTTAAGGCCGGCGACTCTGCATCCCACCTCGGGCCCGGAAAACGCAGCGCACACCACGCCGGCCTGCCCCGCGCGCCGTAAGTAGCGGAGGGGCCCCGCTTCTGGGGCGGCCTGGACGCCCCCTCGGCCCTCCTCCAGGCAGCTCTCAGAATTCCGGGAGTGGGTGGGTGAACCAGTCAGCCGGGGGTCGCAAAGGCTCCCGTGGGCCTCTCCCCCGTCTCCACCTCCGCCCGTTCCCGGAGCTTTGGGGCCCTCCGGAAAGAAGTGCGCACCTGTTGGTGCTTTAGAGGGGCGGGTGGTGGCAGGTTTGGGGGACTCCGGGGAGGCCTCCAAGCCGCGGACCCCCGAGTCCGTTGAGGACCCGGGGCCGCGTGCTCCCCGGGAGCGACTCGATAGCTACGAGTGGCTCTCACTTCCAGTCTCCAGGAGATGGAACTGCGCCCACGGTTCATACACAGCAGGGGTCAGAAAGTAGGATCGTGAAGCCGCTAACAGTCTCCATGCAGGTGCGGGTCCATGATTGTCACCAGTGAACGCACTGCTTAGGAGAAAGTGGAGGCAAGACCAAAACCAAAACCAAAATCCAATCCAGAAATACCCTGCCGACTGCGGCGAGATCCAGCTGCAATCAGCGCGGGTCCGGGCAGTTCGAAAAGCGCTGCTTTCTCGCTAGTTCTGGGCTGCACAGCTGTCTCGCTCACCCTGAAGGACACCCTGAGTCCTAACAGCAAAGTGCGTAGGCCATCTTGCAGGAGTTGCACTGTTCTGGGTGCTTTTGCCTAAAGACATCCTTGGGCATGAAATCAAAGCCATATCTCGCGTCCCAGAGGACCCGGAGGAGGAACGCTGTAAAAGGAATTAGGCAAAAGCTTCCCCCACCTCTGATTATTCTTTTGAAACCCTTACCCTTTAAAAAGCATGTGGGGCCACCTAAGAGAGAATGCGTTTTCTGGCTAGAACACGCAGGATTCTTTTTGCCCGACAGGTTTAAGAGAGCGGAGAGCTGGCACAGTCGAAATGGCCCTGGTGCCCTATGAGGAGACCGCGGGAATGGGGTTGCAGAAATTCCACAAGCCTCTGGCCACCTTCTCCTTTGCAAACCACACGATCCAGATCCGGCAGGACTGGAGGCAACTGGGAGTCGCAGCGGTGGTTTGGGACGCGGTAAGCAAATCCTGGGAGGCCTCTGAAAACATCTGCAATAGATTATAAGACTGGTCTTTATTTTTAAAAGTAAAAGAACAGCTTTATTGAGATATAATTCACATACTGTACACTTCACCTAAAGTGTACAATTAAGTGATTTTTTTTAAAGTAAATTCAGAGTCATGCAACCATATTACATTTTACAATATATTCACCACCCCGCCCACTCCAAAAAAACTTCTACACATCAGAATCACTTTCCTGCCCATCTTCCCCGAAGTAGGTTGCATTTAGGGTGAGCGAAGGAGAGTTGAGGGAAATTAAAATATTGCACAAAGAATATTGTAAAATGACAAAGCCCGTAGTGATGGTCTTGTGTTTCTGTAAGTTTCCTATAGTTGCAGTGGGTGCAAAATGATATGAGAGTTGCTTCTTCACTTCTTCCTCTTGCAGCACTGTTGTCAGCTGCTTGGGACAGTGGCTGGCTCTCCGCCCACACCTGGGCTTTGGGGGGAGCTCACCCAATGTGGGCTAAATGCTTGGTGCAGATACAGTTTCACAGTCTTTGCATTGCATTAGAGAAGTGAGAGAAAACATTTAGAATAAAAAATGTATTCTAACCCAGGAATACTTCAAGGAGTCAGGTCTAACTGCACGAAAAGGATTCCCAGACCAAGTAATAAAAGTACATAATGGCGAAGAATAGGTGAGTCTCCTAAATGCCCACCAAGAAAAGGAAGTGCTAATTATACTAATAGCTTGTGGCCATGAAAACAAACTGTTTTAAAATCATGTTAACAGTATACAATACTTCTGTGGAATAGTACACAAATGCTAACTCACACTTCAAGCATCCAGAACTTTGGTTAAAACATACCTTTTGTTGCCCGATAGTACATGGCAAGGGCCCCTGTAGGGTGATGCGTGTCAGGGATGCTGCGGGGAGGAACGCAGCTCCAGGAGTCTTGGCTGCTGTGCTTTTTCCCTTGGGGGGCCATTGTGGCCTTGCTGATTTGAGCTTGGTTTGGAAACTAGACGTCTCCTTATGCAAAACCACAGGGACGGTTCCCACCAGCCCTGCCAGAGCGGTACTGTAAACCTCAAGTGTAAAGCAGTGACACATTAAGACATTGATCTTCCCAGGTTCAGCAGCACTGTGTCTTGTGTGGGCAGTGTCCTTGATCACTAGCGTCCGTGCCTGTTAGAGCCTTCAGTGGGGCCAGGGGCACCTGCCCTGAAGGGTGCCTGTCTGTGCTTGCTCTGGGAGCTCCCCTCCCAGCAGCCCCTGAGCCACTGTGTGGTGTGTGCTGTCCAACCGGGACTCAAACCGTGCGGTGGGAGTGGGGCATGCGATGCCTTCTTGCCAGTGCAGAGCCTACTCGAAACCCTCCAGCTCTGACCTGGAGCAGTGCTGACCTTCCTCATAACCCCCCTGTGTTTTGACTCAGGCTGTCGTTCTTTCCACGTACCTGGAGACGGGAGCTGTGGAGCTCAGGGGCCGCTCTGCAGTGGAGCTGGGTGCTGGCACGGGGCTGGTGGGCATAGTGGCCGCCCTGCTGGGTGAGTGTGACTCGCTAGCTCACTGCACTGTGAGTGGAGCTCGTGCGTTTGCTGCTTTCTCGGTGTGAAGCCCACTGTTCACTCTCTGGTTCGATTGTTTTCCTTCCCCTGTACTGACGATGCGTTACGGGCCAGCTGCTGGTGCTCTTAACTCCAGCAAGGCTAACTTCTCTCTCTTTATCTTTATACTTATACTTATACTTATACTTTTACTTATACTTTTCATGGGCCTTTGCTTTTTCCCCTTCTATTTTACGATGCTGATAATGTGATCTGAAGGTGACTTTAAGTTCAAAGAGAAGTGTCTTATTCATGTACGTAGTTTTTTGTTTGTTTGTCTTCACAAACAAAATTTCGGTGCTTTGCCACGCACTGTCGCCTCTAACCCTGTGAGGCAGGAGGAGCAGATAGTCCTTCTCCTTCATCGCTAAGGAAACTGGTTTTTGCCTTTTAGGAAGGGTCAGCCTTACCTCAGTTTGTACTGGCATCTTATATTGAAAAATTGTTTTAACGTATACAGCTCAGAGTTGATTAATATGAAGGTTTGTCATTTTCTTTTTTGTTTGGTATACAGACCTTAATAAGGCTCTTCAAAGACTGTCACAGAGCCAGGGACTAGTGAGTTGTTGCCGCCAAAAGTCTTGGGTGGCTACAGGAGCGGCTAGAGTGGCAGACAGCCTTCTCACGGTTGGGAGGTGTGTGCTGCCCCGCCCAGCTTCCCTGTCACCTCTGGGAGTTCTTTCCTGCCCCAGAGCAAAATTAATCACCGCCTTAGTTCTGTTCCCCTCTGCGCCTGGTACACGCCCCACCTCTGTCCCAGCACTGGTTCCATCGCCTCCCAGGCAGTTGCTACATGCATCTGTTTCTCCCGGCTCCTGAGGAACGGGCTCTGCACACCTGTTCCTGTTTTTCACTTCAACGTCGCATCACGATACGTTTATGTCTTTTTCCCTCATGAGGCTGAGTTCCTAGAGAGCAAAGTTTATTTCGTTCCTCTCTGTATCTCTAGCACACAGCAAGTGCCTGAATAATTGAATAAATTAAGTCATTACTTACAAAAGGAAAAACCAAAAGTGAGGGCAAACGTTCAAACGTTCTTTTTCCATCACCCAAAGAGTGAGAGCAGGCTGTGCTGCCTTACTGGGTCGGTTTCCCTTAGTCTTTTATGAACTGAATATCGCCTCACTTCCCTCCTCCTCCAGCACAGATGGCAGGCAGTAATTCTATCTTCATCTTTACCACCGTTTTCACGTACCGTCCACACCCTGCCCTGCCTCACTTCATCGTCCTCACTCGGCCGAAATCGAGGTTAAGTGCAGCTCTCCACTTGTCCCAGGCCCAGACCCGGGCAGCCGGACGTGGCCGGAGGAGACCCACTGCTGCTGGTCTCATTTTGGACCCGTCATCCGGAGCCTCAGGGGGGGTGAATGCTGCTGAGCAGTCACACTCCTGCCTCTCTTCCCCTGCAGGCCCACGGGCCTTCTTCCTCCATCCTCACCCTTGGCTGACGGTACTGACCCTGCTTTCGCGCAGAGGACCGAGGCAGTCCGAGGAGAGCTGCTGGAGCCCCCTGGCACGGCCTCTGCCCCAGCTGGGGCTGGCCCCAGAGTCTCTGCTTTTGCTCCAGAGGCTCTCTCTCTGTCGTCACGTCCCCCACTCTCCGCCTGATCATCCCCATCACCATGCATGCAAACTTGCTGGTATTTCTCCTGTCTAAAAAAACAAAATTGAAAACTTTATTAAGTGGCTGATTCTAGGTCTGTGGCAGGACACGAGTAAGAGTGTCTGCCTGGAATATCTTGTCATACCAGATGGTAAGAAAGCGATCAAGGATGACATGGGGTTGGGTCAAAAGTCTACTGGCAAGAGACAGGACAGCGTGAACATCGGTACTGATCACGGCAGTGGACTTAAGGTCCATCGAAACTGTGTAAGCTGTGAGTTCATGATGCAACAACTGCAACAGAACCTACACAGTTGTCTCCGGAGGATGCTTAGAAACCAACTCTTTATTTTGAAATCTGGTTTATAAAAGAGAAGGGAGGAGCAACAGTTATCCTTCCTTTCTTATTAAAACAGTTCCTGCCCTGGCTGGTGTAGCTCAGTGGATTGAGCACGGGCCTGCGAACCAAAGGATCACGGTTCGATTCCCAGTCAGGGCACATGCCTGGGTTGCAGGCCAGTTCCCAGCATGGGATACAAGAGAGGCAACCATACATTGATATTTCTCTCCCTCTCCCTCTCTCCTACCCTTCCCCTCTAAAGATAAATAAATAAAAATCTTAAAAAAATAAATAAAAAAAAAACAGTTCCTGTACACAATGAAGAAACAAATAGCCTTGAAAGAAGCATTTTTTTAAAAGACTATTTATTTATTTATTTTTAGAGAGAGGGGAAGGGAAGGACAAAGGGAGAGAAGCATCGAAGTGTGGTTGCCTCTCATGCACCCCCTCCTGGGGACCTGGCCCGCAACCCAGGCACTTGCCCTGACCTCAGTTCAAACCAGCGACCCTTTAGTGTGCAGACCGGCCCAGTCCACTGAGCCTCACCAGGCAAGGGAAAGAACCTTTTCTTTATCAAAGTTTCTTAACAAATAATGCAAAAGGAACCTAACGAATTAAGGATCTGGGCTGCTCGCATCACAAAAATAGAGCCTACCAGGTACCTCTTGAGGAAAACCACACCAACCACCTCTGAAATAGTCTTTTTTTTTTTAATATATTTTATTGATTATGCTATTACAGTTGTCTTGTTCAACAAATTCAACTCAAATCAAAAATATTTACAGGAGATACAAAGGCCATACAAACATACTAAACAATACAAATGCTACAATCAGCAAAATCCTGACTGTGGGAAACTGGAACAAATGATCTGTTTCTTCCCTACATTACACAGGAAAAAAGATAGGAAGGAAAGTGATTAAAAGAAACTAAGTTACAGGGCACAGATGATGTCCTCTGTACTCCCTCCCCCCAAACCAACAAAGAAAACCCCAGAATGAAGCCACATGGACGGACATTTTGGTGATCAAATGCAGTGAGCGGTGACGGAGTGGTTCCCAGGAGAGGGCTGGGCTTGCCCGTGGGTGCTGCGCTTGGAAGGTGGCTTGTGGCTGTGGCGGGAGTCTGGGGTGGTAACAGCAAGGTGCAAGCCGCAGACCTCCGCCAGGGTCATTGCGTTGGCCTCCTCAGGGGTCCGCTTGCTTCCTGCCCCCGCTGCTGGGAGTTCTGTTAACGCCAAAGTGAGATCATTCACACTTGTACTCAGCACTCTCCAGTGGCTTCCCACCTCAATCAGAAAAAGCCAAAGCCTTTTCTTGTGGGGTTTTTTTTTTTTTTTCAATTTTACTTTGTATTGCTTTCAGGTATACAGCTTAGTGGTCAGGCAGTTGATATTTTATAGTATTGACCTGCTATTTCCAGTACCCCAGCTGACACCCTGTGTAGTTATTGCCATGTTATGGACTGTATTCCCCATGCTGTACTTGCAGCCCTGTGATTGTTCTACCTACCTGTTTGTGCTTCTCAATCCCCTCACCTCTTTCACCCAAAGCCTTTTCAAATCAAGACCAAAGAGGCCCTGGGTGATCTGTCCTACCTCCTGTTACTTTTATGACCCCCCTCCCATCTCCTTCTGCTTTGTTCCTCATTTGCTCATTTCAGCCCCTCCAGCCTCCTCCTTTCCTTCCCCTCTAGGCCCTTGAGCTTGCTCTCCTGCCTGCTGGGGACATCCACCCGCCCCCATCCCCCCGCCCCCCCCCCCCCCCCCCCCCCCCCCCCCCCCCCGTGCACCTAGGTACTTCCTCTCCCTTCAGGCCTTCACCTCCCTTATCTCTCAGAGGCCATCTCCTTCTACCCAGTCTAAAATTTCACACCCGCCTCCCTTGCTTTCTGACATTTCATGTCTGTCTGTCCTGATTTATTTTTTTCCTGAGGGCATATCTCTTACATGCTGGGTGTTCTTTTTAAAAACTTCCATTGTTTACCGCCTCACTGGAAGGCAGGCTCTGCGAGGGTGGGGTTTTGTCTGGTGGCTGGTGGTGGCCACTCAAATTTTGTAGAACTGAGAGAGGTCACAGAGGAATGGTCAGCTGCCATCGAGGTCCTATGAAGACTCCTGGAACATCTAGCTGTCAGGCAGAGCCTCAGAAATCCCTGAGACGGGCAGCGGAGGAGGTCTGGTGAAGTGAACACCGAGGTGATACGCAGAGCACTCGATCACTCCGTACTGCGCGTGGTGCTCTGTAGACTGTTGAGGTATCCAGAGATAAAGTTCTGCGTCAGGAACCAGGAGAAGGCTGCCTGTGCTGTGTGTTACCCGGAGAGATGAAAGAAAGTGTCACGGAACTCTGCCCACCAGGCCGCACGCTGTCTCGCAGTGGATGGACGAAGCAGGAGGCCTATGCTTGTAGACTCTAACAACTCCAACATTTTCGCAGTCTCCCACTCAGGACCGTAAACGGCAGATTGTATCGCGTGCCGTCCTGACCTAATGTTACAAGTCAAGATAAGAAACGTCGAGTAGGAGCTGCGTCTGCAATGCTTTCTGTAGCTACTCTGCGAGCCTGGGGGGGGATTGCCCATGAGCAGCATGCGCTGGAGAGGGAGGCAAGGGAGAAATCATTTGGTGCAGGGAGGGAACAACAGTTTAAACTTCAGAATTTGCAGGGCACAAATGAGATAACGTTATGCATATAACATTGTTGTTATAATAGAGATGAAGTGTTTCCGGGCTTCATTTTAAGGGTTCAGCCTCTCTGATATATTGGTTCAAAAAACTGGATCTTTTGTTCATGGTGAACCTCCCCCCCCAGAATGAGATTATTAAGTACTGCCTCGTTAATTTTATACACTGCATGCAGAAACATAGCAGGGGGAGGAAAGGATTTCACACTTCACCAACGGTACTTTAATGCAACCTAGGGGTTTCGTTTTTTTCCAAATTGGAAAAAGGGAAGGCTTATTTAGAAAGTTGCAGAGGTAGTAGAAATGAGCCAGCTGGGCTTCACAGGCTCGGGAAACACGTTACAGGAGCGAAGAAGGGCCTCGGAGCTTAGGAGAGAGAAGGGTAAGGCTAACCCTCCAGGCTGAGCGGGGAGGAGAGGGGAATGAGGAGTGCGCGGGTGTGCTCCCAGAGGGAGTGCGAGCCACAGTCTAGTAATCTGTAAGTTTACCACTTTTCAATAATTGTATATAAGAAATAAATACATCTAGATTAGCTGCTTTATAATAGCATGAGGAGGAGTGGACTAGGATTTCTTCACAGCCAATTAATCTCTTCCATGATTCTTTTTAAAGCTTTAATCCCAGAAAGCAGCCCTTCTCTGTTTTTGGTATCTTGTCCTCTTCATAATTATTTGCTCCCAGAGTTCTCATTCTTGAATTCCATTCCACTCTGAAGCCAACTGGGCTTGAAGATTGCGACCTAATGAATGAAATACAGTGGTGGACACCTTTGGAGGGTGGGCCAGCTTTGCCTGCCGAAGTGAGAAGCCTCAGGTGGTTGTCACTTGGGGACCCTGCATTTTATAAGGTTCACTTTTGCTAGTAGGCTGTGCAGCAAGAGCTACTGGTCATCGTTCTAATCTATCGCAACCATCCATGAAGGGCATGATCTGCGTATCAGGTGGAGTCTTTAGACAAACTCACCTGCCGTTGAACTCGGCCCCATTACCTGTTAGTTGTACTGATGTGCCCATTACTTTCTCTCTGTCCCACATTCCAGGTGCTCATGTGACTATCACGGATCGAAAAGTAGCATTAGAATTTCTTAAATCAAACGTTCAAGCCAACTTGCCTCTCCATATCCAACCAAGAGCTGTTGTTAAGGAGCTGACTTGGGGGCAGAATTTGGGGAGTTTTTCACCTGGAGAATTTGACCTGATACTTGGAGCTGATATCATATATTTAGAAGAAACATTCACAGACCTTCTTCGGACTTTGGAACATCTGTGTAGTAACTACTCCGTGATACTTTTAGCTTGCCGAATTCGTTATGAACGGGATAACAACTTCTTAGCGATGCTGGAGAGGCAATTTACAGTGAGTAAAGTTCACTATGATCCTGAAAAAGATGTCCATATTTACAAAGCACAGAAGAGAAACCAGAGGGAGGGCTTATAGTTGGCTGTAATGTACAGGAATCTTGTCATTAAATGTGTCCGTTAAGGTCTTCGCCTGGGAATCCAACCATATTGAATGAATTGGCGTACTGAACGAAAAGCCCACCCAAAGGTTCTCGAGGGACAAAGCAAACGCGCCACTTGGGAAACAAAGCAGCAACAGACTTTACCCCGCTGCTGTGGCCTCTCAGTCATTGTTACTCACTCGGAAATGCAGTCAACGCGGAAGGGAAACGTGCAGCTCTGGTCGGCGCTGCGTCTGCCGTCCCGCGCGGCTCCCTCTCCGCGCACAGTTGTCTCAGGCGAAATGGCGCAGGGCTGGTGGTAAGGTGTCTTCAGAGCTGTGAGAGGGGCCCAGCCAGGCCAGTCACTTTAAATACATTCTGAGAGACATGTTCTGCCGGTTTCCCTCACTTTCTGAATATAAAACAGCAGGTCTGGCATACATCCCCTGAGCTGTTGATGCTCTTGAAATCTTTTGTCTGCCCATTTAGATTGTGAGTACTTCTGGTTGTTTGAGATTGGGATGTGAGTTTTCTAAGGTCTCATATTGTGCGTTTTGGCCTCATTTTCAGTTTTAGGTATGTAAACAAAGGGATACGTAAAAATAAAGTTTTAGTTACTGTTGACAGCATATAAAATCTTGGACCTCCATGTGCTGGGAATAGGTTATTATCTTCAAGTCAAAAGCCGTAGTTTTTCCCTTCACCTTTCTCCTTTCTCAGATTTTCTTGTGTTTCTTTCTTAGGCTTTCCCTGCCTCCTCATAGTGCACAGGATGACAATGAAATAAGTATCACCCCTCCACGAGAGGTTAGCTCCCTAAGTACAAGTTCCTTCCGTATTGTCCTTGTAGTTGCTTATTCAGTGTTTGGATTCCCCAGAAGACAAACCTTCTTGAGGACCAGGAATGCCCCTGCCTCTTTCATTGTTGCCTCCTCAGTATCTAGTATATCAAACCAAATATTAGTTGAGTGACAAAGATACATTCCATATAAAGGAAACTGATCTTTGGGTTAAATGATTGCTCCATTGTTTCATGATTACCTCTGACAGAGTTTATGAAGTCACACACATCAACATAGCCCCTCTTTTTTTACAATGTACAAACTTAAACAATAGCTTAAACAAATTTAGACCACAAGAATATTATGAGTATGGCATTTAATATTAGAGATAGATTTCCTTTGCAAAACATCAGAAATAAGATGACCTCTTTCCTCTTAACCTTTGAATATGTTGGATATGAAAATACCTGTTACATTATTTTCTACAATTATTTTAATAAAGGTGAATTAAAAGTCCTGAGCATTCTGCGAGGCACCAGTTTAACACAGTTCTGATAAATGCACACACACAAATACCCATAGCTTACCCAGCCCACACATCGCCAGTACCACTGTGCATGAACATGGAAGGTCTTTTAAAACAATACATGCCCTGCAACATCATCAACACTAATGAAAGCCCAATCACATTTGGGTGTCAGGAATTATGACATTAATCAGAGCTCAGCTCCTTTAGTTTGAAGTCCCTAGCTTTGGAGATAGGTACTAAAATGACTCGGGGTGGGTGGGGTGCGGCTGGAGAGTTTCAAGGTGCCTGGATGCACTACCAAGTGAGCAATGATGGGGTCGTCTTACATTTCCATAAAACAGTAACTAAGAATACTGTTGCCAGAACAAATTGAAGGTTTTTTTTTTTTTTCCTTATCCCACTAGAAGAAAATAAAGGCAAGAAAATTTAGCAGGAATAGTTTGGTTGTCTAAGTGAAAATCAAGTGTTTCTTTGGCTTTGGGTTTACAAGGTTGTCACAGGTCAGCTTCCCTGGGGAAAAGACTCAGAGATGGAGGTAGGGTGCAGAACTGTTAAATGGGACTGCTTCCGAGATCCATGTCTCTGAAGGAGTACAAGTAGTGGAACTTGGAAAGAGGGAAAAATTGTTCTGAGACGCAGGCAGGAAATCCCCGGTGAATTCAGAATGCAGCTGGGCCATATTAAGGCAAGGGGTGGAACTTTATATCCTTGTGCAGCTTAGTCATTGGATCCAAGGGGCATACCCTTGAGCTGAAGATGATACCTGGACAGGGACTCAGCCATCAGCCACCACTCCTGGAAGCTGGGGAAATGAGTGCTTCAGAAGGCTTGTGTGTGGAAAGGCCGGGGTTGGAGGGATATGCTTCTAGAGGATGCCAGTGTCCACCATAAGTATCAATCAACAAAGTTGTGACCTTTCTCACTTATGTTAAAAGGATTAATGTATCCCATAAAGGTGCATTTTAAGTGTGCTTGTTGTATCCTCAAATTCAGGACAGAAGCCTAGTCCAAACTGATTGTTCTAAGCCTTGATTCTCACACTATTTCTTTGAACTGTTAGAAAGTTAAGTCATCCAGTGGCATCAGTAACTTTTTTCCCAACTGAAATTAAATATGGCTGCCAAGGCACTACGCGCCAGTGCGTGTACAACATCAGGTTCTGAGAACTACGAGAACTACCGCTCTAACGCATGCAGCTGTTGTTTTCTAAGATGACTACCTCCTGAGGGCCTCTTACTTTAGTTCACGAGAGATCTATCCGAAGCCCTGGTAGCATCTTCATATGGCTTCTAGCAGAACATTTATTCCGTTGTCCAAAAGGATCAGAATTCTAATAGATGAAAATACTTTATCCAAATTAACTGAGTACTCGATTGAAAACTCAGGGCAGAATAACAACATTGTCTGGAATGTTTTATCTTACCGAATACAATTTATGCTCCTTGAAGAAAAGAACTGTACCTCATATTTTATATTTCAAGTGTTAACACGGTACCCTCTTCACAAAGGGAGTTCAAGAAACATTCACTCATGAAAAATACAGATTCCTTTACAGATTAGTTATCGTATTAAATTGCCTAACTTCTGTGCTTTATTTTCCTTTGACCCAGGTAAGGGATAAGTATATTATCAGGGTTATCAAATTATCAGGCTTTCAGTTCATGGTGTTTGAAAGGTAGAAGTGTTTCCTGTCAATTTTTAAACCAAGAAAATAAAAGTTTGGAAGTACATTTATTTATTTATCCTCACCTGAGAACATTTTTTCCCATTGCTTTTAGAGAGAGGGAAAGAAACAGAGACAGAGAGACAGAGAGACAGAGACATCAGTGTGAGAGAGAAACATGGGTTGGTTGACTTCTTAATACGCTTCCTGATCAGGGATCAAACCCACAACCTGGCTCTGTGCCCTGACTGGGAATCGAACCCGTGACCTTTCTGGTATATGGGACATTCCTAACCAACTGAGTCACACTGGCCAGGGCTTGAAGTACTTTAAAAATCACTTTAAAAAAACATCCTCACCCGAGGATACATTTACTGATTTTAGAGAGAGAGGAAGAGAAAGAAACATCAATTAGCTGCCTCTTGTACCTGCCCCAACAGGGGACCGAACCCACAACCTAGGTGTGTGCCCTGACCGGGGATGGAACTGGCAGCCTTTCCTGCGTGTGGATGGCACTCCAGTCAGCGAAGCCAGCTGGCCAGGGCAAAACCACTCTTTAATATTCCAGTATTGGTAAGAGGTCCTAGATATAGTCTGACATAACACTCTGTGGAACAGACATGTGATTTACTTTAGTGTCAGAGAAACAGTCGTCATTCTGCTCCCCGGAACCTCTACCTAGACAGAAATAGCACTTCATAAAGTTCTTTAACGAGGAGACGAGACATGGCCGTGAGCAGAGAGAGTCCTGCTCTGGGAAATTGGAGGCTTGGGTCCTCTGAGCACTGACAGAAATTGCACAAAATCAGAGTGGTCCTCAGTTCTTTTTTTAAAGTCACTTTAAAAAATAAGGCTTTGTTAGCTCCAAAGTTTCTTTCCACTGTTAAATTTTGTTATGCTTTTGTTTCTCAACTACCTGGGAAGGGTTAAAATGTAACACTAGGACAGACAGCATACTGAAAATTGTTTCCTTGGTAAGAAGGACTGTTTCTGAGGGAGATGAAAGGGAAAACAGCATTAACAGAGATGGGGACAGGAGGGTCCACTGACCTCACAACCTCCTGAAGCCTGGCTCTACTACTTCTGATTGTACTGCCTCTAAAAACAAAACAAAACAAAAAAACCAAAAACAAACAAAAAAAAACCCCACCAAAAAAACACTGAAGTTTGCATAAAGGGAAACGAGCCAACATTTTAATAAATTTAGCAGAAGAAACAACTTCCACATATGAAGAAAACCATACATAATTTCCACTTCTCAATATCTAGATTTACTAGCTTGAATGGGTCTCCACGGACATGTACATCTGTAACAGTCGAAAGTTTTAAGCAACCTACCTGTCCACCAAAGAGGTTACTGGTTATTTTATACAGTGGGATACTACATACCTGTTAGTAGACAGATATATATACGTATATATACTGAGATGGAACTATCGCCAAGACACATTCAGTGAAAAAAGCGCCGTTTATGTAAAAAAGGGGGAGGGGAGGAGGACCTCCATTACGTTTGCGTATACACAGGGTGAAGCAAAAGTAGGTTTACAGTTGCGAATACATCAGTTTGCTCTTATATTGTCACGTATTATTTCCCATACAAACAACTACAAACCTGCTTTTGCCCCATCCTGCATGTAGATTTGCACTGGAAGGATACACAACTTTTTAGTGTCCATTTGTCGTTTAGTTTTTTCCAAATGTACACATCACTTTAAAAACAGTTCAAATGAAGACGTTATCACAAAAGTGGAAAGAAAAGTTGGAGAACTGGAGGAAATATTTGCAAACCGTTTTTATCTGGGAAGGGTCTAATATCCAGAATATATATGAACTCAAGAAACTGAACAAAAAAAATTGTTAAAAATTAGCAAAGGACTTGAGCAGTCATTTCTCCAAATGACACATGAATGACCAACAAAATCATGGAAAGACACTGAAGTTGGCAGTAAGAAGTTGCAAATCAAAACCACAGTGATACTTCACACGAGTGTGGTTACAATTTTTTTTTAAAAAGCAAAATAACAAGTGCTTGCCAGCATGTGGAGAAATCGGAAACCTCGTACTTCACTGGTGGGAATGTCAAATGGTACAGCCGCTGAGGAAGTCTGGCAGTTCCTCAGAAAGTTAACAGAATTACTGTGACCCAGCAATTCTGACTGGTGTACAAGTGTATGTAGACCCAAGAAATATTTGTACATGAATGTTCCTAGCAGCACTATTCACAATAGGCAAAAGGTGGAAATAACCCAAATGTCACTCAGGTGAATACATTTATGACATATACATAAGGGAATATTCAGCCACAAACAGGAATTATGTACTGATAACTATGGAAGAACCTCAAAACTCGCTAAGTGAAAGAAGCCAGACACAAAAGAATTCCATTTATACGAATTATCCAGAATAGGTAAATTCTATACAAACAGAAAGATTGCTGGTTGCCAGAGGCTGGATGAAGGGAGAAATGAAGAAAGGGTACAGGCTTTGTAGAGCAATGAAAATGTTTTGGAACTAGGTACAAGTGGCGGTAGTGTATCATGAATGCACTAAATGCCAGTGAATTGTTCACTTACAATGGCAGGTTTTGTCATGTGAATTGCACCTCAATGAAAAATGAAAATAGCATTCAAACTCCTGAAAATTTACCTTCCTCTTCACTCGTTAGACCATTAGAATTCCAAGTCCCAATTCAGTCAATGTGCTTAAAGTGCACGAGATGAAGGCTAACATTGATCAAGGCAGTGCTTTTCTGGGTTTTGGCTTAAGTTGTAGCACATAATGGCATCACCTATAGAAAAAAAAGCCAAAGGAAGAACAGATGTAGAGGAGAAATTCGGTTTTGTTTTGGACCTGTGCTTTACAGAGTGCTGATAACAAATGAGTCTGAAGCTCAGGACTAAAACTGTACATGAACAAGTGACAGCAGAGACGTGCATGAGAAGACAGGTACCCTACACTTTCACTGGAGATTCATCCAAGCACCTGAATGTGGCTGATAGGCGGGGTAATCCTGGTTTATGCCTGCTGTCCCTATTAACATTGCCCTTTCACTCTCAAAAATGCTTATTTCTGCAATAAATTCTGTGGTCCCTGTTGAAAAAAATGAAAAATCATGTAATTCCTTTAATACAATTGCTGGTGTAACAGGTACTGTAGAATAAATTCAACTATTATTTTCAGAAAATGAATCAGTACGAGTCTTTTATTATGTTTCAAGAGCAGATTAACCACATTCCTTCCATTTATATGATCACAAAACTTCTGAATTATAAGGGGACCTGAGAAGTTATCTATTCTTATTGTTCTTCCAATGCAAACATGCATTTTATGACATCAGATATAGCTGGTCATATTTTCAAGAGTGGTAACATTTCCAGATCTTCAAGTAGGCACTGTTCAAGCTTACTGAACAAAGAAGTCTTGTGCTAAAAATTAGGAAGACAGTAAAATTAACTGAAGATATGTTCTTGCTGCTTGAATTAGTTTTCTGTTGGTGTGCAACACAAGCCTGTGATATATTCTAACATAACTTTGCTCATTTAATAAAATAAATGTTAAGTCCAAGATAATATAGCTTAACGCTACTAGCGAAAAGCAATATACAGAGATCCCACCCCCCAAAAAAGAGACACCAGTTTTTAAAAGCATGTTTATGTGACTGCACGTAAATGTGTGTAGAAGAGCATTATGACAGTTTTCACCACAAAGATTACAGTAAGAAAAAGCACTTTATGACAATATTTCACAAATTCACAAGGATCACTTTAATATACAAAGCAGTGCTACCATTCTGAACACAAAGCAGCTAATATGTACATAGTGTTAATAAAATGCTTTAGAACTCAGTACATTTTTTTTCTTTACACAGGTGAAGCACAAAAAGATTTAGGTAAAAAAATTAAAACGGATGCTTCTAGAATGTAGGAAATTTTATTAGAAATGTATATTCCTTATTATAGTTCTTTATTTAGTATTCAACTCCAATAGCAACATCAGAGTTAAAAATCAATACCCTGTTTTGTGCTGATAATTTTGGGGGGAGGTATTCATTACCCCAATCCTCAAGGGAAAACTAAAAAAAGCAAACACCTCTTTCTCTAGAAACTTTCCTGATTATTGTTTCTAAAAAATTTCAAGTGATACACCTAGGTTAGAAGTAATTCCTTTTTGGGGTGGGGATGACAACTGACGTGTGGACAGATCAGTCAGAGACAACTTGACACGGAAAACTGCTAACGAGCACTCTCCTTACCACCCCTAATAAATCTGAATCACAGAAAAATGTTGACCAATTATTTCCCACTTTTAATATAATTTTATTACATACACAAATTGGAGTGGCGTCTGGATAAAAATATGTCTATAAAGTATTTACCAATTCAATTTTGATAATGCAAGAAAGTAAAACCTCCCAAACACAATGCTAGATCATTTCACTTGGCCAACTAATGTTAAGATCGTATCTGCAGGGATTTTCTTCCTCCCCTACCAATTTTGCAACAATCTCAGATTTACTTTCACATCTCTTGAGATGCTTCTCAGACAGAAGCTTAGAAATGCTATACTTCTGTAGGCAAGTAATAAATAATGCCTGTATAAAGTAGGTACAATTTGAACTTCCTACTGCTTGACCCTCTTTGAAGACATTTCCTGAAGACTGTTTTCCTTTTTCTTGCTGGTGACAATTAATGTATCATGTTAGACGAAGCTAGGATCTGCAGCCACAGTACCAGAATGCAGACAGGTCGATATTTTCTCCCTGTGCTAAACAACTCTGCCTGTTTTATGGTATCAATTTTGCTTCACAGGCTTTGTTCTATTTTTTTTTTCAATTTTTATTTTTTTAAAAAATAAATTTCAAGCTAAAACACCTGAAATATAATCCTTCCATTCAAACATTATCTGGTCCCTCTTAAAAGTTTGTCTGCCCCCTGAGGACACATACAAAGGCTTAAGCTACATTCACTAATCAGCAAGAACTTATCATAAGCATGAGACAGATGGAACTTCAGCACCCTGTTTGATTTATTTGAAATTCTTCCATACTGACTCAGCTTCACGATAGGTTCAACCCCTCAGGGAGTAGTGCCTTTCTTAGCCATTGATTCTAGAAAGTCAAGGAAACCAGTTCCTAGCACATACAGCGACTATGCAGTCAAACTTAAAACAAGTCAACAGATCAACATTAAAGTACTCAAGATGTATGTAAGCCACTTGTAAGTTCTGGTTGTGCTTTGTACAACTGAGTGAGCAAATGTACCCCACCACTCTCCACCTACAGGCAGCACACTTTACTTTCTCCCTCCTCACCTAGTCAGTCAGAACTAGGCAGCGTGTCTCTTAATGTTAACAAGGCCAATTTTGGATGAAATGAATTTAGTCAAATGATTACATGCAGTCTCCATTATGACAGTACTTAACTGCCTTGAAAAATCCTTTACCAGTCTAGACAAATCCATGGATATCTTGGCATCCTGTAGACAGTATTAATGTTGGGGTGAGGATAAGAGTCTATTTAAAATTAGAAATATTTATTCACTTGAGTTGCTTTTTTCCCTATGTTTATCTATAATGAACAAGAATAAGGATTTGGACCCATCTTCTATTTAACTGGGTTAGTCAAATCTAATTTCCTGATTCAGTGAAAAGTTTTTATTAAAAAAAAAAGTCCAGTTATTTGAAGAAAGGAGAAAGACTAAGTTGACAATTAATTGATGAGGGAATTTCTCAAGTTGCTAATACCCCAACTGGGTCATTTTTAAAAGTGCAAGTTACACCAAACATTTACAAAGAATATAATGTAAATATAATCCAAATAAATACACAACTTTTGTATTAAGTCAATGGGACACAATACACCAACAGTTCTCAGGGCTACAAAGACAATAAAATAAAGCCTCTTGAAAAATAACTGAAAAGGTATATAACCACTGTTTCTAAAACACACTTTAATTCAAAAATCTTAACTTTAAGACATAAGCTTTATTTAATCCTGTAAAATGAAGCAGCCTCTTTGATCTTCAAAATAAAAAAAAAAAAAAAAACAATTTATGCTGACTATAGCTCATCACAGAATTTAAACCATTAAAAGTGAAAAGAAACCTAGATGGAAGTCACTTCAAGTAAGCAAAAGCATCCTGATTTAAACAAACTTGCTTTTTCTTCCTAAGCCTTTGTATGATTCCACATGCCACCCAAATGGTCAAAGTGATGATCGGGATTCAGCCTGAGAGACAGATGACCTGCAGCCAGATGGCTTCTGACTGGACAGCCTGCCTGGCTGATATTGTACTTTCAGAGTGCTGCTGCTGACCTACCACACAAACACATTTTCTGACAAAATCCCTGCTCAAATGCAAACACCCACATCCTCCCCTAGGATGATTTTTTGAAATATCAGTGGTACCTTTTAGAAGCTATCTTTAAAATGTTCTTACCACTGTTATAGCTGCCAGAGAGAAAGCATAAAAACCAAATACTTTTGGGGGGTGGAGGAAGTTTTCAAGTGACTAGTAACATTTAAAAGTATCAAGCCAAAAAAGACAATAAAAAGAAATACTTGGAAGAAAATTAGAGGACAAAAAATCAATCATGAGTGCTGAAGTAATGCAGTCCAAGAAACTACAAAAAGATATACAACAGAACACGCAAAAATGTAAAAATTCATCTGACCTCAATATACTATAATACTCAGCATTCCTGACTTAAGAGCTCTCAGAGCTTCAGATTATATACTGTATGTATGTATATATATATATATGTACACATATATTATACAAATGCCACCCCCCCCGAATATCTAAATGAATAGAGCACCTATGACAGTGTTATGGTTGCCAATATGGTACTTGAGTTTGAAAAAGAATGAACATCAAGTTACATCTGATAGCAATTTTTTTAAACAATGTGAACACATTGGATCTAGCCCTTTCTAAACCACTTTTCAGTTAAACACTATCAAAGCTTGAAAACTAACAGTAATATCAAAAATAAACCCCTCCCACTTCATTTTCATTAGTTAATCTGTTCTATAGATAAAAGTGCCACATGGCCCTATGTTTGCAAAGTGATACCAAACTATTTTCTAGGCAAATCAGTAGCTATGTACAGACTCCTATGATGACATTTTCATTCCCTTTTGGCCAATATGAAGAGAAAAAAAAAACATTTATTACTGGTAATGTGGCCACATTATGTTCTTGGCTACAAGATTTTTTTTTTATTATGTCATTTTCATAATAAAAATTCTCAAAGTTGCATGCTTAAAAACAAACACCTTCCCCCAATGCTTGTTAAAAAAAAAAAGTCTGCACAAAAGATTCTTAATTTCTATCTGTATAAACTGAAATCTTCAAGTCTCTCCAAGGGTCTGAAACAGATTTATCAACAGAATACATTTCTTACCTCACCATTAAGTAACTGACCAAACCAGTGCAATCATCCTCAACGTAGGAAGGACTCCATCTTTGTAACTTACAGACTCAACCAGCTAATATGGAAGTGATTGCGCCTTAACGTATCAGGGACTAAAAGGACCGCTGACTTCCTGATCAGATAGAAAGCCCCAACTTTTGAAAAAACATTTAACTTTAGTTTACAACTTGCTAAATACTAGGCAATGTTCATTTATAAAGCTTTATGACATTCAAAATGTTCATGTTGACATTTTGACTCATTACGAAAGAATTCTAGTTGGTGAATAGATTTGTGATTTTGCTTGGTTTCTGTTAAACCAGTTTTGTAAAATGATGTAAGTGTGCTACTATACAAATAACTTTTATGTTATAACTTTCCCCATTAGCTCAGCAGGATAAACATCAAACGTTACAGTCATTTAAAAGCCTTCTTGAGAACCTGACGTATTGTCCAAATATACTACACCACTCAATTCTTAGAATGACGCGCCTTCATAAACTCTGTTCATCCTTGAAAAAAGACAATGGTTTGTTACAAACAAAAATATACCATTTACAGATATTAATTTAAAATCTTTTCAAAATGGACCCAATCATTAACATCCACCTGCATATTTTAATACATTGACAACTTTAAAAAATAACCATGACTAAATATTAAACATTAATTTTCTAGACTCTTTTCTAAAAGAAATAATCTTCTCAAGTGAAAAATATCTAACATTATGTCAATGTCTAATTTTTTAAATCCACCTTAGTTTTTTATAGTCATATTTTTCTTTTAAGCAATAACTTTTAGATTTATCAGGCTTAGTGAATAAAATGATTAATTAATAAGAAAAAGGAGTAATGAAAACAATGTATGATACATACAAACACAGGCTGTTATAATTAGGAGTTAAAAATGCATCTCCTTTATAGAACGACAAAGACTACATAGCCTATTGGAAGCTTAAAGCACAATTATCCTTTTTAGAAGGAAACAAATGCTTTCCAAGAATCATACTCGAAATATTGTAGTACAGCAGTCATTCAAATATGTCTGAAGAAAATGACTTTCCTCGCCACATGTAATAGTGTACTTTTTTAGAGCTATACCTTACAACTTCTCCATTAAAAAATTCACTAGAGATACTGTTAAAGTGTGTTGATACGGAAAAAATTTAAAATAAGTACTTTTCTACAACATAACATTTTATAGACAAATACATCACTTTGCTTTACTTAACATCTTGAAGGCTTTCCTGTTGGTAATATAATGTAAGTGCAAATGGGAACCGTTTAATTAGAAATTTTTTTAAGTAAATGACTGACAATATAAATATTTTTGAAGGCGATGACAAAAACATTTATTTAAAAACCTTGTCATATAACTCAGAGGGCTGGTTTGAGTAAAGAGCATCTTTTTACTAAGAATTTAATACTAACTAAAACAAGCTTTGTACTTATATTTACTTCATTTTAACTTAAAATACCATGCTTTTTTCATTCAGTTGGTTACTTCTTTTAATGTATTCAAAAATATTGAACACATATAGAACTGAATTAAGAAGCAACTGCCCTATGGAAGAGCTGTAGTTAATACAAATGTTTTTAAGAATCAAGGACAAGTTTTCAGTATTGAAGAGAATATACATAGAAAACACTCCAAATTCATTAATGTCTTCAACACCATACTAAAATTCTTTTTTTAGGGGGTAGTCTTTTAATGATTTTACATAATTCACAATGAAACTGTGAAAACATGTCAATTTGGCAATCACATTTCTTCATTGCACCTTACTTACTTTACGCATGCGGCCCACACATTACTCCAGCTCAAGAGGCTGGGGTAATTCTGTCCCTAAGGCAATCAATGCGCTCAGCACTAACCTTGGAATATTTTTTAAAAGATTTTCTTTCCTCATTTTCCCCATCATTTTACAAGTAAACCAATTATTACTTCTTGAGCAGAGTGGGGGATGAAATGTAGAAGTCTCTTCATGATTCCTGGCGCTGAAAAGTTCTTGAGGGGAGAAGTGGAGGCAGGTGTTGGAACATTCACAGTTTAATGCAAAAGCACAAATGAATGAAATTCTGTAGTTGCTTTCAGGCAGTTTTGCGCATAGAAAAAAAGACATGTTTAGAAAATAAAATGTTTATTTTGTCTTTCTGGTTGTGGCCAAGTCAGTTCTTTTTCCACCATACAGGTGAAATTTAAATCCCAAACTAATCTGATTTGTGGCAGTAAAGGTCCTTAAGTGCTTTTAGTTCCTCAATCAGTGTCTTGTTTTGATTTTCAAGTACTGCCACTCTGTTTTCTAAACATTTCACATATTCTTTCTTCTTTCTGCGACACTCTCGTGCTGCTTCCCTATAAGCAAAACAGGACAGGAAAAAGTATGTGACATTTCTGTATCACTTTGGGTTAGAATGCATTTCTTAGAGATTTAGCTCGTATCATTTTAATATATTATAAATTTAGCATTTGGAAAAAATACAGAATCAGTTGGAAATTGCCTTATATGAACATTAAATTTTAATATACCATAGAAGTTTGATTTAAAAAACCCCACAAACAACCCCACTGAACTATCACTTAAAAATTATATTTTAAAAATGCATCATACCTATGAAACTTGGAAATCTACCAATTATCAGTAACTAAGAAAATATTAAATTTTAGTGTGAAAAACATCCTTGAATGATCTCACAAGCTCATTTCAAGGCATTTAAAAATATATAACATGAGTCTCATCAACAGATGATGTTGAGAAAACACGCAAAAGAAGAAAGTTGGACCCTTAGCTTATATCATATACAAAGTTGAATCAAAATGGGTTAAAGACTAAACACCCGGACCAAAAACTATACAACTTCTTTAAGACAACAGAGGGAAAATGGCTTTAAGACACTGGATTTGGCAGTGATTTCTTGACTACGCCACCAAAAGCACAGACAACAAAAGCACAAGGAAGCGAATGGGAAAATGTGACTCCATCAAACTCAAAAACTTATGTGTACCAAAGGGCACAATCAGCAGAGTGAAAGAACAACCTATGGAATGGGAGGAAATATCTGCAATCATGTATCTGATAAGGACTTAATATCCAGAATATACAAAGAACTCTTAAAACTCAACAACAAATTAAATTGATTTAAAAAATGGGCAAAAGACTTGAAAAAACATTTTTCCAAAGAAGATATACATATGGCCAACAAGCACATAAAAAGATGTTCAACATCAATCTAATCATTAGAGAAATGCGAATCAAAACCACAGTGAGAAAAGTAACCTCTCAGCCATTAAGATGGCCACTATAAAAATGCAAACAGCAAATAACATGTGTTGATGGGGGTGCAAAGAAATTTGTAAACTTGTTTACTATTGATAAGAATGTAAAATGGTACAGCCACTATAGGAAACACTATGGCGAGTCCTCAAAAAATTAAAAACAGGATTACCATATGACTCAGCAATACCACGTTTGGGAATATATCCAAAAGAATTTAGAGCAGGACACTGAAGAAATATTTGCACACCTGTGTTCATAAGAACATTATGCACCAGAGCCAAGAGGTAGAAAGAAAGCAACCCAAACATCCATGGACAGATAATACATTTTAAAAACATGGTGTATAACAAACAACAGAATATTATTCAGCCTTAAAAAAGGAAATCCCGTCATGTACCGCAACATGAACGAAACTTGAGGACATTACGCTAAGTAAAATAAGCAGTCACAAAAGACAAATACTGTATGACTATACTTAGATGAAGTATCTAAAGTAGTCAAACTAAAAACAGAAAGAAGAATGGTGACTGCCAAAGACTACGGGGGAGGGGGGAGATGAGAAAAGTTGTTTGTTAGCGAGTTTCAGTCTCACAAGCTGAAAAGATCTGGAGATCTGTTGCACAGTAATGTGAATATACTTCACACGACTAAACTGCATACTTAAAAATGGTTAAGATGGCAAGTTTTGGGTTCTTTTTACAAATTTAAAAATTTTTCAAATCCAGCAGATTAAAAGTAATAAAAAATATTTTTTAGCAAGCTACTAAATCACTAGCATAGGGACTGGCACAAGGCAGGTACTTATTGTTAAACGAATGTAAGTTGAAAGCAGAAGAGTTTTAAGTCTTTAAAAAATTAACCTCCCCCCTCCACCAATTTACAATCATTCATTTACCACCACAGTGGCAGTACAGTACAGCAATTAAAGAGTAGTACCTTCACTGTGTCAGATTTAGTTTTAAGTGGTTTTATGCCTTATCAATTTATGTGACCACAGGCAAATTATTTAACCTTAGTTTCCTGACTGAGGAAAAAGAGATATTACCTGCCTCAAAAGTTTTGTAAGAGTTAAAGGAATTAATATATGAAAAGTGCATTGAATAGTGGCTGGCATTTGCAAATGCTACATATGCATTAGCTATTATTATTTCTAGATAACTCAAATGGCAGTCTGTTATAATCCCATTAATGTCTTCATCCCTACAGAGCCTATTGATTCAAAGAAAGGGAGCATTTTCTTATAATGAAAGCTAATTTTTGGAATTAAAAAACTGCACCCAATGTTGTATGTCCGTGATAGATATGGACAATGTATGATCCACTGCAGAAATTTTTTTTGGAAATGAGTTAAAAATGGCCCAACATTCTACTGAACAGTGGCGAAGACAAGCCAGGAAGTTTCCAAACTGGTAGTTTCCAAAGTTAAGCTACTATGATCCTATAAGTAGCTCCTAACTTTCTCACCAAAATCAGTACAACTGTCCCTCATTATCAAGGGGCCCCACAGATACCAAAATCTGTGGATACTTAAGTCCCTTATATAAAATAATATAGTATTTGCATATAACCTAAACACATCTTCCTGTATACTTTAAATCATCTTTAGGCCCTGGCTGGTGTGGCTCAGTGGATTGAGGGCCAGCCAACCTGTGAACTGAAAGGCTGTTGGTTCAATTCCCAGTCAGGGCACATGCCTGGGTTGTGGGCCAGGCCCCTAGTTGGGGGCATGTGGGAGGCAACTGATTGATGTATATCTCGCACATCAACGTTTCTCTACCTCTCTTTTTTCCTCCCTTCCCCTCTCTCTAAAAATAAATAAATAAAATATTTAAAAAATTTCTAAATTACTTGTAATATCTAATACAATATAAATGCTATGTAGATAGTCATACTACTGTATTGTTTAGTGAATAGTGACAAGGAAAAAATTTGTACATATTCAGTACAGACACAACCATCATAGGTCTAATAACATGAGCAACAACAACATATTTTTTTCCAAAAAATTTTGATCTACAGGTGGTTGAATCTGCAGGTGCAGAACCTGCAGGTATGGGGGGCTGAATTCTCTATTGTTGAGAAAGTTACAATGTTTCTCATAAAAATGAAAACACTAGGCTAAGGAAATAACTTATTTCTTCAATGCAAGGTCTCTTTGATCCTTTCAATATACTAATCTCCAAAGGGAAATTCTATGTGTAGCATGTCCTAAACTGAATTTGAGTACATGATGCTTTTTTGTTTGGAGGTGGGAGGACCACTGCCATGAAGAATGATGCTCAGTACAGGCACAGTTTAAAATAAGCAAATGTGGATAACAATTCAATACAGTATGTCAGACTAGCAAGAATTCTAAATGATGGTCAGGAAACTTGGGTTCAGATCCTGACTTCAACATTAACTACTTGTGTAGTTTCCAGCCCTTTCCATTTAAGGGGTTGTTCCTCCTCAGCTTAAAGAAGAAGGACTAATCAACCCATCCCAAACCAAGACCATTCATTAGCTTTACATTAAGGAGTATGCAGAACTAGAAAATAAACCTGGCATGTCATTCTAAAGCACCAATTTTAATTGATAGGGCAGAGGGTAATTAAGCACTTTCAGATTATAATAAGCATCAGTGTATTTTGGAATAAAATACAAAATTCAAATGAACTTTAAACAAAAAATTTAAAGAACGCTTTAGTGTGGAGAATGCCTCTTACAGCTTCTCAAAAATTTCGACCTGAATATTTTAAGAACAGAAGAAAATGAAAGGACTCTCCCAGTGGATTGGTGAGGATGTGAGGTGAGAATTAAATTGATCGCCAATGTCTTCGCCAGTACAGAAACAGGAGTTTACGATTCCAAGCATTTATGCAAACAGATAACCTGTACATTCTGAAATTAATTTGATACACATTTTTAGAAAAAAGTTCTTTCACATAACATCCTCCTCCTATATTTACTGAACTAATTGTATGCCTATATGTGACACTAATTGTTTCATTTATTTTTTCCCTTCTCTTGGCATCTTCAATTCTTCCATACTACCTTCTTTTTTGTCTTTTGCGTTCAAAAAAAGTTTATCAATTGCACTGATTTTTTTAAACTCGTTTATTCACTCAGTCATTCATTTTCTCACTCATTCACTCTTTCTTTTATTTTTGATCCCTTGACCAGGAATCAAACCAGCGACCTTTTGCTTTGTAGGATAATGTCCAGCCAACGCAAACAATTTTTTTTTTCTTTTTACTGTAAAGGGCCAGAATGTAAATATTTTAGGCTTTCAGATCCAACAGGCTCTGTCACAACTTACTCAGCTCTGCTATTGTATCATGAAAGCAGAAAATGATAATAGATAATTAAATGAGTATGCCTGTGTTCCAATAAAACTTTATAAAAATGGGTAGTGAGGTGCAGTTTGCTAACTCCTGACACAGATTAGTGACTTAAGACTTTCTTTTCTAACATAAGTATTTAAGGGTATAAGTTTCCATCTCAACACTGATTGAGCTGCATCCCACAAATTGTTGTCATATTTTAATTTGTATTCAGTTCAAATAATTTTTTAAATTTTCTCTGACTTCCTTTTTAATCTATAGATTTAGAAATGTTTAATATTTATTTAATTTCCAAAAGACTGGGGATTTTCCCAGGTGTTTTATGGTTCAAAAACAGACTTTGTATTATTTCTATTCTCTTAGATTTACAAGTGTCATATAAACAATAAACAGGTGTAGTTGGTTGATAATATCATTAAGGTTTTCTATCTCATATTTACTTTCCATCATCACTGAGAAGAGTGTTGAAGTCTTCGACTATAATTATGAATTTGCTCATTTCTTCTTTAGTTTCATCAGTTTTAGCCTCATGTATGTTAAAGCTCTGTTAGAAGCATACACATGTAGAATCTTGTCTTCTTAAGAGGACTGACCTTTTATCATTACATAATGGCCTTTATTCTTGACAACGTTCCTCCCTCTTTAGATTACTATTTGCATGGTTTATCTTTCTCCATCTGTTTTATGTCTTTTAGCCGGGTTATACCAGGAGTTGGCAAACTATGGCCCATGGATCAATCCACATAAGTCCATTTTTTAAAACTGATAAACTTCTAGCCAGACTCACCAAAAAAGTGAGACAGTGAGTGAGAGTGAGAGAGAGGTCACAAATGGTCAATATCAGGAATGAAATCCCTACTAACCCAAGACATTACAAGAATAGTAAGTAAATACCACAAACAACTTTATGTCCATAATTTTGATAACTTTGAAGAAAGAAACCAATTCCTTAAAAAACAAACTTCCCAAATTCAATGAAGATGAAATATAGTCTAAATTGTCCTTTTCTATTAAAGAAATTCAATTCACAGTTTTTAAAAAAGCCTTTCAAAAAATGAAAACCCCAGGCCAGATGGTTTCACGGGCAGACTCTACCAAATATTTAAGGAATAGACAACACTAATTCTATACAGAATCTTCCAGAAATAAGAGAACACTTCCCACCTCATTTTATAGGCTAGCATTACTCTGATAACAAATCCAGATGGAAGCATTAGAAGAAAACTAAAATTCTCTATCCATCATGAATGAAGATGCAAAAATCCTCAATAACATGCTAGCGGATCAAAGGCAGCAACATGTAAAAATGATAACACATCATGATCATGTGTGGGTTCATCCCAGGAATGCATTCATAGCTCAACGTTGGGGAAAAAAATCAATGCACTTTACCCTATTAATAGACTAATTAAGAAAAATCCTATGTTCACCTCAATAGACTCACAAAAAGCATTGGACAATATTTAACAACTACTATATTTTGCCATGTAAAAATGCTGCTCAAATGTATAATGTGCATCCTTATTTTTCCCTCAGAAATTTGGGCAAAAAAGACACATCATACACAGCAAAATATGGTATTTATGACAAAAACTCCCACAAAACTAGGAACGGAAGAGAACTTCTTACTGTAATAAAGAGCATTTCCAAGGAACCTACAGTTATCATCGTATTTATGGTCTCCCAAAGATGCCCAGTCTTAATCTCTGGAACCTGTGAATATGTTACCCGACATGGTAAGAGGGGAATTAAGGTTCCAGATAGAATTAAGGTTGAGAATCAGCCGATTTTAAATAGGAAAATTTTCCTGGATTACCTGGGTGGGCACAATGCAATCAGAAGGGTCCTTAAAAATGGAAGAGGGAGGGAGAAGATCTGACTACAATAGGAAGACACACAGAGATACATACAAAACCGCTAACTTTCAAGGGGGAGCCATGAGCCAAGGAATGTCAGGTAGCCACTAGAAGCTGGAAAGGGCAAGGAGACAGCTTCTTCCCTGGAATCTCCAGAAAGGAACAAAGCCCTGCTGACACCTTAACATTAGCCCAGGGAGATCCATGGTGACCTTTGATCCAAGAGAATTTTAAGACAATAACTTTGTTGCATAAACTGCTAATTTTGTGGTAATCTGTGAGAAGCAGAAATAGAAAATATGTATTTCCTAAGAAGGAGAACAGGCAAGGATGTCCTCTTACCGTTCCTATTCAATAGCCTATCAAAAGTCCTTAAGAATGCAGTAAGGCAAGAAAAAGTAAAGGCATATGGATTAGAAGGAAAAAATATGTCCATATTTGTCAGCAACATGATTATAGAAAATGCCAAAAAATCTACAACAAAGGTCCTAGAAATAGTAAGTAAATTTAGAATTGTTACAAGATAAAAGGTTAAAAGAGAGGTCAATTTCATTTCTACATACCAGCAATGAACAACTGAGTATTTCAATTTAAAAAACACATACACCATTTAAAATAGTCCCCCCAACCCCCTAGAAAATCCAAACCCAAAGCCCCTAAGTATTTAGGCATAAATCTAACAAAACATGTATAGGAACTATATGCTGAAAATGGAGCATGTGGTGTGTTCACAGAATGGAACAATCAGTATTGTTAAGATGTCAATTCTCCTCAATTTGATCTATAAACTCAACACAATCCTAATCAAAATCTCAGCAAACTTTCTCACTGACATCAACAAACTGATTCTAAAATTTATACAAAAATGCAAAGGAACTGGAAGAACTAAAACAATTCTGTAAAAGAACCAAGTTGGAGGACTCATATTAGCTAATTCAAAACTTACTAAAAGTAATCAAGACAGGGTAATATTGGAGAAAGTATAGACACAGACCAATGAAAACAGCTCGAGAGCCCAGGAACAGACCCACACAAATATGGTCCGTTAATTTTCAACCAAAATGCAATGGCAGTAGAGAAAGGATGGTCTTTTCAAAAAATGGTACTGGACAAATGGATGTCCATATGCAGAAAATGAACTGTAACACATCTCACAACTAATACAAAAGTTAATTCAAAGGGGATCATAGACCTAAATGCAAAAACAATCTAACACTTGATATAGAGCAAATAGAACTCTCATACACTGCTGGTGCACATGCAAAATGCTATAGCTACTTTGGAAAACAGTTTGGCAGTTTCTTATAAAGTTAAATATATACTTACTATTCCACTCAGCCAGATCACTGCTAGAAATGTACTCAAGTGAATTGAAAGTTATATAAAAATGTACATATAAGTATTTACAGTAAATCTATTTAAAATCCTCCCAAACTGGAAACAACTGAAATAAACTTGAAGGTGAATGAATAAACAAACTATAATACACACATACAATGAAATACCAGCGATAAAACCAACTATTTATTTATGCAACACTGTTGATGCATCTTAAATGCATTTTGCTAAGTGAAAGAAACTAGATCCAAAGGCTACACATACTATATGATTCCATTTATATAAGATTCGGAAAACGCAACCCTTTTTGGTGGTTGTAGGATCCTGTTTTAAAAAGGAGAAAACTGAGGTTTAAAAGGTTAACATGTTCTTCCAAAACCACAACAAAAGGAACAGAACCAGAACTTGAAGCCAGATCTACGTTTAATCTGTTTCTTTTACTTTATTCATCATGTTTGAAGAATCTTAGGGTGAATAGCAGAGGAATATTTTCACCAATTTATAACTTTTTATATCTTACATACCTTATTTTTACTTTATTTGGTTTGTCTTATGTCATTTCTATATTAAAATCCTAAACTAAATATTTAAATCTTAAGCTAAAGAAAAACACTAAGGCAAACATAAGTGAAAAAAATTATTTTATTGTTTTGTGATGATAACACCATTTACAGCTATGAATTTACTTTATGAGAAGTGGATTTTCATAGATTTTTGATATGCAACATTTTTATTGCAGCATTTTGTTGAAGGCTAATTCTATTTTCTATTTTAAGATTTTGTTAATAACAAGGTATTCTTAGACAATCCATTTTCAAAGAATATTTGGGTGCTAAACTGTTACTATTTTGAGTAAAGGTAATACTCATTAGGACATGGATTGGCCATCATATGTTTACTATATTGCAAATAAATTTAACATTTTAATATATGTACATGAAACTCTTGATCTTCCAATATACTGCTCATGGAAAGAAAATTTTTAAATAACCTAGCCAGTTGGTTGAAGCCTAATGAATATATAGCAGATTGTGCACTGAATCTCTCATGGGGAAAATGCATTAAAGAAAACTATTTTATGATCAAAGATCGACCCATAATCATGTTGGCCATGTCATAAGTGCAGCTTATTAAATGAAGTTTCAGCAAGACCCACTGATTCTACCAAAAAAAAAAAACCAACAACAACAAAAAAAACCACCTCAACACAAAGATCCTATTGTCAGCAGAGGTGAAAGACACACATCTGAAGAATCTGAAGACAACCTGATTTACACCAATCTCAGTAAATGCAACGTACATACCTATTCTTCATGAGGCGCACCTCTCTCTTCCGCGCGGCTTCTTCAGCAGGCTGCGTGGGAAGCGCTGGGGAGGACGCCATAACCACGCCGGGGGCAATGGTGCTTGTGGGTGCTGTGCGGATCTGGTATGTTTGTACATCTCCAGAGGCAGCTGGAAAGGAAAATGGTGAACGTGGTGTTAAGACACTGAAGCACTGTGACCTGGTAAAACTAGGGATGTCAATCATCAATCTAAACATACATTTTGGATTAAAAGGGGGAAAAAAAAAGGAACAGGTGATTCTAACTAAAATGTTGAAAGAGTCAGCACTCTTTGGGTCATTACTGAGAATAGTTCCCGATTGAATGTGTTTATTAGCATAGGCACTTGGGTGAAAGAGGTCTTAACCTATATACATCTGCTGGGTTATTTATCTTTCATTGGAATGCAGTTCTATTCTGTTAACATGCTTACCAACCTTAAGTCTAAAAGGTAAGTAGGACACAGCTTGGATCATCTTCCTAGATATAGTCCTCAATGTCTTCCTTTGATATTGGTAAATTCATATTAAAAAATTTCAAGTAGACTCTTGCCACGACATAAAAACGACCATGATTTTTCATAAAATAGCAAAATGGAAGAGAAAATAAAGCATTATGGTCAACTATTATAAATTGCTAATTGACACAAAACTGTAAGTATGAAAGTGTACCAAGTGATGCCAATTATATCATCTGTAAACGTTTTAATGTAAATGATAACGACTAAATAAACTCAGGTTTTATCCTAACTAAATGATCCATCACTTGTGAAAAGAAATACAATCACTACTTGTCAAACTGCTTTTAAAAACAGCTTAATCATATGCCCACCTAAGAACAAGAAACCTAACATTATCTGAGAGAATTTGAAGATCTTTATTCTTATAAAATTATCCATGTTTGTTAATATCAATTAAAATGTGTAGTTTGAGTGGAAAAGATTTATATACTAAACATGTTACCATCTTCAAACTGACGTTCAGAATTCAAATTCACTGACATCCTGCTTTACAATTTTTGAGTACCTGCATGTAAAGTGAAAAGGTGTTTTACTCCCATTAACAAGCAAAATATCTTCTTCAAATATTTCAGTAACAGAATATATTCTGTAAATACATTAGGGACCTTTTAAATAAATTATGACTCTCTCTAGTTGATGTTTTAGAATTACTCAAAAATTTTCATCCATAATGAAGGGGCGCACCTGTCATTCCCTAACAGAAGCAAAACATATTTTTAATGAAAACATTTTAGAAACATTTTTTATTTCTTTAATATGCAAATTTCAATGCGGCATTAGCCATATTCTTAAAATACTGAAATAGTTAAAAAGAAAAATGGCCAACTCCTATCCATAAAGATTCCTGAAACAAAATATAATAAAACAAAATTTAAAAAGCTATTTTTATAGTTGTATATTGATACAAGGTTTTTCAGAAAATGCTTTCATTTGAAATAAAAAATGATCATCTTAGAAATGAGGGTATAAATTGCTTTTGACTAAAAAAGCAGAGAAACAACTTTGAATCTCCAAAGATGCTGATCAATAATTTAGTAAAACTCTCATGTGACATACAGGAAAAAAAAAGGCCTGGAGAGGGTGGGTCTTACTCAAGGTCACAGATCAAATCTATGGAGTTCAATCTAGAATCTAACCTTGGTTTCACTGCTTCCCTTTAACCTATGCTGTTTCTCCTACCCCAAAATTCTAGGTGTTAAAGATAGAAGTTATATTTTTAAAACTAAAAATAGTTGTTTTTATGCCATGACATTTTGGTCCAACTGTAATAATGGAAGAGTTCATAGAAAATATTATCTATAGTGAAGAAAAATTTACATTTTAACAATGTTTTATAGTATCATACTTACTTTTTGAGTTTATAAAATTTAAACCTTCCAAAGAATTTACCATACCTGTGAAATCTGAGTTCTCTTACCTTGAACAACAACTTGGTTGCTGGGCACTAAGATCTGCTGTCCATCAGTGGTCTGTGCGTACTGCAGAATGGTAGTACCCGGCTGAGTGGCGGCTGCATTGGTCATAGTTAATGTTTGCAGGCCCTGTACCCCATCGGTACCATTGTTAGCCAGTTGTATTGCTCCTCCCTGGGTAATGGCAACTAAAACCCAATGGATTTTATTGTTACAAGTTTAATTAATACCATATAGGACTTTACAACACACTAAACTCAAAGTAGAGTAATTTGTAAGACATGAACTCAGAGAATTATAACAGCAAATAACAATGCCAAGAAGGATTTAGTACACCAAAGTACTCTTCTGCTCAGGAAACCCACATCCAATTTCTGTATATAAATGTACTCAATAAACTACATTATAATTTATAATAATACCTACTAACAATTTTAGAAGAAGTAAATAAATGAGAAAATATTAAATTCCTTTTGAAGTTACTTGGTTCAGATGAGGCCTCACTTTGTGACTGTACTTCCCTTATTCTAGCGTTAACTACCTAATATTTTAACTGTTTAGTATTTGCTGTCCCACAAGTAAATAAGTTTCTTGACCATAGGAAATGTGGTTTTTCTTCTCTACTTTCATGTACTTAATACAATAGGCATGTAATAAAAGGTTATCTTAATGCATAATTAATAAAACACGCCAGTAGTACATTTTCTCTAACTGCCAGCAATGCACAAACTATTGCAAAAGTCCACTCAATGAAACAACTGAAATGTCCTATGGAACTTAATTTTCAGAGTCTCTCAGGGAGTTTAAAATCAGAGCTTATGATCATCATTTAGGAATTTTAATACCTCACTGCTATTTCTAAGTTATGTATCCAAGCATTCTCATCTAGGGTCTTTTATTATTTACTAGTTAACTAAACTTGCCATTCATTCACTGTTACAAAGTAATCATCTGTTACAAAGACATTTCACTTTATTTTAAAAAAAGGTGGATTCACTTTTATGGTAGAGTACATGGAAAAAAAGATAAATAGATCATTATTTTATTTGGAAGAAGTGATCCTTTAGATATCAGCATTAAGATAGAGAGTTGGATCCTTCTCTAGATACTCTCCCTGTCAGAGTTTAAGTTGTCCAAAAAGAGACTAAAAATTATATTACATATAAAGTTACATAATGGATTTTTAACTAAATAAGTCAACATGTCTGATCTAAGCATGTTACTTTTTGTCTGTTAGAAGGGAATTAACTTGGAATCAACTGTGAGCTAGCTCTGGTAACTAATATCCTGAGTCATGTGTATATGGAAAAATAGATTAGCTATTGTTCAATCAAGAAATAACAGTTAATGGCTATGATCTGGTTTACAAATGGTATCTGTGGAAGTTAAGATACTGGCAAATACAATCCATTTGCTTTAGCTAATCCTGTAAATTTTACTTATTTTAGACAAGGCTCAAAAAAACAAAAGAATATGTAAGAACTATTGAGATTAATATTCCAGGATAACTTGAAAGAATCAGAAGGTTAACAAATCAAACCATAATTTCTCATATAGAGTTAATAAGCAAATTCCACTGTATTTAACACACACAGCTTTCTTCTCGACTACATACCAATGAACTCATGGTGGGAAGAAAGAAGGAGAAAGCTATATGTCAGGAGATCTGGGGTCTACTCCAAGTTCCATCACTAAACTGTTATTTGAATCTGTTCTCTCTTCTGTAAAAATAAAAATATCTAGTTCTAGCCTCTAAAATACAATTGCTGCAAAAATTAAATTATAATGTACATGAAAGTACTCTGAAAACTGATGTCTGATCCTATCAAACATGGTTTCTTCTTAATTTATTTATACACTTGATTATTCCAAAAGAATTTTAGATAAGCTTTCAACAAAACAAAATTCATTAAACCCTGACCAGTGTGGCTTGGGCGGGTGTCTTCCCACAAAGCGAAGTGTCACTTGTTACATTCCTGGTCAGGGCACATGCCTGGGTTGTGGGTTCAGTCCCAGGGTGGGGCATGCAGGAAGGCTACCGATGGGTGTTTCTCTCCCTGTCTCTCTCCCTCCCTTCCCCTCTCTCTAAAAATAAATAAACAAAATCTTAAAAAGAAACCCCAACAACTAAGTTCATTAAAATAAGCACACAGAAGTCAAGTGACTGATGTATCTATAGGTGTATTCAATAATTCTATCACAAAATCTAGACAGAAAGAATACAATTAAACATAAACTTAGCTGAGATTCTCAGCAGCTAAAATAGAGAGGAAAACATCATTGGTTATATATAGTTTTATTTAGTGAAACAAAAAATTCAAGTTCAAAATGATACACATGTTTTTCTACCCAAAAATAGACTTTCTCAAATAAGACTTTATTATTGGAGACAGTGACAAAGTATGGATAAAACTAGCAACAGTATTAATAAAAAAATTTAACCAATTTATGGAAGGAACAAAAATTGGTCCAGCCACTGGGAAGCGCAATTGGGCAGGATCTGTTTTAACAATTCTACTCTGTGAATACAACTCCACTGAGGCAGGGCAACATGAATAAGAATGTTCATGCAGCATTGTTTGAAACAGTTGAAACGCTCTGAATGTTCAGCTTTACCTGTGTGTGTGGGAGTGGGGATGGGATGTTTAAGTAAGTGTTCTATTTATAAAGTGAAACATAATATAGCTACTAAAGATATACACAACTATATGTGTATATATTATCAATGGTATAGAAATAATTACGTCTCATTTGTATAAAAATACATGATAACATGTGCAGGTACAAATGGAATGAAAAAGAATGGAAAGATGTATACTTAAACTCTTACTACTGGGAAGGGATGAAAAAGATGTTTACTTTTTATTAATGCTATGAATCTCTACAATTTGAATTTTCACAACAATATATTTCTTTTATAAGTAAGAAATATACAAATGTGTTGTGTATGTAAGTAGTCATTATACTGCTTCCTAATGAAAATCAAGAACATAATATTAAGTCACTTCCATCAAGGCCATGTGTGTTTATACACAGAGAATAAGGGATAAAGATAATAACCTCTAAAAATCTGAAAATATTAACCTTTTAAAATTAGTAATATCCTGAGTTGCTGGAGGAGAGCGGTGTACCAAATTAAACATCTACTTTTCTGAACTTCACTTCCCTATTTGAGATTCTGACATGCCTCCTGCCAAAGGAACACGCTTTTTAGTTCAAGTGAGAATCGCTACACTAAGTGAGTCACTGTCACCTACAGAAGTATGCTGTATCCCCCAGGTGTGCTGAACTTGGAAAAAAATAAAGGTCACGTATCTGCATCTTGGAGCACATAACTTGAACAACTCAAATTGTTTGGATGTAGTGCTAAAAAACACACGTACATATATATATATAGTACCTGTTTATCTCTGCCAACAAAGAACTTAAGGATGAAAAAGATAACAGAACTTTATTAAACCCAGAGTGGACAAGAAGCTTAGTCAAAATTGCCTTCCTTCTACTTACTATCAAAAGTTTCCACTTTGAGAGAGCTAAAAAGTCTGCTACTTGCAAATCTGTTGTTAATCCAGCTGGAATGCAAACCAAGTTGGAGTTATAACTGAAATACTATCAACTTGGAAGTCAAACTTTTATTCATTTCTGACACAGGCCCCAGGGAATTTGAAAACTAATGCAGCAAAGAAGTTTCAATGTTTGCATTTAATTTGTAATTAATGAACGGAGGATAGAAAACGTAAAATTGGCAGTAGTGAAGTAATGAACAAATCAACATGAAGAGACTGATATGTGAGGCACTTTGCGAGGGAAGAAGGTACTGAGAAAAGAGGACAAGAAGCGCCCCTCTTGCAAATGCCATCGATGTAACAAAAGCAGAACTCGAAAGTACTTTATAACAGATTTGGGTGAAAGCTAAGACACACTTAAGTGTTAGAGATATCACAGAAATGGAAACTGATAATTTTGCAAAAGAAATCTTTGCTGTGAGCCAAAAAGGACTTAATTTAGCAGTCCTTATGCTTTCATTATCATATTCACTTCACTACCTTTCATATTAAAAGGAATAATAACTGAATGTGCTAGTAGACTGCAACCAAGCGTCTCCACCCCCACCATGAAACATTAAATATGACTTTACAATGCTAGAAGGAAAGATGAAGTATTAAATAGGTAAATGATGAGACCATTTTGGACCTTAAACATAATCAAAAAATGATTATTTTCTTTATCTCAAAAAATGTATGTTCTCCATTAACATCTCATACAACATGAAGACAAAAATCCTCAAAGAGTGGTCTGAAAACCTCTACGACTCTCCATGCAGCAGCATAAAACAAAGGACCGTCATCTAAAGGGCCTACATACTTGAGTAACCCTAATTAAAACCCCAAAGGAAACAAAATATTTCTGTATAGAACTTTGCATATTGAACAATAAAGGAAATATAATAATGACAGCAAGCCTGAGAAAAGAGTTGGCACTTCTAAGATTCCTTTCAGGAGAATTAGTTTTCATCTCACTTTCCGAAACAAAAATATCTATTACTCACTGTACTGTCCACTGCTTGTCTGGTAAATCGGAGTTGGCACCGTCACAGTGGTGATGGCAGGCGCTGAAGCCTCCTCTTCAGACTTCTCTTCTTCAATCCTTGGCACTCCTGGTGCATCAGAAGATAAGTCATTCAAAATTTTCCTAGAAAAACAGAGAATTATATTAATTAAAATAAAGTAACGTTTACTGGCTAAATACAATAGGACAAGATCCAAAAACTGGTAGGAAGCTGCTACTCCTTAGGACGGAAGTTTAAAACACAAGAATTTACAAAAATAAACTAAAAAAGGGCCAGGGATCTACAATCTATATGACAAAATGAAGCCATATGAGAACCAGAATAAACAAAGGTGAATTTTTCTTTAACCTGAATGTAAAGAAAGACTGTGATTCAAAATCCAGGTGCAAGCAACGAAAAAAATCCTTTTGTGTGGTAAAGAACACCAAAAATTAAGTCAAGAGATGATCAACAACACTAGGAGAAAATGTTTACCTGTATTACATATAATAATATCCCTGATATATAAAGAACTTTAAAAACTGACAGGGAATAAAAAGACCAAAATACTGATTTTTAATTTTTAACTTTCAAACTGGCAAAATTAAAAAAAAAAAAAAAAAAAAAAAAAGTGTAACAAAGCCTGGCTGGTGTGGCTCAGTGGACTGGGTGCCAACCTGTGAACCAAAAGGTCAGTGGTTTGATTCCCAGTCAGGGCACATGCTGCCTGGGCTGGGGGGAGGGGTGTGAAAGGCAACCACACACTGATGTTGCTTTCCCTTTCTCCTCCCCTTCCCCTCTCTCTAAAAATAAGTAAGTAAATAAAATATTTTTTTAAAAAAGTATAACAATATATTGCGTTAGCAAAGCTTTGAGAAAACACTTTCGGGTTTTGCTGTTAGGAGTAAAATCAGAAGAACACTTATGGAAGTAATTTGGTAATATCTAACAAAACTACATGTTTACATAGCAGTCTTCTAGGAATTTACCCTTAAGATATACTCCGAACAGCACAAAAATACATATGTATAAGATTACTCATGGTAGCACTGCTTGCAACAGCACATACCGAAAACTCTTATGTACCCACACACAGGGAAATGTTGAATAAATTACAGTTCATCCCAATAATAGATACACATGGCACCTTTTGTATCATAAAGTGAAATAAGAATATGTATATGTATCTGCTTATCTGTTCAAGAAAAAAACAGAGAGGATAAAGCAAAGTTTAATGAGATTAGCTTCTACTGAGGTGGTAGGGGAAGAAGCAAAGAAGGACAGAAGAAATGAGTAGGGGTTCCTTCTGCATATGTACACACACACACAACTCAAACTTCTGGAATCATGTTAATGTTTCACATCTTGAAAACAAAAGAAAATACATCAACCAGGATGGGGAAAATTATAAAAATGATGTATGAACAAAAACAAATAAATCTTACCATATTTTAAATGAATAACAATCACAGAAGAGAGGAAAAAGCACTAACTCAAGTAATTTTCAACCTCTTAAATTTCCAACAAATCAGTCTGAATAACTCAGCTTTAACAGTCTACCTAAGCTCTGCCCTTTTACGTTATTATTGTCACATAATAAATCTTCATAAAATATAGTATGCTCATTAACAGATTTTATCATTATTACTTTATGTATTGGTCTTTCAAATCATATAGGAAAAAAAGAGGAGTTACAAAGAAAAACTATATATATTTATATTTATATATTTACCTATGTAATTACTTTTACTAGTACTATATAAAATATTCTACTATTATCTCTTTAAATAATTTTCTTTCTCCCATTTCCCCTGTGGAAATTCTATAAATGCTTCTATTGAAGCACCTCATTTTTATAATATACTCCATGACTTTTCTCCAGTTTTTCGCATTTTCTACCTGTTTCTGTTCTCCATTCTGAGTTACCTTCTCAGTTCCCTTCCAGTTTGTTACTGGTGTTTTGTTTTGTTTTTTAATTTCCCAGTTTATATTTATCATTTCCAAGATTTCTTACTTATTCTTTTCCATATCTATTTGTTCTCATTTAGTAAATTCCTATTCTTATTGTAAGTAAGATTTTTCTCCTTTATTTCTTTGCAAATGAGAAACAACTATTTTAAACAGCTTGAGGACTAACCGCTGGTCAACAGATCACACTTCAGCATACAAACAACCATCTGAAGAGCATGTTAAAACACAGATTCTGCCCTGGCTGGTGTGGCTCAGTTGGTTGGAGCATCACCCCATAAAATAAAAGGTAGTGGGTCTGACTTCCAGTCAGGGCACATACCTAGGTTGCTGGTCTGTCCCCAGCCGGGGTGCGTATGAGAGGCAACCGATTGGTGTTTCTCACATTGATGTTCCCCCCCCCCCCTTCTTTCCCCTCTTCCTAAAATCAATAAGCATGTCCTCAGGTGAGGCTAAAAAAAATAATTAATTTTAAAACCACAGATTCCTAGGTCACATTCCCAGAGTGTACTTCATGAAGTATGGGGGAAGGACCCAAGAATTTGCATTGCTAACCAGATGCTGATTTATCAGTCTGGTCTGTGGACTAAATTTTGAATAAGATTGTTTCTAAAGCAATGTTTCTCAAACTGAGGTCACAATCCATATGTGGATCATGAAAACAATTCAGTATGTTACAAACAACATATTGTAAAACAAGAACAGCTGAACATCACCCATGATAAGGGTTAGTATTGCTTTGTGGAAATTTTCTTTCAGATGCTTGTGTACAGATATATACACTCACATATATATGATATACCTACATTTTTATATATGTATATGTGTAATTATATGTATGTGTATAGAGAAATGAAAAGATGTATTTCTTGCCCTGATTGATGTGGCTCAGTGGACTGAGTGCGGACCCGTGAAGCTAGGGGTCGCTGGTTCAATTCCCAGTCAGGGCACATGCCTGGGTTGCAGGCCAGGTCCCCAGTGTGGGGCACACAAGAGGGAACCACACACTGAAGTTTCTCTCCCTCTCTTTCTCCCTCCCTTCTTCTCTGAAAATAAATAAATAAAATCTTAAAAAAACAAAAAATATACATTTTTTATTATGGATTGTGGTTTGAAAAAGTTTAAAAGCCATTACTGAACTCCTGCAGTACACATACATCTACTTCTTTTTTGCATGAAGCCAGTGATCCCTCTTAGTCTTTTCTTTCCAGACCACCTTGGTCAATTCTCCCCCTGGAAACACAGTTCACTTTCTCTTCAAGTATATTCCAGATGTGGTCTGAGCAACAGGATTATTGTAACCCTTGAACAAAAAGGGGATTAGGGATGCCAAATGCCTATGCAGTTGAAAAGCTGCTATTGCTACAGGCATCTGTCACATACATGGATTCCCAACTGTCACCTGACCCTTAAACAACACAGGAACGAACTGCGTGGGTCCACTAGGAAAAATTCACACATAAGTGGACCAGTGCAGTTCAGACCCATGATATTCAAGGGTCAACTGTAATTCCCTCCCTTAACTGAGATACTAGGTTTTTACCAATGTAGTCTTACAGTATATTGGCATTTTTGGTAAACACATCTCATCAATGATGATTAGAGAACATTATTTTTGAAAAATGAACTAATTCAAAATCCTGTATTTTAAATAACTGATTTTATCATAAATTTTACAATTATCACCAGCATTTCATCCTGTTTGTTTCCGTCTTTTCCCCTTGGCTGCTATGATCTTTCAAAGTACTTCTCCCATTCGTTAGGATACTTAACATCTTAAGGTTCTGTCATTTGCAAATCTGAAAAGCAAGGCTTCTATGTTTTTCAGCTAAACTGGTAGTAAAAATACGAAGCCAGATGAGACTAAATAAGAGCTCTTCAAGGACTCCTGTGGGTACAAATTAATCACTCCAAAGCTGGGTTGTTCTAATAAAAGTCCACCTTGTACTATCCATTAGTCCCCATTTCTTTGACCTTATAAGAATATGATAAAGACTTTTTTAGAGATCTTGTTATAATCAAGACTTAGAGGCTAGGTTTCGAAAATTCATAAATTTAAAACAAAATAATGATACCCCACTGTGGAGGTTGGACTGTAAGGGAAGATACCACTTCCTTTCAAGAAAATAGCCCTTTATATATACGTGGTCTCAGGCACCTTCTATTTGATTATTAATTAAGGTGTTATTATTTAAATAATCTTTGCTGGAACTTAGGCTACAAGTCAATTAAAGCAAATAAAAACTTGTTTCAACAGAGAGTTCATATTTTGTAAGGTTTACAGCTATGATTTGGCCAGAATTTATATACAGAGAAGCCACATGGCTCGTCTCTTAATACCTCATTTGGATTTGTTTCGGGATCAAACGTATTTCATACTAACATGAGATATACTTCAAAGTTAAAATCTAAAACTAGTTATGTTTACAAAATTACAAATATAAATGCATATAACACATACTTGGTAACATAAAATCTCTTAAGACCTCAAAATCAATTTGATAATTCATTTAGAATCCTGAATTTAATTGTGAGGATAGAGAAAAGGGCTAGCTTCGTAGCCAAGTAGAAAAAAAAATTAACCATTCCTCTGAAAAATAGAAATATATATAAAAGAATTCAGACTACTAAAAAAATAATATTGTAAGTTTGAACTTTATATTAAACCGTGAAGTAAGCTTACGAGGATTTGTGGAAGGAATTACTCTTCCTGGAAATATTGAATATGGAGCCAGTATATTCACATTAAAAAAAATGGTTTTGTTCCATCTTGGAGGCAAGGCATGGACCAGGCAACTTCTTTAGCTGAATATAAAAACTACAGTAAGGTACCCTTAAAATAAGGGGATATCAGCAAAGCATCATTCTGAAACAACTATTAAATTAACAAGCAGTTACGTTAAGTAACACTGCACAAGAAATGGTTTGCAAATGTGTCACCAAGTAGATGAAGAGCAGTCTCAGAACTGTCATGTAACTAGAAAATGCAATAACCTTATCAAAGTGTATTTCAAACTTTTAAACAGAAAAGCAGCTGCCAGCATAATCTACAAGAACAGAAGCAGAAAAAAAAAAACAAAAAAACATAACAGTGTTTACCCAGGACTGTGCAGAGTAAGAAGTGTTCTCACTCTGTACAATAAGCTTTCAACTTATTTTGAGAGAAGTAACTCAAGATGAAGAAGAGTAAGTTTCCATATGGTCTTGAACTGAACAACTAACTGGTTTTCTGACACCTTTTGACTATTACATTTCATACCTGTAGGACGGCCTCCTTGAAAGAATTTCTCTTCGTTTTTGGGAATCAGTTACACTATCCACTGACTCCTGTGAATCTTCACTTTCTGCAATAGTTGAAATCTGAAAAGAACGAAGAACTATCTTGATAATCAAATTTCATTCCCATAAAATTTTTATGAATTAAAAAAAAGTCAACTCAAAATGACATACATAAACCTTATACATGCTTCAGTATATTTTTAAAAACATATTTTTATGAAAAACAATCATACCAATCACTTTCCTCTCCCATTTACTTATCTATAAAAAGTCAGAGGATCTAAAAAGTCTGTCAAAACCACACTTTTGTGATACCCAAATTGAGCTCAGTCTATTCTAGGACTTCACATAATCAATCATGAATGCACCAACATTATCTGTCAGTTGTTTCCTTATAGCTGTTAGAACAAGACTACCAAGTGAAATAAGAGTTCTGATATGAGGAAGAATAAACAACTAAATTTTGGTCATAAGTCTATATAGTGACTATACAAATATTTTCTTTTAACTACAGGGTAAACACTTGTGAATACATTTACAAATGTACAAATATGATTGTTGATACCCTACCATGTTGCAGATGGTTGTTTCTAGCAAGTTAAGAAGCTCTCTGCTACATACAGACATGTTTCAAAGTTTGCATTCTATAATTCTTATTAAGCAAACACTCAAGTTAAAAAGAACTGTGCCTTTCTGGAGAGTATCTTTGGACTGAAAGGGTAATAAAGATTAAGCTGAATAAAGATTTTACGTGGAGCAATAATAATAGCAACTAGCATTTTTTACTATGTGCCAGGTACTCTGCTAAAGCACATACATATATTATATTGCTTAATACTTACTAATACAGTAACATTAGGTGATGGATAAGCACGATTATTATATCCAGTTTATAAATAGAATAACTAAGGTACAAAAAAGTTAAGTAACTCACCCGAGCCACAAAGCTAGGAAGTAGTGGAGTCACTGTTCAATACTTGGCATCTCAGTTTTAGACATCCTTACAGGCATCAAAATCCTACTGATTCCAATCTCAAACCAGTTTTATCAGAAGCAGAAACCCACAGGTGCTTTTAGACCATTTTTAGTCTAGAAGTTCATTCTCCTAGGCAAGTCTATCAGTCAGATTTATACTGCCAAGTTTCCCTAGTCTACTCAACAGGAGCCTCCTACTCGTTCCTGAACCAGGTGCACATGAGGCTGTCAGAGTGAGAATTAGATTTAATCAAGTCTTTGCGGGTTAGCTCCAGGTCAAAATTTATGGCAACAGCAACAATAAAAAAAATATTCAGAGGAGCTTAAGAAATCCCAAAGGCACTATGTACGTGGTCTGAGCCGAAGGGTTCTAAAGAGGAAGTAGTCGTTTTAACAGAGCTTTGTGATATGCACTCATTTTAAAACAGAATTGGGTAAATCCAGTAATACTTCACAAACTGTACTTACAATAAAGTAATTTGCTTCATCCAAACACATTATAGTCTTAAAGACATAAAAATTAACAGAAACATTTTAAGGAGTCCAGAAATGACAGATAAAAAGATGGGCAAGGCTGAATGTGAGCCTCTTGCACAGTAATAATGCTACAGTTACTACCAAAGGAGCACACAGAACAATTTCTCACTGATTTCCAGCTGCTGTATCTAGCCCACTCAGCCTAGTCTGCACAGACTTTCTCAGAGAGGTAGAGCAGATAAGGAGCTTGAAAAAGCCTTAAAAGAAGATCAGAATCGCAAGGAATAACAAGACTGAACAGTGCTGTGTATTGTTTCCTGTGAAGGAAAGTATTTACCTTCACTGATACTTCTCAGGACCTTAGCTCCTCTATTGTTCTTTCCGCCTTAACTCTCATCCTTACAACCTTCTTTCAAGGATATATAGTTGAAAGTCATGAAAATAACTTCAAAATATGCTACACAAACCACCCATATGACAGTTTCAAAATGAAATAAATGAATGTTCCTTTTTAATATACAGTCTGATTTTTCCCCAAACTCAGTGGATCTATTGCTCTTAGTAGGAACCATCCCTCCTTTCTCTGATCCAAAAGATTTTGTCAATTCAGACAATAGGAATTAACTTACCATGTAGTACTTACTTAGAATTATGAAGCCAATTCCTATGGATTATCTACCCAAAATAAAAAACCAACCACACAGAAAAAAACAAAAACCGAAACCAAACAGTGGGTCCACATTTCTGAGACTATTAAAAACCATGTCAAAAATCCTTTTTATAACTATCACAAATTATTAATTATAGTTCAATATATATTTAATAGGCTATTAAAACATAATCCCTATTTTAGGTATCGGAGACTACCACCACATTCCAATAGTAAGAGCCACTTCCTTGGGCCTCACCTCAGTCACCTCACTTATGTGCCCTTCCTGAGCTCCTTAGATAAGTCTCTAACCTTGGCCGCTAACAAGGCAAGACACTTTCAGAAAGCCAAACTACCACTTATAAAATGTAAAGTTTTAGATATGTATCTCTCAACTTTCTTTTACTTTGTTAAAAACCCATATCTCCTGTTTATGTGGGGGGGGGACGACTTCCTATTTTGATGGGGTTTTTTTGAAATTTCAAAATAAAATATAAGCGAAAATCAAAGTAATGGTAATATTACAGGCTTTCTCAAACTATACACACTCCCCTTGAAACTTAGGTACTTTTCCTGGGGAGAGTTCACACCCATGGTTTTAGTACAGATTTCTATTCAATGGATCAAGAAGTTTAACAAAAGTATACAGCAATGATTTCCAAACTCTTTTGATCTTTAGATCTCTCTTATGAGTAAGTTACATAAGCATGCATATTTATTTGTAAATTTAAGTGTTATTATATATTATAAAACAAAATCATTTTTAAAGAGATAGATCAAATATAAATAAAATAAAACTATAATTTTCTTAAAGCTAAATCATTAATTTTTTTTATGATAGTGAATGACATGCTTTAATATGCTTCGTCTAAAATCACTTAATAAGCCTTGGCTGGTGTGGCTCAGTGGCTTGAGCACTGGACTGCAAAGCAAAGTTCGCTGGTTCGATTCCCAATCAGGGCACATGCCTGGGTGTAAGGCCAGGTTCTCTGGTGAAGAGTACATTAGAGACAACCACACATTGATGTTTCTCTCCTTCTCTTTCTCCCTCCCTCCCCTTCTGTCTAAAAATAAATAAATAAATAAATAAAAATCACTTAATAGTTTATAATAGTGACTCAGAATAGTGATTCTGAGCTTGGGCTTTTGAAATGTGATTTAAAATCTGCTATTATTGAAAAAAGAGAACTTGTGAGATGTAGATAAGTACATTTTTGGCTAGACTTACTTAATAAAACAATCACTTCTCTTTTTATCTACCAGTTATAAAAACATTTGATGAGATTTACCTAGTATAGTTTCATTTCCCTGGCTCTCAGTTAGTGTACACTAATAAAAATTATGGTTTCTCCTGGCTGGTGTAGCTCAGTGGATTGAGCACGGGCCTGTGAAGCAATGGGTCACTGGTTCGATTCCCAGTCAGGGCACATGCCTGGGTTGCAGGCCAGGTCCCCAGTGGGGGACACATGAGAGGCAACCACACATTGATGTTTCTCTCCTTCTCTTTCTCCCCTTCCCCTCTCTCTAAAAATAAATAAAATCTTAAAAAAAATAAATTGTTTAAAAAAAATTATGGTTTCATATTTCAGCAAATAAGTTCAACACTACTGAAATTCTAGAAGACTTCTAAATAGTTTAGAAAATTCTATTTCCAGGGTTTATAAAGTATATAGATTTGAGTTTTTATGTGCCAAATTTACCTTGTTTACAGTTTTAAAAAAAGGTAAGGATCCCCTGGCCAGGTGGCTGAGCTAGTTGGAGTGTCATTCCATTCACCAAAAAGTTGCAGGTTCAATTCCTAGTCAGGGCATATACCTAAAGTTGTGGATTTGATCCCCTGTAGGGGCACGTATGAAAGGCAACCAATCAATGTTTCTTTCTCACATCAATGTTTCCTTCTCTCTCTCTCTTCCTCTCTCTCAAATCAACTCAAAAAAAGGTATGGAAACATTTCCAAACTTTTCTTTTCTTTCTTTAAGATTTTATTTATTTATTTTTAGAAAGAGAAGGGAAGAAGAAAAAGACGGAGGGAAACATTGACGTGAGAGATATATCAATCGGTTTGCCTCTCGTATAGGCCCTGACTGGGGACCAAACCCACAACCCAACCAACCAACCGAGCTGCCCAGTCAGGACCAAACTTTTATTTTCAAAATGCTCTCTTCGCAGCACAAGTTTCTTTCAAAAAGTAGTTACACTCAGCCCTGGCCACGTAGCTCAGCTGGTTAGAGTTTTGCTCTGATACACCAAGACTGCGGGTTCCATCCCCAGTCAAGGCACATACAGGAATCAATCAAGGAATACATAAATAAGTGGAACAACAAATCGATAACCTCTCTTTCTCTTCCTCTCTCTAAAATCAATTAAAAAATATATGATATATAAAACATTTATTCTCTCACTCATTAAGATGTCACTTTTCCTCCCAAAAGATAGTTGAAAGGCATTTTCTTTCCAAAACGTATCAGGTAATATATTACTTGCAAGTCCTTACTTGCCATCATTAAAAATATCAAAACTTTTTGAACACTTGTCTCATATGAAAAACAAGCGAGTAATTCATCCTTTCATTTGATAACTCTTAAACACATGGTAACCACCGTACTTCTGTTTGACAAGAGATTTTTATCATTGCTCTCATCACATTACAAAGTAAAGATTCTATCAAAAATTCCATCTACAACCACTCTTCCCCTCGCTCACTCTACTTGAGTCACGTCTTGCTATTCCTTGATATCTGACGCATATGCTCACTTCTGAGCCTGGAGACTTGCTTTTATTACTTGTACGGGTTAGCCTCACTTACTGCCTTCTGCTTACCATGTTCCTTCCCTGACCACCCAACATAAAACAGAACACCCTTCTCTGCAAATCATTCTCCATCACGTTCCCCTGCTTTAGTCATCTTCCCAGCACTTATCCTCACCTGACACATTTTATTTTTTCATTGTTTCTCTTCGCTCAAATGTGATCTTCATGAAAATAGGGAAGTATTATTTGTTCACTGCTGTCTTTCAAAGCACCTAGAACAGTGACTGGCACATAGCATGTGATCAATAAAAATTCATTGAAGGAATGAATGTAGTAATTTAAGGTAACATAATCCATATATCCTCTGACACGTTTAAAACTACACTGTATTAAAAATGCACCCCAAACCAACAAATGAAAAGCGAGGATGCCACTGTTAACTTCTATGCATTTATGTCACTCCCATAATCTGAGAGATTTGACTCATACATATACATAAGTATTAAGTTAGGGCACCAGTGTAAGCCATAAATATGAATACAGCTTAGTTTCTAATATTCTGATTAAAAAATATAAACAGAAGTCCTAATATCTTATTTTCGCACCTGTGAAATGTACCTTGTACATTTGGAAGTGCTATTCTAGAATGTTCTCCCATCTAGAAGTTTCAGGAATCATTCCTCTCCTTGTCTGATCACCTCTTTGCTGTAAACTACTTCCTAGTTATGTTAATACCACTGTTACGATCATTATCAATCACTGACCTGACCATTAAAATTTAAGAGATTCTTTATGGTTTAGGCCCTTTAAAGAAAAAACACTGTATGTCTCTATCTGTAGAATTCAAGCTTTCAATTATAGACATAGCTCATCCTAACAGGAAAATGTGCTTTTGAAAAGATGAACACATTTCTATAGTTAATGGCCACATAACCCTCAGGTCTAAATTATTATTATTGCCACTAACGTTAAAATTAAGAATATAATAAACATCACATATTCTAACTAAAAACTGTAATCTTAACAAACTTGTGGGTATAACTTTTTTGTGTTCTTTATAGAAAGACCTCCTACTATAAAGTGAAAAAGAAAAAGTAAAGATTAATGTGAGGCTTGAAATCTAGTCTCCTAAGTTTCTTTCCACTATTACCAAGTGGAAGACATGAGCAGGGAATCAGTAATGGCGCAGGATGGAGAATGTAAGGTAGCATTCAATGAAATAAAAACTGAGGCAAAGGATAAGAGACTATAATACAACCACTGTGATTCGACAGAAATATCAAATTCTTAGGTCTTTACATGGACAACACTGACTCCTACTTGGTAACAAATTCCATTCCTGGTACCTTTAAGTATGGAAATTCGTACAAATTAGTATCTCACACGAAAACATTCTTCCCCCCAACAAAACATGTCTTTTTCCCCCCACCAGGTGTTCAAGTAAGCCAAAAGCACAAGGACAAAATGAAGCAGAGGGAGGTAACGGCAGCTCAATACAATATGGCTGACAAACCCCAACATGTCCTTTCAACGTTAGCAGAACGCTTCCAGGAAAAAGGAGGTACTTCTCCCCTAAATATTAATCAGTCTGGCTACCATACCCAAGGAAAACACAACAGTTCACCCACAAAAAGACAATAAGGATGGCAATGAAAAATCGAAGCTATATCATATATTAAACAGAAGAAAAACAGGCAATTGTTTAGTCGGGACTTTTTTTTTTGTTTTGTTTTTAAATGGAAAGGGAGTGGGAGATAAGAAATAGAAAGCAGTCCAACAAAAAAAAGGTTAAACTTGCTTAACTGGTTTCTGAGGAGAGACCTAGGACCACCAGGAAAATTTTAAAAGGACCTATCCTGGTTTATCACATGGAACAATTATTTTAGCAATTACCCCTAATTATAAATCGGTTGCCTCAGGAGATAGTATGAACTTCCTTGCACTGAACGTGTCCAAGTAATGCTGGGCTACCATTTGGAGGGCAGACGAAAAGACATGTAGGGAAATCAGGCAACAAACTAAGGGCTGGGTAAGCAACAAGTCTGGCCTACGCCTAGAAGATCTTTAAGATTTTTATTCAAACCTGAATCCCATGTTTACAGAGAAGGACAAAGACATAAAGAATAATTTCTCACCTTCCTTTCTATATATAGTTCTCTCCAAATCTAGGACCTAGGACTCACCTGAGTTCCGGAGAAAAGTCTTTTTAAGTCCTTACAGGAAGACTGTGAAGCAAAAAATATGAAATGGGAGGCTGGGGTTATAGCCTACTTGAATGAACGTTAAAAGTTTTTTTTTCTTTAATAAGCTGACTGCAAAGATGTATACTGCTCTAGGTTTTCCCTACAATTAAGTACAGTAGTCACCTTCAGAGGTCTATAAGCCTTTAATTCCTTTGGATCCAACCAAAGGAGTAATCTCTCCACAGAATGAGATAATGTGTAGTATAATCCCTGATTCTTAAGGTGCATTTTCTGAATATATCATTATTTCATAGTTATACACTGTAACTTAGAACCCTAAACATAGCTGGTATTACAAATGCCTTATGTAATCTCTAAATTGAAGTAATATCTTCGGTAAGGTTATTCATTACTTTTTGACAAGGGTTTATGTTTTTTCAGTTGCATGTTTAGAAAATAATTACAGAGGTATTATTTTTTTATCTCAATTTTCCTTAATTGAGGTAGGTCAGCCTTACAGTCTCTCCCAAGCATTTTTTCATTTTATCCCATGTACTTAATGATTTTCCCCAACCAATTCTTTTTCTTCTATAGCTTAAGAAAAAGTCTTTTTCTTACATGTCTGTTCTTGAATATATGTGTTCCAATACATAAGGTGACTATACAGATGCAGCATATTCCTTTACCGTAAAATAAATTCTGAACTAGATTATGTCCCTATTTTCATAACTAATGAAAGGAGAGAGATATGACTATAAACCACAGTTATAAAAGTAGATGCAGAACTTTTTATACACATACCTGAACTGTCTGGACTTGTGGAGACTGAATAACTGATGGCTGGGCCGCCTGAATAACTCCATGGACTTGAACTGTCTGCCCATTGGGCAGCTGTACTAATGTTACGGTGGGAGCAGATGATGTTGCATGAGCTGCTGGCATAGATACCTATTGTGTTGAACATGGAAAAAAATTACCATCACAGATACCTTCTTGGGAGTACTCATGTTCAATATAAAGCAAGATTTTAGTAGCAAAAAAGTGACCTTTTTGCTTGGTCATTATTTCATTGGTGTAAAGAAACTAATCATTAAATTTAACATTCTGAGAAAAAAAAAGACTACAAGTCCCTCCCCTACCCCCACTTTTCAACTCCTTCCAAATGATAAAAATGAAATACTGTTTTAATGTAACATCAATATATTGGATTAGCTGAAAAGTCCATTACATTTTTTCCGTACAATGGCTTTAGTGGTGCTTAGTTGTCTTTAACTTCATTTGAAACAGTTGTACAGGAACAAGTATAAAGGACACATGGACAAAAATGGGGGGTGGGGAGAGGACAGCGTGGAAACGGGAGGGAGGTGGGGAGGGCTGAGGGGATGGGATGGGCTGGGAGTAAATGGCAGAAAACTGTACTTGAACAACAACTAAAATATTAAAAAAAACAGATTGTATTGTGACAGCTGTCATATCAGTGTGCATTTAAAAAAAACTCACCAAACTGGTAAATTTTTATGCAGCCATTTTAATAGTGAAAATGGAAGAAATAGGCAACATTTGCAATGTAGTACATTTTATTATTTCAAGAAAGGAAAAAATGCAACTGAAATGCCAAAAGATTTGTGCAGTGTATGGAGAAGGTGCTGTGACTGATCGAACGTGTCCAAAGTGGGTTTGCAAAGTTCGAACATGTCAAAAGTGGGTTTGAAAAGTTTCTTGGTCTGATTGACATTTTGGCCAAATAATCCTTTGCCGTGGGGCTCTTATGCATTGAAAGATGTTCAGCAGCATCCTTCACCTCTACCCACTAGAAGCTAATAGCAGGAGATAGTCGGCATACTCAAAATATCTGCATCAATGAAGTTATCGAAAATAAAAAATATGTCATATTTTATGGAAAAATTTTTAATGGACTTTTTGGCCAAACCAATATGTAACAGACTTCCTTTGAACACTAAATACTACTTTATTTGTATGGTGTTTTACATCTTCCTACCTGCTTTTGTACCCAATTTCTCATTTTGCTCTTCAAAGATATCAAAACCAGGTAATCAGGATTATTTCCATTTTAGAAATAGAAATATTAAGTGCTCAAAGAGATTAAATAATTTACTGAAGTTTAGGTGATATGCTAGACTTTAAGAAACAAAGGCTTCTTAATATCATGTATGAAATAACCCATGTTCTAAAATATAATTGCTGTCAATCTTGGACAAACTTAGCTAGTATGTCTAGAACAAATACATATTTTGTAATATACGGTATAGTTTCATCTTAAACTAATTACAAGTACGCCTTTCATTAGTGAGAAAGTATTAATAGGAATTATAATCTGAAAATTTCTACCCTCCCTAAATAAATTGCTAAACTGGTAATAGTTGATATTTTGAAAATTTCTTTTTCTCTAACAAAGAAGCAGAGTTTAGAAAATATAAGAGAAACCAATTTTTCCTGAAGCACAAAGAAGGCAATTTTAATGAGTAAATATCCAGATACAAAGGGCCCTTCATGTCTGTCAGATGGTACTTAACTGTTCCTATGCTCATACATGTTTATGGGTAGGAATTTGTACTTGCCCATTTAGTAAAGGTACTGGGGACTTATATGGCAGGAGCAATGTTAGACTTGAAACTACAAAAATGATAAAGACATAGATCCCTGCGCCCTTATGGAAATTACTGAGGTATGTGTGAAGAAATGGGAAAAAGAACAAAAATGTAATTCAATTAAGTAATGAGGTCTGCAAAGATAAAACTGAATACACTGAAATCTAAACTACCCCACCAAAGACAGGAGGCTACCAGGAAAGAATATGAATTTGAAACAAAGAAAACAAGTCAGATATGTTATAAGCACAAAATTCGAGGCAGAGAGGCTAGCACTGGCAAAAGCAAAGAGAAAATAGCATGACCTGGTCATGGCAGAGAGGGATGACAAGCACAGGTGAAGTGTTCTACTCCATGATGTAGGCAGTGGGGGTAGATGAAGTAACAAAGGCAGGCAGGGACTACATGTGCTAGTCAGGAAAAATCTTATGTATGTCGTATTAAAGAACTTGTACTTTATCCTGAAGAGACTGGGAAACGCACTGAAGGGTTTTGAACTCCTGAAAATCAGGGTGAGGTTTGTACTTTAAATAGATCTTTTTCTGTGGCAGGGTGAAAAATATTTGTCACAGAAAGAAAAAAGTGCAGGCAAAGAGAGTAACAAAAAACCTATATAGTAGTTAAGGTGAGATGATGAAGGGCAGAAAGAGGGCACTAGATGTGGTGGAGATGAGAATGGGAGAAGTGATTTAATGGAAGTTCAGGAGGCAGACCAGTAAGGACTTTATGAATGGTTGATTGAAGCAGGAGAAAGGAATCAATGATGATCCCAGTACTTCATGTTTGGGTAAGAACTGGTAGGCTGTATTATCAATTGAAACAGAGAACACAAGAAGGAAGGAGAAACTTTTGGGTGACTACGGTGGTGGTGGAAGACGAGAGAACTGATTTGACATCTGAATTTGCAGATATTTAGCAGGCAGTTAAATACTTTGACTGTGAAGCTTAGGGGAAAGATCCCTATTAGGGTAGAGGTTAAAATCATAAGCTTCCCATCTTTGGACAGTTAATCACTATTTAATCACTTTCTTTCTGGCCACTATAAATCGTGTTTAGTTTCGCTGGTTCTCAAATTGTGATCTGTGGACTACACCTCTGTTAGAGTTACACAGGGACCTGTTTATAAACTCCGATGGACCCGAAGACACTTTTCCCTACACTGAACCACCACCTTAAGTTATTCAGAGTATTTCATCTCAGTTTCATGTAAAAGCTCTTTAATATTTGAAGCAATTATTATGTCCTTTCTGAGTATTCTTTAAGGTGAATATAACATGCTAACTCAATGAATAATCCCTTTTATCCTGATCATTCTACATAATGACTCTTCTCATAAGTTTATAAAAGATACACAAAAATAGATAAAAATCACTTATATTCCTACCACTCAGAGCTAATCGCTCAAATATTTTTGCTGTAAATCTAGGTGTTTTTAAAGGTACATATATTCAAGTTTTATAACACATTATCATAGAATCTATTTTATCTTTCAAATCCATTATAATTATCTTCCCAGTCCATTAACAGTGTTCTTTGTTTTAATGACGTGCATAAATTCCTTATGCATATTTAGGTTTTTAAATTTGCCTATTTCAAGTTACAACTATCATTCTTTTATCCAATTCTTTAGCTAAGTCCATAAAAATTTATATTCTCAGTCAAAACCAACATTTTTTTCACTCAAAAATATCTGTGTAAATTCCAAAAGTAAATTAAGACATTTCATCAGTTTTAAATTTTCTTTCTTTATTAGGCTGAATTTTTTTCCTATTAATTAAATCACAATGATCTTGGATTTAACAATTTTATTATCTTTTTCTAGTATTAAAACTGACAATAGCCCTGACCAGTGTGGCTCGATTGGTTGAGAATCGTCCAGCAAAGTGAAAGGTCACCAGTACAATTCCTGGTCAGGGTACATTCTTGGGTTGCAGGCCTAGTCTCCAGCTGGGGTGCATGCTGTAACCTATCAATGTTTTTCTTTTCTCCCTCTCTTTCTCCCTCCCTTCCCCTCTATCCAAAAATAAATGAACAAAATCTTTAAAAAAAGACCGACAATAAAAAAACAGCAGGCGTCAAAATTATGAGAGGAAATTATGTCAAAATGTATGATGTATGTGTTAAGAATGCGGATGAATAAGTGAAAAAACTCTGTAATTAGGAATAAAAAACAAAAAAATATACAAATGGAAATGAACTTTCATAAAACTCAAATATCATGCCATTCTGCTTAAGTCTTAAGTGCCAGAGGACTGCTTGATAAGAATGACATCCTGAACATGTGTATATAATTTTGTTCCTTTCCTGAATCTCCAATTAAACTTCACGAAACGGATTTTGTTTTTTATAGGTATAACCGTGCGAGCATAAAAAAATGGGAAAGAGTAAGAATTTTGGAGGCTGGAAAGCTGATGAATGAATGGTATTAAATTTGGAAGACCTCAGAAAGACAATTCAAGAGGAGGAGGCAGGGATAGACAGATTTACACCACAAAATCCTTAAGTGGCTCAGGATCTAAGACACCCTGGAAGGTGGGGAAAAAGGGAAAGCTGAAAATAAGGAAGCTGTTTCAGAAGCATTTGGATCCCCTCCTCCACTTCCTGTGGGGAGGACAACTAACATGTGCCATGCTGACAGAGAAGTGGAGATTTATTTTCCGGATAGAGGGTCTCCCTTGACTTGCACTAATACCAAGCATTGCTGAAGGTAGGGTACTGAACCTCATCCTTCCTCTCACTTGGCTCCCAGGCCTTTACATATGAGCAGGGGAGTAGTAAAGCTTTCTCTGGGGCATGTGACCAACACCAAGGGCCAGAAGAAAAACTTAGAAAAATCTGCCACACTGAACCTAAGTGAAGCTCACAACTCATGTTAGACCCCAAACATATCCACAGGGCTTTTTGGTCCCCTACTTTTAAACCTGAGCAGACAACCACTAATTACTGAGGAAAGCTTCTAATAAGAAAGATGGAGACCAGAACGAATGGAAAAGGGTAAAAAAGCAATAGAGAAAAATCTATGTGGGAAGAAAACATAAAAAAAAAACCCTAATTAATATTCTGATAGAAAATATTGCCTTTGTGAAACAGGCATGAAATATAAACAGGATGAAATATAAACACAATAGGACTATTCAGAGAACAAAAGGAACTCTTAGAAACGTGATATAAATAAGTTTCAACAGATAGGTTGCAATGTGAATTTGAGGAAATCTCCCAGAAAACAGAACAAAAAGACAGAGAGATCAAAAAACAGGAAAGATGAGGAAATCAGATAAACAGTATTATAGGTATAACACCTGTTATCACAAGGATACTAGAGAAAAAAAGAGAGAAAAATCACTAAACAAATAAATTGTCCAGAAGTGAGAACATGAGTTTCCACAACAAAAGGGCCCACTGAATACATAGGACAATGGATAAATTTATCCAAATCAAGGTCCTAGTAACGTGCCAATGAGATAATAAAGCAGTATGGTCAGAGACAAGATTTTTATAAGATACCAGAGATACAAAATAAGAAATGTATTTAGTCTTTCAAACAGCAACACCGGAAGTTGATTAGATCAATGCATTCAAAATTTGAAAGAATGATTTCTTATGAAGAATTCTTTACCTAAACTTGCTCAAGAAACCACTGGAGAGCATGTCTTACTATGTAAAGAACACAAAACTCTCAAGAGAAAGTCAGTAGGGGGGAAGGAATTTCCAGAATGATGTTATATAGCAGACTTAGAGGACAACTGGACCTGAGAGAATAGTGTGACAAGAGAAAGATACACTGAAGGTTGTCACCATCGGTGTTATAATTTACCAGAGGTCTGAATGCTTGGATGAACCTAGATTCTTATTTGTGTATGCTTTCCTTGACCAAGGACTGATGAAGTCCTGGCTCTCCCACTCTGTTCCTGCACCTCCCTCATCTGAGTACATTTACTTCATCCCCACGTGCCTTCTCTTTCTAAGGGCTGGAGGTGAGCATTGGTGATCTTATGAGAAAACAGAGCTGCCCACTCCTTCTACTGGACTATACTACTGCTGGAGGTCCAGTTTTGGCCCACACTTTAGTTCAGTGGTAACTATCTGTGGTTGGCCCTCTATTTGCCAAGACCCTATTCTTACTCAGTGACTCCCCTGACCCCAAGGAGAGCTTTAAAACTCTGGAAAGCTGATGTTCAACATTCCAGAGCATCTGCTAGGATTACTTCCTCCTGGGAGCCTTCACCTGAAAGAGGCAATATCATACTCTTACCTAACAGGTTTGTTTGCTATTTGGTTTTTATATTAACCACCTTTCTCATATATATTCAAATAGTTGTTAATAAAATATAATACTTGAGACCCTAGCTCATGTGGCTCAGTGTATTGAGCTCCAGACTGAAGCAAAGGGTCACTGGTTCGATTCCCAGTCAGGACACATGCCTGGGTTGCAGGCCAGGTCCCTAGGAGTGGGTGCACAAGAGGCTACCATACATTGATGTTTCTCTTCCTCTTTCTGTCTCCCTTCCTTTCTCTCGAAAATAAATAAATAAATAAATAAATAAATAAATAAATAAATAAATAAAATCTTTAAAAAAATCAAATACTTGAGGGAAAATATAATACATAAAAAAATAAGGATGAGAGAATATAACTTTAGATATAGAATGTTTCAGACAAAGAAATGAAAGAATCACGAATTTCATTTAAAATATATAGAAAACAAAAACTATCATCCTTAAAACTTACTTGTGTGTCAATTTATTTAGTTATCCTGTTTTTTTAGTTTAGGCACATGTAAACCTAGCCTTTCAGACTATCTCCATTTCCATGTTCCAAAATAAATGTGTGATATGAAAAAAAATTACAAAGTTTTCTTCCCTTGTTTAAGAGATACGATCAATCTACCTATCAATTAAAATGTCACTATTTCTGAGTCATGTAGCTACAAAGTACATCAATGTTGAACAATACATTTTTTTGTATTACTGAATATTGTCATTTCTAAAATTAGGTTAATACTAAGTAAAATAGGAATTTTGATATTCTAAGGATGTTTCTGTTCATTCTATGTGTATCTCTAAACCCCCTCCCCCCCATCCAAACCTAAATTCTCTGGTCTGAAACATATTCCTCTTGGAAGAGATGCAACTTGACATCTCTCCGTGTATTTTATACCTGGGCTAATGTGGCAATCTGTGGCTGGGCTTGAACTGTCATTTGCTGGTTTTCAGCTTCTGTTACAGCTGCATCTCCACTCTGCTGGTTCTCTGCTCCAGATTCCATGGTCATTTAGTCACCTACAATAATATGGAAGAGTGTTACAAGCACTACAGTGCTTTGTGCTTTTGTGACTTTAAAGGCAAATTTTAAGTTATAACTATGTACATGTGGTGGTTAGGTTAGCAAATGCACTAGGAAATCTAATTAAAATACAATGTAGCTTAATTATAATAAAACTTGTCCAGATTTGCTGAGCTGTAATAGTTTTAGTCCCTTCAAAAACAAAAAAGCTTTTTCCCTTGTCATTTCTTCCCAAGGAGATATTACTCTATCTAGATGTAAGAAGGTATTTTTTCTTCAATGAATCACCCCAATAAACAAGGGGAGGACTGACAGCAAAGTTATAATTTTTTCAAACTGTACCAATTGGGTATGAAGCAAGGGTAGAGAGGAGTGAGCTGATGACATGGTCTGTGACATATTGGCTTCACGGTACATCCTATAAGGGTATTCCCTCTTATTATAGGGAAGCGGAAAAATTATAAGCTACTTCCATAGGAAATTACTGGAGGTAGGACAAAATCAGCACAAGTTTCAAAAGCCCAGGTTGTGGGGTATCAAGATAGAAAGGTAGGATAATTATGCACAGAGCCAAGTTAGAGGCTCCAGTCACTGAAAACATTAGTGTTCTGATTCCTCTCCCTATGTATAGTATGTAATACTATGTTCATGCACACAAACACACGAAATTAAGTTTTAAATTTTAAACTGCAAAATTGTGGGTAAGCTAATTAAGGTTAATCTTTTTTACTTTTGGAACCTTTTGGCATCTCTGGGCCACACATTAAATACACAAGCACTAATGAAAACAAAAAACCCTCAAAATAGTTTAAGTAAATTTATGATTTTGTGTTGGGCTGTATGCGGCCCATGGGCTGTGGGTTGGACACCCCTGGCTTAGTATATTTATTGGATAATCTGGCACTGGATGGCAGCAAAAGTAAATGAAAGGCAAGTCTTAGCAGCAGCTACACATGAAGGTTAGAGAAATTTCTGATAACTGGGGAAGCCATCATGTGTAAATGAATGGGACTGCTTCTTGTGTACTACTGTTATCATTCAGTGCCCAGCATATTACCTGTCAAAAATGAATTTATTAATAGTAAGGATTACCCATAGTGATTCCATAAATAACACAAAACCCCAAATGCTTTTCCAGAATTTATTACATTTATTTTATAACTCTGAAAATAATCAAAATTGTCATTGTTCCTTATGTGATTACTACATACCATCAGAATGTATCACATACTAGTACATTTTGCCATCATTTACAGGGTTCTATAAAAAAAGTGTTTTACAAGTATCAGTTAAAAATGAAAGTAAAAATATCTCCAGAAAGGAATATAAATAGTTTAGAAATACAGAATCCATGAAACAGATAACAAAGGAAAAGATCAACAACTTAACTACATATTACTTTAAACATTTATATGGCAAAAGCCACTAAGACAAGTGCACAGGGAGAAAATATCTGCCACATACACAATTAACACAGTAATATCTAGAATACATATAAAGTACTAGTCAATAAGAAATGTTATTGAACTATTACTGACTAGTTCACAAAGATACATATTCAAAGAAATTTTTTATAATAGCAAAAAACTAGAAACAAGTATTCATCATTAGGACCATTAAAAAATTTACAGCAATAAAAAAGAAATACATCTATCTATAATGTAGTAACACATAAAGCTTTCCAAGACAGAGTGAAATGGTGAGTCACGGAACACACTATAAAACAGACCCCTCATTTATGTTAAAAACAAGTAAACCAAAATGTTGCAAAGCTATATGCATGGAAAAAGATGTGGGAAGTTATATACTAACTCTAAGTGGTAGCTATAAATAGAAGATTTGGTAGACATGTATAGGATGATGGCTTTCACCTCTTTTTACTATTTTAGTATTTTTTTCTTCCCATGAGCAACATCAGGATTACTTGTACAATGTAAAAAATATTAATACCAGAAATCATGGATAACATTTTGAAACTATGAACCAAAAACTATATTTCAATCATGATTTTGATACTTGTTTACAAAAAATTTTTAAATCCCAGATACTTTTTACATGAAATTATTATTTTTAAATTTTGCCTAAATTGTTTACCTTACATTTCCAAATAGTAACTATTTTAAAAAATTATCAAATAATTTTGATTATCATTTATAATGATTTTTGAAGTTTATACTTACAATCTGTGCTCTTTTAAATGAGAAAATTTGAGAAAGACATCCAAAGTAATAGAAAGCAACAGTAACAAAAGTTTGTGTACCCTAAATGTTGTGCATACTTTTGGTCTGGAAGAAAATGGATGTGAAAATAAAAAACCTAACTTTAATAACTATAGGTAAATAAATCCATCTGAGAACAATACTGAGTCAAACCAAGTAAGAGAAGAAATCCATTTACTTTTCTACTTCTCCCCAGTCATCATTTTAATGAAAATGAAAATAAATACAATTTATCATCAAAATACCTTTGTAGACAGAGTATATGCAACCATTTAAAAGACTTTATTTATAGCCACATTTTTCTAACCTAAGCTGTCACTGATTATGGTTTTACTCCACCATTTGCTTAAACAAAATCTAAGCATTGTATATATTTTTTATTCTCTGTAACATATCTGGGTTACTTAATTTTTTTTTACATTTGAGACATAAGGTGTCATTACAACTTTTGCTTTAGAAAACATTTATGACCGTATTTTAATAAAGGAACAAAGCCATTATCTAACGTTAAGTTAAATTATAGCTGCATTCAAGACAAAAGTGTGACTTGCATCCTTCCCTCCCCAACCAGATAATATTTTTTCTTTTTAAAACAAATTGTGGCCCTGGCTGATGTGGCTCAGTGGGTTAGGCACAGGCCTGCGAACTAAAAGGTCTGCAGTTTGATTCCCAGTCAGGGTACATGCCTGGGTTGCAGACCAGGTCCCTGGTTGGGGCATGTGTATCTTTCACACATTGATGTTTCTCTCCCTCTCTTTCTCCCTCCCTTGTCCTCTCTCTAAAAGTAAATAAAATCTTAAAAAGAAAATAAATAAAACAAAGTGTGATGTTTACAAAAGATAGGATCCTCCATGTAAACTGCCAGTGTTTTATATTATCATTTTATTCAGGCAAACTACCAATCTTTTTTCAGAGGAGGAATAGCCTTAATTTTTATACTCTTAGCTTGAGTAGATATGTCACTGGGGGAACATTACAAACATTGTCTTCCATCAGAAAATTCAGACCTTTCTCAAAGTGGAGGTAAGAATGAATCATTTTTAAAAGAACCACCTGTATCTGCCCTGGCTAGTGTGGCTAAGTGGATTAAGCGCTAGGCCTACAAACCAAAAGGTCACACTAGTTTGATTACTAGTCAAGGGCACATGCCTGGGTTGCAGGCCAGGTCACAGCTGGGGGGCACTCAAGAAGTAACCACACATGGATGTTTCTCTCCCTCTCTTTCTCCCTCCCTTCCCCTCTCTCTCTAAAAAAAGAAACAATCTTTTTTAAAAAGTAAAATGTATAACAAATCTGATGGTGATAAGTGTTGTGGAAAAAATAAAGCTGGGAAGGATGTTTGAGGGATTTTTAATATTCTAACAGCTGACCAGTGAAACCTTCATTATTTTAAAATAGCATTTAAGTTCTATACACAACTATACACCAAGTCAGGGACAATTTTCTGGCAGCACTATTTCCATATTTTTCTGCCTCTATCAAGTTAACTAAAGCTAATCAAACAAGAAAGCAAGCCCATCTCATCAGTTTTGCTAACGAGCATTAAGCAAAAGGAAAGAATGCTACAGATCTTCACTTTGATCTTTTTCCTAACACATTTCGACCTTTAAAAAAGAAGTGCCCTAGTCCTTACAATCCTAAACATTCTAGTTCGAGTTTATAAAAAATAGACCCATCTCCCCAAGAACCCAGTCTACTTTTTAATCCCTTAAATCTATGACCAAATTACAAACAACATATAAATGCATTATTTTTTAAATGCAAAGAAAACAATTATAAATGAGGAAAAAACCTTCCTCTGCATCCCGCAGCAACTAGATTCCTCCTGCACTTTTACCAATCCAACAGCCAACGGATTTAAAGAAATCACGTTAAGTTTGAAGTCTCCAGGGTAACCATCGAAAAGGCACATTACTTTAAAACTAAACAACTATTTTGTCATACTCAAGTGTATTACCAAAGATATTGTAGAAGTATACCTAGAAACATCTGAGCAATACATAATACTTTTTACACAGTTATTTGGTACTTGTTATTTAGTTTTTAGGACATTATAACTGTTTGAAAGCCTTGCTAACACATTCTTAACACCTTCAACATGTCTTGATTAATTTTCTAAAGTGTTAAGATTAATTTACTAAAGAAAGTGGTAAAATGTCCAGGTGCTACACAATTGACTTTAGCTTTCCAGAAATCAGTAGCTAAGTTGGCACTGCCTCTTTCCCCTTACTTTTTTTCCCCATACCATTTTTTTCTTGGTTGTTAACCTTGAACACTTGTCATTTATCTGTATCATATGTCTAATCTAGTAGAATTTAGATGTATGCAACCAATAATGGAAACTTAACAATGCTCCAGGTTTTGGATGCTAATAAATAGTTTTTTTGGTATCAAATACAACCTATGTTCACTGAAATTGGATAAACTGCATATTCAAATGTTGTATATGTATATATGTGTATAAATTTACACACAATCCCCTCAATTCAACACACATACCAACTTCAACTATAAAAACTTTTATTGTATTATACTGATCACACCTTGGCAAAATGAAGTCATATACATTTTTTTGGGAAACAGCAAAAAAAAAAAAAAAAAAAAAAAAAAAAAAAAAAAACCCAACAGGCAACATGATAAATTCTGACATAGTTTTCAAAAATAGTTTTCTATGTGCACTTACCAAGCTCTTTCTCCCTTAATTGGAGAACAAATCCATACCTCAGCCTGTAGTCTAGATTAATAGAGGAAGGCAAGAAAAGTTACATATGAAGTTAATTCTCTGTGATTTGAATTGATAAGCTTTAATCATTTAGAAGACAAAATTTGAAAATGTGCTTACATATATTTTTTAAATTCTTTGTATTAATAGTAAACAACAGTATAACCAAACCACTGCTACTAAAAAAAAAAAAAAAAAAAGGCAGCATACAGCAAAGGAGAATCTTTTCAACATTATTAAATAAAATTAATTACCTGATTTATTGGTTTGTTGGATCAAACTCAGAGAAACTACTTTAAGTTCAATATTTATATTTTATAATTTATCGCAGTTTGTGATTACCAGCATATTTGAATGTTATTTTTAATAAACTAAGTTATTTTTAAATGTATAGCATGCACTGTGAGAAAGATAGTGTCCCCTCAAAGGAAGTGAATTAGAAAAATGTTATTTGACTTATAGAAGTGTACTGCATGATTTATGGCAGCCATCCTAGAATATGGGACTAATTGATTTTATAATATCTTTCAATAAGAAACTTTAGTTCTTTCTTAAATCAAAGCTATTATTATTATTTTTTTAAGTATTGGCAAATTGTATATGCTTTGTTTTCCTTCAGGTAGACTACCCAAGGCTCTGAAATAAGCCTTCGTGTATCTGGTAACCAAGAGACAAAAACTGTTGCTTAGCAAAGCAGCAACCAGGACTATGCATTATTTTAGATTAACATTTTATTCCATCTCTTCCCAGTCTCCTTTCTTTCCACACATCCACGTGATATTATGTTTCTAGATTTTTACACCTTAAGCCTTTCAAAGAAGTGATCCTACGTAAACTTCTATATGTGAAGTTCTACTAAATGGGTTTTTGTTCTACTAAAACAATTTTTGTGTTGCCTAAAGACCGAAACTGTCTACAAATTAAAGTTCTGCTTTATGAACTAATTCAGTGTTGAAACTGTAAGGACTCACAGAAGTTGTGCCCAGAGTTAAATATTTACAGCCTACTATTCCATTTACTCAACAAAACTTGAGAGATTTCAAAAATCACTATTCAAGTGGAAATAAATATCCAAATGTTTTTGAAAAATGTTTGTAAAATCAACGTTTATTATTTTGACAGTTCTGTTTTGAACTAAATTTGAAATACTATTCTTAGTCATTTACAAATTAGACATGGAAGAGTGACAAATCAGTTTTCCTCAAGCGAGTCAGCACAGTATAGTAGGAATAAGGCAGGAATTCTGCTTTTAGCTCTGACTTCATAGATAAAGAACCAGCAGCAATGGTTGAAATATCTACAAGAATGTTTAGGGCTACACCACATAGCTTCAAATACTATAAAAGGTGAAGACTTCTTTGTATTTGGCAATGGGACTATATGGACTATTAAGCAACATGCTGATCATTTTAACTATGTTTTGCTTACTAGAAAAAGCCCAAATATTCATGGCACCAAGAATATTTTGGGATTATATTTAAAAATTAGCCATGGTTAATCTATAAAGGTGATAAATGATGCACAGACAACAGCAAAGACTTTATATAGTTTTGATAAAAGGCTCACTTCAGATTTAGGAATCTTTATTTTTAATCCTGAAAAAATCAGCGTCAAGTCCAACTTTTCAGGTAGATGTACCATTTTTTTACCAAGTTGGCAGTGATTCCTGGTAAGGTCACTTTGATTAAGACAGGCTCCTGCTATTTCTCACGTCACAGAGGTGGGAAGTGTTAGTAAAGCACCAACGTTAATAAAAAGTCAAAGTATGAAACTTTTTAAGCAATGGAAAATGAAACTAATTTCCTTGGACTTTAAAAAACAAATCTGTAATTTTAGTATGTTTTATGTTTTAATTGTCTGAAGTTTGTATGTCCACTTCCTTTAATCTGTGCAACTCTAGAGGAGCACTGTTTTTAATGCTGCCTTTTAAGTCTGTGATCCTGCAAGAGGGAATCATTTATTAAACAAATTTCCTATGCCCACTACACAGCAAGTGTTCTGCTGAAAACGATTGGAATTTTTAAAAAAGCAGACAAGAATCTTTCTGTCAGTGAGCCTACAAGCTAATAATAAATAAAATACAAGGTAGAACAAAAGTAGGTTTACAGTTGTGAGTACACAAAAGTTTGTTCTTCTATTATTATTTATTGTATTATTTTCCATACAAATAACTGTAAACCTACTTTTACCCTACACTGTATGTATTATACATATGAAAAAACTGTGCAAGTATAACTAGTTTACCTATAAATTCCTCCAAACATGTATTTAATAACAATGACTTAAAATCATAAACTATTTTGAAATGATAGGAATACAACAAATTATGGAAAAAAGGAAAGCACAGGCTGGCCATTTATGGTAATCTTTCTAATGATGCAGACTTAAGTAATAAGTAATAAAATCAGTTTATTTTTTCAAGACCATGGCTAGAACAACTTCCTCCATGTGAACTTGACAAACTGAAACTACTGTTTAGAAATAAAGTTTCTAGTAATCATAAAGCTAGAGCTTTGAAAACTTTCTTCACAAAGAGACAATGCTACAAAAAAGTGATTTAGACTATGCTTTTACTGTTATTTCTTGCCTAGGAAAAAGGCTCTATCAACAAGTAAATTACTAAAATTCTCAGGGCTGACTAGTTATCTGTTAAAAAGAAAAAAGAAAAAAAGGAGTTACTACTCTCTTCATGGTAAAAGTTTGTAAAAGTGTGAATTCCCCAAATATAGTAGAGTTTATGAGTCATACACTACACCCACACAAGCAGCATAATAAATTCTCTCATAACAAATAATTCTCAAAATAGAGCACTTATCACTGTTTTACCTAAAGTTGTTATTTCTTGATTTTTATCTTTGCTTCTTTTCATCAGTTACTCTAACTAAGGGGTCTGGACATAGAATAAAGGGAAGTCCAGAGGAGGCAAGGTGTTGTTAAGACAAAATACGTATTAGGGATTTTAGTTATTTCCCATTAAATAATGGTCTCCTGTTTGCCTGGGCTTTCGAGGGTATTTAGAAAATACTTGTAATAATTAAATAAGAATTTATGATGTCCAAGATAGGGATACCAAAAGCACAAGCAACAAATGAAAAAATGTATGAACTGGAAATCAACAACATTAAAAAACTTCTGTGCCTTCAAGGGCACCATTAAGAAAGTGAAATGACTGACCAATCAGTAGAGACCATGACCCTAACCACCACCCTAACTCCCTCTAGTCCCCTTTATGACCCATCCCATAGAAGCCATCAGGGAGCCAGGTCTTTGAACATGAGCTCACCTGTGACTCCGGGTATGGCACCATTTCCTCAATCACTGAACCTTTATTTTCTTGGCTGGGAAAAAAAGTGAAAAGACAATCCAGAGAATGAACAAAAATTTTTAAAATCATGTATCTTGTATCTAAAATAGTAAGAACTACAATTAATAAAAAGACAATTCAATTTAAAAATGGGCAAAGGATCAGAATAGACATTTCTTAAAGGAAGATGTCAAATGGCCAATAAGTACATGAAGAGAATGCTAGTGTCATTAATGATCGGGAAAATGCAAATCAAAACCACAAGGATACCACTTTTCACTCACTAAGATGGCTATAATGAAAAATAAAAGCAAGTGTTGGTGAGGATATAGAGAAATTAGAACCTTCACACAATGCTGTAGGAATGCAAAAAGGTACAGTAGCTTTGCCCAACAGCCTGGAAGTTCCTCAAATGGTTAAACATAGTTACCATATAATGTAACAATTTAATTCCTAAGCAGATACCCAGGAGAAATAAAAACATTAGCAATAAATGAATGTTCACAGAAGCTTTGTTCAAAAGATCCAAAAAGTCCAAATGTCCATGTATTGATAAATGTTGTGTATCCATAAAATGGAATATTATTTAGCAATATAAAGAACACATACTACAACTTGGATGAACTTTGAAAACACTGTGCTAAGTAAAAAAAGCTTATCACAATGAAAAACTTATTGTATAAGTCCATTTATATGCAATGACCAGAAATGGTAAATCTCTAAAGCAGATTTAGTGGTTGCTGGTGCTGGGGGTATGCAGAAATTAAGGGGTGATAGCTACTAGGTGCTGGGTCTCTTTGGGAGGTAATGAGAATGTCCTAAAACTGACAGATGCCCAACTTTGTGAACATGCTAAAAACCAATGAATTGTACATTTGAAATTAGTAGATTGTAAGGTATGTGAATTTTTCAGTAAAGCTGCAAAAAAAAAAAAAAAAAAAAAAAAGAATCTATGATGTCCAATTTTTAAACTGCAATACAATCTACCATGAAGGAGAGAGGATTACAAGTCAGGGACTATGTTTTAGCCCAATTTGTGTCATTACTGTTTATATTGTTCCTCCTCTTACATGAAATTTAAAACTTCCTGCCTCACACTCAGGATTCCTCATAATGTGGATTTATAGTTGATGTAATACTTTCTTCACCAACTTGTGAGCATATTAGGTTCACTCTACTTCCATGCTTTCATTTCTGTCCATGCCCCCACCACTATCTAGATAGAATGCATACCTTTTTATCTTTACCTATTCCAGTTCTTCAGTATTTAACATAAGTTCTTTCTCACAAAACTTTCTCTCACTAAATTGCCTCTTTTAAGCTCCTACACACCTTTCACACAGTAGTGAAAGCTGATAGTCTACCATGTATAATCCCTTACCCTACTTTCATCATCTCGACTATACCATAAATTCCTTGAGGGTTGGAGCCACACAATCAGGGTTTATTATTTTATAGCAACTAGAAAAATCTTTCATTTAATATCTATAAAAGTACTTAACTGAATAAATTTTCTTATGATTATTTCACTAACTATAAAAATATCTAGATTGATAAATGCCAGTAAGTAAAACCAAGGTATTATTATTACTGGTCAGAGCAAACAATAAAGCTGCTGATACTATAAAAATAATAATACCCTTTTAAGAGTACAAAGTCAGAACATGCAACAATTTTTACTTCAATAATAAAAAAGATACTTCTCAGTCTCCTACTACCAATCACACAAACAGGGATAAAAAAAACCCTAAAAAATAATGGTTATTCAGCTTTGGCTGAATTACATTTTTAGCTATATCGATACTGTCATAAATATATATAAATATAAATATGAATATATAAATATAACCAGAAACTCACATGCAGACAACTAGCTCATTAGGCATATACTTAAAATTAAAGAAATATTAATTTTAGAGAAGACTCACTTATGTCTGGTAAAGACATAATTACTATTGGCCTAAGTCAACTTTTAGACTCACCCTGCACTCCTACCAACGTCATTAGTTGGCTATTTTAACTTCTGCTTAATTCTTTCTTCTCCAACCAAATGTCAGTTTTTAATTCTCTCCTTTTTGGGGGGGCTGGTACCCTCAACATCAATCTCTTATATTTCAAACCTTTGCCCCTTGTTAGATCCTTCAGCGATCCTAGATTAATCCAGCAGCAGGAAGAAAACTCATATATGAGTCTTCTTCACCTTTGTTCAGATTGTCCATCTTATATACGATACATTCCTTTACTACCTTACCTCAACCCTGAGAAAAAGCAACTCAGGTATTTCAAAGTTTTTCAAGAAGTACTGTTTTTTTCTTTTCTTTTAAACTTGAGATTCATGTAGTTAGCCTCAAGAATAGATTAAATATACAAGGTAATTTCTCATCACTGAAAATGTAAAATACTGTCTTTTATTTCTCTATTGGGATAAACATCAGAATATAAATGATTAATCTTTTTTCCCCTTCTTTTTGGTAACCTAGTAGGAGACGTGAACAAAACTCTGGGTGAAATATAATAAAACATCTTCACAGGGCCATGTCTGGCAGAGCTAAGAAAAAAGAAGGCAAAACAAAACAAACAGGACATGAGACAAAAGTGTGCATATATTAAGGGGAGAGAAGCGTTCTGAATAAGAAAAACCAATGGTTATTCTTATCTAAGTTTCGTCTCAAAAACCTGTATTTACAGATATGATAGTGTAGATTAAGTTTAAAACCATACTTTCTTCTTCTGACTTCAGAAATTTGACCAGGGCTAACCTCTACATAATGACTGAGTTAGCATATGTATTAAACAGCAAAGGAAAACAAACAGCCATTTTCACGTGATCAGTTTGTTACTTTAGTTCATTATCTTTACCTCCCCTGACAAAAGGTAATCCACTGGTTCCATAATTCCATGAGCAATCACTTAATTCCCTGGCAGTGCACAGATATGTTCCAGAAGAAAAATGTTCTGCCTTTACAAACTTTAATTATCTCTATCCCCCTCAACCTGTAAAAAGTGCTTTGTAAACATGTCATTGAGCATGTAAAAAAAAGTAAAAAAGCACTAGTACTTTATGTGAAATACTAGTAAATCCTCAAAATAGGCAGTATTTTTATATTAAAAACTTTAGCACACGTAACTGTCAACTAGAGCATACAAAGAATGAGATACAAAAAGACAGCTTCAATTAATGATGTGTTTTTTGAAAGATAGGGAGCTTATCTATGTCCCTGGTGCTGGATTATTAGTTATCATTTTCTTTCCAAGCTTAGTCAACTCTAAAACTTATAGCAGGTGTATTTTAAAGATACACTAATAGCTGCTTAGAAGAGCCAAAAAAGAAAAAGAAAGATACTGAAGCTTATTTTGTGCCCTAGCTGAATGAAGTATTACCTCCAATTGGTTGACCAACGATTTCCAGTGGGGCATGAGGTGTGTGTGGGTCATCTCGGTGAAGATTCAGTACAGAATCAGCTGAAAGTCACTATTTATGTAGGTATAAAATAAAACTCACTGATAACTACACTAAAAAAATTAGAAAACCACCAAAGATTAAGTTAGTGATTATGTAAAAAAGTAAACACAGGAAGAAAACTAATATACTAATCAGCATCACTGGATTATAATATGCCATGGAAATAGGCTGCTTTAAAAAACAAGGACTGAACGACCTAAGATGTTTTCACATTTAGATAAAAAACTATTGAGACTTTCTTGGCTTAAACAGTAATAGAAGGAGGTAGTAGTCTATTTAGTACTGTAAGAACCTCAGTAAGAGTTACATTCAGACTGAATTCACTTTCATAGTTAACTCTTAACAAAGCTTACTCGCCTTTTCATGCACTAAAGCTAAAAAGGTATGTAATGAGACAGTTCAAACAACAATTTCCTGTTACAAACTGCTATTTCTCATTCAAGTGAAGTATCTTTCATTTAAACAAACAAAAGTATAATGCCAGATTCCTTTAGTTTAAAGGGTCACATAAGACCTAAAAATAAAATCAGCTCACTAACTAGGTAATAAATTTAGGTATATCGCCCTGGCTGGTGTAGCTCAGTGGATTGAGCGCGGGCCTGCGAACCAAGGGATCGCGGTTCGATTCCCAGTCAGGGCACATGCCTGGGTTGCCAGGCCAGTTCCCGGCAGGGGACATACAAGAGGCAACCGCACATTGATGTTTCTCTCCCTCTCTCCTTCCCTTCCCCTCTAAAGATAAATAAATAAATAAATAATAAAAATAAATAAATAAAAATATTAAAAAAAAAAAAAATTTAGGTATATCTACATGATGAAATGCCTCATAATTAAAAAACAAAGCACAAAGCTCTTTATGTACTGATACGAACCAACTGCCAAGCAATATTAAGTGAACAATAAGCAAGCTACATGATAGTGTATACATTATTATACTACCATGTGTATAAAAAGGGGGGCAGCCTACAAACACATTTGCTTGCGTATGGATGGAGTACCTCGGAAGGGATAAGAAATTGCTAACACCTGGATGACTGGGGTAGGGGATGACACACACGTGCACAAGACTTTTCCCATATATTTCCTGGTTTGAATTATGAATTATCTGAATTACTTATTAAAAAATGAAATTGGAAGTATAAAACTGTAATATTCCTCTTTTCCGTTATTTCACCAAGTATGAGCTCTCCTTTGACTGCTTTATTATGACATATATTTTGCCTTATTAGTCATGGCATCCTCAAGTTCCTTCAGGATAGAAATAAAACAGTATAATTCATCTTTGGATTTGCTGCAACTTCTGCTCCAGTGTATTAAACGTAGTAATATTAATTATGAGTAACTTTAAAATAGGAAACGTGTGTTCAGTACTTGTGAAATGCCTGGCATTTAATATGTGCTAACTTATTTAAACAGTTCACATGTGTTAACTTACTTAGCCCCACATTTCTATAAGGTGGATATTGTACGTTTATGAGCGAAGAAACCTGCCCAGTGTCCCACAGCTAGGAAGTTAAATAAAGCTTAAAAATGAGTGCTTATCGCTGAGTCCCTACAGAGGTACTTTATCTCACGGCCCTACCAAAAAGGGGGTACTATTCTAACTTAACAAGGAAACTGAGGCTGAGAAAGATTTTAAGGAACTTCCAGGAACTCACTAATTTCCAGGAGGGTAGGCACATGACCCGTAGTGTCAGCAGGGATTCCCAATCTAATGCTCTTTCCACTAAGTACATTCTGTCACAGTAAACGCTAACTAAATATTTTAATTACCACCGATTGTCTCAAGTGATGCTGTAGTAGAAGTAAGTTCACACGAATAAGGGGAAAAAATCCTGCCTTTTTCCCATTCCGTATCTACTACATATCCTTACATTCAGATTTGAGCTCTTAACTATTCAATAAAAAGGCCTTCACTGGGAGTGACACTGTACATCAAGAAAGATAGGCTTATAAGACTGTCACAGGCTAGTATAAACAAGTGTATGTAACTGTATCTAGTGAGATATTTATGGATTAAATAAAACTGTAAATTTCAGTGATACATTGTAAGCATTAAGTTACAGGAAAATATTTTCTACTGTGGAAAAGGAAGATTTTTAAATTGAGGTGAAGTGGGAAATACATACAGGGTGGGGCAAAAGTAGGTTTACAGCCAGTCATAGGGAAAATAATACAATAATTAACAGATAATAACACAAGAATAAACTGTTTCACGTGCTCACAACTTTAAACCTACTTTTGCCCCACCCTGTACTTGGTTTTACTATAACCATATTATACTCCAAAAAAACAAAACCCAACGTCTCAGAATGAGACAAGATAAAGCTACTTCTCTGTGAACAAAAAACTTCTATTTATCAGATCTAATAAAAAAAATTTTGAAAACAAAAAAAGGAAGGTGCCTTTTATGGATCAGGTTTCTAAACTTCCTTGGGCTCTTATGTGAAGAAAAAAAATTCAACAAGGGTACTATCAAGTATTAAATCACAGGAAGTGTCCTCTAACATTTTTCAATTTGTGTCAAAGATTCATTAACTTTCTGAATACATGTGTCCATTAAATAAAATTCAAGCAAATTTAACTGTAATTTTTAGTGATCCCTGAGAGGGGGGAACAGTATAATTAGTACCATGCTCCACGTGTATGTTCAAATATTAATGAATATAAAATTTGACAAGTTTCACCTGGAACTGCTAAGAATTGTAGATTATAAATTTATAAATAAAAAAGTTTAAATGATCTTTGGGATAAGACTGAAGAAAGAATTCACCAGGAAACTTTAAAAAGAAATTTCACAAAGAGTTACTGTCCTATAGTCTCTGTAGGGGGGAAATGGATTCAACTGATACTCCTGGCCTGCAGAAAATCTTTCTTAAGGAAAAACAGTAATTTATAGCACCATCAGTACTGTGTTCTCAGTGTTTAGCAGTAAAACCATCTTTCCAATCCTTATGGAAAAACTTTCTTTATTGCATCTTAAGTTTTTCATCAGTGACAAATTACTAATGTAATTTTTTTAAAGACCTGCAATACAACAAAGTAGGTTTTGGAAAAGTGACTTAGCTACAGAAAAACAAGACAGTGCTCCTACTGCCAATCAGTATTTATTCCTAATCAGAAACCTTGTATGTATTAACCACAACCCTATCATACTGTTACAGACAAATTATTTTTAAAATAATCCCTTCATCTTTTGTGCCCCTAAAAATGACCATTTTGGCTCTACATCAGGAAATAAGCAGTGAGTGTAAAAAGATTTCAATAGCTGGCAACCAAAATTATCTTTTATACTAAATCTTTATAAGGCAGAAGTGACGTTAAGGCCAGAATGATATTCTAACTTAAGAAGGTATGGCAAACTTAAATAGCTCATATTGCAGGTCCTTTAAACGTTTTTATTTTAATCTTTAATGTGTCAATGACTTTTGTGCTGTGCTTTTTCCTAATAGACAAAGAAAAATAAGCCTTGTGGCTTAAAGTATTGTCAGTCCCAGCCTGGAGTTACCGCCGCATTGAGGCCAAATAATGGAATTTTTAAATGCCTATTTTTATAATTAGTATTAATATGTTTAAGTTTAAACAGAAGTAGGTAGGAAAAATGGTAGGAGGTGGGGTGCTGTGATCCAGAGGACCCAAACGCCGTTGGCTTGGTTGGCAAAAAATTTTTAAAAAAATGATGTAAAGCAAAAGTGCATCAGTATAAACGAAGTGTTTCATAATGATAGATCTCAAGTGATTACCTTATTGAAAAGGGTTAAAAGCGAAACTGTTTTCAAACGCCAGCTTCCCTTTTACAAGATCCCAACAGTTTTAAAGTTATTGCAAATATGTTTTTTCTTAACACCCCCTTCCTCCCCAAAAAAGAATGCATTTCCATGACTACTGACTTTGGGGGGGGGGAAGAGAGTGAGGGAAAGAGTCAAAATTATCTAAAAATGCACAAGCCCTCATCATTTCAACTATGGAGGAAAAAACGGTGTTTCCCCGATGGAGTGGGAGCAAGGGAAAGGGCATGAATAAAATACAGCACGAGAAGAAACCTTTGGTTTCGAACTTTATTGCACAAAGAGAGCGGAGAAGAGTAGGTCAGACGTTGCCGCGCTTCTCCTCGCGAAGCGGGCAGGGCAGACACGGAGGCTACCGGGAAGGCAGGCACCTTCACCTCCTCTGCCCTCAACAGTCGCCTCTTTCCTCCTCCACCCCCCGCGGGCACCCCGGCGGCGCTGCCCAGGAGGACGGCCGGGCTGGGGGCGAGGCGGGGGCGGCGCGGGGGGCAGCAGCGCCAAGCCAGATCGGGCCGGGCGGGCGACCTCCCCCGGGGCGGCTCCCGGTTCCCGGCTCCGCGCCCGGCCCGATCCGGCGGCGGCGGGAACGCGGGCGCCAGCTCGCCGCGGCCGGCCGCCCGCCCGCACACAACCCGGGTCCCGGCTCCCACCCCGCCCGCGGCCCGCCGCCCCCCGCCATGAGCGCCGCCGCTGGCTGCAGGCAGAGTGGCTGCCGCCCCGGCCGCCGCTGGCTCCAGTCCGCCGCCATTATTCTTTGTTCGCTGCGAGCGGCGGCGAGGTTGTGGGGCTCGGGCGGAGGCTCCATCTTTACCGCGGCCCCTCCTGCGATGGGAAGGCCCCGAGCGCGGGTGTCCGGCGCCTCCCCGTCCCCCCTCCGTCCCCCCGGCTCTCTCCGGCTCCTGCCTCCTCCTCCTGCTCCTCTTACCGGTGGTACAAGCTCCTCCGTCACTGCTTTCGTTCGCGGCCCGGATCTCGCTGGAGTTTTATTCTCTCCCCCACGTAACACACCGCGTCAAACTACACCTCCGCCGCGTCACTCACCAACACTCCGCTTCTCCCAGCCGCCCGGGCCACAGGCAGCAGCAGCCGCCGCGGACTGAGGAGCCGCAGCCAGGGAGCCAGCCAGCGCCGCCCAGTGCCGAGTGCGCAACGGCTGCGCACGGAAACAGCCGAGTTCGGCCCGGAGGAGCTCGAGCGGCCCCGCCCCCGCCCTGGAGGCGGAACTTGCCGAAGTTCTTCGGGTTCCTTCGGCTGAGGCAAAGGGGTTTCAGCAGGAGTGGGACCTCGAAGGTGTGCTGGAACCCACCGGGGGAGGAGTGATATAGGCCCTACGGCGACGTTGTGATGAAGGAAACCTGGCGGCGGAAATTTGAAGGAGGAAGTGGGGCTCGCGTGTAGCTGGGTGGGGAATTCCCGAGGGGTGTGGACGACTGGATGGAAACCCCCGCGCGGTTCTGGCTCTGCGACCGTAAGCGGCGGGCTCTAGGGCGGCAGCGGCCTGCGGGGCCACAGCTCCTGAGCGCGGTCGGCCCGGGAAGTTTCGAACGCTGCGGGGACCTGGCACACGCGCCGCCGAGTCTGAGACGCGGCTGAGTGTGGAAGGCAGGCGAGCTGGGGAGGAAGGGAGGGCTGCGGCGGCTCTGCAAACGCCCCCACCGCCTGGGGCAAGGCCGGGCTGGAACCAGAGGCTGCTGTGCAGCCGCAGCGCGGCTCGGAACTCCTGTGGGGAGGGTTTTCCGCCTTTCTGGGCCGCGGAGCAGTCTGGCTCCGAGACTCAGCTGAGAAACCTGGCGGCCGCAGGCAAAACTGTTCTATTTCGGGGGTGGGGGGTGGGGACTTGTGGCACCTCGCGGGGTTCAACCGGCTGCGTGGGCAGCCTCTGCAGAGGGTCATCCAGAGCCTCTGAGCAATGATCTACACTGATCCAGTGTCTTGGACACTTTTTTGAATGTCTGCCCGCCTCTTTTCTGGCACCATCCTGTGTCGCTATCTTTTTCACAGCCAGTTTTCTACAGCAGCGGTTTGCACCCACTGCACCCTTTTCTTCACCACCCACTCCCACTCTAAACCAGCCAGTGTGACTTCCTTTGCCTCGAGGCTACTGAAATTTCTCATAGGTCAAGCAAGGTCATGTACTGACTTTTCATTCCCCTTTTTATGGAACGCTGCAGTCCTCTTTCATAACTCTCTTTCTGCCGGTTAAAGCAAACCTGCCCTTTAGGAAGCGCGCCGAGACGGTGGAAATCTGAGCTCCGCCCCGACCTGGCTTCCTATTACAAAGAAACGGTCGCCCTTCCTGGTCTCTTGATCAATTACCTGCTTTCAGGGACTTTGGGCTGAAGAATGTTCACCTTTCCTTCTGTTATTTTTCAACCTTTCCGACTACTAGCTTTCCCGTCTAGTGTTTTAACACGCGTACGGCTCTCACTTCATTAAAAAGATTTCTCTCATTAAATCCCTCTCCAACTGATTCCAGTTGTCTCTTACCCCATGGGCGTTCTCTCACGTCCCACTTCTTAACCCTTCCCAGTCCAGCTTCTGTTCCTACCATTCACCTGAAGCAGCTCTCATTTGTCACAGACAAGCTTCAGTCATCATCTTACAAGATTTTATTCTAGCATTTGACACTGCTCTTATGTCAAAGTTTTCTTCTGTGGTTGCACGGTCTCTTAATTTTCATCTGAGGACATTTTTTCGTTGCTTTTTTTTCCACCTAAAATGTCATATGGTGTGCTTGAGTATGATATTGTTATGTTACAGAATTACACACTTACGATTTTGTAATACGAAAGGGGCATTTGTTATGCTGGACCCTGTATTTTATTTATTATTTTAAATTATTTATTATTTAAATATGTAATCTCGATTATATATTTTTACGTTACCATTAGTCCCCTTATACCCCCAACCCCCAGCACTTTCATTACTTTTTAGAGAGGGAGAGAGAGAAACATTGATTGGTTGCCTTCTCACATGTGCCTGACCAAGGATTGAATTGGAAACCTTGGTATGTGCCCCTACCAGGAATGGAACCTTCAGCTTTTCAGTCCATGGGATGACACTAACCAACCGAGCCACACTGGCCATGGCTCTGGTTGCTTTTCAATAGTCAGCTTCTCCTCCTTTATCCAGCTCTTAAATTTTGGAATCCTGTTAAGCTGAGCCCTCTTCTTGAGTCCCACCATGTCTACTCTCCTATCTGGTCTCATTTTCTTCCAGTAGCTTCACATCCCTTTGCCAAAGACTTTGCATCTCATACTCAAATCTAGATCTTGTCCTCGAACTCTAGATTCATATTTCTAACTGCCGTTGCTACAGTATTATTTGGATGACTGGGGCATGTCAAACTCAAACTATATTGTATTCCCTACAAAACCTTCCTCCCACTGCCCTGGGATCAGTAAAGGGCATCCTACTTATCCAGTCAGTTCAAGCCAGAAACCTAACATGCCTCTGACACATCAGAATCACCTAGACCCGTACGCCTTAAAAAATCGGACTGTGGCCACTTTCCACTCCTATGGCCACTTTTCCACATCCCACTTCAGTCTCGGCCACCTTCATCTCTTGCTGGAAATACTACACATAACTACCACCCAGGTCCTACAAAACTGTTCTTGGCTCATTCCAGTTCATCTGCCAAACTGCAGCCACAGTAACGTTTAAAATACAAATCTGACCAGGTCACTACCCTGCTTGAAATCCTTCAGTGGCTTCCCTTTGCTTACTGAATACAGTCTAAGCTTCTTATGGAAACCAGGCCCTCCGCAGGCTTGTCATTCTCCTCAGCCTCTCTAGCCCTCTGAGCTCCAACCACAGCAGTCTCTCTCATTTTTTCTAGGCCTTTCTTTTTTTTCTACTGTAGGCTTTCACCTCAAGTTATGGACATGTGCCATTCCCTTTCCCCTGGAATTCTTTTCTGGCACCCACCCCTCCTACCTAACTGTAACTTAACATTTTCTTTTCTGATTTATCATACTTGGAATTTAATGTTCATGGAAGGTCCATACAGGTGGGGACAATGTCTTCTTGTTCACCACCAGCTTTCCCCTTCACTTTTATCCCTAGCACCAGCACAATGTCTAGAATGTAGTGATACTTGTTAAATATTTATTGAATAAATGAATGTCTGTGTGGTCCCAAGATAAGTTCCTTAATATCTTTGGATTCAAATCCTGGCTCAGCCACTTAATAACAGTGTGCCTTTGGGCAAGTTGTTCATTCTTGTGCCTTGATTTCCCCAGGTGTAAAGTAAAGGTGATAGTAGCACCTACATTATAGTAGAAGTGCCTCGAGAGTGGTCTCATCAGATGATTATGAAAGGCTTCAAGGAGAAAGCGGTATCTGAGAGCTTTTTTCTAACCATGTCTTCCTTTTCCTGTTATTTTTCTCTCTTGCTTCCGCTGTTGAACCTAATTTTTACCCTCACTACAAACTCAAGTTCCATGAACCTGCCTATTCTGCTGCATCACCTCTTGTGACTTAATTTGCTTTCCTTACCTAACCCCAAGGCCATGGTGACCTTTCTCATTAATTCTAAAAATATCTGTTGAGCACCTGCTTTGTGCCACGTCCCCTTAGAAACTGGGCATCAGCACTATCAATGTTATCAATGCTCATGAAATAATATCGTGATTTGAAGTGTACTTTCCAAATAGTTTTCCAACAAAGAAAGGGGGAGGACTGATCTGTTACAACTATTCCTGGTGTTTACCAGTTACGGCTCACATGTAAATTAATATATTTGCTTCTTCAAATTAATCTTAAACTGTAACAACAAAAAAAAGCCTCTTGACTTGACTTCTTTTTCTAGCTACTGTCCCATTTATTTTTGCTCTCTGTGCAGAAAATATCCTTGAAAGCGTACTCCCTTCTCAGCCCCAGTTCCTTTTCTCATGTTCTAGCTAGCTCTTGCCCTCAGTGTTCCACCAAAACTGTTCTCCGTGTTACTCAATCCAATGGCCTGATCTCAGTCTTCATTGCTCTTGACCTATCAGCAGCAATTGACACGGTTGATCATTCCCTCCTCCCTGTAATACTTCCTTCACTTGTTACACTTGTTTCTTTAGTGTTACAGAACACTCCACATTTTCCTGGTCTTTCCTAGCTACTGTCACTCTTCCCAATCTGCTTTGCTCACTGACCTCTTAATATTGGGATGTCCCAGTACTCCTGGACCTCTTCTGTTTCTTTCCTCTCTCCCTTAGTGATCCCATGCAGTCTTTATAGTATTAGATATGATAAATATGCTTATAGCTCCCTAGTTTCAGATCCACACTTGTATACCCAAGTACCTCAGCATCTTAACTTTGGATGTTTAATAGACCTCTCCATTTTATTATGTCCAAAACTAAACTGATAGCAAACCCCCTCCAAAAAACAAAAAAAATTCTCTGCCTACAACCTTCTCTGTCTCGGTTTATAGCGATTCCATCATTCCCACTGCAGAGGCCAACTGAGCAACTCTTGCCCCCCACGTCCAATCTGTCATCAAATCCTATTCAGTCTCTTCAAAATATATGACCACTCTTCCCCTCTCCACTGATACCACCTTGGTTCAAGCCATTGTAACCTTTGACTAGGCTTTTATATTAGCCACCGTTAACCTTCATTTTGTTCTCAGTACAGCAGTTAGCATGATCCTTTCAAAACCTAAAGCCAACCACCCCACCATTCTCTTCAGAACTATCCAGTAGCATCTCATCTCACGTAGAAAGAGCCGCACTTCTTACAGTTAGGTCTACAAGCCTCTTTTCCTGTCTGATCTCCTGACGTTTGGTTCACTTAGGTAAATAGGTCTTGCAAGTGTTCAGGTAATCCTCATTTTACTGAATGCTACAATCGCATAATTTATTATAGTATGTTGTTACAATTGTACTTTGTTGTGATTTATTGTTAATTTCTTACTCTAACTTATAAATTGAACTGTATCATAGGTATATATGTATGCACAGGGAAAAAAAAACAGTACATATAGGGTTTGGTACTCTTTGTGGTTTCAGGCATCCCCTGCAGGTAAGGGGGACAACTGTAACTTGAAAGAGATGAGGACCTCTTTGAAGCTTTCTGGTCTCCCACGTCCCAGAGTAAGAATTAAAGAACCAATCAGCAAGATTCTGGTTGCTTTTAATTTCCATTTTGAGGACCAGATGGTCAGCTGCAGTCTCATCTTCCCTGTGACCGAAAGCAATGCCATGTAAACAAAGCCTCTCATCCTCCTAGAAGTGTCAGAAAGGCCAATGGTTAGCAATTAAAACCAGAAGCAGGAGCAAGTTAAGATTTATTGAGTGCTTACTTTGTTCCAGGTACTGTTCTAACATTTTTGATATGTTAACTAATCCTCATAGTAACTCAAGAAGGAACATGTTAATTCTAGAAACATTTTATGGACACGTGAGCTGAAGCCCAGAGGGGTGAATAAATGTCTCTGAGGCCTTAGAGCTAGTTAAGTGGTAGGGAGGCAGCTCCAGAGCCTGCATCCTGAACCATGGTGCTTCACTGCCTGGTTGTGGAATAGAAATGGCGGGGAGGGGATGGACTTTACACTGAAAAGAAAGCAGAGTAATAATTCCAGCCATGCAATTCTGTCACCTGAAAGCACCATAGTAATTCAAGCGCTTTTTTTCTGACATCAGCCTTATTGCCATTTTCATAACTGATGCATGAATCAGGCTAACTAGCTTCCAAGATACCTAGCCACTCTTCCTAGGCAAAGGAGTAGGCCTCTGCCAAACCTTTCGCCTTATCTTTGCTTTACTATCTCCTACTTTTTAGCTGAGCTCTGAAGGGTGTGTCATTACTCTGAGTGCCTTACATAACTACCCATCCCAAGCCCCTGAGACAACACCCTAGTCTGGTTTAGGTGCTTGAATTCTATGTTTTTGTTTCCATCAAAACGCCTATCACAACTTATTATTATTTGTGTAATGGTCTAGTTCTCTAGACTGCTGTCTTTGTGAGGGGACAGGGTTCAGTACAATTGTTTCAATTAAATAAAAAAGTAGTATTTCTATGAACAGTAAAATGACAACAAACTCAGAACTATCAACAACTGAACCTAAAAAAACACAAAACCAAAAACAAACTAAGCAAACTACTAGAACAGGAAAGAATCATAGAAATGGAGATCACATGGAGCGTTATCAGTGGGGAGAGGGAGGAGGAGTGGGGGAAAAGGTACAGAGAATAAGAAGCATAAATGGTAGGTACAAAATAGACAGGGGGAGGTTAAGAATAGTATAGGAAAAGTAGAAGCCAAAGAACTTGTATGTACGACCCATGGACATAAACTAACCTGGGAGGGGTGGGTGGTTACGAGTAGGAGGGGGTGTGCAGGGCAGAAGGGAATAAAGGGAAGAAAATGGGACAACTGTAACAGCATAATCAATAAAATATATTTTAAAAAGTGGTATTTCTATAGAATATCTATAGTTATAACTATGCATTAAGATGAATTTTCTTGTGTCCAAGCTAGTCCATCTTTTTAGAAGTAGAAAAGATAATTTTCTTCTAGTCTGCCTTCCAGCTGTTGGGTTTTTGTGTTATGATGCCTGAGCCGTAGTGCTAGCTTTCAATTAGTGCTTCCTTGGCTTCTGATTTAACTAACATTCAATTGCTAGATGATAGATATTGTCCTAGGGTCTTTTATATACAATATATCTGCTAATTTAAATTGAGATAACTTTTTTGGGTTTTAGTTTCCGCAGCCATACAACCAAGATACCAGATGGACTTGTGCATGATCAAACTGTAGGTCTGAGAATTGGGGTTTGAATTTAGAACTTCCAATTCTAAATTTAGCTTCCTTTTTTTCATATATGTGTTTCTGTTCTCATCTCTGATCTTGTCTAATTAGTCCATGGTTATCGCCAATATTACTTAAGTAACAAGCATATTTTATAATCTTATTGTATACACCTCCTTCAAAAACTTTTTTCTTATTTTGTTTTATTTTTCAGTTTGATTCATTTTCTTTCCATTTCTATTCTGCCATTTTCTCTCCCGAACAGTAGCACTCAGGGTTTATGAAAAATATCTGGGGCTGATCCTAATTCTGCCTGTGGATTGAGGGCATTAGTAATATTTGTTTACTTCTATTATTATTTTTATACTATCATTGTATTTATTTTATAAATAGATCTAAGAGTCCCAGGGATTGGAACCAGGGCACGTAGTACTTGGGCTCCTGATTAACCAAGGTGATTGGACACATGCTTTTTCCTTTGCTCATTCCCCACAACCCACAGGAAAAGAATGAGAGAAGTATAAACTCTTATGGTAGACAGAATAATGCCCCCTCCCCCGCTCTAGATATTCCTGGCCTATTTCTTGGAATTTAGGAATATGTTATTTTACTTTCAGATGTAATGAAGATAAGGATTTTGAGATGGGAGATTATCCTAGATTATTTGGGCGGGCCCAGTGTAATCACAAAGATCCTTGCAGGGAAGTTGGAGTCGGAGTAGTGGGGAGAGAAAGTGAGCAATTGAAAGTTGCTTCACAGCTGCCTTTGAAGGTAGAAGTGAGGTCATGAGCCAAAGAATGCAGACAGCCTGTAGGGGCTAGAAAAGGCACAAGAAACAGCTTCTTCCTTTGAATATCCGCAAGTATTCAGCCCTGCCAACAGCTTAATTTTAGCTCACCGAGAGTGATTTTGGACTTCATACCTCCAGCACTATCAGATAATAAATTTGTATGATTTTAAACCATGAAGTTTGTGGTAATTTGTTACAATGGCAATACAGCCCCTCATGGACAAAAATAGGAAAGGAGATACAACGGCAGTTGAGAGCATTCAATGCATGTTGAGTGGACGGGGTGGATGGAGGAAAGGTAACTGACTTGGCAGAGTGGAGGGAGCGATTCCTGAGTGCCTGCAAAGGGATAGCTGGAAGAAGAGCCAATTCGTCCTGTGGAAACCGGAGCAGCTCAGGAGCTAGAGGCCATGTCTACTTCATGCCATTTGCAGAGCCACGGGAGAAAGGTATAGAGAGAGGCTTACAGAACATTTGGTTATTTATGTAGTTTTTAGTTTAACGGGCAATTATGCATGTAGTTGAACATCTTCTAACACAAAATAGATCATTTAAGATTTTTAAGTGGAAAGGAATTTAGGTTGTAAGAGGTTTATGAGTCTGCTACGTGTTTTCTGGAAATCATTTAACAGTCTTTTAAGCCCCCTGATGGCTGTGGCCAGACAGAAAAAGCACGTTTGGCTATTTAAAAGTTATAACCCCTGCTAACTAAAATATAATGTATCCTTCTATCTTGAGAAATGCAAAGAAAGGACCTCCACTTGGGAGTACTCCAAGGAATTTAAGGAAACTGTTCACGTGACAGAGAGTATCCGAGAAACTATCAACAAACTAACCTACCCAACAAACAGAAAGTTTGATGTGTGTGAACGTATTGAAACAAGATTTAAACAAGTGGTAGAGTTTCTAATTAGTGATATGTGCTTTGAAAACTAAGGAAATGAAAAGAACCACAACTCCAGGGAAAACAAAAAGTTTGGCAGAAGGACAAGTCATCACAGTTAAGTCCCAATAATGTACTCTAGTAATCCAGTGAAAGTTGCGATACATAGTGACAGCAGTATGTGCAGGGTGCGCGTGCCCCGATGGAGAAGAACAAATTCTCGATTCCATAATGAAAAGTCAATAAGTAATACCTAATTAAAGCGTGTTAGATAGAGGGCTCGATTCCAAAGAAACAGCTAAGAAAATCACAGTGGCTGTCTTTGGGAAAGTTAAGTATTCAGTGAGAGGGTTGGTGACTTCAAACTATGAGCATATATGACTTTAATAAAACTAAATTTTCTAAAAAGGGAATAAAAGGTGATCTCAAAGAGAAAAAAATTTGAAGATACTTTCCTGGATTTGAAAAACATGAGCATTAAGATCGAAAGAGATATCCAAATTTTTAATGAAGGCCCATGGTAAAGCACATGATCATGAAATAGAATACCAGTTATAAAAAGAGAACTCAAAAGCCTCCGAGAAGGGGTGAAGGTACATACAAAGGCCTGGGAATAAGATTGGTAGTGGGCTTCCTAATAGCATCGTTAGAAGCTAGAAGACAATGCATCAATGCTTTTTAATTCTGAGGGAAAGTTATTTTGAATCCAATATTGTGTAATTTTCAGACCTACTAGGTCTTTGCCCGTCATGAATGCCTTCTCAGGAAACTACTGGAAGACATACATTCCCAAAATAAGGGAGCGAACCATGAAAGAAAGTCCAGAAACTGTGTATCTGTCAGCTTAGGCTGTGATGCAGTAACAAACAGCACCAAACTCTCCATGAATTGACAACATAGGTGTGTTTCTTCTCACTCAACATGTTCATTGTATACTTCTGCTCCTCGTCACCTTTGAGATGGGACCCAGGCTAATGGAGCATCCTCTCTCCCAGACACTGCTAACCTTGTGCAGAGGGATTAGGCAGAGAGACAGGCAGACCTGTCTCTTAAGCTTCCACCTTCGAGTGACGCATATCATTGGTCAAGCAAGTCACATGGATATTTGGGAGTTTAATGTGCCAGAGATGTAAAATCCTCCCTTAGGGTGGGACATCACAAGTCATAGTCAGGCCCGATGTCAGTGAGGTGAGGAAGTATAACCGACCCCAATACAGAGCAGCGAATATTTTGAACAATGATACAATCTGTCTCAAAGGGAACCCCTGCATAGAAGAGAGGCAAAGGGAACTCCAGGACAGCAGCTGTAAGGAGGGGGAAGAGGAATGGTCAGCTTGGGGCCGTGGGGGTGGGAGTGGGGACTGGCATTGATAGCTTCTCTGACAGGTTTGACTATTAGATGGCTGCCTCTCCGGGTAGGCGCTAGATTGATTTGGGGGTGGGGATGGGTGGGTTAAGAGATCTGTTTTCTCACCAGCTTTTTTTATATGAAGTTTTTAAAATACTATATAATAAAATAATTTAATAGAAACCTAAGTTATTTTTACATGGATAGAAAGTTAACAGGTGTGTTTGTGTGTGTGTTTCTGTGATATGCATGTGTCCTGTGTGTGTGTACATATGTGTGATTAGTTCTCAAATTGTAATTGGGAATAGTTTGTTCCTTGTCTGCAACAAGGAAAGTACAGAAATTGAGAATAAGCATTTATAAACATTAGTAGCAATTCAACACAGTATCTTATGTCTGTTGAAATCAACAACACAGTATTTGGGGGCTTATATTTTGTTATGTATTGTTTTTTTAATTTTACTTTTAGTAATTCATTTCTACTATAGTTTTAAAAAGTTTACAGTGGATTGGAATTTCGTTATTATTATTGTTTATTTTATTTTTAGAGAAGGGAAGGGAGGGAGAAAGAGAGGGAGAGAAGCATATCCCCTACTGGGGACCTGGCCTACAACCCGGGCATGTGCCTTAGACTGGGAATCGAACTGGCAACTCTTTGGTTTGCAGGCTGGCTCTCAATCCACTGAGCCACACCAGCCAGGGCGTGCAGTGGATTGGAATTTTTGTTAAATGGCCCTTTATAATACAAAATAATATTGAATATAAACTGTGATTGAAAAATAAAGTTAAAAAAATAAAAACAGTCCTTTGCCACAGATAAATTTAGACCGATTTGGGATATAAAGGTTACGCTTTAGGCTGAAGATATTTTAAGAATTATTGTGCTAGAACATTAAGCAAATAACCAATGCTACATTTTCTGACCATTCTCCCTCCGTAATTCTGAGAATTTTATGTAGAAAGAACAGAAGCATGTTGAGGTCAGCATTTCCCATCCTTCTGTGATGAAGTTGTTTATAACATTCTCCTCTTACTCCATCTTGCCCTCTCAATAAAACATCTGGAAAGAACCGACAGAACATGGTGGCATTTTCCAAGCAGCAATGGGAAAACAGCATCACTAACCCTGAGAAGGTGGAGGCATTTGATTTTTCTAAGGATAACAAAGTTACATTTTCATTTTGGACTGCACTACTCTTAGACAGTATTAATACTCAAATATTGAAGACATTCGTAATTATAATATAAAAAGGTAGGAGTTCTCTTGCTTTCCAAACTGTCTTATCAGGTTCTTACTCCTTTTCCTTCAGGCTCTGTACCCATGCTACCCTGTGCTTATTCAAAGAAAACAGAAAACGTCCCACTAAATGTCTTTTGGGGCTTAAAAAATTATGCTTTACTGTGATAAAGCGAAATACAACCTGTCGTAGGGTATATTTCAGAAGCACCAAAGCACATTTCCTCTCCAGCAGAGTGACGTTTCTTTCAATACATGAATAAAAAGGAGGAAGTGGTCATTATCTCTGTCGATCCTCACGCCAAGGTTCACGCACATCTGGATTAAACTTTTCTGGTCTCTGTTGAGTAGTTCAGTCATGTATGCTGTCTTGGTGATGCTGGAAAACAGCAGAGCTGACTCATGCCCTAATTGTTACTACCTAAACTCAGATACAGGATACAACAGCTCAAACCACGCCTCAAGAAGCACCCCCCATTTCTGCATAATGAAAGGCTATCCAAACGCAGCTTGTGAGACAGGAGTTACAGTGTCTCCTAAAACTAACACATTTATATTGATAACATCCAAAGATGGAGTGAGGCCAAGGATGCTGTCTATTTTCAAAAGCTCCTTCCACCTAGACTTTTACCGCCCTCACCTTCCCCTTTCTACATGGAATTTGGAAAGAGGTTACTTGTTTGGGTGTGTAAGGGTGATGGGGAAGGAGAGAACAAATCTTTCCATCTATATACATCTCTAGGCAGCAAATGAGTAAAAGAACCCTGGAAGTTTCAGTGTCCCTTTTCTGTATAGACTTTTCTTAGCAAGGAATCTAGCCCTGTCAGCTAAATTTTGTGTCTTAGCTCTTGACACACTTTTTTAAAGGGACCTCACTAAAATGACAATGATTTAGTATATGTTTCTGTATGCTGCATTAACTACAGTGTTGCTTCTTCTAGGAAATATTTTCTTGCCAACAGAACTTAGAGGGCAGGCACACATCCATGCCTCAAGCAGATTTTATATCATTAGGGTCTTGTATCCATAGATCAGGAAAAAACTGTTTCTGAGATCCTCAAAAGATAAGAGGACTCTTAGTACACGTATTCTCAAAACTCCAAATGAGAGTTATAGACATCAGTGAAATGGAATTGAATTTGCTGGAATTTGGTATGCTCACAGCTCTGGCCCTTCACAGGGTGGCTTTTTGTTCCAGGCTCACACATCTCTCTAGACTTACCTTTATCCAGGACTGAGTACATCCTTTTTTTCTCCCATCCCTTTCCCCACCCCTCCAGTGCAATTACCCTTTATAGGTTCCTGTAATGAATTTGCAAATGTTATTGTCTAATATGTTACTGTGTAACACTGTGAATATTACTAACATCTCTTCTAAGACACAATGTAAAATAGTTTTTGTAAAGGTGGCTTTGAGCTGAACCAGTAGAATGCTTTTGTAATTGTGTGTCAGTTTCTTATATTTTTTTCCAGAAAGCCAGAAATGAATCATTTTTAGGGCTTAGAGTCTATCATCTTTGGTCCAGCAGCATCTTGCACCTGTGGCCTATGTGTTGCAAGGTATGAAAAGGCTATAATCAAAACACTCCCTAAGTGGCTTGCTGCAGCCCAGGAATGTTGACTACAACTGCCCTGAAGCCAAAGGAGTTTAAAAACCATCTTCTTTCTTTCCATTAGGGCTTGCCCTAAGTTGTCCTTTCACTGTCAGAGCTTGCTGCACACATGGGAAGAGCACACACATCACGCGTGATGAAATATATTACCCGTTCAAGTATTTGTCCAGCCCACTAGACTGTAAATGCCTCAAGGCCAGGCATAAAGTTTTACTCATCCCATTAGCCCAGCACCTCCTTCTCCGCCTGTTTATTGCCCTAAACAGAGGGAACCAAACAAAACTGAAAACACAGGACACAGAAGCCTGGAATTGGAGCAGCCTCGCTTGGAGTATCGTATGAAGTAGGTATGGAGGGCCCATTCTAAAGATTGCAGTCTTAACTCTTAAAGGGGAGGAATCATTAAACAAGAGGGCGATGATTTTTTTTCCAAGGGGAAAAAATAGCAAAGTGCAAAGATTATCTGGGACATACAGAAGACACATGAGTTTACTGTTTCAAGCTTTCTTTAAAAAGGGGGCAGGGGGACATGGGAACTATGTCACAGGATGTTTGTGGGGATGAAAAGCATCATAGATATGATTTAGCACTGTCCTTGCCTCATTGTAAGTGTTTAGTATTTGATATTTTATCATATTTCTTTACATCCAATTAAAAGATATTTTTGCGTCACTAAGAAAAAATGTTCATAAACTGTTACACAGTCATTTCTTATCACTAAAACTATTTTCAAATTCTTTAAAAATTTTTAGACTTATTTAGATGGGTTTTTAAAATCAATTTTATTCTCAAGCCATATATATATATAAATGCGAATGTAAATAACTTGTCTAAGATATTTATAAAACTTTTTCCTATTCAGAGTCTAATTCTTCAGAATCACTTTTTGACCCAGAGGCATTGATTTCTGTGTTTTTTCCTCCTAACGCTATCCGAGATATCAAGTGCTGGAAATTAGAAATGTTGCACTTCTAAAACAGGCCCCTCTCTCTGCTCAGTCCCAGATTTCTTTCAAACCGCTGACACCCACTCTCCTTGTGCTTGTTCCTTCTTACCAGAAAGTGTCAGCGGAATCTTTTCAAACAAAAACCAAATTCATATTCTCTGCTGAATTCCTGCTCTTCACACCCTGACCTGCGTCTTCCATGGTCGCCCCCACGTGAGTTCATGGTAACCCCACCGTAGTCGTTTCTCGGGGCCAAATCCCTGGAGTCATTTTTGTCTCCCCTCTGTTCCACCTCACATCCAGTCCTCCAAGAATCTAAATGCAGAATCTGGCTCCCAGCCGCCTCCTCTGCTGCTACTTGTCTAGCCGGAGGCATCTTCAAATCTCACCTATAATTACCTCCCATCAGGTTTTTCTGTTTCTGTCCTGGCCCCCCTACCAATCTATTCTCAACCAAGTGGCCTGAGTGAATTTTGCAAAAATAAGACAGGTCATAGCTCTACTCCAAACCCAGCATAGCTCCCCCGGGAATAAAAGGCCGAGTCTTTGTACTGGCCCCTAAGCCCTACATAATCGTTCTTCTCTGCTTCACCTCTCTTTCCCGCCTCCCTTCTGGGGCATTTTGCTCACTACTCACAGGCCTGCAGGCTGTTTGTCCGTCTGGCCAGGCATGCTCCTGCCTGGGGCTCTTTGCTTTAGGTCTTTCCACTCCCTGGAAGCCTCCTTCTTCGGGGTCTATAGAGTTAATTCACCTCATTCAAGTCTTTGTTTAAATCGTGTGTTTTCCCTGAAGGCTACCTTGGCCATCCTAATTAGTATGGCCACCTGATCCTCCCTCTACACCTCAGTTCACTCAATCCCCCTTAATCCACTTTGAATTTTCTTTTCCCATTGCGCTTATTGGTATAACATACTATAAAATTGACTTATTCATTACAGTTTACTGTTTATTATCTGTTTTTCCCTACAAGGGCAGGCATCTTACGTTTGTTCACTGATGATTCCCAAGTGCCCAGAGCAGTCCCTCATCAGCATTCATTAAATACTTGTTGAATTGTACACAATTATGACGAATTCTATGACTGAGGTCAGCACGAGGTGCGTGGGAGTTTTTAGAAATGCCCCATACTGAGCAGGTTGAGAAAGACTTTGTGAAGGAGCTAACACTTCAGCTGAACTTTTGAGGGTAAATAGTGAGGCAGCCGAAGGGACTATAGGAAGCAGTGGAATCATAGGTCCCTTGAGTATTGTTTCAGGTAGATAGTTAGATTGGACACTACCCAACTGCAGTGCAGAGTATGGAAGTTAAACCTCACAGGTAATACACTTTGCCAAATATTTTTCAACAAGGCTTATTTGTATCCCGGTGGTCCTTGTTACCTACCAGTGAGCACTCGTAACATCCGTGATCTGACTACTCGGGCCAGGAATATCAGCTTGACCAGACAAGGTGCCAAATCTTTGCTTTGGTCAACAGAGTAGTCAGTAATGAAAACGTTAAGGTCCTGCTAGTCAAACTAGTAGTTAAGGAAGTTTACCGTGAGTATCCTTAGAAAGGAATGCAATGACATAGAGATTTGTCTCATTTTAGGTATTCTTTCAGCTTGGACCAGGGATTGTCCTCAGAGATAGAGCCTTAGCTATTTTGATACCTGAGATAAGACACCAATCCACTCTCAAATCAGCTTTGTAACTTACGATGTATGATTTATGTGTTCTTAACAACATGGACCATCTGGTGGCTTCATATTCAAATAATTATTCTTGATAATTAGATGCCAAGCTTTGTTGTTTGTAGCTGTTGGAGGAATGTATGTACTGTCAGTATATAAATATAACACATTTTAGAATCGTATACACTCTAAAGTGTTTGCTTGTGTCCTTTAAATTTCAGTAGGCGGATGGATGCACAGCCCCTCTGTGTTCCCAGTTTCGACTTGTTTCATAGGATCCCTTAAGCTTAGTCTCTGGTTGGCACATTAATCAATACGTGTTACTTAAATGACTGAATCAAATGAATTCTGATCCAGAAAAAAAACAAACTCCAAGCCTCAGCACACGGGGAAACTGAACTTCCTCTACTCTTTTGTGTCTCTAAACAGGGCTCATCATAATACCCATCTTAGTCTTTGTGAGAATGAACGTATGTAATAGGTTATAACGTCTGTAAGTCCTTGGCATATTTCTTTTATTAATAGGCTTTATTTTTCAGAACGGCATTAGATTTACAGAGAAAGTGAGCAGGTGGTAAAGAGAATCTGTGCTTATATCCTCTCCCTTTACCTCACCCACGCCCAGTTTCCCTACTGTTAACATCTTTCATTAACATAGTATATTTGTTACGGGTAATGAACCAATATCGATACACGACTGTTAAGTCTGTAGTGTACTCAGATTTCCTTAGTTTTTACCTAACGTTCTTTTCTGTTCTAGGATCCCATCTAGGGTACTGTTACATTTAGCCTTCTTGTCTTCCTGGGCTCCCTTGGCTGTGACAGTTTCCCAGACTTCCCTGTTTTTGATGACTGTGACACTTCTGAGGAATGTCAGTCAGGTATATTGTAAGAAGCCCCCTATTGGAATTGGTTTTTGGCACATGTTAAGGCATGCAGAAGTATTTGTTATTATTATTATTGCTTCGTATTCAGATTAAAAGTGGAATTTAGGTAGGATATAGGGGAGGGATAGTTTTGCTGCATCTTTAGTATTTAGAAGAAAGATTTATCTTGAGGCGTGGTCAAGTTAACAATGCTGAAAAATTGGACAAAATTTGATTTGCCTCCATCTCTCCTTCTATCTGTTCTATCCAGTAAGTATTGAGCTCTGCACAGTGGCAGTATCGCAGCCAATGAAGTTTATCTGAGGCACGATTATTGCTATTCAGTAAATGTTCACCAACTGTCTGTTGTGGGAGCAGAAGGATGTTGGATGCTGGGGATTGAATGATAAAACAAGACCACTCTCATGGAGCTTAGGGTCAGACAGGGAGACAGTTAAAATAAGTAATGAAAGAAATAATCCAAAGATAGCTTGTGACAAGCAAAGAAAATAAAATATTCTTATATTAAAAAATATCTCAGGTGAGGGGAAGGGGGACTACTTTATTAGGATGGTGTATAAGTTTAGATCAGATTTAACAGTGAGAGGCAGAACTTTAAAAAACAGGGGCTTAAACAAGATAGAAAGGGGTCTCTCATGTTGAGGAAGTTAGGGAGTGAGCCCAGAGCTAATGTAGCAGCTCCGTAGCGTCAGGGTCCCAGGCTCCTTCCATCTCTGCAGATGTTCATTTCCCAGGATCACCTCATGGGCTAAGACAGTTTTTGGAGCTCCAGCCATCACATCTGAATTCCAGGGAAAGGGACAGGAAAGGGAACACATATTTTCCCATTTCCGCTTAATTCTTCCTGGCAAGAACTTAGTCATGGCCCTACCTAGCCACCTTATCTTGGCTTTATCCAGGTGGCCAGGCATACCAGTTAAACATCAAAAGTTTTATTGCTATAGAAGAGTGGTTCTCAGACATCAGCATCCACCAGAATCATCCACAAGACTTGCTGAAATACAGATTGCTGGGCCCCACTCCCAGGATTTCTCATTCAGTAGGAGGCCAAAAACTTGTACTTTGAACAAATTCCCATAATGCTAGTCCAGGACCACACTTTGAGAACCACTTTTATAGAAGAAGGGGGACTTGGATATTGGGGGAGCAGTTTGATTCAGAACATAATTTAGACTTTAATCATTTACCTTTTTGTATTGAGACAGATTATGCTTTCTGAGGTCAAGCATCTCACCTTTGATGTGTCAAATTGGATAGTTGTACACGAGTTAATAATTTTTGTATAAGGTCAGTGTTTTGGTTATCTGCTGCTATGTAGCACATAACCCCCAAATGCAGTAGCTTAAAGCAGTCATTTGCTTATGATTCTATAGATCTGCAGCTGGAGCGGGGCTCAGAGGAGAGGATCTTGCCTGTGCTCTATGTGTCCGCTGGTGGTGACCAGGGCTGGAGGGGACAGGACGGCCTTACGTGACTGGGGTTGGCTGTCACCCAGGCACCTCACTGCTCCGCTACCTGGACTTTGTCACATGAAGACTGGGGGCCCCACAAAGACGAGTCGGAAGTTCTAAGGCTTCTTATGGCCTCAGCCTAGAAATCACACAGAGTCCCTTCTGCCAGATTCTATTCACCAAAGCCAGCCCAGATTCCAGGGGAGAGGAAGTAGACGCCATCTATCGACGAGAGGACTGGCAAAGTCACCCTGAAGAAGAGCATGCAGTTGTATTGTGCCGTCTCTGGAATGAGAGTGTCAATGTTACAGTACGAATCCCTTGTAATTGTGAATCTGGACCTAGATCTACCGTTGAGTGGATTTGATCCCTATTAGGACCAGAGCGTGACTAGGGTAAAACATTTCCGAAATGGTTTTGTGCACAGGTAGAAAAGAAGCGTAGCAAGGTCAAACAGGGTTTTAGAAAGGTTCATTGGTTATTGACAGACTTTCTCATACCTTTATTGATATAAAAGTCCAAACGTGGGGAGAAGAACAGAAGTTCAAAGTAAGTTCATAAATTTTTCTCTGCTGGCCTTGTTTAGATATACGGCTATTTTGACTGAAAGTTGTGATCTCAACTTTTGAAAGTCAGCATTTTAAATGTGATGTGCTCACACCAATACAATGTGAATTAATGCTCTAAAGGAGGTCAAGTTTATAGCATATTTTTGTAAGTGGTGTCATTTAGGGTGTGGGTAAGAGATTCTCCCCTTGCCCCCAGGAAACCTTTGCAAGTGCCTGAAATTTTCCCAGGAGTGATTCATTGTTTCAAGCATTGCTCATTTTCTCTGGCTTCTTACATAGCAAATACTTCTGGGAAGGGAAGAATAGGAAGTCAGTGGCACTGTACCATGAATAATTTAGAACCCTCTTCTCTCAGAGAATTCTGGAGTCCTGGATGACTTTGGGGGAAGGGGGTAATGAAGGCAGGAGCGAGGTGAGATGGGGGTGGGGTAGATGAAGAGTGGTTCAGAGACAGGTACTGAGCCCGCACTTCTTTACCTCACAGGGACTGCTGCGTAGGCGGCATGCATTAGGCTTACGTGATGTTAAAACAACCAGTTCCTTAACGGCTTTTTGTTTTGCAGAAAACATTCTCTTCTTATCATATGATACTCATGCACTTTGTTTTTCACCCCCTAAATTCTCCACAAAGAGTATTTCTTTATCCTTAAAATAGCTTCAACTGCCTGCTTTGAGGCCCTTCTCTTTTAACTTCTGTGAGTTTCCTTTGCCATAAAGTATCTCTTCCAGCCCTTCCTTCTCACCCCATTTTTCAAGGTCTAAAAGACAGCCCTGGCCTTCTGCTAGACCTCTGAAGTTGCCGGCCCACTGTGGGAAAATTCCAGCTTGGGCGGAGGCCATGCTGTTTACTCGCCAGGTGTTGAATCAGCCACAGAGGGGAGCTGCCCACAGCCTGTGTTTTGCTCTTTTGAAGAGCAAGCTCATTTACTTCTTTGACTGGCTTAAGGCTACTCCGTCTCTCCTTTGAATGTATGCCTTTCCCCAACAGAGCTAAATCCAACTCAGACGCCTGGAAGAGTAACATTCCAGGGTGTTGCTTTTGTTTGGGGTGCTGATATAGTGCAAGACTGTGATTTTATTATTCTTACAGAAAGCCAGAGGCTGTTCTGTGGTGCAGATGGAAAGCTCTGTGACTAACAGGATTCTTTTCTTCTCTTCTCTTTTCTTTTCTCTTCTTTTCCCTTTCCTCACCGCTGCCCCCTCCCCCCCGCCCTGTCCCCTTCTCTCTCTTTTTCTTTCTTGATGGCAGTAGGAAGGAATGCTGTTTGTTCCATTAACTGCCTAGTCGTTTTACAGCACTTTTATTGGCTAAAGTGATCTATCAGGTAGAAAGTGAAGAAGTGGGACCTATGTGGTTTCCTTGAAACCCATGAACGGGTTGGGGGTGGGGTGGGGCTTCTATTCCTGCATTCAAGACAAGCCAATAACTTGTAACTTAGAAGGTGTGAGCGGAGGAAAGGAAGCTTGACTCACAACTATTGCAGTTCTGGAGAAGTCCCAGATACAGGGCAGTGAGCCAAGGGGTGCAGTCTGCCTCCCAGTTCTCTCCCTCCTGAAGCCAAAGGCTCTTGGAAGACAAGCCAGTTTTGCAGCCAAAGTAAAGATGAGGGTCCTCCTGTGGTAGTCCTGGGGATCTACTCAATATGGATTTTACAGCCAGCCAGAGTCTGCTGTAAACTGGAATTAGAGCAGACCAGGCATTTTGCCTCTTTTAAGCATCTGTGACCACTTCCTCCCTTACCCTAGCTGGTTGGCAGCATCCCAGGGGATACCCACAGGCTGTTGAAGTTTCCTCAGCGTTGTAGTGTCCTGTCTTGTCCTTAGTCACTGTTTTCTCACCAACAACCTTATTTGGACAAACATGTTTTTTTTAAACATGTGGCAGTTTGACAAATCCAATTTGTAGCTTAGTGTCATGAAATTAGCTGAAGAACCAGATGATAAAAGCATCTCTAGTCTTGACAGATTGCAAAGATCTACCTGAAAAACAGGTGAGCTATGGTAAATGAATGAATTGGAGGATCGTGCTAATTCGCTAAGAAGATGGATCAACAAGATGTTAAGAAGGTGCAGAGGGCAAGTGTCAATGTGATCTCTGGTATTCTCTTGGAGAAATCTCTGCTGCTGAGTCTGCCACCTTCCAGTCACTGTGAATGGGCTTGCTCTAATCCCAGGACCACTCCAGTTTCTGACCCAGTCCTGACACGTAGGGAGTGTATCAGTGTATTGCGAAAATAGAACCAGGAAAAGAGAAACCAGGCTGAACAGGGTATTTAATGCAGGTAACTGTTTAAACAGGACAGGGAAGAGCTGAGAAGCCAAACAGTGGAGGGCGAGATAACCCAAAGGACAGCAACAGCAGGAGGACATCTGCTACTTCTAAACTGGAGTTGAACTGTGAGGAGGCGCTTTTTGACCAAAGCGGAGGAGGCACTAGGGCCATCTGGTGGAAGACCACTGGGGGACTGTCTGGTGGGAGCTAGTGGCACAGAGGAGGGGCCAGAGACACAGCCTTAGGTGGAGAGGGAGGGGGAGAAGGACCCTGGGAAACAGCTGGTGAGGGTTAGTCTCCTGGGACCCAGAGCGGAGCAGCAAGCAGGAGGGCTGGCCCAGGCGGGGAGCCCCATGTGGGTGTGTCCTGTGTCTGGTGTGTATGTGGGAGGGTAGCTCACAATTAAGCCTTGTGTCTGTACTGCTAGGGATGACTCCTGGCTGCCGTGAAATCTACCAGTGGCACTACCTCCTGTCATCAGATAGGCTGGTAGAGTGTAGCGGTTAAGAGTACTGTATATAGCTATTGCTAGGAATGTGGGTCCCATAGATGCATGCATCTGTTCAGACCTTATTGAACTATACTGTTTACATTTTGTCTCAATAAAATATAAAAATACACATACAAAACGAGTATTAGGCTCTGGAGTCACACTGTCTGTGTTTCCTACTAACTAGCTCTTACGACTGAATTATGCTCCTCTCTGTCCCCTTCCATTTATAGGTTGAAGCCCTAATTCTTAATGTGTACTATATTTGGAGATAGGGCCTCTAAGAAGATTAAGGGTGGTGCCCTAACCCGATGGGACTGGTGTCCTTATAAGAAGAAAAAAAACAGAGATATCTCTCTCCCTTTGTCACTTCTCTCTCTCTCTCTCTCTCTCTCTCTCTCTCTCTCTCTCTCTCTCTCTCTCTCTTCCTACTTCTGCACATAAGAGAGGCCATGCGAGGACAAAGGAAAAAGGCAGCCATCTGCAAGCCAGGAGAGGCTTCACCCGAAATCAACCCTGCTAGTACCTTGATCTTGGACTTTGAGTCTCCGGAATGCTGAGAAAATAAATTTCTGTTGTTGGAATCACCCTGTCTGTGCTTTCCTATTCAGGGCAGCTTGAGCTGACTAATATACCAGCTTGTGACTTTGAGCAAATCACCTATCATCTACTTACCCTAGTTTGCGCCTCTGAAAAATGGAGGTGATAAAACTTCCCTGGCATGTAGTAAGGATGCACATGTCACTCTTACTATTCATACCCATAAATATCTGCCTCAGTATCCCTGCCCAGAATTCAGGGGTTCACCTGTTATCACATGCTGCCTCCCAAGCCCCTAGCCTCATACAAGATCCTGCTGGTCCTCTCCCTGTATTCTCTTGGCTCCTCCAGCCACCATTTGGGATCCTGCTGGCATCGCTCAGAACTGTCATCTACTTTTCTCTTAGCCGCCTGTGCCTGCACTTGCTGACCACATCTGCACCCTGAGAATGTCACGTCGCTACGATCAGGCGCTTTGGTCCATCTACCAAGTGGCTCTTGGCTTAGCCAACTGTATTCATTTCCCATGACCCCATCTCTGGCCCTGGCTCCATCCCATGAGCCTATGTGCTTAGGTTGGCCCAACATACTTTCTCCTCCTTTGGCTCTCCAGGCTATTTACCCAGACTCATGGAACTGTGGCAGCTCTTGATTTTTCTGTCTGGAAACAGATTAGGATGGGAAGGGGTGAGTGGATGAGCTTCAAAGCTTCAAATGCCTTGTTGCATTTGCACGGCAAGCACACTTTTAGGTTTGTTTGTTTTAAACTTAGACTGTGGACTTATTTGAGTTGGATTTTGGGAGCAATAATGGGAATTATGTGCATGGGTTGGTTGGGGAGCCACGGTCACAGGCAGATTGGGTACAACTTCCCAGCATCAGTCCCTTGCTCTGGCACATTGCTACTGTTTTCTTTTCTTTTCTTTTTTTTAAAATATTTTATTTCTTTATTTTCAGAGAGAGGGGAAGGGAGGGAGAAAGAGAGGGAGAGAAACATCAATGTGTGGTTGCCTCTCACATGGCTCCCACTGGGGACCTGGCCTGCAACCCAGGCATGTGCCCTGACTGGGAATCGAACCTCGACCCTTTGGTTCACAGCCCGTGCTCAGTCCACTGAACCACACCAGCCAGGGCACATTGCTACTGGTTTTATGCGAACATTGGGATTTGAGGTTGTCTGTCTGAGATTTGTTGGGTGGTTTGTTAGCAGTGGTTCTCAGGTTCGTAATGACTCATGTATTAGTTTTTAATTGCCATATACCTCAAAGTTAACACTTTTACCTCAGTTTCTGTAGGCTTTAGTCTTAAAATTACAGTTGGTGTAAGTTGGTTATAACAAATTTAAACATTAAGAAGTTTATAAAGTAAAAGTGAGATATGTCTTTCTTACTCCCCTCTATTCCTACCCTCCCAAGGAATAAATACTAGTTTCCCTTTCGCCTATTCATTTGTTTTTTCCGTGTGTACATGAACATACATTCACACACATACACCCACTTTTTTTTTTTTTTTTATAAAACAAGAATGAGATCATACTTAAAGTAGGACTTTTCTTTGTAAGGGATAGAAATTCTGCATTAACTATTTTAGGCAAGAAGAAGAATTCACTGGCAGAAGACTTTTTAAAATCCTCACCCAAGGATATGCTTATTGATTTTTAGAGGGGGCGGGGAGGAAACATCGATCAGTTGCCTCCCACATGGGGCCCGACAGGGATCTGACCCACAACTTTTCTGTGTGGGACGACGCTCCAGCCACCCGAGCCACCCACCCAGGACACCAGCAGAGGAATTTAAACCACGAGACTCCTTGTCTTTTGTCTCTGTTTTTCTCAGACCAGCGTTCTCCCCGAATCCGAACGCTGAGCACCATGCCACCTGGCTCCCACCCCCAGGCTCCCCCTCCCAGAGGCCTTATCTCTCTGCCTTCAGCTCTAAATAAAACCTTCCCCTGAAGTACTTTGGCTCAAACACCACAAAACCCAACTGCAAGTGACTTAACGGAGGGCTATTCTTTTCACGGAATGAGACGTCTAGTGGCCGGTGGTTCTGCAGCCCAGCGATGCCGTGGCTCTGGGGCGATTTTGCAATCCTCTTGGTCTTCCGCTCATAGTGACAAGATGGGCGCAGCAGCTCTAAATACCAATTTTCTCACTTGACAGTGTCTTTATTTCTGTGGCTTCTCTCAAAGGCACAGCCCGAGACACGGGCTCGTGTGCAGCGCCTTGGGGAAGTGACGACAGGGAGCAGGGGGAAAGGACGGGGGAGCGCAGCAGAGGAGGGACAGCTGATGTAAGCGCGCACTGTGGAGGGGACAGTGCGTGGGTGACCGGTGCTGGTCCTGCTGGCACCTGCCAAGGGGGCCTGTGAGGCGTATCTCAGAACTGTCCCCTGGGGGCCAAAGAGCTGCATTTCAAAAATATCAGGGCACGTCCCCCGCCCATGCCAAGACCATGAACAACTTTCCAGTTAGCGCAGGCACCGTGTGCGCCGTTTCCAGCGGCGCAGTGGTGTGTTAGCCGGCGAACCACACATTGTGTAGTCTCCTGTTCAGGAACACTGAAGTCGCAGCTCTGCTTTTATATCCCACTGTCCTGATCACGGAAAGGCTCACGGCTTTTCTTCCCCCCACCCTCACCCCAGCCCTGGGATTTATCCCATTTCAAGACTTGGGCGAATTGGAAAAATACAGCAATTTTCTATCTTGCCAAAACACAACTATTTCAACATAACCTATTCAGAACAAAAATAGAAAAGAGGTAAAAATAGCTTCTAAGTAGCCAAATAGATGTCAAACTGTCACGACTTCCAGATGGAACGGGAAGTCTTGCGTGCAAAGTCACTCAGGTTTTGTCTTAAATCTCACACACTTGTAAGAGAGAGCTCAATAGGGGCCTTTTAACCCCATTTTACTTATACTTACTAGCTCGGTATCCTAGTTACTGTTTCCACAGCAAATGAGGGGAAGGAAGCTTTTAAAGGAAGCTGCACCGACAAACTCAAAATCAAAACGTGCCCACTGACAAGCAACAGAGAACACAAAAATCCAAAACAGCAGCAGTAACAAAAAAGAAACCTCTTTCTAAAAATGTCAAGCATGCAAAAGAATATTGGTGCGCTGTTCTATGGGACAGTAAAGGAACCGAGGCTCACAGCCAAAAAGAATTGTTAAAATTGCATTTAGAATACTCTATGAGGCAAGGAAATTAATAATTTATTTTATGCTGCTATATCCTTCACACAGTATGATTATTTTTTTGTGTGTTCTGTATTTTAGAGTGATTTCCCAATAAACAGGTTTAAAATGATGAAGAAAGTAGCTTCTAAGAGCTCTGGGATACGTCACTCTCTAAACAATTGTTTCCCACGGAGTCTTAGACAAGAAATTTCGTCCAGGTTGGGAAGGGCGTGATTCCTCTTCTCTGCACAAGGGGGCGATGTGAGCCAGCCTTCACCTCTGATTCAGGCTTGCTCAGCTCGGCTTGGTCTTTGGAGTTCACTTTGACAGACAATTGCTAGTTGTCCTTCTACAGTGACAGGTTAAGCTGGGTAGGCAAATGCTGAGAAGTTTACCCATCCTCCTAGAATTTTTCCAGAAATGTTAGAGGTGAGCTAGAATGGAAGGGGCAAGAAAATAATCCTTTTCCAGGAAGAAAGGAATTTGGGAACTTTTTCTACAAAAGTTCTGTAAACTAACACACGTCATACATTTCTTTTTTAGCCTAATTAGTAAACAGTATTATCTGAGCTGTGGCATCAGCTCACCAGGATATTATTGTGCACGTGGGTGTGTGCACACACTTGAAATTAGCTGATGGCATTGAATAGAGAATTTTTTTTTTGCTTTGTTCAGAATCTTATAGACTAATGTGCCAACCCTTGTAATCTCTGATGTTATTACTGTTATTACTATTACCACTTCATTTTGTGCATTCATTGTTATTTCTGCCTCTATTCTTTCTGTAGATTTACATGCTGTGACAGATGGAATAATGGCCCCTCCAAAGATATGCATGTCTTAATCCCCAGAACCTGTGAATACGTTATATCACATGGCAAGGGGAATTAAAATTGTGCAGCAGCTGTCAAAATAAGGAGAATATTACCTTGACTGGTGTGGCTCAGAAGGCTGGGCATCACCCTGCAAACTGAAAGGTCGCTGGTTTGATTCCTAGTTAGGGAACATGTCTGGGTCATGAGCCAGGTCCCTGGTTGGGGGCATGTGAGAGGCAACCAATAGATGTTACTCCTGTGCATCATATGTTTTTCTTCCTCTCTTCCCTTCTCCCTCACCCCCATTTCTAAAAATAAATTTTAAAAATCTCGTTAAACAATGAGATTATCTTGGATTATCCAGTTGGCCAACTATAATCACAAGGGTGACAGAGGCAAAGAAGTTAGAAACTTTTTTGTAGTTTCTAACTAGAAAAGTTAGAGAAATAGCATAGTAAGAAAGATCTACCATTGATGGCTTTGAAGATGAAAAGGAGTCATAAACTAGGGATGTGGCGGCCTGCAGAAGTGGGAAAAGGCAAGAAGAGGAATTCTTTCTGAGAGCCTCAGAAGGGAATGTAGTCTTGCTCACGCCTTGATTAACCCAGTGAAACCCATTTTGAAGCTTTGACTTCCAGAACTCTGTTTTCTGTTCAGAATATTTCTCTTAATTTGCTAATTCACTATAGCATTAGAAAGATAGTAAGGCCATCTTTCTAACTCTAATAGACTATTATTAGTTATCACAGTAACTTATTACAGCATATTTCTATCAAAATAAGAAAATGAAAATAACACACAACCAAAAAGCTTTCTGCATTAAAACACCTGTCACTGAATCTGACCCAATCTTGACGATCATTCCCATGTTCAGAGTGCAGTAGAGCAAGCCATTTCTCAACATTTATTGACGCAGGAGTTCTGTATTAATTTGTACAGGAGTGTTTTAAAATGTTGGTTATATTACTGACACGTACAGAATACTGAAGCATGCACTGGTTTAATACACGAAGTCAGCTTGTTTTGAGATCATATCCGAGCTTCACCACCTACTCCCTATCCCTAGATGAACTTGGGCATTATTTAGCCTCTCGGAGCCTCAGTTTCCCCTTCTGTAAGTTGGGAGTTATGGTCATTAACACCTTAAGGAGTTGTGGTGGGGATTAAAAATGGTTCTTGCTGTTGGTGATGCTGCTCATGACCGAATAGGTTGGAAGTAGTCTAGTTATGAGGAGCTGACACCGATGGGCACTCTGCCTCTTACGACCTGTGTGTCTTTGAGCAGCTTACCTTCTCTCATTCTCAGTTGCCTTATGTATGAATGGGGGTAATTATAGTTACCTGGCAGGCTTGTTGGGAAGATGAAATCCAATAGACTATTACAGATAGCATTTAGCACAGAGATGTGTACCCAAAGCCTCAATAAATGATAGCTATTATTATGAAAACTGATAATTGGAAAACTGCTATTTAGTTTAGTATGTAGCAAAAACATCACCCAAAATAACATTCCCTGTTGCCATGCTCTTCCACTCCTTCCTGTGGCCTTAAATATTGCTATGATTATTTTCTGAACTGTAGGTTGACTTCTGATACCAAGAATTCTAATATGCTATCTAGTATTTTTGTTCTGTATTTTTCATATCTAGACTTCATAGGATAAAAACTCAAAAATCTTTTTGTTGCTGTTGTACAGATTTTACTTGGCCATGTTGGATTTAACTCAAGAGTCCACAGTTTTGCTTTTCCCATTTTTTTCTCCTTCCTTCCTTCCTTCCTTCCTTCCTTCCTTCCTTCCTTCTTTCCTTCCTTCCTTCCTCTTTTCTTTCTTCTGATCCTCATTCCTTTGCTTCCTTCCTCCTTCCCTTCCTTATAATCAGGATACTTCCAACTGTATTCCATGAAACCCCCCAACGTGAAGGACGAAGGACGAAGTCTGTTTTGTGGAAGAGCAGCTCCGAGAACGCAGCATCAAAGCTCGCACTGACCCTGAGGCGTCCACCGGCTCATCTAAGTGATTATCTAGCCTGCCTCGCAGAGGGTCCCAGTGCTCCAGTTACTGCTCTCACGCTCATTTCTGCCTAAACTTTACATTCTTTCAGGGCACTGAATATTAATTTCAGCTTGCAAACATTGGATCATTTTTAACCCATGTTTTTCCATTGAGCTATTGTGAACTTATTAGATCCACATTTTCTATTGCTTACTAATTTGAGGTCTTTAAAGGAGATGCCAAACAATCAAAATCCAATCTAGTCTTGCAAAATATCTCAAGAATATAAAATGGTATTGCTTTAGGGTCAAATCCTGGCCACCATGGAAATTGTTCCAGGCAAAACCAACAATTTCTTCCTTGGATTCTAAGGCGGTATCCATTTGTTTGTCTGGCACCAAGCTGCAGGGGAAATTGAATTATCTAGATTGTCTCCAATTAAAAAAAAAATCACTTTCTGAAACTGTTAAAGCACATGGACTCTTTTAGGATATAAGTATATTTATTAATATTTTATTTCTAGAGAAGAAAAAGTACCAGTGATGTTGATGCTAGTGTTAATACAAACAACTATTGAGTGGTGCTTATTATTGGGAGGTTTGGGGAGCTAGGAGAGAATCCCTTCTTCAGGCATATTTGCTGAGGCTCTTGGAAGAACAAGGGTGGGAGAAGGGCATACCATGAGCTTATGGGCAGGGGTAGGTTTGTGGTCAGCATCCTTGGCTCTGCTGGGGAGTCAGGGCACCATGGTGCATTCCATTTTCAGGGAGCAAGACAGCATACTGGTTTGGGAGGCAGACATACCTGTCTTCACAAACCAGCTCTATCATCTGCTAGTTGCGTGACCTTGTATAAATCGCTTAACTTGGCTAAGCCTTGGCTTCTTCACCTGTTAAATCAGAACAGTGATGATACCTTTCCTTTAGGGTGGTTGTAAGCAGGGAGTAAGAGAGTGCATGGAAGACAGTTAGCATGCCGTCAAGCACAGTGTAGACTCAATAACATGTTTAGTATTATTATGACTGTTTTACTATTACTATTATTACTAAATTTTGTAATTTAATTTAATTGAAAAAGAAGTCCCCCCCACTCTTCCCATTAGTCATGTGATCCTTGACTTCCTCTGGCTTTAAAATGGGAGGCCATTATATCTTATGTGCTTTTATGTTTTGTTCGACTATAAAGAGGATACGTCATCCCCTTCCTTTTTTTCTTTTAAGGTTTTATTTATTTTTAGAGAGATGGAAAGGGAGGGGGAAAGAGAGGCAGAGAAACATCAATGTGTGGTTGCCTCTCTCATGCCCCTAACTGGTGACCTGGCCCACAACCCAGGCATGTGCCCTGACTGGGAATCGAACCAGCGACCCTTTGGTTTGTAGGCCCGAGCTCAATCCACTGAGCTACACCGGTCAGGGCTCCTCTTCCTTTTTTTCTTAGTCTTTTTCTCGTCCATTTAAATCCAATAAAACTTCTTGCCTAATGTATATTTCACTCTCTAGGGGTGTCCAACCCATGGCCCACGGACCGCATGCAGTCCTGGAAGGCTATGAATGTGGCCCAACACAAAATTGTGAATTTACTTAAAACATTATGAGATTTTTTTGGTGATTTTGTGTCATAATATATTTAATGTGGCCCAAGACAACTCTTCTTCTTGCATTGTGGCTCAGAGATACCAAAAGTTTGGACACCCCTGCTAAGCCCTACAGACAGCAGAAGAAAGTGGCTGCTCACTCCTGCCATTTGACATAAGGATTTGGACACAGTGGAGCCCTGCTGGATAAGAGAGAGTTCCAGAACTCTCAGGGACTTGAGTGCTTGGGTTTGAAGGACTCAGTGCTCTCAGCCCCACAAGGGGTAGCCGGGGGAGTGTGATGGAGCTGTTTTTGGCCTGGTGTTAGGGGACTCCGCACATGGGTGTATGACCTTCCTGGAGGCCTGTTCCTCCCCGGTCAGGCGCACTTGGGGACATGAGAGGAGTGCCATCTCAGTCCCTGCCTGGCCTTTGGCAGCTGCATGGTAGCTGGGAGAAGTGAATGTCAGCCTCTGGCCGAAACAGGGAGGTGGCAAGAAATGGAAGCCTGACAACAGACACGGGCAAGGTCAGTACCGAAGCTGCAAGGATCAAGTCCGAATGTGTGTGCCGGGGTCTTTCTGGCTCAGATGATCTGTGGTGGCTTCGTCACTTCAATCTATTGTTGTGAACATATCTTTTCTTATGCTTACAGAGTGCCTTCATATTGAGTAGGAAACCTGTCTTTTCCTCCTTGTGTCTTTCCTTTACTCTCACAAGACCATCACATCCACCACCTCTGACACCTCTGGTCACCGGACGTGTGGGTCCTCCCCACCAAGGGGAAAAAGCTCTCTAATTCAACTCAATTCAGACACTGTCTACCTGAAGAAAGTGTCGGATCCCACAGGTTAAAGGCTCAGTCCCATGAGACCACCCCCACTTCGCAAGTAGTCAGTGCCTAGGTTACCCACAACTTCCGTCTGCCTTGGCTACGCATTGGAGGTTCCCACCACCCCTTCCTTGGGTTCGATTAACTGTCCAGAGTGTCTCACAGACTAGAGGAAACACCTTTACTGGTGCATTCAAGGACATGAGAAAGGATACAGATTAAGGAGCCAGATGAAGAGACATACAGGGTGAGGTCTGGCAGGGTCCCAAACACAGAAGTTGGGGTGTATCACACTCCCGATACATGGATGTGTTCACTGTCACCAACCTGGAGGCTCTCTGAACCCCACGTTTATTGGGATTTTTAAGGAGGCTTCATCCCATAAGCATGATCAAATATTTACTCCATTTCCAGTCCATCTCTCTTCTCGAGAGACTGGGGGACAGGGCTGAAAATTCCAAGCTTCTCATCATAGCTTGGTCTTTGCTGACCAGCCCCCCCCCCCAAGAGCCCACCCAGAGTTGCCTCATTAGAACAAAAGACACCCCTGTCACCCAGGAGATTACAAGGGCTTCAGGAGCCCTGTGCCAGTAACTGAAGGCAGAGACCACAGTACTGCATTTGCTATCGTCTCACACACATCCACCCTCTGGCAGGATCCTCAAAACAGTTTTTTGAGGCAGGTAAGGGGGGGTCTTGTCCCTATTTTTCAGGGAAGAAAATGGAAGCTTGCCTCAGTGAGTCTTCATCACTGGTGGCGACGCAGCTCCCAGCTCCGGGTCCCACTGGTTAGAGGGTTTTGGTGGGCCGAACTTGTTCCAGGTAAGGAGCTAAGGTGGAACTTGAGGCCGAGTGGGACAGTCTCCAGGCACCAAATTACCTCTCTTTTTCTGCACGATTGCCTGAAATTCCATCATTTTGAATCAATTACACATTGGATTTAGCCAGTACTTCTGCAAGCCCTCTCTTAGAAAATGCAAAGACTCCCTGGTAAGGGTAGGTAAATCATAAACGGTAAATCATGAATAGTAATTAGTTCGCCAAATTAATTTCTCTTTTCGGCCAGCTGGGGTCAGGGCAGTTAGAGATGGGAATGTTGATGGCAAGTGGAGGGAGAGGACCTCTGCAGTTCGAAGCACTCTCTGAGAAGCCCAGGCCTAGGTGGGCGTGTTGATTTTCTGTTGCTGTATAGGCAATTATGGCAACCTGAGTGGCTTCAGACAACGCACATTTACTGTCTCACAATATCTGTAGTTCAGGAGTCTGGGCCTGGCTTAGATGGGTCCTCTGCGCAAGGACTCCGGAAGCTGCCATCAAAGGGCTGCTGGGCTGCATTCCTTTTTGGAGCTTGGAATCTTCTTCCAAGCTCACATGGTTGTTGGCAGGGTTGAGCTCCTTGCGCTTATGGGACTGAAGCCCTCAGCTCCCAGAGGCCACATGCAGTTTCCTGCCACGTGGCCTTCTACGTAGGCAGTTCACATCATAGCAACTTGCTTCTTCAAGGCCAGCCACAGATTTTTTTCTCTCTAGTCTCTAAGATGCAGTGCCATAGAGCATAATGTAATCACTGGTGTGACATTTTGAGATTTCACCTGAAAATCTAGATCTTTCAGTGAAGTCAGGGCTACCTTCTCATGGGAAAGAGCTGGGGGGAGCTGAGCAGCAGCAGCAGCTGAGTAGCTTGGACAGGGAAGGACTCCTTCATTTTCCAGAATCCCTGCCTTCCACGGAGGCTGCATGTACGTGCTACCCCTCCTGCTCCAACTGTTTGCTGTGCCCTTCTGTCTGTCATGGGTGCTTGAGTTTGTGACTTAGCATTATATTCTTGAAGAAACTGAGAAGTGGAATAGGAGGCTGTGATTGAAGATAGGGGGTGACGCTGCAGCAAATACGGCCCCATACCCTCTTGTTTGTCCAATTATTACACAAAAGAAGGTGGGCTTGGATAGATCTGGGTTCTGCACCCGGCTCACACTCACATGTGTGGATTTCAGCCTATAATTTTATCTCTCTGTGCCTCAGTGTCCTCATCTGGAAGGCCTCCCTTTCCCTAGAGTTTCTGATTCAGATAAACTAGTGTCAGGGCCTACGAATCTGTAGTTTTGACAGGTACCCAAGGTGACGCTTAATGATCAGGCAATTTTGGATAGTGAGTCCATTCACAACTGGGCATTAGACAGCAACTATGGACTAGGAAATAAGAGCTAGGTCTTGGGAAAGGCATGGATGATGGGGGTTCATCTGGGCATGCTAGAATTAGGGGAAATATTTCAATTCCAGAAGAAATATGCTCAGGGAGAAAAATATTAGGAAGTTAAGAAGAATGTGGGAAATGGAGTCAGAAACCAAACCATATAGACTGGGCTGCCATGGTGGAGTAGGGGACGTATGTATCTAATGTACTGGGTTTCCCCACCCCCCACGTCCTTCCTAGCCCCAAGAAGCTAGATTGCTATGGTTTGTAAGCTGCTGATGGGGTAGGGCTACTCAGTCCAGGAAAGCAGGGGATCAGGAAGTGTAGGTTGAAAAAGTGAGTCAATAAAAAGTAAACACTTGTCGAGGTCTGGGGCTTGGTGCCAGTGTGGTGTGCTCTTCCACGCTTAACCTCTCGGAACCTCTCTGAGAACGTGGAGAGAAGCTCTCCTGTCTCTCAACACTCTACTGAATTGAGTACAATCTACAGAGATATTATATAGTTAATGAGGGGCCCAGCTAAAAGCAAATTAAGTGCCTCCAATGTACCGGTATAAAATGCAAATTTTTTAAAAAATATTTTATTTCTTTATTTTTAGAGAGAGGGGAAGGGAAGGAGAAAGAGAGGGAGAGAAACATCAATGTGTGGTTGCCTCTCACATGGCCCCTATTGGGGACCTGGCCCACAACACAGGCATGTGCCCTGACTGGGAATTGAACTGCAACCCTTTGGTTCATAACCTGCTCTCAATCCACTGAGCTACACCAGCCAGGGCACAATTTTTTTTTTTAATTAAAAAAGAAAATTATTTGGTTTCTGAATTTCAAATTCTGGAACACATTTTCCCCACCAAGGGGAATTTCTAGTAACTGACAGGTGTGGAAAACCTCATTGGAGGCAAACTTGGGTTTTGTTATTATGCTATCATGTTTGAACACATAAGAGAATTTTAAGTTGTCCAATACAAGTGCTAATTATTATAAAGCTTTGTGGTTAGAGGAAAGCTATGAAAATGAAGGGACACAAAGCACAGAAGTCCTGCTTGGGGGTTAGACTTTGCTTCCTCTGAAATATAGTTTCGTCAATTGGTTCATATATTTTTGGTCCTATCTCTTTTTAACACACAACATTGGTTTGGTGTAATAACCCAAGAGACCTTTAAATATTTCATAGCTGATAGTCCTGATGAGAACTTAACTCGTACCAAAGTTATTTTTTATTTATGGGCTTCTAGGGCATCCATAGTGCTCCACGAAGCGTGGAAAAGACAAGTTTATGCTCTAGGCCTTCTTCATGAGTGGTTAGCATTTAGATAGCAGTGACAGGTATGAGCTTGAGTGGCTTTGTGAGTGATTTGGAATGATAGCCTCCTGGTAGGAATGACATGCTGTCCTGCTTGGGGGAAAATGATTATATAGAGGATGGTCACCAGTCACCGCATTTGGAGTCATTTTTCTAGAAGTGGTGATGAGCATTTAAGGGACAGAAGGACTGGGGAGGGTAGATGGGAGGAATAAAGGCATTTGAAATGAGGGAAACAGTGTGACCAAGGCACAAAGGTGCTGTATCTGATATATTTATGGGACATGTGTGGGGGAATAGAATTAAATGAGGCTGAGCTGTGTGGCAGGCCTGGATTATGAGGGATCTGGAGAGGCAGGTCTTGGGATTCTAGCTAATGGAGATAGAAGGGATTCTCCTGCAGGCTTCTGAGTGGAGGAATGCCACAATAGTAATTACTTTTTTGTTGAAGGATTACCGTACACAGGTAATGATGTAAGTCCTTTGACATACACAACTTACAGCAACCCTGTAATGAAAACACTGTTTTCGTTATCTCATTTTTTAGATGAAGAAACTGGGCACAGTGAAGTCACCAAGGTAGGATCTGAATCCAGGCTGTTTGGCTCTGGAGCCAATAATGTGCTTGATCGGTCATCTGTCTGGGACTCCTCAACGTGATGAGCGGTATTTAAGGAAGGTTAGTCTGGTGGTGACACTCAGGGTTGTTTGGAAGGGAGAAAAGCTTGGCCGTGAGAAATCTAGTTAGGAGGCTATGGCCTTAAATCTAGGCACACCAGAGACCATCTGCATCTTTGCTTCCTGACTTCCCATCACTTGATTTCACCCACCCCTCCTTGTCCTATGCTGATTCCAGGCCCCATTCTTTCCTGCCCCCTACATTGCTCCCCTGCAATCCATTCTCCGCTCTGCAGCCAGTGGATCTTTGTAAAGAACGAATCAGAGCGTGCCACTCCCTTGATTACGTAAACCTTCCACATGAAGTCCAAACTCAGGTTACAAGGTCCTTCCTGGCTCTCGCTGAACACCCCAGCCCCATTCTAGGCACCTGAGTCCTTTCACACCCGTAAATGTTAGCTGTTACTATTGCACCGTCACAACCCACTTATTAAACCATTGTATTTGTTGAATGAAGAAAGTCAGTGAGAAATAGAGATTAAGAGATTAATACGATTACTAGGCAGATGTTTGGTTTTAACACTTCTCCTCCATCTACAGGCCTGAGGCAAAGAAACCCATTTCTGGGCCTGGCAATCCTTCCTTCTAGAACCTGTCTAGCAAGTCCTTTCCCTTTTAGCTCTGCCCTTTGGGGGGTCAGTTTCCAGGCCTCTGTCCCATGCATCTCTCTTGGCCCCCAGCTCTGCTGCCCAGAAGCCTGGAGCCTGGCCACATTTACTGTAGCTCCAGCTCCAGGAAGCCAGTCTCCAAGACCCTCACTGGTCTGCTGCCTTGGGAAGAGATTTCAGATCATCTTAAGGAAAAAGGAGGCAGGATGATTCAAAGATGAGTAGATGGTTTCAAGATGGCTGACTCAGAGAATGACTAAGAGAAGAAGGCTGAAGGAGGCAAAGGGGGGGGCAGTGGCAGGGACAGTGAAGGGCTGGGGTGCCTCTGAAAGCAGCAAGGCCAGACCTCCATCCCAGTGCCTGACCTCAAGCATGCTGGCCTATTGCCCTCGGCCTTAGCTCCCTCCCTCGGGTGAGGCTGATCACAGTACCTGCTTTATTGGAATACCATGAGGGTCAAAGGAAAAGTGACTTTCAGGCCCTGAGCACAGCGGCCCATGGCAGGACATGAGAAGGGACAACACGAGGGTATGCCCTGTACCAGTGACTTTCACATTTTTTGGTTTCAGGAGGGCCCCTTTATACTCTGAAATATTTGTGAGAACCCCAGAGAACTTTTGTTTATGAACTTTTGTATATGTTTATATAGTGATGTTACTACATTATAAATTAAAACTGAAAAATATTTAAAAATATTTTTAATTCATATCAGAACAATAAAACCCATGTATAGGTTGATGCATTTTCTGATTGTAGTATTCTATTATATAAAGATAGCATAATTTGTTCCTTAATTCTCCTGAGAAGTGGAATAGCTGGGTGGTAGAGTATAGATGTTTTTCACTTTAAAGAGAAGTGCAGTCATGTCTAATAAGGCAGTTGCACCATAAAATAAGAAGCAGTCATTTTTTTCCAAGACAAAAGTATATGATTTCAGAGCAAAAGGGGAAGGGTTTAGAGCAACAAGTATAAAGGACACATGGACAAAAACTAGGGGGGGGGGTGGAAATGGGAGGGAGGTGGGGAGGGCGGTAGGCTGGGATGGGAGTAAAAGACAGAAAACTGTACAAGAACAACAATTAAAATAAAAAAAAAGGAGTACTTAAAAAAAAGTATATGGAGGAGTTGCACTGGCCTATGTTTTCCGTAGGTCTCCTTCATGCGTGGCTTACCTGAAGGCAGCTGGAGGACCATCCAGCCTGCTGAGGCATCATGTCGGGCAGCCTCGGAAAAACGCCATTGTACGCTTGTGAGAGAACCACAGTTCAACAGGCAGATAATGTCTTGGTGCTACCGTGAAATGACTGGGACCACCGTGCCTGCCCGAAGGGGTCAGGGAACATCCGGGGTCCCCAGACCACACTTAGAGAACCACCGACCTGTAAGATCACTTTGAAAAAAAAAACCAAAAAAACAAAAACCCAACACAAAAGAAAAGCAAAAAAACCTTTTCCAATCTGTGGATAAAGATCACGCCCAAAGTGAGATTGGGCTCATCACCTCCATCACACAAGGAAAAATTACAGTCGGACAATGTCAAGTGTGTCCGAGCACATGAGACAGCAGGCGCTCCCGCCTCTGCTGTCAGGAGCAGGAGCAGGAGCAGGTTCAGCCGCTTGGTTAGGCGCAGAGTTCTTGTTAAAGTCAAAAATGTTCACACTCGACCACCCAGCCATTCCACACCTCAGGAGGATTAAGGGACAAGTTATGATAGCTTTACATAGCAGAACACCACAATTAAACACTACAATGAATAGTAACAGAAATAGCATACTACCAAGGGCTACTTTTTATCTGCACCTTTATTTTTATTATTATTGTCAATATTAATTGTGGGTATGGATGCATGAGAGACTGGTTTACGGGTTGTTCACACCATTTCCTGCTGCGTTGATTCCAGCTTCCTACTGACTTTATCCCAGCTTTCCCCCGTGGTATCCCGTGGTATTCTAAAATAAGCTAAGCAGTGGGGGCTGAGAGGGCCGTCTGCTCCAGCCCGGTCTGTGCTGGAGTCCCTTCCCGCGGTCGACCATCGATGAGATGAGCAATCTCTGCCTCACCAAGAGCACCGGGGAGGGGGAGAGAATCGGGCCCAGGGGGCTGTAGCTCTGCTGTACCTTGGGTTACTTGAGAGAGAACAAGCCGTTGGGAAGTGGTTTCGCCCAGATCACAACGCTGACAACTCACTGGTCTGTGGGAGGAGCTAAGGGAGCAGGGCGAGGGGCGTGGTTTCCACCACCTGTTAGTCTGGGGAAGGTCATTTTGTATTTGTTCCACTAAAGCAGTTTAGAACCGCACCCCAGATCATTGTGGTAAACTTTTTACAACCTTGGCAATGTCGAAAACAGCCTTTCCTATTTTTGTTTTTTTAATTAAATCTTGCAAAAAAACTGCCCCCCCAAAGAATTCACTAGTGCCATGTTAATAGGAATAAATATCAAACACAACGTTAAGTTAAAATTGAGTAAAAGAAGTGGGAGTCTAAGGTAGCATTTACATAAGTTTGAAAATATGCCAAACAAAACTATATGCTGCTGATGGACACACATGTATGTAGTGAAAGCATGCATTCATGCCTGGGGTAAGAAACGGCAGATTTAGGACACTGGTCACCCCTGAAGAATGAGGGCAGGTAATGAAATCACGGAGGGGTTTTGAAGGGCTTTAACCATATCTGTAATGTTTTATCTGTCTATTTTTACCATTGAATTAAAACAAAAACTAGTTGAGTCCTGTTTAAGCGTGTATCTGGGGAAGAGAAAATACAAGACGTTCTCTGCAAAAGGCCTGTGGGCAATGACTCCCAACTCCTCGCTCACGTGGACTACCCAGACAGGGTCCAGTTAGGATCAGACGGGTTCCAAGTGCTCATTTGTAATCGATTCTTTGGCACTCAGTCTGGACTTTCTGAATGAGACATTTAAGCACATTGCCTAAAGACCTAGGCTGGGCTTGTCTGCTCCGCTCACGGACATCCATTAACTTCACAACCTGCCTGACCGAGGGAAAGAGATCCGCAGGGTCGAGAAGTTGGTCCCGGGGAAAGTTGGTTCTGACTTAGCAGGAGCAGATCCTGTCCCTGGCAGCCTTGCCTTATTTTGGGATCCGGGATTCTCACCTTTCTGCGTCAGTCCACGTTAGCAGGGGTGGGATCCCAGTCTGGCAGGACAGTCTGTGATATGTGTTTCTATGGGTGGGTGGATGGTCTGGGAATTTGGGGCCAGGAGATATGGGGTGGAGGGTAAGCCTGCGAGCCCAAATCTCTGAATTGGAACAACTCCTGGTCCTTGGCCAGTTTTAGAGTCATCCCTCGCTGACCTGCTGAGACCTCTTTCACTTCCTCCTTTACTGCCACTCTGGTTGTTTTTGACGTGAGTTTCTCTCTACTGTTCCACTGTAGAAAAAGACCACAGTCCCAAGGGGCCTGCCGCACAGGAGACACTTAGCCATCGGTGGCTCCAGAATTCCCTTACAGGGGTGCTGATTTGATTGGAAGGAAGGATTTGAAGATGATTTAACTATCATTTTCCACAAGATGCAGGCAAGATTGTCTCTGTCGGAGAGAAGGAGGTTGAGGCAAAGGTACCTGCCCCTTCCCTCCCCACCCCCTACCTCCTCCCATTTCCCCACTAACCTCCCAGTTTTTGTACTGAGCTCAACAGGAGTTAATTTTCCTTCTTCTCCTTCTCCACTCTTCTCGGTGTCTGAAGGGAGCACTCAGCTTGGGGATTTGTAGGGAAAGGCAGTGACTAAAAATAAAAGAGAGGAAAGATAAGTAAGAATTTTAAGAATTGTTGAAGAGTCTCCCCTATGTGTTGGTCCTGATATTCACTGAGACAGATCCACTTTTTGCTGATGGACCTACGCCTCGTCAAGTCTCCACTCCTGCAATTGGCAGGTCTGAGTGTGAGTCTCCCGGAGGGACGGACAGCCGTGGAAGCTCTCTATCCGAGGTTTGAGCTTGGACACAACCGATGGGAGTCTGAGGGGCCATTGTGAGCAAAGGAGAGCATGAGATCTATCCCGAGGCTTTGGGCTTGTCACGTTCGCCACTGCAGAGGAGGTGGACGCAGCCATGAGTGCAAGGCCACGACAGGTGGATGGAAGAGAGTGGAACCAAAGATGGCTGTCTCAAGAGAAGGCTCTCAAAGACTGCTTCCCTGCACAAAAGGTTTTTGTTGGTGGTATTAAGGAAGACACTGAAGAACACCACCTCTGACAATATTATGAACGTACGGGAAAATCGAAGTGACTAAAACCATGACTGACCAAGGCAGTGGCAGAAAGGGAGGCTTTGCTGTTGTAACCTTTGATGACCATGGCTCTGTAGGCAAGACTGTCATTTGAAACACCGTACTGTGAATGGCCACAGCTATGGGGTAAGGAGGGTGCTATCTAAGCAACAGACGGCTAATGCTTCATCTGGCCGAAGAGGTCAAAGTGGTTCTGGAGACCTCAGAGGTGTTGGTGAAGGTGGTTTGGTGGGGATGACAACGGGTCGTGGAGGAAACTTCAGGGGTTGAGGGGGCTTTGGTGGCAGTTGTGGTAGAGGGGGACATGGTGGCAGTGGGGTTGGCTAGAATGGATTTGGTAATGATGGAAGCCACCTTGGAGGTGCTGGAAGCTACAACAGTCTTGGCAATTTTGACACCCAATCTTCATATTTTAGACCCATGAAAGGAGGAAACTTTGGAGGCAGAAGCTCTGGCCCCTGTGATGGGTGGAGGCCAATACTTTGCCAAACCGTGAAACCAAGGTGGCTGTGGTGGCTCCAGCAGCAGCAGTAGCTGTGGCAGTGGCAGTGGCGGTGGGTTTTAATTGCTGCCAGAAAACAAAGCTTAGTGGGAGAGGAGAGCCGGAGAAGTGACAGGGAAGCTACAAGTGACCACGGATTGGTGAGCTCAGCCAAGCTCGGTGGTGGGAGGGCCTAGCTGCCACAGAGAAGACGTGTTTTAGATCATCTTCACATGAATGGGCAAAAAACTCCAGGGCTGCATTTGTGACTGATTGTATAACAGGTTATTTTAGTTTCTGTTCTGTGGAAAGTGTAAAGCATCCTGACAAAGGGTTTTAATGTAGATGGTTTTTTTTTTTTTTTTTGCACCCATGCTTTTGATTGCTCAACGTAATAGTCTGCTTATGATGCTGAATAAATGTGTCTTGAAAAAAAAGGAAGGAAAAGAAACATAGGTTTCATTTACTAAAAGTACATTTTAAATTATATCACAAGTCTTTAGCAGTAATAACGACATATTTACAAAGAGGCGCTTCCCCTTCTTCCAACCCGAATGCCCTCATTTTTGGACATTCCTTTGCAGTCCTTCGTACGCTGCCATGTTTACACAGCTGTAGGTTATCAGGGCGTATGCTTTCATCATTCTGTTTTCACTACACGTTTCTCTATGTTCCTACTTAGTCCTCGTGTTTATTTATTTTTCTTTTGGAAGCAGGTCTGTTTTCTTTTCCAGCTTTATTAGGATATAATTGGCATATAACATGGTGTAAGTTTCAGGTGTTTCAAACTATTATGTCGACATAACAGCTTGATATAGGTATATATTGTACAATGCTTGCCATAAAAGTTTAGCTAACATCCATCACCTCACAGAGTTACAATCTTTTTCTTGTGATGAGAACTTCTAATTCGTATTCTCTTAGTAACTTTCAAGCACACAATGATGTACTGTTAACTATAGTCATCATGCTGCACCTTACATCCCCAGAACTTGTTTAACTTACAGCTACAAATGTGTACTTTCTGACCACCTTAGTGGTCAAAAATATATCCTGTACAGGTAATAGTTGGCGGGGAGGAGGGGAGAGGAGAGGCTGAGAGGAAAGAAACCAAATGATGACAGAGGAGAGGAGAGGGAGATTTTGGAGCCACCTGGCTGGCTGGTATCATCATTTGTATTTAAGAGATGTATGTAATTTAGGCATCCAAAAGCCAGAGACTGTCCTCAGAAATAAATTTCCCATGCTTCACAGTAATTTATCAACCCCAAGCTTCACCGCCTAGTTATTTATGAGTTTATATAACTCGAATAAATACCAGACAAGTTTTTTTCTGGGTTTGGTTCTTCATTTAGTAAGTTTATTTTGGATCATGTCTTTTCCCCCATGACCAAGTGGAAAGTTAGGTCCACACATGAACAGGTGAAGAGTATTAATGTTTGGGGCAAATAAGGCCATCACTCTGGTAACTCCTAACCCTGAACCATTTTTTTTCCTCAATGATGAAGCAATTAAACAAGCGAGCTGGTGTTTTTACTTGAGATATACGAATAACTGTGACTGCAGATTTAGCAGATGATATATTGACATGGAAACTTGGTAAGGTTTTTTTTTTTTAAATCTCTTTAACCTTTTAACTTTTTAAATTTCCACCAAGTTAAAAATATATAAAGTTTTTTAAAAAATAGAGCTTGATTTAAGTATTTTTGTTTCTACTGTATGAGTCTGAGCCTACCTAAGTGGTACCTAGGATACTATGCGAACGTCTGAAGGAAGGAGATGATTCCTTCAGCAATACTTCTAGAGCCATCATTTCAACGAACTCCTTAGAAGTTGTATGAAAACTTTTTAGTGGAACAGCTGTGATTTAGGAGTGACAAAGCTTTCAACTATAAGAATAAATTACATAATGTTTCATATCCATTATGGTCTATAAAATTCTCGATGTCATGGTAGGGTTTACTTTTGGAGCAAGAAATAGTAATTAAAGTTGCCTGGAGCAGTCTACTGGGAGATCATTCAAAGCCTCATACTAAAGAAACTATGAGAGGAAAATAACACGGACCGTGATTTCATCAAAATGGGGTGTAAAAATAAACAGATGGGGGATATTGTGGGGAAAAAATGTTGTAGCATATCAACTCATTTCCTTCTAAATAATTTCCAAAAGTAACAAATCTGTAAAAGTTACATAACGTGCAATTAGTAATGTTTTATTGCATCTCTTTTAGTTTTTCTTTTTCTTTTTCTTTTTCTCATATCGCTGCCTGTGGCCAGGGAGGCAGAATTGGAAGACATGGGCTTCCCGAAACCAGCATGGGGACAGAAGGACCGACCCTGGAAGCAGAGACCCTCAGGGAGGATTAAGTCCAGCTGCATGGGTGAGCGGCCTGGCTTCTCTGGCTCAGAGAAGGAGGGAGAAGTTTTCCTCCCGTGTCCAGGAGTCTGGGCAGGGCAGTCTGGAGCGGGTGCCCGTGCCTGGGCAAGTGGCTGAGGACCCGGGCTCCCTCCTGTTGCTTCCCGTCATCTTGGCCCCATGCCAGGCCCCGTGTTTGTGCTCCAGGCAAGAAACAGGGGTTCGAATTGGCGCGCAGGTGGAAGGCAGAGGCTGGTGGCTTTGGTTTCCTGCAGTCTCCACCCTGGGATTTTTGTTTCCATTTGTAACGGGTCAGCACCGACTCCCCTGGCCACCTCTAACCATAAGGAGATCTCAGAGAGGGGGCGTTTCTAACTGGGTGCTGTCATCCCTAACAGAATCAAGTTCTCTCCACAAGGAAGAAGGGGAGGATGTGTTTATTCTTGATTTAAAAGTGTTGTAAAGGACAGAAAACTGTACAATATCAACAATTAAAAAATACTGATTAAAAATAAAAAAATAAAAGTGTTGAGTTTATTCTGTTGGTCATTAAATGGGAGTTAGGATTGCTCTTTTTCTTACGACCTTTCACCCCCACTGCGCTTAATAGTAGACATTCAACAAAGTGGATTGACTGACAGAGCCAATGACTCACGTGACCAGTAATTTTTCAGCACACTTCCTGTCAGTATACTAGGATATTCACTAATGAAATATGTGCTCCTGCCTTTGAACGGCTTTAGTTTCAATTTCAGGCACTCGTATCTATAAAATAATTAACAATATGACTGATATACAGGGAATATTATCTTTACTTAGGTTTTGTTTTCTATTGATTGATGATGTGAACATACCTGTTGAACGGGATGTGGTGCCAGGGGTATTTTCATCAAATTATTTGGTTAAACATGACCAGCGGTGCAGAAAAACACATTGCAGTGTTACACACTCAGATTCTCCTCCGACGTGGTTTGTGGGATGGTCACGTGTCCTTCCTGCTCCTCGGTTTCTCTATGACATACAGGAGGCATCAATAGCCATGCAGCACAGGCCTTGGGTAGGTGAGAGGCTGCATAAGACAGCGAGGAGCATTCATGGGCTTGGAAGTCAGACTGCATGGATTTCTCTTTCAGGTATGCCACTTCCTAGCTGTTTAATGACAAGTGCGTGCCTCAGTTTCCCTATCTGTAAACTGGGGTGATGGATCTACATATTACAGAGGGCTGACGTGGAGACTGAGTTACATATGCAAAGTGTTCAGAAAGAACTTGGCACATCGTAAATACTCGATGAAAGTTAGTTATGTTGTGCATTATATGATATTTACAGTTGTCTGCTTAGAAGTGCAGGCTCTTTTCCTCCCACGCATGATTTCATGAGTGCTTCCATGGTCACCCCCTGCCCTTCAAGCTCTCCCTCCTCACATATTTTGCTAGTGTTTGCTTTTACATCTTTGGGCCAGAGGGGACGAGAGAAGCTGCTAAGGTGGCTTCTGAGACCAGGAGAAGCAGCCCTGAAGGCTGAATGCCTTGAAACGTTGCGATCAACTCTTGAGCTGACTGCCAATCAAAGTAAAGCAATGGGACCTGCCAGCAGTGATGCTGATTTCAGCTGTCACACATGTTCCATTTTGGACTCTTCCCCGGGTCTCTTGACCCTACCCTGAAGTGCTTTGAAATGAATTTTATTAGGCTTTTATTAATCCTCACATCTATTTTTCTCTCTTGGTATCTGGTTTCAAAGCTACGCAAGAGCCAGTACCACATACTTAGACAATATTCTGCCCAGACCTCTTCTGAATGTCAAGCTTCCTGGGTCTGTCGCACCAAATCCAAAGAGTGAGATCAGGAGTTCAAGGCCCAGCTCAGCAATGAGGCTATTTTGTGTTCTTCTCCTTCTTCAAGTTCCTCTTGCTCCAGAATTATAAATAAGATGCTCTGTGACCTATGGGTCAAAGAGGGAATAATCAAGCAAGTGAACTTTATTATAATAACTATTATGAACATAAAATATTAATAATAAATATCAAAGGTTCAGCTCAAAGATGATAAAGGGAAAGTCTCCATTAGTCTTCTCTCCATTTTTCCAGTTCTCATTTCATAACTCATCTCTAGATAGAATGGTGATAGGATTTTTTATGAGCAAAAATTTTCACCCCCCAAAAACTCTTGCTAATTTTTATCCTGAATAATTCCCTGACTGATAAATCCTCATTTTTGTCTTATACTGTTTGCAAACAAAAAAGGGAACAATAACCCACACTAATAAGTCTGAGAATGCATTTAAAAGCCATTTCTTTTCCTAATTAAAGAAATTTCTGGAGAGTGATTTTCAAAGAAAAACAGTGACAGCATTTGTGTCTAAATATACCTTTTTGCTTTTGTTCTACTTCCACCTGAGTGTTTTCAAGATTCTTGTGTAAAGTTGGTCTTCCTTTGTTAAAAATACTGTTTTTCAGAATGTTTTTTAAAAATTTCTTTTTTTATTTCTACAACCTCCAGCCTCCACATATTTTGTTGAGAGTATATTTCATGCTGAATTTGAAGGGAGTGATGTCTTGTCAGCATATCTGATGCTGTGGGTGTGGGTTTTGTTTCATTCCTGCAAAGTGTTTATTTTGTTCTTTCTTTCGCACTCCTGGTTGGAGAGAGTGGTCACCGGTGACAAACACCTCTTCACAGCTCTTTCTCTGATTTCTCTTTGTGGTCTCACCTTCCACGGAGTTCAAGTACATGCGACTTTAAGAAGAAATCTCATTTGTTAGTAAGCAGTGGCTATTAAAAAAGGGGGAGGGGACTAGTAAGCATTTTGTGAAATTACAAATTATCAGATAATTTAAATCTGCTAGGTGGTGTCCTTCCCTCATAATTTTGATTATTAGGCACAAAGTTGAGGAGTTTCATCCCCATGATTCTAGAAAGACCCTATGATACTTACTATATATGAAGTTAGAGCTTTTTCATTTAATCAAGACTTTTCAACCCATTACTATTCCTTCCTTCCTTCCTCTCTCTCTTTTTCCCTTCCTTCCTTCCTCCCTTCCTTCCTTCCTTCCCTCCTTCCTTCCTTCCTTCCTTCCTTCCTTCCTTCCTTCCTTCCTTCCTTCCTTCCTTTGTGGGGGCTGTCCTGTGTATAACTGGATAGTTAGTAGCATCCCTGGTCTCAACCCACTAGATACCAGTAGCACTCTCCCCTAGTGAGACACCCCAAAATGTGTCCAGACATGGCCAGATGTCCCCTGAGGAGCAATAGCATCCTCAGTTAAGAATCTCAGCGATCTTCAACCTGATGGTACAATGGCAGTTCTCTACAAAGGGAAAAATTACTAGAGGGTGTTGAACCCACACATCGCTGATGTGGAAACATAGGCAGGGAAGTTTACACATGCCTCATCTGTAATACAGAAAAAGGGGAATCAGAGAGTCACACTTCCTGCAGTGCTTGGGTCAGTCTGCCTAACTGATTCTGATCAGATGGATACCAGGAGCGGGGAGGCACAGAGCAGCTAATTACACTTCACTTTGACTAGTCCAGTTTGTTTGCTAGCTGGCAGTATATTAGAAGCTATTATTCCAGGAGTTTTCTAATCTTCAGGTTTCTAACTATAAAAAGGAATTTTAGAAATGGTTGCAGTAAAACTCAGTGATTACTCAAGTCTATTAACATTGAACAGGTAGGAGTTTTATTTTCTCCCTCCCAGTCTCTGCCTTTTAAATGATTATTTGTTATTTTTTTATTACACGGTTAGCACATGTTCACTGTAGGGAAAGAAAAAAAATAGGTGTAATGCCAAGGGGGGAATCATCCCAAATCCCATTACCTAGATATAACTACCATTAACATTTTGATGTACGTTTTCTACAGATGCGATTATATAGGCGCAGCTTCCTTTTTCATAAAGTCCACTTTGAATAACACTGTAATATTTACTCTAAATCTAATGTTACATCATGGTAATGCTATCTTAGTCTTTATAGGATACATTTCTTCTGTGGACTCAGATGTCTTACATCTGATTTACGCTTAATGTTGCAATGCCCCAGTGAGCTAGAAGGAATGAGTATTATTATCTCTTATTTATGGAGTATTAAAAGGTAAAGAGGGTTTAAGTGAATTATTTAATGCCATAGAGCTTATCAGGGGAAAAGGTTTGAACAAGATTCCAGGTTTTCTGCTTCCTAATTCAATGTGCTTCCCATTAGTCTGTTTTAGTTATTTTGTGTGTGTGTGTGTGTGTGTGTGTGTGTGTGTGTGTGAGAGTACAAACTTTCTTTAGCAAAACTTTAGGTGCTTTAACTCAAATAATTCCTAAAACACTTATGGAAAGTTGTTAATGATGAAGGGAGAAAATGGAGGGAAAGTATAAGCAAAATGAAAAGAGATAAATCAGAATTAGTGCTTGCGAACTTTGCTCTCCCCATCCCTAAGTTGAAATGCTATTTAAATTTGCTGAGCTCTGTGGCTGCTAAAGAATTAATGTGTGCATCATAATTCTCTGAGCTAGAGCAAAAAGGTATGCAACTTAAAGGCCTACAAAGCTCAGACAAGTGTTGCAAATCAATGAAATGGGTTGGGTGTGTGTTAGGGAGTGGTGGGGACTGTGGTAAATCACAGTGGATATGCTCCATGGAAAGGGGCAGCTGCTCCTCAACTGTTGTGGAAAAATGAGCCCAGTGGTGCCTGGTCTTCTGATTTTACTGAAAAAGCAAACGTCAGATTTTTATGTGAAACATTTTGATTAAAAAAAGTGGAGCCCTGGCTTCTGGGGCTCAGTGGACTGAGTGCTGGCCTGCAAACCAAAGAGTTGCCAGTTCGATTCCCAGTCAGGGCACATGCCTGGATTGCGGGCCAGGTCCCCATTTGGGAGTGTGCAGGAGGCAACAGCACATCGATGTTTCTCTCCCTCTCTTTCTCTCTCCCTTCCCTTTTCTCTAAAAATAAATAAATAAATAAAATCTTTAAAAAAACAAAACAAAACCGGTAGAGGCCGCACTAATCCATTAGCAAGTGAAGTGTGCCTTGCAGGGCTCAGTACACTCTTGGCATATTTGGATTTTGGCTTTTAAGTATTTTTCGATTTAGAGTTGCACCAAGAATAACAGTTGATCTGGTGGCTGAACATTTTCCTTTCACTTGCCAATACGCCTCCAGAAGAAACTTGATGGTGGCTGATTCCTCCCTCTTCACAAAATGCTCCCCCACTTTATTTGCATAAAAGGTCTATCCTCTTCTAAGGGTGGCTGTCTACCTGTTGTCCACATCAAAGCTCCCACGTAGGTGTGTCCTCTCCAAAGACAAGGGCTCATGGTGTAGGCCGGGTGGCCGCAGGCGTCTGGCTGGTGGTTCTGAGAGCTGCCACCCAGATTAAGAAATCTCGGTGTCTGACCTTGGTATGGTAACTCCTATTGGACCCTCTCCTTGGTCTGCAGTTTCTCTAATTACAGATGGTGTGTCCTTGCAGGAGCCAGAGGTGATGTTCTATTCACAACTGTGAAGTTATTTTTACCTAAAAGTGTGTTTATGAACTGATCAGTTGTTTTCTTCAAATGTAATAAAACCTTTTCTCTAGAATGGAAGGGGAGAGTCATTTCTGTCAGATCATGTTCAGATTAGAGACACTCAAACATTTTCTTTTCTGGAGCTCTTCTGAGTTTTCTGTCATGAGAAAACATTTCTTCCCAAAGAAGCTGAATTCTGATAGCTCAGGAACCCAGGGGCACCATGATTTATTGTCCATTTGTTTCCCCCAATGTCCTATAAAACATGTAAAAATGGTACAAACTCAATCCAGAATTATATATACAATTTTGAGAGGGTATTTTGCTATGCACATAATAAATTATATGCACATATATGATGCTAAATGGGTGCAAAATTCTTCAAAGTACTTTGGGAAATAAACATAAAAATGTTCTGATTTTAAATACAGAATTATGTTATTAAGAAGTTGGCCACTGGAGGGCAGCATTGCCTACATAAATCACAGAATGGTGACTAAATTTGAACCTCACAGATATTATTGTGAGGTTCTCCCCTCATTTGGAATAAAACACAAGCAATAGTAATAGAGGCAGCATTATTTATGCTTTTAATTTTGCAATTTTTTTTCAATAAAACATCTTTACCTCTTGGTTTAGGCAGCTGTTAGGACAAAGCTATTATCAGCTAATGATGTCACATGTCTTTTTTTAATATATATTTTTTTACTCTCTTTTCTTTCTCAGCATATCTATTTCACATTCTGCTCTTGGTTTCTGCAGTTTGATGATTTATTTTTTAAAAATCACCTTGCTCTTTTCCTGCTCACATTAGTTAACTCCAGGGAGTTAAAAGAGGTTTCTTTTTCTATAAAACTCCTAGGCAGTTTAGTGCAGTGGATGAAATGTGGCCTCAGCTGTGGCCAGGTGTTGTCTGCCACTTAGAGACTCGCTTTTCCCCTCTGGGGAACCGAAGGTAATAACAGCATGGATTTATGAAACAGAAAGTGCCCCAAAGCATTGAAGGAACCATTTGTGTTGTGTGTGTGTGTGTGTGTGTGTGTGTGAATTGGATGAGTGGCTAACATTTAAAAATCTGGAGCAATCCCATCATATTTCTCACTGATCCAGTTTCCTTCACACAGTTACTTGCCTGGCTTGTGTGGGCCCTGGTGTTACTGTCCCTCCCTGAGTCCTTGTGTCTCCCGCTGTCTCTTCATTACCTCCAGATGACGATAAAAACCGCACCACAGCCACAAGTGCAGCTGAAGGAAGGACAAGCTGGTATTTCACCCCCCACCCCCCTCCCCCGGTTGCAGAAGATGATTTGCTCAGTCCTAGCAACTCTGCAGATTCTTTTATCTGAGCAATCCAAAGTCCTTAGTGCTGCAATTTAATCTAATTTGTTCCTTTTGTCAGTTTTCATTTTGAGGTGGAAGACTTTGAGAGACTAGGAAAGAACATTTCCTATGGGAAATTTGGTTTCATTCCTTCCTAAGCCGTGGGTTGGGGGGTCGGGATCTGCCCGGGGTCTGATCTTCTGACTGGGAAGACACCTGGGGCCTGATGGCAGAGCAAAAGAGGCCCCAGGGGCAGACTTCGGGCCGTTATGCTGTGGGATTCTTTCTCCTTTTTCTTCCTTTTCTTATTTTTACTGTTAATCTTGGAGAGGGAAAAAAGAATTTTTGATTTATAAAATAAGATTTCAAAGGTGATTTCAAAGGTTATTTCCGCCAAGCAGGAGGCTAGGGAGAAAGTTTCCCCAGGAGCCAGGGCCTCTCACCTGACTTCTGCGACTGGGCTAAGTCACCAAAGGAAACCACCCCTCATTGGCCTGACCTTTGCAGCGAGATATTCGCAGATGAATGTGCTTGTTGGAACTGCTTTCAGGGTGGCAGCAGACACTCAGAATGGTGTTGCGATGTAACTTATTGCATTTCAGCTCATTGAAAAACATAGCACATCGAAGGGCTGCTGCGAGAACACTTTTCAGACTATAAATCGGGGGTGGAGGAGATGCTTAATTAAATCAGGCCTGAGTTACAGGAAGGGAAAGCAAGCCTCTCCCTCCCAGACTTGACCTGGTTCAAGTAATGTGGCAGCTAGAGAACTTGGAACCATGTTAATAGGACTAATGCAAATGAACCAGAGCCAGGTGCCTCTCTGTCAGCCTCGCAAGCCAGAAATCAGGTGCAGAGACAGACAAGGGCTCGGACCTTGCATTCTGTGTGCAAGGCATACACACAGGAAGATGGCCCTCGAGGCTGAATTGCTGCTTTTCAGTTGACAGCGCAGAGGACAGACTTTCTTAAAAGACTTTATTTCTATAGAATCCTGTTATTGGTCAGCAGGGACTTGGGAAGCCTGAAGCTGGTCCTACGCTGGGACTCTGTTTGAAAGGGTCAGTCATTAGCTAAAACCCTCCAGTCCATGAATGGGGGAACCCGGTTAGAATTTGGGATCCTGGACCGTGGAGTACACAACAAAGAAAGCACACCTACAGAGAAGGGAAAGTGAGCAGGCATTAGTAAGGTTGGGGTACCACGTATGTCGCCGACCCAGCATGCCACACGCAGGAAGGCCCCTGCAACCCAGAGGGTCCTCTTTTTCTCACTGAGCTCTCTCCGAGGTTCCTGGGCTGACGGGACCACTGTCCATGCATGTATCTCTGAGGGCCGTCTCTCTCCACACCTCCCCAAATGTAAAGATGAGATCGCATGACTGGAAGAAAAAGTCCAGGACCTAAATGTGAAATCACAGCATTTGGTTTTAGCCAGAAGCCAAGAAGGTTGAAGAAGTAGGTTTGACTCGGTCAAGCCAGTCGGCACAGAGTGCTGGAACCCCGGTCACAGCGGTCCTGCCCGTCTACAGCGCGCGGATTCTGGTGGTGACCGGGATGCAGGGGAGGGAGATGGTTTCCTGGCTGGACCCTCGTAGGGTCTCCGGCTGGGTCTGAAAGTTAAACTGACAAGGTGAAAAGCACACGTTTATTTAATATAAGTTTTAGGTGACGTGGGAGTCTTCCTAAGGAAACGAAGACTCAGAGAAATGGTTAAACCGGAGTGTTTATTGCCAGGTTTGATGAGGAGAGGAGGGTCATGGGAAAATGATAGGACAAAGGGGTATAAGCTAAGGGTAGTAAACTGGGGGCCACTTAGCAAAGCCTGTTGGTTCTGATTCTTCTCAGGGTCCCTCCATCTTGGGAGAAAAAGATGCTCCTTTCCTCAGGGTGCGGGGAGGGCACCTCTCGCATGAGGCTGTTATGACCTGTGTCAGGAAGGAGGGTCGAGTGGGTGAGAGGGAGAGGGTCTGAGAGACCTGTCTGCACCTGCTGTCTCTCAGACCCCTTCAGCTTAAAATGTTCAGTGTACCAAGGTGCTGTATTTGGGGTTAGCATGTCCCACGCCCCATCACTCCTGATGTGAAACAAAGGACTCAGTGCCTTGGAATTGTTGCCGACCCCTCACACGTGTAGTCCTATATTGATCATACTCGTTTTTCATTCATAATTTTCCATGACTTATTATTTCCCACGGGACATCCATATCAACCCCGTTAGCCCCTTCGGATCTATCTGTTAGCTGGATCAATTCTTGTTAGGACTGCGGGTTAACAGTCAGGGGACGAGGGGAGCAGAGCTCTGGGGGAGGCATTTATGCACATCTCCTGCGCCAGAGCAGAGACGCACACACCGCTCTCCTCCTTTTCTTTATCTCATCCCTTCCTCTCTTGACCTTCCTTGCCCTTCCCCGCTCTTCTTCGGTTTTTCTCTACCTCACAAATTACAAAGAGGGTCTGAACAACACGGTCAGCATTTGTGACAGACGGACGTCCTGTCCGCCTCACTCCTAGCAGCTGCCCCTTGCCCCCCCGCCCTTGCTAATGAACAGCAAAGAAATGAACAGATGAATGAATGATTAAAGTGGAGAAGGAAGGGACGGCAGAGTCAGAGGGGTCGGGGAGGCCCGCAGAGCAGGGGGGCTGAGGCAGGGAGTTAAGTGCCAGTGCCGGGATGAGGAGACGTGTGTACCTGGGGCCGTCACTCACCTCTCCGGGCCTCAGCCCTGAAGTCAGGGGGTGAGACTGGAGGTGCTCTAGGGCTGGCTTTGGGGGTCCATGAGCTCATATACTAGGTAGTAGCAGTGCACAGTGTGAAACCCTGTAGCACACTTTTAAAGTTAATTTATTAAAAAGAAAATTCTGTGATCTGTATATTTATACCCCAATTACCAATGCAGTTATATTAGAATGACTTATTAAAACTAGTAAAAAAAGAGTGGGGGCCCTGGCTGGTGTAGCTCAGTGGATCAAGTGCCAGCCTGGGAACCGAAAGGTCATGGGTTCGGTTCCCAATCAGGGCACATGTCTGGGTTGCGGGCCAGGTGCCCAGTTGGGGGTGTGCGAGAGGCAACCACATATTGATATTTCTCTCCCTCTTTTTCTCCCTCCCTTTCCCACTAAATAAATAAAATCTAAAAAATAAAAACAAAAAATTTAAAAAAGGCACCAAGAAGGCAGAATGATGAAGTCGGCGATGATACCAGGCTTATTCTGGTGAGTAATTTGTTTATTCCCTCTGTACTTGGGGTTGCTACTAAATCCGGACTGGAGAAACCAGTAAATATTTTTAACGTGACAAGAAAATCAAAGCATTCTGTGCCTTGCACACTGTTGTTACTGCAAGTTTTATTTCTTTTTTTATTATTAGCCATAACCTTTTGGGCCTGATCTCATATAAGAGCCCCGTGCAGTCCCCAGAAGGGTGAGAGGCCAGCTGGAGCCACCGCCACGTGCCTGGCCATCTGCTAGTAAGTCTCACGACAATGGCCAGGGCCCTTCCAACACGGTCACGGAGCTGGTTTGTGACAGGGTTCAAGAATACGTGTTTTTATTGTGGTTTTGCCATGTACACCTTAGGCTAATCATCTAGAGGAGTTCAAAACCTCTTTAGACCCTCTCACATTTTCCACCCAGCTGATACCGTTTGCATTCCCCATCTCGATCCATCCACTAGCCAGTTTATTTTCTTCTCTCCAGCGCATTAAGTAAGGGACACACATACACACACCACCCCCATCTGCCTATCCTTGTGAAAACCTAATAGAAATAATAGCAAAGAGAGGCAGGGTTTATTCAATTTGGTGTAGAGCTGGGCAACATGAATTTCCCTGCCTCAAAACAGTGCATATCTTGGAGGGGTTCTATAAAACCTCTATGCAGCAAAGGCTACTAAACCTCACTCGTCAAGCTGGTGAGATTCACTCAGTGACTCCTTCTACCTGGCACTGAGAGAGTTAACCTTAGAAAAATCTGAAATGCAATCCCAGCTCATGTTACCCATTAGCTGGGTGTATTGACCAAACTTATAGTCAGATAATGCAAACAATAACAAAGTTATTGATTGAGGAGATGTCAGGCAAATAGGTACTTATCACGATGCTGCAGATAAGCTTGGGGTCCCCTCACGGGGCAGTGACAGAGGCCTATTGATTCTGCAGCGGGTCATCTGCGGCTTCCAGCCGCCCTGCGACCTGTAGGCTGATGCCACGTGCAGGAGCTGGACAGGGGAACGCTGCAGTCTCCTAAAAGAATGCCGCCAAACTCGCTGTGGACAGAAGAAGGGTTGACTCCACATCAGAAAGCGGAGGCTGTGAGCAACGTGTGACAGAGCCACTAGGTCACAGTTCGCTGTGGGGCTGTCTCCTCCTTGGGGCAGGTTCCTTTCCCCACGACTGGAGGACACGGAGCAGGCCCTTAAGCAGCTAGCTGGCACTACTGCTGAGCTCTGAGCTGACCGGTAGGGGAGCCGAAGACAGATGAGGCCCATAGACCCTCCTCACTGAATGCCAAATGCATCACCTCCACGGCACATCTGCTCCCCAACCTGGGCCTTCCAGTTGGCAGGGAAATCTGGCCAGACATATTATTATTGCTTCCCCCAGCATGTGATCAGCCTGAGGCATTCATGGTGGATGGTTTAAATTTTAGATGTGAACCAGCAAAATGCCATCTCTCTTAGCACTTTTAGTATTAGCTGATTACATGACCGTAGAGGGGATGTAATAATAATACTCATTATTTTTTGGAAGGCCTTGCAGGAAAAGGAGGCCTGATGTCTGCCAAATAGAGCTAGTGATTGTTTTGACACTTGACTGCGTGAGGGAGAGAGGGAAGCCAGCATGGGGGTGTGGTGCGGAGGATGAGAGGAGTGGGGGGTGATTTATTTCCCTACTTACCTATAGATAATTCTGTAGATGATTTGCTGGCTTCGTATGTGAGGGAACAAAACACTTTGTGTTCATTGTTACCAATTCCTCATGCAGAATGACACCAAAGGGTATGGGATATTTACATAAAGTTACACGCTAGAAAGGAAGAGGAACTTCATTCATTCATTCATTCATTCATTCATTCATCAGATTTCCACTGAGGGCCTATTATGTGGTAGGCTGGGTGCCTGCAGCCGGATGGAGCCGTTGGGCGGGGCAGCCAGCTCCTGCCCGTGTTGGTTTCCATCTGATGAATGGCAGGGTGCGGTGCAGGCAGGTAGTGCGCAAACACGTTTATTTACTAGTTGCCCTATTTGGGGAGATTTTGGGTGTTTACACTTTTCCTGCTCCTTTGAACAAGCAGTGGGCCTCTTTTGGAGGCCTGAGGTTATTCTGTGGGAAAGCCTCTGTTGGTTTTAAAGGCACCACATTCCGAATTGGGATGCCCAGCATTACAGATGTTGTTTTGGAGACTTCTGTCTTGGAGTTACTGTTCAAAGCTTATTTTTAATATCCTCAGTCCTTTGAGGGCGAATCTAATTTGACTTTTAGAAATCGTCGAGCGTCATCTGGCCTTACATCTGGTGAACATTGTGAGGATGAATCATCCCCATTTTTTGTTGTTGTTGAAAATGTGTGACTGTAAAGTAACACAACTGACTTGGGGGAGGGGGTAAGGCTCCAAAAAGCACCCTCAAAGCAACGCAGAGGAGGGCTTTTAAAATGCTTTGAACACTGGCCGCATCTTCGTTATGGAGAAGCAGGACGAGGAGAGCATGTGGGCTCTGGCATCAGAGGGTTCTTGGTCTCCCCTCCTTCCCTGCGCTTCCTCCCTGTGTAAGGGCAGGCAGGCGCTCCGGCCCCTCTCGGCCTCGAGCTGATCATTCACAAATGAAGTTAATGTTATCTACCACACAGAGTTATGATGAGGATTAAAGAAGATGAAATAGCTAAGAGTGAAGCATCTGGTACAGTGCCTGACATACGGCAGCAGTTATCAATAATACATGAAGCACTTCCCACAAGGAATAAATTGAAGGGAACTACTTTAAAAAAAAACCTATAACTTCCCACCTGTTTATTAAAGATATTGACTTCGGCTTAGGAGAGTTGAATGCTGTGCTGGGTATTACCTGTTTGGTGCCCACCATCTGCCCTCCATGCTTCTCCAACCTGCTCTGTATCTCGTGTGCCCTGCACTACGCAGACCCTGGTTCCTGGCTTCTGGCTGGATTCAGACAAGGTGGCGCTGACCGGTGACCAGAAGGTTGGAGGAGCCAATGATTGGCGTATCTGCTCTCCCAGCTTGCTTTTCGAGAGGATGCAGCCCTCTCCCAGGGTCGGAGTCACAGCTCTCAGGTGCCAGCTCCTCTGTGGCAACTTCCACTCCCCTGCTGTTCCCCCTTCACCTGGGGCTGGTGACAGCTCTGCTCCAGCCCCTGGGCGCTTCACCATCCTTGTTGGTTTCTTTGAACCCTACCCATACCCACAAAGACACTCTTCATTGAAGTCTCCTCTGTTACCTAGCTGGATCCCTTACTACCCAGTTATCATATAGTTAGTTTTTTTTACTGTTGATCTGTTGCCCTAAGGCTGAGATAAAAATGATTTGATTGGGTTGATTGCATCTGGAAAGAGAATGGGATCTTATAAATTTCGAGCTCTGCAAAAAGCAGAGTTTAACAGAGGTCCTAAGAGCCGGCTTCAGAAGTGCATACGCTTGACGCTCAGGGCTTGCTTTCTAGGCAGCCCGTCGGATTTCGTTCTTTCCTTCTTCCTCCTGTGACATTACAGGTCTTCATGTTAAGTGCCCGCATTGTCACAGGAGCCCTCGGAATAAGTAGCTCTACTCAGTGAGTCACAAATGGAACACACGTCAGCCAGTGTTGTGAAATGGATCTGTAAGGGGCTTTTTGTCCCTCCATTGGAGATGATCTAATTTAATTTCTATGATTTATGGCTGAGAGAAGACATTTTCTGTCTCCCTCCCAACTTTCATTCTGTTTCTCTCTTACTCCCAAATTTCCTGGGGTCTGAAGGAAATTCATTTCTGAAGACAAACTTGAGCCTATTGCCTTCGCCTAATGCTAATTATGATCACTTTTTTTTTTTTGCTATTGTTGCTAACACAGCAGATGTGAAGTAAAACCAATCTGCATCGTTGGTATTAAGATGAGATTCCTTTTTTAAAAGAACAGGAAGTTGAACTTTAATAGGTGAATAGTGTTTCCTTGTCATGAATGGCAAAGATGTGTCTTTCAATCACAGTTGACATACCATATTGTATTAGTTTCAGATGTACAATATGGTGATTAGACATTTCTATAACTTACAAAGTGACTACCCTGGTAGGTCTAGTACCCACCTGACGTCAGACATAGTAAGATGAGGTTTCTTTTGTAGGAAAATCACATGACGTTTTTAGATGTTGGCTGTGAAAATCACCAGGATGGGTGAAAGAAGTGGGCTGGTCTGATTGTCAACATGAACTGCTAATTTAAAGACGGAGTGAAGTCCAAGTAGCTATTGTAGTGGGCACTGCCCAGCCTCCATCCCTCTATCCGGCTGACACACCATCCCAGCTTCCTGGAGTGCCGGCTGCTGAATATCACAGTTTCCCTTTCCCCACAAAACCACCCTGGGCCAACGAGAGCCTTTTTGCAAGAAGTCAGTGTCCTCCCCACCCAGTCTGAAGTTCATGACTGACAGGAGGGACACACAACCAAAACTTCTTGCCTAAAGAGGTACAGGTGTGCAGGGCCTCCCTTCCCCCACTGTCAAGCCCCTCCCCTTCCCCAGTCTGCTTCCCTCGCCTCCTCATCCTCATAAATCATGTACCTCTGGACTCCTGTCTCAGGCTCTGCTTCGGGGAGGCTTGGCCCTTAGGCGCGAAGAGAGAAGGGTTCTCTTCCTCTTGCGTACATGTGGCTGATTTGGTAGCGGCGGCTTCTCAGAATATTCTCGGAATAAATAGATGCCGTTGTGATGACTGCATCTGAGTCATCTGTGGGCATAAATAGTTGTTAAAGTTCTTACTTTTACTGGTTGTGTGAAGACTAAACATGCTGACCCTAAACTGCCTCAGCATAGTTTACAACTCCAAAATTCTCAAGTCGTGGAAACTGTTCGCTATTTGTTCTGCTGAGAGTGTTTTGTCAGAAATTTCATCCCTGAGCTTTCCATTACAGTTCTGGGTCTGTGGTATTTTTAATGACTTGGGAACTTTGTCTTGGACTGTCTGGGCACCTCTTGCCATTCCTTCGAGGGGAATGTCCTCTCCTGTCCTCTCTGCCAAACCAAGTCCCTCATCACACAGAAACCACACTTGGAGAGCATCCTCTGAGGAACCCTGCCCTACCGCTTGCCACCTGGGACACACCTGCACCTCTCTGACACCCTCTCATTCTAATTCCGCAGAGCTGTGCTCATTCAGCCTGTGTGTGTGGTATAACGTACACAAAGGGCATGCATCTTAAGTGTGCAGTTTGATGAATTTTTACATATGTCTCTGCCCAGGAAACCAACACCTGGATCTAGAACATTCCCAGAACACCATGGTCCTTCCCGGTTCATTTCCATCCACCCACCAGTCAGAGGCAACCGCTCTTGCAACTCTTAATAACAGAACGGTTGTGCCCATTCTTGAGCGTCAGATAAATAGAACCACACAGTACGTATTTCTTTCTGTCTGGCCCCTTTCACTCGCTGTTACATCGGAGAGCTCGTCCACATTGCTTGTTCTTTTGTTCGTAGCATTTCTTGTTATATGTTTTGTTGTGTCTTCTAATTTTGTATATTTGTGTTCCATCTTCCCCTTTACTTTAAAAAGATGTGTCTTTTATTTATTACATATATTAGGATTCTGGGGACATTTAAAACTATCACACAGGTAAGCTGACTACATTCAAGTTCACCTTGCTACTTAGTGAAGCAAGCTTTGTCCTTTCTCCCTGGTTGCGTGGCATGTGCCATCAAAATAGTTGTGTCTGGGGCCGAAGCATGTTTTACTGTAATAAGAGCAACAGTAATAAATATTTATAGAAACTTTATCCAAGGGATTCAGAACAACTTGCTGTTTCCAGTTCATTTTTCCATTTTCTTTTAGAGCTTGGCAGGGAGCAATGGAGGTCCTTTTGCAGATGGATGAGCTAAGATGCTCCGAGGTTAAGCCGCTGACCCCAAGACTTAGAGAACATTAGTGGCAAATCTAGTTTTAGCTCACCCCCTCTCCTGGGTTCGACCCCTAGCTTCTCTCATCCGTGGGAAGTGCTTTAGGGCTCTATACGCGGAAGGCAGTGCCGCAGCACAATCATACGTGTGAAGAGAGGTTTACAGTTTCGGAATCACATTATTACATGAGTTCTTATTATGCTACTGTTTCATTCTATGTGTTTGAGGGTGGATGGCCTGTCTTTAAATTTGTTTTGTCCTCTACCTTTTGTGATACTTTTAAAAAAGATGTTACTTTTAAATAGATTAGATGTAAAAAGTTACAAATTTACAGCCATGATAAGGGGAGGTGTTAGCCAACACCTTTCCACAGTAAAAGGACATGATGGTCTCGTTTCCCGGGGAGTTCAGTACACTGGGGGCTGTAGGTCAGGAGACGCCGAGGTGCGTGTCACCTTCTAACCAAATCTTTCTGTGTTTCCTTTTTGGCCATAAGTGCTCTCGTGCTCGCTTGCTCGCTCTCTCTCTCTCTCTCTTTCCTGTGGTACCATGTTTCCTATATCTAATAGAGATGAATGGGAAACAGTATTCATTCGATAAAAAAGGAAGTGGTATCCAACTTGGCCAGATGTTTGAAGCCTTTTAAGACACACAAATACTTTCTATTTGATTCACAAATACATGCGATTGGAGCTATTTCATGTAAATAACACACAGCAAACACCTTTGACATGCGCACTTTTAAGACATGAGGGGTGGAGAAGTATATTGACAAATTTTGAGAGATTTAGTAAAACAATTTAGAGTCACATCTATCTTCTCTTTCATTGTCCAAAATTTGGATTTTGTTTTTATTCCTGTCATTTGATCTGTGGTTTGTTGTGTGGGGAGGAGAAATACTTTCTCTTTTCAGCTAAGGCGCCTGTAACAAGACGCAGAGAAAAGTATAAATATTTCTTTAATATTTAACGTAAGTGGTCTGTGACACAGGGGCCTTCATGAGTAAGTGAAGAGCTGAAGAAAAGGTAAACCTGAGTGTCTTTATGCTAGGTTTAATGAAAGGCGGGAAGTTCTGTGGCAGATGGGATACAATGAAGGGCTAAGGCTAGTGAACCACGGGAAGCTCGGCCAGGCCTGCTCTTTCAGATTCCTCTCAGCATCCTCTGCCTCCAGAGGCAAGGATGGTCCTTTCCTCTGGACATCAGGAGGGCACCTGTCACTTGAGGGTTTTATGACCTGCTTTAGGGGAGAAGGGGGAAGTCAGGGAGTCCTCGCACCTGCTGTTTCTCAAACTCCTTTGGCTTAAAATACAGGTACACCTCATTTATTATACTTCACAGGTGTTGTGTTCTTTTACAAATTTTATCAGCGAAGGAAGACTACTCACTTTCTCTCAGTGTTCTGGATCCGAGCCCACAATATCTCTGAGGTATGCTGGTACTCGACATGCCAAGGTGCCATATTTTGGGGCAGTGTGTTCTGGTCCTTGTCATTAGGTACAGAGTAAAAGCTCTGGATATCACCAGCATCTCATTGCTTCTTTATAAATGCACCGAAACGGGAGCTTCTCTCAATTTTTTCCTTCTTTCCATTTTCCTTAATCAACCCAAATTCATGACTAGGATAATTGCAATTTTCTTAATTTTTAGGTTGGTTTAAGAAGAAACTCTAAGAACAATATATATTGATGGCGATTATTCCCCCAATTTTGAGATCTGTTTAAGTATTGTTGACTGCACATAAAAAGTTAGCCATGGAGTCCTGCAGCAAAAAGGATTTATTTATGAAAAAAGAGAGGTTGCAATCTGGCAGTTACAGCTGTGGGGAGCTGGGGGCAAGTCCTCAAGCAAATAAAGGAAAGGAAGTTCTTTTCTGGAGAGGAAGAGGAAGCTGGAGGGCAGAGGGCTGTTACAACCCTGGAGTTCTTCCTGTTGGGCTTTCCTGAGGAAAATGGGGGTGAGAGCTCCCCCTACAGGTTCCTGTGATTTCTGTCTCCGTTCAAGTCTGTCATTAAATTTGAAAGGGTTTTTGATTCCTCAAGCTCAGATCATGAAGGTACTGAATAATGAATAAATATCTATTCTTACAAAATACTTATTTTGAAAAAAATTTAAGGATAAAAATTTTTATTGTCCTAAAATTTAATTATCCTAAAATTTTAATTTTAAAACTTAATTTTAGGACTTAACTTAATAGTACTTATTACTGACACACAATAATAAGTATTCATAAAGGATCTGGTGATGGCACACGTGAAAGTTCAGGTGATGATATTCTTTCTCTCTTTGGGAACGAAGCTCCACATGCCATGTAGGTGCTCAGTCCAGGAAGGAAAGGGCTTTGCCGTCTACTTTGTTCATGAGATGCTGTAAGAGTAAACAGAACTGCTATTCTGGAAGCATCTGTTAAACCAATTACATGGCTAATTTTCAAGTGTTAGAATGGGCGGATTTGTGATTGGGAAAGAATTTGATAATGAAGAGAAAACGGGATCTAGAGAAGAGAACGGATGACGAACAGAGAAGGTGTGAGTAGGATCTTGCCGGTGTCTCTGTTTTATTGCAACCTGCAAATTAGACACTTTTACATGCAATATTTTTTTTTCACCTAACAGTTCCCAAATAAACAGTTAAAGTGGTTTTAGGTGATTAAAGCAATATAGAAGATTAGTTTTGTTATGGATAATCACCTTTGCTTCTCCTTTATTGATGAAAAGAGCTTTTCTCAGCGGGTTGTGTTATCTGTTTTAGATGTTGCCTGATCTTGTTTTTTAAATGTAAATCAGTTTTTTAATCTTTTTTTATGTAAATTTGATAGCCCAGTACCAGCAATTATTCTGCTTTGTTGCAGCTCCCTCTTTAGAACTGTCTCTGTTTTATATTTAATTGTCCTAATTGTCCAAATTTGAATAAACCTGGAGAACAGCAATGGAGATCATTACTTGTTTTTAAATTTACAAAAAGGTTTAACTACTCCTTCATGAACTTCCCTTTAATTCTTTACACTGTTAATTATGATCCGGGAGATTGGAGAACCTTGTTATTGTCCCCAGAGCTGCTGCTCCAAATTATGGGTTTGTTTATTCTTGTTTTACTACTTTATATCAGACTTCTCCTTCTTATGAACATGATAAAAAGCTCATCGGAGACCATTTACATTCACTTTTTAATCAGTGCAGGATTTTAGCAATAGAGTAGCTACATGAAGAGGTACATTATGTACTCTTAGAGGCTGGAGCCAGTAACTGTAGTCCAGGAAAGGGAATTCATCCATTTAATCTACCCATCTATCACCCATCCATTATCCATCCAGCCATTCATCCTCCCACCCATCCATCCACCCATCCAGCCATCTAGCTCTCCATCCAGCCATCAATTTTTGGAAAGCTTGAACTGGATGACACAGCAATTTAATGAGATTATGTTCTTATTTAATAATTTTTAGAAAATGAGTAGATTGGTTTCTAGGTCAAATCTGACTGAGTTTTTAAGTTGATTTAGTGCATAATTTAATTGGAGAAAACAAGCAAAAGAAGACCAATGGGAGTCTTATCTTTGTTTATTGAGGTTCTTTGCAGCTTGGGGTTTTATGCTTTGGCTCAGATCAAGGTTTTGGTCAGGAGACAGAGCACTTGATTTAGCAGTTGAGCCTGAGACTCAACTGTGCCTCAACTAAGCCTCATCTGTGTCTGGTGCACCTATGTCCTGCCTCTAGCCAGGACACTTCTTTTGTGTCACCATGTTAAAGAGAAGCCATCTCTGCAGTTTCACTCAGCAGCTAGAGACACTTGGAATGAACAAGGAGGTATTAATTTTTGGCCAATCTGACATGCTGGTTGGGTGGGCTCTGATATCAGTGAAAGAATCCTTCATATAACATAGGTAGTCACGTATAGATACATACAGATAACTAACTTGACTGGTGTCTGTGGCAAGACCTGTTCGGGACTGACCGAAGAGACAGGACCATGCTACCCTCTAAGGTTTTCTCCCCTATGAGGCCAGGGTAGGATTAATAATTCTCAGGGCTGCAATATAAGGAGGACAGACAAGCGCCAGTATTTTAAAGAAGCTCCATTATCATATACAAGGTCAGATCAAATGAAAATGAGATGTTTTCTCGTAGCATCTCTGAGTTTCAGGAAGTGAATTCTAGTCATGCTTTGTGTTCTCAGACAGGAAATGTCTATTCAGAAGGAATGAATAATAGATAACTACTTTCTTTGCTTTATACCTTGTTATAATTCTACAACTATCATATTAAATGAGTTCCCTTCCTTCCAGTGATGTTCAAGTTACATACAGTAACCTCAAAACTCAACGGCGTGAAAAATCAAACAGCTGGGGAAAATGTATCTTTAATTTTCCCATCAATTTACCACCCCCTTGCCCTCTTGCTCCAGATTGTCTGTCCAGTTGTTAAGCAAATGGTATATTCTAAGTCCCTCTGCTCTCGTAAAGATGATGGACCCCAGCCAGTGTTAGCTCCAGTCTTTCAAATCCAGATTTTATTTGCTGGTTTGTAAAACCGAGGTTCACTCTCACAGTGGTATGTAAAATACCTCATTTGCTGAATCATACCCCGAATAAATTTAGCCAAATTTTTTTGAAATGGTGTGTAGTACAATGTTTAGTGTTATATAGCTCATGAATAGTAACTTATGTTTAGTAAAAAATAGTAATAAAAACTGAGCCTGGCTTATAAAAACTGTAGACTATGTTATATATAGTTTATATTAATAGTATGAAGAGAGGGAATCAGGGTCAAAGAATGACATCACTCTGACCGGGAAGAAATCATAGACATACTTTTGTTAACTGTTCATTGAAAAATTGTGAAAGGACAACAGTTCTGAGAGATGAAGTGACTTGTTCAAGGTCACACAGCTGGTTAGCTCCAGAGTTGGCCCTAAACCTCACAGTTTTTGGCGTCTGGTCCAGCATACTTTCCATCACAACATGTAGCCTCTTAGTTTGTTGGTTTGGGGTCAGAAATATAATTAACACAGGGCACGAAGCCTAGATTGGTTTTGGAGGGGAATCTAATGAAAATCAAGCGTTTCTGGAAGTCGTAGGCAGTTGACCTGTTCTGACATATTCATGGTGTCCAGCGGCAATCGGAGTTTTGGCAAGTGGTGCTTCTTTCCTCTTTGACCTCCTGATTCTCTTCCTAAACAGGTCCCTTAAGAATATACAGAGAGCCCTGGCCCACATGGCTCTGTTGGTTGAGTATCGTCCCACAAACCTAGAGATCACTGGTTTGATTCCAGGTCAGGGCACACGCCTGGGTTGCAGGCTCCGGCTCCGTTCCCAATTGGGGCACTTGCAGAAGGCAACCAGTCAATGTTTTTCTCTCTCTTTATCCCTCTCTTCTCTCTAAAATAAAACAAAAATATTAAAAAAAGAATCTACAGAGAGTGCACAAACTTTAGTCCAGTGATAAAAGTAATATGATAATAAATAAAAAAATAAATAACTACCAACAAAAAAAGTACAGACAAAGAAAAAAATAAGGAAGAAAGTACTCTCAGGAACAATTATAAAGGACACATGGACAAAACCAAGGGGGTTTGGATGCAGGGGAGGAAGGTGGGGATGGCTGGGGTGGGGGGAGTGGTGGGGAGAAAATGCAGACAACTGTACTTGAACAACAATAAAATAATTAAAAGAAGAAGAAAGTAACACAGTAATAAAAGTAGCACAATTCCAAAAACTCTGATATGAGGCAGTGTATAGAGATGGGGAACACCCATCCTAGAAGTTTAGCCATGATAGAGAAGAAAAAGCAGTGTTTAGCGTTGAAGAAGAGCAGAATAGGCTGTTTCAAAATGTGCCGCTTTGGCATGTAGATTATTTTGCACCAAAGTCAATCAAGACCCAGCAGAGACAAGAATATTTCTACTTTTCCCTGAACTGCCTATCAGAACTCAGATGTGGAGACTGGCCCAGAAAGAGAGTTGTTACCAGACGTAACTTTATCTGAAAGGCTTACCTCTATGGCAGGGGAAACATCTAATTACCAAACATCTGCGCTCACTGTCCTGTGAATTGCCAATCTGCCCCCTGCCCCTCATCCGGGCTTTTGAAGCTCAAGGCCTCTATTTCCTTCCCTAGCTCAGGATGGCAGCTAAGCCTCAATTGTCTGAAGGCCTTTGAGTCTCATATCCTTGGGACTCCCATACATAAGAATTTAAATTTGTTTTTCTCCTGTTAATCTGTTTCATTTGTATTTCATTATTAGACCAGCCAAAGTGCCTACAAAGAAAGAGGGAAATATTTGTGTCCGGACGGTGTCAAATGATAATGTAGAAAGTAAGGCTGCTTGAAAACCAAGATAGTAAAGGACAAAGAGGACAGGATTTAGGTCTCCGATGTAGACCTGGTGGCCACACACATGGCACGGCATGCAGCAGAGCCCTATGGTTTTGTAAATGAACACGAAGCCCACTGAGAATTCTAGTTAAATGTATACATGTATGTATAATATGTATATATATGTACATACATACATATTTGTTTGTGGGTTTGCTTCCCATTCCACATTGTGGAATTCTTTAGTTGTGTTTATAAATCCATTGGTAAGGAACAATCCAGGAATTTTTTGAGATGCCAAGTAGATCTCATTAACAATTAGAGTCAAGATTCTGAGAGAGGTAGGCTAGTGAGTAATCCCCTTACAGAATGGCTCCTGGCTCCGCGGTTGAGATACCCACAACCCCGCTCTTCATTTCTACCTACTAATAACCAGTGTCTTCTCACAAGGCTTTGGGCTACTGATACTTTTGTCTTGATAGACACTCTTAGAGTAGCTCCTGTGCTTATGTCACATTAATTAGCATATGTAAAAAAATTATTTTCCAGTACATATCTCCTTTCAGTGGTAATTTCGTGGGGACAGGGACCATGATGAGACTGCCATATGGCTCTAGTGACACAAGCACTCAGGGGCTCACTTCATCTGAGCCACCATATTAGAGTGAGGACACTGGATGTTTTAAGTGCTCCTGGACATAATTATTCTTTTGGTTATTGACTTATATTGCCAATTCCAGTTGGCATCATAATGCCATCATTTAAATTTATATTTAATTTATCTTAATATATACTTATAATTTACATTTAAATACTAATTTATACTTATATTTAATACATATTTTATTTTTTATGGATTTAATTATTTGCATTCTCTATCCTGAGAAGTCCCTTCCTTATATCAAATTATCTGGGAGATGAATTTTAAGCAAAATGCTGATTGGTGAGCATAGAGTACAAATTGCCTTGGAGGATATTTTATGTAAACTCTGGAAAAACCTGATGAAATATTCATTCTTTATAACCAAATACACTGCTTGGACAAGTTCACGGAATCCCCAAATTCAAAATGCTTTACCATGGAAAGTATGAGCTCTTTTGGAATGAGGAAAATGATGAAGGATAAAATTGATAAGCTATATGTGATAGGCAGAGTGGCGCCAAAATGTCCAAGCCCTGATCCCTGGAACCTGTGAATATGTTTTCTTACATGGCAAAAGGGACTTTGTGGATGTGGTTAAGGTTACAGACGGATTATCCAGGTGGGCCCAACCTAACCGCACGAACCCTTAGAGACAGTGAATTGTTTTATCTGTCGTATATGTTTATGTTTTTCTACAACTCAACATAGAAAATTTCTTATATAATTAGGAAAAATATTGTGCATTTAGATTTGGAAAAAAGGGAAATAGAAAATAACCCCCCAAATTATAGGACCTGAAAATGGACCAGGCATCGTATAGGTAGGCCAAGGAGGAGATGGCAGAGACTTTATTTATCAAGACTATGTAGGTTGCAAGTGACAGCAAGCACTTTGGGTCATGTGCCCATCCCTGGGCCAGTTTTCATTCCCAGGAGGGTGGGGCATTGATTTTGAGTAGAAAAGCCACCACATCCACATGGAACATGGGAAATGCTAATACCCAAAGGAGGGGAGGGGATGTTAATAGAAGGAGGAGTAAAGAAAGTTTCTAGTCAAAACAGGCTCCCTTACTGTGTCTGCAACCCTAATAGAAAAAGAGGCACAGTTGAGGGGCTTGGAGAAGATAAAGAACAGTCGGAGAAGGAGTAAAGATCAGGATGAGCTCAATTTTAAACACATTCAAACCTTGGTGTCAGAAGTTGTCTCCAGTTTAGACGCTCTAAAGGCCACTGGAAGTGGGTTAAAGGAGAGGTAAAGAGATTTGCAAGTCACATGCATTGACATGGTAACTTAATCCATTTTGTTAAGACTCGCAAGGGACAAAAAAAATCACCTCAACTTACTTTGAACCAAGCAACTGGAAAGTCCAAAGTCAAGTCTGAGCAGCTGGATTTAGATGCTCAAACAATGGTGTCAGGTATCTGCCTTGCTCCATTTTCTCAGTTCTTCTCTGTGCTGACTTAATTCCCACATACGCCCATCTCACACAATGTCAGGTGGAACCACGGTCTCAGCATTCATCCTTCCAGTTAAGTGATGCCAGCAGAAAGTGATTGCCACCTCTGTAACAGTCCTAGAAAAAGTCCTTTTGCTTTTTGGACTTTTTTTTTTTTTTTTCCACATCTTGAAACAATCCCTCTGGAAAGTGAGAAAAAAATACATGGATAGGCTTGCCCTGGATCATATGCCCAATCCTGGAGCCAAGAGGAGGGGCCAGCAAAAGTGTGTCAACTGAAGGTGAGTGATGAGCATAAAAAGTAGGTCCAGAGGAAAGTCCTTCTGTCTTTCCTCTTTCTTTTGACTTCACCACAGTTCCCACCCAGTATGTTGATTGAAGGAGACTGTATGTTCTGCTGGGTGCCCCGTGACAGCTCCGGTGTTCACCCACATTAGATTTGTCCATCCACCTCCTTGTCATTACAACACAGGGAACGGTGTGGTGTCCTGGTTTGACACCCACACTGTCCTTCCCTGACGAAAATCTGATGCAGTTGGTTTTCCTCCATATCTATACAAAACATATTAGTATGCTCTTTTGATCAAAATTACGCAAAGAACCAGATGTTTACATTTCATTACATCTTATAGATAACAGTTGGTATTTGAATGACCTACCTGGAGCTTCATGTCCTTGTCTTTTGAATTCTGTTTTGGGGGTCTGTGTTCATCTACACAACTGTGTTTTTTTCTTGGATTATTTTCTTAGATTGTTTTCTCTGCTCCAATCTGTCTCTTCAAACTGTTATAATCTGACTCAGAACTCACCCCCATTCAACCTGAGTTTGTTCTCTCTCAGAATTTACGAAATTATGAACTTAAACTTTTTAATAAAATAATATTAATGATAGCTACTCTTCACTTAGTGTTTACTGCAGGCCTCCTTGGCATGGAAATACATCCTTTGTCTTCATTATCTCGTCTTTACATAGAGTTCTGTATTTTGCTCTTTAGTCTTGGATACGCTTATTCAGTATGATCTGACCCTCCATGAAGACTTCACATCTTCTGAGCCCCGGGGACATGTCTTCCTCATTCATGTGCACTCTCCCGGCACCTCATACGTGGCCGTGAGGGCAGTGCAGGGCTCTGTGCCTGTTGCCAGTTGGATGACAAAATATTAATAAAAGCTGAAAGTATAAAGTATTACACTTCTTTCATCTACTGATTTTTTTCTTTTGCAGCTAGTTGCATCCTAGGAAGACTTTGCTGGCCTGAGGACTTATAAAACTGATCTGCTCCATAACTAGAAGTAATTGTTCTTCTGATTGAAACTAACAACTATATAATGCCTGCTAGGCATAATGCCAAGACATGATTTGATTTCAGGTTAAATTTGCAGCTAAGTTGATTTTGCAAAATGTGCCCACATGTACTCAGGCAGTACGGATGCCCTCCCTCCCTCCATTCACCCTAAAAATGCACTTGTCTGCAGAGTTGGGTATTCTTCCCTTGTTGGAATTTAACACTGTACATTTAAGGCTGAGGCTTCCAAGGCTAATAGAAAAAATTGTTGTTGATCAGCGTCTGCCAAATGTAAGATGCCATGTTCAGATGCCTTTAGGACATCTATGAAAACAGCCAGAAATGGGGCCATGGTATTTATCAAGTCAATGGAGACTCATGCGTAATAACAGTCAGTTGTTTTATACTATTAGGAAATGAGCAGATCTGTCAGGAGAATGTTCAACATAAGCTAATGTCAAACTTGCTGGAATAACTTACTCACTGCAGGGTTCCCATCTGTGAAGTCACTGGGGACATGGCCGCCTCCATGTGATTCTTCAGATTTGTCAGTTAAATTAGACCCCCTAGGACAAAACCAATGATAGGGACATTATGGGACACTCTTAGAGGATCCAGAATCCATAATCCCAGGGGTATGTCCCATTCACAGTTTTGTTCATGCTGATACTAGGGGTCAATTTTATAAGAAAGCAATGGATAAAAAGAAAGCCAGCAGGTCAGCACTCTCAAGAGTGTCAGTGGCAATCTGCCTAAATGCATATTTCATATGATTGGAGAGAATGGAATGGCTCTATTTTGTTTTCCAGTAGGAAAGTCCCAGAATAAACTGGAGAGAAGAGTTTGCAGGTTTTTTTTGGAATTGGATATCTTGGCTGTATTAAGACAGGCTACTTGTCAAGGAAGTTATATTGATGGGATACTATTTGAAGTTTTGCTAATGTTTCCCCATGACATACCAATCTGAAGATAAAAATAGGATATAGTAACAACAACAAAAAAAGGAGCAAGATTCTGTTTTGATCTCCTTCAGCAACTATAAGAAGAGCAACCTTTTCATTTCATTTATTCTAGTTTACTTTGCTCTCTCTTTTTCATGCCCTCCTTCACCCTACACGGCCTTCAGAAGATCATGGGTTTGGAGTAAGGCTCTCTTGAATAAGAGAATGTAGAATAGAAGGTATTGTATACAAACATGCAACTCAAAACAGTCCCAACTCCCTTCCTTTCCTCTCACCAATACTGATCTAAAGTCTTTTTACTAAATTGATAGGTCTCAATTCTCTCTCCCTTTAGGGTAAGTTATTTGTTACGAAGTCCCTTTAACCATAATAAAAACAGGTTCCTGATGGGTTTACTCAGTTAGTCCTCGGATTCACCCTAATATGTCTGGATTTTAGGGTGAACACAGTCTACTGAGAAAGCTCTGCCCCCTCCACAGCAGGCTAGCTGTCTCAATGACCTCAAGATTTAAATGTCAGATAGTAAAAGTCAAAGACTGACCAGACCACAGTTAATATTTTACTTTCAGCTGCTCAGAAGCAGACCTTGAGACAAAGAGTCAAGTGGGAGTGATATTTTGGGGAGGCGACACTAGGAAACATTTCTAGTGGAGTGAGGAAGGGACCCAGAGAAGGAAGAGTCCAGTAAAGGGTGTATTATGAAGCCAGCCACCACTTTAGGCAGCTGGTGCTTTTTCTGCCCAGCAACTCAGGGAGGGAGTGTAGAACATACCTTAGAGTTGACCCAGCTGAGAAGTGAAGAGGCTGGAATATGTATCCCCAAAATACCTTCTGTCATCAGCTTATTTCAGGGGCATCAACACCCCAGCATTTACACCTTGCCCAGTAGGCGTGCTGACCCATCTCTTGAAGCCACAAAACATAAGCAGAGCATTGTAGGCATTCATATTTAGCATCCTTTGATGTGTAGAGGTGGGTAGATATGGAAGGGGTACTGATGGAGCCTGCTATAGCAACAGTGAGAAAAGGAGTAGGAGGCAGATGAGTAATAAACAGGATCAGCAGAAAAGCCACCTTTTCGTGGTTTTCCTATCAGTGCATTAACAGAGTTCATCTCAGACAAAGAATGCTAGGACACTGGCAAGTGAAAACTTTAAAATACTCACAGTTTATATAATTCTGCAAGGTAACTAACCCTCACTTGCCATTGCGTAGGTGTACAAGAAGTTTTAGCAAGGAAAGAGAAATTCGATAGACGGATAGGCTCAAAGAAGTCTGATTGTAGAATACACTTTGAAATGATCTATTGTGGACTTAATCTCTCCACACAAACCCAAGAGTCCTTTAGCTAATTCCTTTCCCAATGAAGGAGCCAATCAATGTTCTTTCACGGGAGAAAATTACTAGAGAGCTTAGTATGTGTTTTGATGCCCTAATGAGGCACTATGAATTACCCAACCCAAACCAATTAAGTCTTAGCCCGAATAGAGGGCTACTGAGGAGATGAGGACACAGCATGCATTTAGGGCAGAATTAACTGCTTCCATAGCCTGGAAACATGCTTGGGGGGAAGCCAAACCTTGTAGGCGCTCTGTTGTCCTTAAAGCTGGCAGTCAAAATGTGATCCAGCCCAATGTTAGCTTTTAACGCTTTTTCTTCTTTGGCCTTAAATTTTTAAAATGTCTGTAAAACATAAAATATGTTTTGAGCATTACATAAGGCTATTAAGAGAGGGTGAATCATGAAAACATGGTATGTCAGAGACAATAAAGTAAGTGAAATGAACTGCTGCTGACTAGCTGCTTGACCTTGGGCTAGTTGCTCAGTCCTTCCTTGTCAATCAAATAGGAAATTATAGCCCAATAATGTGGTTTTGGATTGCAGCTCAATAAGCAAGCTCTAATCTCTTGGTTACGCCTTACTGTAGCATGGGAAACCAGGCACTTATTTTCATTTTAATGTGATCTCTTCCAGTGGACTGTGACCTCCTAAAGCACCCAGCACAATGTCTGGCTTGCCTTAGGAACTTGGGAACTCTGTGTTGAATAAACGTGAAATGAATAGTGGAAGCAGTTATTTCAAATATTACAGTGCACCCAGAAATATGTGAATAAACATACCATCAACACAAATAACTGTTTTAAAGAGAATGACAGATATTGAATTTTTATTCAGCCCATGTACATCAGTGGGATAGAAGGAGCAGAGCAGAGGGGTGCTGTGAGTGAGGGGTGTGTTATCTGATGACTAAGATAACAGCCTTTCGGTCAGGCAGCCCTGGGTTAGCTAGAATCTTGGCTCTGCTACCTGCTAGCTGTGTGTCCTTGCTCAAGTTAACTAACTTCTCTGGGTTTCCGTTTCTTCTGGATCTTACAGATTGCAGAAAGGACCTTGTACTCCTGCAACATCTAGAAGGACTTGAGAAATCGTGCATTATTTAAAAGAGCTGAGTCTAAGATGACCATGAACAAACAGTCCAAAGTGAACTGCCAAACTTCCTCCCTTGTTGCCGGTGAGCCCTTCTGAGTCAGTCTTTGGTGGGTATCGAAGCATAACTTTTTTTCCACCGGATCTTTCTTTCTGTGCTGCCTCTGCCATCTCCTCACCCCTACCTCCTGTCCTCCCAGTGTCCTAGCTCCGTTTTCCTGCCACTAGGATTGGCCAAGGTTGGCGAGGCTCCTGATCCCATCTCCCCCTTCGGAAGGCAGTAATGCTGGATCATTGGAAATGGTGGTGTGTTCTCAGGGTCCTCTACGTGGGGAGCTGTTCCCCACACCACAAGTCTTTGGAGCAGAGCATCGTTTTGCTCATATTGACCATTTTTTGTATTACCAGTGTAACTATGCTGGGGTAAAGGTGGGAAGGGACAAAGGGCGTGGGGGGAGCAGAGAACCATTTTTGGCCACACCATACTAAGGAAATACACGCATTTTCCCAGTATCGCCACAGAGTAGGTGCTCAAGACATAGTGGCCATGTTCCCTCTTCATGGTGTTAGGTGATCAGGGGACACTTTTTTACCTCTACTTGCTTCACCACTTTAAACTTGCATTTTGAGCAAAAACCCGAGTTGTGAACAAATCTCCAAGCCTCATTGGGACAGCAGAGGATGGTTGGAAATCATACTGGTTGGGTCAGTACCAACCCTTGGACAAAGACCTCGGATCAATGGGCTGGATTTGCCTCCATCCTCTCCAGGTGAGGTTTGATATCTCGTCTGCCGTTCTGACACGGAGGCCCAATGCAGCGTCGCTGGTGTGGGAGCGCCTTCCCCAGCGTAGTCCCTCTCCTTCCCCACCAAGACCCACCGCCTCTTGTCCCAGAAATCCTGGGACCCTTTCTGCTCTTAGGTCATTTGGAACAAAGGCTATCCATGGGAAAGCTTTTGAAAAATGTCTGTTTTATTTTTTATGATACAATAATTTACCACTCAGCTTTCTTTGTATTTCAAAAATTTAAGCAGCACATGGATCTTAAAGGAAATCTAATCCAACTCCCCTTTAAAGGAGAGAAAGGGTAAACTTTGCTCTGCTACACAAACCCTCCCTGTCCTTTTTTCCTTCCTTCTTGTATTTCTAGAGGCCAAAAGCTTTGTCTTGTGGGTAGGGTCGGTGGTGGTGGTGGGGGGGAGGTCTAAAATGATATGCCTGTAGACTATTTTGTACAGACTGATGTTTTAAAAAATTTCTTAAGATGAACCAAAATTCACGGTTGAAGTTATGTGGCTGCTTGGTGAGGCGGTGACACGGCGTAATGCTTCATATGGCCTGTATTTATTTATTTATTTACGCCCATGTAATAGCAAAAGAGACACAACGGCATGGAGGGCCATAAAGCCAAACCACTCTCTCATTTCATTTTACAGCACAAGGCGGAGAAAGGCACAATTTGGTATCCTGACCATTTTTATAGGGGTTCGGAGACAGGTTAGACACGTCTGAAATATGTCCTTCAATTCTTAGAACTCTTTCAGGCCTTCCTGCTGAAGGATGTTCCTTGGAGAAATACCCCTATAAATACAGGATGTTTTCATTACTGCATGTGGTTGATTCAGCCTGTTGGCTACATGACAGTGAGAAGAAGTGCCTGAGAAATGACTTCATATAGACCGCGTTCAAACAGTCCCTAGAGCTCCCCGGATTAGAATGACTCTAGTGGGAGCGCTTGGAAATGAACGTTCATATATCACTGGGGTCTTTAAAAAAAGGTTTAAGGTTCTGTAGGCTGTCTCCCTTAGTGCAGCGAAGTGATGGAATGATAGCGTGTATGGAGATGAATTTCTGCCTATGAAAATTTTTACTTCTCCTTATTTGAGGAAAGATACAAAATCAATAACTCAGACAGCAAAACTACAAAAACAAAACAAACCCTGAACTTTAAAAAACAAAACAAAAACAAAACCCTACATGAGGAGATAGCGGGACAATTTATTTGGGGACAAATAGCCAATATGGGGGCACATATTGTTGGTCAGTTTGGATGTTTTCTTTAGCCAATGGGGTAGAAGCTGGAGCTTTAAAGTTATATGTTATTTTAAACAACAAAAAACAAGAATGTTCCATGTTTATATAGCTCTTACACTCTTCAAATATTCTTACTTTGTTACTGGAGTCTCCAAATGATCTTAGAATGTAAGTGATTTTTTTATAGATGATGAACCTGAAACTCAGAAAGATAAAGTGATCGGTCCGAGGTTGCACAGCTAATAGGTCTCTAGAGCCTCAGACTCTCAATCGGGCGCCCTCCAACCGTCCCATGCTAACAAATGAAATATCGCTTCTCTGTTTCTGTAATATTGCCAGTGTTGTAAAAAATATTGCAACCCCAACTTCCCTGATCAAAAATTAACTACTCTTTATTGAACAGAGATTTTTATGGTGTGAAAGACTGAGGAATATAGCACCCTTGATGCAGGGTGGGTAGGAATTGACTTAGGGATGCGTCGTTTTCAGAGAGATGTTGAATTGTTAATGAAACATGCAATTTTGTAGACACTTATTGCAAAAATATAGAAAATAGTGGGCAGGTTGGAGAACAGCAGAATTGTGAATTGAGAAAATTATTTACTATAATTAGATTGGTCTGTGGGCGGGATAAAATTTATGAAGTAGGGTAACCTTTGTCTGCCAAGACAAGGATAATACAATCTCACGTGCAGAATAAAGCTAATTATCATTAGGAAGGACTGTCTCTCCCTTCGCTTGTTGTTGTCCTGGGTATTATAAAAATATCTATCTATATATCCACCTATTTTTATTTTTTATTCTTGCAACACCCTAAACAATTTAGGAACTGTTGCCAGTGAAGTTTAAGAAGACACAAATACAGATAAAGCTATGGGAGAACTGGATTCTGGCTTGATAGAGACAGCTCATCACTTATGAGCACGTCTCTTCTTTCGAAGAGAATGTATTTAAGACTGTGAATTAAAGGGCGATTTCTGGGTGTTTAACAGATATAAAAGCCAACAACCACACAAAACACAACACAACACAACACAACACTGATTCACAAACGAAAAATGCCACCAACTCACAATGCCATGCAGGTAAAAGGTGAGCCCCGTGCTGGCCTTCACAGCTCCCAGTTCTCATCCATTATCTTTCCCCAGCTTCCCTTCTGTATGTCTGACCTGCGTGTGCCTGCCGTTCCTATCGACTGCCAGAGCATCCTGTCAGGTCCAGAACAACTTCTCATTCAGCACCCCTCAAGGCAGCTTCATAATGTTTCTTCCACCTTTTGTAGTTTTGGAAAATTAAAGAAATGTACAGAAAATACAAATGATTTTTTAATAAACACCTGAGTAACCTCTACCCCAATTAAGTGCTCACATTAGTTCTAAGGTGAATATAAGCAATAGTTTATTTATATGTGTTTCCAACTCATAAACTTTTTTGTATCATGATGACCCATTCAGTGGTGAATTTATGAAGATGAAAAGTCTGTATCCAAAAATATGCGTATTTAAAATTAAAATTGAAAACAGAAATGCTGGTTTAGCACAGTGAAATTTCACTAGTTCAGATTAATTTTTTTGAAAGGACTGAAAAAGCAAAGTGAGAACGTGAAGTTTATAACTTACACAGACATACAGCTAGAAGAAAGTTAGAAAATTTTTTACAAAGTTTTACAAATTTTTTACAAACTTTACAAAGTTGTTTTAAAAAGCAAATAAAAATAATTTTTGTGTGCATAATAGTTGCTTTTAGGTAAATGGATTCAGAAGTATTAGAGGATGGTACTTGGAAGCAGTGAGCCTTTGGCCAACATTTATTGAATGAACGTGTGCTATTTGCCAAGCACTGTACTAGGTACTCCAAATATAAAAATAAGAAAATTCTGAGTTCTTTATGACAGGACTTTTGTCTGGGGAAAGAAACTCATAGGTAGGCGGTTACTATGACCTGGTAAGCAAAGCTATGGATGTAGACAAAAGTTGCATTTTAAAAAACTACATGTTTTCTTCAACATTTTAAATAAATTTTTTTTGTTTACACTTTTCATTTACATGATAACTCTTTTGTGTCAGATAATATCCTGCTAAATTTGTTATAAAATTTAAATGAATGGAATGTGACTTAAAGGTGGCTTACTGCAGAACAATAAGAAAAAATGCGTTTGTCCATCCTCCCATAATCAAAGTGTACAATTCAATGATTTTTAGTGTCCTAGAACCATTTTGTTAAAAGACTATTTTTCCCCATTGAATAGTCTTAGCACCCTTTTTGAAAATCAGTTGGTCAAAAAGTGTGGGTCTATTTCTGGATTCTAAAATTCATCCCATTGATCTATAGTCCATTGGCCTATCCTTAACCTAATGCCACACTGTCTTATTTTTTATAGCTTTGTAGTAAGTTTTGAAAATCAGGAAATGTGAGTCCTTCTACTTCATTTTTCTTTATCAAGATTGTTTTGGCTATTCTGGGTCTCTTGAATTTCCATATCGATTTTATGATCAGCTTGTCAATTTTGGCAAAGAAGCCAGAGGTAATTTTACGTCACCAAATTTAAAAAATGTATTATTTCATTATTTTAAAACATAAAAATCTTGAAATGCCAGAGGGAAGATTTAGAAATACATTGTGGTTTTATAGCACTAAAACCCCATTTCTCCATTAATGAACTTCGGTAATGTGGACATGAGGTTGAGTAGAAGCACTTCCCTCTAATTAGATACATATCCTGGGAAAGTCATTGGGCTTCTCTGAACCTATTTATTAATCTATTAAAAAGTGAGATAAATTGTACTACATTAAAATAAGAACTAGATGCTATTAAAGAGTGGGAGAGGCAAGCCACAGAGAGAAGAATCTGCAATACGTTCACCTGACAAAGGATTTATATTCAGAAATCAATAAGAAAAGGCAGATCACCCGGTAGAAAAGTGGGCAAAAGAGCGGACACTTCACAGAAGAGGACATGCAAATTAAAAGGTGCCCACCCATTGGCTGAAAAAATGGCCCTTCAAAGATATATTCACATCCTATCCCCAGAACCTGTAAATATTACCTTATATGGCAAACGAAATCTGAATGAGCACAATATGCAATTACATATGTCCTTATAGGAGAGAGACAAAGAGAGCGTTGACACAGATACACACACAGCACAGGAGACGTATATAGACAGAGGCCAAGGTTGGAGCGAGGCAGCTTGGAATGCCAACAACCACTAGAAGCTGGTAGGATTAGGGAATGGGTTTTCGCCCAGAGCCCTCAGAGGGAACACAGCCCTGCTGACACCTCGATTTCAGACGTCTGGCCTCCAGAACTGGGAGCGAATAAATTATGTTGTTTTAAGCCACCAACTGTATGGTAATTTATTACAGCAGCCATAGCAAACTAATAAATCACCTTTATTAATTGTCAGGGATAAGCAAATTAAAAGCACAATGTGATACATCTCCCCACCCCGAACCCTCCAAAAATAAAATTAAAAAGACAGAATTTTTAGTGTTGGAACCACTTGAACATCCATATGTTGCTGGTGGAGTGTACATTACAGCCACTTGGCTAAATTGTTTGGGAGTATCTTCTAAAGTTGAGTAGATGCTTATCTTCTGATTCAGCCATTCCACTTGTAGATAATATACTCCAGAGAAATGCAAGCTTTCACCCCAAATTGTGAACATTAATATTTATAACACTGTTCATAATAGCTCCAACTTGGAAACAAGTCAAATGTTCATCGGCAGTAGGATGAATACATTCATGACAGGGTGCTCATACTATGGACTACTATGCAGCAATGAGAATGAGTCATACAGCTTCACACAGCAACATGGACTAATCTCATAAAGATGAAAGAAGCCAGACACATAAGAGTGTATGCCGTATGATTTTACATGTAATAAATTTCAGAAACAGGCAAAAATAATTCATAGTGTTAGGACAGTAGTTACTCTTCAAAAAGGGTTATGACTGGGAGGGGGCAAAAGGGTTAGACTTTAATAAAAGTTTATCTTAATAGAAGGAAGTGAAGTTAATAGGGCATGTCTCATTCATTTATTCCTTTATTTAACAGTTATTTATATTTTTGAGCTCCTAACTATTATTTGCCAGAAACTGTTCTAATGCTAAGGTTATAGTCGTACGCAAGACAAAGTTTCCGCCCTCACAGAGTTCACAGACCAGCAATTTCCTCTCGGAATACTGGAGTGCACTGTGACCTTGCTGATCTCTGATGATTCACACATGACGTTCACATCCTTTGGTAGTCCTCTCCCCAGCTGATTCCGAATTTGGCCAGGTGACTTGCTTTACGCCAGCAGAAACTTTGAAAAGTGCTTGCACATTGAGGCTATTGCTCTTGGAATGTTCCTTTCTGGAAGCCAGCTGCTGTGCTGTAAAGATGCTTGGACTTGATGGCTGAGCACTGAAAGGCCACATGAGGAGGTGCCTGGAGGATGAGAGTCCATCTTGGACGTTTCCGTCCCCACCAAGCTCCCAGCTCAACAAAACCGTGTAAGTAACTTCAGCTACATCATGTCGGACAGAAAAATCACCCAGCGGAGCCTAGTCAACCACACACTCATGAGAAACAATAAATTGTTATTTGTTTAAACCGCTAAGTTTTGGGGTGGTTTGTTACACAGCACTTGGCAACTGAAACAAAAATAAATGGATGAGTAAATAAATAAGGAATGTAATTTCAGAGTATGGTTCGAGCTACAAAAAATTAAACAGGGCAATGGAGTCAAAAAATTGACAGAGGGGAAATTCAGAGAGACTGGTCTGAGCACAATTTGAAGACTTTAAAGTTACGTGGACTCATAAGGTATTACCAGTGTATTCTATGCAGAATCTGAGGAATTAACAGTTTCTTGTTGGGAGTGTCACAGGCTGTGAGGGAGAGGAAGAGCAGCTGGATTAGAAGAGCTGGACAGGCATAAAACTGATGTTGACCTTGGGCAAAGCGCTGCCAGCCTGTTTTCTCATCCCTAATATGGGGGTGAGAACACTCATCTTGCCTACCCTGCAGGATTGTTAGGGAGGTTGTACGCAATAATGTTTGCAAAAATGCCCCATTGTTTTAAAATGTTATTTAAGTGGAAGCATCTCTAGGAAAACAGACATTTTGATCACCCCATTTGCTTTCTGAAGCTTATTTTCTGTCCACAAAATGATACATGCAAAGTCTGTGAAATGAATTTTCTTGCCGTAACCACAGTCTGTCTGTGCCTTCCACTGGCACCGTCCATGCTACACATTAGCCTTTTTATTTATTTTAGCCATCGAGCCCCTGGTTCTGCAGTTTTGAATAATCCACGAAGTTGTCACCGAAAGCTGATTCTCGCCATGTTGATAATGAAGAAAAACACCAATGAACAGGCTCATTAGTGTAAAAAGTCACACAATCCAAAGCCTCTATCCCATTAGGGAAAAGCTCCACATATGTCATGTCACATTAATAAATACTGCATGTGCAAAGTGTGCCTTATACTAGCAGTAAGCTCCCCCATGGAAAATTGATTTGCTTTTAAATTTTAATTTACTTCTTTTTTTCTTCTATAGATCATGGTTAGGTTTTTGTTTTCCTCCTTCCCTTTTCTTCTACAAACAATGTAACTTTGTACAAAAAGGGCATCATTCTCTAAACCAAACAGCCCGAAGAGAAACAAAATGCAGGAAAAAAGAGTTAAGGAGAAATAAAAGGGAAAAAAATAACAAATTGGTCATTAAAAGGGAAAAGATGCACGAGATTAGAGAGGAGGAGGCTGGACACGCATCCACTCTATTGGGCTTCGGTGCAGATGTAAGTATAAAATGCTCCACAAGTCCTGTAATTGAGAAAATCTATCACATGCCCTGACAGCTGCTCGGGCATTTCCAGAAGCGATAAAACTTGAATTTATTTCACTCCTAGAAAAGGGGCAGTATCACCTTCTGGCGGCTTTAATGAAATGCCATAAAATTTGAGGCAAAACCGTGTTGTAAAGTCATAAAAAGGTAGTCGGAAGTGGGCTGTGGAAATGCTGTAGGAGGGGTCGCTGTGTCTGAAGAGTGACTGAGGGGATCAGAGGCCCCTTGGCGTGGTCACTGGGCACCAGCGCACTGCTCAGCTTTCACGTTCGTTCCTGACCCTGCAGCCCGGCCTCCGGGGCGTGAAGAGTGTGGTGAAATGAGAAGCACAGTCTGCGGACTGCCTCTCTACTCACCCATTCTCAGAACTTGGCCAATGGCTTCATTACTCTCTGACTTTTCACCTGTGCAATTCGACCTACTAAACCCTTTTCAAGGCTCATCGACTCCAACTGTCTTTTGCTGATGTGACCACTCAGAGCATTCTCACTTGCGTTTCTCCAAACAGAAATTGTATAGTAAATTTTCATGGATGGTCCCCAACCATAAGGTCACCTGTCCTATCTGCAGACCTGGATAGGAGGCTCTAAGAGCTACTGGTTCTTGGGGCAAGAATTTAGAGCGAAGACAACTGGACACTAATATTCTGCTGTAGAATCTGGTTACTCAGGCCTTGGCTCACGCTTAACTTCTTCTAATTTTCTCTGGCTTTTGTTCTACTATCTGATATTTTATCTATGGGCCTGCTTTTTCATCTAGGTGATAAGCAACTAGAAAGATAAGTCTCTTAAAGGTTTTTTTCACCCCTTTGGCACCTTGCCTCACAATTTATACACAGTAGGAGCCCATTAGCTGTTTCCAAGGGGAATGCAATTTGTGGGGAACCTCAGGTTGCCAGGTGATGTCTTCTGTTGTCCAGCCACTTGGGTGGTGGAGTAACCACCCTTGGTACCACCTATAGAAGGCCAAGCGAAATTCATTTATGTAAAATGATTGCCCAGGGAGCCGTACATAGTATTTTACTTTATATTTTGAAAGTCTGATATTCTAATAAAGTCCATTGGATCCTCATAGAGAATTCTATTTCAGAGCTAAACAGAGGCCCTGAGTCCTACAGTAAATTTCTTTGGTTCATCACATTTTGTGCAAAGATAATGAAGTTAGATTGGAAACTCAGAGAACAAGGGGCCTAAAATAAGGGGTTTATAGGAGACGAAGATAAAGATATGCCTAAGCGATAATGTTACTCATAAAAGAGATGATGAAAATAAAGGTATTCTAACTGTCAGCAGCTCGAAGACAAATTTTTGCAGAACCTCTTCAGGCTGTTCTAATAAAAAAAATAACTAACTGACTACATAAACACAATTTAAAAAATGATGATCTCAGGACAGTGTAAGGAAGTGAGGTTGGTGAATTTTAAAAAATGGATTGTGTAACTGAAAGTGAGAATGGACATTTTTTCCTCTTGGTGAACTGATGCCCTTGAGCCCTTGGCATAAAGGGGGAATTTCTGCAGTACAGGCTTGACCCAAACCACAGGTTAAAGACATGTCAGTAAGAATGTCAATCTTTGGACAGTCTTATAAGCACTATTATTGAGTTATGCCTGTCACTTGTGCGGTGTCTTCAGTGGAATAGGATATAAATTTCCCCACGGCAAGAGCAAGTACTCGGGAGCCAGCAAAGTTTGGCGATCATCTTCTCATTTTTCAACACTCAAGTCCTTCGTCAGCCTCAGGACTGGGAAGTCGGCTCTTAGCGAGGAAATGCCGCCAGGCTCCAGATGTGCCCGCCTCGCACTCCTGACTTGTGCCAGATGTGCCCGGACCACGGCATTCATGGCGATTAGAGTGAAGGCGGTGGGAGCCGGCCGTAGGAATGACACACTCACAGGAATCCTGACTCCCAGCTCACTCCGCAGAGACCCTGAGTCAGCAGGGAGTAAAGATGAAGGCACTTCGAAAGTCCTCTAAAAGGAAATATGCATTTTATTTTTACTGATAATTGATCCCAGCTTTAACTTCCAATCATCTCCATTAGGACACTTAGAAAGCTCTTTGCACTGCCATAGTTAAGCAGCCACCCCTGGTCCTGCCTCCTTGCTACAGATTTATCCTTGCTTAATTGCTTTCGGTTTTGGGGTAAAGCTTCCATGCTCCTCTCATCTCCTTTCAACCACTTTTGATTGGTGGAAAGTTTGAATCAGCACCAAATGGTGTGGGAACTATGCTGAGGACAGAACAGAAGGACCTCCTTCCTCAACTAGATTTCCAGGACATTGAGGGGTTAACTGAAGTTCACGGTGGTGGTGGTGGGGGCGGGGGTGAGGGCCAGGGCTGGGCAGGCGTAGGGGCCCTTAGGCACAGTTATTGTGTCTAGGCCTGAGCTGGTCTCCAGGGTGACACTAACAGGTCACAGATTATCACTGTCCCTCCGATTAGAAGCTACAAATCACCCGTCTCTCACAATTGGAGATGAGACTGGGGATCCCGAAAGGGTACGAGAGGCTGGAAGCTGCTTTTTAGACCTGTGTGAAAATGAGTGTGCCTTCAGCCATTTCCCTCGCAGCCCGCAGCCCGCATGATTGTGACAGGTTCTGTCAGGTGTGAGTCGAGCCATTGTTGGAACATGATTGAGAAGGAGTGAGCCGTGTCCTATGTGCAGTTTAAGGGTCTTATTTATCAGGAATAATTTGTACTTACAGTCATAAACTATCCCCTGAGAATTCTTTGCTCAAGGAACGACTTCTTTGCTGAATGAAATGATAGTTACTATGTGAACTGAGTGGTTCCTTCTCACGTTAACTAAAACAAAATGGACAATGGCAACGTAAAAGGTCACCTGCAGGTTCCAGGTGTTTTACGCTGACCAAGCATGATAGGTCACCTCTAAAAATTCTCAGATGAGGTGGAACTTTTTATTAGGGCAAAGATTTTGGGATTACGTGAAGAGAATCTTTAGAATATTGTCACATTTCTAACTGGCATTCCACCGATAAAAACCACACATTACTCTCTGAAATGTTTTCTTATAATTGTCTTCACCTTGATAGTGTGGAAAACCTTCCATCTTCCCTCTTTCTGAAAGGCAGAGAGGGAGAGGGAGGGAGGGAACAGAGACAGAGGGAGAGAGAGAGAAGGCAAGGAGGGTCATGAACAATTTTAGTTCGGTCGGAAGTTGAGGAGACTTATTTTTCAAATGTATTCCCTCCAATCCAGATTCCTATAACAGATGCTCTGAACTCCCAAGATCCTTCCATCTGTAATTCAATTTCCTCCTCAATGTGATGCTGACATCTGTTACAATGCAGATACTACTCAAGTACCTGCAATTTCTCTGTCAAGCTTAGTGTCGTGGTAAGGAGCTGTGAACTTTGCAGGGTTGAGGACCAGACGCTGGAAGCCGCAGGGCTGCCGGCAGCAAGAAATTTAATGTCTCTTTCATGGTTTTGATATCTCAGCATCTTTTCCTCTCTGACACCGAGGTTCTTGTTAAAGATTTTCAAGGGAACACAAAGTGTTTGTTTAATAGTGCAATTAATTGTTTTAGCTTCACTTCTGGAGCCACCTCGGACCAGCGCATTCTAAGACTTAGCGGGGAGGTAGGATTGCATCCTCAGATTCTTTCTGACAGGTTGGCTTAGATAAATTACCACCCAATTCTCTTAAGTATTTTAAAAACAAAGACAAAGCACTGCATGTTGCGTTTAAAGATGCTGATCTTTGTCCTCTGTCTTTTTTAATCCCCTCGCCCTGGCATTACTATAAAACAAGACCGTTTGTGTCACGGACTGAGTTCAATCATTCCATCATTAATTCATTAAATAAGTATTTGTCGAGTCTCTTCTGTAACTGGTATGGTGCCAAGAGCTGGGCGTGGGAAGGTGTTAGTATGTCGCAGGATCCATTCAGGCAATTTCACTCATATTCATTTTGAGAAAAGTAATGAGCCTCATGGATAGAAAATTTATATATTCTGATAAGAATACAAATCTGTTATTGGATGAAACAGTCTCCCCTTAGCAGGGACATATTTTTGAACTTCATAGGAAAGTGTGAGTCTTCGCTGTAGGCCAACTAATTTGGAGCTGATGGAGATAGGGGAGAATGGAGTATTCCTGCTGACCCTGCCTCTCCCCCTGCAGACTGTCAGCTGACACCTGAAGCATGCCACTTGATTATCCATGTCATTTCTTTAGGTCGCTAAGGCTACGTTAGAATCATGAAATCATCCAGGCCTTTAAAGAGGTTTGTCACAACATTTAACCTGGACACCTTCTCTACCAATTACCATCATTGCAGTTTTGTACAACACCATCAAAAGGCTCAGCAGGCTGTGTGGAGTGGTTTAGAGTGTCATTCCGCACTGACCTCAGATGAGTCCTGCTCTGAGCCGGTCCAGGTGTGGCTGGCGACAGGAAGAGACAAAGGAAAGGGCTGTAGGCCATGGTCACTGGGCTGCCTAAGGAGAGTCCATGTAAAAGAGAGATAAAGAGGGTCTGAGTTACTCACCATCAACCCTCCTTTAACTACGATATTGGAAACTGTTTGTCTTGGGCTTGTCCTGGCCCATGGATGTATTATCTTGGGCCTTTATTTTATTATAGTTCTAATTTTTTAAATTGGTTTGCAGCATGTAAAAGCTGGAAGACTTCACATTAAAAATCTATTTTCTGTCTAAAAATTGGGACACCTAGCAACACAGGGCCTGCACTGCTACATGGCAAGAGTGAGCCACAACTCAGTTCTAGCTGTCTCCTTAGATGGGACATGCCTTTTCCCCCCGCTAAAAGCTTTACTGTTTCCACTTGGTCCAGTGCATGGGGAAGGGCTCCAGGGTGGTTAAAGGGATGCCTAGTGGTTTCAGGGAGAGGGTCAGGCAAAAGCCAGACACCAGGGGGGTTCAGTGGGGCCCTTCAAAGGCCTGCCCAGGTCTAAAGGCTTTTAGTTCTGCTTGGGGGTGAGCCTTTCAAAGAGATACTCTCTCCAGCACAGCCTGCAGAGGTTAGTCAGGTGGTTCCCCACCTTCTTGATGAGGTCCACCTCCTCACCCAGGAAGTGGCCCTCCAGGAAGTCAGAGAGATGGAGTTCCATGTGGGCAGAACCCAGGGCCTGTAGATCTCAAAGGGCCGGGTTTAAATTCTTCTCCAGGGCTATGGTGGCCTCCACGGCATCCTGAGTTTTACTCTGCTCATTGCGGGATGGATTCAGCATGTTCTGGAACAGTGTGTGGCTGCCATGCTGGTTTTGCCTCGTCAAGAGATGCTGGGTACCCTTGTGCTTCTCCTCTGCCAACTTGTGGAAGAAGTGGCCCAGCTCCCCAGAGCCACATCGTCTGGGGGAAAATAGAAGCCCAGACAGAGGTTGGTGTAGGAGGCCCGCAGATACAGATGGCAGCAGCCTTCACCTCGGTGGCATCAATCTGATGAGTTTGGGAGCTCTACGGTTGCTTGGCAATAAGGAGTTAACTTAAAAAAAAAAAAAAAAAACCCAAAGAAACAAACAACGGTGTTGGCTGGTGTCGGAGGCTGAGGATGGCTGAGATGGTTCCAGATGAAGGTGGTGACTATAAAGGAGGTTGGGGGGGTGACCGGAGGCTGGAAGAAGGGGCGTCCCTGGGTCTGGTCCATCCAAATACTTCTGAAGCAAGAGAGACACATCTGGGGGACCACCAAGGCCAGGACATGCACTTTTCACACAACCTCAGTCCTCACTGCTCTGTATTGTCTCACGCCCAGGCTGCTTCATTATTCGGTTCATCATTCATCATACCTCTCTGGTCCCCTGTTTTACACGAACTAATTGAGCAAAAAGTATTTTCAGTCAATCGAACACTTTTATTGGCTCACTGCTTTCCTTCTGTGAGCTTGGTGTGTACTACTGATGAGGCAAATGACAGTTCTGTCCGGAGGAGGAAGGAGAGGAGGAAGAAGAGAGTAGTGTCACAATTAGAGGCTTCCTAGAAATGAGAATTCAATGTGAGAATTTAGAGAAAAGAACGGCATTGATATTTTTAGTCATTAGGCTTCTGTATTTGATTCGTTTATTTTCCAGGAAAACAGAAAAAAATAATTTCTCTTTCCTAAAAAGGAAGTTCTTAGGAAGTTTAGAATGTAGCTATTTAAGACAACAAAGCACAAAAGGCATTTGTGTTCTAATCACATTTTCAAGAAATTCTTTTTGTTATGTAGAATGAGCCCAATCCCAGGCAACAGGCATTATTTCCACCTGAGAGACTATGAAAAGAAATGACACTGAATAGACTGCAGAGGTTTGGAAGAAGGATTAACCGTACTAGTTCTACCGCACAACATTTTGGGAGCCCGTTCAGAAAACCTAACGCTTAAAAACGTTTGTAATTATTGAGAAAGGCCTGAACAATGCTTTAAAATTCTAGGTTTAATTTAATATTGACTCTGGCTAGACTCATGGTCTGGGCTTGCTTTATGAGGGGAAGGCTGACACGGAAAGCAGGGAAGGTCAAGGTCTTATTGGTGTTAAATGGGAACAGTTGGCTACTTTCCCCAGGAACAAACTCATAGTCTATTACACCACCACTTTGCTTTTTTTTCTGAAAACGAGAACTAGTCAGCCTAGCTGGACCATTGAAAGCCACAGCCAATGGCTGGCAGAGTCTAGCTTCTCATGAGATTTAGCGCATACACATGTACCCATGAGATCGATGTTCTGTTAGCGAATGCTCATCAGCGAGGACATTGAGCACCTAGAAGTATCAGTGAAGTCTTTGTTGGAGGCTTTAGAAAAGTTAACATTTATCAGCTACTTATGTCTTTGACACCGTATTAGGTGCTTTATATGTTTTATTTAATTCTCACGACGACCTTATAAAGTAAGCTCAAGTAATACTCCCTTCTACAGAGAAAATCCAGGGGCAGAGAGAGGTTATCCGAGGTCACCAGCTGGCAGGAAGCACCACTGGGAGCAAAATCCAGAGTCCATGCCAGTAGCTATACTATCCACCGCCAGGCTGCCCTGCAGGTTCAGAGTGCCTTGGTCTCTCCCTTATGGATTACCGGTGCTCAAATGTCTCCTTTTTGGAAGAAAATGGAAAATTGTATCACTGTGGGACATTCATGGGTTTGCTGGCAGTCCCCAGCACTGAGGAAAAGACCCCAGTCATTTTCTTTAATTCTACTCCTTTGCTTCCAGCCACTGCTGGAGGAAATCACAAACGGTTTCACTATAAAGACAACATCAGCTCAGGAAGGGCCCCCAAAACTGCTGAGTGCTGCTTTCGCTCATTTGCAGGGGAGTCCTGCACAACAGCTGTTTCAGACTCGGCAGGTCTTAAACTAGAGCTCCAACTTAACCCCTCCAGAATTAGAGACCTTGGCAGATGACCTTTGCTCTCATTTGCTGAGAAAATGAGACTCTGTGACCTGAGCTAGCCTCTCTTTCCTTATTAGAATGCCCTTGTGTGCTCACTTCATCTCTACTCCTCCCCTCGAATCTCAGAGGAAGAAAAACGCCAATCTCCCTTTTTTAACACAAACTCTGTTTGTGTGCCCACCAGCCCCTCTCTGCTTCCAAGCCCTGCTTCCCCAGTCACTTCTGGTGTGTCTTGTATCTGGAGTCTGTCTCTGCCCTGCTGAGCCTTCTGGGGAGGCGGGAAGGCAGCGCCCTGAGTGACTAGCAGCTCAGCCTCTGGATCAGGCTGCTAGACCATGTGTCTCTCAGGCACTGCCACTTGCCTGCTGCTTGACCTCGAGCAATTTTCTTGATTTCTTTATGGTTACATTTCTTCATCTTTAAAATGGGGATGACTGTGAAGCCTTATATGGTTGTGAGGATTAAGTAACACAATTCATGTTGAGAGACACCCATGACCTTGATCTCTACTTGCAGTGCCCACTTTCTTCACTTCCTCCCTCATTCAGTTAACATTCATGACCATCACTCAACCACTCTCTAGCCAATGACATCACTTCCTGCCCAGTGGTCTTTAGATGTAACCAACTGTCTTTCCCATAACCTTGAAGCGGACCCCTAGATCCGCTAGTGAGTACTCACTTCCACCTCCCACTGAATCATCCTCATCACCCACGTTCTATCCCACTTTTGCAGGAAGAGCCAGTGGTTTTTGCCCTCTCTTTAGGGATTATCACCTTCCATGGATCTTACTTCTTTTTTTTTTTACATATTTTTGAATCATTTCTATAACCTCTGTTATGATTCCAGTTTTCTTCCAGAGGCAGAAACCTCAGTAATACCAAAAGGTATAGGTAGAATGGCAGTTCCCACAGGCTCTGGGATCAGACTACCTGAGTTCAAATTCCAGCATTGCCTCCTGTTCTCTTTGTGACCTTAAGCAAGTCCCGTAACCTCTCTGTGCCTCCATTTTTATCTCCTGTAGGGTTGCTGAGAAGTTTTAAACTAGTTTTATAAGTAAAGTGCTTAGAAGAGTGCCTATTATGATTAAGCACTCAGGTAAATGCTACTTATTAGTACAAGAAATGGTGCTTGGAGACCTTGCTCTTATCCTGTATTAGTAGATGAAGCAAGTATACAAAATTGTATGGATCTTAACAACACATTCAGAGGCAAAGGAAGCTGAGGTTGTCCTCAAGAGGCTCTGTGTAAAAGATGAGGAAGTATGAGACAATAGTGGCATTAAATTCAGAAAAATATAGGGATGGAACATAGCCTCATTTCCAGCAGCTATGGCCTGGGAATCTTGATAAAGTCCAGAATTCTTCCCAGTTTGGTTCAAAGCCCCTCTGCCATACTGACTTGATTGATTCTGATATAACTCTGATAAGGGCAGTCTGCTGCTTCTTCTTCTTTTTTTTTTAGCCCTCATCCAAAGACATGGCCTTTGATTTTTAGAGAGAGGTGAAGGGATGGAGAGCAAGAGGGAGAGAAACACTGATGTGAGAGAGAAACATCAATTGGTTGTCTCTTGCATGTGCTCCGATGCGGGTGAACCCACAACCTAGGCACGTGCTGTGACCAGGAATTGATCCCTCAACCTTTTGGTTTACAGGACGACAGTCCAACCAACTAAGCCACACCAGGGCCTGTCTCCTTCTTAAAGGAAGTTGGGAAGTTGAGTGTTTAAAGCTGAGCCCTAAACTTCAGTTTCCACAGGCAAGGAGATCATGCTGTACAGTTTGTAGGCTGGCTTCCTTATTCAGAAAACAGTGAGGTTCTAGACCCAGGGGGCCCCTCTTCCAGACAGTGAGAAGTGGAGGTTCAGAGAAACGTGAACTGTCTGTTGACTCATTTTGTCCATTTCCTGTGTGGTTCTTGCGTCTTCCATCTAAGTTACTGACTCAGCTTAACCCTGCTTAGCTTGCAGGACCTTTCAGGGAAATCAGAGCATGAGATCAGTCACTGCAAGTTATCAGACATGATTAAGGAGCCAGCAGGAGTGATTTATGTAGAAAGATTAAAATCCCTAAATATGGATGGCCAGGGCTGCCCTGATGGAGTGGAGCTTCAGGTGATTTGCAAACTGCCCTATGGGGAGCTGCCGACTTCAGTGGGGGGCGGGGTAGGACTGCTTTAGAGCCTACCCCCCTCGTTGAAGGGCGGGTGAAGCAGGTGGCAGAAATGTGATGATAGTAGAACAGGGTGCTACTACCTGATGAAGCTGAAAAGACCAGACTCAGACAGGAAATTCGTCTGTGGCTTTTACTTTGTCAGGACACTGGCTGTCTGGGATTGCCTGCACCTGCCATCAGACAGACAGGTACTCTCACCCCTTCCTTAGCAGTGTCCCCATGCTAGGAGACTGCTGTGCCTCCTCCCTCTGTTCCTCCAGTGCAGCCCCTCCCCCAGTGTCTCTGGTGTCTCCCTGTTGCCCTCACTTCTCAGTGTCCCTCTACCACCCCTTTCTTGGTGTCCTGATTTTAAGTTAGGACTGTGTAGCTTGAATTAAGTGGATAAACTATAAGCCAGATAATGATCTGAGTCTCCCAGGTAACACTGACCAAGCCGGTAGCAAAGCTGAGACTTTTCAACACTGTGTGTGTGTGTGTGGGGGGGGGTGCGGGGGGAGATGTGTGTTTGAGTGTATACAGGGTTGGAGGAAAAGCGAAGGTACTTTTCAGCAGCCTGCATGTGACCCTGTGCCGCCACAGTAAACTCCCATCAGGGCTCAACGTGGAAGTGGGTCGTTGACTAACCGTAGTCAAGGAGGACTTCTTAAGGAAGTCATGCTGAAGCCACGTGTGAAGATGAGTCTGAGTTAGCAATGCGAAGGAGTGGGAGAGAAGAGGAATGTTTCCTGAATTTCTAAGGAGACCTTTGTTTTCCAATAGTTTACCCCATATCGCGATGTGGACAACGTGGTCGCTCTACCATTAACTGTAATAGACTAAATGCAAAAGTCATGTCCTAGTCTCACAGATGCTCTTTTTCTAAAGAGCAAGTCAGAGATAACCCATCTGTGCTTCTTCCCTGCTACAGTGGCCTGTGTGTGGCACACCAACCCTCTACAATCTTCCCCTGACCCTTTTCTAATAGGCCATGTGCTCTAGACTTGCAGCTCCCAGGTCACATTATTCTCTTTTAGGCCTCTGTGCTCTTCAACAGTCTTTCCTTTTGTTCCTGGATTATCTCCCCTTTGTTTGAATTTGTCTTTGTCAAACTCTTGACTTGTCTGTTAAGAGCCACCTTAAAAATCACCTCCTTTAGGAAGCCCTCCTTGATTGAGTTAAGGGCATTTCCTCTATAGCATTATAGTGCCTTGCATTTGTCTTTATCTGGTTCATATGTCAATATCACACATATTTGAATATAAGTTGCTCCTTCTGGCCTGTGAGCATGTTCTTTTCATGGGTCCTTAGTGCCTAGCATAGCGTTGGGTATAGAGTAGGTGCTTACTTAGTAAATGTTTGTTGAATGAATTAATAAATATTGGCATACCTATGCACATTTTATAATTGTAGTGTGTATATATAAACACTTACGGATTAACAGTAAACCAGAGCTCAGGTAATGGAACAGTTTGGATTTTCTGTTTTGTTGAATAATTGAAAAGAAATATGTGTACATTTAATTATTCATCCCCAAGTGGTATAATTCTATTTTTTTATGGATAAATTGCAGGTGTCTCTCTTTAAAAAGAATTTCCTTAAATGTGACAAGGTTTATTTTTTGGTTCATATTTGTTATGTTATTAGAGTGTTTTTAAATATCTAGCTTAGGTCACGTGAAACTCTTAAATTATACCTTAAGAAGCTATTAGCATAATGATATCATCTATTAATAGAGATGCCTACAGGAGTACAGGTACCGGCAATTTACATGAAATCAGAAAACTCGGCGTGATTAGTAGCATCACAACAAACCCAGCACGACTATTGTAATGACTGCATTTCCCGTCACTGTAATTATCTCCTAAAACTTTTATTGGGAACATTGATTGCCATTTGCTCACTGACTCACTTTGAGCAAGTGGAGTGATGCACAAGTGCCAGGAGAGAAAGAGGGGCCGTGCAGGTCCTGTGGACAATACACGCTGGATGATTACAAAATGGGCCATGCCCATCGGCTGGGAGAACCCTGTGACCTTTCTGGGTTCACAATAAATGAAACAATCCGTATTTCTTTCCATTGCCAAGAGTGTCAGTGAAGAAGGTGAATGAGAGATGGTGATTTTCTAAGAGAATATATGACATGATAATTTGAATTTGGAGAACGTTAGACAAAAATGCCTCGTGTCTCCTTCTCCCACGCAGTGCATCATTCCTACACCTTTGAAGGACGGTGGGGATATGGCTTCCTCCTTATTTCTGGAATCTGCCCACTTTTCTCCATCTTCACTGCCTCGTCCAAGCCAGGCCACTACCTGCTGCCCCTGGGACTACTTCGGCTGCCTTCTAACTGCTCTCCCTGCTTATAATAGTTCTTCTCTCCTAGCATTCCCTCTACTGCGGACAAAGTGCTCTTCCTAAACGGCAAATCTGATCGCCTCACTCCCCTGCTTAAGTACTTCTCTGACTCCCTCAATCTTTATCCTGGCTCATAAGGCCTTCTGCCGTCTGATCCATACTCAGCCCTGCCGCTTTACCACTGGCTGTGCTCCCAGGGAATTCCTCAGACACCTGGCCACCTGCTGGGCTCTCCTTCCTGACCCTGCGCCCCCTCAGTCTAACTCCCAACCATCTTCCCTGGTTAGACACTCCCTGTTGCATTCGTGTGTTACTCACTTCTTTTTTCACACTTACCACAGGGTCTGAAATTGACTCTTGACTTGTCTCTTTCTGCCATTGTTCTGTTAATTCAATGAGAGCAGAGACTGAGTCTGTCTGGTTGTCTTGTACCCTTAGCAATAAGCATGGAGAGATGGCAGCCAGACATGGCTAAGAGCAGGACACAGTCTCTCTTCCAATTTTGCTTGTTGCTGCCTTTAATTCAAGTCAAAGGCACAGTATTCATTTAGTCCCAGTATCTACTTCTAGACATTGCTTTCCCTGTACAAGTGGGTTTGCTTTCTGAAAGATGGCTCAAAGAACAGAATGGAAGGTGAGACTGTGGTCCCAGTTGGGTCGTTCTGAATACAGAAATGTGGGTGAACATATTTAGCCTGTTTCTCTTAGACCCAGACAGGAAGGACTAGAGGCTGAGAGAGCAGACTTGTGGGGTGTGTGTGTGTGTGTGTGTGTGTGGACACACCCATGTGGGTGTCTAGGTATATTGTGTTGCCAAGTACAAGGATGGACTCACTTTGTTAGAAATCAATGCCTGTGAATTCTTTGGACAAAGCAGTCGGTAAGCTCTGCTCTCTTTGCCAGAGAAGGACTTATGTGTATCAAAACGGTATTTTCGGAGAGAGAAAATTCACAAACCCTAGAAGGTTACCTGAGATGTCTGATATCTACCGTCGCCCAGATTTTATGACTAGAAAATACCTTTTAGTCTCTTTGAATATGGCTGTGTATGTGGGTATATGTGATGGCGTTGGACCAAACCAATTTAGAAGAATGTAGCTTATATCAAGAAAATAAAATTGTAAAATATGAATGAGGTAACTCAGGATAGCCAGTTACAGGTGGGTTGTAGAGATTTTGATTTTTTTCCCAGTATGAAGGAATTTTTTTATTGTTATTTTGTTAAATTTTTTAATTTTAATTGTTGTTCTTGTACAGTTTTCTGTCTTTTACTCCCATCCCAGCCCACCGCCCCAGCCCTCCCCACCTCCCTCCCATCCCCCCCCCCCCACCACAAAGAGATCTTGATTTGGTTTGATTTTGCATTTACTAAAATTGTTTGGCTCCACATATTTTTTCCCCCAAACATATTTCCCAAGTCCCCTGCAGGTCACACTGAGCCTTCTTTGGAGGTGTGCTCCACAGACTCTGCCAGCTCCCTTCTCTCTGTCACAGACTGACGGACAACTGTGGACATGGTCTCCTGCCATTGCTTAACCCCGTGCAATGCCACAGGCACCTTGAACCGCACGGCTCCCTTTGTCTAATAAATGGCGCAGGTTGGGTAATGCATTCGAACAAGCTGGCGGCTTCTTGCCAAGATGCAGACAGAGTAAGAAAGGAAGAAAGTCTGACAGGTGCCTGTTTCCCTTCTTTCCTGCCCTTCCCAATGCTGGGTCACCGAGTCCAACACAGGGACTGAGCAAGCACCAACGCGACTTACTGATAAATCACAAGGCAAATAGATGTGCCATTTGCATTTCTTTTTGAAAAACAATCTAGTGGTGAGAGCCTGCCTTGTGTGATGTCAAGGACTTCAGTGATTACTTAGTCACCCAAACAGTATCTTCTTTCCCCAGTTTTCCACTTGGGGCTTTAGGTTGTATCTTTAAACAAAACAGCTGACCTGACTGGTCTCCCACTTCTGGGAATAATTGAAGTCTCATGGCGGGGGCTAAGTAACTAGAGAGCAGCAAATGAAAATTTCACTCTGAAACACACCCACAAGCACCCACATGCGGGCGTGTGGGCTCACCCACAGTGCTCACTGTGGTTTGGAGAGAGAGATTTGGAGAATATTCATATATTATTTGCTTTCGAAATTTTCTAACCTATCTTTGGGGTCAAAGCTGTAAATCTCAATAGGGAGTGTGGGAAAGTGAATCTTTGTATGATCAAGGGGTATATGGATTTTTAAAAGTTGAGAACTACTGTCTCAGAGAGAAATGGGGTCATTTAGTGATCTATCCAGCCTGTGCTTTTACGGAAAAGACTATGCCTTGGGAGAGAAGGCAGGCAGAAAGGCAAAGAAATTAAATTACTCAGATGTTCAATTCACGTCTGTGCACTTTGAGTGAATGAGCACACAGTATTTAATTCTCACAGCAGAGCTGCTATCCCAACCATTCTATAGAGAAGGACTTTGAGGTTTAGAGAGATTTAGTAAGTTGCTCAAGTATACCCATGTGGTAAGAGACAGAGTTAGGACTTGAACCCAGATTTCTCTGGTGCCAAATACAGAGCAATTATATCACATTGAAATCAATGGGGCAAAACCCCCTACAACCCATACAACTGGGGACCATGTTGTTGCCATTTCACGGCATCACAGTGGTGTCTTTCCCTAGCTCCCTGGTTCACCTGCCTCCCTGCTTTGGGGAGCCTCATCATTGCCGGGGACTGCTGGCCTTCCTTCCCTTTGGAGTTGTGCAATGCACTAGCATGTCTGTCTTTACACAAATTTATGAAGGAGCACTTTTTAAAAGTATATTTTATTTTTTAGAGCAGTTTTATGTTCATAGCAAAATTGAGAGAAAGTTACAGAGATTTTCCATTTTCCCCTGCCCCCACACATGCACAGCCTCCCCCATTGTGAGCATCCCCTACCAGAGTGGTACCTTTGTTACAACTGATGAATTAACACGGACACATCGTTATCACCCAGATCTAGAGTTTACATTAGGGTTCATTCACTCTTGGTATTGCATATTCTATGGTTTTGGACTAATGTATAATGATGCGAATCAATCATTATAGCATCATACAGAATAGTTTTAGTGATCTAAAAATCCTCCGTGCTCTGCCTAGTCATAATTCCCCCCTTGTCTTTCAACCCCTGGAAGGCAAACCACGTGGATCTTTTTACTGCTTCTGTAGTTTAGAGTGTTGTTTTTTACAATTGAAAAGGTAAGGATGTGGAATGATTTCTCAAGCTCACTTTTCCATCCTTTCCGAATTAGCTCATATATTTACAGTGAGTCATCAGTCAACATGCATTTATGAAGGCCTCCCCGTGAGCAAACCATTGTAATTCTCTACCTGGGAGATGCAGGAACACTCTAGCTGCGGTTAGGATTCCCAAGTAGCTTAGCAATCTAGTTGGGGAGACTAACAAGATATGTATCTAGCTCTCTATCTCTTCACATCGCTCTGTCTATATGTGTATATATGTCATTGACTATAAAATTAAAGCAGTGAGGCATTTGTTCAGGGCTTTGAACACCTGCTAATTGAGAAAGTGAGTAAATATAACCAGAAAGTTTTGAGAAGACTTGAAATTAAACATGTTCTTCTTAGAACCTAACCATTCCTGCTTATCAGCCTTCCATGAGGACAGAGAAGGGCTATTCTTTCATAAAACTCCTCTTTTGTAGCACAGCAGCCGGAATGGTCAGGAGTTGGCAAGGCCTTTTCTGTAGAAAGAATTTTGTACCTTGGATTCTGTGATTTGTTTACATTATGAATATATTTAGAAATTATTTTAAGGCCATGAAAAACTTGGAGTGTTGTGGTCTCAGAATTGTTTTTTATTCAACATTGTTTCCTGGCTGCATTTTAGGTGCTGGTTGAACCCTGCACAGTGGGCTGTATTAGCATCAGAAATGCTGTTAAATGATAATAATTATAATAATCATGTATATAATAAGGGATGAAATTGGGTTTTAGTTCTAGTTGGTTGAACTTGATACTTGGTTTTTCTCACTCAGTTTTGGATTTTAAAATGAAGATATGTACCCCATTATCTCTGAAGACTAGGCATGCTCATGCTTGAAAAGAGATTTGAACCTTTGAACAAAGATGCTTTGAATGCAAATTGTTATTTATTTCAATCAATATGTTTTACGGGTTATCATCTTGGACAGGAAGGAAATCTCTCCTATACTGACTTCCAAATGAGAACTAAGCAAACATGGTGGACAGGAGGCTGGGAAGGTCTGACTGTCTCCAGCAGCAGCTTTGCCACCTTGCCACCACCACAAACTAGCCTTGCCATCTCTTTATCCCAGAATCTTATTCTTGAAGGACTAGTTGCTCTTTTTGCTCCCAATACATAGCCACGTATCCCAATCTCCTTCTTGTTCCTTTCTCACTCTCTCCTTCCCTCAAGGTCATTAATTCCCTGTTCCAGTGGGAGCTTCCAGGAGAAGTGGAGTGAATCATTCAGCAAGGAGAAAACATCAACCATCTAGACTCCTCAACATTGATTTAGAATCCACTTTAATATGGTTTAAAATCATGACTAAAGAATAAACAAATGATGGAAGACTGAGGGAGAGAAGTGGCTCATGGAGTGAGGCCCATGGAAACCAGCTAGAATCCACTGAGTGTACACTGAGTTCTGAGCACATCCTGAGTTAAATATTAAAAATTTAAAATTAGTTCTTGGTCTCCAGGAGCACAGAGTCTAGTAGGGGAGAAGAGCACGCTATGAGACATGATGAGACAATTTATCGCCAACAGCATTACTTTCCTTCCATCTCCAGTACATGGAGCCCTCTTTCCTGACTCCTAAAGGGATCTGGAAATCTGTACACAGTCTCTCTTACTGTCCAGGAGAGTATCAGTGGAAAGACCCTGGCCTGGGTGAGGGGGGCCAGAATTGGGGCTATCTCCTATGGACGCTACTACTTCTGGCAGCATGACCCAGGGTAGCAACCCTCTCCCTGTTCTATTCCTAGCCACTTCCAGTACCACAAATACGTCCTGTGATGCTTAGACGTGAGGGCTTCAGATTCTCTGTCTCAAAGCCCTGACTTTTTTTCCTTCTCTGCTTCCCTGACAGCTTCTGCCCCAGGGTCAGCAAATATCTTCTCGCAGAGCTTTTAAGACACAACTGATAACATCCATGTTGCTCAAAAAATAAAACCATCCTCCTGTTCTCATAAGGGTGCCTATTCTGATGATGATTACTATCTTAAGGACCACCAAGGTGACTTTCCATCACATCTTCTGTTAAACTGTAAACAAAGAAAATGAAAACATGGGAATGGTCAAGTATCAAGTAATCAGAGAAATACATGCTGAGGAGCAACCCAATGACATTTTCATGTATCTCATTCTATTTAATCTCCATGATAAAGCCCACAGAGTAGTCGTTATTCTTCCCATTTTATCGAACAAAAAGCTGAGGTCACAGGAGTTAAGAAACTTACTCAAAGTTATGGAGTTAATAGAGCCAATAGTGCATATATTTCACGTTGCTACCAGGACAGTGTTCCCACCACAGCTGCTTCTAGGTCAAAAGAGGAAGCACTTCCTGTGGGTTGGAAGGTCCTAGGGGCACGTTTATGAGGAGGAGGTATTCGAACTGGCTCTTGACTGAACTATAGGCTTCGGCTAGACAGTGGACAAAGACACGGTTATTCCTGGCCTGTGAGATTAGCACGACTAAAACCACAGGTTGGGAAAGTGGAAGGTGTATTTGGAGGACTGTGTGTAGACTGTTTTGGCTGGAGAGGAGGGTTCATTCATATAGTAAAATGGCACCAGGCCAAAGACAAGAGAACAATGGAGACTGCTTCTGCCATTGTTGTGATTCAGGAGTTTCAGGATCTCTGTTAAATGAGGGTAAACAGGGCTGACCTTCCCTCGCAGACAGTCTGGGACTCTGAATCATCAGTGGCTGGGAAGTGGCACACTCCGTTCTCTGAGGCGTGATGTTATATCCACCAGCTATTTTGTGCCACTGAATTTTTCTTCCATCGAAATGGCTCTCTCAGTGTGAGCTCAGTAGCAACGGGCGTGATGGTGGTTTCTCTGTGTTGCCAGAAACTAGGTCTGAATTTCTTCCAACGCCTCCTGCTCTAAAGCACCTCTTATGATTAATTAACCTTTTGTGGAGTAACTGGGACATCTGTGTGGGATGAGATGTACTTTGGTCAGACTTCAGTTTTCAGTTGTTCAGCAAGAGGATAATTAATTATAAGAGCTGAATCTGAATAGAAGATTGTTGGAGGAAATCCAAATGAAGCAAAGCATCTAATTATCAATGAACAGGAAGTTTTCTTTTTGTTGTTGTTCTTGTGCGAGTGAATAAAATACTTAATGCTATATAAACAAGAGGTAGTAACAAAATGCCTGCTCAGAGTGTACACATAATGCGAAAAATGGGAGATATTTGTGTTTTTGGCAATAAAGTACGAGGAACTAACTATAACTAGACAAATAGGAAACAGAGGCCAAGTTAGTGTCTAAAATAAACATGTATTCCTCTTTGAGAAAATTGTTGTGTTGACCTTAATAAGGATATATCTAGACTCACCTGGCTGTATGACCAGTGAAAAATAACAGTAACACCTCTTGTCTAAAGGAGCAAGTTGGATTAAGATGCAAAGTAAGAGATAAAATGCAGGAAGCTAAAAACAGTGCAAAATCAATTTCTTTAACATAAGTGGTTACTGTGATAAAGATAGTTTCCCAATGCTTAGCTTTTTGAGGTGAATTACCTCCAGCATGTAGCTTACATCGGCATGATACAATCTCCTACAACCCCCTAAGCCTGACACAGCCAGAGATTCTAGCTTGACTTACTTAACTACGATGAGGAGTATTTTAGTGCAAATGTGAGAAATAATTTCCTTTCAGACAAGGTGATCCTCAAAGTGGGTTGTTGTCCACATTCCCCAACAACTTCTAAACAAATGCTACATGCTTCTGTTTTGATGAGGGAATATGATTTTAGTTCATGTTCATAAATATCACCAGGCTTCCATTGGCATGATGAGACTGTGTCCTTTCTCACTTCTCCTGTTGCTATGAAATAGTTCTTATTCCTATTTTTTTCTCTGTTCTTCTGCTGCCTCATGTTAGTGTTGATGCCCATTCCTTGTGTGTCTCTTGGTTTCCACAGCTTTCTACTGTTGGGAGACATTTCTTCATGGATCTCTTGTATTTCTGCACATGTTGTGAGCAGACGCAATGAGAATTTTTGTTCTGGACCATCTTTTCATGGATGCTTGTATAGAAAGCACATTCGGACAATAGTGATAGTGTCTCTCTCCTGTGTAGAGGGCAGCTTTATTTGCTGTTAGTAAACAATGTCTCTTTTAGGGGCAAAGGTAGGGCAGGTTTGCTAGTAACTCATTCTAAAGGATTTAGGTTTATTAAATGTGAGGTTCCTCAGTTGTGATGCAAACCTACTGCATCACATGGCAGTTCTGTGTCACTCCTCTGAGACCGAGAGGGTGAAGGACAAGAGGAAGTAAGGCAAATAGGAAGCTCAGGCTGCTTGCTGGGCTGTGAGTACTAAGTCCTTTGTCTCTGACCCAGGTATCTTGTGTTTCCGACCAGCATCCATGAAAGTGGGGTAGGCTCAATTGTTAGCAGATTTCTTTATACCTCTTGACGTGTGTGTCTTACATCCAAACCTCCTGAGAGGGTCTGGGTCAGTCAGCCACCATCCAGTGTAGAGGATCCCTGTTGCCTTGAGCTGTTATGCTAGACCCCCTTTCAGGCCAGTCCAAAGTTTGCTGCTTTTGGGTCAGGTACTCCTGCTTGGACCAGCACTCTGTGGTCACTCTGTTCAAATATTGGGACCTGTGAACAAGGGACAGGAAGCCATTAAAAGGGCCTATGAACTTGGCAAACCTTTTAAAGTTGTCAAAAGCAAACATTGCAACTTGTACCTTCCATAGACTATCCAAGGAAATGTTTTTTTAAAAAATTAATTAATTAACTTTTCTCATTTTTTATTGTCGTTCAAGTACAGCTGTCTCCATCCCCCTGAACCCCCCCACCTCAGCCATCCCCACTTCCCACCCTTGATCCTACCCCCCTTTGGTTTTGTCATGTGTCCTTTATACATGTTCCTGAAACCCTTCCCCCTCATCTCCCCACTCTTCCCTCCTACCTGCCCCACAAGGAAATGTTTTTGAGAAACAGTAAATTCACCTGAACTCTCTTGCATAATCTGAGATTTTTGTGGACGAAGATGAATGTATGCTTTCCTCTGCTGCTTACCAGTCCTTTGCCTATGGAGGAAACATTTGGTAAGTCTCGTGTTCCAAATACTGGACAGCGGAGCTGTGTGCGCAGGTTCGCTGTAAGGTTCTCTCTCAGCATTTAGTCCGCCATCGGAGGGGCAGCTGTGCAGCCATCTGGGATTATGTCTCCTGCCAGATTCAGGTGTGGACCCTGATTGACCTAAACCAGTCAACTCTTCATCTACTGTGATGAATGCAGAGGAGGACCGGAGACTTTAGGGCATTGCTTGGGAAGCTCTCTCTATTTTTCTGGATGACCTAGTATGGGAATGTGAACTCCGAACTGTAGCTTCCATTTTTGTAACTGTATTAGAGCTCTTCAGAGAACCATAATCAATATTACTACTATATAACAAGGTTAGTATAAAACATATACTATATGCATATATATATAAAACACAAATACACAGAATATACTATATGTATACTGTGTGTGTATATATATATACATATATAAAATGTCCATATATATATGTAGAGACTTATTATGAGAAATTGGCTCATGAGATTTTGGAGGCCAAAGAAGTCCCACGATCTGCCTTCTGCAAGCTGGAGATCCAGAAAAGCCAGTGGTGTAATTGAGTTTGAGTCCGAAGGCCTGGGACCCAGGGCAGCTGGTGGTGTAACTCCCAGTCTGAGGGCAGGAGAAGATGAGATGAAATGTCCAGCTCAAGCAGCAAACCAGGAAAAAAGGGGAAAGTTCCTCCTTTTTCTGCCTTTTGTCCTATTTATACACTCAGTGGATTGAATGGTGCCCACCCACACTGAGGAGGGCAAGCTGCTTGACTGAGTGCAATAGAAATGCTAATCTGATTCAGGAACACCATCACAGATACATCCAGGAGTAAAGTTTGATCTGGGCACCCTGTGGCCGGTTAGGTGGACACATAAAAATAACCACGACTGTTACCAAGAGGGGAGTCAGCTTGAACATAAAGCTGACACTTGGAGGAAGAAAAAGTCAAGAGAGTAGCTAAAACCGAAGCCTGAGTCCTAATCAAACTGTTCCTAAAGTTTATATAATTTCTGTGCTTTGCAGTTCTGTGAGCCAATAAATTAACTTTTAAATTAATGCCACTTTGAATTGTTTTTTTTTTAATATTACTTACCAACAAAAACATCCTAAGCGATTCACTTACTACTTTTTATAACATCTGAGCTTATTCAAGAGTTCGTGTTCTGAGGTAATGCGCGCAGTGCAAACCTCCTTCTGAAGTTGGGACTGAGCGCTTTAGTCCTGGAGACATCAGACACAACAGTCTCATGGCACGATCCCCTGCTCTTTCTCCAGGGCCCGGCACAGGGTACCTGCTCATGAGTACATGCTGCCCAGCGTTCCCCAGAACTTATCTGTTGTTTCCCGACCTGGGTCATTCCTCCTTGACCACCTTAATTGGGGTTTTGCTGCAGAATTTGGAGGATGATGTTTGTTACTAAAGAGTTAAATGGAAAGACCAAAAAAAAAAAAAATGCTGTTTGCACAAACACGGGGACTCATGTCATCTTGGGCTCCACATTCGTCATCGATGGGTTTCCACATTGGGGATTAGCCGACCAGGCCATACTACTTAATCAGAAGTTATAATTTTGGTTTGAACTGTTCCGTGGTCCTTTATAATCTACAGCTCATATTTTGTGGTGAAACGACAGACTAACTAGTTTTGCTGAAGTATATGTTATTTTCTTCAGAAAGTAATCAGTCCTAGAGCTGTGTTTTTTAGATCTCAGCACTGCCCCTTTTACGTGTAAAAGAATATTGTCTGTCTAACTGAAAACTGCCAGATAAAAAAAATCAGGGCACAGATGGCCTTACCCTGTGCCCAGGTATCACTTCTATTATAAGTGAAAGTACCGATAGGCATCACACCCAAAGAGAGAGAATACAACAGCTTTGCAAACTACAGCTGAGCCATGTTAAAATGATGAAGAATCCTGGTGGGACCGCAGGTTAACACTCCCAGCTTGCCAGGCCACATGCTTGCTGATATCAGGATTTTTCTAGTGGATGTGGAAAACAGTTGAAATCAGAATATCTGGGTCAGCATAACTTAATATGCACTAACTGACAAAAATCTAACCTGAACAGCCGTCTTCAATGTTCATGTGCTCTTCCTCTCTTTCAAATGCTTTGTTATATCCAAAGAATGGGAGAATTCTCAGGATGCCTCCTAATGATGAACAGCAAATCCAAATTGCAACAAGTAGGGAGCAGGGCTGTTATGCAAGGGCTGTCTGGGAATAGGCTTCTCTCCCCAAAGGTGTGTCATTTATGCCACTAAACCCACCTATGCACCTGGGAATGTCTTCCTGGAATCACAAAGGTGGTTCAGAAAGGAACCCAGATCGAGTGCTTGTCTTATAGGTGGACCTAAATCCAAGGCCACGTGTCCTTTGGAGAGCAAAGGGTCTGCTGGCCTATCATACAGACAAAGGGCTCCTGTCTTGGCCAAACTTGAATTCAAAGACATCTTTTCACCAGTGAAATTCTCCAAAGTGTGCCTGATTGGGTTGCATTTCAGTCTTCATTTTTTCCTTAATGTGTCAGACACACTTATTTTCTTAAAGTCCAGGCTATCTCCATGTCTTTTCTTTAGCATTTGGAAGTCCAAAATGCCATCCTGCCACCACCACTTTCCCTGAAACATCTTGACAGCTGATTTTTCTGATCAAACAAAACTAAACAAAGCAAAGCAAAGCAAAACAAAACAAAACAAAACAACCATGTTAACTATTTCCCTGTGGTTTCCTTCCCAGAAGTAAAATTTGAAGTAAAGCTTCTTAACAATTTCTTGGTTTGTTACAACCATTTCTTACGAGGTAGCATAAGCATAAGAGTAAGTACTTGTGCTTACTCTTAGGATTACACTTACTTTGCCCTATTATTCTCTTCTCTAGTGTTTGTTGGTTTTTCCCTTTTAAGCATGGGTTTATTGCATCCAGCTGATTCCAAGGATAGGAACCATATATTCTAATCCTTATGTTGCTAAATACCACCCTGCACGTTGAAGATGGCTAATAACTGTGCTTCCCTGGTAACATCAGCTTATTGGTCTTAGCTTAAAAACTTCCCTCAAATTCATATTTTTATAGTTAATATTTAAATTGTTTATAAACCATTCTCAGGCCTCTTATAAGCTCATTTCATGTGGTTGCAGGTATATTGAAAGAGGGTTTGACCAGAAAGGAATCCTAGATGTATGGACTGTGACCAGATCCATTTCTTGTATTTAGCTCAGTATCTCCTTAGTGGGTTTTTTTTTTTTTTTTTAAATTACTACACTAACTGGTCGATTAAATGTGCTAAACTCAGTAAAGTATAACCCCAAAATAAAACAAAAACCACATTTAGTTTTCTTCCATAACTTTTCTTAGTTATACTTGGTCAGATTTCCCTTCTCGGCCTTTGTGGTGACAACTTGGGAGGATCTTATAGCTGTTCAGTCAATTTCAAAACATTAAAAATGGGGGGGGTCTTACTTTAAAGTATTGAATAACACAGCCCAATCTAATATAAAAACTCCAGTCTATCTACATCTGAAGCTAATAAAGAATAGTGTTGAATCATCTGAAGCTAATAAAGAATAGTGTTGACTGTAATTGAAAAATAAAAAATATGTAAATATATTTTTAAAAACTCTACCCTCTCAGCTAACTGAAGCCCCTCTTCCAACCCTCCACACTCCCTTCCCAGGGTCCCTCCGTGCAGCAGACGGGCAGGGAGCCATGGCCTGGTCTCTGGTTCTCCACTTTGGTGTTTCACCGGGAAGGCTGCTGCTTGTGGATTCTTACAGGGATGAGCTGGCACATAAGCAGGAGAAGTGGACGGTGAGAGTTTCTGACTTGGCTGGTGGTGGTGTGATGGATGCCAGCATTCTCTGTGTGACAGGTGCCCCGGCGCTGGGTTTCTCTCAGAGGTGTGTTTCCAGGGACCTTTGTCCTGCCTGGGGAATGTGTTCTCTGGCTGACCACTTGTGACACCCTCTCAGTTCTTTGCTCTGGCTATACATTCTACTGAGCCTTTTTTTGGGGGGGTGGGGGGCGGTCCCAGTGCCCTACAGGCAGAGCTCTTTCAAGATGGTACCAGGCTGGCTCTCCTCTGTGGCAGTCACGTGGTCCAGGACATCTTTATCCTGCTGCAGGCAGGCAGAGGCACACCTTGCTTGCTCTCTTGTGTTTTCAGTTTCTTATTCTTCAGCGATAGCTACTATCTTAGAGGACAGTCCAGGTCCTCTAAAAAAACTCTTTCTACTCCCTTCCTTAATATCAGTCAGCCATGGGCTAAGATGCTGCTATTTATGCATGCAAGTGTTGTGTCCAGGCCCCTCCCTGTTGGCTGGGTATTTTGCATGGGGAGAGGGGGAGAGGAGGCAGAGCACTCCTATTTCCTTCTCCATGGGGTGGGGACTGGAAAATCCATTCCCATGAATTTCTGTTAAGAACCTTCTCGCTTTTACACCAGTGGGCTGTGGGTGATGGGCTAAAGTTCCCAGGACAGGATTTAGCCCACTTACAAGCTAGTCCTGCAGGGAGGGTTTCTGGAATATGGGGTATGTAGCTCCTTCTTCTCAGCTCTGGTGCATCAGGTAAAGTTCTAATTAGCACCATGTCATGACACAAAAACCAACTTGTGGCACTAAAGGGGAGTGTACATTCTTTTCGTGTTCATTCCACATTCTTCTATGTGGTTTTTATAGATGAAGCCAGGCACTTTGAAAGACGGGACTTTTTTTTTTCTTAGTCTAATATTATGCTTGTTGTTACCAACTTCAAATCATGATTAAGGAAACAGGAACAGATAAAAATCAGAGTCTAAATTTGTTGAATGATGTTTGAATTCAGTATTCTTCATGTTGACTCTGTTTTCAGTCGAACAGTCAGTAATTTTCATTAAAATATTGTTTGGCTGAGAAGACCTACTATAAAGTGAGACAGATTGTCTGTGGTTCTTGGCTTTCAAGATTCTAGTTTCTAGCAGGATTTCAAGATGCCTTAATGATGAGATTGGATTTGTAGCATTGGCTTTCAAGTCAGGTAAACAGCTTAGCTTTGTCACCTTGGAGAAGGCATTTTTATAAAGGTAGATTGTAGAATTTTTAAACTGAGAAGATTTTACTGGATAGTTTTAGAAGTGCTTCAGATCTCCAATAGTTTGCACCTTTGGATATATATATTCATGTTAGTGTGAATTGAAAAAGACCAACTTAAAAAATGGTAACTACTTTTCAAACAAATATCTGATTGAAAATTAGCACTAATGATTGTGTTGTTAGAATTTCACCATTCACCATATAATTCACATGGCCTTTCATTCCATTATTTACAGTACTGTATATCGCCGTCTGTAATGCGCACCCATGTTTTTGTGCATATTATACACAGGATGATGATACCCATTATTATACCCATGACATATAATCATTATACTCATGTATAGTGTGCATCCTTATTTTTCCCTCAAAAATTTGGGCAAAAACATGCACATTATACATGGCAAAATACAGTAATTTCACTATATTTTCCACAAATGGAAACTTTAATAATCAGTGTCTTTAATTAAACACTTAATCCAGTACTAGCATTTCCCTTTCACTGGTTGTAAAACAAGTTACTAGGGGTTTCCGTTAGGCTACGCACTATAAATAAACAAACGATTTATTTATTTTGTACACTACTAAACATGCAATTTCGTTTTCTCATCCAGACAGTGGGTATAATAATGGCAGAAACAAAGCTCAGCGCATCTCCCACAAAGTTTTATTTGCAGAATTTTTTTTTTGATAGTTCTCTTTAACTCTCAAGTGTCAGTTCAAATACCACCATCCCCTCAGGGGTCCCTGCCTGTCTACTCAATACAGTCCTCTACCGTGTCACCAGTTTTAGTTGTCTTTGCAGCACAAATCAACTACAGTGATTATCCAAGCTCGTTTACCTAGTTCTTGTCCAGTGTCCTCCCCACTCGCCATCTGTGCAGTGGAAATGCCGTGTCCGACTCGCTTGCTCACTGCTGTGCATGTTTCTAGCACCCAGAACATGACTGACGTATGTAAGTCACTCAGTACACATTTATTGAATAAATGGGTAGAATCTTTTAGTCCCGGGGGTTCAAAATCCGTAAAGAAGAGTTGCTATGAGAAGGCTGGCACTACTCCACATCTTCAATCACCAAGATTCAGCTGGGCTAATCAATCGTTCAGCCAGTAAAACCAACCAGCTCTGCTGCATTCAGTCCTCATGGCGCGGTCCTGGAAGAACCTGGTGGGATATGTTAATCTAAGAAACAAGCAAATCTATCTCCTGCTAGATATTCTTTTTGGTGAATCTTTACAAACTGTACTCTGTCTCTTGGAATTTTCAAAATAGTTCTTTGCTGCCCTAATGTGAATATGCATTACAAGTGGTATACTGTGTTTATAATTCTGATTGCTAATAATAATACCACTTGGGAATACAAATGAAACAACACAAAACAATTCCAATGGCTGCTCCACCAGCCAGTTTTAAAGCTATTCATGGCCTGAGGCACTCGAAGTTTGCGTACAGTCAGAATTTTAGAATCACTACTTAATCCCTTTCCCTATTGTTTCTAGGGTAGAAATTCAAAGGCCTTTTGTATTCTCTCTGGTGAAATTACCAACACAAATGTAGAGTTTTATGAAGATACATCTTTTGTATTAACAGGCAACCTTAGAGGATAAGAAAAATATTTCTTTCGAAGCCAAAAAACCCTAAGATTGAATTTTGGGTCTTCCATTTACCAGCCATATGACCTTGGGTAGGTTATTGATTTTTTTCCTATGTATCAGTTTCTCAATCTGTAAAAGGAGAATATTAATATCTGCCTTGCAGGGCTTTTGTGAAGACTAATGTGAATGTTTAGCCTAAAGTCAGCACCCAGTAGGTGCTCAAAGAGTGTTAGCTTTTCTTCCTTTATGGTATTTAAGTATTTCTTTACTCAATTTAGTCCAAAGTTCTTTAGAAGACAAAGCCTCGTGGGGCAATTTTTCAAAAAAATATATAGAGAGATCGATTTTGCATGACATTTCTCACACACACTCTGGATAAGATTAGAAATGTTGGGGTCATCTCTTTCTCTCTTGATCCACACTTAATAAGTTATAGGTGATGTTGAGTCTACTCCTGAATTATCCCTGAAGGCCAGCCACTCTTCCCTGGACACTTCATCTCTGACTTTCTCACTAGAGAATTCCCAGCTGGTCTCTTCAGTTCCTTTACGTTTCAAATCTGTCCTCTACATTGTATTAGAATAATTTTTCTAAAATACAGATATAATCATATTTTTTTTTTGTTTAGCCTCTGGGATGGTTAATTTTATATGTCAGCATGTCTGGATCATGGGATACCTAGGTGTCTGGTTAAGCATTGTTTCTGGGTGTGTCTGTAGGGTGTTTCTGGGTGTGTCTGTAGGGTGTTTCTGGATGAGGTCGGCATTTAAATTTGTGGATTGAGTAAAGCAGATTGCCCTCCTCAATGAGGGTGAGCCTTATCCTCTCCATTGAAGGTCTGAAGAGAACAAAAAGGTGGAGGAAGGGAGAATTCACTCTCTCTGCCTGGCTGCTGAACTAGGACATTGGTCTTTTCTGCTGGGTCTGGGACTTACATCATAGGCTCTCCAGTGCTCAGGCCCTTGGACTTGGACTGGAAGCACACCACTGGCTTTCTTGAGTCTCTAGTGCACAGATGGCTTCCATACTCACGTGAGCCAATTCCTCATTTAACACATAATGTAATACACTTGACCCTTGAACAATATGCAGGGTAGGGATGATGATCTCCCATGAAACTGAACATCTGCATATAATTTAAGTCAGCCTTCTGCATACGTGGATTCCCAGCAGCCAGTTGACTCTTACACAATGCAGGCTTGAACTCTGTGGGTCAGTTGAAAAAATTCACATGCAGGTGGACCTACACAGTTCAAACCTGTATTGTTCAGGGGTCAACCATATCTATATACATATATATACATATATATGTATATATATATATAATATATATATTCCCCATTATACACACACACACACACACACATACACACACATATACACATATACTATTGGTTACATATATCCTATTGGTTCCATTTCTCTGGAGAACCCGGACAAATACAGCCTCTAAGGCTCCAGTTGCCTGTAAGTTAACATTTGCCCATGCAAATACTTAGCCTAGCTTAGCTCTAAGCAACCTTACTAGCTAACTTTTTTTCCTGTCTCTATTCACACACTGTACATTCTTACTACAGTGGTTTTCATCATTGCCCAAACACTGTCTTCTGTAAGCCTTTCTGCTTTGACAACTAGTTTTCTCTATCTAGGATATCTTGTTTGCTCTTCTCCGCCGGGTGAACTCCTACTGCCCTGCAGGACCCAGGTCACACATCACTTCTTCAGCTGCACTGAGCAGGTAGCATTGGTGAGAGTCCAGTGTTGTATTTACCACTGGAGAATAGGCTTATCTAGTGGATCCTAAGGACTGGGATGGGAGTGGGTGGTTCCTTCTGCTGACAGCCCAGTGATGACACATAAACATTCCATAAAATTCAAAATATTATTAAATTCATTTTACGTTATGTTACATATTAAACAGTTCATATGTTTACAATCTGAAAATAGAATTCAAACCAGAGAGTACAATATTAAGAGATTCTATAAGAAACCACATTTTACAATAAGAGGTCTACAAATTCAGTCAGGGGAAAAAATAGGATAAACCAACTTAATCAACAGTAAAATTTGATCACAGGTACAACATTAAAACGAGATCACACTGTGTCTGCTAATTATAAAGTATATGAAATTCTAGCCTACAGTGAAAACCTCTGGTGAAAAGGAAATAAAAGAATAAGACTTAAGTTGATGATGAGACTGCAATTCCTGATAATAAAAATATACCATCTTTTACAAATGTGGTCTGCAAACTTTAAATAATTCAGTTATTAATTGACCTGCATGCAGGGAATGTTGCTCCTCTCTGGTTCAGTTAATATACCAAAAATCAGTCAGCACACATTTCCAGAGCATTCTCTGTGCTCTAGACACTGTGCTAGGCATTGTGCAGATCACAGAGAGGATCTCCTGTCCTCAAAGGACTTTCAAACTGCTCCCTTGCTCAGCTTTGCATTATCTCTGACTCCCTCTCCTCCCCGCGCACTCGGAACTCTGATGCATACTGTCTGCACCCACACCCTTCATTTGCAGGACCACACTGGCCCATGAGTTCTTTCACTTGGTACATCAGCTCATCAAGTCTCACACTCTGGTCAGGACCACCCTCATCTGCCTGTTCCTCTTCCAAGGGGTGCATTTTTAACTTAATGCTATAAACATACCCCGGAGTTCTCACCACTGTTTACAAGGGTTAGGACCCCCCATTGACATTGATTTGTATTTGCTTCTGTCACTGACTTTCTCTACACACACATTTCTGGAAAGGAATGGATCATAAGCCTGCTTTTAGTTCTTTACATCTAAAAAGCTTTGTTTTCCTTCCCCCACCCCCCCACCAGAAGACTCTTGAAGTACAAAATGACTCAGGGAAGGTGTTGTGTTAGTTACAATAAGCTTTTTCATCTAGGTTTTCACTAACTTCTTATCCAGGGAGTGGAAGAGTGAAACTAAAAGTATGTGGGTGGGGTGATTGGAAGAAGCTGAGTGGTGTGGGGACTCCGGAAAACGGAAAGAGAAACTCACAGGAGAGGTGGGAGAGAGGGCTAACCGACTGCTGTCTAGCCCACAGTTTCTTCTAAGGTCTGGTCCCGAGTAATTAAAACGGCTCCTCTATTCAGGGCCTAGTTTCATGAACTCTGCTGCTGGATATTGTTTTTAGTGAATATTTATTATCCCAACTGTAATCCTTCATTTAACATAATATAAAAATTGTAGAAAAAGAGAGTAATTAGTAATAAATCATCATCTCACCCATTAGCAGTAAATAATGCCACTTTGTCAAAGTCATAATCATCAAGCAGTCAGCTAGAGGTGATTATGTGTGCTACCCAACTGGAATCAGTCCAAAAACAAACCGCAGCTCCTGTTTATTATCCTAATTATGCCTTCATATGATGCTGTCTTTTCCCCCCATAAACTTTATAACAATAAAAGAGCAACAATGAAAACTGACAGGATAAATGGACAAGAAGGGAAGCCTAAGAAACCTCTCACCCAGCCCCCCACAAACCTCTCTACTTCTGATGCTGAAAAGCCTATAAGACTCGAGGAGATTGCTGAAAAGAACAGGGAACTGTTGAAGGAGTTAGATGCATGGCTATATAGAAGTTTCTTCTGTTCAGTAGTCTATTAATCAAATTAGAATATGGGCAGTCCTCACTTTGCATGATGCTATGTTAACTGAAATGTGTGGGTATTGGAACTCCGTCATCATTTTACATGGTTCAGTGGTAGCTGAGATTGTTACAGTGGAATTGTGTGAAAGAGAGAACATGGTTCCCATAGGCACACAACTGAGTTAGCATGGTAGCGAGAACCGCTTGCAGTCTGTTGTGAAGTAACTTCTGTGTCCCACCTCCCCCAATCTTTGTTAACTTGAAATTCGTCCGACTGTTCAAGAGCAGTGGAGTTGTTAGAAAAGTGAGTGCAAAAGGTTTAAGTGAGGCTTTCTATGACATCCTAGCCTATTATCTAGGATGAAAGATACTCATCATCCAGGCTGAATGGGTCCCTGATAGGAGGATGAATCTTCTGTGCTAGAGAACGTGAGTGAAGGGTAGGGTGGGAGCTCAAAGACCTAGTTTGAAGATCAGAGTTAGATGGAGAAAACAGGTTGAAGGCTAGAGAAAAAAAAGTTGATTATGAAATAGTTTGAGAAGGATAGGTGTTAGGTTTTATTTGAATGATTGATAAAATTTGCCTGTGAAGCCATGCGGTCCAGGACTTTTATTTGCTGGGAATTTTTTTTTTTTTTTAATCAGTATTTTTTAATTGTTGATATTGTACAGTTTTCTGTCTTTTACCCCGCCCTAGCCCACCACCCCAGCCCTCCCCACCTTCCTCCCATTTCCACCCCCCCATAGTTTTTGACCATGAGTCCTTTATACTTGTTGCTCTAAACCGTTCCCCTTTTCCCCTGAAATTCCCTCCCCTCCCACTCTGGACACTGTCAGACTGTTCTCAAATTCAGTGTCTTTGTTTATATTATGCTTGTTTGTTTTGTTGATTAGCTTCCTGTTAAAGGTGAGATCATATGGTATTTGTCTTTCACTGCCTGGCTTATTTCGCTTAGCATGATACTCTCCAATTCCTTCCATGCTGTCGCAAAGGGTAGGAGCTCCTTCTTTCTTTCTGCTGCATAGAATTCCATTGTGTAAATGTACCACAGTTTTTTGATCCATTCATTAACTGATGGGCACCTAGGTTGCTTCCAGCACTTGGCTATTGTAAATTGTGCTGCTATGAACATAGGGGTGCATAGATTCTTTTGGATTGGTGTTTCAGGATTCTTAGGATATAATCCAACTATACTTTCAGGGATCATTTCTATAGTTCGTTGCTGGGAATTTTTTTGATTACCGCTTCAATTTCATTAGTTGTTTTTGGTCTATTCAGGTTTTCTGCTTCTTTCTGAGTCAGTTTTGGAAGATTGTATGTTTCTAGAAATTTATCCATTTCGCCTATGTTGTCCATTTTGTTGGTATATAGTTGTTCATAGTTTTTCTAACAATCCTATGTATTTCTGTGCTATCAGTTGTTACTTCTCTTTCATTTATGATTTTATTTATTTGGGCCTTTCCTCTTTTTTTCTTGATGAATCTGGTTAAACATTCATTAATTTTATTTATTTTTCAGAGAACCAAATCTGGGATTCATTGATCTTTTTGATTTTTTTTTTTTTTTTTTTAGTCTCTGTCATTTATTCCTGCTCTGATCTTGATTATTTTCTTCCTTCTACTCACCCTGGGCTTTGTTTGTTGTTATTTTTCATTCCTCGTAGTGTAGAATTAGGTTGTTTATTAGGGGTTTTCCATCTTTAGGTAGGCCCATCATGCTATGATCTCCCCTCTCAGGACTGCTTTCACTGTGTCCCATAGGCTTTGGGTTGATGTGTGTTCATTTTCATTTGTTTCCATGCACTACTTGATTTCTTCTTTGATCTCAGTGCTGACCCATTCATTATTTAATACCATGTCATTTAGTCTCCATATATTTGAATGTTTTTGAGTTTTTTTTAATTGAGGTTGATTACTAGTTTTGAGCCATTGTGATCTGAGAAAATGCTTGATGTGATTTCACTTTTCTTGAATTTGTTAATACTTATTTTATGTCCTACCATGTCTTTAAGAATGATCTGTGTGCACTTGAGAAGAATGTGTATTCTGTTGCTTTGGGATGAAACATTCTTTAAATGTCTATTAAATCCCTTCAATCTAGCATGTTGTTGAAGGTGGCTGTTTCTTTGTTGATTTTTTTGTCTGGAAGATCTATTCATTGGTTACAGAGGGGTGTTAAAATCCCCTACAATGACTGTATTTCTGTCAAGCTCTTCCTTAAAGTCCTCTGAGACTATCTTTGTACATTTAGGTGCTCCTATATTGGGTGCATATATGTTTACAAGGGTTATATCCTTTTGTTAGATTGATCTTTTTAGTATTATGTAGTGACCTTCTTTGTCTCTTATTATGACCTTTGTTTTGGAGTCTATTTTGTCAGATAAAAGTATTGCTACCATAGCTTTTTTTCATCTCCACCTCAAATTAAAAAGCTTTTGAACAGATAAAGAAACAATCATCAGTGACAAGAGAACCTACTGTATGGGAGAACATATTTACCAATGATACATCAGACAAAGGTTTAATCTCCAAAATACATAAAGAACTTATATGACTGAATACAAGGAAAACAAACAATCCAATATAAAGCCGGGTGTAGGGTCTGAACAGACACTTCTCAAAGTAGGGTATATAAGTGGCTCATAAACATGAAAAAAATGCTCAACATCACTAGCCATCAGAGAGATGCAAATTAAAACCATATGAGATAACATCTCATACCTGTCAAAATGGCCATCATTAATAAATCAACAACAACTAGTACTGGCAAGGCTATGGAGAAAAGGGAACCCTAGTGCACCGTTGGTGGGAATATAGACTGGCACAGCCACTGTAGAAAACAGTATGGAATTTCCTAAAAAGAAATTAAAAATGGAACTGCCTTTTGACCCAGTGATTCCACTGCTGTGAATATATCCTAAGAATCCTGAAACACTAATTAAAAAAAAAAATACATACCCCTATGTTCATAGCAGCACTATTTATAATAGCCAAGATCTGGAAACAATATAACTGCCCATTGGTACATGAATGGATTAAAAAACTGGTACATTTATACAATGGAATACTACACAGCAGTAAAAAATAAGGAATTCTTACCTTTTGCAACAGCATGGATAGAACTGGAGACTATTATGCTAAGTGAAATAAGCAAGTCTGTGAAAGACAAATACTGTATGACCTCACGTATAAGTGGAATCTAATGAACAACATAAACTAAAGAGCAAAATAGAACCAGAGGCATAGAAACACGGAACAGACTGACAGCTGTAAGAGAGGAGGGGGGAAGTAGGGACCAGTTGAAAGAAGGTGAAAGGATTAGTCAAAGAACATACATGAAGGACCCATGGACATGGATAACAGTGTAAGGATTGACTATGGGAGTAGAACGTGGGCTGGGTGGAGGAGGGGAAAGGGGGAAAATTGGGACCACTGTAATAGCATAAACAATAAAATATTTAAATTAAAAATGTTGGTCATAGCAATTAATATGAGAGTTCTAGCTCAGGAAAATTAGGATATACCCTAGAACCAGGAGAAGATGGGTCAAGGATCCATGTGGGGAAAGGCTGTGGAATCCTCTGAATTATTTGGGCAGGTGACTCTGATGTTAGGATTTCTGACCTGTTGTGGATAGTGCCTTGGAGGACTTGCCCAGCTTAAATGAACCCCTCAGCTGGCCATAGTGGCTGGCTCCACAGTACATTTTTAATGAGGTGACTCTTCTCTCTGCTCACATGGATTGGTCCCAGGGTATGCCCCTAACCCAAACTGGACCTCAGTCCCTTCCCTAGGGATTTGGAATTGTGAATGACAGAGAGACTGTCAGATTTGTACTGGGGAGATGAATTATTGAAAGCTTTTTTTGCTGTGTGGTGGGTGGTTCTTCCCTGCTACGTGCTCCCAAGAGGCAGAGTATGACTGTTTAGCTTCATTCTTTGGTCTACGCTGTACAGATGAAAGCAGAAATAAAAGATAGAGAGATTCTTTGGGATATTTATCTTGCTCCTGGATTCACTCTTTTCTGAGGCCAAGATGCATTGCTTCTGCCTTGAATTTCTGTAAGCTATTCCTATGTTCTTATGATAAATTCAACTTTTTGGTTTAAACTAGTCTGAATAGGTTTCTGTTACTTGTAATTAAACAATCTTAATGTATGATAGGAATCTAAAGGATATAGGATAGATACAATGAGAACTAAGGAGATCTTGATTGGGAAGAAAGCAGGTTAGGTGAACAAGAGAATCACAATGACCCTTATTCTGAGGGCTGAGTCTGGGGTGGTGGCTTGTAGCCAGAAGGGTCATAAAAACCTCCAGTGACTGAAAATAGTCTTCAGTGCTCCACGTTGATACCCTGCTGAGTGATGGTAGATTTCCTTGTGATGAACCTCAATCGTACAAAGTCAGGACTCCGCAGTTCAAAAATCTCACCAAATAAGACCTACCATCTTCTACTCTATGCTTAAGCCTCACCATCAGCCATTTGCTGCTTCACATTCTATATGACAGTCAACCTCCCACTAAGTTTCTTTCAGTTTCTTCAGTAAACCACATGGTTCACAGTCCCTGTGTCTCCCATATAATCTTTTTTTTTTTTTTTTTTTTTTTTTTTTTTTTGCTTGGAAAGCCCTGCTTCTTCTTACCTTCTTCAGCTGGTCATGTCCTAAGTGACTTTCCAGGTACCTCTTTTTTATGTGCCTTCCCTACAGCCTGCAATCAGAGTAAACCTCCTCTCTTTTATCTGGCACACCATCCTTGTCTACTTGTTTTCAGACTTTCCTAACAGACTCAGAGTGCCTTCAAGGCAGAATGAGTCTTTATCATCTTTATTTTCTCAATGTGAACATAGTTACAAAACTACATTATATGCTCAGTAAATAGTATTGACCCAACTTAGTGCTGAGTAAATATTATTGACCCAACTTAATACACAGATGGAGATTGTGAATGAATGGTGTAAGTGTGCTGATGCAGACTTGCTGAGGGAGATGCATGTATAGTGAACAGGGGATGAGAAAAAGTGCTAACTAAAGAAGTATGGTTGTTTTGAAGGTATCTACTCTTTCCCTATATAACTATATCTGTATCTATCTCTATATATGTATATATAGATACATATAAATATATACAGATATATACATATCTATATTGATATCTCTATATAGATATCTATATTGATATATAGACACATATAAATATCTATATGTATAGATACAAGATACCTATACATAGATATAAAAGTATCTATATATAGATATAGCTATAGATATATATATATAGATAGATATTTTTACCTATTCTTGTTATGGAAGTAGAAAATCCCTCCAATAAAAGTCACAAGAACCTAGGCTGAAGAAACCTTCATTTTGGAGGGTGCTCTGGGTGACTTATAAATAACATAGACACAAACCTAGGATTTGAAGGAAATTGGATTTTTCTGATGTCCATTATGCTGCAATGTCCAAATCTGAACCTCTATTTGACTTCTGAGTGTCATTACTACATTATCAACTGTCTAATGGACAATGCTAACTTGAATGTTTCCATAACTTCAAACTCAGTGAGTATAGAACTAACTCACAAAAATACTTCTCATCCCAGCTCCTTCTCCAACCTTGTTAACGTATCAGCATTCTCATTTACCCCATCTCACATGTTGCAATTTTTTTCCATAGCAATTGATTAAGCCAAATCTTCTCCACTCTTTGTTTCCCATGTCTTTTTGACCCATTTTCTCTTTCTATTTCACTGTCTCCATCCCCCTTCTGCCCTAGACTATTACAATAATCCTAAAGCCTGACCTTGAGGCATTTCACTGTACAATCTATCCTATATGCTATCACAACTGAGTTAGTCTTCCCTTCTCACCATGCTAGTCTCCAGGTAAAACATTAGGAGAACATAGCACAATGCTATTCAAAAAGTCTGTAAGTTAATTTAGAATTTAAAACTTTACTGCAAGTGGGATTTCTGACCATAATATTAAGCATATGAATTGCTCTAATACTTATATTATTATACAGGGAAAATTATTTTTATAGATTGCTAGATGCTTTGCATTGCTCAAAGTTTTTTTCTCTACTGTATTTCTTGATGTAGTTGAAGCTATGTAAGGAGAAAAATAATAATTGTTTATATTAAATGGAGCAAGTGAGATACTTAAAATACAATTTGTTCATTTGCCTATTCCACACATATTTATTTAGTATTTAACTGTGTGCATAGTATTGGGCTATGGGATGTGTCAGGAGAGAGGAATTGAGTGAGGAGAGATAAAGAGAATGCGATCCTGTTATGGACCGAATAGTTTGTTCTCCCCGCTCCATGCCAAATTTCTAAATTGAAATCCTAACCCCCAGTGTGATGGTATTGGGAAGTGGGGTCTTTTGTAGGTAATTACTTCATGGAGGTAGAGTCCTCATAAGGGGCATTAGTGTCCTTACAAGATGAGACATCAAAAGAGTTGCTTTGTCTGCTCTCTGCCATGTGAGGATGCGGCAAGAAGACAGCCATCTACAAGGCTAGAAGCCAGCCTTCACCAGATATCTGATACACACATGCATGCGTGTGTACCACCTCCGCATATTCTGTTGGTTCTGTATTTGGTAAACCCATTCTTTTAAAGAGCCCTTTAGTAGAAGTATTTGGAAGGTAGGAAGGAATACTTATTTTTGTTTTCAAATAATTCGAGGAGGGGCAGATATAGGATCTGTCTGTGATTTTGGTCTGCCCGGCATGCTTTTATTTTTCTTCCCTTTTCTGGTAATTCATTTCCTCTGTCTTATGGGGAATCTTGTCCCTGTTTTTGAATGGAGCTGACCTACTTTTACTCCAGGGGTCGAAACTTGATTCGGGCTAGCCAATCAGAATAACATGTCTCATTGGCCACTATGATTGGTTTAGGGATGGACATGTGACTCAAGTTGGGCCAATAAGATTCCCTGTGGGACTTATGCTTCAACTCTCAGGAATGCAACAGTTTATTATACAATTTGCTAGCTAAAAGAGCAAAGTAAGGTTAGAGCTGTGGATGGGGAAATTCCTTCTTTCTGTTATAGAGCCTGACCAAGAATAAAATCCATAAAAAGGAGCAGAGGCAGATTACTGATGCCATCATTTCAACCTCTGGGTCTAGCTGTGTGCCCTGAATTTCTCTGTTACATGTCCCAGGAAAGTCACCCATATCTTTTTTTTTTTTAGTTTGTCTGTTTAAGATGGTTTGACCTGAATTTTCTGCTATGTGCCACTGAGTTTTGGCTAACGAAGGAATTGAGCAGGAAGTCAGTGAAGAGTTAGAAAAGATTATAATTATAGAGGGGGCTGAAACAAAACAAAAACTATTGTGTTTGGAGACACAAGGAAAACATTACAGCACAAAACACAGAGTATTGAAATAATTCCTCAGTAAAGTGGTGTTTTTGTTACTGATTGAGGTGGTCAGTAGTTAAAAGCAGCTTTTCAGAGCTTCAGTTGTGATTTAAAGAATGCATGTAGGAAAATTAAAATTTTGTAATTTTAAAACTAAGATGACTTTACATATAAATAATTTATTGAGTAGTGTGAATTATTCTTAGTCCTGCACCACATGATAAATACCCTAGTTGATTTAAAAAATTCTGTTATTGAGGATGTTGATAAATAGGGCAGCAATTCTTGGTCAGGTTGGGTATCCTCATTTCAGATACTAGGTACCTCCAATGATCATTTCTTTAACACTTAGTCTTGGATTGTTAAGAATTTATGCTTTTATTGATGAGTGCAAGAAGAAGCTCTGAACTAGTGTGGCAGACAGGTAGTGAGTTAGCATTTGCTGCATGACACTGTGATAAGTGCTATTTTAGAAGTAGGTACAAGAAAATTGACAGCAAAGAGCAGGGATATCTAGTTCAGGGTTGGGGTTTTGAAGGATTTCTGGGGACTGAGATGTGAACTGATATTGGAGGATGAGTGAGAGTCAACTAGATGTTGGAGGGGGTTGTTGGTATGCCAGGCATCATGAACGCGGATGCTTAGGAGACACCAGGCAGCTCAGGGTAATGGAAATCCAATGTACATGTGGGAGAGGTGCAAGGTGGTGGTAGAAAGATAGGGAGAGAGCAAGCACTAGGGGCTTTGTGTGTTAAGCTTCAGAATTTGAACCTTGGCAGATATTTATGGGGTACCATTGAAAGATTTTTAAACGGGAATAGTGACCATTTATTTAAATTTCCCAAGACATTTGTTTTAAAGCCACGACCACACCTGGGGCTAGTCATAATTGCATGACAAATAAGGAAATGAGCAATTACTCCAATCTGTAGGGTGTTGTAGGGAAAGCCTTAACTATCTGTGAGGCTCTGATCAACAGGGTTCCCAAGGAGTGACTGAGACATTGTTCTCGTGGGGCTTAACCAAAGGCCTTCAGCAGGAAGACAGCACTTTGAGAGAAGGAGCCCTCTTTATACCAGAGGGCAGTTACTGATTCAAATTTATGTGTGTGGAGTCCCAGCTGTGGCCTTGACATTGATCTTCTGTACTCCTGGATCTAAAATAAATTCAGAAATACAGTCCTTTGGAATGAAAGCAAAAATAAGGGTGAGAAAGAAAAGGGACATACAGAAAAGAATTAGCTTCACTTTAGTGAGAAATCCCCAGCAGGGTATTCTTTTAAGTAGCATGTATTCTGTTCTATTTCATTAATTTTAAAAGGAGGACCACTAGAAATGACTTATCTGAGTAACCCAAAAGATTCAGATCAGCTCGTCAACTAATGGGACCCAGGTCACCTTTTACATGAATGATGCATGAGTAGATGACAGATACAAAGAGGCTTGCTAAGTCTGCTGATGTTTAGTGTCTAAGAAATTGAGGGGTTTTAGTCAAATGAATAAAGATTCTTCTACTGTAGTGATTTCCTGTGTTTTGGAAGATTAACCAGTGTATGCTTTTGCTAGCAGTTAATTTTTCTGTTTTGACAAACAGAAAAATTAAAGAGAGGTTGGTGTGTACACATATGAGAAAGATGGGGATTTATAGAACTGCACTATTTTACTGTTTCTGAACAACCCTTTTTTATGGAAAAGAGACCTGTGACCTTATTTGCATTTCAAATATTCCTGGAGTAGAATGGTGAAGATCAATGAATTGATTGTCAGAGAGACAGCATGAGTGACGAATTTCTTAGTAAGGAAAAAAGAAACACAAAGGAGAAAGGTAGTAAGGTCTTTCCAATTCAGAAGTAATGGAATAAAAAGGTCTCGGTTCTATTGTTGGTCTCATTTGTCTAAAATTCTAATAATCTGTGAGGATAAGAAGAAAAATGCTGACCTGAAAAATATGGTTGAATATTTCCTCACTGCAAAATTATGTGACACTTGAGTATGGCCCAACGTGCATTTTGGGGCATGGGCTACATTTCCCTTTATCTGGGGGACAGTTTGAGAGGCAATGAAAAGTAATAGAAAATGGGTTGTGTTTGGAACTTGAAAACCACCTTCCAGAAACACAGACCTCAACCATTCAAGGCCAGAGGATGGGCTTCTTTTTGGAATGATTATTTATAGAAATATTTATTATGTCAGAGGAAATCCAACTCCATACAGAGGAGTGTATGCGAGTTGTATTGTCTCTAACAAAACCATCACTTCAGCATGTAATTGTCCGAAGCTGAACAGTTTAAAGACATTAATCGTTAACAACCATTGATGGGGTTAGGGTATCTTGAATAGTGTCATGTGTGGGAAATCAGTGTCCAGTCCTTTTGGAGCTGCAGCAAGGTTGGTACACTAACTTTTCATGGTCTGCCTCCATTTGGAGATGAAGATCTGGTCTGGACACCTTAGTGTCAGTTCACTACATCTCACTGCCCACCTTGGATGGAAAGAGCCTGAGATAAGGTTCTAGCCTAAATCATGGTTAAGTCCAGCAGTTTGCAGGTTTGGCAGGGACTTGGCAAGAAGAAGAATGGAAGATTGTTGGCCTAGAGGTTTGGGGAATAGGACTATGGTTAGAAATCATAGAATGAACCCAAAGTTAGAGAATTTGTGTGTTCTGTGCTGATCTCATTGATCTGGATGGAATTATGTCCTCCCAAAAGATACGTCCAAGTCCAATTCATGGTATCTGTGAATATGACCTTATTTGGAAATAGGATCTTTGCAATGAATGTAGCCAAGGATCAGGGTCTGTCTTAAATCTAGTAACTTGGGTTCTTATAAGGGAAATAAAGATGAGATTTAAGACACAGAGACACACAAGAGACAAGGCCGTGTGAAGTCAGAAGCAGGGATCGGTATTAAGCTGCCATAGCTATGCAACATCTGGAACTACTAGGAGCTGGAGGAGTCAAGGACCTTTGGAAAGAACATGTCCTTGCTGACATCTTGATTTCAAAAATCTCCAGAAAAGGCCCCAACAATCTCTGGAACTGTGAGAAAATAAAATGTTTTAAGTCACTGAATTTGTTCTAATTTGTTACAACAGCCCCTGGAAAACCTAAACACTCACAAAATGACCCTCACTCTGGAGACTCCAATTACAAGCTCATGCCAACTGGGTTCAAGGCCAGAGAGGGGGCTGTGGTGTTGCTGGGTTCACTGATTCTGACACTAAAAGGGAAATGGGACCACTGCTACAGAGGGAGACGAGGAGGAGGGTGGACACCCAGTGGTAAAAATTAAAGGAAAACTCAGTCACTTGTGCAAATAGAACCTCCAACGACCCAGAGCCCTCAGGAGTAAAACTCTGGGTTACTCCTTGAGGTCAAGAATTCCTAACTGAGATGAAGTACAAACTGGTAGTTGTACAATAGTCATGGGAATGTAAGTTCAGCATGGGGAATATAATCACTTATAATAACTATGTATGGTGCCAGGTGGGTACTGTAAATATTGGTGGGATCATTTGTTAAGTATATTATTATCTAACTACTATGCTGTACACCTGAAACTAATATAAAATACTATTGAATGTAAACTATAACTGAAAATAAAATAAATAAAAGAATCCCTAACTGAGGTTCTGGGTCAAGGCAAAGGAACCTTAGAATAGGTAAGAAGATTTGTAAATGCCATGTATTGATTCAGCTAGTCTTGCTGATATATTTGTATACATTTTCCCCTTCTTTCACTTTTTTACCTGTTTCCTGCACTATGTTTATAGGGCAAATTGGTGGGAGTTAGCTTAACACTTTGGTTTAGAGGCTACAGAGTATCAGGAGAAGGTCATGAAGGACTAGTGTAAGAACAGACGTGCAGGGGTCTTGCACCTGGAGCTGGTGCGGGGAAAGATGAGACCTTGGGTCTTTGGGTCCCTCCACTACTTTGGGCGTAAGGCAGACGCTGAATGATTAGATGAGGAATAGTTACATTGTGTTAAACTACAGTTGTTTCTAAAAAAGCAGGCGCCTGGGTAGAAGAACGTAGGTTGATATTGAATAGCTTAAAAAGTAGACATTTGTTAAGTGCTTTGACACCAAGCATCTGAAGTCGCTATCTCTGTGCAGGAGATTCACTACCTTATGAGTCTTGGTGGGTGGAGGAGGGTGGCTGAGCCTGTTGCCCACAGCAGAAGCCGAGCACTTCCCCAGTGTGTCTTGCACATAGGACAGGGGAACATGACCTCAGCTCCACCAATCAGACTCATTCGCCCAGGGGTGGAAACTAGAGCTAGACAGTGCCAATGAGCAAGAACCACGAAGACGCCTGGAGGAAGCAGCTGCCCCCATCCAATTTTGAGAGGTGGCACGTCAAGGGCTCTGGTCAGTGTCCCATGTTGGTGGCTTTGGAGATGTAAGCTGCAGTGTCTGTGCCCAGTGATGTTTCCCAGGCTAGCTCTGCTGCCTAAGTTCTTGGCTCACTCTCCAGTCTGGTTGTCAGATTCATCTGGTTATTCTGTGAGCCTCCTAATGTCTCATTAATATAAGTTCTTGTTCTCTTTAAATAAACCAAAGTTAGTTTCCCTGCCTGCAAGGAATCTGACTGATACTGTGCCACTTAGGGTTCTTACTCTCTTTTAAAAATACATTGTTTTAGCCCTGGCTGGTGTAGCTCAGTGGATTGAGCATGGGCCTGTGAACCAAAGGATCGCGGTTCGATTCCCAGTCAGGGCACATGCCTGGGTTGCAGGCCAGTTCCCAGCATGGGACACATAAGAGGCAACCATACATTGATATTTCTCTCCTTCTCCCTCTCTCCTACCCTTCCCCTCTAAAGATAAATAAATAAATAAATAAATATTTAAAAAAAATACATTGTTTTATTTGATATATACCAAAGAATGTGTTTAAAGTATACATTAGTTATAAGTACAATACTTATAAAGTTTTAAAGTATAATACTCTCTCAAGTTAAAACATTACCCCTTCCTCAGAAGATAAACACTATCCTGAATTTTGTTGTTATTACTCCCTTGTTCCTTTAATTTTTTTCCCCTTGAGTCTTAAAAAAATGGTTCTATCACATATCCAGATATGTGTAAGCAATATAATCCTTAGTTTTGCTTGTTTCTGAGTCTTATCAAAATAGTGCCAGTTTTGTATACAAGGTCTGTCTGGAAAAGTCCAGCCATTGTTAATATAACGAGAATGGTTTTCACAACATTGATGTAACCTGGCAGCCAAGGAGAGTGGACTGGAATGTGCATACATGAACAATGACGACTTCACTGTAGTAGTCAGTGGGGGCGGTAGGCACCATTGATTGAGCATGTGTACTGTATGGCCATCACATTCAAAATGACTGAATGAGTAGAGCAATGACTCTGCAACAAAATTTTGCATTGAGCTTGATCCTTGCTCTGTGGAAACTACTCAGAAGGCTGCAGCTGCGGGCAACTGGTGATTGACAGCTTCATCATTACAATGCACCTGCATCACATCTTGTGCAGAGTTTTTTGATGAAACATCAAACCACCCAGGTGAGTCAACCACTACAGCATAGATTTGGTGCCCTGCAACTTCTGGCTTTTCCTGAAATTAAAATCACTTTTGAAAGGGAAGAGATTTCAGACCATTGGTGATAGTCAGGGAAATATGAGAGGGCAACTGATGGTGATTGGGAGAACTGTGTGAGGTCCCAAGGCACTGACTTTGGGGGCATCATTGTCCTATGTACAATGTTTCTTGTATCTTCTTTAATAACTGTCTCCATTTTTCATACTACATGGCTGGATACCTTCTGGACAGACTTCATATGGTTACCTGGTCTGCCAATTTTCTTCTAAATGCAAGATTAGTTTATACATCTAGGTAGTAAAAGAATGAAATTAAGGATATATCTGCCTCTGGACTTTTAAAATATTTATCGAATGCTGAGGTAAAGATTTTTATTTATTACAAATTCTCCACTGGAATTGCTTATGTGAAAATCTGACAGACCTGGAAAAGACCTACAAGTGGCAGGGGATACCTCATGCTTTGTCCGTGAGCAGCAGGCACATGGTACTGCTGGGGCATCTGGGTCTCCAGAGGGGCTGTGACAGGCTGGCTGGAGCAGAAGACTTGGTGGTGACACATTTGGGGAGGAAACGGGGGTGGAGAAGGGCGATGGTGGGGACAGTGCTGTATGAGCAGGGGAGGGCGAGAGGCAGAGCAGCCGTGGCCCCTGGGTACCAGGCTGTGCGTGTGCGTGTGCGCATGCGCGGATGTGGGGGGCGGGATTTGAGAGAGCCAGAGGCTCTGGGGAAATTTTAGGTTGTATAATATCTGGAGAAAAGAGGAAAGGGGTTTTAAGTGTTTTGTGAATCATACATTTAATTTTCTCTGATACTCTTTAAAAGATGAACACCAAGTTTGGATTGCCAATATTTGGTTTCCACAATAAATGTGCAGGGTAGGTAAACCATGCATTATTGTCTTGATGTTACAGGAAATAGAAAGACAAGGAGTTTAAGTAATTTGCCCAAGTTGACATAACTCCTATAAGGCCTGCTGGCTGCAAGTTGTGACCCCAGTGTATTGGTTTGTTAGGGCTGCTCTGACAAAGACCCATGAACCACGTGGCTTAAATAATGGAAATTATTTGTCTCACAGGCCTGGAGGCTAGAAGTCCAAGACCAAGCTGTCGGCAGAGCCATCTCCCTTTGAGGGGCCAAGGAGGGCTCTGTTCCAGGCCTCTCTTCGAGGTTTTGGTGGTTGCTTGGCTTGTGGCAGCATCCTCCCGCCTTCACTCGGTTCTCCCTGTGTGCACCTCTGTCTCCGGTGTTCCTGATGTTAGCTGTTAAGCCTCACTGCCTTTCTCATTGTCCCTCCTGTCTCTTATTGGCCCCTGGCTGTTTGGTTTCTCCCAGAGGTCCAGCATAGAGTTTGGAGGCATCTCCAATTTCAGGACCTCAACGTTGCCTCTCCTGAGAGTGGGGAGAGGTTCGTCTCTGCATCCAGTGCCCTACAGAAGCTGCAGGTACTCTAACAGCCCTGCTGACTGACTCCTTTTTAAAATGCCAGAACCATTAAGTACAGTGAATTCATTCTACTACACAAGAGTGGGTTGCAGTCAGCAGGAGTAAAAGCCACACCACTTATTGGTCTAAAAAGGCGTTTAGCAGCTACAAATAACCCACTGGATTAATGGAATCAACAGTCTTAAGGTCTCCAGATGTAAAGGGGCCATTTATTCGCCATCCATTCATTTATTCAACAAGCCGTGGTGCCGGTTTGGGTCGAGCTAATCTGAATTGAGGCTGCTGTCCTTCCTCTTAAGGCTTTCTTCAATAATTATTCTGTTATTGACACATCACTGACCCAGGCATGACTAATGATTTAGTATTACTGAGAGATGCAGCTAAAGGTCGCCTCGGGGGTGGGGAGCAGCGGGGATGGGCGTGGCGGGCGGAGGGTTGAGCTGACATTTCCGTGGTGCAATGGGGGAGCTAATGGAGAGTTTTAAGGGGATGGACCCCACTCAGTCTTTACAGGAGACTTGAGTGCCATTACAATGCTGCAAAATCAAATTTCTCCCCTTTCTGAAATATTTGTTCTGCTTATTAATTAAGTGAAATGACACCCGAGGGTGCGCGCTGGCAGCCTGCGGCCCACTCAGGTGTGTCGTCGGGACAGCGGGCAGGCTTGATCACAGTCGGCCTGAGCAGTAGCCAGTTACTTATTGGGCAATAACGCAGGCCCAGGAGTGTCTTTGTCAGAGCTGAAAGAGGAATTTTCAGATAAAGGCGAAAAAATGTTTTTAATGAAATTTAGAAAACGGGGTCAGAGTATAATTTATGGACTGAACCTTGTTTGCTAGCACCTGCAAAGACAGAAGAAAAACAAAAGAAACAGGGAGAGGGGAAGAATCCAGAGCTCCAGGAAATTTTCCTATTAGCTAGGGCTCTCCTTCTCATGTCCATCTGTGACCCCATGTCAGTGGATTGCTTACATTTCCAGGCGAGGTTTGCTGTCATCTTCTCAAGATGCACTTCTTTTTTTTTCTTTAGACACTGGAGGGCTTGCCTGTAAAATACTCTGGCTGATTGCTTTTCTCCATGGTCAGTTTTCCTAGGTGTAAAATGGGCAGGTGAGTTCTTGATCTAGTACTGCCTCACAGAGAATTTGGGAGAGGCAGTGAGCATAAAACCCTCGTGTTCTGTGCCTGAAGACATTCACCACAGGTCAGTGCCATGCCCATTAAAATGACGCAACAAACGTTTTCTCGATAAATACATGAACCCGAAAAGGCCCGTTCTGTTTACTGCTCTGGCGGACGTGGAGATGCGCGGCTCACATCCTCTTTCCAGACTGAAGGCAAGACGCCCCAGCCACTGGGTGCTGCAGGTGGCCGGCTGTCAGTTGTCAGTCAGCCTCTTCCGGGCTGTCTCGGATGAGGACAGCGGCCTCGACAGGCACACGCCTCCTTCCTGGGGCAGCTACACCCCATGACTGACTGATGAAGGGGTAGAGAGGCCCGGCCTTCGCATCCAATTGGAGCAGTGTCGAGAGGCCAGTCTGTCTTCAGAAGCCGCACTGGGTCTGCTGCGGTGTCCATTGAAACTGCTCTGCAGACCGACTACTTTCTCTGCCCTGTTTTGCTTTCTTCCCCTCGGTTCTGCAGGTGTTGGATCCCGAGAGCACTTACTAAAAATGCTCTGCATGCTAAGCCCTGTCCCAGAGTCCTAGCGCACCCCAAGCTGCAACATTCATGAAAGTCATATCCTATGCTGGCTGGCTGGACAGGCTGAGAAGGACATGTGCTACTGTTGATTGATGAGAGAGCTCTTGTTTGTGATTTGAAGTTTTGTGTGGAATTTGCAGGCTGGAACACAGCAAACGCAGCCAGCAGCCACACCCTCTCTCCAACACCCCCTCTTTAATCTGGTATCTAATGGCCACAGGCCCCTTGGAACAAAACTCTTTTTCATTCTCTCCCCTGAAGGGGAGCAGAATATGCCACCTGGATATATGCCACTTTGACATATTGATTATTTTGAATTAAAGTTACTTAAAAAAACAGCAAGAAGGACACTCTGACTTGCCTTTGTCCCCTGAAGCAGGAAATAAATCTCCCACGTGAAAGGTGCCCTCCCTGAACCGGGGGTGGAGGCATGGTTATCACCAGACATGGGGACTTTCGAGGGCAGAAGGCTGTATGAACAGACCTGGCTACTTTTTTACTTACCCTAAGTCCAAACACCTTTGTCGTGACGATACTTCACAAATGTATTCGTTCTTCTCTAAAAAGGTGTAAAAGCTGCCTACTTTAGTTACTTCTTTGAATCTGATATTTGTCTGAGCTCCCGTACATATGAAATTAAATTTTTCTCCTGTTAGTCTGTTTTATGTCAATTAGACCAGCCAAAGAACCTAGAGGGGAAGGAGGGAAGAGTTTTCCTCCCCTACATCCTATTAAGGCTGGAGCGTGCTGGGCCTGGTTTACTGGAAACATGACCGTATTCTCCAGCAGATGTTAATGAAGAATGGGCACATGCAGTTAATAGTGCTTTCTGATGGGCTGATTGCATTTGGAAGAGAACATTGAAGCTATTAAAATGTACAATTAGGAAACAGAGCCTATGATGCCATCTACATATTTTTGTGACCCTTGTTTAAAGGGTTTCGTTCAGTGCTACAATAAGTGAAGGGAACGATGATGACAGAGCCTTCTCTTCTGCCTTGCCACCCCCCCTCCACGGCCTTTGTGTAGGGCAGACGGCTTAATGCAGACCTTCCATACATCCTGGATCTGGGTTCGTTTCTTCCTGCCTTTTGCTTGGCTCTATTGTTCAGGGAGGAGAATATGAGAGAAGAAAACTTATGCTCCTCAGAGGCTTTTCTAATTAACTGTTTGAAAGAGATTTTTTTTTTTTTTTAAAAAGCCTAAGTGTGAGGTTATTTGTATGCCTAATTTTGTTTTTATGTTACACTTACTTTTAAGTGTAATTTACCAAGGCTTAACACTTGTATTCTTTCAGGGGCATTACAAAGAGCATTGCACATTTATTACAGCCCTTTAAATCGCTGTGTTTTATTTCCATATGCTTTTAAATGGTTATTGAGTGGATTTGGTGCTCTTCCTGTAGTTAAAGTGCATTTTTTTATTGTGCATAAATGGTAAATAATTGATACCTGCCATATGCTTCTCTCTCCCTTTCTGAGCTCTCCTTTCCCTCTCCCTCTTTATTCTCTTTCCCTCTCTGCTCCTACTGGTTCCTGCCCTTATCTTGCTCCCTATCCCTTCCTCTCTCTCTGCAGGTCTCCACTGCGTTCAGTGCCATTTTCCTTGCCTCTCCATGGGCTCATTTGAGAGGAGGTTTTCTATGGATTCTTGAGACCATTTCATTACCTAGTGGGAGTAAAGAAGGGGGCCAGAACGTGCAGCTTTGTATAAGGTGACGCCTGGATTGGCAATTTTGTATGACAGTGGTTTCAGAGAACATTTCTGGGTCTTTTCCCACCTTGGGGTGTTAAATTGATACTAGGCTAATTCTTTTTTGTTGCCTCTGCTTCTCTGACAACATCCAGAAGCTTGGAATTCAGGAAGTTGTGGCCAAGTGTCTGAGACCGTTCTCAGCGGGCAAAGCTCCTCACAATGAGCAGTTGTAGAGGGTCTCTCATTAGGGAGAGGGGAGGGTAAGTGGTGCAAAGGGAAATTTAAAGAACGGTCATTTGGGTGAACTTGTTTTGGGGGGAATTCCTGCTGTATTGAAGCTACAGAACTATAGAAATTTTAGATTTCTTTGCTATTAAATCCCCAGAAGACAAAAATCAAGACCAATTTACAGTTGTTATAGCGTACAATACTAGAACAGTTTTCCTTTTTGAAATTTTAAAAAGGAGTTAAAATTTCATATTGAAATTCAAAGGACTCAGAACGATCAGAACAGTCTTGGGGGAAAAAAGAACAAAGTTGGAGGACTTGTACTTCTATTTCAAAACTTTACTGCATAGTAATAATAATCAAGACAGTGAGGTACTGAGATAGTGTTAGACACATTTATCAATGGAATAGAAATGGAAGTCCAGAAGTAAACCTACATATCTATGGTCAATTGATTTTTTTATAAAGTGTTCCAAGATCATTCAATGGAGAAAGAATATTCTTTTCAACATATGCGCTAGTTTAACCAGATATCTGCATGCAAAAGAATACACTTATGTTTCTATCTTATACCATATCCACAAATTAACTTAAAATAGATCAAATATCCAGATGTAGAAGTTAAAACTATATAACTTTTAGAAGAAAACATAGAGGTGAATATTTGTGACCTTGGACTTGGCAATTGGTATGAACCAAAAGTACAAGGAACAAAAGGAAATAAAAATAGATAAATTAGACTTCTCTACCTTTAAAACTTCAATTCTTCAAAGTGCATTATCAAGAAGGTGAAACAACAACCTGAATAATGGGGGAAATGTTTCCAAATCATATATCTGATAAGAGAGTAATATTTGGAATATATAAAGAATTCTTAGAACTCAGTAATAGACATCAGATATAAAAATGGGCAAAGGATTTGAGTAGCTATCTTTCCAAAAGACCAGAAAGTATAAGAAAAGATGCCAAACAACATTAGCTCTCAGGGAAATGCAAGTCAAAACCACAATTAGATACCACTTCACACCTGTTACATATTTTTTTTTTTTAAAGTAACAAGTGTTGTCGGGTTGGAAAGAAGTTGGAATCCTCATACATTGCTGTTAGGAATGTATAATGTTGCCATCATTTTGGAAACTAGTTAAGTGGCTCCTCAACGGATAAATGTAGAGTTGCCATATGGAGTAGAACCCAGCAATTCCCTGTTAGGTATATTCTCAAAGGAAGTGAAAGCATATGTCCACATGCAAACTTGTACATGAAGTGTTCATAGCAGCATGATCTGTAATAACTAACAGGCAGAAGTGTCAATCAGCTGATGAACAGATAAACAAAATGTTTTAGATACACAATGAAATATACTTAACCATACAAAGGTATGAAGCACTGATACAAGCTACAGTATGGATGAACTTTGAAAACACCATGTGAAGTGAAAGATGTTAGTCACAAAAGTCTACGTGTGGTGTGATTTCACTCATGTGAAATGTCCCGGATAGGCAGAAAGGAGAGACAGAAAGTAGTTTAGTTTTTGCCTAAAGCTGGGGGAAGATGGATGGGGAGTTTGGGGAGTGTTAGCCAAAGGATTTGGGGTTTCTTTGGGGGTGATAAAATGTTCTAAAATGGATTGTGGTGATGCTTACATAACTGTTAATATATGAAAAATTGAGTTGTGTACTTGAAATGTCTGAACCGTGTGGCATGTAAACTATATTTCAGTAAAACTCCCACTCACAAAACGATAATCTCCAATAATTAAAAAAGAAAAGAGTTGGAGCATTTTGAAGTTGTGGAATATGACCCTTTTCCGAAACCAAAGCTGCAGTGTCTTCGAGTGATAGCCTACAACACTGGCGACAGTTGGGGTAAGAAAGCAATCATTCCTGTCTTTCCGATGCAGCAGCTGAGATTCCAGGGGTTAAATGACTTGCCCAAAGTCACACAGAGAAGTGGTAGTAGCTTTCTCTTTATTTGATTTGAAAAACTGTATGCTCTGCTAATAAACCTGAGGACATAAACATTGCAATATGTAATTAAAACATGTAAAGCAAGTGACAGCCCTAGTATATTGCTTGGAGTTGTGTTGTGTATTTATTAATTAATTTATTAAGTGTAATTTAATTTGAAATACTTCGGCCAGGGTGTGAGATATTCTGCATATGCCGTTAGAGGCTTATCTGGGGAGCCCAGACCCCCGTCTCAGCCTTGCACCACCGGGCTGTCGCCACCCCAGCTCTGCTCAGAGCTTCCTTCCCGGAGTCCTTCAGAGGCAGCAGAAATGTGAAACAAAGCTGCCTTTGCTTGTGTTCTCATGTGTTTGCGATGAACTGACCTAAACCAGTCTTTAATGCACAACTCTTAAGTTCTTATTTGTAGATAACAGGACCCTTGCTGAAGTCTGAGATGGGTGAAAGTTAGTTCCTCCCTCAAAACTGTTTTACCAGGTAATAACGAAAGCAGATCTCAAGACAAATTCTGCCCCACACGTGAGCATTAAATAGTTGTATAAGGAGGCAGGCACAAAATAGCTCACACAACCTGTTCTGCAGAGATGATGACATGTAAGCCTCTGCCCTTTTGGTTGTGTCCATTCCTGCTTGCATGAAAGGTCCACTTGAGGCAGATACGATGATATTCCAGAAGCAGGATTCTGTTCCCCGACAGTTCAGGCAACTGGAAATCCTGGTGAATGATCAAGCCCAGGGTATCCTATCAAAGAGATAGGCTACAGCCCTGGCTGGTGTAGCTCAGTGGATTGAGCGCGGGCCTGCGAACCGAAGGATCGCGGTTCGATTCCCAGTCAGGGCACATGCCTGGGTTGCCAGGCCAGTTCCCGGCAGGGGACATACAAGAGGCAACCGCACATTGATGTTTCTCTCCCTCTCTCCTTCCCTTCCCCTCTGAAGATAAATAAATAAAATCTAAAAAAGAAAAAAAAAAAAAAGAGATAGGCTACAGGTCCAGCTAGACTCTGATACCCTGTTTAAGCAAGGGTTGGGAGAGTGTCTTAAATATCTTAGCCAATCTGTACATCTTGAATATGATTTCACCTATAAAGGCCATTTCAAAAAGAACCTCAGATTCTACTTCTGTAAACTAAGGTATTTGAAGAGTAGTATAAATATGTGGAAACTTCTGTGATATACTGACTAAGAAGCCATTCATTTCTTTAATAAATAGCCACTTTAAATATTTTTGAAGTTCACTGTGCTCATTAGGAAAAGCCCAGGTGCTGACTGAGACCCAGAAGACAGAGCATCTGTAGCAGTTCCTTCTACAGTCGTCCTTCCATACACGCTAACTGCGCATGGGTCTCCCAGGAGTGAAAGCTTGAACTAACGGCATATGCAGAATATCTCACAGCCTAGGCTGAAATATTTCAAATTAAATTACAATTAATAAATTAATTAATAAATACGTAACACAACTCCAAGCAATATACTAGGGCTGTCACTTGCTTTACATATTTTAATTACATAGTGTGATGTTTACGTCCTCAGGTTTGTTAGCAGATGATACAGTTTTTCAAGTCAAATAAAGAGAAAATGGGTAGAAGAGGAAGACATAGAGAATCCATAGAAAGAAAGAAAACAGCAGAGACAGGGACAACTAGAAACTGAGGAGGAAACAGTGGGGCCGATGGAGGATTCAGAGGCCCAGAGAGAGGTGCACAGAGAAAAGCAGGGTGTGAGGGTCAGGATGGTCAGGTGTCTTCAGGTTGCTCATTTTCTAACTTCCACGTGGTCCCTTCAAAGGCCTCATTTCCACCGGCCAAGAGCTGCAGGCCTATCTCATCACAACCACCCCCAGCCTCAGGGGAGGGATAAACAGGGTCAACAGGAATATGGTATCTTCTGATATAAACCCCATGGTTTACAGTAGCCAAGAATGGATGAATGAATGAATGGACGAAGAATTTGAGACATATATTATATAGGTATAGATATTCATAGATACAGAGATATAGATATATAGAGATATATATATGAATATTATTCAATCATAAAAGGAAGGCTATTCTGCCATCTATGACAACATGGATGAACCTGGAAGGCATTATGCTGAGTGAAGTAAGTCAGAGAGAGATAGACAAATACTATATGATTTCACTTACATGTGAAATCTAAAAAAATTGAATTCATAGAAACAGAGAATATATTGGTGGTTGCCAGAGGTGGGGGGTGGGGTGGGGAAAATGGGGGAGGGAGGTCAAAAGGTACAAACTTCCATCTGCACAAATAAATTCTGGGGATGTCACGTATAACATGGTGATTAGTGTTAATGAGACTGTATTTATTGTACAGGGCCCGGCACAAAAGACGCTCTTTTTAAATTACAAAATCTTTTATTACAAAATCATAAGCATGTAATTCTGTAACATAACAATATCACACTCAAGCTTACCATAGGACATTTAGGTAAAATGTTCAAATTACAAGTATAAATTACTACACCCATGTTATCCTACCAACCACATTCAAGCAGGTGTTACTTCTGCCCAACTCTGTATATTTGAAAGTGGCTAAAAGAGTAGATTTTAAAACTTCTCCACACACACACACACACACACACACACACACACACACATTATGACTTTGTGAGGCAATGGATATTAACTAAAATTACTGTGATACTCATTCTGCAATATATACATATGTCAAATCATCATGGTGTACACTTAAATCTAATACAATGTTGTATGTCAATTATATCTCAGTAAAGCTAGAAAAACAGAGAAGTGTCTCCTGAGAGAATAAACCTAAGCTTACCGTCCCTCCCTCAGTGTGGCAGGGCACTGATGGCTGTTAGGGACATAGAGAGGGTCCTTCAGAGAGCAGGCTGGCAATGCTGGGGCAACACAGCCATCGGGGGAAACCCGGAGGCTCTTTCGATTAGGCGGAGTGGATGGTTGACTGTGGCCAGTGACGTGGGGGCTTTGGGAAAGGCTCTCCTTACCTCACTGTTTCCACCCGTTGCCCACCTTGGCTTTGTCACTTAGAGTGAAGTGACGCTGAGTGACTGAACCTCCTGGGTCTCAGACTGCGCCTCCATCGAATGAGGGCTAATGCCATTAAGCATGTGATTCCTGCAAATACTTCCTCCTTTTTACCTTTTCTGTGATTTATTGTTTCTTTTCTTTCGTAGCAGATATTTCCCATTTAGATAATTTTTAAAAAATGCCAGTGGCTCCAGGGGAGGTACATTAAGAGTTTTTCTTCTCAAACACTCATCAAGGTGTCCCTAACGAAGGAAGCAAATAAACGTTTGGACCCCCCGAGATCTTGGGAGGGAGCTGAAAACTTGCCTCGAGCTCAGAATTTATTTGAAGTTGTAGACTTATTTTAAAAGTCCACGAATTTTGCCTTTGACTCCAAGTTTGCACTGTACTCGAGTTTGTTGTGCTCCAAAATAATGGCATTTCCCCCTGTTATTGGCACTGCAGGAAAATGTATCATGTTTATCCTGTGGCTTGTTACTCACCTGGCATGTTGCCATGTACTCAAGAGTCTGTTATCCTTGGTTTGAATCGGGTGACCTGATGTACCTGCTAGGACATTGGCAAATAAAGTTACAAGGGAAATGGGACACCCTAAGATGACTCTGGTTGTGTTGTGAGCCCTCGGGGCCTGGTATTCATATCCAGGCTATCCTAAATCTGTAGCTAGAAACCATACTGATTTTAGCCTCAAAATGAGGCGAAAAGAAGTTAGGAGAAGGGGGTTAGAGAACTAATTTAGGAGTTTTCTGATGTTCTCAGCCTCTCGAGAATTTGGCTTTAGATTTGAGATCTCCTTGGACGTGGAAAAAATGCCAAGGGATTTTAGTCCTCCCAAAGAGGATCTTTATCAAACTCAGTGATCTTGGGCCTCATCAGAGAGGGTGAGAACTTGATATGGTACGTGAACCTGAAGTATTCTTTCAGGTAAGTTCTCAGGTCCTCTTGGTTTCAAGATGCTAGCAGTACTCTAAGACGACCATGCTGGTGAGAAAGTATCATCTCGTCTCCAGCGGCCACTGAGTTAAAGACCCTGCTGTCAGGACAAGGTACTAAGAGGTTAAACACTCCTTGGCAGAGAATCTTTTTAGAGTCATCTCTCAACAAGTTGTCTTATGCTGCACAGATTGTCTCAGACTTCACTAACAGATGCATCTGCAGCAAAAGACAATTTGCAAGCCCTGGCAGAAAAGAACTTGTGCTTTTCTGAAATCTTTCCCTTGGCTCATATTAAAACTATCCAGGAGAAGAGACATAGCAAAGTTTATTAGGGACATTTCCCTGAAGGAGAAAATAATGGGGATAATGAGACATATTCTTAAGGCATCCCGGGGCTTCTGAAATAAGCAGACTCTGGCCCACTGAAATAGCTGGTGGAGAAATGGCTTTGTTATACATAATTTTACAAAATGTATTCTGTTGTTCTGTTCCCAGTACGTTTGCAATTTTCTAGAGAGGTTCTAGTCACTTATAAGAGCATCATCACTAGGAGTATCCAACTGAATAGCAATCAAGATTATGTTGCTGATGTAGATGGGGTAACACTATTGCTTCCCTTTGGGGTAAAACTCACCTAGGTTTCAGAAATGGCCACATGGAGCAATGTTCATGTCTGAATCCAGAGCAGCCTGTAAGCCTAGGGATGTGCAGAGGTGAGGAGGAGGAATTCCCATCACTTCTCCAAGCTTGGTTTTCTTTAAGAAGTAAGAATGCAGGCTCGGGGAAAAGGCTATTCTGTTTGGGAAGTTCGGGAACCACATGTCGTATAGTCTAATTTTAATCAAGAGGAAGCAGATGGAGTGTGTGTGTGTGTGTGTGTGTGTGTGTGTGTGAGAGAGAGAGAGAGAGAGAGAGAGCGAGAGAGAGAGAGAGAGAGAGAGAGAGAATCTTTCTAGTTAAAAGTCAGTGGAATAGGCATGTTAGTTCCGGGTAAATGCCACAAAATGTTCCTCAAATCAGTATAAGGTCCACATGTGAAGAAAGGAACATTTATCTATTTCAAATCATATTACAAAGCTTTGGTCACTGTATCTCTTCTATGGCATAATAGACAGCCATGACTCCAGATACATAATTGGAAAGTACAGAGAGTATTTTCCCTACGAACCATGGAGGCTCCTTCGTGCATTTCTTCCAAATATATTGACCGTCTTCCTATAGATCTGGCCTTGGCACTAAGTATCTGAAGTCAAGTAAGTCTCCACACAACTTGCATGTGAGGAGCTTCTGGTCTATTGTCAAATATTCATGTAGAGACATTATATAGTGGTTAGAGGAACACGCAGTGGCATTGTAGTGCAGTGGTTAAGCTCACAGGCTTCTGAGGTCAGATTGTGTGGGTTCATAGCCTATCATCTCCCCTAGTTAGTAGCTCAAACACACTGAATCCCAATGTTATCATTGTGAAATAGGAATAGTATGTCCTGCTATAAGATTATTTTGAGCATAAATTAGCTGATATATGGAAAGTGCCTGATTCATAATAAGCATTTAATAAATGGAGCAATTATTATTATATGTATAAATATTACTGTAGATTATTGACATGCATGGAGAAAATATATGTTAGGAGACCTTTGCTAATCCCTAAATTCAGGAATGATGATATAACATAGCTTTCAAAGCAAAATTTTCTTTAATTCCTGTAAGTTATTATTAATACTTTTGGGAGGAAGGGGCAACTAAACCTCAGTGAGATATTCCAGTTTCACAAACCAGTTTTCCACCCAGAAAGTGCAACATTCAAATTAGTGCTTAGCAAATGACAAGTGGCTTTTGCCATGGAATTCTGGAGTTAGACAGGATTTGTCAAAATTGAGGCTATTAAATTTCTGAGAATATGAAAGATTTATTAGACAACAAAACAACCACAAGAATGCCCATTTGCTAGGGAAACAGGAGATTTGTGATGGACTTGGAAATTCTAGCTCTGCCCAACCATTAGGTGAGGTGAAAGATGGGAGTAAGTCAGGGTTTCAGGAGGTGAGTTGGGGTTCGCTGCTGCCAGCTGGCCCCAAACCGAAGCTCAATTAGGCCATGACTGCCTGGCATTCTGTGGATGCTTCCCATTTTTCTAAGACAGGTATTTATTTTCTGCCTGATTTTAAGTGAATGTAACTGGACACTTTCACATATCATGAATTGAAGGGTAGAGTGGGTGGGTTTAAGACAGAGTGGAAATGCAGACCCAGCTGACCCTCCGTGCTCCAGCCTCCTTTTTCTGCACGTTCCGCCTTCTGCTGACAACTCCCTTCCTGAAGGGCTCCACGCCCTTTCCCATCTCTGCCCACCCCTTCATCAATTTCTGTTTCAGCAAAAGATGGGACATTAGTCATTTATATTTCAGAATGAATTTAAGCCAACATATTCCTTCTTGCAGAAATAATTTCCCCTTAGCTTCTAATATTTGTGGCAATTAAACTCATCTTTCTCTGGTTTTGTCTTGGTGCTTATGTTCACTGCAAGATGAAAACAGCTTCAGGGTCTCCATTGTGGATTTCAGCGTTATACAACGGGGAGGAAATGGTGGTAGCAGCAGGGATTTTAATTCACTGATTGCTGAATTTAAAAGCAAAGGAAGGAGATTAAGGAGAAAGGAAGTTAAGGAAGAGGAAAAATAAAGGAGAAGGAAGAGACATAGAGAAAACATCACCATCCTGGCAACTAAAGCACAAAGAATCTAGATGACAATGCGGGGGAGGTGTGGTGCCCGCAGGTCTAAACAAGTGTCCAAGGAACTAATTTTTACAATTACTTTGTCTTTTTTTTTTTTTTTTTTTGCAAATCTTTGCCTATGAAAGGACTTCAAAAGCAACTAACCACACTATCCCATTTTCTTGTGCTTGTTTCTCGACATTCGATTGCCTAAAACACGGGAACCCGTAACAGAAACGGCAACGCGCCTGCGCCGCCGCCGTAGGGCTTTTCTATGACTTCCTGTTCTTGTCTGAATTGTTTGCATTTTGTTCATTACCTAGTATGAGCTCCTGTTAGTTGGTTTATTTGTAGATTCTAGAGGTCAAAGTTCAGTTTATTATTACCTTTAAAAATGTACATTTAAAAAATAGAATAAGAAATATTCTGAGGAACTAACAAGTGTCTGGCAAAATCCACAAGTGGCTCCAATTTCTACTTAGAGAATTTAAAACTCCGCTTTTGAGCAGGGATAAAATTAATGGTAGAAGAGAAGTAAAGCACATCATTGAAGCAAAGAGGAAAGAGTTGGGTGTGTTCAAAAGTGTTATGTTAGCTTTATTTTTTAACAGAGTGAAATTATCCAAATAATGTCTGAAACACAGGAAGTCTCTATATATAGGGTATGTTGAAAATCATGTATCAGCTTAAAAATGTTTTTCTTAAAAAATGGCTCTTTTCATACTTATAATGGCAAACCGATGATAATGTAGATGAGGGAAATACGCAGGTTGAGGAAACTTGGTAAAAATTAAAATTTGTCTGAAATAATGGATTGTACACCACCTGATTTATGTAGGCTAGGATGGCAAAGACCCCAATTGTACAAGTCGCATGTTCTAGTCAAGTTTTCCAATGAATGGTTTCACCTTTCTGCTACGTGCCAACCTTTCAGGGCAGAAACAATGGGGGCTTCTCTCAGCAAAACGTGGATCCCCAGGTTCCATCCGTCTGCCACTCTCTGACTGCATTAGCAGCAATCTTCCCTTCTCCCCAGCACTGGAATCCAACACAGAGACTTTTAAAGATATTTCACTCAACCTTGTCACACAGAGCGTGGGGATAAACACTGTGTAACAACGGTAGCCATTTGTGGTGTGTTTCCTGTGTATCAAGCACACATGGTGCTTTACATTCATCCTTCATTATCCCTCAACCTCACACGTCAGGTAAAACCTGACAACATAAGCCACGTTTCTGTTCTGTGGCAAAGTTTCTTTCCTATTGAGGCTCCAGCTTGACCATTTTCCCTATTAGCAGGGCTTTTCCATTTGGCCAAGGTGCTGGCTCGCTCATGGTCAAGTTAACAGAGCCCGAGTGTTAGAATCCTGCGATGTGGTGGTAGGGTGGCTGACCTGAGTCACTAACTTCCCAAACAGTGCTGCCCACCCGCAGATAGTACTGTGCAGTTTCTGTCTTATATTTGAGCCTGGCTGTGCTGTATTTGAGCTTTCTGTCTGGAAAACAAGTGGAGAACGGAAAAGCTGTTCTGTTTTTGTTATGTCATGATGTGGCCATGAGCGTCCTCACTCACTGCCGCTTCCTGGGCCACTCCTTGCCACTTGTAAGTAGAACTTGGAGTAAGTTGCCTGGATGATCATGGATGTGGGGTCTGGAGATAGACACCTGGATTTGAATGTCAGCTTGACCACTTGTCAAATGTGTGAAATTGTGCAAAGCATTTAACTTCTCTGAGTCTCAGGGGCTTCCTCGGCAAAATGAGGATTGAATGAAACACATAGTAAATGCAAAGCACTTAAGGTAGGGCCTGGCACTTGGTAAGCATTCAGGAAAAGTTACTCATAATTGTTACTCTGATCCTCAGTCCAAGAGCCTATATTTAACACATGCTGCATGGACTACATGCTTCTGAATGCAGATCGTTATCTTTGTTAATCATGTTGGAAACACACAATGGTGCTGAATATTCTCCTCTTATACATGCACGGTTGTGATGATCTTATCCTTTGCTTATCTTTTTCTTCTTATACTTTTCAAAGCTCTCTTATCATATGGACCATTAGGCAATTTTGTATAAAGATAAATAAGTATAAATACATAAAATATATAACATATAATATCCAAATAATATATATACAATTGCCTATATATACTAGCCCAGGATGGTTATGAATGTGGCCCAACACAAAGTTACAAACTTTCTTAAAACCTTATGAGATTTTTTTTGTGATTACATGTGGCAATGTATTTAATGTGTGGTCCAAGATAACTCTTGTTCTTCCAGTGTGGCCCAGAGATGCCAAAAGTTTGGACACACCTGCATTAAAACATAAAATTCCATCAGGCATGTTTGTTATTTTTGTGTATCCCCCCAAAAATACATCTTTACAAAAATTATAAGTTGATTAGTATTTTTTTTTTGGGTTGCAAAAGTGGCCAGCGATGTGGTAAATAAAGCTCATGATCTGGATTTAGAAGTGTGCCAGGTACCTTGCCATATACGTGTGTGTGTGAATATGTGTAACTTAAATCACCACCTGAAATCAAGAAATTTCAAATATAATTAGTCCAAAATTTCTTAGACAAAAGTAAGTTGATGATCCATTTTGATGTCATTCACATTGCAGAAAACTTATGCACCAGTCAATGTAGTTGGCCCAGTAGAACTATCTCAGAGGTCCCCTCCGCTGAGAGCAGCGGCTTGCTCCTGAACACTGGCCGATTTGTCAGAGTGCTTCAACCCAGTAAATTGTGAGGAGGCTTCCCCTTCCGATGAGGTGATTCCAGCAGGATTTATTGTCATGCAAGGGAGAACTTTCTCTAAATTCTCTTCATGAGGAAGTTGGTCCTTTGGACATGATACGATTTTTCTTTGAGGGACTATTTCCTGATAAACAGAAGTTAGGTTTCAAAAAGAACCTCCAAATTTGTTAAAAACTAGTTTAATAGTCTGTCCCATTTCCTGTGTCAAAGATCAGGGTGAAAAAATCTTTTGAATGTCATAGCCCACAGACCGCTGAACACAGCAGATGGAGCACCGAGTCAGCGAGGGTGCGCCCTGTGTTTTCGCTCATTACAGTGATGCATCTTTAACCTGTTTGGAAAATACAAGATGAATTTTTGAAAAGTAACAAATAAGAAATAAAATTTTAATTAAAAATGGAGGTTTATAATGACACAGTCTCTATTATCTTGCATTTTACATCAAACTATAAAATTTTCATTAAATATGTCCATTATTTTTGTTGAAACATCAAAAAAACCTTCTTACAGAAATTACAAGCTGGTTAGCAGTTTTCTTGGGGCTTGAAAGTGAAAGTTGCTGCTCCGTGGACCCAGAAGAACGCAGGGCCTGAGGCTCGGACACCGAAGTGCGGGTTGGACATGGACAGCAGTTTATGATGTTATTTCCTGTGTCAAGTCGAAACTTCAGAATGCTTCAGAAAGGTCAGCTTCTTCTCATAGCTTCCTTTTTTTGTTTTTATTCCCAACCTTTTATTTTGAAAAATGTTGAGCGTACAGAGAAATTGAAAATGTAGTATAATCCTGATACTATTTACTAGAATCAATGATCATTTTAACACTTTGCTACTTTGGTGCATGCGCACATATCTATGTCCATTGATTTGAATTTTTCTGAATTGTCCCTGCATGATAAGATTCAAGCTAAACGTCATTGCAAGACTATAACCCAGTAGAGATCAAAAACCTTTTAAATGAGACAGGAAGGTGCATATTTGCCTCCTCATAGTGGGCAGAGAAAGTGGGCACAGTCATCCCTCAGGCCAGGTGGCATGGGGTGACAGTGGCACATTTGGGGAGGGGCTTAGAGAATTGGTCATTTTAGGGATTTAGTGTGTGAGAAGGGAGAGACAGAAAGATGGTCTCCTACCAATTGGTGCATTTAAACATTTTAATACCCTTGAGCTTTATGCACACATATAATTCATGAAAACTTCCTCTCCTATGTTTCCAACACAAAATCTATGATGCCGTCCCTATCGTATCTACTCACAATTCCTAGGATGACCTTTCAAAAATTTGTTTCAAGAATATTTTTGATAGTAACTTATGTCAAGTTTGACTTAAACAAAAGATTTGTGGATTGGGGGAAGAGAAGGAGAAGGAAATCACAGTATGATTTTCCCAGGCTTTGCATGTATTGATGTCAGCCCAAAACTTTGTTTTATTTTTCACTTTTAAAACCACGATTTTCTGGCGGCAGAGGGGTGGGTGGGTGGGTGGGTAGAGAAATACTTAGGAATGGAAGAGTTGAGAAGTGTTCCTTAAACAGGTATTTGAAGAAACTGTGATTGAAATCTTTCAAGAACAGATGAAACAGATAATAGAACGGGCCCCAAATGTCCGATGTCCTGGAGTCTCCAGGGAAGACTGTAAATAGTAGATGGTTCTCCTTAAAATAAAACTAAAAAAGTAAGTGATGGAAAAGTAAATGATAAACTTCAGAATACTTTCCAGAATTGCCTAGTTATTTTTCCTCCTCTAAATTTTGTGTCTTGGGGCATATTACCTCTGTGGCAAAGAGCTCAGAAAGTTGATTATTATATGCCCACGCTACCAACAACAGTGGCAAAACTCGATCACATAAGCATGGGAAGGATGGGAGGTCCTTGGGCCACCCAAGCCCTATCTTGAGTCCCCGAGCCAGATCAAAGGACACAATGATTACGATTAGGATTTTTCCTCTAGATAATTCTACACAATCCACAGGGGAAATTGATGGGAGAAAAATCCGCTCATCTCTGGCTGTGTTCCAGGCCTCAGCATCGCCTGTCTCCCAACAGATAGCAGAGGCAGCAACACCATAGAGAATGCACCAAAAAGATTGAGTTTCCTACTTTCTGTTGTTGTCAATGGCTTCTTGAAGGCCACCGCCAAGGTCACCACCGAGTTTGCAGAAAAAACGTCACATTGGCTGTGAATTGATTACTGGTGTAATTTTCCTCCCCGTCTTCCTTTACCCTCCACTGGCAGGTGGCTCATGCACGAGTCCTAAAAAGTTCATCCTCCTGAGGCCCTGGCGGGGTTGGCATGATGTGAAATGAGCTACGCACCCCTGAACACCATCCTTATCAGTAGCTGCAATGAAGCAACATCTGCCCTGCAAAAAGTCAAGGGCAAAGGTCATCTGGCATTCCAAAGGAACTCTCCGCAGCAGGGAGCCTTCTAATTGGCTGGTATTGATCAGTAAATTGTGTCCCTGCTGTGATTAATTCTAGCCCCCCCAACAAAACTCCCACAGCATGAGCGTGATAGGTCAAGGTTTGGGGCCTCTGAGCATCCTTTACAAATGGAGCTCAGGTCCTTAAAGTGCCACGGAAAGACTGCAGCTTGTTAACTCTCTCCCGGCTGCCAGGGCTAACCCAGGAAGCCTTTTCATTCAGGTTCCCTGCTCTCACTAATAGCAGCTTAATGGGATGCTAATGTGAGGAACAGAAGTTATCAGATGGCTTGTACGATTTATGATGGATTTATTACCACTCTGAGTTCCCTTGATGTTCAGCTCATCCTCTCCCCATCCATCCCTGTTGCTGGCCTTAGCAAATGGTTTCATAATTAATTAATTTTTTTCCTGAAGGGGGTTAGATTATTTTTGCCCTGCTGATTTTCCTCCACATTTAATTCCCCATGGATGATTCCTCCTTGTGTGCCTACCAAAGATGGGCTATACTAACAGCTGTTCTCTCCATGGTCTCCTCTCTTTCCCACCTTTTCCTGCCAGTGAATACCTACTCATCTTTCCGCAACAGTGGTTCTCAAACTTGACTCTTCACTGGAATTACCTGAGAGAGCTTTTAAAATACTCATGCCCGGGTCCCATGCCCAGAGGTTCTGATTTAATTGGTCTGGGAATACTGTCTGGGTATCAAGTGTTTGAAAATCTCCCCAGGTGATTCTAATGTGCAGCCAAGGTGGTGAACCGCTGGAGCACAATCTAAATTCATCTGGACTGCAACCTCCCCTGTGATGCTCTCTCCCTGCCTCCCCATGGGCATGGCCTCTCCCTCCTTGGAATCCATGTAACACTTTATATATGCCCTTGGAACCTGTATAGCACTTTGTATGTTTCCGCTGGCAGCTACCTTTTGGTTTATCCATTTGTGGACTTGTCTTATTGCCAAGATTAGGCTATGAGCTTCTCCTGGGCAGGGGCAGGGCCTGAGCTATTTTTGTGATATCGTGGTGCGTTGCGCATAGTAGGAACTCAGTAAATATTTGTTAGCCGGAGTTTTCCCAGTGACCATGTTTTATGGGGAACGTGCTTCCAGACCCCAGTCTCATGTATGTCTCTGGCACCACGAGTGGGTTCTGCTCTATGGCCTTTCAGATAGAGATTGCCAGCCAGCGTATCCCTGCTGCCTTATACCGTCCCTTCTCACCAGAGTGACCCGGCGTCCTGGTTTGTTGGGGACAGTCACTGCTGATGCCTTTTGTCCCAGCACCTTTATGAAGAGCACTTCCTTTCACTTTCAAAGGTGTTCCAGTTTGGATAACAAATTATGTGCTTCCTCTATTTCTCACTCTGCTCTTCTGGCTCTTTCTCCTTGAGTCAATTAGAAAAGACGGACTTATTCAGGGCTCAGAACTTCTTTATGTGGTGAGCTTAAGCAAGTTATGAAAAGGCCTGTATGATACTGAATAATTCCACGTGTAAAACATTATAAAACAGGTGAAACTAACCTACAGCATCAGAAGTCAAGAAAGTGGTTTTCTTTGGGTTTTTCAGTTCCCAGAATGGGGCACACGGGGGTATATGCAGATGCTGGAAATACTGTTCCTTCATCTGAGTGGTGGTTACGCAGATGTTTCATTTTGTGAAAATTCATCATACTGTAACATTCGCCCTCCTCTTCCATGTGCGTGTTCTATTTGCATGAAAAGGATTTTTTAAGGGGAGGGTTAAATTATAATCAGTACAGAACTGCAAAAGTCAGTGCTTCTCCTTGTTAACAGGTCGCTGTGATTGACGGATTCTCGTCAAGCATCGGCAAAATGCAGCACTACACAGAGCACCCATGAGTCTACTGTTTATCTTTTTGGAGGAACATGTTGTTATCGTTTTATTAAGAAAATGTGTGTTATCAGTCACCAAAGACAGTGCAGTCTTGCTTATTATATAACTCTTCCAGTGACTCTGTGACCTAGCTGGGTGTTTTCTCATATTATAGATGAGAAAGCTGTCACAGAGCTGGTGAAAAGTGGGCTGACTTCCATACAGGCGAACCGTATTCATAGTAGATTGAAAAATCAGTGGATTTTTTTGCTGTCTCCGTGACAGAAGCAGATTAAATGTATGACCAATCTTACTGATTGGGCAGCCATCAAGTAAGAGAACCTAAAACAAAATTAAACTACAACTAGAAATTAAACACTTTCACAGCTTTAAGTAGAAAAGACCAGAGGCTCAGTATGTGAACTGAGATCAGGATAGTTTCAGAGTTTCCAGAAAGCATTACACAGTTCCAGGCACCTCAAGGGTCTCAGTCTCAAACTGAGAAAATTCACGGAGGGCTCAGTGTGACCCCTGCCGAGGTCTGAGCCCTGAGAGTGGAGGTTGCTGGGATGGAATCACCCAGAGATCCTCCAGCAGCTGTCTCTATCTCCTTTCCACCCCACCCCTGCATGACCAGGAGAGAAATGTCTTCCCATTTTAGATGTAGCACACATGGGCAAATGAAGTAGATTAGTTTTCATTATTACAGATAATATAGATAAGTCTTGTGGAATCAATAATGGACTAATAAATATGGCTCAGCAGACACAAGGCTGGGTGAAACAGAAACTTTCAAAAGTAGAGAAAGTCAGAGAGCTATCTATTCAACCAAAAATGAAGCAGCAAAATCCTGGGGGCCTCATGTACTGTACCGAAGTGAGTTTTAGCTGCTTACTCTGTGTTAACTGTTGATGAAATGTCATTGAGCTTAAAATAAGTTTGTGGTCCCAGGTAACACTCCACAAGATCAGATAATGTCAGGCCTCTCTACCCAGTTATATGAAGAAATCACTCATGGCACTGTACCAATATGTCAAGCTTTTTCACAGGAGGCAATAGGAAAACTAGCTGGATGGTGTCAGGCTTGTTTAAAAGCTCATTTGCTCCCCTTAGTCACTGTCCTTTCACCTTTCCATGTCATATATTTTGGTCCCTTGTCGATGTAGTTGTCAAAGCACCAGCTTAATATTGCTGGTCCCTCAACAGAGATGTGTTAAATGCAAAGATGGCAAAGTCCCCTGCTGAAAGGGAAATGCAAAGAACTAGAGCCAGCTGAAGTCACGAGATAGCAGGTGACAATAAGACTGTGTCATTTTCTGACACGTATCCCTGAGGAACCAGTGAACTTTACACAGTTTTTTTCTATTTTATTATTCTGACATCCTGGGGAAAAAAAAGAATGAGGAAAGACATTTCCATTCTACACAAAGGGAAGCTTGGGCACACAGATGTCGAACAAAATGCTCTACTTCATTGTAGTGTGTGGGATTTCCTGGTTTCCGCAAGCAATCAGCCACCTGCCCGCACCTCTCACACCCTTATGGGCACACCACAACTCCCCATTGTTGCGGACCGTTCAGCCTGGTTTCAGGGGTTGTAACCCTCACCCCATGGTGGGCTGTGTAAGAGCCTAGGGACCCACTTCATCTGGGTCTGTTCTGTCAAGAGGACATGAGCTACTAAGGAGACAAAGCTTATCCCCCTGGCAGGAGCGCTGCTTCTGCCTCATCCATCTCTGGCCCCAACCCTTGGTTGGTAGTCAATGACGGGTAAGACTCCTCATGGGAGGGGCAACCTAAGCCAGACATGACCACTTGGGAGGCCCTCATGGAAGGACTCAGGGGGTGGGGGTGGGGGCTGCAGCAAAGAGGATGTGATGGACCCTTGCCGCCCCCCCCCCCGCCCCCGGCTATTCTGACATAGCCCGAGTCCTCATTTCCATCTGGGAGATGTCTTCTGCTTCCTAATAGGCTTAAAGCCTGAAACTGTGGGGGCGAGTGGTGCAGCCCTGTACCGGGCCAGGACGGCTCCCTGGGTGATCGGGCATAAGAAAGAATTCCTAAAGTCCTATGAAACCTGCTTTGCTAAGAGTGCTCTCACTTAAGTGATAAGGGTCCGAGGAGGAAATGAGCATGTCTCCCAAAGTTTGGCAACCCCCTTTCCTGACAAACACTGGCTCAGATTAAGCCCTCAGATTTCTTTGAAATGTTAACCATTGCTTGATCCTTGCCGCCTGACATACCTGTATTCTGGTATATTTGAACCCAATAAAAGCCCAGCGAGGAAGGGGCTCTGGGTCATTCTCCTCTGAGAGTTTGGCCACCTCTCCTCCCCAAGCAGATCATGTCTTGGTAGTTTTTATTTTCATCCGTGACGGAGGGATGGGGCTCTGTGGGCAGAGCCCCCCACATCTGGCGCCCAGGACAGGGGCCCCCTGCACCCCATGGCTCTGGGTATTCAGAGGAGCAGATGTAACAACTGCCATGGGGGGCGGTGTGTATGAGGTGAATGAAAAAGGCCGTAGCTTCCCACCTCCTAAAATGAATGCAGCACAAATCATACCCATGATCCCTTTCTGGTTCAGTGAAACAAATGCTAGTTTCATTCAAATCAAGCTCTTGGGGATTCTTGCCACCTCCTCAGATTTCACATCTACAAGAACCAATGACACCCCGCTAAGTCACGGAGGCCATCCAATGAGGAGATGATGAACTTTCCAGCTCTGCTGAGCTCTCCTTTCATCCCTGCCCACCTATTGCACCTGTGCCTGTCTCCTGTCAAGCGGTCAAGTTGATTAATCTCTTTTGGTTTCTGATTTCCTATCTGAAAGATATTTAGGATAATTTAATGGACTAATTAATGTTCAATGGTCTAACACAGTAGTTGTCAAAGTGTAGTCTGCCTGCTGTCTACCTATGGAAATGAAGTTTTATTGGAACTCATTCATGCCCATTCATTCATGACTACTGTTTGTTTACTGTCTACTGCTGCTTTTTTGCTACAAGGTCAGAGTTGAGTAGTTGCTACACATATAGGAATGTGCTATGTATTAACTGCTTACTCCTGTTTGGTTTTTGGTGTTGGTTCTTATTCTTGACTATGTGTTCCTAACTGGTCACTCTCTGATCATCTTATCTATCCTTGGAAATGGAAGTGGGACACTCTCTGTTCAGTTATTTTCCGGAGAGTTTTGACTTTACTTTGGGACTTCTATACCTTCCTAATAATGTGGAGTTCATCTGGAGTGGATGGGGCCGGCAGGGTATGGGGGTGAGAGCAAATAGGAGGCATCACATCGCTCCCTACTTCATGAGCGGGCTCGGTGAGTTGCTGCTCAGATGCTAGTTCAATGTCACGTGTCTCGGCGGTATATCTATTTTTTTTGCCAAGGTTTCTATAACTTAATTTTTAGTATTGAAATCTTTGAACAACTACAGGTTTTTGTTTGTTTATTTTTAGCAGGGGAATAGAGTGTGTAAGGGCCAAGTCTACATTTTTTCTCTCAAATTTCAACATCACTGAAAAAAAAAACCCATTCTCCATTGCTTTGTGAGACCAGTACAGAAAAAAAAAGCCTACTTGGAGAGGTCAGAAAATTTGGGTTTAAGTTGAATTCAGCTTAGTTTCATTATACTGAGCAAGTCACATATTTTCTGAGTATCAGTTGCCTCATAAAAATATAGAGATAATAATAATACTTGTTTCATTGCATAGTTTGGGACGTAAAAGATAATGCAGGTAGGAAGCTTTGTAAACTGTAAAGCCATTTTATATATGAACAGGAGCTGTTCCAAGGTGTTTAATTACTTTCCTCTGGCTTATATGTTTTACATTTATATCAAGCTTCTAGTTTTTATTATTCATGTTTTATAATAGGTTCTGATATCTGACAAGATTGATCCCTAAGAATATTTTCTGGTAGTTATCCCTGCTTAGAGTTTTGAGTCCTTGTTATAAGATAAGCCAACCAGCTCAGCAATTAGTCAATGCTACTTCTCATGACTTCCAAGAAAAGTCTGGTTATCTATTTGAATAGAATTATTTTAATAAGTTTGAGAAGCGTTGACATCCTTATGTTGAAATTTTCCATGTAATAAAAAATGTAACTTTTCCTATTAATTATCGAACTTGTATCTCTCACTCAAGGTTTTAAAAGTTTTAATACATTTCTCATTGAGTTTGTGGGTATTTTATATTCGTTGCTCTTTGAATGGCATTTCTTTTCCATTATATTGTCTCTATGTTTATTACCAGTATACAGGAATACTATTGCTGTTTAGGTATTTATCTCATTCCAAGACACTTTATGACTTGTTGTTAATTAAGAAAGCTTTTAGCTAATTCATTGGGTTTTTCCAGATATATACTTATGTGATTTTCAAGAACTTTAGTATCTTTGTACCCAAAAATGATTCTTTTGGTTTATAACTTACCGCTTCAGCCAGAGAATCTAAAGTGATAACGATACTAAAGGACATTCTTTGCGTTTGTTTCTGATTTTGAATATTTCCAGTGTTTACCCATTAAACTTAATCTTCATTTATTTTAAGCCAAGAGCACCTTTATCACATTGAAGGGTCATCCTTCTATTCCTGTTTAAATGTTTACTTTATAATTGGGAGAAGGTGTTGATTTTCTCAGATGTGGTATCTATGAAATTTTCACGTAGGTTAATTATTGTTGAATCAGCGAATACTCAGTGGATTATTTTTTCCTTGGGAGCCAGTCTCCGTCCGTGCTCAGCTGACTGACTCTACTAAAAGTGCAAATGTGTAAACGGTAACGTTATGAGTTTGAATGTCTCGAAAGTGAGCCAATGCAGCAGCAAGAGCTGTGGGAGGGAATCCCTCAGAGCTTCTTCCCCGGGCACGTTCTCCGAAGCTAGCTGGTAGTGTTGAACAATTCCTTAAGGTAACGATGGTTGACATCACAGTTGTTAACACTGTGAAGAGGAGACATTCGAGGGCGCAGCATAGAACAAGGTGAAGGGGTTCAGGGCACGCCACCCCCAAACATGCTGCTTTGACATATGGATTGCTTTAAGTTAAAGGCACTTGAAAAAGAGCAGATACAAGAAGGGCACTCTGATGTTCTTTTTCTTTCTAGAAGCAGGAGATAACATTTCCATGTGGAGGTGCCTTCCTTATACTCGTATAGCCAGAGATTAAGGCTGAGAGAAACTTGCACAAACAGATATTGTTAAAATAGCTCATCTCCCTTCAGTCTCCCCTCATACTATAGGTGCTTTCCACAACTGCTACTCTTTGTTCAACTGAGCATATAAGTGCTTAGGCCTGGTCACTTCTCTGAGTCTTCATTTTTCTTGTGAGGGCTCCCACTTACATGTAGAAATGTACATACATTTTTTCCTGTTAATCTGGTTTATGTCAGTCCCAGCTGCAGATCGCAGGAGCGGGAAAGGAATTTTACTCCCTTTACAGTGGGATTGAAAAAGCATGGGCCTGCTCGTGAAATATGAAGTCAGACAGTCATGGAAGGAGGTGCCTTTGTATGAGCACCTCTCCCCGTGACTGAAAGTGCAGGTCCTGCTCCCTCAGCCAGGCCCAAGGGCCCCCGGACTGCATCCCCTCTCCCACCCGCTTTCATTTGGAGCTGGTTTATACCTTTGGGCTTGACACTAAGTGTGGAATGTCAATGCCATGGGCCTTGCATTTTAAATGCCAAGTCCCAAAATATCCTCTAAAATGTAGACAAATGAACTGCCCACATCAGTGTCTATACCAGGTTCCTGCTGGCGCTCTGGCCGCTTGTATGACCTTTCAATACAGCGTTTTTTTAAAAAAAAAAAAAAAAAAACGAGCAGTGCTTTCCTCTTCCCCTGGTAGCTCAGAATAGCTCGGTTTCCTTTCCTATAAACAAGTCATATCTCTGGGAATTTCTAGAGCTGAATGATGTCTGCTCAGAAGCCGTGACTCATACTCTTTCCTGGCAGTCCTCACACGTTTGTGAACACCTCTTGAGGAAAGAATCCCAGACAAGAGTGGTCACCGAGAGCCCCAGATTCCTTCATTTCAAATACAGGAAGCTGAGAGACAAAGGAAAATACCAGCAACAGTCCCTGGCCATGGCACCCCCACCCCCTCTCTCGTCTGAGCTCACCTTCGGCAGCTGCCAGGGCAGGAAGGGGAAACCCGCCTAGAAACCAGTCCCAGCCTGTCTTTAGGTCATCATCTACCCACCCCTCTATTTGGAAATTTACCTTTCTCCTGATTCTGGGGGTTCTGAGCAGGGACTCCCCAGGGGCATTACCAGGAGGTCACACACTGGGCGAGGGGGCTTCCTTGTTGCTCTTACCAAGAACTCTAAAAGGTGCAGAGTCTCCTTCCAGCACATTTTCCCCAGTGCTTCCTCCTCTTCTGCACCCCTAACCCTATCTCTCCAATTTTTTTTTTGTCCCTCTTTAGCGCCAGCCACCTCGTTCCCCTCACACCTAAATTGTCAAAAAATAGGGTGGGGGGAAACATTTATTTGGATGCTCCTGTCTCAACAGAATAAAAACCTCTGCTTGTCTCCGTGTGTGTCCATGTGTGAGAGTGAACGTTATGATGCATATGTAAACAATAATGCAAAGACCATGGTCGAGGAGGCTGGGTGAGAAAACATTTAAATGCTCTGGGTAAATAGAGCATTGCTTCAGCTCTACCCATATCTAGGCTTCAGACTAATGAAAGGACCAAGGATTGATGGGCTTATGCAAATGGCCTGTGGTAGAAGGTTTCCTCCCAGCTGGCCCACACCGTGGCCTGAATTTAGTCTCGCTACGACCAGAACATGGAAAATCTGAGGTGTCCGCAACTGCGCGACCTGTGAGATAATAACGCTTAACACACGTGAAGTGTGATGGGTGCGGGCACAATGGTTAAGTACGTCACATGCATTTTCTCAATTGTCACAGTGTGAGAGCTTTTGGTATTTCAGAAATGAGGAAGCAGTACTGGAGAAGTTTAAATAATTGTTCAAGAGTGTTAACAAGTCATAGCAAAGCTGGAACTTAGACCCATATCTACTCAGAAACTATAATGGTTCTTTGTCAACAAGCCATAGACCTACCCTAAGACAGTAAGGTGGGTTGGCGAGGAATCGGGTGTGGAGGACTAGCGGGTGTGTGAGTAGGATGTTGTTATTTATAATTAAAAAAATATGTATTTGGTCTTCATCCCTGTTTCTGGCACAAAGCTCCTAAAACCTTTAGAACTTCCTGTGTGGTAAGAACTATAGAGGTGTCTTTTACTATGTTAATGGTGTAACCTTTGGACTGAACCTAAGACTGGGGGCTGGTTGCCAGGGGAGCCAACTGTGTGAATAGAGAGTTAGAACTTTCAGTTCCTGCCAACCCTCTACTGCACCCCCTTCCCTGACCTCTGGGAGCAGAGAGGGGCTGGGAATTGAATTCAATCACCAGTGGCCAATGATTTAACTAATCATGCCTATGTAACAAAGCCTCCATAAAAACCCATAAGAATGCATCTGGAGAGCTTCAAGGTTAGGGAACACTATTTTCGGGAGACTGGAAGCCTGGAGGTGGCATAAAAGCTCCACACCCTTTCCCCATCACTTGCTCTGCTCATCCTTTCCCTCTGGCTGTTCCTGGGCTATATCTTTTCCTAATAAACCAGTAACCCAGTAAGTAACGTATTTCTCTGAGTTCTGTGAGCCACCGTAGCAAATTAATGAAACCCAAGGAAGGGGTTGTTGGACCCTCCAAAACACAGCCAGTTGATCAGAGGCACAGGTGACAACCTGGACTCATGATTGGTGTCTAAAGCGGGGTTGGGACAGCCTTGTAGGTGTAAACCCTCAACCTGTGAGATGGGATGCTACTCCAGGTACAGTGTGTCAGAGCTGGGCTGACTTGGAGGACACCAAGCTTGTGTCAGAGAATTGCTTGGCGGTGTGGACGTGGTGTTCCACCTCCACACATTGGAACTGGCGATGTGGGTTTTCCTGAGTATCACACTAGTATAATCTACTAATGTTACTTCTTTTTCAACTCTTTAGGGTAACCAGCTTACCCAGGTTTTCCTGGGACCTACCTAGTTCTGACACTAAACTTCTCACATCCCAGGAACTCCCTCAGTCTGGGGCAAACCTGGACAGCTGGTCATTCCATCGGTCACTGTCTGGAAAATTTCTGCTACAGATCACATGGATTATTAGAAGAGAAAGGCAGCCTATTTATCAATGGAAAGAACCTGGATTATTGGGGGATACAGTTGAAATCTGTATCACAAGGGTTGCTGTACACTGTGCGTGTCCTGTGCACGCCTCTCACAGCGGCCGTTTAACCTGCAGCACGCAGAGGGCATGGAATCATTGTCAAGTTGGTATATAAAGAACAAAGCAGTTTATGTGTCAACCTTTGTGGGACAAGCACAATTGGAATAATATGATTTTAGGTCAAACCAAATGCATGAATAGTGAAAGTTTTTATAGAAAGTCATTGTTTTTCTATGAACGTTCAATTTCTTTGAACAACACTAAATTCTATAACTGGACTATTTCTTTAATGCCTGAGTCCAGGAGTTTTCATTTCTTAACTGTGCTCCTGAAGGTACTATGAAAAAAATAGATTTTTTGTAAGTCATATTTTCCATGCATTAGGGAGGTTCTTTTCTAGACCTAGAAGGTCCTCTTGCCTGGTTGTTTTTGCAAAATGTCAGTGTTAGACATAAAATTACTATGCTAAACAAAAGTGAAAAATACCTATGCCAAAGTGCATGGGGGACAATTAACTTCAAGGGTAATACTGAGTTAGTGGACCTGGTTCTGTTGTGATATGGGTTTCATCTTCAACAAACAAATTTCTCATTTGCTCTGGAAATAGAAAGAATGAAATTCTTTTTCTCCAATGGCTGTCTCTTTCACCCCAATCTAAAAACACCCCTGTTCAGACACCCGCTTCCTCTTAACTTAAAGGTTTTTTTTTTTTTTTTACTGCCTTATCTTTCTGATGAAACGTGTCTGAGCTGTATTTTTGTTGCTTTCAAAGAACATCAGGAAGTGGTTGCAGAACAAAGTAGGATCTTGATACTGTAAGAATGTTTCTCCTGTAGTCATGGTCTGGGGTGACCACAGTGGTATCATTTATAAGCAAACCCTAAAGTGTGATCAAATTATAGCTCAGTTTAGCTCAACTCTCTTCCCTGCTACTCGATAGGACCGTTGCTCTTCCATCTAGAGAGACTCACTAAGACCTCAGACACCCTCTACAGTTGAAGAAACGGCATTTGGTGGCATCAATTATAAGGAAAAATCTGGGACAACTTTCCTTCTCCTATTTTCACAAAAGCAAAATAGAGCAGTCTCCCCTTATCCACAAGAGATAAATTCTAGGACCCCATTGGATGTCTGAAACCTCAGATAGTACTGGACCCTCTATATACAATGTCTTTTCCTATATGTATGAGGTCTGTCCAGAAGGTATCCAGACATGTGATATGAAAAATAGAGACAGTTACTGAAGAAGATACAAGATACAAGAAACATTGTACACAGGACAATGACGCCTCAGTCCCCTTCAAAGTAGGCATCTTGGGACCTTACACAGTTCTCCCAATCATCAACAGCTCTCCCGTTGTATTTCCCTGAATCTCATTGATGATCTGAAACCTTTCTTTTCAAAGGTGATTTTAGTTTTGGGAAAAGTCGGAAGTCACAGGGAGCCAATCTGAGCTGTAGGAGGGCTGAGTCACCTGGATGATTTGATGTGTCGCAAAAGAACTGAATGAGACGTGATGCATGAGCAGGTGCGTTGTCGTGATGAAGCTGCCAGTCACCCGTTGCCCATAGCTGCAGCCTTCTGAATCATCCAAATAATTTCTACAGAGGAATGTTCAAGTTTAATGCAAAATTTGATGCAGATTCATTTCTACCCAGTCATTCTGAATGCGACAGTCACACAGTACAGATGCTCACTCAACGGCATCTACCGCCCCCACTGACTAATACAGTGGAGTCGTCATTGTTCCTGCATGTCCATTCCAGTCCACTCTCCCTGGCTGCCAGGTTATATCAACGTTTTGCAAAATGTTCTGATTATATTAACAATGGCTGGACTTTTTCCAGACAGACCTTGTCATGCCTATGATAAAGTTTAATTTATAAATTAGGCACAGTAAGAGATTAACAACAATAACTAATAATGAAATAGAACAATTATAACAATCTACTGTAATAAAAGTTATGTGAATATGCTCTCTCTCTCTCACTGTTAATCCATCTGATAAGGAGGTGGCTACTTAGTGACTAATGATCGGGGGGCACACGCAGCAAGGGTACACTGGACAAAGGAATGATTCACATCTAGGCAGAATGGAGCAGGACAGTGAAAAATTTCACCACGCTACTCAGCATGGCAGGCAATTTAAAACTTATGAATTGTTTATTTCTGGAAATTTCCATTCAATATTTTCAAACCATGGTTGACTGCAGGTAACTGAGATCTCACAGAGCAAAACCGAACTATGGGGGACTACTGTAGAGCTCTCTGGATGTTCCTGTGTACTGCAGCCATTCCCCATTTAAAAAAAATGTGAGATACTCCACATTTAAAACAAAACAAAACAAAGTACTACTTTTATTTGGCTCACTTCTCCATTTATCAGAATAACTACATTTGGAGAGGCACAAAGCATTTCAGTTTTACATGACTACCAAGTTATCACAAATCCCAATCCTTTTAGCCACAGATATTTCACTTACTCTGTTTAAAGTAAAAGCTTTCAAAACATCTGAGTTAGCTTAATATACAGAGACCCTGAACATATGGGAACCACATATTTTTAAATGTTTGTATGTCCTGCTCTAATAATGTCTTCTTTAAGTGGAACCCAGCATAAAAGGGATTGAAATACGTAAGCAAATGTTTCGGAGATAGTGAAATTAAGCTGTACTGCATGGCAAAAGGTGTGGTGTGCACAGAAGTTCTACAAGGAGTCACTGAGCCGTCCGGGCTTCCAGGGCTTGGTCTCCCTCAAGGGTCCTTCCTCGGCCTCCCCTGCCCCAGATGTCCTTACAGTTGTTTAAAAGTCCTGAATTCAGCTTGGTCCAAGCTAGGGAAGGTTATCCTTTTCCCCTACTTTTTCAAGTGAGAAATGAGACTGACATATTTACGGATATTTTTACTTTTTTAACAAGTGCCTTCCTAGGATATGATTTAGAGAATAATGTTTCAAATTATTGACTGAGCAAAATTAGCCACTGTGGTGAGAGATACTCCACGTTAGGCATTTCTAGGAGCCTGGAGGTTGTCGGGAAGCCTCCTTCTGTCCACAGAAGTGTATGCATGCTGGTAAAATCTCTTTCACGGGTATTTATAGGACTTAAGGACGAAGAGAGAAATGCCTTTTTCTCTCCACTGTTTACACTGATTTGTCATTTCAAATGGAAGTGGTGCTGAAACATGCCAGAGAACTTGTCATACTTCCTTGAGAATCCGAAATACTTTTTTTGAAGCAGAATTTCCTCCATTTCTTTTTATGGTACCAGTTCTCTCCAGGGAACAAGAAGCAATGACTACGAGTATTTCACAGGGTGTCGGAAGAGAAAGGAGTCTTCCTGATGTCGTTGCATAATTTCTTCATTTTTAGAGATGAGAAAACTGAGGCCCGTAGAAGTGAAGGAAGTCACCCTAGTTCTCACAGTGAGTTTGCATGTATGACTCAGGCCAAAGCTGTTTTCCTTTCTGGCACACCATGATTACCCAAGAGTGACCCCAGGGTGATATGTTCCAAACCCAGGGACGAAATGTATCAGCCCCGCCCTTTCCCTTCTGCAGCTTGCTCACCTGTGCTTTGCTCACTAATGGCCCCAATATAGCTAGTTTACCAGGTGGCCCATGGGCTCCTCAGAGAACATTAGTCACAGGCTCTTGTCTCAGGGGCCTTGATTCATTTCTAGCCATGATTGCATCAGTGTCTCTGTGTGAGAGATGTGGGCATTTCTCCAGTCACAGGTGGGAGACTTTGACAGAGCTACAACCGCACCCCTCCCCCATCACACCCCTGACCTATGGCTAAAGAATAAAGCAAAAAAGGAGACATCCACTGGGGACTTTTTACAGACTAGAGGCCCAGTCCTCTTAAAGAGTATAAAGGCTGCTGTAGGAGACATTAAGAATTAAAATCATGATTATGTTGGGTGTTTGTTTTGCAATCCTTACTAGCATTTTGAGATAGTGAATGCAGTGTGGTTGGTATTTTAATTGGCCCTTGCAAAAGTGGTTGGGCAGGGTACTCATGCTTGTTGGGAAAGTGCATGGAGATCTTGAGATAAAAGGTTTTATATGAGGGAAAGGTTATTGCTATTATTTTGAACTTTCAGAGTGGTTTCCTTTTTGCATATTTATAATATTAATACAATTTTAATAGAAGGCTTAATGTGCAAGTTGCTAAGCACATTGCCCAATGGGAAAAATTATACAACTCCTGCCATGATAAGGCAGTTTTCAAGTACACTTAATAATCTTTTTCTTAAGAAGAAAGATCTGAAGAAATCTTAAAAGTATGAGTGAAAAATTTCAAGAATGAAAGAGTTGAGTTTTAAGATTTATGTCTTAGGTAAGACTAAATATTATTCTTTCCATTTAAATAGTAAAATAAGGTGAGATGTTAAAATTTCCTAATTGTGTGATATCTCTGACTATCAGAGAAATTGAACACTGAGATAGACAAGACCGGAAACAGAAGTAGACATATTCTTAAAAACCATGTAAAAGAGAAAGGAGACATGGCAGACTTCAGGGAAATAAATCCAATATTGACTTCACCTATTTTAGCACTAGACTTTGCTACAGACTATGCATAACTTGAATGAAAAAGTTTGGGCACCACTCTTGCTTAAATAGTTGAAACTGTGGCTTTGGTCTTGTAGATCATGTTATATCAATTTTTAAGAAATGGGGCTGAGGTCCCCTGTGTCTATGGATGGAAATCTTATAGTACAAGCTGGTGACTGCTATGTAGGTCTGTTTCAAACCACCCTGTGAGCTGGTTCAGCTACACATGTATGATCTCCAGCTTTTGCTGGGTTCCCTTTGCAGCCCATAACCCTATGCTTTATTTCTCCAAGAAGGGGATTCGAAATTTTCACTGTTCTCACTCAGAACAACCTTCCATTTGACTCACGATATACCTCCTCATTCACAGAGAATGCGTAACCTGTCTGGCAAGAACTCTCTCAACTTCTTGTTCCTCTCACTTAGACACAGCATCAGCAACACCCCTCCTTCCCTCCTAACACCCCTGTTGTTCATACCCAGCCTCTCTACATGCTCTGGGAAGCTGTCATGCCCACCCCCATCTTTTCTGGGGGCTCACTTAACCACCCCTTTCTCTCCTAGTTGCTTTCAATAATTCTCTTTCTATTGGCTTCTTGTCCTCAGCGTATAAACACACTCAACTTTTTTATTTAAAAAATAAATATACAAGTTAAGGATGAAATTCTTGCCAAGAGAATTAATGTACATATTGAACATATTAAACACTCTAAGGGCTGCAATAGCTTTCTGAAATGTGTGAAGGAAAATGATCTGAAAAATGAGGAAGCCAAAGAGAAAGGTTCCTGAGTTCAGCTGAAGTGCCGACCTGCCCCACCCAGAGATGCTCCCTGTGTGAGAGCCAGTGGGAAGGATCCTGAGCTGCGGGAGCCCACTCCCTAGGGATTCATGGCATGGTGAGTGTGAAAAAACACAAAAGACCTTTATACTGTACTGTTAAAGAAAAAAAGAAGAAGAAGGCTCCTGCTCTCAGGGTCTTGGGATGCTATTAACAATTTCTCAAAATTCCTCTCCTTTCCTTGCTTAATGTTGCCCAGTTTTCTTTTAACTTCTTTGACTTTCTCTTAAATTTCTTTCCCACTCCCATCCAAGCAGCAGCCATGGGATGGTCAGACTTTGGCAAAGCAAATATGAAATTGGATTGCCTGAGTTCAGTTTCTGCCTCTAGAATCATGTGGCCATAGACAAGTTTAACCTCTCTAAGCCTCTATTTCCGCATTTGCCAAATTTAAATAATAATGCCTACCCCATAGTGTCTTGTGAGATTTAAATGTCTTGTAAGCATTTAGCATAATGCCTGGCATAGAGCAAGTGCTCAATAAATGTTAGTTATAATAATAGCAATAATAATAATTGTTATTATTATTACTCTTGTGCACATCTGCCTAAAGCCCACCATCCTCTCTGGTAAATCAATTGAGTTTTTCCAGAACAACTGCAAAATAATTCCTACTACAAAAGTGAATGATTTTGTTTTTAAAGACAGAAAGGAGAATGACATGACATGTTTTTCTTTTCTTGCAGGAATATTGCTACAAGTCACATTTTTGCCACAAAGTTTGAAATGCAAAGGTAATTAAGACATTATTTCTGGGGAAAAAAAAGAGGAATAGAACATTAGCAAAATTCCCTCACCAAATCACATGAAATCACATAATATCAATAATATATAAAATGAAAAAGAAGACCAATGGGCTGAATCTTGGGATATGTGTCGTATATGCATGGAAAGGTGAGGGGCTTGATGACTTTAAGTTATATTTTTCTGGAACGCCATGCTACTGGGAGAGACAATTCTGTTGGTTAACAATGACTTTTCAAGTCATCCTATGAGACACGGGGTTAGGATGTACAGTTGACTCTTGAACAACATAGGTTTGAACTACATGGGTCCACTGATATGTGCATTTTTTTTCAATAAATATCCAGTCCGTCCTTTGTAGCCCTGGGTTTCACATTCGCAGACTCAACCAACAGCGAGTTAAAAACAGTACTATTGCTCTAGCCGGGTGATTCCATTGGTTGAGCGTAGTTCCGAACATCAAATGGTTGTGGGTTCAATTCCAGGTTAGAGCATGTACCTAGGTTGTGGGTTCCTCCCCGTTTAGGGAACATACAGGAGACAACCAATCGATGTTTCTCACATCAATGTCTCTCTTTCTCTTCCTTTCTCTCTCTCCAAAAATCAGTGAACATATCATTGGGTGAGGATTAAAAAAATAACTATTTTCGATCTGCAGTTGGGAATCTGCCAATGCTGAAGGCTGACTTAACTTATCCATAGGCTTTCCACTGTACAGGGTCAGTGGACATAACCCCCACTTGGTTCAAGGGTCTATATACAGACAGAGCACTAGCTACGGGCTCAGCAAGGAGCTAGACACGCCTTCTGCCTGGAGCACTCTGTCCTCAGGCTGTGTCATGACTGACCCATGTCCCTCGGGTGCCAGCTCCTGACTCCCCTAGGGTCCCAGCTCCCCTCAGTCTTTCTCCAGCTCGGTGCCAGTTGTTCCCTCAGCTCTTAGGCCTGAGATTGTTTTGTTTACTTTGTTTCCTTATTTAACATGACCCCTCTTTCTCCACAATATAAATTCTATGAGAAAATGTTTATCCTTAGAAACCTGTAGTAATATCTAACCCTTGAAAATATATAGTCACCATTGGCTGAGTAAAAGAGGTTCAGTTGGGTGCCAAGCCACACACAACTTTATTCCCAGAGAAGAGCTGTGACCAACAGTCTGCGCTCTTGGTTGTTGACAGATCATTCTAGATAGAACAGTCATGGGTCCAAAGGTTTTGGAGAGCTTTCTTGTTCAGATAAACCATCAGTGTTTTATCAGAAGCTGGATTGATAAGCAGACCCCTCTCAGAAATGGAAAGATCAAATGTTTCAGCTAAGAAGTTAATGGCAAAAGAATTCTTAATCCTCATTTTGGATGCATTTACCTCTTAAAGGTATTTGCTATTATTCTCTTGGACTCTTTTCATATGGTTTTGAAATATGTGCAAAAATATGTACTGTATTTTGACATGTATAACGCGCACCCACAGTTTTGTATGCATTATTATACACCCATGGTATGTAATCATTATACCTATGTATAATATGCATCCTTATTTTTCCCTCAAAAATGTGGACAAAAAGGTGTGTATTATACGTGGCAAAATATGGTACATAAACCACTTACTGGTTAAAGGTTATACTTAGCTCCTTAGCTAGTTGGCTCCCTACCTTTTGATCTGTGTGTGGTTTAAAGGCTGTATCACAGTTCAGAGAATTTGTGTTTATTGCCCCACATTCAGTCAAGGACTAGTAGCTTGGAGATTCTTTCTCGGAGTGCTCTCAAGGGGGCTCAGCCTTGGGCATGCCCATAAACTTCCACATAGTTGGGGGTGAGTATTTACAAACCTGGCATTCTGGGAGGCATCCCTCTTTCAGAATACCTTATTGTTCACTGGTTGGTCAGAGGTTGTGTTTAAGGCCCTTGCGCAAGGGAGCCTTCCACGTAGGTTGACTGTGATCCCAGGAGGGAGAGTCCTGGCTGTTCTTTCCCTGGTTCTCTGCATGAAACTCCTGGATGCTCTGCTCTTTTGCTCATACCTGGAGCTCCTGGACTCCACTTAATCACTTTCTACCAAGTTCTCCACTGTTTTCAGCAACACAGTGGAGTTTTCTACTTTCTGTTCCAAATAGCCCCCAGGCAGAGCTGCAGAACTCCTCATCCTTAGGGTCTGTCCCAGACCCTGGGCACGACCCCTGTGTCACTGCACAGGAGCGAGGAGTTTTGCTCCAGTTTTATGAGTAGACACAGGTTGGTAGGGGCAGTGCCGGCCCCTGACATTCCCAGGTTCCTCTTCCCAACAAGGAACCTCTCCTATGTCGGTGCTGAGGCAAGGGTGAGGGGGGCACCAGTATTCTCGGTGGGCTACAACTGCTGTGGGACTAGGCACAGGAGCCCCGTCCTCTAGATTGTTCCTGCCAGGAAGAAAGCTTCTGCAACACTAGGCTGGGGAAGAGGAGAATGAGAAGTGCTACTGGAAATGGGTCCTCCTGGGTGAAACTATAGCCTAGACTCTGTGCTTCTGGGAGAGGAGAGCCCTGTCTTCTCAGCAGCTTGTGCCCAGGGTACAGTGTCTATGATGCGGAACAGGGAGCGGGGAATTAAAGGAGCAGGTCAGGGCTGACATTCAGGCACTTGCTCTTCTTACGAAATTTAGCAAATTATCTCGAATGAGTATTTCTCCTTTTGCTCTTGGCCCTCAGGACAGTTTCCAGGGACTATACATGATGTTATATTTATTTTCATCATTTTCATCAGTTAAGTTGCTTTCTTGGGGACAGTCCACCGGAGTCCCACTCATTTTATTTTAATATTCTTTTACATCAATAATACTTTCCCTATCCAGAAGACTGACTATACTAGAGGCAGTCTTCTATGACGTTAATGTCGCTGATGCTACGGGTTGCTTGTGGGGACGTGGGGTTTGAGAATCAGTGAGAATGTAAGAATTTTTGGCACACTGAGAAGAGCACTGGTGTAGTACTCCGTGGGAAAGGGGCGCTGGAAACAGATTTTATATTCACCTGCGGTCCCTGATTGCAATTCAGGTTGATGATCATCGCCCTGGTCTTCTTACAACATTCATTCTAGCCTTCTGGGGATCCTGATATAGCCATCTGATGTTTCCTTGGGCATCTGAACTAATATCAGCATCCAGTAGCATCTGTTCACTGTGAAGAGAGAGAATGCACTTTAATTGCAGCAGGAGGAATTTGGGATAAATGTGAGGAGATAGTCCCTGATCAAAAACATCAGCCTGAGAGGTCTTTTTTAAGTGTAAATCACATCGTGGCACTCTCCTGCTTCAAGCCCTCCAACAGCTGTCCAGTGCAATTAGAATGAAGTCCAATCTCCTAACCAGGGCCTACATTTTGTTTCACTCTCTATCATTCACCATGCTCCCATGCTCCCGTCACTTGGGCTTTCTTTTCTGCTGCTCAGACCTACCAGACTTGCTCTTGCCCTAGACCCTTGCAGTAGCTGATTCCTCTGTCTGGCATGTCCTTGCTCAGATCAGTGGTCCCCACTCCAAGGTCACCTCCTTGGAGAGGCCTTTCTGGACCATGATATCTAAAATAAGTCTCCCTCACTCCCAGTCTTCATTGTTCTCTATTCACCATTAACCTTGCCTGCACTTCCCCCTAGACTGTAACTTCCGGGAGGCAGCAATCTTGATTTTCTTAGGTTCTTTCCTCGCTTCACAGTGCCTGAAACAGGGCTTACCATCCAGCGAGAATTTAATAAATCCAAAGACTGAAAGAAAGGCTGAAAACATGGCATAGAATGAATGTCCAGAGTTTTCTTTTTAGGTTTTAAAGAAAAGAATAAAACACTGTCTCAGTGAGGGGTCTCCGGAGTGGAGTGCAGATGAGATTATGTACTGAGGTTTTGCAATGCGGGGATTCATTTTGCCAGAGAGCGCTTTACAGGAAAATGCAGACTAAAGTGTTCTCCAGGGGAGTAAATCCTACAAACAGGAACAATTCAGAATCTATTCCGTCGTTCAGGTCCTGGTTTCAATTCCCCTCTGACCCCTGCCTGAATAATTTCGTGTACACTTGTGCCCTATTTTGGTTCTAACACACAGGGACAGGCACAGTAAGAGTGATTGTGCCCCCTTTGACCTCATATGCTTGTGACTGCAATATTAACTTTGAAGGTCGTGACTCTAGAAGACACAGAAACCCGAAATAATGCTGGCTTTGCCAATTTAAACAAATCCTGGTGCCTCTCTATTTCATCAATCAAGTGAATGCCCCTTCCACCACACTGATTAAACTATGCATTTGGTTCCAAGATGCGTTTTCTTTATCAATTGTTGTGCCAAGATATTCTTTCATCTTAGATTTAGAAACTAATCTTCTTATGAGAAACACAGGAAGATGACCCCAGCTTTAACAGGTCTAGGACTTTGAAATCTGCATTGAAACCTGATATTTGATCAAGGGAGGTGAGGGAGAATTGTATAGGTTCTGTCTAATAAATAATGAACCAGATACATTCCATACATAAAATATTGTGTACCTGATCTGTTTGCTCATCAAACTGTTAGGAAAGATTACATGGAAAGAATAATTATCACATATTTCCTTTGAAGTGGTCCCCAAGAGTACAGGGGGACTGCTGAGCATGCTGAACAGGGCGTAGAAGCCAGATTTTAAGATGTGACCTTCCTCTTCCCACCAATCCCCAATTTCTGAAGTAGGAAAATCCTTTTTATCATGATAATTTCAAATATACGAAAAAGTTGGAAGATAGCGCAATTGTTTACCCATATACCAACTTAGATTCAATAATTGTTAATATTTTACTAATTGTTTGCATTTAAAACTTTATAGTTAAATACGTTAGTATGCATCTCCTAAAAAATTCTAACATTCTTCAGTAGAATCATATTTAGAACCAGAATTAACAGTAATTCTCTAATATCATCTAATATCATTTAATAGTTAAATTCAAATTTCCCCAGTGGCCCCCAAAATATCTTTTATACTGTTATTTCTCAAGCCAGGACTCATTCATTCAAGCTCATGCGTTGCATTTGGTGTTGCTAGTCTCTTTCAATCTGGAGCAGATTCTCCTTCCTCATTTTTCCCCCACAAGATCCGTTATCTTGTAGGACATTCCCTCATTCTGGATTTTTCTTATTGTTTTATTATGGTGTTACTGAACTTTTTCCCCCATCCCCTGTATTCCTTGTAAACTGGAAGTTAGGTGAAAGGCTTGGTTCAACTTAGGTTAAATGTTTTTGCCAAGAGTTCTTCAACAGTGATGCTATCTATGTATCCCATACTGCATCACGTCAGAGGGTATGTAATATCAGAACGTTCTGTTAGTAATGATGCTAGTTTTTAAACTTCTTTAATGTAGTGTTTTCGTAAGAAATCAGTTTATATTTTGGACAGAAAAGAACCATTTTGTACTAAAATTAAGGTGATTTGCAAGATAGTTACAGGCGACAATTTTCAGGAATGGTCTGAAATGATGACTCATTATCCATTATCCTGTCACTGATGGAGGAGACGCAACTGGGTGCCAGAGGGACTTGAGAAATAGTCGAGGTCAGAACACTTCTCCCGGGGAGGATGAACACATTCCCACGTGGCCCAGTTTTGGCAGGAACGTTAGGGAAGCAGATTTCGGGGCCTGGGTGACACCAGGTAAAGGGCTTCGGATGTTGGTGGCAGAGTTTGGCCACTACCCCCACCACTCTCCCCCTAAGTTCCAGGAAAACCTCCAGGCTGCGAGGCAAATAATTAAACAGCTCAAGTGGAAATTCTGGTCCTGCTGCTCGTGCTGCTGTTATATCAAGTGCAACGACTTTACATGTATCTATTTGATTTAAAAAATTGGTCCCTGCTTTAAAAAGCCTCAGAGCACAAGAACAGTAAAATTGTCCAATAAAATACTTAAATCAATTGACACCACATTTAAAAACACAGCATATCACAAAGTGACATAAATGCTATGCTCAGTATGAGATTCCCTTTGGCTACAGAGATTTTTAAAGGCAGGTTTCACACTGGATTTTAAACATGTGTAAACCTGGGTCTGGCTGAACCAGTGAAGGCAGGTGGCAAGACAGAAAGGCCTGTCCATTCCCTGAGTCCGATGTCCAAGATGGGGAGCTCGCGGCCTGCTCAACATGGCCATCCAAATGAACCTCATTCTGCTGGACACTGGGCTACGAGACTTAGATTCCATGCATCATTTAATCGTCACAACAAACCAATGAGGTAGCAATGGCTATTATCCCTTACAGGTGAGAAAACCAAGGCACAAAGCCGTTAAGCAAAATTTTCTGATGTCACTCTAGCTGTTTCCTAATAAAGCTGATTTTATTAGATGAAATGCTGATTGAGAGTTTATAATAAACCCAGACATTTTGGTTCTAGAGCCTAAGCTTTTGATTTTTGAATTTTTACTCTAAACTGACTACACCCATTCAGTCAGTCCCTTGTTTAATGAAGTGGGTGTGGGTGGGCGTGACTATACAAGTGTATATCCTACTATGTGCTTGTCATTTCATTTCACTGGGCTCTGGAATGCAGCCAAACTCAAAAATGCGTGGGGCATTCAGGGCTGGCCCCAAATAGTACCGGTCTTGGATTTGTAGATAAAACCTGATTAGAGGGCCACAGGGCAACAAGTAATTGCTGATAGATCCCTTTCAGTCTAGGAATCCTCCCATAGACTCTGTGCTACTGAAGTTTCCTGGTATGGTAAACTGTGATCATTCGATCAAAGTTTAGCATACGATCATGCTAAAATTGATCACTGTGTAGACAATATGCCAGCATAAGCATGGGTTCGAGGAAGCTGGTCCTATAAAAAAGGAGCAATACAGGGAGAATCAAGAGGCAAGGGGCTAACTTGAAAAGTATCTCCCGTGGATTGCCAATGTTTGCTGTATTTTGTCTCAGTAATAGAAACAAAACCTAGCAGGAAAAAACCCACTTTAACACTATACATTTATATTTCTATTTTGGATAGAAGGGTTTTTATGAAAAGATGAAGTGGCTTATTTCAGAGAGGTGCTGTTTGAACAATAACAGTGGAAACAGGGAAGGCATCTTTGCATTTGCACGGTCCACTTGCAAACTTATCGAATGTAGGCAAGAGCAGAGGTTATGAGATGAAAACACACTTGAATTATTTTTTAAAAGACCGATTAACCAACATCACTTTTCATTGTTTGGGGTTTCACAGTTGCCACATCACTTTCAGATACTTTATTTAAAATGTCTTATGTGTATCCTCTCATCCTCATTGGATTCTTTCATCCTTACCTACCCCCTGGCCTGGCTGTTCTGGGCTGCTTGTTCTGAAGCAGCTGTCCCTCCTGAAGCTGGGGAGCTGCTGTTGCACCACTTGTGGCCAGTCTGCCACAGCCTGGATGAAGTGTCATGGTAAAGGACAAAGGAGTAGACTCCTTAGGTGCCTTCAAGTGGATGGAGGGAAGTCAGGATGAGACCTGCGGGAAGTCAGGGATAGTAAATTCTCCAATGAGAAAATATTGGCCAATGTTCTATCCTTCCTTGATGGATTGCTTCAAGGTATAGTTTCTTCATACAAGATTTCCCATGTGGTCCTATGGCTGCTCTTGCCAAGTGACTGGCTGTGCTCTTGGTGGCTTCACACGTGGTCCATGTGGTAACTCATCACTTTTAAATGTCTTCCCATTCTTCTTGTCTCTTTTCCTTCTGCCTTCACTCCCAGCACCCTGGGATTGCACCTTCCAAATAAGGCACCAGTACTTAATCCTTGCCTCAGGCACTGTATTTCAGGGAACAGGTCTCATATGTATATTTTATTTCAGAGTCTAATCAACACTTTGAAGCAGGTAGGAATGCTTTTGTGAGTCATATTTTAACAAGGAGAAAACTGAAGTTCAGAGAGGTTAAGTGATTAGCCTAAGATTACAGTCACTCATTTATTCATTCATTATTTCATTTAGCAGCCATTTCTCCAGCACCTGCTGATGGTAACGGACAAAGCTTCTGTCTTCATGGAGCTAATATTGTAGTTTTGGGAGACAGATGGCACATAAGTACCAGAGATATCTGCTAAATGAATGAATTAATGAACGAATGAAAACTCTGATTTTTCCCACGACAACTACTTGGCAGGGGTGGGTCCGCCATTGCTTTGCTGTTGTCCTGTACTTACGCTGATCTACCCACTGAGTAACTCAGCATTTGTTGACCATTTGCCATTTGTCAGTCATTTGTTAAACGATTAGCTGACTCCAGGCATGTTTAGGATATTGTAGGCAGAGGGAACAACAGGTACAAAGACAAAGTATAAACAAGCCTGAGTGACTTGCTGGGTGACTTCAGGAACAGAAGGAAGGCTGATGTGGTTGGAGGATAGAGAGGGAGAGGGAGAGAGGTGTGAGGTGGGGTCAGAAAAGTGCACAAAGGCCAGACCATACAGGGGCGTGAATGTCGTGGTAAGTAAGGGGTTATGATCATATTATGAGGGCAATAGGGAGCCACAGGAGAACTTGAAGTGATATGATGAACACAATCACTATGTGGTAATTCTAAGTCTTGAACTCAGGTCTTCTGATCCCTGGACCTAAGTACTTCTATGCCAAGCAGATGTCAGAGCTGGAACTGGAAGCTAAGTTCTGAGGTTCCCACTCCTGTGATGGAGTGAAGCTGGTGTTATAATATAATGGTGACTCAAAGCATGAGGCCCTCAGATGATGCAACAATATCTCCAGCCTCGCCCCCTTCCCCTAAAATAGATCATAAGACAGAGTCATGGAGTCATGTCTTCTCAAGCAGACCTTTGTCATTTCATGTATGGATGAGAAATGGTATAACCCCTTATCCAGAGAGAGGAGTGGAGGGATGGAGACTCATGTGTCTTGAGAACCAGGGAACATGTGACCTTGGGCTGTTGAGATCACCGGTGGTTCAAGTCAGCCTGAGTCCTCCTTCTGTTAGATGGGTGGTGTCTGTCCTGTTCGCTTAATAAGTGAAAGTGATGATACTGCCTTGTCTGGAGTAAGAGAACAGGGTGGTTATGCACAGTGACAAGGGAGAGGTCAGCAGGGGTTTTGGACCATTTTGAACATCATTCAGAAAAGTGACAGGATAAGCTGGGTAAAAGCAACCTAATTCGTAGAGCTGTTTAGTTTGTTTTTGCATGGAAAGGATGGACTTTCCCATACGGGATGCCTTTGCAAAGCGTTCTGTGATCCCCTGTAAATGGACATAAGTGCAAACGTAGGGGTCACGGTTCTGAAGAGGGTTTGGGACTTACCCACAAGCTTGAAGCTTTGCTCCCCCTTTCCCTTCCAACTTTCATTTTCTTAAAAGAGAACTGCAGTCCAGGGACCACAAAGCTCCCCTTCCTCTGGGCCACCTGCCTCCAGGAAGTCCGCGCTGGACTGGGCCGTCCCTGAGCCTTACTGCAACAGCGCGCACGCACCCTGTGCCTTCGCACCACGAGCGGGTGCGTAACCTGCTGCCTGTGCTTTCTTCCGGCTCTGCACCTCCCGATCCAGCAGGCTGCCTACAGGAAAGCAGACCCTGGCCCTCTCCAGCTGACCACTAAGTGACATTTTGGTGTTATTAATGTGTATTTATCTGTGCCTTTCCTTCTCTCAGAAAGAGTAGGGAGAAGAAACATTAAAGAATAGAGATGAGGGGACTACTGACTGGGTAATCATGTGGGTGGGGGAGGGGGAGGATGGGAGAGAGGAAATTTAAAGGACGGTGAGCTTGATGGAGCCCAGGAAGTGGAGACTCAGGATAAAGGATAGTGTTTGTGCATCACAAAATCACACCTTCTTTGAGTCCACCGTTTCAGCAGCCTGCCCCCACCAGCCCAGCGCCTCTTAGCAATTCCCCAGCTGTCTGCTCCCTACCTGCCTGGCTCTGGCTGCTCAGCTCAGAGCTGCTCCCCTGGGCCTCTGGCTGGCTTGTCAGTGGGCTGCGTCAGCATCACGCCACACTGTCTCCCGTTGGCCCGGTGATCAACGCCTGACAGGCCGGCCCTCTCTCCCCTCTCAGCTGGGGCCAATGGGAGTCAGGGGAAGGTTTTGGTTACAAATGAAAATAAAATAAATAAGTCATACTCCTGCACTCAGGAGTCTGGGAGAAACATCTTCATGGCCTCGTAAATCTTTCCTTTTAAATGTGTCCTTCTCCTTCTAGATGCCCCTCCCAATCCCCCGCTTACACTTGGCTGCCCCTCGCAGTGCAGAGAATACCAAATGAGAGGCTTGGACTCAGACTTGATGTTGGTAACTGCTCCCCCACCCCAACCCTCAAAGGCATTTGAGCTGTGTGTGTGTGTCCCCAGAGAGCAGCCAGCAAGATAGAATTCATGACAGTGACAGCTTGTTTCCACCCCTGCTCTTCTGACCTTCGTGACAAGTCACCCAGCTCCCTCCCAGGTCCCCCCAAACCTGGCTAACTGCCCCCAAAGCTCTTGGTTTCTTTATTTCTTCCTATTACCGGAGATTGTGAAGATTAAATGCAATGTCCCATTTTAAGTTACCTAGATGTTTTTCTTAAATATATATTAGACATTGTATTAAAGCTTTACTTCAATTCTTTTTCATGAGACTTTGTTTTCCGTTTAAAGACACATGCCTTAAGGCAAGGGATGCTATTAACCTCATACAGCCCAATGTGAATAATAGTGCCTGAAAGTTGGGTCTCAGAGGGTCCGGGAGAGCTGGAGTTCCTGAAGGAACTAGCAAAGAGGGGATGGCAGGGAGGCCGAGGGGCCAAGAGCTCTCAGCTGCTTTGTCCAGGATTGCCCGGGTCCTTTTATAAGAACGAGTCACCCTGTTTATCAGGTGGGCTGGGGTTAGGCAAATATGAGCAAAGTGGCCAAAGGCTTAGAAGGGGAAAAGAGAGGGTTTGGAAAATCAATACTTGGTGCAGGGGAACCTCCAAAGATCAGCTTTGTCTCAAAAAGTCTTTTCACTTGAGCCTGTGGCGGAAATTCCTCCTTGGCCACTGCTGTACCACACTCTTTCCCACCCTTACTTCAGGGCTTAACGCATGAAGACAGTGGAAGCGGGTCATCCATTAGCTCTGACCAGGGTGGGTCATCTTGCCAGAGCCCTAGGCTGTTGAGAGATGGAGGAGGAACTTGCACTTGATCTTATTGGGTTATGCAGGAGGAAGAGACTTTGAAAGGGTAAGGCTTAAGGAAAAGTTGCTCAGTTTCTGCCAAACGGGAGGACTGGAGGCACCCAGGGGCAGTGGGGCTGCCTTCCGAGGGACCCCCGACAGGGAGCCATGTGGTTCAGAAGGTGCACAGGCGAGGTGTCTGCCGTCATTCAATTCTTTTTTTCCTCAGGAAGATTTCACTGTGTTCAGAGCCATGTACGTCCATGTCTTTGAACTTTTTCTGCCTGCTTCCCTTGTATGGCTGCCGTGCTGAGACTGTGCGAGAGTTTTTATAGATTGTAGCTTTGGTAGGTGGGGTAGCACCCAGATTGGGCGGAGCGGGGGGGGGGGGGTCAAGGTGAAAAAAGGCTTTGTCACAGAGACTCTGGGTGCCATGCAGAGGTAGATTTGCACAAAACCAGTGAAGTTTAAGCTGTGGGGTCCCTTGGTTGCATGGGCTTTGTCTGTGGCTCTGAGGTTGGGTAAGGAAGGTTCACTTTGGGGGTACCATCTGCCCTTGGAAAGAGACTTACGTAGGCCCTGTTTCAACAAGAAATTCTAGGGTCCTCTGTTCCTGGAGCAAAACTAAGGTGTGGGAGGCATGGGCTTGGAGTAAGCAGTTGCTTAGGATGCAGAGGCTCCTTGCCCCGTGTAGAGGGTCAGAAAGAGCCCTGTGAATAAAGGTTCCCCTTTCCTCGGGTTCAGGCAGTTCTGATAGCATCCCAGTAAGGTGTCTAAGATAGAGAGGACATGTGTATTGGGGGTGTAAAAATATTTCACATGTGCAGAGCCAGAGGCTACTCTGGAGAATTCTTCCAAATCCTGATATCTCCTGTTTGAAAGGAACTTGATAAAGGTTTCCCCAGACTTGACAACCATCCAGTAATTTACATGACAATACCAATAATGAGTTCAGGAACTGAAAAAGCTTCTCTAAACTATCAAGAATAAAAAGCAAAATCTGACCGACTATGCTAGAGGAAAGACTGAATTTTCTTTCTATTTTTTCCATAGAAAAGATACGAAAAAATTGTTGTCATGCAAAGAAGCCATCAAAGAGCAAGTAGCCAAAAATGTAGAGAAAAAAGTTTTATAGCACTAGGTAAGGAAGTTAATTAATACTTTTTTGTATTTGTAGTATATGTGGTATTTATCCACTGATTTAAAAAAATTAGATGTTTTGTTTCCCCATTCTAAATAATTTTTGTACCTAATTTTAAATTTGAAGTTTAGCATTGTTTTTCTCAGAGGGTCTTCCAAGTTTTATAAACCTCATGTCCCACAAAATCTGCACCAGCTCCTGACGCATTAATTTTTTTCTGGGTGATGGTATTCAGTGTTCTGCAGCATGGTAGCTAGGAATGGAGAGGAAATTACTGTAACCACTTTATGTTTTAAGTGGATTGGGCTGTATAAGCTGAGCCCAAGTTTAATTATGTTTATGAGGCTTGGGATGTTTACCAAACTCGAAAAATCATATGACCTTGAATGAGCCACTGAACGCTTAGATTTTGGATTCTTCATGTGTAACGTGAGAAGGTCAGATGAAATGTTTTCTGGTTTGCTCTCCAGCACTCATGTCCTATGCTTTCCCCGCTGACACTGAACTCAGCATCACCAAGCGGAGGTGCGGGAACAGCCCAGTGTGAGCTGAGGACTGGCGGTATGAATCACCATCTGCGGTGCTAACTAGACCCCCAGATAATGCCTCCCCTAAACAGCCTCCAATCCCACAGCTTCTTCCATATTCCACCTCAGTAAAGATGCAGCTAACAATTAACACAATATGTGTGCTTTTGAAAAGTCACTTTTTCTGATTCAGAGCACATAATAGATATACAGAAGGGCTTTAAGAAGAAAATCTGCCATGAAGTTCTTATTGGCACATGTGACTTTATGAAAGGATTCTTTAAGTGGATTCCATCTATGTAAAGATATTCACACCTCATAAATTATTTCTTAAAATTCATATATTCAGATTTATGTTATGGAAAGCCAAGTTAGCAATAGGCTAAAGTGACAAATAGGAGAGCCAGTTTTGACCTTAGAATGGGGACAATGGAATAAGATGGAGAGACTTGAAGTTGAGGCTGGAAGTTGAGTAGATGGGTAGAAAGAGCCCCATTGTCCTCACATTCGGGTTATAACCAAACTGAACGACAGCTCTCAGAATGTCTCAGGTGCTACCCTTACTCCTACTTTGGCTACAGCACTTTCTGGCATCAGAAATACAGCCAAGACAACCCCACACATTCCTATAAGTGGGCCTGTTTCTACATCTTGTACGTAAGCATTCATATATGGCCCTAAGCGGAAGATCCATGAGTTGATGCGGCTAAAGGACTTCCGGCCAGAAGAGTTGTGATCTCCCAACTCTAACAAACAAATCACCTGCTCCAACTTCTTCTAATTGTCCGGCAAACACTTGCCCCTTCTTTCACTGTCCCTGGGAACCTGTTTCTAGGCACTCCTCCCTACTTAAACTGCATAATGGCTAGGCACATGTTCTTCTGAGGCAGCAATAGCCCAGAGGACACATTTATCAATTCATTCTGCTGTGTCACTGTCTCATTGGATCGATATTTGGCACAGGAAGTGCTAACTCAGAGTTACGCTGCTTCCTCCCTCTTCTTACAGAAGAATAGTGTCCCCTTACAGTGTGGTGAAAATGTGTGCATTTACCGTTTCTCTTTTTCCTCCTGTTCTCGTCTTCCTTCATCAGTCAAGGCCGACCCTGCTTGTAAGGATGGATTTAAGGATGAAGGACTTAGGTTTTATTTATTTTCTTTCTCCCTAATATAGCCATCTTGTACCCGGTGCAAAGTTTCATTTTCAAATGAGGAAGTAATCTGTTTATTTGAGCTTTCATCTCTTTTCCTAGGCACTGTCCTGTGAAGTTTAAACATGTAGATCTGGGGAAAGACTTCCTGAGTTCCAATAGTTTCTACCTGTGTGTCCTTGGGCAAGTCACTTAACCTCTTTAGGATGTAATTTCACAATCTAGAACATGGGGATTAAACTGTACCTTCCTGAAGGGCTGTGTGATTAGATGACACAATACAGGGTCAAGTTCTTGGCGTGGCTCTGACAGGTGCACAGCTCTTCCTCAGTGAGCACTGGCCAGAATTGCTGCTGCCCAAGTCCCCTTTATATTTGGTACAATCTTAAATTTTTTACAGTTTTTGACCTGAGCTTCTGCAGAAGGGACAAGAACTTGACTTAGATCTATATTATTAGCCCTTTGCATTATGTCATGTTTTTTCTTTGCCTTCCTTTTTTTTTTAAAGCTCTTTCTTCCAGGCCACTGCCTCCCTCCCCTTCTCCCCTCACATACACACGTAACTTGATTGTTTCTCAGCATTCTGTGGAGAGTACATTTATGTCTTATCTCCAGCTCCTGACTTAGGATATAATTTATACTAGATGTCCAATAATATCTTTTAAGTGATTTTCTTTCTATAGTCTGATCAGATTCTTGTCTTGCTATTTCTGTTAGGGTCCTACATCCTGAACATTTACCTGACGTGGCAGTGGGGTCTATGTTTGTAAAATATTCCTCTAAGACTGTGTCCTGCAATATCTCCCAAAGGATGTGTGACCTGCAGGGCACTGGCCCAGTGGGCAGTACTGGGAGAAAACCTGTCCATGGCCATCTGTACCCCCTCTCGTGCTTTGCGAGGAGTGGACACCTGGAAAGAATTGTCTGGGGAAAGAATGACAACTTGAGACCTGGAGGGGGAAGCTGAGGGGCCTGTGCTTTCTTTGCACTTTGAGCCTTTCCTGCACGGACAGCTTCTAGGGAATCCGCCTGCTACCCAGCATCCCCGCCTGGTCCCCTCTACCTATCAGGCAGTCCCCTCCCTCTTCTCAAGTCTCTCTCCTCTAACCTCCTAAATGTTTGTCGGCAGGGCCACCAGGATTAGGTGACAACCTCTGCCACACTTTTTCCTACTTCTCTCCCTTTTTAATGGTCTCCAACTGTGTGAAGCGTTCCTCCTGTCCTATCCAGCGGCATTCTTCCCTTAGAAAACATCATTTTCAGTGACCTCTCCACAGAGGAAGGCATTTTAAATCCTGTCATCTTAAGCTAACTCCTAGAATTAAGAGAAGCTGGAAATAATGATTTAGGGCAGTGTTTCTTTTTAAATTTAAATAAATGTTTAATTTAGAAATATTTTTAGATTTACAGAAAAGTTGCAGAGATAATAGAGATTTCCTCTATACCCTCCCCATCCAATTCCACCTCTTTAACATCTTCCGTTATTAGATGGGTCCAAATGGAGAACCAGCATTGGTATATTACATCACAATTAATTAAATCACATGCCTTCTGTAGACATCCTCAGTCTTTCCTCTCATGCATCATTCCTGTTCCAGGACCCACCCAGGTCACCATATTACTCTCAGTCATCATGCCTCCTTAGCCTCTTCTGGTTTATGACAGTTTCTTAGAGTTTTCTTATATGTGATGACCGTCACAGTCTTGAGGAGTACAGGTCAGATATTTTGTAGTTTATTACTCAGTGTTTTTTTCTAGAATAGTATGTTTATTATGATATATTATACTTTGCTTACCATAGAAATCACGCACTGAAGTGTACATCGTTTAGTATCTTCACAGATGTGAGCAACCATCACCTCAGTCACTTTTAGAACATTTTCGTCACCTCAAGCAGACGTCACCTACGTCTTTCAGCTGCCACCCCACCCCCAGCCCCATGTCTCCATTTCCCTAGTCCTAAACACACACTGATCTGTTTTTTCTTATAGATTTTCTGTTTTGGATATTTTATATAAATGGAATCATATAGTATATAGTCTTCTGTGATTAGCTTCTTTCACTTAGCATAATATTTTCAAGGTTCATCCATGTCATAGAATATATCAGTAGTTTATTCTATTTTATGGCCAAATAATATTCCGTTGTGTGGTTATAGCTCATTTTATTTATCTACACATCAGTTGATAAATAAAGATATTTGAGTCAGATATTTGAGTCATTTCTGCCTGTTGTCTATTATGAATAATGGCACTGTAAACATTCATGTTCAAGTTTTTTTTTTTTCCCTGTGGGCATATGTTTTATTTCTCTTAGGCACATACTTAAGAGTAGAATTGTTAGGTCATGTGGTTACTTTATGTTGAACACTTTGAAGAAGTGCCAACTTGTTTTCCAAAGTGGCTACATAATTTAAATTTCTCACTAGTGGTGTATGAGGATTCCATGTACCCCTGTCCTCACTAATGCTTGTTATTATCTAACTTTTTGATTCTAGCTATCATAGTGGGTATAAAGTGGAATCTCATTATAATTTTGATTTGCATTTGTTTGATGACTAATGTTGAGTATCTTTTTATGTGCTCATTGACCATTTGTATATTTTCTTTGGATAAATATCTATTCAAATCCTTTGCCTTTAAAATTGGGTTAGTTATCCTTTTATTAAAGAGTTATAGGAATGCTTTATATATTCTACACATAAATTCCTTATTAGATATATAATGTGTAATTGTTTTTTCACTTTCTTGATAGTGTCCTTCAAGGGATTGCTGTTTAAATTTTGATGAAGTCCAATTTACATATTTTTCATTTTGTTGCTCAGGCTTTTGGAGTCACATCTTAGAATTTGTTGCCAATTCTGAAATTATGCAGATTTACTTATATTTTCTTCTAAAATTTTATAATTTTGGTTTTTACATTTATACCTTTGATCCATTTATATCCTTGCATCAATATATGGTGTAAGGTAAAGTACTATTTCATCCTTTTGCAAGTGACTATTCAGTTGTTCCAGAACCATTTGTTGAAAAGACTATCCTTTCCCCCATTGAATGGTCTTGACACTCTTGTCAAAAATTAGTGGACCAGAGACATGGATTTATTTCTGGACTCTTAATTCTATTCCGTTGGTCTTCATATCTGTCCATATGCCAGTACCACACTTTTTTGATTACTGTTGCTTTGTAGTAAGTTTTGAAATTGGAGAGTATGAGTCCTCAAACCTTACTATTTTTTGAGATTGATTTGGTTATTCTGGTTCCTCCCAATTCCATATGTATCTAAAGTTCAGCTATCAATTACTACAAGGACAGATGGGATTCTGATAGAGTGAAAAATTACATTTAAACTGTAGATAAATTTGGAGAGCATTGCTATCTTAATAATAGTAATTCTTCCAATTCATCAATATGAGATATTTTCCCACTTATTTAGATATTTGATTTCTTACAATAAGTTTCTGTAGTTTTAAGGATATATGTATTTTACTTTTGTTATATTTATTCTTAAATATTTTTAATTTTCTTTTTAAAAAGCTAAAAGAAGAAAGGAAAGCAAGTATATTGTATAACCTTTGCTATATTGACCTTCTTGTTTATTATTTCTAGTTCTCTGCATTTTTTCCTGTGGATTTGAGTTACCATTTGGAATCATTTCCTTAGCCCAAAACAGCTCTGCTCCCACCCACTTCCTTTGTGCCATTATTGGAAAGTGTATTATTTTTATATTCAGGGTGGTTTACAGTTATGACTACATGAAACACAGAGTTTATTTTTGTATTATTATTTATTAATTATTGTATTTTCCCATGTAAACAGCTGTAAACCTACTTTTGCCCCACCCTGTATGTTATGTATTACATAAACTGTATTCATATTATTTTATATAATTGAATTTAAAATCAGTTAAGAGAAGAAAGGGTAAGAACTGTGCATTTATAGTATCTTTTATGATTACATAATTACTTTTATCAGCTCTTTATTTTCTTGTGCAGATTTGAATTATTGTCTGATATTGCTTGCTTTTATCTGGAAGAATTTCCTTTGTAAGGCAAGTTTGCTAGCAACATATTTTCTGTTTTTATTTGGAAATATCTATTTTGTCTTCATTTATAAAAAGCAGGTTTGCTAGATATAGGATTTTTGGTGGAAATATTTGTATTTGAACACTTTGAATGTTATCCCACTTCCTTCTGGCCTCCATTGTTTCTTTTGAGAACTCAGATGTTAATCTTATTGGAGTTCCCTTATAAGTTATGTGTCATTTTTCTCTTATGCTTTCAAGATTTTCTCTTTGTCTTTAGCTTTCAGTATCTTATTTGTTTGTGGATCTGTGTGTTTATCCCACTTAGAATCATTGAGCTTTCTGGAAATATAGATTTAATGTTTTTTAGCCATTATTTCTTCAAATGTTTTTCTGCTTCTTTTTTTCTCCTTGCCTTTGTGTATTCCTGTTATGCACATGTTGGTACACTTAATGATACCTTACATTTCCCTGTTCATTTTTCTTTATTCCTTTTTCTCTGTTCTTCAAATTGTATAAATGTTATCAATCTATCTTTAAGTGTGTGACTTCCTTTTTCTGCTAGTTCAAATCTGCTGTTGAGCTCCTCTAGTGAAGTTTTTCAATCAGTTATTATATTTATCAACTCTAGAATTTCCATTTGGTTCTTTTAAAAAATAATAATTTCTTGTACAGGAACAATTAAAATAAAACTAAAATAGTAATAATAATAATTTCTATCTCTATTGATATTTTTCTATTTGATGTAACATTGTCATTATATTTACTTTTACTTCTTTAACCATGGTTTCCTTTAGTTTTTTTAGCATTATTATAATGATGACTTTGGAGTCTTTATTAAATCCAACATCTGGTCACAGTCGATTTCTGATGCCTGCTTTTTATAAAGCACTAAAGGTTATGCTTTATTGTTTCTTTGCATATATCATAATTTTTCATTAGAAAGTAGGCATTTTAGATAATATATTGTAGCAATTCTGAGTGTTACTCTTTCCAGGGATTATCTTTATTTGTTTGTTTACTTGTTACTGTCCAGCTAGATTATTTTAGCAAAGTCTATTTTCCCCTCACTATCTCACCCCTCCCACAGTGTGAAGTTTCTGATGTTGCTTCTAAGGATCACAGTGCCCGCAGTCAACCTGGGGTGACAGTAGTTTTGAGTGGGCCCTCTTGAATCTCTTCTCCTGGCCATACCCAGCTCTTAAATTCAATTAATTGCTGGCTCATTGCTCTTTTGTTTTCAACAAAGCCCTGAAGCATAAATTGCTTAATAAACTAATCCAATCAAATTCAGGATCCTTTAAAGGGAAAGTTCCGAGGTCAGGTGTTTGCAATTTTGTCTTACCCCAGAAGAGTAAGATGCCTCTCCCCCTTTCTCTACAGCAAACTAGCTTTCCTGAAGTTTAGTCTACATCCCCAACTATCAATCTTTTCCCAATTGCCTTTCGCTAATACTTCCATTGTTTTGAGAGTACCCTTAGGCTTGAATTTCCCCACACTCTATTGCAAATAAAGTCAGTTCCTCTGGGGAGGGATTTGGAGCTCTCTGTTCTTTGGCCTACTTCTTCCTCTAGGAAAAATCTGTGCTAAAGTCAGGGACAATGGTATGCTCCTCTCTGAGTGATACCTCTGCTTTAGAAACTGAGTGCTTGGTGGATGGGGAAAGCAGCATCCCCAGGTCTCTTCAGCTTGCCTCTCTTGGCAGGGAACCCTGCTGTACAAGCCAGGGCAAGCATGATTAGGGCCCTAATATTGTCAACAGTGCCATTTCCAAGGTAGAGCCATCATCCTATAAGTGGGTGCTGGGTGGAAGAAGGGAGCCCCCAACTCTTGACTGTACTTACCCGGTACTTACCTTCAAGAATAGGAAACTGGGGGACAGATGAAAAATGCCAAGGCCCTGCTTCTCCCAGTGAAACAGCCCTCTGCCTGGAAGCTGGAGAGAGAAGGAGTCCTGTGTTCTTGGCTGCAGAAGTTTGGGGTAGAGTATCCACCTTACTGAGCTAGGACAGGGAAGAAAAGGTGTGGGTCTTGGTTTATATACCACTAACTCTTGTAGTTCTTACTGAGGTCTAGCAGATTTTCATGAATAAGTTTCTTCATGTTTTGTATACCAGTAGGACTATTTCCATAGACTTTAAATTGTTATTTTAGAAGGAACTTCCACTAGTTTTGAGGAGGCCTGGGCCTGGAGAGCTATTTATGCTATCACGCTTAGAGTGAAACTCCCCAATTCTAGGGTAGTGATTTATAGTTGGATGTGGGTATTAGGAGGGCACATCAACATCTCCTGTTTAGTAGAAGTAATTGCTGCATGAGTCGTGTGTATCTGTGGTAGGGTGACATGTCTCATGGGTGTGCTGGGTTGGAAAGAAAGCTAAAAGATGACTGAAGATCTTCCTGAAATTAGAAGGTACTTGTAGAGAGGTATAGACATGCTGTCTATGCAGTAGATGCTCATTGGTCCCAAGTAGTTGAAGAACATAGTTTTATAGTTAATTTAAAGTAATGTAGGCAATTAAAGAGTACAGCTTCTATAGTCAGACTGCTTGGATTTGCTTCTTGACTTTACCTTCTATTCACAGTCTGGCTTAGATAATTTATTTAACATTTCTGTATCCTCTAAAATGGGTATAACATAATAGTTTCACCTTAAACATTATCCATCAGGCAGGTCATACACATAGTAGGCTTTCAAATTTTGCTAGGTAGATAAATGGAATCATCTAATGACAAACATGAAATATCAGTTTTCAAAGAAAGAATTAATAATGCATTCAATTATGATTAGTGTAGTTAAGTGTTTCTGGGGTGATTCAGAAAGCACTTAAGTGTTTTACAGGAACCCAGCCTCATGTCTCTGAGAGGAAGAGGTATGGAGATGGATTGCATCCAACCTGGCCCTGTGACATCCCTTGGAAGTTCACTTTGTAATGAACGCTTAAAATCTGCCTAGTTTATCTGCCCCTTTTCTGTTTTTAAAACAGGAATGGCCAGTGTGTGGTGAAAAATTATTGTTTAGGTGCTTTATATATGGACATGTTTTATTGCATTACAAACACAACAGGTATCAGGGACTTTCCTGAGGGGTTGGATGGATGAGCTGTAAGGTCTCTCCGCATCCTAAGAGTGCATGGCACTTTGTATCAGCATCATCAGTACTTCCTCCTCCACAGTCCCAGTCACTGTGTTGCCAAGAAGCAGGCCCACAGAGCCACTTTAGCGAAGAAACGCTTACTCTTACTCCTTCTGTGATCGTTATAAATTCATCATTTCCAGCTGCTCCTGAACTCATTTCTACCTTTCTTTTTTGCACTTTACAAATTGTGTAGCTTGGGGGAGTGGAAAGGGGATAACTTTAGTAGGGAAGCTATTGCCAAAAACATAGAATGAAAGAACCACTTTTCTTTTGTTTTAAATCTGCCATCTCAGGGGATTTCTTTTATTTTTTTTCCTGTTAAATTACATCTCCTAATTAGGTCATGCCACTGGAGGTGACCTACATTTCAGAAGCCAACAAGCAACAACCAGAGAGGCAGGGAAATGAGTGGGAAAGAAAGAAAAATGGCTTCAAAATGGCTTGAAATGCAGCTTTTCTCAAGCGATTTACTCGTGACAGACGTTTCCATAAACTTGGTCTTTAAATGAGAGATGTGCTTGCTGGTTCAATCCAATATTCTGAAAGCTTATCTAATGGGACACACTGTGCTCATTTATTCAGTCACCATTCACAGTTGTTTATCCCACACATTGTGTGCGTGGTGTATCCATATTGAGCACTACATAATGCAATAATAGCATACATGTATAATTATTGGGCATGGGTGAGGACGCAGAGAAACATGAGAAATGACACCTGCCCTCAAAGAGTTTGCAAAGGTGAGAAGTAAAAATCTTCCTCACGAACAGTTAAGACATTTGAGATAGTGTAGTATAATAAGTGTTATATTATTTATATATTGCTGCAGAAAAAAATTATGCCCATCACTGAGTGTCCTAAAACAATAGACATTTAATACCTCACATAGTTTCTGTGAGTTTGGAGCCTAGATGCGGATAAGCTGTGTGATTCTAGTTCACAGACTCTTACAAGGTCACAGTCAAGATTTCAGCCAGGCTACAGTCATCTGAAAGCTTGATTGGGGTTGGAGGATCTGCTTCCCAGTTGACTCAGTCTGCTAAATGGTGAGCTTGTGATGGCTGTTGGCAGGAGGCCTCAGGTCCTTGCCATGTGTATTCTCCATAGGGATTCTTGAGTGTTCTGATGACGTGGCACCTGGCTTCTCCCACAGGGAATGGTCCAAGAGAGCAACACAGATGCTGTGGTGTCTTTTATGACCTGGCCTCAGAAATTCGTTTCCACAATATCTAATTTATTTCAATTTAATTTATAATTTATAAATATAATTTAATTATAAGAAAAATTTAAAAAATACAAGTACTAAACAGTAACATAGAGCAGCCCTATCCAGATGGGAGGGGACCACACAAGGGCATTCACACCATGAGGTGGGCATCGCTGTGGGCTGGTGGGAGGCTAGTTGCCTCAGAGGCTGAAAGAGTGACTTAGGGTTTAGGAGCCAAAGGATCAAGAAGTAAAAGAGGCTGGCCATGGTCAGAATGGTATATTAGTGTCCTCGGGCTGCCACAACAAATTACCACAAACAAGGTGATTTAAAACAACAGAAACTTATTCTCTCACAGTTCTGGAAACTAGAAGTCCAGGGTCAAGGTGTGGCAGGGTTCTCTCCCAAGGCTCTAGGAGAGAATACTTTCTCGTCTCTTTTGTAGCTTCCGATGGATGCATCTCTCCAGTCTTGGTGTCCATCTTCTCATGGCGTTCTTCTCCCTGTGTGTCTCTGAATCTTCACATGGCCCTCTCATAAACGCACTAGCCATTGGATTTAGGGCTTCCCCCCAATCCAGTGTTGTCATGTTCACTAATTACATCTATGAAGACCCTATTTCCAAGTAAGGTCATTCACAGGTACCAGGGGTTAGGGCTTCAACACATGTTTTGGAGAACACAATTCACCCCACAAGTGGTCAGGAAAGGGGTCCTGTGTGAACAGAATTGGATTTCCATGTGTGGTTAAGATGTGAGTGGAGAAAGGATAACAGTCAAGGTGGATGAAGGTGTGACTGCGAAAGAAGAAGTGGGAGGAGGAGGTGGAGGTGAGGTAAGAAACCATGAGTTCTACCCAGTAGAATCACACCCAGGTTGGTCAGCCCCATTGGAGAAGAGTCTTTATGTAAGAGAAGCAGCGCAACTTCAGTTTGAGAAATTAAGTTATAGATACATCGTGGAAGATTTTAAAAGACATGTTAAGAAGTCTGGACAGAGAACAGAATGACAGTTATCCAAGGGGAGGGGAGCAGAGGGGTGAGGCTGGGTGAGAAAGGGGAAGGGATTGAGCAGTACAAATTGGTAGTAACAAAATAGCCACGAAGATGTAGGTTACAGCACAGGGAATATAGGCAATAATATCGTGATAAATAGGTATGGGGCCAGGTGGGTACAGTCACAGCGGGTGGGGGAGACCACTCTGTAAAGTACAGGGTTCTCTTACCACTGTGCTGTACCTCTGAAACTAATACTGAATAATATTGACTATAAACTGTAACTGAAAAAATAAAAATAAAGAAAAGAGAAAAGGAAAATTAAGTTATAGATATATTCTGAAAGACATGCTAAGAAGTCTGGACTTTACTATGCAGGCAATGATGAATCACTCAAGGTTTTTTCTTTTTCTTTCCTGTCTCCCTCCCTTCCCATTTTTGAAGGCTGCAACTGCATTGATGTTTTGTTAAATTAATTGAGGAATAATTTACATATATTTAAGCTCACAAACCTCAATACAGTTTTACTTAACACACATATGCACATCTACACACCCAGGTAAATACCTCCCAGATTCAACGGCAGAGCGATTCCAGCCATTTCTGCCTCCGCTCAAGCAATACTATCCTACAAAAATAGCCGCTGTTATCATATCTGTCACCGTAAAGTAGCCTATTTATAAATTTTATATAAATAGAATCATACTGCATGTAGTGTTTTATTTCTAGTTTCCTTTGCTGAGGTATTGCCTTTGAGATGTACCCACGTCGTGTGCGGCAGTAGTTGGTTCTTTCTATTGCTGTATAGTACCCCTCTGTGTAAATACACTACGTTTTATTGATAATTAATGAGTACTCTTACAACTTTTTAATGTATGGAATGGCTTGATGAAAATAAGAACTGTTCTTGGCACATGCTGTTGGATAAATAAATGGATGAGTTGCTGGTGGATTACATGGGTAGAAGAGGGCTCCTAAAACTTTTGCCTGTACAGTGTCACGTGAAGAGAAGCTTGTCAAAAATTGACGTGCCCGAGGTCAAACCTCAGCTGTTCTAGGACAGAAGACTGAGGCCTGCCATATGTCCATTTGTAACAAAGTGCCCTGGTGAAGCCCTTGGAGGCAATCTTTGGTCTATCCTTTGGGACATGCTGAGGAAAAGTTTGGAATTTTGGAGACAGACATTGAAGAGTTAAATTAATTTTCTTACTGATATGTCTTCATGATCACCTGAACCAGGATACTGGCCCTGGGAATGAAAGGAAGGGTTGTTTTCGGGATGAGGAAGACAGAAGGGACACTCACTATGCCTTGTTGACAGACTGCCAGTGAGGAGGGAGGAAGACAGATGAGTCTAAAATGACTCCAAGGTGTCATGCTGGGATGACTGAGAAAAAGGTGACATCATTTACCGAAATAGGGAAGTCATGCTAAGGAGCTTATTTCATGGAGCTGATGGGCTCAGGGCGGCCCTGCTGCCTGAGGAAATGACGTGGACCTGGGACAGCGTTGGGATGGTAGGCGAGGAAGCTGGGCTGAGGGTCCCTGTTACTTTCTGATCAGACTGCTGCCATCTGGGTGAACTTAATGGCAGTCAAGTCCCTAAAACTAATTCTGAGAGGAGCCCCCCGAAGTCATTCTGGTCTTTTCTCTGCTGCTAACCAAACTAACCCAGAAAGAAAACAGGGTGTAACTTTGCTCCAAAGAATTCAGGCAGACCCAAGACCTCTTTTGAGTTAGAAATGGTTCTGAGTATCCTTCTGGATTAAAAACTCAAAGGTTTAAACATACACTTCAACAGTAGATGAAATATACCAGGGTGTTCTTCATTGGCTTGCTGTGCCTTCAGTGCTGTGAGGCCGCTGGCTGCGTGTACTCCTTCCCACGCAGGGGTGAGGGCCCCCTTCTTAAACACCTTTTGCTCTTCTCAAGGATATCTGAAGCCAGTTCTATTAGTTTTCTGTATAACTCCAGTTTACCAAACCTTTAATCATTTTTTTGTGTGTGTGCCTCTCATCTGGAAATATGTGATTACGTGCTTGACTAAGAGAAGAATTTGTTTTTTCAATACTGCATTGGCACTGCTGGAAGCGCTGGAGGAATATGGTCTATAGGTAGCTCACTTTCACCCATGGACATATCCCCTTAAAAATGTGGATGTGGCCTGGAGGGGTAGCTCAGGCAGAGCTTTGTCCCGGTATACCGAGGTTGTGGGTTTGAGCCCCGGCCAGGGTATGTGCCAGAGTCAACCAGTGAATGTGTAAGTGGTAGAATGGCAGGTTGATGTTTCTCTCTCTCTCTCTCAAATCAATCAATTAAAACAATTAAAAATATAGGACCCCGTATGCTTGCCAAAATCTAATTTTAAAAATGTGGCTATAAAGTCATCCTTTTGGGGTGAAATTGAATTGTTCTTCCCCCTTTGATTGAATCCCAGTCTCAGCAATGCTCTCATTTCATTTCGCTTTGGCCTTCTCTAACTTCACACTTCCACCAGAGCCCTAACTTCTAATGCTTGAGTTGTGAAGTATGTTTCTCTTTTTAAATTGTCAATGGCCTGGCTGGTGTAGCTCAGTGGATTGAGCTCGGGCCTGCGAACCAGAGGATCGCGGTTCGATTCCCAGTCAGGGCACATGTCTGGGTTGCAGGCCAGTTCCCAGCAGGGGACACACAAGAGGCAACCATACATTGATATTTCCCTCCCTCTCCCTCTCCCCTACCCCCTAAAGACAAATAAAAAAAATCTTAAAAAAAAATAAAATAAATTGTCAATGGCCTCAACTGTCCTTCCTCCTGCACAAAAACATGATAAAAAACATGTTAAAAGCTACCTTTAATTTATCATGATTTAGCAATCATCACTTCCTCAGAAACTGAATTTATCTAATGGGGAATTTTTAAAGTCTCTATGTCAGGAAGAGAGAAATTACCAGAGGGTCAGACACTCTTGCAGGAGCCTGGGTAGGAGCTAGAAGTCACTAATTCAAAAGCAAAAGGATTTGCAAGTGACCCAACTTCCCCTTAACTTAGGAACATTATACGACCTGCCCCATCTCTTGCACAAGGCAGGGCTCCATCTACTTGGTGGAGCTGAGCAGGGCTTATCCGTGTTTATTCAAAGTGAGGGCACATCAAGCCAGCCTGATCTTCACATTCACAGAATCACTTAAGTTTATGGAGGCTCAAAGCAATATACAGGCATCCTTTATCCTTCTCCTCTGAGTAGTTGAAGAATGGTAAGGGCAATTTCAGTTGGCAAAATATTTGCAGCCCAGAGAGGTCAAATGATAAGCTGAAGATGATATTGCCAGTAAGTGATAGGGTCAGAAGAACTAATGATTACAGATCTAGTGTGTTCTTGCCAAAAACCAGAGGGAGGGTCACGATCATGCTGAATGATGTCAGTCTTGATAAAGATGTTTCTCACTGGGGCAGCATGGACACATGCCCAGAGAGGCAAGGGAATGCTGTCTTCCCTCACAACCCTCAGCCTGGCTTGCCTGGAGAGAGGCACTTTCTTTTGGAGAAAGTTTCACAGACCCATTTCCCAGGCAGGTAAGAGAATTCACATAGGATATAGAGAGATGGCAGAGCCAGAGTCGGCATTGATGTTCAGTTTTCCCACCTGTTCCTGCGGGATGCCAGAGTGTTTATCTATGGCTTTTTCTAGTAGTCCCTGTTTTCCCCACCAAACTCAATTTCAGCATTGGCCTTTGTCTCCCACTTTGTGAGTTTTCCTATCTTGTTTACCGAGAAGGTTCTGGGCTCTAAGCAAAGCAATGGGCAGCAGAGCTCCATGTTCCCCAAGTGTAATTACACCAGGATACATTTGCTTTGGTGCATTTCTTGAAGAAAGCTCTTAATTCTGGCAGCAAAACTGTAAAATTGCATTTACAACATCCTCTTAAATCTGAGTGATGCTTGAGGCTGTTTGTGAAATGCGCTCTTTCCCAACCAGGTTGTTTTGTCAGAGGTCAACACAGCCTCTTCCAGGGAGTGAGATTGTCCACATATGTAGCAAATAGTCCATCTAACTGGAACCACTCACACCCGCTTTGAAGAATCTCTGGCTCTGTGACTGGGTTATTTTGACGTTGAATAAACAAACACACAGTAGGGAGTGTTTGGCTCCCAGAGGTCTTGGGCTTCCCCCCTTTTTATCAGAGTGACAATGATTTGTTTACCACACCAGTGTGAGAAGATGAGGGTTCTTCTGAGTCTCTGGGAAACACAGATGGCCCTGCTGCCCTGCGCAGGTGGAGCGCTTAAACCCTGGGTAGCACTTTGGGTCAGCTATGTTTGGAAGGGAGCTATCTTAACTGCCTTTTTATTTTTTAAGTGAACTTTTTATTAAAGTATAACTTACATATAGAAAAGTGCATAAATCCTGAGTGTATAGTTTGATGAATTTTCACAAAGTGAAACCAGGTTGTGGAGCAGCCTACAGATGGAGAAATAGAAGCTCTCAGGACCCCAGAAGACCCCTCATTGCCCCTCCTTTACACTGCTTTCCTCCCCAGGGTTACCACTATCCTGATTATTTTTGCTTCTTTTAAAACTTTACAGAAATTAAACAACACGTTTTACCTCTCATGGTTGCCTTCTTTTGCCCTACATTATAGGTGTGGCATTTATTCATGTAGCGAGGATACTAATAGTTCATGCACTGTAATTTTCGCTTATTATTCCATTATATGTATACAGCACAATTTACTTATCTGTTTCACCACTCATGGACATTTGGGTGTTTTAGCTTTGGATTCTATCTCTTGATGTGCAGAGGGTGCACATGGGGTATCACATAAATATGAGTGCATATGTGTGACCTCATTCTCTGCAGAACCATGCCGGTCAGAGAGCATCAATTTTAGAGCTCAGGTTTGATTTCAAATATTCTGATTTCAGATGTACGCATTGTTCCATGAGTATACCTGAGCTTATTAAATCAGTTATTCCACCCCTCCCCTACATACTGCATCACGACCCAGCAACTGGGTTGCCCTGCCCTGGTGAACACCAAAGGCTCCACCCCTCATACATAACAGGCATGACAAGACAAAAAAAAAAAAAATGGCCAAAACGAAAGAACAGATCAAAGCTCCAGAAATAATACAATTAAGTGATGAAGAGATAGCCAACCTGTCAGATGCACATTTCAAAACACTGGTAATCAGAATGCTCACAGAATTGGTTGAATTTGGTTGCAAATTAGATGAACAAATGAAGACTACACTAAGTGAAATAAAGGAAAATGTACAGGGAACCAATAATGATGAGAAGGAAACTAGGACTCAAATCAATGGAGTGGACCAGAAGGAAGAAGAAAACAACCAAACAGAAAAGAAGGAAGAAACAAGAATTCAAAAACAATGAGGAGAGGCTTAGGAACCTCCAGGGCATCTTTAAACATTCCAACATCCGAATTATAGGGGTACCAGAAGGAGAAGAGGAAGAGCAACAAGTGGAAAACTTATTTGAACAAATAATAAAGGAGAGCTTCCCCAACCTGGCAAAGGAAATAGACTTCCAGGAAGTCCAGGAAGCTCAGAGAGTCCCAAAGAAGTTGGACCCAAGGAGGAACACACCAAGGCACATCAGAATTCCATTACCCAAGATTAAAATGAAGAAGAGAATCGTAGAAGCAGCAAGAGAAAAGGAGACAGTTACCTACAAAGGAGTTCCCATCAGACTGTCAGCTGATTTCTCAAAAGAGACCTTATGGGCAAGAAGAGGCTGAAAAGAAGTATTTCAAGTCTTGAAAGGCAAGGACCTACATCCAAGATTGCTCTATCCAGTAAAGCTTTCATTTAGAATGGAAGGGCAGATAAAGTGCTTCTCAGATAAGGTGAAGTTAAAGGAGTTCATCATCGCCAAGTCCTTATTATATGAAATGTTAAAGGACTTATCTAAGAAAAAGAAGATAAAAATCATGTACAGAAAAATGACAGCAAACTCACAATTATTAACAGCCACACCTAAAAGAAAAAGAAAAACAAACTAAGCAAACAACTAGAATAGGAACAGAACCACAGAAATGGAGATCATATGGAGGGTTAGCAACAGGGGAATGGGAGGAGGAGAGGGGGGAAAAGATACAGAGAATAAGTAGCATAGATGGTAGGTAGAAAATAGACAGGGGGAGGTTAAGAATAGTATGGGAAATGTAGAAGCTAAAAAACTTATAAGTATGACACATGGACATGAACTAAAGGGGGGGATGTGGGTGGGAGAGGGTGTGCAGGGTGGAGGAGAATGGTGGGGGGGAATGGGACAACTGTAATAGCATAATCAATAAACTATATTTTAAAAAAGAAAAATAAATAAAATTGCAACAGCAAAAAAAATCAGTTATTCCAAGTTTAAGTTTGGAGAAAATGGTTTCTGCAGATATAAGACATGCAAAAATATATTTCTTACAAAAAATCTTCTCTTTATACATGGATGTTTTTTTGCTTTGTGATTTTTGGCTGTGCATTGTGTGTATTTAGAAAAAACCTAAATCACATGTAAAACCAATCTAAGATACTCTTAACAGTATTTGAGTATAGTGTACCTTTACATGGCTAATATAGGATACATTTTTACCCAAATTATACTTCTTACCAACCTTAGTTGGGGGTCATTTTGCTAAAGTATATTCTCTTCATTGCATATAATTTATTTCATAAGATTAAGCACTTGTTTACAAAAGTGAAGCAAAACATTTCTGAAAAGATCCCAACTAGATATAATATATGTGACTTTTGTGATATGTTTACCAACACGAGATTTTTATCTTTCATATTTTCAGCCATTAAAGATGAAAAATAGTTCATTTTCCATACATATGTATACAATGAAGTTGTTTTCAGTAGATTAATAACTACCCTTCCCCAACCCTGCTTACCTTCTAAAACATACTCAGTGTTAGCCAGTACCACCTAAGTAGCTGTGATAAATTTTCCTACATGCCAACTGGAAATGAACATAACTCTTTCCAGGAGAAAATGAGGCAAGTGACAAAATGACCAAAAACACATTTTCTCCTAAAATTACAAGTACTTTTTAATGGATTCAAAATATGTGAACAAACATTTGGAGAATAGTTGTGTGTATTTGTTTTGAGTAAAAACGTGTTTGCCAGAGCCACCAATGAACTACTAATGCAGTAATTAATTTACTATGCAGCTCTAGATGGGAAAATGGCTCGGAATTGTAAAAATGTCTAGTAAAGAATGATTTAATTTAACGATTTAACATTGAGTATTATCCCCTTTAAACTCAAATTTATGGAAAACCCTTCTGTGTTGTCACCACGTGCCTAGCATGGTAATATTGTGAGGAGAGGAGCAACCTTCCAGGGGACAGACCCTTCCATCTGGGGAGGGGGGAGGGGGAGGAAACCCCCTGCTCTGTCCCGACCCTCCCCTACTTCTCTTCAGGCAGCCCTTCCCGAGACCCTGTCATTCAGCCTGTCCTCCCCCATTCACCCACACCTCATGTGAAGAACCTGACAACGTGGCCAGGGGAGTGTCGACATACTCACCATGACTTCCTTTCACCTGGACCCAGATGGAGTCAAGGGAAAAGGCCACTGATGAGTGTGTTTTGATTTCTGTCAATGACCAGCTTTCGTACTGAAAGTTCAAGCAGAAAAATCCTGATCACTTCTATTTTCTTGGATTAGTCAAATAATTGGCCAAGGGCAGCCTGAATTTCTTCAACCACTGACCATGACCTTGGAAAGTCCCTTAGCTGGCCTGAGTCTAAAATTGCAGATGACCAGACCTCCCTTCACTGCCTTGTGCAGCTCAAACAAGATAATATCATTGGAAAGCTCTTTATAAGAGGAAAGCATTATAGTTTCTACAGTTTCCATTACGTTCAACTGAAAGGTAGATTTTTTCCCCCAGCCAGAATCATGTCAGCCCTTCTGGCCTACTTCAGGTCCTCTCTTCTGTTCCTATAGGATGGACTGAGCCTGCTTGTATGCTGATATCTTGCTTGTTTTTAGAATGGTAAGGATTGTGGTTTTTCTACAGTTTACCCGGAGTTCTTACCCAGGAACGGTGGGAAAGCTTCATGTGTTTTTAAATGAACAATAACAAAAAATTTTACTACTTTAATGAGCCAGTGTATGGTCTTTATGTGTTTACTAGGGACTTGGCTTTGTAAGGTTTCTTTTTCCTTTTCAGAAGCAATGACAACATAAAAGAAAAGCTTCATGGTTTTGCTCTTATAAAGTGTAATAGGAATTTCACCTGGCCTCCAGCCAAAACACATAGTTAGGTGCAAAATAAGAGTAAAATTAAGTGTTTTGATCCCATTCAGCCTCTTCCCTCTGGCTTCAGAAAGGTATGTGTGAGGTGCAAGGAGGAGGACTTCACAGGGTTGTCACAGTGTTTTCTCCTTCGAGGCCCATGTGACATGATTCCTGTGTTTTTCCCACTGATTCTGGAGGACCTGCCCAGCAATGCTTAGAAATTTGCACAAGGCTGGAAGGACCTGAATGCAGCTGGCAGCAGGTGCTTTCTGCTGGGGTGGGGGTGACTGACACCAGGATGTGACTGGGGTTTGCTGGTCACCTGCTCACTTGTGAGCATTCTGAGGAGCAGGCTGCCTCAGAATGCTCACAAGCCAGGGGTTCTTCTTAGGACGAGAGTGTGGGCCGGCCACTTCACTGTTCTGATTGCTTGTTTTTAAAATGGAGCTGTAATATTATCCATCTTGAGGGTATTCTGAGCATTCAGTGAAATAAAACTTAAAAAGCCATTAAGGCTGAGGTTAGCTTTTTAAATTAGTATTACATGTGTCCCTTTTTTACCTGGATAAAAAACTGTAGCTTGAAGTTTCAGTGCCCTCCTCAGGCAGGACCAGCCTCTCTCCTCTCTCTGAAACTGAGAAGGACTGATCCCACTGGAAAGCTACATGAAAGGCACAGAGCATCCCTACCCTGAGTTTGCAAGACTCCTATCTTTGTCTTTTTCGGCTCACCCAGCCCCATCCTCCACCTCCACTAGCAGATTCACTATTTTGAGCAGACAGTAGTTGCCAAAAGGCATGTGCATCTCCTGTAGAACATGCAGCTGATTCTTTGAAGGGTTAACTGGGAGCATAGTTTAAAAATTAACAACCATTATAATCATTACAGCAGTAAATATTGGTGGGCCTGGATTGAGATCTGTCTTGTGCATATGACAAGGAAAAGAAGGTGAAAGAAAAAAGGCAAACCCTTTGCTTTAGCCCCTCCTGTGTGGGGAATTGGGGACCCTTTCCCATTTGGAGGGAGCAGTGCTGTTTGATCCTGGGTGAGATGCAACGTGACACAACATGCCCCCAAATTCATAAACGTTGGAGGGAGTTGACAGCTGGTTTTTTAAGAGGAGCTGATTTAGTGGCTAATTTTATTTATCTGGCTTCCTTTGCCAAGATCAGCTGCTTCTTTGCCCTGTGCCGTTAAATCCCAGGGGCTCCGTAGGCAGCAATTTACAAATCTATTCCCTTTCCATGGCTAAGTTTCTCTCTAACACCATGGATTCTTCATAGAGAAAACAGAAAATCTAGAAACCATATTCAAAAACTATCTTTAATGTTTCATCAAAAGCTGTCCTACATGAGCATTTATTTATATTTAGCTCTGAATGAAAGGCCCCAGGAGGCTACAGCCTGAGCAGATTCGGTTCAATATCTGCGAAGAAATTTAAATAAGCTTACCAATGAAGAAATCTTCCTACATGAAGATAAAAAGTGAAGCCTGATTCTGGTCGACCTTGGGACAAAGACAGGCTGGAAACCATTCAACAGTCAATAACACAGCCAAGCAGCATGTACATGTCTTTGTGCGTGTGGCTCTGTGTGAATTGGGCTGGGCACAGAGGGAAGGAAGCCATACACTCACGCAGTCCCTGAGGTTTCATTAGATTGAGAAGAAGAACTGATGTTTTGTTATTAGGGTAGCTTTTAAAAATCAACATTCCAAAAAAAATTTTGACAACCCGGTTTAAATAAATTAATGATGGATGAATATGAAAATGATATTTCCAGAGATTAACAGTCGTATAACGGATACCCTGCTGTACAACATTTATGAATAATACATCATTATCTATTATCTTTAAATCCATCCAGGATTAACAGCTTTTCAGATTATTTAGCATCCAAGATTTAAGGGATAAAAATCAATACATATATACTTTGATAATCAAGGATAATCAATTCTCTAAAAATGAACATCTGGCCAGCATTAGTTAGGTACTCAGATGGTGTCCTTATTCCCTAATTATGCTGGTTTATTTCCCAAACTGGAGCTACCATGCTGGCAATTTAGGATGATGTCTTCATAATCTGTGTCAGTGTTGGGGAGAGGAAGGAAGGAAGGAAGGATGGAAGGAAGGAAGGAGAAGAGAGGGAGGAAGAGAGGGAGGGAGAGAGAACCTCCAGATTTAAGCAAGAAAAAAGTGAAAAATCTCCAGGAATTTCAACCTAAGGGAAGTGAACCTTCTATTGTCCTTGGGGTTTTGCTGCTGCCTCTCTTGGCACTGTGGGTTGGACAATGATTGGTTTCCTGCAATGAGAAGTTCTACAGAAAAAGAATAGCTGAGTCAGAGAAGGCCACCAGGCTGTGGGACCTGCAGTACAGGCTCGGGCAGCACCAGGAGAAGCACCAAGGAAGAGAAGCCACCGCCTCTGCTTCCAGCTGCTCCAAGGGAAGGCAGGCAGCCCGGAAAAGGCGACCACCTGCCCTCTCGTATTTGGAATGGTTTCTGCTTTGACATGAATGGCCCAGTATAAAGGGGAGTAACTTAGTTGAGTGTTTGATCCCTCACCCCCAAATCCTGTGCTGTGTTCTTTGTGCTTGTGTTCATCTTCTCAAGGTGACACTATATGCTAATTTCAGAGTCATTATGTCTCCCTCCACCTTTCCCTTCCTTTCTCTTTCTCTATAATCTGAAGCTTTTGGCAAATATAACAAATAAACAATCCATTTGTGGCCAAAATGCAGAGCTTATGCATGTTGATCGTTTCTGATGAGTGGATTGAAACCTCAGCTCCTCAGCGCCCTTGAACCAAAAGAACTGAACAAGTAGTGTGTTTCCACATGACATGCTGTCATAATAGCTAATTCCTAAGTTGCAGGATACTGCCATAATATTGGATTCTGGGGTTGTAGCTCAATACACTCTCCTTTGTAGCCATTGCACACACTGTTCTATGTCGCAGCTTTTTGTTTAGCCTGGTAGCTGGTTTCACAGGGGTTAGAAGCTTGTGTTTGAGAAATGCATTTTGCATCGATTAAAATTTCTTAAAGGACACGTCGCAATTGAATGACAGGCTATTTTTAAATTATTTACAAGCTCGGCATTTTGCTCAAAGCAAATTGTCAACTAAATCTAGTTATCATTTTATCTGCTGGACCCATTCCCCCTGAGCATACCGACTATGAAAAAGATTATCCCCTCAATTTATTGCTTTAGCAATTCAGTAGACCTCTTCTTTGCATAGCCTCCCCCTCCGCCCCAAGCCTTCCTGGCACTAAATGGTGGTAGAAAGGCTTTGATGAGCTTCGGGGGGCATGTGTTTCCAGAATTTCCCCGAACACATTTTTTCAGTGGTATTGTTGATGTAAAGACCTTTTTCTGGATTTAATTTCTATCCTAATCACTCTCCTGTGGAAAAATTAGAGATTACTTTTCCACTTACCTTTCCCCTCTGTTATTACGCTTGATCTTACCCAAAAGGCCGAGAAGTGACTCCCCTGTTATTAATAATAAAATTTGACAATGTTTCTTTAGTAGTATTCTATCATGTACATATTGCTGTTATATCATTAATGCAGCTCTGAGCTCTTTATCTCACTGGTTTTGTACTTTAGTATTCTCTGTGTCGGACATTCTTCCCACTGATTTTTGCTTGGCTCTGTCCTTATCATTTAGGTCTTAGTTCAAATATTAACTCCTCTAGAGGTCTTCCCAGGTCACCTTATCTAATCTTGCTCCAGTGGCCACCCCTCACCACGCTACCTACTTTACGTCACTTACCTAAAATGTTCCTACTTAATTAACCTGCATGGTTATGGTTTGTTTCTTCCCATAGAAGGTAACTCCACGAATGGGAGGATCTCATTTTCGTGTTCATGACTATTTCCCAGCCCCTATCACAGTGCCTGGGATACAGTAGACACTCAATAAATATTTGTCACACAAGTGAATGGACAAGTGCACTACTGTAAGCAGAAGACCTAGCTACATTATTGCCTGTACTTTCGGCTTTCCACCTTACTCTGGACCAATCACTTTCCCTTTGGGCCAACTGATTTTCTGCAAATCCATGGAACTCTAGGTTTCAGGACCAAAGCTATCTTAAAGATGACATAGTCATTCTGTTAATGAAAAAAATGGACGCCCAGAGAGGTTGAATTACCCAGCTAGTGAGGAGCAAACATAGGGTATAATTCCAGGTCTCCAGTGTCCTTATATCAGTGGTTCTCAACTGGGGCAATTTAGCCCCCAGAAGACATCTGGCCAAGTCTGGATGCATTTTTGGATGTTGTAACTTTGTGGAGTGGGGGGAGTGGTGTGTGTTACTGACGTTCAGTGGGGAGGGGCCAGGGATGCTGCTAAACATCTTACAAGGCACATGACAATCTCCCACAACAAAGACTTACGCAGCCCAAAGTAGAGCTGAGGTTGAAAAACCCTGCTACACACAGCCACAATAAGACTTCTGCTCTGTGTTTGACAATGACTGAGAGAAGGTCCACAGAGAGTTTAGTTTTCTAGAATTTCTTAGTACAAAATGATCAGTTGGCATTTTTTGCCAATTAAAGTTTTAAATTTTTCAAAAGAAAGGCAGCTTTACTGTTTTCAATTATAGAAATAATACATGCTTATTGTAAAATGATTTGGATAAAACACAAAGGGATTAAAAGAAAGATGAAATCGTCTGTAATTCTACAATATCATTTGGAGATAAGCATAAAGCATGTCGGCATATATTTTTGGAGACTTTTTTCTATGCATACATACATACAGATACACACATTTTTGGCAAAAATGGAATGAGGTATTTAATACAGACTATTTTGTAACTTGCTTTATTCACTTACTATTTTGCGGGCATCTTATAAATTTATAAATATGGAGCTATATTATAATTTCTAAAGATTTCATCATATTCTGTTGTCTAGGTATCCAAAGTGTATTTTTTACCAATCTCCTATTGATGAGCATTTAGGTTGTGTCTAAATGTTGTATCTAAATATTCATCTAAATGTTTGAATATTGTAAACACCATTCAGCGATTATCGTTGTCCACACTCAGTCATTTCCTCAGCATCAGTAGCGTGAGATGACCAGGGCACAGGAAATGTGCCACACGCTGCTGAGTGGCCTGCCTGAATGTTTGCCCAATCACTAATGAGAACCGAATAATTAGAAATCTCAGTATGCTGGAATTCTCTGTCGCCTCACTTTCAGGTGAAAGATGCAATTCCCAAGCCCGCCCCCCTCCCCCCAAATCATGTTAGGCTTAATTTTTTTCTTTTATGCCCTAGTATCAGAAAATATTTTTTAATTTTTATCTTCTACATTCACTTAAATGTAATTCAGGACAGCATTATTTCAGATAAGGACAAGGAACATTCACTGGGTTTTACTGAGTGCCACGCCCTATATATGAGGAACTTGTATTCTGCCAACAACCTGTGTGTTAAGCAATCTCTTCCTGCTTTCAGAGGGGAACGTGGAGAATCAGACACTCTCGTTCAATATCATAAACCTTTTACCTGGTACAATCAGAGTGTGAATGTAGTCCTTGCCTTTAAAACATGTATAGTCTAATATAAGGAAAGATGGGCCAGGCACACTTTCTACGTCAGTCTCACGTATGAAGAGATTAATGTTCAAATTAATACCCTGACGATCTTAAGATGCTCCACCTGTAAAGAAATAATCAGCTATATTCAGGATATTGTATTTACCATAGCAGGGAAGTAAATTAATATATATTTGAAAAATACTTTCAATAAATTATGTTGAAAATGCAGAGATGTCCAATCTCTCTTTAGTAACCCAAAACTTAATCAGTTAATTGAAGTTTTTACTTGATAAATTCCATATTTCAAAGAACCCAGGATACTTGTCTCTCATCAACATGCAAGATATATTGCTCAAGGCAATATGCCATAAATATAATTTCTTTTAGAAAACTGAGAGGCCAAGAAGAAAATCTTTGAGAGAATATTAGAGAGAACTCTTGTTTAAATATTTTATTATGTCTTTCTATTCCCCTTCATCAGAGTTCTTAAGTCTTTTTCTCAAACCTGTGTACTCTGGTTAAGCTACCCAGGGTCTTGCAAAGAAAATATGGGCAGGGCCCAGGCACAGAGAGTACAATTAGTTTAAGAGTGAGACGTGCGAGATGAGAGAAAACCCATTTGGGAAAAAATCTCTCTCCGTTGACCTTTGTGGTTTGAAACTCTCTGCTTCATCCCATGACTCTGCAATCCACTTCTGGATAATTTATTAGAGAAACACTCACAGATGTACAAATGTATTCATTGCCATACTGTTTCAGATAGTAAACAAGAACAGAGTAAATGATCTCCACTAGGAGATAAACATAAACTAGAATACACAATACTATGGAAAAACATGCACCTGTACTGGATATGAGTCTTTTGTTAAATATGTGTCTTGCAGATATCTTTTGTGGTTTGCCTTTTCACTCTCCAAATGATGCCTTTTGATAAACAGAAATTTAAAGTACTATAGATTATCACTTGTTTTACTTTATCCTTAGTGCTTTTTGTATTCTGCGGACTCTTTTTCCTCCCCATGATCATTAAGATATTATTCTTTGTTTTTTTCAAAATAACTTTATTGTTTTATACTTGACATTGAAATCTATACTACATCTAGAATTTATTTTTGAGTATGGTGTGAGGTAGGGCTTAAATTTCTTTTTCATGTGAATATCCTTTGACCTGGCATAATTTACTATAAAAATGATTTTGCCCCACTATTCCTCACTTTCAGCTTTATCACAAATCAAGTGATCATGTATGGGTGGAATTTCTAATCTTTTCCATTAATCTATTTGTCTGTTGTCATGCTAATACCAAATTGTCTTGATTTACTGATGGCAGTCTTTTGAATAGAGATAAAAGAGGATATACCAATGTCCAATAAACTTATTAAAAAGTGTTCAATGTTATTAATAATAAGGAAAAATAATGTTAAAACCATAAAGAGATACTGCTACTTATCTACAAGAATGGTTAGAATAATTTTTTTAAAGACACAAAAATACCAGGTATTGACAAGGATGTGGAGCAACTGAAAATACCAGGTATTGGCAAGGATATGGAGCAGCTGGCACTCACACACACTCTGAATATACCTAAATCAGTGCGATCATTTTGGAAGGGTGTTGGGCAGTCTCTACTCAGCTGAATATGTGTGTGTGTGTGTGTGTGTGTGTGTGTTATCACTTAACAATTCCATTCCTAGACATATACGCAATAGAAATACTTATATACATATACCAAAAGATACACAGGAGTATGCATTGCAGATGTGTCCATAATAGCAACCCCCTATGTCCATCAGTAGAATGAGTAAGTAATTTGTGTTATATTCAGTTGATGAAAATGAACAAATTACCACAACATACAAAACATGGTTGAATCTTACCAGGGTAATGTTGAAAGAAAGTAGAAACAAAAGAGAATACACTCTGTAATTCCACTGAAAAAGTTCACAAACAGATAGAACTAATACATGATGATAGAGGTTAGGTTAGCAACTAGGTGCTCAAAACAGGGAGGGACAGGCAGAGGGTCTTTGGTGCTGGGAATGTTCTATTTTCCTAATTTTGGTGCTGGTTACTGGGGAGGTGTTCACCTTACGAAAATTATTTGAGCTGCGTGATTTGTACACTTCTCTTAATATAGTCATATATTATTCTTCACTAAATATTCATTTAAAAATAAACCAGATAGTTATATATTACTGAGTGCAAATTACTGATATATGTAAGTATATCTGTCTATCTATCTATATAGCTTTGATATAGTAGCCACAAAATAATACCACATATTTTTTATGAACATATATAAATGCATTTTTTCTCTGGGGAGGAAATTTGGTGTCAGCATATGTTGGCCCTCTAGAATAAAGCTATTTAACTTTTGACTCTGTTATCATAATTCTTCTGGCCTTAGTGTTGTAATCAAATTGGAGGTGAGATCAGTGAGTACATCTAAGTTTCTGAAGAGAAGGACTCTTAGCAAAAAGCGTGATCAACAAGCTCCTATTTCTTAACAATAAGTGGAGCTGAAATTGTAAACTGACCTCGAGTACCAGTTGACCCTGAATAATCTGAAACACTGTGCATATTCCTTTAATACTAGCTGTCAACTTTACCCAAAAAACAAAAACAAAACAAAACAAAGACATTCAAAATCAAGTTTTTAAAAGGTATCTATAAAAAGGAGTAACTAAGTTCTTTTAAAAATGAGTGTTCTTTTACAAATAACTTGAGAAAATTCAGTATTAATTTTCAGGTAGTTTGGAGCTAGGCAAAATAAGCATGGGACCAGCATTATATTTGAGAACTGCTTAAATCCAGGCTGTTTCCAGTATTGATAAGATATAGAAAATGCAAGTTCCCTTTAAAAAAGGTGACTGTCAGGAGAACCAACTATGAGGGGTTCTCGGAGCATGCATCCCAGCTTCTGGAGGGTGGAACAGAGCCTGTGCAATGTGACTTTTTAACGTGAGGATGTGGAGAAAAGGGAACCCTTGTGCACTGTTGGTGGGAATGCGGATTGCTGTGGCCATTATAGAAAACAGTATGGAATTTCCTCAGAAAATTAGAAATGGAACCGCCTTATGACCCTTAAGAGATACCACTTCTGGGAACATATCTGAAGAAACCTAAAACATTGATTCAAAAGAATGTATGTACCCCTATGTTCAGAAGCAGCCCAAGTGCCCATCATTAGATGAATGTATAAAAGAGTTGTACATTTACACAATGAAATACTAGTTAGCCATACAAAAGTAGGAAATCTTTCCCTTTGCAACAGCATGGATGGACCCAGAGAGTATTATGCTAAGTGCAATAAGCCAGTCAGAGAAAGACAAATACCATATGATTTTACTTATATGTGGAATCTAAGAAACAAAATGAACAAAAATTGAAACAGACTCCTGGATATGAAAAACAAACTGAGAGCAGTCAGAGGGGAGGGGGTCGAGGGCTTGGTGAAAAAGATGAAAAGATTAAGCAAGGAAAGAAGAAAGTCACAGACGTAGACAACAGTATGGTCATTACCAGAGAGGAAGGGGAGGGGGTGGGAAGAAGTAGAAAAGGGTTATAGGGGGACAAATGGTGACAGAAGGAGACTTGACTTTGAGGAGGTGAAAATACAATATACAAATGATGCATTATAGAATTGTACACCTGAAACCTATATAATTTTATTAACCAGTGTCACCCCAATAAAGTCAATAAAGATAAATAAATAAATAAAAGCCATGAGTTAAAAATAATAAATTCCTCCATTAATGTAAAGGCCAGAGTTGGTTTTCTCGCCTTGGATAATGGGGCCTCTGTTTTAAATGTTTACGTTGGAGAAAGGGCAACATCGTGTTATGGAACCAGAGACCCACAGAGGGTGGCAGTGCCCTAGAGCTCACGAGTTCTCAGCTGAGCTGTCTATTAGATTCACCTGCACGACTTTTACAACACCGCAGCTGAATTTCAGCGGTGGAAGACATTTGTATTTTTCAAATGTTCCCAATGAATCTGGTCCTTGATACCGTTGAGAACCACTGATCTATGTGGTCCATTGATTTTTATCCATCTAGGACTCTGTGCCCTGACACGGAAATTTCAACTTTATTCTGCTTAATGGTTTTACATAAGCTCTACTTCTTATGTAAAACCATTAAGAAGGGGTTCTACTTCTAAAGGCTGAAATATTGAGGACCACTGATATTGTCCCTGGAGTTTACAGGCATTCCTGTCGCTTCACCTCCATTTGTTGGGTCGATCATTTGGCGGCGATGGCAAGGAGACTGAAATACTTAACAGCTGTCTCAGGTTAGACTCTATCTGTTCATCAGAGTGGACAATTGCGACGGGAGGAACTGGAAAGAGGATTGGGCAGGGGAAGAAACTGAACTGCGAGGCAGGTCGGAAAGGGCCTTGGCCACCTTGGTAGGAGCGCTGAAGAGGACGTTGCCTCTCAGAGTCGTGTCCCATGTGGGCTGTTGGGGAAGAGTGTAACCTCGGTGATCAGGGTCTTTGCAGCCGTGGCAGACCCTGAAACCGCTGACAGCTGGAGGAGGACCGCTGCCATGCTCCTCCTGTAAGTCCTCCCTTGAAGGGGGAGCTGGGTAGCACATTGCTGGGGCTATAGGACAGGTGTGCAATTTTGGGGGTGTGAGGAATGCCTGTGGACCAGATGGTCTCTGAGTCAAAATGAGGAAGGCGTTAGTGTGCAAGTATCCTCAGCCAGGCTCACGGCAATGGGACCGTGGACAGGCTGCCGAAGGGAGGGGCAGAGAGAGAGGCTGAGTGAGAGAGGGAAAACGGTGCCCCTCTTCTCTTCTTGGGACACCTCCCATGGCAAGCTTTCTTTTCACACCTTCTTCCTGCGGGTACAAAGGGAATTTTAGGCCTGGGATAGGGTTAAATAATATTCCGGAAAATTCGACTCTGTCTTGACTTTTGCCTATTACTTCTCTCTCCAGCAATAGACTGACTTTGGCAGAAAGGAACTTCAGTTGTTGCAAATCTGATGCAGCATCAGAGAGCACCTCGCACATTTGTGCACAGCCCCACATGCCCATGTTCTCGTCTGAAAGTTACCCCTTGACTGGTTTTCTTTTCGTTTTTCAACTTAACCTATTGGTTTAATCAAAAACTAAGTGTTGAGAATATCGTTTCCTGAACTGAAAACAGTTGAATCCCTAGAATCTTCTTACTAATGTGGCAAAGCGTGTTCTCATTGTGTTTAAAAGATGCATTGTTATCGCCACTTTAATTATACTTGTAAAATAAATCTTTATGAGCAGGAATGCCTTTAGCTATGTTCTTATTTTAAAAGATACAACACAGGCCTTTTATAGTGGTTGAATAGATTAGATCTAAAGCAGTGAACTAATATGAGTTAATTATCACTGATGGGTGCTTTATGCCAACTTCCTGTGACAAACAGAGCTTAGAACAAATAAACACACTGTTTTCTACAAATCACCGCTTTCATTAACACACTTCTACAACACGCTTTGGCATACATAGTTTCTTATAACGAATATCTGTATTTCATGGCTACATGATAATGATTCTTAGGACCAGTAAAACAAACTTTTTAATATTGTAAGAAATATCTTTGTAATAAGAAACTGGCTTAGAAACTCAGCTTTAAAATAAGGTACAATGAATTGATGCAATTTAAATTATGGTAACTGATATGCAAATATTTGGTAATAATTTTCCTGTTTATCAAGATGTAATTTCTAACTGAAAGATTTGTCTTCTCAAACTACTGTGTTGACTGTCTCCCAAACATTCAAGTTTTCTCACTAATCTGCTTGCTGAAGCTTGTAACTTCTGGCTTCAGTTATAACTGAAGCTAACCAGAGGTGTATTAAAGAATACAGAGCCTATTAATTTCTGTTGTAACTAGACTTTAGGTTTTGAATAAGTTATTTGTTATGTGTGTTTTCATTTTAGCAGTGACAGGGCATCTAGAATAAGCCCTGCAGCAGTAGACTAAGGCCTTAGGCAGGGGTAGATCCTACAAAAGACATGTAGGTAGATGGGTACCCCCAAAGCCACCCTATGTTTCAGAGAAGCCTGTGTAAAGTGAGGGTTAGAAATAGAGCTGAACAGATGGTGGCAAAATGATGGAGGGAGGGATTTGCCTGGAGTTATTTTAGACGTCACGGGGCCACCCCAGTCCTGTGGCCTCCCAATTATATATAGTATACAATATGTAAAGGAGTCCTTGTCTTCAGGGGTGCTATCTTTTGTTTATAGATGAAGGCTAGAGCAGGGAGGCCCATGGAGACAGGGCCACATCAGGACCTCAGTGGGCTCTGCGCCTGCCGTTGATTGCAGGTAAGTGGGCAGTGCATGGAGATGTGTCCAGATGCATTTTCAGTCCCAAGTTCCACATCTCAGTCCCATAAATTCAAAATAGCAGGAGCATTGCCAACTACTCTAGCTGACAGGGAATGTGACCACTTCAGCCTCTGCAGGAAACAAACAAACAGAAAAGCACACCAAAAATACAAATGAGAGGTACTCATCAGGCACATAGGCAGAGAGTAGCATCTGGTAGAATAACCTGTCATCATAGCAGCTGTTTGGAAAGGTTATTTCAATAATTAAGGTGGAGGAAAGAAGTCAGTTCCAGAAGGCAATTGTCCTATGGAACCTGTTGCTTTAGGCAACTGGTAGACCTCAAAGGGAGACAGGGAAAGAAGGTAGGAAGAGGCTGAAACTGATGCTCACCCACCGTGTCACTCCACTTGAGGGTAAGGCCTTCGAGTCTCTCTTCAAGTTCACTGGCTATTGCTAAAATAGTCTCCTTTTGGGGCTGGCCCTTTAACATCTGTTGTGACACTATTGCTGAGTATTCAAAAAACAGCATGAGAAGCCTCTTTTGGCCCTTGAGGAATCTATTTAATTTGTGATGGTTTGCATTTTGTTTTGTGGGAAGAATAAAAAACACAATAAGCCCTAGAAAATAACTACTTCACCTCCTCTTATAATTTATTCCACCAGGAGGTTGGATATATGCCTCCAAATTGGCCTAGCACAGTCTTTGAGGATTTGGTGGTTCATACTAGTAAAACTGAAGTCAGTGGAAAATTTCTACGTGCAAGAATTACATAAGATTGGATCCTTTAAAACAACAGCGTGCGCACACACAGCTCCTGCCCAGCATTTCTGAATGTCTGCAAATCCTGATCAGGAATCTAAAAAGTTTGAAAAGCAGGAAGTCAGGGTCTATTGCATCAATTGCATTCCAAAGAATTTATGTGGTGTGTGTTTTAATACCAAAGAAATGGTTTGGTTAGACTTAGCTTACTCAGCTTCATTCCCTGAGAGGATTTCTTAATTGTTGCTTTAAAAAAAAAAAGGCCTGCTGTAAATCATAAAATAATATACAGTGGGTTGATAGCTTGGATTCTTTTTAAAAGTTAGGTTAAGAGAGCATGTGGAATGTGATAAAAACCACTGGTTTTTGAAAAGAGCTAATGGGAAAGCCCCAATCTTTCTTTCTTTCTTTTTTTGTTCCTTCAACCTCTCACTTCTTTTTCAGTTGCTTAAATAATCATAGCTAAGAGTAACAGTTTGCAAGAGTCACTCTCTTTAGAAATCTCACCTATTCTTGCTCTGAGATGGCACCTGTATATGACTTATTTTGACCAAAATTGTCTTGAAATCTGGAAACAGGTGTCGGGTAGAAAACTAGAAAGGTGCTCATTTTCAGCATCTGCCCTTGCTATTCTGACAGTTTCGGTGCTACCATACAGGGTCTGATGCTTTCTTAATAGTTATCCTGGCTTGGAATCACTCTCCCCACCCAGACCTGCTTTCACCTAGATTTCTCTTCCTTCAAAACCCGTAGTTTCCATTCTTGTGGGAACCAAAGTGCAGGTGGGGAGAGGTAGAAATGTAAGGTTATAGGATCAACCCTGGGTTGGCTTGGGTTGCGAGTCAGTGGAGGGCATAGTGACCACCCATCCAAATCACAATGATAGGGGGTGGGGGAGGGACTGGTGGTACTAGAAGGATCCCAATTCAAAGTGGGCTGGCCAGTCAGTTCATTGAGGGCCTTCAGCAGAAGATGGAATGTAGCAGTGCCAGTATTGATACCAGGGGTGCTTGGGAACAGGTGTCTCCTGATTCAAACTCCACATCCTAACCACCAACAAATCCTCTGGCAACACCTCCCAGAGATATTTAAAATCCAATATTCTCACCACTGATACCCAGTTGGAGCTGCCATTCTTTCTTATGTGGATATCAGAATACCTCCTACCTGGTTTTCCTGCACCTGCCTTTGCCACACACACTTCTCAGTCTCAACCTAACAGCCAGAGGAACCCCATTCAAACCTGGTCAGGCCATATCACCGCTCAAAGGTGCAAAGTAAAATCCATCCCATGGTCTACTGGGCTCTGTAGGGGCCTCTTGGTTCCCCTTGTCTCTGTGACATTTTATCTTCTCCTCTCTCTCTTCCTCTCTCTGACCTGATGCAATGGTCTATCTACTGTTTTCCCTCCCACCTCAGTGCTTCGCTCTTCTCTCCGCCTGGAGCACCTTCCCCTCAGAGAGTTGCCTGGGCCAGTCTTCCAACTCCTACAGGTTCTTGCTCACACGTCACCTTCTGGTGCGTCTTCTCTGACCACACCTTAAATGCAGCACCCCAACTCTGGCTTGCTCTGGCCCTCATTCCTGCCTTATTTTTCTACATAGCATTTATCACTGCCTGATGTACTATATATTTTATTTTTCAGTTTATTATCTGTTTCTTCTCAGCAGAATGTAAGCACATTTGCTTTGTAATGTACCTGTGGATCTTAAAACAATGCACAGCATATAACAACACAATACATATTTTTTAGTGAATGAATGAATGAATGAAGTTCATTATACAGGCCCTTGTAATGAGAAGGGAACCAGACAGCTCAGAGAGTGTTGGTGATAGTCGATGGGATTTTCATGGTCCCATTTCAGGGGCCCAAGGATAGGCTTTTGGGAAAACAAAAGCAAATTTGATATCATCCACGTGTCTCAGGTGTTCACAGTGGAAGGGTCATGTATAGAGTATTATCAATTTGCCCAAGAATGATCAGTGCTTATAGTCAAAGAGGCTGAACACTGCCAGAGGCTGGCACTTTAGGACTCTGTACCTTCTGTGAATCTCTAAATAATCACTGTTTCATCTGTCTGTCCAACCATCCATCCAGTCTTACAGTAGTTATTTATTCCATGGCTCCTCAAACCCAGCCCTTCACGCTCGGATTCTTCTGAGCATCTCTCCTACAGAACTGTGTGGTTTTGTGAACAGGAAGCCCCATATCATCGAATCTTGAATCCTCCCATCCCATAATATGATGCCTTAAATAAGTGAACCTTGGATGACAGATCATGCCTTGTTCTTTTTTTTTTCTGCTTGCCTTTCTTTTTTTTAATTACAGTTGACATATAATATTATATTGGCTTCAGGTGTACAACATAGTGATTAGACACATGCCTCATTCTTTATAAACCAAGCAAATGAATAAATTATTATAAAGCGTCTCCAAAATTTTCAAAGTTAGAATTGGAATCTTACTATCTAGCACTGAACACTCTCAAAATGCTGCCCACAATTTGCTAATTTAATGGGTGCTCTCTAAACAAGATGTCTGATCTCCCATAATCAATTCCTTTCTTGGACACCTTGATAAACCCAAGTCTGGTTCTTACACTGGAAAAGAGGCTTTGTTCACTATTTATTCCATTAATTGCTAGTTGTTTTTTTTTTTTTTTGTCCATCTCACTGACTTAATTTCTCTTTCTTGCTCCCCACTCTACTTAATGTTGAGTCACTGTTGCCTTTTTACACATAATGCTCTTAAAATGGGTGTGTTAAGAGAAACAGATGCTCTTCCAAACAGATTTTAATTCCTCACTGTTTTAGTCTGCTCAGGGTGCCATAGCAATATATCACAAAATGGACGGCTTGAACAACAGAAATTTATTTTCCCACAGTTCTGGAGTCCAGAAGTCTGGGATCAGGGTGCCAGCATGGCTGGGTTCTGGAGAGCTCTCTTCTCTTGGCTTGCAGACGGCTACCTTCTTGCTGTGTCCTCATATGGCTTTTCCTCGGTAGATGCAAATGGAAAGAGAGATCTTTCTCTCTTCTTTTTTATAAGGCCATCCCTCATATTGGGTTAGGATTCCACCCTTAGGACCTCATTTGACCTTAGTTACCTCCTTAGAAGTCCCATCTCTATAGTCTTGGTGCTGGGGGATAATTTAGCAATGGGAAAATGCAGAAGTTTTCTTGTTCTTTCTTAGTGAAATAAGACCTAAAATATTGTTTTTTATTTCTCTTGTCAATAATTATTAATAAGTTGAAAATAATTATTGATAAGACATGACAGCTTCCTCATTGTGTCAGGCTCTAGGCAAGCACCCCAAATACTCTCAGATATGTACAGTTATCTCCCTGTTTCGCCCCCACACCTTCTTTCATAGGGGATTGAGACTAACTTATTTAAATTTATTCACAGACAGCTCTTTTCAGCTCCCTGTGCTGTTCCCAGGCTGAAGTGCTGGCGTTTTGATGTTTTTCACCCATCACCTGTGTCTCCCCATTGAGATAAACTTCTTCCAGAAGAAGCTGCCCTTCTTGACAAATCTGTTTTGCGTCTGTGCTCCACTGCACAGGCTGACCTGAAAGTGACGGGAACTGACAAACTCTCTGAACTTGTCCCATTGGATTTGTCTAATGGGCCTTTCTCTGACATAGATGAAAAAGTCATTGACAGAAACAGACCATTTACCATGAACCTGAGCAGAGGTATAAGCAGCAACACATGAAATAGGGCTCAAAATAAAGCTGAGAAATTCAGGACATATATGATGGGCCCAGGGAGATCACTGCTTTTAAAGGCCAAGATGAAAAGGATGATATTTAGTTTTGCAAATCCAAGTCATCTGGCTGGTTAGTAAGAAAGCCAGGACCCATTTCCCACCTCTCTCTCCCTATAGTCCACCAGAGAGAAGCTGCTCTGTGGTTACCTGGGGGTCAGTGGTGGCTTTCAATAGGACATTTTAGGCCTAAGGGACTGAGTTCTCTTTCCAAGGGTAGTAAGACCAAAGAGGAAAAAGTACTATCTAAAAACTTTCAGCCAAATAGATTCCTAATCTTTTGGTGGAACTCATGTTGAAGAAAGCTTTGCAAACAAGAGTCACATCTTAGGGGTGATATTTTTAGGTTCTATAATCAACACCTAACGTGAGCATCATATAAACTCAGTATTGCCCTTGAAAACCTTTATATCACCCGTAAAACATACAACCCTGTATTCTAATTTCTGCCCACACCAACATTTTTAAGGGACGATGTCTGGCCTCGGACCATTCTGCCTCTAAGGCAGCATCAGATCCCTAACTTTGAATGAGTTCTGGGTGGAGAATGACAAGTGTTCTTGTTGGGCCACAAGTTTTACTTTATTCAATTTTAACATTAAGCCTTGACAACCTTTATAGATGATAAAGGATGTGTTTGTTATTTTGAGAGTTAAATGGAATGGAGTCAATGCATTGAATCAAGGTTAGGGCTGAAGTCTGACGGTTGGCTTGTGCTGAAATCATACCACCCTGCTCTATTTTCTTTAAGACAAGTCTGTAGATGACCCTGTGGATATATGGAGGTGAGGTCTAGATCACCTCTAAGAGGCTTATATTAGCTCAATGAAGAATTAAAATGCCTTTATCAAGGCAGTTTAATTTACTAAAATATTAAGGCAATTAATTCCTTTAAAACAACAAAAAAAAAATTAAAAATTCAAACCATGGTAAGAGGCTCCTATACCAAAAGATGGTTGATTGGTTAGTTTTCAAACAGGAAGAGAAGGAGATCTCAATAGCAACTCAGCACCGGAGTCTGGACAGAAAAGGCCCTGGAGGAACAGGGCGTGAGCAATGTGATGGGCCATGGATGAGGAGAGAGAGGACCACCGACGGGTACTCCATAATAGGGCAATGCTGATGGACTCAGGGAATAGAGATACTTGGCCTTGACTTTCATTTTCCAGCTCCCCTGTGGTCTTCTCAACACTTCAGTGTCAGTGACCTGCAAGAGCCCTAATGTGGGAATTACACAATGAGCCAGTCCAAGTTGGGATAGGAAAATGAGGAGTGCTCTCTAACCTTTTTAGAATCCCCACCCCTCAAGGGGGAAAGCAGCACTGTTTTATTAAAGACAGACACTTGTTGCAGGTTCAAGGAGGTGATTAATAGCAAAACTGGCAGAGGAGTCCAACGTGGAGCAGAGACAGGAAATGAAGAGCTAGGCAACAGAGAGGACACAGCTGTGGGACCCAATGGAAGAGTGGACTGAGACTACCACCCTTTCTCTCAAATGTGCTCGAGTTGGACCTGCTAACTCAACTGCCTATGGGGACTAGCCAGTAGCATCAATGATGGAAGGGACTGGGCATAAACTTAGCACTGAGCTCCTTCTAATGTGATTAAATTTGACATCTGCTAAGTTACCTTGGCTTTTAAAATATTGTGAGGATGAGTGAAAAAGTAAAAAATAAACACTTCTTTGGGGTTTATACTGCTGCAGGCTTCTGGGCTGTGGCAACCCTACTAAGGAAGGTAAGCCTCTAAAGCAGAAGTGCCATTCGCTATGATGTGGATTGGGCTCATGCCTGTTTGTGTTTTGGGGAGGCTTGCAAATTTGCTCTGCCTGTTCACCCTCTCGAGAGGGGATTTATAACCAAGGGCCTGTGGATCATATTCAAAGTAGCATCCTTGCCTGCCCTACAGGACACAGCTCAGATTTTGGTCACTCCAGAGATGAACAGAAAAATGTTCTATTTATTTAGCATTTCAGGGCATTAAGGGAAATGCGCACTCAGGCTTCTGCCAGCATTTCTTGGTCTGCCACCACCAAGGCTGACTCATCTCTGTCTAGGTCTGGGATCTCCTGAAGGCAGAGTCTCAGTCAAGGACTGCATGCAGAGAGAGATTTTGGATCCAAGCCCAGGAAACAGCAGTGAGGGAGTGGGGAGACTGAGGCAAGACAGGAGGAAAAGCCAACACATGGGTGCATAGTCAAGGCCTCTGCTTAGCTATACAGAAAGGGATGGAGCATAAGGCCATTGGCTCTTGTCAATCAGTAGTTGAAGGTTAGAGGAAGAACATTATCTCCTCCGAGTGTTCCCTGTGTGAAGTTCCCACAGCGAACCCTGAAGAAGAAAAAGCCCTGAAGAAGAAAAGCAGAGAGCATGAGTGGTGGGAACAAGCTTGAGGTAGGCACTGTCGGTGTGAGCTGAGCTTAGGTTGGGGCGGGGCGGGAGAGGGACGGTATGATGAGGGTACCCAAAGTATCTGCTACCGCTACCATCACTATTGCAAAAAATCAGGATCTATCATTCTTGGGTTGCCTCCAATTCTGGTCTCTGCTGATCTTGACCTGGGCTTGGCGTCATGATCCCTCTTTTGCCTGGGCCCTGTTGCTCATTATATCAGCCAATGTCACCTGTCCTAGACTGTGGTTTCCTCCTTGGCTTTCATATTATTCCCTCTCAAGGCTTCCCACTTACTGATACATGCGGTGAACCCAGCATGTAGCAGCAACTTGGGAACATAGTTCCCTTTTTAATTTCCTAATGTCTTTTCCTTTCCCTCCTTCTTTTCCTCATAAAATGTGGAAGTCTGTCAGGTTTAAGTCCTTTAGACTATTACCTTCTTTCTCTAAGCCTCCCCCCTCACTAACTCCCCTACCTCAGGAATCATTTGGTCCCCAAGTTTAGTTCTCACCTCTATGTCACCACTTCTGTCAGAACATCTTCATGGAGGGTCTCTCTTTCCAGCTCTGGCCCTGTGTTCATCCTCACCCACCTCAGAATCACCTGGGTATTTTGATTCCAACTCAAGCTTGAGACCCTCCTCTGTTGCGTGGACTCTCCAAAGGGCAAGCATGTCTTTCTGGCTGTCTCCCATCTACCCCAGTTGCAATATGCCTCAAAGTGCCTTGCTTTCTCCTGCCACCCCATTCCTTCCCCGGTCTTCCCAACGTCCTCCCTGCCCCCAGAGGAAGACAAAGGACTGACTCTCTATTTCCGTTCATGCTGCTGTCAACACATGTCTACACGTGTCCAAAACCCTGGAGTCATACTCAATTTCTCAGCCCTTTGGAAGGGGCAGTCCAGGTGGCAGTCATAGGCCACAGTGTGGGGTCAGACAGAGGTAGTGGCATGACTGTCTGGGAGGATAGATTAGAAGGTGAATAGTCAAGTTCATTTGGAAGGATCACAAGAGATTGGCTTGTGTGACCCCTCATGTTACTGATGAAGAAACTAAAGCCCAGAGAGGGGAAGAGCATTAACAAAGGTCACTCAGCCAGTTCACGCAAGAGCTGGACCCGGAGTGACAGTGCGCTCTGCCTTCCTTCCCAGAGCCCTTTTCATAGTGACACAATCAAACAAGGAGCCCGTGTCAGGAGATTTTTAAGTGCAAGGAGCAGAATACAGAGCTCAGTCAATAAAGAAAAGTTATTTCATGTAAATGAAAAGTTTAGAGATGAATGGCTTCAGGAGACTTTTGAACCAGGAGCTTAAGGACATCAACAAGGACAGGTGGATGGAGTGCCCTAATGAGTCTAACCTTGGCCGTGTAACCCCCGATCATGTGTAAGACTCAAATAGATATAAGGGCCATCGGAGATGGGGAAAGAAGACAGAGGATGCTTCAAAGGGCCAGTAAAAGTCACTGCAAAATCCAGCAGGGGATAGTGGTGGATGATTTAAACTGATACTGATGAAGGTCATAGCCAGACATTGTTTGTTTCAGTACAATCAGGGTGGAGGTCTGGTTTGAGGGTTGAAGCTAAAGGGTTTATGAAAGCCAGAGGGAGCTCTGGGACTTTTTGACAACTAACCTTATATGATTAATCCTTCGGTCTAGCCTGTTCAGAGGAAAAGACTGTCTTCTCGGGGTGGCCTGGGACTCCCATTGGAGCCTGTGGGCAAGTCTGCTGTTTCTACAGGGTTGAGAAGGGGAAGGAGGTGGGAGAGCTGCCCAGCCAAGACCTAGACCTTCCCTCTGGGTAACTCTCCCTCTGGGAGCTGGTCAGTGATCGGGACCCTGTCCCCTGTCCCTCATAGTAAGACCCAAAGTTCCGCTGGTCCTTCACAGCACCTGCGCCATCTATCCCTTCCTCTTCTCACCGTGGCCAGCCCTCACCTCAGGTGTGAGTTGCCTGGTGTCTTGGCCACTGCTAGGATTTGCCAGCTGCTCTCCCAGCCTTGCTTCTCACCTGCTCCAAGGCGTCCTGTCCCGTGGCCCAGGGCACTCACCTCCAGCACCAGCTTTGTTATAATGTCATTCTCCCGCTCAGAAGCCTTTAGCGAGTCTCACTGCTTTCAGGGCCAGGTCCAAGCCACTATCCCGGGCTAAAATATCACCTCCTCTGAGACCCCTTCACTGCGACCATCATTTTCACCTGTGAAATCCAACAGCACTGAGTGTCTGTCCCACTGAGTTGGAAACTCTCTGCTTTTCCTGCTTCCTGTCATTAATTATGGTTTATGTGTCTGTGTCTCCTTATTCTGTCTCTGTGATCCTGGAGGACAGAGATGTTCATATCTATTGCCCAATGCACTGTCTGCACCTTGTACTTAGTGGATAAACAAATAGTATTAATTCACTGGGGCTGGACTCTTTGGCTTGGAATCTTGGAATTAAGACTTCCTTATTGTGATATTTTAATACCTCTGGAAATGTAGGTTTGAATTATGAGATAGGAAGAAGATAAATGGGAGATATTTTCCCACCCCTTTCTTATGATTAATTTTTCTTGTCTGCTTGAGTGTAGATCAGCATCAATATCTAACTTTCACTTAATTCACCAGAAGATGCACTTAAAACCTAACCAGTGTGCATTCCTAGAATCTCAATGGGTATATGGATTGAAATACATGTCATGTCTCCAGCATGCAGGCTCGGAGGAGGACTTCAAAAAACAACACACGTACACGCAAAACATTCATTTAGGGCCAGAACAGTTTTAAATGGGAGTTTTTGAAGCATTAGAGAAATCTCACAGGAGTGCTTTTGGTTGACTCGTGTCCATTTAACTGTTCTCTAGTTTGGAGGCTGAAAGTTGCTGCCCAAGAGGTCTCTGTACCCCTGTCCTGGAAATGGGTGGGGGTGGGACTTTCCAGAGCAGGGCTACATTTCAACTACAACAAGTGCACGCTCTGGGAACTAGGGAAAGAGGCTCCTTAAAGTGATTTTTGGCCGGGACAGGGGCATGTGGGGTCCGATGGGATCTGAGGGTCTCCTTGTTGTCCCAGAGGAGACCAACACAAAATGGAGAGAAGCAGGTGTGTCACTGCCACGGGGAGTTTTCCTGCAACTGGGGATGAGCAAGTGCTGAACCCCAGTTTATGTTCCAACCAAATGGAACCTCATGCTGTGACCAAAACAGACTGCTCCAATGTGGTGTTGATAAACAGGCAGCCAGGCAGAAGCCACCTTCATGCCCAGGGACAGACAAGGCTACCTGAGTGAGGGAGGCTGCTAACAGGAATGGAAGAATATGGGGCAAGGAGTCAATAGACCTCTGCAGTGGAACGATTCACTAAAAGATTAATACTTTAAAAAGATACCTTCTCTCCTGTTACTACTATCTGAAACACTGTGGAATCATTTCGTCTGGCCTTGGTGGGTGACGGTGCGGCAGTGCCTGTGGGTGAGACACCAAAGGGACAGGTCCTGAGTCTTCCTGTGTCAGGGACAGGTCTGTGTTTACCAGAATGTTAGGCAGATAGAGCTAACACACTTGATCTTGTGACATTAAAAAAATCATAATTGTTGTTATGGACTGAATTATGTGTTCCCCAAATTCATGTTGAAGTCCTAACTGGTAGGACTCAGAATCTTATGCATTTGGAAATAGAGCCTTTAAAAGGATAATTAACACGAAATGAGGTCATACGAGTGGGCCGTAGCCTACCGGTGGAAACCCACTCGTTTCCTTATAAGAAGAAGAGATAAGGAAGGACACAGACATGCAGAGGGAAGACCACGTGAAGACACAGGTAGAAGGTGGGTGTATATAAGCCGGAGAGAGGCCTTAGAAGAAATCAAGCCCAACAACATCTTGATCTAGAACTTCCAGCCTCTAAAACTGTGGAAAAGAAGTTTCTGTTATTTAAACCACCAGACTGTGGCAGCTTGAGCAGGCTAATGTAATTGCTAAGAAGGAGTGGAAGGAGATAGACTTTAAACGGCAAAGCCCAACTTCTGGGCAGCCCAGAGTTTTAAGATGAATAAAGGATGGAATCCATTTACTCATTCAGCCCATACTTTTATTTCAGACCCTTAGAAGGTGGTGGCACATAGCAGCTGGGAAAAGCCCCTCCTTTTCTCCACCCCCAGTAGAGAAGGTAAAACCTATGAGGTAGGCTTAATGACCTCTGGCCACCAGTGGCTGGAGCCCTGTCTCTGGGAGGCAAGGATAAATCTGGTGATCTACCGATGACTAAACTCCTAACCATGATCACCAGAATGAAATGACTCTGATCTTTTCACATTTTCAGCAGATCTGTTGTTAGCAGAGCCATCGTTAGCCCTGAACTTCAATTTCTCAGCTTGTATGTAATCCTAATTCAAATTGTGAGTGTTCAAAATAGAGAAAACATTTAATGCCCTTGTATTGCTCCTTTGAGCAATGTGCAAGGCCCTGGTTGGCCTGCTGCATGGAGAATGGACGAGCGGTTTGATCACTTAGAGGCTCTTACAAGCTGCTTTGCAAATGGCTCTGGCAGGTGGTGCGGCATAGGGGGAGGGCTTGCAGTCTGTCCCTGGAGACTCGGAGAGTGTCTCCGGGTAAAGTGCCATCTCGCAGGCTTGAGAAGCCCAAGCTCCTCATACCCCCCTTTTCAGCTCATTTCTCTCTCCTGACTCATGTCTGCTGCCTCATTTGAGTTACTGTGCAAACGTTTAGCCAAGAAGCCATACCAGGCCTTGCGCTTATTTACGACAGCCCCAAGAGTTTGTAGCCGAGGCACCGAGGCCGCATTCCACCCTGAGCCTTCTGGTCAAATAAGGACACAGCGAACCACGCCTTCCATTCCTGGCAGTGAGGCGTGTGCCTTCGATTGCTGCGTGCCGGGTGAAACAGCCTCCCGTAGGCAGGGCCCATTCTTTCCTGGCTCCCAGTGACTCCACAGTTGCAGAGCTGTGGATTAGAAGAAAGATGTGCAGAATACTGGGCAGGGAGGGGCTGGGGGTGCTGGAGAAGAGGGCTCCTTGTTTGTTCCCCTTTCTGGGCTTCCTGCAGGAAGTTGATTGTACATTCTTGTACTTCTAAGGCAAATGCGATTTTGGCGTTGTGCATGTCCTGTTTGTCAGGAGGGAGCCTTCTAGAAAAAACCCTCAAAGGGGCACAAAACAATGCGGTCACTCTAAGACACCCCAAAAAGAACCTCAAAGGAACAGAGGAAAAGAACCTCAAAGGAACAGCTGCTATTCCGGAGGAATGACCACAGCAGAAATCAACCTCAGAGAGGAGTGTTTGAAAATGAGGTGGCCGGTGCAGGGTTTCTCACTTGGAAACATTTAAGGGGTGCTTGCAACCAGCCAGACCATTTGAATTCGCTCTCTGAAGGCCCCTTTTGTCACCGTGTGAGGGACAGAAAACATCTCCGCACTAAATCCCTGGCCAGGAGGAGTTTCTAATCCAATGATGGGGGCGGGTAAGATTAAATGTAAAACAGCTCTTTGACAATTTAAGACCAGTCAGCACTGTGGGTGGGGTTTGGTGACCAGATGAATCAGACCCTTCTGGAAGTCTTGATGCTGTGCTGTTATTCCATTTGCTTAATAAATGATAAGCTTAAAGTCTAAGCAGTTAGACTTACTATGTTCGAACCCTCAGGGACAGAGTGGCTGGTGGACATAGTGTCAGCTGTGACTGTGCCATCTACTGGTTCTTGCATAGAACCCAACCTGTCTGTAGAGTAGGCCTTATGCTACCAACTCTACTTTCCAGGCAGACAGGAGGAGAAAGCAAACAGATTCGCGGGCATGATGATGCTGGGACACTGGAAGTGCTTTACAGGGATCTGAAGGCAAGAAGGTAAACAGCCTTCCATTTCCTCCCTGTGCATTAGTGCTCAGCAAGTATTTGGATGGTCATGATGGGGAAGGTTTCTAAAGGAATCCCTCTGGGGCAGGGGTGGAGAATTGTTCCTTATAAGATAAATATTTATAGCCAATATAAAGAAACAAAAGGAAAAGGAAATAGACCCTAGGCTTCCCATAAATATTTTCCTATCTCTTGGCCCTTTCTTTCTGGAGGCATTTCTTTCTGTCCCATCCTCTCCACCCCCAGCCCTTTACTTGCTACTCCTGCTTTATCTCCGGACAATTCTTCCCTCAATTCTCCATTCACAGCTGTCCCTGGGAGTTCAGGAGCCCCTGCTCCCACTGGCATGCTGGGTGCAAAGGGCCTGCTGGTGGGAGCTACTTCTCCATTCTTTAATCAGCTTCCACCCCAGCATTTCCGAGAGGCTTTTGGCTGCACATACTATCACAGCTTGCTAACAAGGGCCAGCTCTGCCTCCCTCCACTTCCCATCCTTCTTCTCTGTCCCCTCGCTGCCCTCCCCCACCACACAAGCTTTATCTACAGATCAGCCTTCAGGACCACTGGGGACATGTCATCATCAGGAACATCGAGAGGCCACAGGACTTGCACAGAGCCCAGATCCTGGCAGGCAGGGTGGAAGAAATGTGAACTGTCATATACACACCAGGGATACATTTGCGAAGGATCCTTTTTGGAGAGGGGTAGAAAAGGAGGAAACAAAGGAGGACAAAAGGAGAATGGTGGACAGCTTAGGACCTCACTTCTTCATTGTCCATTTCCAAATGAGATGGCAAAGCTCTGTCGAGTCCACTGGGGCTGTCTCTGGCATGAGTCAGCAACCAGTACAATTTACTGCCAGTTGATTAAATTAGCATTTGTTATAAGCCAGAAAGGAAGGGGCGGGGGGTGCTGTTGTGTGCAAGGATAGATGGAGAATGAAGAAAATCTTCATGCCTTTTGAATTATTTATGGCCAGGAACTTTACATGCTAAAACCTAACCAGACTTGATAGAAAGAGCCTGGGAGGGAGCCTCTCTTCCCTTAAAGCTACAGAGCACATGCTTTTGGTCCCCTGGGAGGACCAGGAGAGGGCTAACAATGACAGACTGTAGCGGAGAAAGTGGAACTATTAATTTTATAGTGACCTTGAAAACAGAAATGCTGCATAAAATCCTGCTTCCACGAGGCACAGGAAGGCTTAGCGTTCTCAGTAACCTTTTGAGCGATGGACATGAACATCTGAACGCATTCCACTTTGATTTTGCTGAGTGGGAACACGGGATGACTGTCAGATCAGTGGACAAAAGATAGGTCTCTTCGATCTTCCCCTCTGGCTCCTAGCCAGATGGGAGAGAAACAAAGAGTCTGCCTTCCTTCCCCCACTGCTGTCCCTCCTCCCTCCTTTCTCTCCTCCTGCCTTAACCACTTCGAGCCAATTATTTGGAGAGTCTGCTGACTGTTCCTACATTTTGGGAAATCATGTCTAATTGTTTAGGATATAAAATTAAAGTGATTCAATCCCTCCTTTTGGGACATGTGTGCTGCAGAAGACAGCGAACTCTAGGATGGGTGGTGCGCAGGGCGCCAGGCAGAGTGGGGGGAGTGTAGGTGCAGGGGAGCAGCTTGTGCAGGACCTGGGTACCAGGATGGCCTAGCGAGCATCTTTTGTTCTTGGCTCTTCCGGCTGCTGAGAACAGCAGGACAGCCCACATGCCAGCCCAAGGGAGCTGCCTCTGTTCATTGTCAAGATCTGAAGCTTTTGTCTGTGAGCCCCAATAAAGAGGCAAACTGTTGGGGGTCCTCCTATAGACTCATAGCCTGCTCCAAAATAGCTTCAGGAGAGGTGGGGTTTCTCCTTTTCACCCAAATGGCTGCTTGTGGACCACACTGCGATCCAAGGTTTTCACTGAAGTAAAGTATGCAGGGCCGTGTGACTCCATCCCAAGAGATCCAGGAAGAATGAAGTAACGGAGGAGTGGCTGAATGAGAGAAAGACAAAAGCAGCGCGGCAGATACAGGGACTAGAGTCAGACAAAGAACTGGCACATGTGCTTTGGCAAAGAAGCAAGGAACATAGTCATTTCCTTGCTTTATCACTGCCAGCTCAATTGACCCATCGTATAAATATATAACAAAAATAAACTGAATTCAAGAGCGACCCTTTAGTAAGAGGTGCGTCATTTCTTCCAGTTGCTAGTGGAAGTCCTACATTTTCACCTGTGCGTCAGTGAAACAAAGCAGGTGATGTCTATTGCAGTCCTTGTCCATGCAAAAGGAGTCAATGGTGAACACCCGGAATTTATAATGGAAAACAGAACGGAGCATAGTGCTGAGCTCCAGCGAGGGGTTTCCCCTCCACTCTCCGCCCCAGCACCAAAGGAGATCCATGTACCCGGGTCACAGAGGAAGGCTTGGTTCTTGTAGCCCAGCTACCACACGATGCCCACTCTTCCCTTAACTACACTAAAAAGTAAATTGAGGTCAGTTTTGTAATTCAGGCAAAACCTCCCTTGAATTACTGAGATATTTCAGGCAAATGCAGATTTCAAAAAAAAAAAATTAAATGGCAGAGTTTGAGTTTGGGAACTCATTAAAAAGCAGTGAGATTTCCTGTATTGCATCAATTATAAACAATTTGGAGGAAAGAGAGGGTGCTTTTTCCTTTTAAAGAAATTATCTGGAAAGTTACAATGGGTCTTTTCTTCCTCTTTTCTGATGAGATCTGGACAGGTGATGTTCAATACAGTAACCTCATTAGGATGTGTTTAGGTGATAAAACCAGAAGAAACTGAGAAGCCCAAACCCTGCCCTCGGGCTTGTCTCCAAGACACCCTGCCTCTGATAAGTCGTTTCATCTCAGGCATTAGTGTCTCCCCCACCCCTTCCCCCACTGAAATAGCACCGATCCCCTTTGCCACTTGTCTACTTTATAGGAATGCTCTAAAAATTAATATGCGCTGTGAAACCAGGAGAGTCTCAGAGGAATAACCTTATCTCAATACCAAGCATTATCAGGTTTGTTTTGCCTGCCACTCTGAGTTGGCATTGATATATTGTTCAGAATTTTTCTAAAAATCGCCTTTGTTTTTTGCCCCCCATGGCCAATAATGATGGGAGATAGTGTACTGGAATAAATCCAAGAAAGAACCATTTTTGCTTGTCTGTCAACTCAGCCAATAGGGTTTGAAGTGACTACGATCATTTTAAGTGGTTCAATGAATGTATAAGTTATGTACTATCGAAAAAGCGTCAGTTGCTGCCAATCTTTCCTTCCTTGCCCAGGTTTTTCTTAGTGTTTAAGATGGTACGGAGAGGAGAATGGAGATTTGAGTCATGCTGAGGAGCTATGGGATTTCACTCACTAGATATTTCTAGAATCTACTCTCACCCTTTCTGTCCTTAGTACCCACCCTACTGTGATTCAGTCTCTTGCTGTCTCTTGCCTGGATGCCTAAGGCCGCCTTGGAACTAGTCCTCTCGACTCCAGAGTTACCTGCTAAGCAATTTCCCACACTGCTGCTGAGAGTCCTTCCAGAAAGCAGACTTTGCCATGCGGATGCCTCCCGGGCCCAGAAGACAGCCCAAGCTCTCCCAGGGGAGGCACTGCTGGGCTCTGTCGACACTCTGGCTATCTTTGTGTCTAGCTCCAGCTCCTGCCATTCCCCGCCTTACAGACTCTTGTTCAGCCAGAGCAGACGCATGTGCTTTCCCAGGCCAGACACGCCGTTTGCCTGTGGGCCTTTGCTCCTGTGGTCCTCTCTGCCAAGAGTATCTTAGAGCCAGCAGACAAACACAAACAACAAATGAGAAGCGCTCATAGCTCCTTATTCATCCTTCAGCTCTCGGATCATGTGGCATAGACTCTGTCCCTTTTCTCCCCTTCCTTGCCATCTTCTCAAGGGTACGCCTATTTACTGAATCCCCCCACCCCTGCCCACCTCCCACCCCCAACCCTCTTTTTCCCGGGTGAGTTTATAGCATTAAGCTGATATGTAAGGTCATATGGATCTTGATATATGCTTGTCTACTAGCTGAACAATGAGCTCTTTGATGAGGGGGAGCCTATTTTTTGATCTTGTATCTTGAGCAATACCTGGCTCAAGAAGGGATCTATTAAATAGCTAAATACACACTTTTTAAGTAGCTTCTAAGTGTAAGGCACTGTGTTGGGTGTTTAGAGAAAGTCTGCTAAGTATATCGATGCATACTTAAGTGAATTCTTTATTTTTCCCTTGAATGAATGGTCCAGAGTTGGGCAAATAATTAGCAGTTGGGGGGAACCCTATGTCAACAGCGGGCCATCTGGCAGTGTGAAGTCATAACAGGTTGCTTCTCTTTGCTGCCACCACTCTGGGGCCTGGGACTTTCTTGTGGCTGTGGCCTTGGGTCTGGAGACCTCCCCCTTCTCAGGAGTTCTCTCTGTCTTGCATTCTGTTGCCATGGCAACAACCCACTTTCACTCTGGACTTCCCACATGGGAGAGGGAAACCCTTTGCTACCATGGCAAAAACAGTTATTTAAAGGGTTATTTAAAATATACATTGACAAGGTTAATCATCAACACGTTATACCTGTTCCGCAAATTCTGATTCAGTGGTAGGATAGTTTGTTAGGCGTTTCTGGCAGCAATGAACAAAGGATTGTCAGGACATGAGATTTGGTGTATTCTTTGTTTAAAGGTCTGTCTCTGTGCCTGTTTTGATTCTATTTTTGATGTGCAAATAATTTTTGTTCTTGAAGTATATGGGAAACCTGTTCCCAGTCAATCTAGTATATCCAAGAAGAGAGTGAAATGTCTATTGACGGGAGGACGGCTGAGCGATCTAAGGCTGAGGAAACCAAGATGCGACCACCTGTCCAGCACTGCAACCGATCTGTTAAGAGATTATGTAGAAGCATAGTAATATACTATTTAAGTGCCTTATTTGGGGTAGAGTTAGCTTAAAAAAAGAAATTGTCAGCCGACTTGATTTAAAAAAACACCTTTATATATTCAGGTCAGCCAGTGCAGATATATACTGCAGAGCCTAGTTCATTATTCAGTGACTGCAGAACTGATGTGAAGATTCCATATGCTCTCATGGAGACGTCTCAGTCTGGCTCCTTGAGCCCAGGCTTCCCGTAGCCGAGTATCTCTTTCCTTTGCTCCCAGGGACCTTGGGATTCCCTTTCTAGTTCAAACATGAGCTTACCGGAGTTCTTTTTGTCTTTTTAACCAGGCAGCTTCCCTTTTCTAGTTTTCAGCTTTTAGCCCCAACACAGATGGGGGACTCCATTTTATTAAAGAGGCAGACCTCGGCTGAGTTGCAGCGTGAATGCCGTGGTTCTGTTTTGCCTCTTCCTGATGCCTGAGCTCCTCTTCGATCAGATATGCCTTGCAGTCCAGCTCATTTGCTTTCTCTTGAAGGAGCCAGACATGATTCTCATTTATTCACTCACAATCAGCTATCACCATCGCACGGAGACATGTGCATGAGCATTATTACACCTGGGGCACCACATACTCAGGCACGGGCCAGACTGGGCTAGGGATTTGACTGGCAGGCTTATCTGTGACAGAACTGATCAGTAGACTTTTTTTTTCAACAAACAGGAAGGTGGTACTCTTTTTACTAGGCGTTATCCACAGTGGTTGCCCTGGGCCTGATCGTATTTAGTTTCTCATGACTCGACACAGAGCCACGGCTGATTGCATTTGGCAAGGGTGGGGGAGCAGAGCACCTAATACACTGATGCCATTGGATTTTGTCCATTGGCATTCTGAACTCAGAAATCCCAGGAAGATAGTGAACAATGTGAGGTTGGAGTAGCCACAACGGGCCATGTCCAGGCTGCAGGTGTAACGGAGCAGAAACTGTGAGTAAGTAGAGACTGTTGGGTAGTGACAAGGAACACAGAGCATACGAGAAGAATAAGCTAGTCAGTGGCCAAAAGAGAACAGTGTGGACACATAGAAGAGAGGGAACAGAACTGCTGAGAGAGACAGAGAGGTGGAGGGAGGAGAATGGACAGGGAAGGTAGAGGGAGAGGAGGAGAGAGAGGAGCAAGGTTCCACTCTCAGACACTGGGAACAAAGCCCATGGAGGTGTTACCCACGGTGGCTAACACCGTTCCAGAGATCCATTTTGTCCTTTGCACATGGGGAAAGGAGAACCCAGCTACAGAGAATATTGAAGACCTGTGGTGGTCTTTCTGGCATACAGACTATTAGTTTGCTAGGGCTGCCAGTGTGGCAAACTGGGTGGCTTAGCCAGACATTCATTGTCTCAGAGTTTGGGGACCAGAAGCCACACAAGGAGATGCTGGTTCCCTCTGAGGGCTGTGCGGGCTCTGAAGGGGACTCTGGGCTGTGCCTCCTTCCCAGCTTCTGGTGGCTCGCTGCCAGTCTTTGGTGCTCCTTGGTTTCTGCTTTGTCACCCTGCTCTCTTCCTTCATTTTCACATGGTGTTCTCCCTGTGTGTGCATCTCTGTGTCTCCTTTTTATAAGGATACCTTTATATTAGGATGCACCTTAATGGCCTTGTTTTAATTTGATTATTTCTGTAAAGATCCTATATTCAAATGAGGTCAACATGCTGAGGTACCGAGGGTTTGGACTCCAACATAACTTATTTTGTTGACACAGCTCACTCATGACACTGACATGTTTGAGTGACCTCTGGCATGGCTTTGAGGTTGACAGGTTGGTGATTGGGCTTAATGCTGGTTTGCTGTTAACAGGGTATTTGTGACGCAAGCCCCATGACTTTAAGGATTGTGGATCATACCATCATTACCTCATACCCTTAACAATCTCTTGGCTTTTGTAATTTCATACTTTCCTGATCTTTCTATACTGTCCTTTCTTCCTTAGAATTCTCTGCTGAACCTTTCAGTGTTGGTGTGGCCCAGGACCTGTACTTTTCCCTCCTATCTTCTCTATCTGTGTCCTCTCTTTTGGGAATCTCGTCCAATTCCATGGCTTTAAATATCATTAGGGTACTATCACTCAAATTTATATTTTTACGTCTTCAGTTCTGACCTTCCCCCTAAAATACAAACTCATACATTCAATTATATATTTTTTTCTAGTCATATTCACTTGGATTTTTAATAGACTTCTCAAACTTTTAATGTCCAAAAACCAAAGCCTTAATTTTCCCCCATAAGTGACCCTGTTTTTTTCTCAATAAATGGCAGCTCTGAAGTTCAGTGTAATCCTAGAAATCCTCTTTGATCCCATGTCTTTCCTCGGCTCCCTCCTGCATTCAGTCCAGCCGCGAGTCTTACCCTAAGATCTCTCTGGCATCTGTATATCTCTCACTATACCTGCGGCCCCCATGGCGGTCCAGGCCACCAGCATCTGCCACCTGGATGACCACAGTAGCCCCCCAACTGGTCTCTCCCTCTTTTCTTATTAGGCTAAACCTATCCTTTCTGATGGTGTCCAGACTCACATAGGTCAGATCTTATTCTCCACGTCGAAATAAATTCTCCAGAGGCCCGTCCTCATTGCACCGGGAAGAAAGTACAAGCTCTTTACTCTGACCAAAGGGCCTCCCTCTGCCCATCGCTCTCCCCCTCCTTGTGTAAAGCCTCCAAGTCCCTCCCTGCTTAGGGCTTTCGCTAGCCATTCCCTCTTTCCAGAAGGCTCTTCTTTCAGATGTTCAGTTGGCTTAACTCTCTCTTGCCATTGAAGGCTCAGCTCAAAGTTGACTTCCTAAGAGAGGCCCTCTCTTTTTACCCACATAAAGCAGACAACCCTTCCCCCATTTCACATCCTATCTTCCTGATTAACTGTAATCCTAGCCTGCTTATCTTTTAAAAAAATTTTTTTTTCAGAAAATAAAATTGGAGTTTTAGGAGGAGCAGGGCATGAGGCTATGGGCATTCCATCCTATGTGAAATGTCTTGTTCTAGTCAAGAATCTTCAGTGCAAGGACCTCAAAAGTTGTAGGACAAGTTATAGAGGTATGCTATTTTGTATTTTGTATTTTCATTTTGAAACCATCAATAAGAATAATGTAAAAGATGCTGTTGAGCTTCATAGTGTCCAACTGAAAATAAAATTCTGGAGGTGTTCTAATCCCTGCTTTGAGCTTTTATCTTATTTTTGTTTGTTCACGATGTGTGTGGTCAAGTGATAATAAACCAAGGTATATATTCACATGTAATCTTCCACTTGCCTGAAATTCTCAAAAGTTGAGCATTTTTAAATCAAACTTGGTAGAAACATTTGTATTTTATAATTTTTAATAAATTAAGTCCATTTCAATTGAGTAGGCTAACCTAGTAAAGGAGATAAACAGATATCTTGGTTCACCTGCTATCTTTTTATTCATTCACTGTGTGTCTCCTCCCACTAACAGAGAAGCCAGGAAATACCAGATACGTTGTCCTACTCATTCAGTTTGCATCCTCAGAGCCTAAAGCAGTGCCTCGCACAATATAAGCATCGATGCTTATTTGTTGAATGAATGAACAGAGTTCCTGGGCAAAAAAAAAAAAGTGAAATGAAACTAAAGTTAAAATGTCTGTGATGTGTCAGTCATGGTTCAAGCCTGTACCACTAGGATTCATTTTGATCCTCATAAAACCCATTAAATTAGGTGTTGTCCTCATTTGACAGATGAGAAAACCAACACTTTGGAAGACTAAATAAGGACACTGACCCACCAGTTTCTAAATTATAGAGCTGAAGTTCTAACTGGTTTCTTCATACTTTCTACTATGACACAAGCTGGAGGTGACAAGTATATAATATGTCCAAGTACAAGTATTAGAAATAAAAGTGTAAGCAAGTTATTACAAAGTATTAAGAGCAATGTTTAGTTCTGGGTCAACTAAAGAAGATACTCTTTTTGATCTAATCTTTCTATAGCTGGAAAAACTCATTGAAGGATTAAAGATTTCCATAGTAGAAGGCAAGCTCAATGCAGATGATCTGAAATAGAAGTTTGAATTCTAATAAAAAGAAAGTTAATAAAAGGGAAAAAACAGTGGAATTTTTTTTATACTCTTGGGATTCAGAACAAAGAGGCACATTGTAAGTCACGATTGGTGGTGGGGGGAAGTGAAGAGAACACAAACGGTTTTCCAAGAGACTCTATACCTAGCACAGGTATATTCAGGCGTAGCACCATGGTAGGTGCTCAAGAATGTTTGTTGAGTGAATGAAAGAGGAGAATTGGTTACAGTGTATGAGTCTGTATAAACACCCCTTCCCTCTTCGCATGTGCTCTTTGCTATGCTCAAACATGGAGCCAGGGAAACCTCATATGGCTAGGTGGCTGGGAACCAGTCAGGAAGGCAGGCGAACTCCAGTGCTCGAAACGTGTGAACATCCCTCCCCTTTCCTGGTCCCCAGCCCCCATCACCCCCATGCATGTTTACCCCTCTTTTGCCTGTGAAGGAGTGAAGACTTGATGTGTTACTATGTGAAGATCACCAACTCTCTTTCCCATTAGACTCAAATGATCCAACATCCTTTTGTAGGTTGCAGTTACATTTTGGGAGAGCATGATTTAATCCATGATATACTGTATTCTTGGTGATAATGAGCTATAAAGAAGGGGGTCCTGTTGAAATTTATTTCAATAAAGTTCAAATTACTATGTAGAAATGCTAGAAATAGTCTCATGAATAAAAGAAATAAAAAAGGAATTTATGAGATCTTTACATTCCCTAAAGAAATAATTCAAGTACCAAAAGAAGAAACTGCATTTAGGTAATCGGAAAATCAAGGTGTTAGAAGAAGAGCTGTTGTTTTACAAGATCTGCAATAACCAGTTGGAATGCAATAAAAAGTGGGAAGGGTGCCAGATCACAGAGAACTAGTATCGTGAACAAATACAACCATTTACAGATGAAATTATCCAGGTCAAAACAAACTAGGCAATTCAATTTACCAAGGACGTAAAAGACAATAAGAAAAGATACTTTACATACCCCGCAGAAAAGTCCCGGGGGAAGCTCTGCCTTTGGAGACACCTGGGGTGAGGGAAGCAGGGCGAAACCAGGGGAAAATTGAACGACAACATCACAGCTGTGACAGAGCCCTCGTTGGGTCCCACCTGGAGCTCTGGCACTGGACGGTCCTTCAGAGACAGCCCAAACTGAGGCAATGGGTGCAGCCTTTGTACCCCTATATGGACCAATTAATTAGATGTGTGCTGACCCCAGGAAGGGGCTGTGTTCCAGAGCAAGGCAGCTCCCTTTGGCAATTCCTGGGAAGGGACTCAGCTATGAGCCACCCACAGCTAACACTTTCGGCCATTAGGAGAATGAATAGCTTAGTCCTGAGGCGATGGTGGGGGTTGAGGGGGTTCTAAGCAGGGCGCCTTAGTTCTAGTCTGCTTAAAACCAGCACTAAGAGCTTGAAAAGAAGGAAGATGGTAGAATGTTGCTTAACATAAGATATTTTCTGTTATGTTAACATATATTCAGGCCACTACAACAGCCTTATTATAGCTCTTGCACTTTTATGCCTGGCCCCCTTCAGATTATAGGTGGAACATTCCAGAAATGTAAATTCAGTCCTGTCCTCCCTCTGCTTAATACCCTTCAAAGATTTCTCATCTTACCTATTATAGAAGCCCAACGCTTTGACATGCTCTTTAAGTGGGGTGACTGTATTATTTATCGTGCAAACTAGGACACTTTGAGGGTGAAAGGAGGCACTATCCATAATTAAACAGGGACAGAGGTCTAAACTAGGACTCTTAGCACACCAGGATGTATGTGCTCCCTACCTGTGAGGCTCCTGTTAATGTGGCCACCCCTCACCCTCATTTCACCTTCTTTCCCAAATCCACTCCCATTTGCCTTCCGTTAGGTCCTAGGCTGAATGAAGCACTTTCTCAGCCCTGAACTTTGCTTTCCTTACTTCCTCTGACCTACTTGGTAAGGCTGGGCCTCCCTCTTTTCTGCTTCATATCTCAGCTGAAAATTTCCTATTCAGAGAGGCCTTATCATTTAGTCTTCGTCATAAAACCTGATTCTTTTATCCTTAGTCCTAACTACAATCTGAAATTACAGTCAGTAGATTTTAAGCTCCGTAAGGACATGAATCTTCCCCATTTTGCACACCAGTGTATATCCAGTGGTTAGTCTAATGCTAGTTCATATCTGTTTGGTACTCAATAAATACAAAGAATGGAATGAAGGATGAGTGTGGGAGATTCTTTTGAAACAAAAATTGTATGTGATTGTGTGTGTTTGTTGTGTGTGTTCAATGAAATAGCCAAAGACCACTGGGAACTGTCAATGTGGCTGCTATCCCTAAAAATGTGGACATAGAGGAATGCAAGACATTCAGCAATCAATTTGCAAACACCTAGAGGAGCACAGGCTGCGGGATAATAACCAGCAGTTTAGCGATGAGGAGATATTGTCAGAACAATCTAATTTCCTTTTAAGACAGAGGGACCTTCAGCAAAAGCATTTATTAAGTGTCTGCACATGGCCAGGAGAAGCCTGGTGGAGGTGGAGGGGCTGTATTCAGCCGTGAAGCATCAGATTTAATATGTGTCTTAAATCTGATTTTGGTTCTATGATAATTTCCTTTCACAGACCAAGCAAATATGAGTTCCTTACAGTAAAAGATGGTAGAATAATTACAGAGTTAAGCTAAGAATAATTATTAAAGCCTTTAAAATTTTAAAAAACAACCCTACTGATTAAAGGTGGAATTATTTTGAAAGGGTGACCTCAGCTCAGATCATAAGAGGCTAACTTTTCGGTGCTCTGCTTCCTAGTACCTGACTGTCCTGAAAAACAGAATTGCACTCAAGTTAGCAGGTGCTAATTATTCCAGAGTCATTTGTAAGGCTTGCTTCGAGAGAGGGTCCACGTGAACTACTGGAGGAGCAAAATTTAATACTGATGTATTAAAATTTAATACATCAAGATCAGAACTGCGAGCTAACAGTCACGCCCTTTTAGGAATCAAAAAGTCACATAGACATTCCCAAATATCAGTGCCAGGTATTATAACCTTAACTTTCAGACACGGACAACATTTTGGGTCAAGCTAATACAGACTCATCATAGCACCCAGCCATACAGACCCTGCATATGTGTGAATTGAATACAAAGGAGCTGAAAAATTCCACAAAAAGAAATACTTAGAAAATCTTAAAGGCGATGTCCTAGGAGGTAAGACCCTTGAAGGGTATGGCTTGTCCCAGCTATGGCGATGGGAAGACCACCAGGAAAGTCCTACCAGCCAATGAGAAGTCCTCATCAGAAAGGTCAGCAAAGGTGCCACCACTAACCTGGCCTCAGCAGCAGCATCCTATCCTATAAAGACTAGAGAGCCAGACTGGACCCCAACCCCAAGAAACCTTAGTTTGGGGAATGTTGAAAAATGGCTCTACTAGCCATTAATCTGTCTACTAGGGGTTAAGATGGCAGCCTGGTTACCAGGAGAAGCCATGTATAGCACTGATGATAGGAGGTCCAATGGGATTTAACATTCCTCAAGTACTCAATGTTTGTGAGAATTTATTTGTGGTACTATACTTAGGTTCCAGTATTCAACATGAATAAGACAGACACCATCTATGTTTTCATGGACCGTATAATTTCCAGAGACTCTGTATCGACTAATTCAATGGGTCATTACATTTCTGAGGCTTTGGAGAATTGTGGAGTTTGGAGAATAACTGAACCTATGAGAACAGGGATTAAGAAGGGTGGGGGCAGTTAGTATAGAGTAATAGCAGCTATCTGGTGACAGAAACTTGCAGGGACAGAGAGCTCAAAAAGGAATTTCACAATCCATTTTATGTTCTAGAATTTATTATTCTCCCAGAGGGAACAAAAAGCATTGAAATGTTTGCCAGGTTCAATGGTTGCAGGAAGGGTATTATCTTCCGTAGCGGTCAGAAGCATTCAACACAACTGACCACGCCCGCCCTACCCATTCTGCCCTCTTGCTTTTGGTGATTCTGTATGTACCTCCTCATATGCCCCTTCCTTTACTGCCTGTTCCTTCTCAGTCTCCTTTGCTGGTTCCTTCTCAGCCGCTCAACCCGTAAATGGGCATGCCCCAGGTCTCTGTTCTGGGTGCCCCTCTCTTCTGATCACTGTCCTCAGGTGACCTCGTGCAGTCCAAGGCTTATATCATTTTTATGCTAGTGACCCCCAACCTGCTGTTCCAGTGCTGACCCCTCCCCAGGACTCCAGGCCCACAGGGCCCTCCACACACCTGGTGTCTCCTGGTCCTAAGAGACTTCCTAGACGCCAGCTGCACCCTGCCCGCGAGCCTGCCACACCCCTAGTCTCTCCCATTCCAGTTCGTTTGTTACTGAGCAAAGATCTGGATTCCTCTCTCTCCATTACCTTCCACACTCAATTCATCCCAAATCCTGTCCCTTCTTCCCCTAATACGTACTTCCCTAACCTCCATTACTGTAACTACGGCCCAGGCGAAATTATTGCAGGAGCCTCTTAACTGAGCCTCTCCTTCCGCTTTTGCCCCTTAATAACCACTCCGAGCCCATCAGCAAGAGGGATTCATTTAAACATTAATCAAATTGTTACTCTCGTCTTTTAAAAAAGTGATGATAGCTTGCTTAGTGCGTTTAGAAAAAAAATCCAAATTCTTTTCCTGCCTTAAAAGCACCACACGCCCCATCCCTTGTACCCGCCCTCCTCTCACCCCTCCCACCCCCTCGCATACTTACTCCTTGCCCTTTCCCACCTCGCTCTAGACATCAAGTTTGCTTTCCATTCCTGAGACGCCCATATTCCCGCCTCAGGGCTTTTACACTTGCTCTTCGCTCTGCTTCGAGGGCTGGTCCCCCAGTCTTCACGTGACCCCCTCTACACCGACATTCAGCTCTCCGTCTAAATGGTCCTTCGGTGAGGCTTCCCTGGCCATAAACCTAAAGCAAACACAGTTACCCTTTGCCATGTGCCCTCTTAAATGGTCGGTACATTGCTTACTACTAGCTGATATTCTAATTATTTATTTACTCAGGTATGTGTCTGTGGCCCATCTCCACCTGCTGTAATGCAAACTGTAAGGGAGCAGAGATGCCTCATCCGCAGAGCCTGGAATGATGCTGGTCACATGGCAGGAGTTCAGCTGACATCTATGGAATAAATGAGTGTGTGAACGTCTGAAGAGGGGTGTGACACCCCCTGTCATGCATGCGCCCTTTCTCTTAAAGGAGTAGGTGTATCAGTTGGCTATTGCTGTGAAAACAAGTCACTCCAAACCAGAGTGACTTAAAACAACGAGCATTTATCATTGCTCACTGGTCTAAAGTTCAGCTGGGCTATTCGCTGACTTGGGCCAGGTTCTGTTGATCTTGGTGTGGCTCATTCAAGTATCTGTGGTCAGCTGGCAGGCTGGCCAGGAGGGCTTGCTCTGGGAGGGCCTCACTCAGAAGTCTGGCAGCTATGTGGCTGTCGGCAAGGATGACAGTGGGACTGTCCAGCAGTTCCAGCTTGTTTGCGTGGTGGTGGTGGGGTTCGAGAGGAAGAGCAGAAGTGCTCAACGCCTCTTGAGTCTGAGGCTCGGAAGTGGCACACCATTGCTTCCATCGTATTGTGGTGGTTGAAGCGAGTTGTAAGGCCAGCCTGAATTTGAAGGGAAGGGAAGTTAACTTTCCCACTGACGGGAGGAAATGCCGAGTCTCCTTGCAAAGGTGTGGCTACAGGAAAAGGTGAAGCACTGAGGGCTTTTTCGCAATTTATCTACCACATTAAGGGTGACAGCAAAGCTGGGCACCGCTCATTGCCTTTCCAGGTGAGGGCGTAGGGAACAGGGGCGGGGCCCAGAAGTGCCTTTCCTTCAGTCCATCGGCACAGAGTTGGCCACAAGATCTAGCATGTCTTTGGTGGCACAGCTGTGGTGCCTGGGAGTAGCCGACCCCTGGGTACACTGCATCTGCACAACTGCGCCAACACATCCGTGGCCACCGGGAGCCACGGCACGCGCCCCCCCCCCCCCGCCCCGTTCTCCCTGATTCTCCTGCCCTCTCCCCGGCCCAGCACCCGATGCCATGCTGCACTCAGGGCTGGGCCTGCCGAGGGGCCGTGGCCTCTGGAACCCGCCTCAGAAGGCAGCAAGCAGCGGGGCGACTCTCAGCTCCAGACTGCTCCCAACTTGTAACCATCTGGTGAAAAACAATGTTAAATCAAAGTGGCTTTTAAAAAAAATAAAACTCGAATGACTCAGAGTGAAAAAGCCTTGACATAGGCATCCTAAGAAAATTCCTAAAAAAAAAAAAAAGAAAGAAAGAAAGAAAATTCCTTAGACCGTGGGGAAAACAGCATGTCCGGCCTTGCCCGTGCCTTCCCAGCATAGAAGCACGTCTGCCCCTTGGGAAATTCAAGGCAAAATGCAAAAAGAGAAAGCATTTGTCTCAACAGAGAAGTCCTTCTATTTTTCCAAAAATGTACGTGCTGTTTTGAGTATTTAACAGTTACACCATCTAGAGGATCTGCAGTTTGCCACGGAATCACTGAATTTAGGAGCTAACTCTCGGGGGTTAACACTCGTTCCAGGTCCCTCGGTGGGAGAGAGTTCCCCTGTCCTAGCTTCCTGTCCAATTCTTCCTGCCCCTCCGCCTCCGAGCGGCCTGTCCAAGTGTCACAAGTTCCCTCTCCATACTCAGATGCAGACGACTTGTGTTTCCTTTGAGCATATTGATTTCAGGCAGGTGAGAATGGATGTAGCAATTCAGCTTGACAAATATTTAGATCTGCTGAATGTCCTTTAGAGTCACTTGAAGTGAATGTTTCCTTTCCTCAACCATCGTACTCTGCAACTGACCTTCCCAGTGTAAAATATTCAAACTCTTTCTAAATCTCATGTATTTTTTTTTTTTTTTTAAATTGTTCTAGGGCCAGAGTGGCATGATATCTCCACTGGGAACCTAGCTTCTTCCCATACCCTGAGCCAATTGGATCGGAAACATTGAAGTGGCTCAGAAGTAGGACCCGGGTCTCTGTGCCTATGTGCTTGTGCAGTCTTTCCAGCCCTCTTGCAATCCAGCATAGAGAGAAAAAATATATACAATGACTCCATTCCACCGTATCTGAAGCTTCTTGCTCCCCGCAGACACATTCCTGAAAGCAGCAGTCATGCACGGAGAACTCCACCCGGGTCAGAGTTGGATCGCACTAGGCAGTTCGGGGCATGTGGGTGCAGCAGCAGAGACTTGGTGTTCTCAGAGCCTCTCATTCATGATTCACGGCTCTTCACCCCAATCCGAGGTACTTGCCCAACAAGACCACAGAAGGAAACAAGCTGTGAGCTTGGAGGGCCAGGGAGGAAACTGGAGGCATGTCAGGGGTGATTAGAAACAGGAAAGAAACACTGCGGTATGGGTGGTAGGGTTTGCTTGTCATTTGGCTGGAGGTGGGTAGAGTGCCTTAAAGCAGATGAATATGTTCAATGACAAGATTTGCATTCAGTGCAGTGAAGAGTAAAGGCTGCCCGTCATCTTTGCTACCGCAGTGGAAGCCTTTGGACAGCAGAGTCGGCTTTCATGATGGGTGAAGAGGCCAGTGTGGACATGGTGGACATAAACTGCCCCCTGGTCCTCTGGGTGGGGAAAGCCCACTTCCCTGCAACAGTGGAGGCCCAGGTACTTGATGGTGCCCACGTTATTGACCTCTGATTGCTGGGACAGAGACAGGGTAGCAGAATGGATTTTGGTAGACCGGATATCTCCTGACACCCTTAAAAACAGTCTAGAATATTTGGTGTTCTGATGTAACTAATAGATCCCCAAGCTTTATCAGCAGGTGAGCGAGAAAAAGGTCCTAGTATGTTTGGTGCTTACATTTCCGCCAACTTCAGAAAAGTTTGCAGTTTTCCTCCATTGTACCTTTCACCAATGCATATTCTTAAGGGTCCCCAAAGGGACTTTTGTGGTCCTATACATTAGGCTGGTCCTCTGGCCTCTGGTGCTCTGAGTTGAGTCGCCCTCTCTCCTGGCCTCAGTGACCCCGGGCTGGCCTCTTCCCTCGCCCCCACCACTCCTGAATCTCACAGTCCTTGACAACATGTTGACATCAAGTAACTGGTGTTTGAGGGTGGTTGTCCTAAATACATACAATTGTTTACTGCAGCACAGGCCAGATTGTCCTTGCGTCCAGGACCAGGGCCAGCATCATGCACTGCAGACAGGTGTTATACAGGGTTAAACAATTCCTTGCGTTTCGAGATTATTTATAAACATGAAGAGACCCAATGACTGTAATTCCTTAATAGTGTAGGGATTAAAATCTCAATGAACAATATTCTAACTGGATTGGAAATTGGAAATTTTCTATGGAAATTTGGTTCTTTTGAATTTCAGCTGCATACACCAATCACCTCCACTCCCACCCTCCCCGTAAGTGGAGGTGTATACCAATACAGGAATTGTCTTATCGACCTAAATATAACAGTTTTTTAGTAGTCTCAAATCTCCTCTTATTCTCCTTTCCACAGAGAGAATTGCTATACATTTTGCTTGTCTTTTTCTGTTGTCTGCTGGGCCCTCTGACACCTCCTTAATATCACTCTCTGCTCTTCTCACAGCACCTGTTGTGTGGAATAATTTGGTTGCTTAGGGCCAACAGGGAAGGGCAATTTTTGTATTACGGGGGGTCAATAGTGACTTGGGTGGCCTGTGAATAATGAGCCAAAGGTCATTATCTCTGTTCCTCACTCTAAAGCTGAGCAGTAGCAGCATCACAGCTGACCAACCAATCAATTATCCATTTAGTAATTTAATTAGAACCTACTGCATGTCCATCACTTTCCTTGCCCTTGTGGACTATTAGATATGGTACCAGTCCTCAAGTTGCTCATACACCAGTTAGAGACACAAAAGTTTCACCCATGAAATAACTAGCGATCCCCTAAGTGCTCAACCACTCAACAACCCTGACGAGAGAAGAGGGGGATCTCAGCATGGCCTGAAATAGGAGAGAGGCTTCAGAAAGGAGATAGGACAGAAGGTACAAAGAACCTGAGTCCCCAGAAGTTCTTATTCCTCCACATCCAGTAGGAGTAAACTAAAGATGGTAGTTTATGTGCGAGAGGCCAGTGTTGGGTACCAGTAGCCCTGGTATGGTTACTAAGAGTTAGCCAGCACTGGGATTAGATAGGGAAAGAGGAGTTTGGACACATGCATGACTTTGAGTGAGCACCTCCTTAAATTTTGTGCTCTGGGTGCCTCTATTGCCTGAACCTAGTCCCAGCGTTCTATTGGCCCTATTACTTAGACATACCAACTCTCTTTCTATTTCATTCTCTAACTCTGTCTTCTCTTTCTCTTTTTATTAATATTATCTTTCTTCCTCCTGGCTATTTCTCCATTATTTCTCGTGTGTTCTTTTCATTTCCTTCTTTATTAGTCTGTCCCTAGTACTCTTCCAGTGTGCTTCAGTGATGAGCTCCAGACATGGTTAGATTCTGGTGTAGGTTGGTGTCCAGAGGTCATGGGGTGGGTACAAGCGATGACCATGACCTGCTTTGTCATCATTATTTTAACACTGTGATAACAGAACATATTAGAACTCATAAGTCTGGATCTGGTTTTTAAGAAAGCCTAAGTTCTTTTTATTCAAGAACTCCTATGTGAAGGGTAAGATGATTTAAGTTATATGAAAAAAATTAACAGAAGGAGATTGATAAATTTTAAATTCTTGACCAAGAAATGCTGCCAGACATCTTCCTTTTGAATCAGAAGCTCCTTGCTTATCTGCCTTGTTCTCCACTTTATCTCTGGCACCCAGAATTGGGCTTCATACACATTAGTTGCTCAATACATATTTGTGACATAAAGGGATGTATAGTTTTAGGAATTGAAGGGGTGGTCAACAAATTGGAGATAAAGTTTGAAATGGAAGCTGTGATACAGCTCAACATCCTTGACCTCTGAAGTAATAATTGGCACACAAACTGGGTCTCATCTTGTAAACACTGCTGGCCCCAGTTCCTTTGTCTATAAGTGAATGAGAAACAACCTAGAATATCTTTCTACTTAAAAAATCATCCGTTTACTTTCCAACGTAAGGTTTGGGTGGTCCTATCAGAAATGACTCCATTGGGTTTTGATTTTGAATTCATTGCCTTTGTCCCACTTCCATCTCCACTTGGCGCTGGACAGCCCTTGGATCGAGGCCTCAGAGAACCAACAGTGGATGGCATCAGCAAACGAAGTCTTGCTTAGGAGCTTGGGGGACAGAAGTAACTTTCTCATCCATGTTTTCACAGTTTATGTTTATGTTTTCTTAGTCTTATTCTGTATTGCTATTGATTATGAACACTTAATGCATAGATTGTTCTTTTAGTTCCTGCATTCCTGCTTCTGTAGTCATAGTGATTTGATAAATAATGCAAATCAGTGGAGCAGCTACAGATGAAGTGACCTGAGAATCAGAGTCTGCGTGGCCTGGAAGGAAAAATATACATTATGGTCCCATCTCTACCCACAGTCCTCTGGGCCCCTCTGGGTAAGGTGCCTGATGCTTGCTTGGCACAGTCTAGATATTCAATAGATGTTCATGCTTTCGTTTTTTTCAAGAAGGAGGAAGCTATCTTCAGATGCTAGAGTCTGATTCTATACCTGTATGTAGATAAAGAGCTGGGGTATTACATCTGAATAATCTTGGAAGACTTTACCCTGCCCCTCACTGTCTACTAATGTTATTCAACATTTTCCTTTTTCCACTTGGTCAATTTCTTCCCTTCCATTTTAGCAGTTACATTGACTTATTTTCTGGGCTAGAACTGGTGATTATAGTGTTGGTGGCAGCAAAGACACAGAGAGGGGTATGTGGAAATGATTTTTTTGACATGGAATAAAACATAAACCTAGTTATGAGACAACCAGCTCAACTCTGAGTGTGAACAATGGCAGTAGCAGGTGATTGAGACAATATGGGGAAGATCTTCATTGTTTAGAATGGGGGTCACAAATTGGCGGCCTGGAGTCAAAATAGGCCACAAACGTGATGGTTTAAGCAAAGTGTTTAAAAACGTTTTTGCCAGGTAAAGCCTAGGAGAAGTCCGTGGTTCTCAGCACTCCCTATGTTCTTGTTCTGGACAGGTGGCACACATGCAGATTGCTTCTTCCCTTTTTGGAGCTTACATTAACGGCTCATACTCTGATGTCAGATGAAACTCCTTTAATGGGGGTTCTCCCACCAAAAGAACACCTTACCGACTCATCACCAGCTCCCTTAGTCTTCATCTCGGTATTTCCTAGAGCTGTTTAGGCCAGCATCAGAAAATTTGATGACCACGTGTATGGACAGTAACTGCAAAAATTAGCATCCCGACTAAGTAGTAGAAATTGTGTGACTCCACATTTCAAGCCTCTCCTTCTTTTCCCTACTGTGTTAGCTACGTGACAAGCCAGGCTCTCTCTGTGTCAGTCTTCACCTTGTTGAGCTCCGTCAGAAACCTCTGGGAGCTCAGTGTGCAAAGGAGATAAGCCAGGGGCATAATGCTTGTTTAATAGCAGTGTCCTTGTGTTCTTAGCTCCTTTTTTCCTGCCCACCTCCCTGGCCTTTTGTCATAAATTCCCAGTGTTGTCTATACCACTCTTGGCAGAGTAGCCCACTGTATTCCTTTATTAGCTAGACTTTGTTAACTAGAAAAGAATGCCAGGGTACCGTTTGATGGTGTTTTTCTACTAGCTTTTAGATACTCATATTTATTGGGCCATCACATTTTAATACCTTTGCAAATCACATTTTTGCCCTTTCTAAGAAGCTCTTCTTTTCTGGCCCATAGTTCACCACCCTACAGAGTTCCAAGACTACTTGGGTGTCAGAGCTTTTCCCTCTCCAATGTGGTACCGCCTCCTCTTATCTCCTTTGTGAGGATGTAGAACCCCAAACCTTGGGAAGTTTTCAGAAAAGGCCATTTGATTCTCTCTTAAGGATATCACAGAGGAGATTTCTACAGTGTACTGGGTGGGAGGCTGGGTTTCAGTACTACTTCAGTCTATTCCAATTTTTTTTAACACAATATGTTTATTGGGGAGCACTCTCAGGATCAACATTTTTAAGGGACCAAACAAAACAGGATTCAACAGAGGGAGATATTGAATGAAAATGCAAACATGGAATGTTTCTACCAATTTTTTATAGGGCATTCTGGATCTGCAACTAGTTTTCAGAGATGTCCTAAGACAGGGCAAAGGAGCCGGGTCTTTCTACTCTATACGGACCAGTATATTGATTTAGGATGCTCTCAGGAAGGAGGCATGAGCTTGGGCCTATTCCAGCTTTTAGGTTCTGAAAATGCGTCAAAGGATGTGCTGGATCATTTGTACAGAGGGGTCTGCATACATACTCAAATGCACATTCCCACAGCCTCAGGGTTGATGCCCTAAGGTTTTCTGTGATTATTGCCTTGAAGATATTGTCTATTGATGACACTGGTAACCCCAGGTACTACTAACAGGCTGTTTGCTTCAGATAGAAGCCAGGGGACAAAGGAAGACACAGCATACCAGGAGGTAAGACTGAGTCCCGAGAGGATCATGGAGGTGGGGGTAGAGAGCCCAAGGGTAGAGAATCAAGGCGACCTTACCTCTCTGAATAGACTCTGCTCAATTTTTAATTTTCTGCCTTGGGCATGAGCATGCCTTGTTTTATCTTTAGCTTCTACTAGAGGGATCTTAGCTTACCTTTTTCAATCTCTCAGGCTGTTCACTCTGGGGTGCCTGGCCTGTGGTTTTAACCTTTTATCTTTCTTTGTGATGGTTGTTTTAAGTTTACAACTCATCAGATATTCCACAGGCACCCTGAGGTTTGAGCCATCATTGAGGAGCCAGAGAAAATTCATAGCCAATTTCCCACTTTCCAGACTCACTGAGTGGTTTGAGAGAGAAGGGAGCTCCTAGCACATGGAGTGTGAATTGTGTGCATAAGCAACTGGAAACCCAGGCAACCTTAGCTCAGGGTTTCCTGTTAATCAGCTGGGTTTTCTGGCAGAGCAATAAGCAAATGGCGTTAATGAGGTAGGCATGGATGATGCCACGGGAGCTCATACAGTTAGCAGGAGCCGGCCGTAGCAATGGTGGAGAAACAATAAATGGGGTTATTTTATCCCCCTCCCTTCTTTTTCCAGGAGCAACTTTTGGGCTGATTAAAGTACTTTTCATGGTTCCGGGAGGGAAGTGTCTTTTGTAGTACACACTAGAATGTCAGTTCTCATTACTAAGTCCTGACTGTTCAAACGCGATCTGAATCTCCCCAAGGCCTCCTTGGGGAGGCTCTAGGCAGAAATTTCAAGGAGCTTAAGCCAATTATTTTCTTTCTATCTACATATTGGTGGCTGACCCACAGTGATCATGTGAGTCAGGTGCTATGAACAGTTTCCTTTATTTCATTCATGGCTTTTAAGACAGATAAGACTTCTTTTTTGAAGCCTCTTTCTTTGTTAGCCTCTGCAACTGCATTTTTATCTTGTCCTGAAGAGTAAGGTGACAGACCAGAGAGGAAATGAAGTAGGGTTTTTGTTTGTTTGATTGTTTTGGCAATTATTTACGCCTTTTTCACACTGACTACCAAGGATTAGTAGGGGATGGGTAACATAAACATATTCTGCGGTCTCTTTAGTAGGAGGCATTGTAGAGCTCTAGGCTTCGTTGTTTAAACAGTCTACGATTTAGGGTCGTTTTATTGTAAGTTACAGATATTAACCGGGCAACTCACAAAGGGGAAAAAAGCAATTCATTGAATGACATGTAGTAGTCATTTAGTAAAAGCCAAAGCTGAAGACCAAGTAACAGAAGGTACTAGAACCAGAGAACTGGGGGAGCAAGAAGTAATGGACAATCTCTGCAAGGAAGTACCAGTGTTTTGAGTTGACTTCAATTCATGTCCTTATTCTGTTCGTGATTAAAATTCTCATGAGAATCTGCTTACTCCAGCTTGGACCTCATGCCACCCTTTTGGCTATATAAGGTATGGAGCCTTAACTGATGGTTTTACACTGTTTACAACGTACAAATGCAAAGTGTAGCTGAAGAAAGGTGACTAGCTTCTGAACATGCTAAATCAGCAGGTGCCTATCACAACCTGAAAGGTCACAGATTGCCCCAGAAAGGGATGTCCAACATCCCAATCTTGCATTGATTCTTGTCATTATTACAAAGTGGCAGGAGAGCCTGCTGTGGACTGAATGTTTGTGTTCCCCCCAACCCCCATTTATATGCTGAAGTCCTAATCCCCAATGCCATGATTTTTGGAGTGGGGAGCCTTTGGGAAGTAATTAAGGTCAGATTAGGTCCTGAGGGTAGGGCCCTCATGGTGGGATTCGTGCACTTATAAAATGAGGATCAGAAATGAGATCTCTCTCTCTCCCCACCTGACGTGCACACATCACAAAGAAAGGCATGTGAGGGAAGGACGAGAAAGACGGCCATCTGAAAATCCGGAAGAGGGCTCTCAACAGACACTGAACCTGCCTCTTGGACTTCCCAGTGCCTTGGAAGAGTCCTTGAACTCTCCCAGAACTGTGAAAAATAAACATTTATTGTTTAAGGGACCCAGGCTATGGTATTTTGTTGTAGCTGTGTGAACTATGATGGAGCCGCTTGCTCCTTTTCCCAAAGCAGCCAGATGGACTTCATGTTGACTCCTTTGGAAGGAAGATGAAGCACAGTTATCCTTTTGCATAATAAAGCAATTGCTGAGAACAATCAGGTTGAGCAGATTCCATCCCAGCTGAGAGGAGAGGCTAGGATACAGGGTTGGCAAAGACTCTACCTTCCCAGTCTTTGAAGATTTTTCTTGAGTGGCTAGGAATGCTGGAGGCGAAGGTGATGACTTTCCAAACCTTTGCTTCCCAGGCCCTTGATCAGTTATTCTCCTCAGCTGATCACCCAGGCCTCTATCAAGTCTTAGCAGGCCTCCTGTGTATTATTTATTTGATTTAAAAAATTGTGTCATTTTCTTTAAAGGAGCCTCTGGGAATGAGCATAATTAAACATAGATTAACATGTCTGAAGGACTGAAAACCACCATAATGATACAGTGAAATGAATGCAAGCAGCTTAAAAACACCCTCACATTGTCGTTCTCTCAAAGCATCCCAGTTTATAATGACACCCAAGAAGCCAAGTCTCACTGGAAATGATCAAACTGAGATTACGGTTGTTGGATGCAGGCAGCAATTCTAATAATTGAAGAAGATTAATTTGGAAAAGAGCTTTCCTGCCCTATCAATGGAGGCATAAGGGGTATCAGTCAGATTTAAAGGAGGAGGAGGAAGAGAAGAAAGAAGAGAAGGAGAAAGGAGAGGAAAGAGGAGGCAAAAAGAGGAAGAAGGACCCGGAGTGGAGAAG